>OZ005657.1:264163326-265437076 GCA_963930645.1 Salticus scenicus | reverse complement strand
TAAAAACGAATGTTAGTTAAAAAAAAAATATTACAAGTATTGAGCCAATTATTAAAAGCTTATGAACATGTTTGCTTTTTATCAAAACTTTACCTCAGAATATTGTTAATAATACTTTTTTTAAATGTTTTCGTGAAAACAGATAAAAAGCTCGGGTATTTTAACATATATTCAAGTTTATTTATTTTTTTTTTTTTTCGGTCATAAATTTACCCTGTTGTTTTAACCATTTGAAGGACGATGGGGTATATAATATCCCACCTACTTTTAAATCACAATTGCAAGAACTCGTTCCAGAAATTATTAAAATCTGTCTTTTATAACTTAGAGGAAAAAGCTCATTTATTTCTTTTCATCTAACATTGTTTGTAAATTCTGGTGTCTATTAATTTTTAATGAGCAACATTATTTTGCTCCTCAAAGGGTTAAGTCAGGTATTCTATGCCCTTTCACAAATGAAAAAGAATTATTTATTATGCATTTTAGTTTTATAAAATATTCCGTGCTCATGAAATAGTATTTAGAAAATTTTCAATTTCGTTTTAATGTTTTCCATATTTTTGACATTTTGTAGGAAAAATGCACATTAATCCCATCTTAAAGTAAGGGAGAGAGAACGTTTTCCGATTATTTCAGGAAATGGACTTTTAAGTTTAAAATGAATGTAACATTTGACTTGTAATTGCATATTTCTGCCATGTACTTCGGCCGTAAAACAAATAACCTCACCGCGTATGGTTCCGATTCATATTTTTATTTATTTTCATATTACCAGACTACGTTCGCTTCGGTGGTCACCATATTTAAATAAATTTTCGAAAGAATTGAATCACTATTTATTTTTTATATCACATTATAAATAAAAACTTGCATTATAAATAAAAAATGCATTGAAATCGCTTTAATCCTCCCTTCGAGTACCCCCTTCTTACAGCAGCTCATTTTCCGCCCGCACTCCATCGGGTCCAGTTTCTTACTGCCTACTGAAAAGTCTTTCCCGGGCTCTTTAATCTGGTGATTTATCCACGATAGGTGGATCTGTTATTATTTGAGAAAAACGATTTTAAAGATGACTGTCTCTCAGCATCTATTAAAATTTTTGTTTTTGAACCATGTATTTTCAGCCCATGCTCTTTATACTATATTATCATATCATTCCGAGAAATATAATAAATGAACTAAAAAGCAGATTTTCTTTTTAAAGGAATTAAAATAATCTGATGTGTCACTCGCACGACTTTCTCTTACCCTGAAATTTAATACTATAAATGGATTGGAGATTAAGGGGTAAGATAATGAGTACTGTTATGTAAACCTATGTTTAAAAAATTAAAATTAAGCTTCTGAGCAGCTTTATTTGACAAATAATTCCATGTGACGGGGCTACCACCCCCCTAAACCCCCCGTTTTGTTATTGTCTAATTTTATGTAAAGTTGCATTTACTTGAATGCTAGGCTAATATTTTTGACCTTATTACTTTAAAAAGCAACTTCAGATGATTATTTGAATGATAAATGGTTCTCTCTCTGATATATATATATACACAGGGTGTTTCAAAACTCTGAGGCAAAAATTTATGGGGCAGTAGAAAATTTCTAAACAAGCCATTTTCACCATACAATGCATGGGCGGAGAGCAAGCTGTGACCGCTTGAGGGCGCTGTAATAGAAAGCATAAATCGCGCGTTTTCTTACACATCGCGATTTCAACAGGCATGGCGACATACAGTAATCAGGAAATGGCGGACATACATTTTATGTATTGTCTGGCGAATGGGAATGCTCTGGAAGCCGCAAGAATGTTGTGGTATTTTTCGGTCTGGCACGTGTCTTCTCGGGAAACGTTGCCTGTAGAGTCTTGTGGCTTCCAGACCATTTCCATTTTCCAGACCATACATAAAATGCATGTCCGTCATTTCCTGACTACTGTATGTCGGCATGCCTGCTGAAATCCACAGTAGAAATGACGATGTGTAAGAAAACGCGCGCTTTATATTTTCCATTACAGCGCCCTCTAGCGGTCACTGCTTGCTCTCCGACCATGCATTGTATGGTGAAAATGGCTTGTTTAGATGTTTTCTACCATCCCTTAAATTTTTGTGTGTGTGTGTGTGTATATATATATATATATATATATATATATATATATATATATATATATACAGAGAGAGAGAGAGACGAACTAACGAATTAATTAATTAATTAATTTTTAACGTCAATGTGATTTTAAATTTAATTTTGTTTTCAAAAATTTTAATTTTTGCAATATGAAAAAATTAACTTTAATAATTTTTATTATTATTATTTTTTTTTTTAAAAAAAGAAAAAAACATTTTAAACAATTAAATTTGATAAAATGTAATTACTTAAACCGCTAGTGCGAGAATTTGAAGATTACTATCGAAAATTGAGGAGTTTTTTTTTTCCCCTTTTTAAACTTGTTATGATATGATTTAGTAAATAATGACTTAGGTTACTTCTTCACCTCCTCAATTTATTAACATGTAAAGTATGATTTAAGACAATTTTTACAACAAATAGTACTTCAGATGTGGCACTCATATTTCTTATGAACAATTAAAATTATATTTAAAAACTATTTTTCTTTTTTCGATATTTTAAGCTTAAATAGTAGAAAATTTAAAAGCATGGAAAGTAAACAATATGTACTTTTAAATCGTCCAACTGATATAAAAAACAAAATGCAAAAAATGCCAATTGATTCAGAATTACAGACGGGTGACAAATTGCTGTGACACTTTCAAATTCAAGCGTTTTGTAATTAAAAAAAAAAAAAAAAAAAGAGAGAAGGAAAGAAAAGAAAGTCCTAGGTGGAATCTTTCGGAACTTCGTGCGTATAAAGAACGTGTTAAGCCAAATATATTTCACCTAAGGTTATAACAAACCAGGCAAAAAATGAGACCGATAATATACCTGAACACTCAATAACACACACCTAAAAAAAAAAAAAAAAAAAAAAAAAAAGTAATGAGAATCCTTAAAAAATATAATGCTTGAAATTCTTTATAGTCTTAACATGAGATAATGAGGTTTTTTTAAATATTTATTTGTTCGTCGATAACGCAGATTTTCATAGAGATATAAAAGTTCCTTCAAAAAAAAAAAAAAAAAAAAAAAATCTTTAACATGCACTATTTTTAAACCAAAGCATCGTTATTTTTAAAAACTTGACATGCTGCATTACACAAAATATACCACAATCAGCATTTTAAAGTATCTGGTGACATATGAGCATTTTTGCTAATTTTTTTGCTGCGCAAGCGTTAACAAAATTTTATTAGCATATCTTATTAGCCAAACGTAATGAATTATTTATATGAAAATCCTAAGCAGATATCAGGAAAATTCAGAAAAAAAATTGTCGATAAGAATTAGTTCAATTTGAAATACATTTAAAAATAAACAAAATTATAAATTATCCACATTTTGTAGCAAAATTATAAATTTTAATAGTATACATGCTACTGATAAATGAACAGAGATGATTTAAAAGATACCTCATAATCGCACGCTACAACCACGATGAATTTCAAGCACTACGTTTTATAGGATTTTCACAAACATTTTTTATTCTTTAATTTGTTATTACTCTTTTTATGTGATGTAGTTTACCCTTTTTACACCTCTGAAGTCTCGGAGAATCCAAAAAAAATTTCTTTAAATATTTGAAAAAACGTCTAAATTCGAAAGTGTTACATTATTTTCTCACACAATGTATTTACATTTTTATGTAATTGTAACACATTTATACTTGTAAATAAATAAACAAAAAATCTTACAGGGCCGTCTTGCCTTTCAAGTAGAAAGAAAAGCTTTAAAATTTTACAAGATAACACTGAAATTTTACGCATTTTAAATTTAAAGTCAATTTTATTTTTAGGTACAGAATTTACGATCATTTAGTAATGGAGTTCAATAATTATATCCGTGTTAAATTTTTAAGCTAATTATATTAAATTTATTTTTGTTTTTATGATAATAATTTCTGAAGCTATTAATATTTTTATGCAATTTCTTTTATATACATAAATATTCATGAAAATCACTTATTTATAAGGTGTGCCCAAGTGAAAAGGAGACCTTAGATGTAGCGGCGTTATATCAAATCCCAGTGAGTTAATGTGTTGGCCGATATATGGCATGGTGGTATTGCTACATGCACATGCGCAGTTAACGGCTTCGCATCAATATCCTCACTGCTGGAGAGTCATTTCCGCAGTTCGTTGCATGATGGCTTCCTCCAGATCAGCACAAAAGGTGTGCCCAAATGAAAAGGAGACTAAAGTTATATGTGAAGAAATTTTAATAACAATATTATAATTACAGTTCATGTGTATAGCACAACTATAAATAATTGCCATTTGATACACTAATCCCAGCGCGTAGGAAGGGAGTGGATGGCTCAACAGATGGGTCAGGCAAATATCCATTCTCTCAGTCTTCTGATTCTCTGACAGATGCTTGGGCACCCATTGTGCAGAAACTTTGCCATAACCAAGCTTTTTGTGGATTATGTGATGCGGAGTTCCTTTGTTTGTCGACAGTTCAACAGCAATTTCACGTGTGAGGATTCGACGATTCTGCCGTATGAGCTCATCCACAGCCGATCTTTTTGTGCTGATCTGGAGAAGTCCACCATGCAACGAACTGCGGAAATGACTCTCCAGCAATGAGGATATTGATGCGAAGCCGTTAACTGCGCCTGTACATGTAGCAATACTACCATGCCATATATCGGCCAACACATTAACTCACAGGGATTTGATATAACGCCGCTACAGCTAAGGTCTCCTTTTCATTTGGGCACACCTTATATGTTCGAGATATTTTAAGTATAACACATAAGATTAGTATTTAAAAAAAATATATATATGTATATTTATTTTTTAAGAATTCTAACAGGAACAGATTTCCAGCTGCATATATTGCATTCAAAAACAATATTTGAGGTCATTTATCCAAGGGAGCAAAAAAAAAAAAAAAAATAAATAAATAAATATATATATATATATATATATATATATATATATATATATATGCTTGAAAGCTAATGGGTACATGAATTTAGGATACGGTATTATCATTTCCATAAGTACATTTTTTTGTTTCAGAAATAAGTAGAAATATGGTTTTATTTCTACAATAGCTTGATAGATATTCATTTACTTGACAAGCAAAGGTAGTATTTGTAGTATAACTAATTCTTAAGATGAAAATTTAGTTTTCAGTTTGCTTGTAATTTGTGGCATTCAGTTACTTAGGAAATGTAAACTCAAATATTATTAAAATTTTCATTCAGGATAATTTAAAATTTGTATGTTATTTCTAATTTAGCTGCAAATTTAGTTTTAGAAAATTTAAAGTTCATTATTAAAGTTTATTATAAAGACAATCCTCTCTTGAATTTAAAAATTAAAAATTCAAATAAGACATTATTTCTAATTTCTGTCTTTATTTTCATATTTCTGCCTTTTTCTCCTTTTACCGAATTCACATTGAACTTTCGTAAATATCAATAGGCGAAAAAATTAAACACAATTTTTTTTTAACTTTAGGAATTAGAAGTATTCAAGGAATTAAAAAATGCATTTCTTTAAATATTTTAGTTTTACTTCAGTCTTAAACATAAATTCAGGAAGCTGGTGTAATTTATTGGTAAGGGGATTTTATTTAATTTTTTTTTTTTTTTGTGTAGAACAATAAAGAATATATTATTTTATTTTTTTTTTTGGAAATTTTGATGGAAAAATATATTTTAAAAAACAAATTAACATCTAAAGCTAGTAATTTCTGAAACCATCGAAGTAGTGAAAAAAAAAATATATACTCAATAGCACTAAGCTACTTTTCCTTCTGAAACCTACTTCCCCTGGCAAGATAGTAAAGACGGAAAGTAATAATACCAAACCTATAAAACTTTAGATGAGCTTCCCAATAAAAATCAATGTGAAATGAGGGATATCGCCTCGTTCTCCTACTCTCTGAACATTCAATACGAAGGGCCAGAACCTCGCAGCAAAGATTACACCGTTCGATCTAACTGCACATTGCTCATCTGGAATAGAATAGGGGAGGGATATTTTCTTTCCAAAAACTTTTTCTCCTCGTGGGTGGTATTTGGAAGTTTTGACTGATGATGCTCAGGTAAAATATCTAATATATCGCTTATAAAAATTTCAGTACCATTTCAAGTAAATTTCGGTCTTCAGATATGGAATTCCAGAAAGGCTTTTAAAAAGTCCGTGGAATGATACTTTCCATATTGAAATACATTACCACATAATGCTGCATTTAGATAAAGCTGTAGCGTGCGGAACTAAAGTATGAATTCAATATATCCAAAGTGCATGTGATCTACCCCCTATAAGTTAGAAATTGTTATATCATGACACAGGCACAGTTCAAAATACATATGTAAAAGAGTTTTAGAAAGTTAGAATTTCTTTAGATTTTGAATGTCTTATTACTGGGAAAATTAAGATGTAGAGTTTCAAAAATGCCAAATGTTATTGCTTAATATACAGAAAGTCATTAAAATCATTTAAACGGTTTCAAAAATAGTTTATTTCATAAATTTTTCTAAAAATGTAAGATATCACATATATATTATAACACTCAAATTTTAAATGTCTAACCAATCGCATTTTAGCACATTTTTACTAATAATTATATAGCAACCATAAATTTGAAATTTTATATTGAAAGCATGTCAATTTGTATATGATTGTTTATTTTATTTTTGCTTACACATGGTAATTATCTTAAAGCGTTCAAAATATTTTAAAGCACCCATATTAGCTTAGATTAAATTTTGTATATAGTTGTAGCAAACATTTATTTATATCATTAAAAAAAAAATCTTTGCATGTAGAATAACATACACTTTCATCTCTGAAGAATGAAATTTTTTTAAAGGTTAGTTAAAATAGTTTTATTTTTTGTAAACATAGTATGCTTTTATAGCAGTTTAAATAAATGCATTATTTATTTTTTATATGTATATATTCACAAAATTCTTGGAATCATTTCATTAGTTAGTAATACCTTAACAATAAATATGTTACTATGATACTTCTAACTAGAAATATTAATGAAGTCCAATTCAAATTTATTCCATTACTTCTATGACTTATTATTAAAAAAAAAAAAAAACTATATATATTTTTTATATAAATAATTACGATCTTTGATAACCAAAAATTTCTATAGATTGTAATAGATTACTAATATATATTGCGCGTAATATATCGATTAACCAAAATAAGTAACGTTGACTCAAGTTTGGAAGTATTTTTAACTTTTCAGCTGACGCGCTCCTTGTACGAGCATGAAAGGTTCAGAGTATTATTCACGTACATTGTTATAAAATATGTATTTTCAAGTATATGAATATTTTAATTATACTAAAATCATTTGCAGATTAATAAGAACATTCGATTGGAATTTTTATTCATTAATAAAACTGAAACAATGAAACTTGAAAGACAGAATCAACATAAAATTATCGAAGAAACATCGAAGCTATTTGAAAATAAAACAAACCAAATAATTGATACTCTGTCCTTTTTAATTAAAAGAGTAGAGTTAAAAGTTTATTTATTTTAAAAATATTTAAAATAATAATGTTTAAGACAAAAATAATAAAGAATTTTTTTAAACAGCGGAGTGGGGGGTGGGGGGATCGAATGTAACAAAAAATCATTTGAACGGTCGCCCGTATTTCTCAAATACAAATAGCAAATATACAACTTCATATTTATTAATATCTTGATATTCAAACTATAACTGAAAATAGCCTAACATATATATTGAGAGAATAGACAAGTATAGCTATTCCAAATGTTCTATGGCAAAAAAATATACAACAAAATTGACATCTCACACATACGCACGCCCGCTGGAAAGTTAATAAAGCAAAAATGAGAATTACATAAAGTATTCCAGCCATAAACCTTTAAAGTTTCTAAAGCTAACTCCATTGTTTTATTCAAAATGAATCAGACTTCATCGGAGCTAATTTTACGATAGAAAACATTCCAGAATAAGGATATTAGAAAGATTCATACACTTTAAAATATATGTGAGAATGCATTTAAACAGTAGGATTAATTTTATTACGAAATATTCATAAACAAACAATTAGCTTCCAACCCTTCCGATTTTTCAGGTAGACTTTATACAAGAAACTTGTAACACTAAAAAAAGAAATATGAAATCACAAATAACACTGCTCTGCAAAAAAAAAATATAATAATAATAATAAATAAATAAATAAAATGAATAAATAAAAATAAATAAACAAAATAAATAATATAAAATATAAAAATTCGAGATCTGATATTCTTGCTGATTCTTATGTAAAATGACCTCCTGAATCCGAATATAACTCCCATTTTGCCCAGTCACCCACCGTTTCCTAGATACACCACCCCTCCCTCAATTTCTTTCCCTGTTCGATAATTTTATGACCAGAAATTTGATTTGAAGAATAGAAAATAATTCATTTAACACCTAAAAATAAAAAAATATATTTTTTTAATCTGTTATTAATGTTATTTTTTAAACTTTATAAGATATGTAATGAATAATTTCAGTGGCAAATCCCCCCAAAACTTTTCCAACTCTGTAGTCCCTCTGAAGATATTTAACGGTTAAAATAATCCTCCCCCTCCTAAAAATAAAATTTATAGCGATAAAATCACCGAAAAATGATAAAAATAGGGGGTCATTTCTAAAAAGCGTTGGGTGATAGGGCAAAATGGTCGTCATATTCGGATTCAGGAGGTCATTTTACATAAGAATATTCTGAAATGGTATCAGAGGCAATTTTCATGCCGAGCAGTGTAATGAGTATCCGATTTTTATTAAAACTATTGTTAGTACATTTGCATTATTACCAACATTTACTTTGTTTAGAAAATAGAAATGTTGGCAGTTTTGTGTAGGTAAACATGGACATCTAAATACTTTCCTTCGATTAAGCATATATATATATATATATACACACTATATTAATTACCTCTGTATTCAAGGTACGATAAACAACTTCTACTCTTTAAAAAAAAAAAAAAAAATCTTCATTTTGATGAATCAGCAGGTTTATTATACAGTGGCGAGAAGAATCAATTACTAAATTAATTATAATTACTTTTGCAATTAACTCCGAGTTTAAATTATATAAATATATGACAGACTTTTCCAAAGAAAAAGAAAATAGGAATGAGCTGTCTTTTATTTACTTTTTGCTTTATTTTTACTTCAAATTAAGATTTAATGAGCTATTTTAAAAATTTTTGGAATCTTTCCAAATTAGCTATTGAATGTTATTTCTACTAATATAGTACATTTAAAAGCGCAAAATACACGTATCGTAGTTAAATATTTCATTTAATTATGTATATAATATATTGGGTGTAACAAAAAATAGGATTCGTTAAATAGCTCACGAAAAATGCATTCATTATTATATATATAATGAATGCGCATAGCTTTATATATATATATATATATATATATATATATATATATATATATATGTGTATATATATATATATATATGTATAAAGATGTTGAATGATGCCAAAAAATATCTTTTCCTCCATCTTCCGGGGCAAAAGGGTAGATGGGTGCAACTGTAAAATTTTGAATGGGAGTCCCAATTTTTTATTGAAAACTTTAAATTCTCCATTAAAAATATTCACATTGATTTGACTTTTAGGCATCATTGTGTTGAATATTTTTTAAAAAGCCATATATTTTTTATATACTTGACTTTTTCTTTCCTCTTTTTGTGGGTTTGACAAGGAATAAATTCACATATTATCGCCGGAATAGTTGCCAGTTTCGAACAGTAGGTTGGCCTTTTGGCGTTGCTTTTAATCGCTTTATTATTTATTCAAAGATTCAAAGACGGAAGGAGGCCGCTCACCACTATGCAGCAGTTTTGAGCGATTTTAACCTCCAAAGAGGGTCTCTGACAACAAATGTCACACAACAATGTGAAATTTTGAAAGAGCCCGTTTCTAGAGGTTAAGTCTCCCCCAATTTTATGTTTAAATGCTACAAGTATGCAATTTAATTTTTATGCAGTGAAAGTAAATGCTGAAACTGGGCACCTCATTTGATGTAACAATATTCTATTTAATGATGAAATACAATTATAATTTATAACGATGTTGAACTGGATGATTTTGATTGTTCTTTAAATTTCGCTGATAAGTCGTTGACGAAAAGAATCTAGTGTATTTAATTTCGTTCCGAGGACACGGTTTTTCAGGTTATCCCCCTAAAAAATTGACCATTAGCACCGAATTAAGAGAACGAGGATCACGAGTATCATGACAATATGTCATTTCGTTTCTACTTTAGTTTCCCGACGACAGTATTCCAGGAGTCTGATCGAATGATTTTACGCTGCTTAGGTTTTTAAAAATAATAAACATGGATTTTTTCCCCCTAATCCATCGAACTAAAGAGTATTTTTTTTAAATATTCTTATTCTAACGTTAGTAGTTCTATTCTTTCTGTCTTTCTTTTATTTTTTGTTTAGTTGTTGTTGTTAAAGTACCATATGTGTGCAGGGAAAGGGGAGGGAAAATGATCCATGTAAGTCAAATTCGTGATATATACAATAAATTAAATTATATCTAGGGGGTAAAAAAACAGTAAAAATAAATTAATGCTTTTATTAACTTCAGCTGCTACTATTATCTAGAATTATTTAGTTTAAATGTTAAATATAAGCCGCCATTAATTTTTATTCATATGTTAAATGCATTTTGATGTTCGGTAAGTTTTGTATCTTTTTCTTAAGCTCTTTCTTTCACGTTCTTTAAAATTCTGGTTCGAGCATAAAAAAACAGTAGAATTCGTTAGCAAATACGCATTTAACTGTATAGAAAAGTACAATTTGCTGACATAAATTGCAGTATACCCCTAATGACGATACAAACTTCGAAAGCTACCGTTATTTATTTATTTTTTTTTTTTTCCGACTAATTTTCATCTCTTTCAATCTGTTCATATTTTAGTAATTTCGCCTATTTTGATCCTTTTCCATCTGTTTATATTTTGGTAATATTCTGTAAGTTTTCATCCACATACATATACACATATATAAGTGCGTGTGGGGAAAAAAAAAAACTAGTATGTTGTGGCCACCACAAGACTTTCTTCTATATTTTCCTATATACATATTCAATCAGTAACAATATTAAAAAAAAAAAAAAAAATACGATTTTTTTCTAAGTTCCTTTTTTGTTAAAAGTAATACATATTCAACCAGTAACAATATTAAAAAAAAAAAAAAAAAAAAAAATTTTTTTTTTTTTTTTTTTAAGTAAAAAAAATCGATAACTTTGTTTTAAATTATCACAGATTTATAGTTCAACCATTCGTTTTAAAGGTATTGACGAGATCTTTCGAAAGATACCCATCTTGAAAATTTAACCCCCCCCCCCCCCGGTGGGGGTACTTCCCCCCCAGGGGGGGTGGGGAACCGGTGCCTCCACATGCACAAAATTTTTTTCGTAGTTAACTACTACTATTATCAATAATTCATATTAATTTTACAATCACAAGTTTAAAATAACGCTCATTATGTACATTTATACGAAATTTTGTCCTATACTGTCATGTTAAAAGTTTACATAAAATGCGATCACAGCGCCATCTGCTGGGCGATTGATCCCAAAATCTAATCAGCACCATTCCATGTCAGGGTCCAACTATATACCAAGTTTGGTTCAATTTCATTCATCGGTTCGTGAGATACGGTGAAAAATACGAAATTTTGCGATCACAGCGCCACCTGCTGAACGATTGATCCCCAAATCTAATCAGCACCATGCCCCGTCAGGTTCTAACTATATACCAAGTTTGGTTGAATTTCATTCATTGGTTCGTGAGATACGGTGAAAAATACGAAAATTTGTCCTATACTGCCATGTTAAAAATTTACATAAAATGCGATCACAGCGCCACCTGCTGGGCTATTGATCCCCAAATCTAATCAGCACAATGCCCCGCCAGGGTCCAACTATATACCAAGTTTGGTTTAATTTCATTCATTCGTTCGTGAGATACGGTGAAAACACGAAACCACAGACAGACAGACACACAGACATTTTTTAAAAACTATCAATTCGTGTTCAGGAGATCCCAAAACGTGTAGATCCGTCGAAAAACAGAGGTCGAAAATTTTCGCGAATCCAATACTTTCTCTATATTACATACAGAAGAAAGTAAAAAACACTGTTTTCCATTGGAATTTCAAATTTGCTCCACAGTTAATCTCCTCGGAGGCACCTAAGAGACACCTCCAGAAGGTTATCACTTTTGGTAGTAGTTTTAAAGGTAGATTTTAAGAAATGTTGAATACATTTTTTTTTTTTTTTTTTTTTTTTTTTTTTACTTTTTGATCCAAGGTGTATTTCTAGAGATATTTAACCGGTTTCGTGTTTTTGTTATACGTGTTATATTCAAAGACAAAGATAATTTTTTTTTATTTAAAATATTATAACTAGCATCTTTGGAAAACTGAGGAAACATAATAGTTATTAGATTAGTAAATTTATTACTACTTATAGAATTTGAAACACATACGAAGTTTCGGTTTTGAGCCGAGATTTTGTAAAATCCGTGTGCATAGTTTTTTTTTCCCCTCACTCTCTTGTTTGTTTTATTTACTTATTTATTTTTTATATAAATGGTTCTTTTATTTGTTAATTTAATGTGTTTATCACTCTTCATAATAATTCTTAAAGAACATTTAAAAAATAATTTAATGGAAAGAAAAAAAGAGTCTGATGTCCTTAGACAGCTTAAAATATTTTTACTACTATTAGATTAGTATATTCAAAAAGCATATTTGAGAAATTAATTTATTTTGATTCACTATATAAAAGCTCATTTTTTCTTTTAATAACCTTAAATTCTATTTTAAGATTAAATTATAAATGCTACTAATATTTTTAAAAATACAGAAATTTACCATATAATATCACATAGGGAGGGAAAAAAAGGACCACTATCGTATTGTGTACTCAACATGGTATTGATTTCCTGTCTGAAGCGGTTTTCTTATTTGAAGTTGAACTTGCAGTGTGATGCATTATTTATCTAACATAGAGATTATTCTATAAAAAAGTTTAAATACTCTCAAAAATTCCTTTTGAGCATAGAATATTTTTAAACCTCAAAATCAATTTTTCATATTCATATTTTCTTAGATAATAAAAATTTTGAATTTCTTTAACAAAAAGCAAACAGAACATGCATCTTCAATCACTTTGATATTTTATCAAAAAATAATGTAGTATATGAAATGAATAATTTTTCATTAAATTTTCTTTTTTATTTATTAATTAAGTTAAATCACTACTGGAAAAAAAACTTTTGGTTGATATAAATTTATTAATGGCAAAAAATTATGTCAGATAGTGCTCTGGAAAGTCATTTCGCAGTCTTCCTTTTCATGATAATGTATATTTATGCTTTCTAACATCTTGTAATTAATTAAAATTTTAAATGCGCTTTAGAGTTTTAAAAAAAAAGTTAAGCTGATGTCAAATTATTTGTATAAATAAATTACTTGTCTTTCAAAACATTTTTATGTTTTCTTATTGTCATAAATATATAACAGTGGTGATTGTAAAAATCTATTATATAATGCTTTAGAATTATTACATAAGGATTTGTGACAGGAAATGCAACCATACATGAAGAAAAAAAAATTGATAATTTCTCTCTTGCACCATAGTTCTTAGTATTTTTAACCGATTTCAAAAAAGAGGAGATTATCAATTCAACCCCCCCCCCCCTCTTTTATTTTTGTTTGTTTGTTAGCTCATATCTTCTGAACGGATGCTCCGATTTCGATATTTTTTGTTTTGTTTTAAAGGTATTGGACTGAAATAGGTGCTATTGTAATATCTTTACGTTCTAAAGAAAATACAGGGTGACCACAAAAGTCAGTTCCAACTCTTTTAACTGCTAAACGGCTGCAGCTATAGCCATAAAAGTAGTATGTAAGTGTAGTAAAGTGTTCATGCTCTACGAGATTTAAGCACTTTCAACACCAGCTGGTGGAAAACAGCGGAAGTAACGCTCCTATCTCCAAAACGGTTTAAGATGTGGGGGAGGAATTACAAAGTTGAAGAGCATCATCGATTTAATATGAAAAGACAGTTTGTAGACATCGATACTAAAAATAGAATGCTTAAAATGTGCACTTGAACTATGTTGCACGCATTGTAACGCAGCGGGTGACATGTATGCTATATAAAGTTTGAAGTACGGTCACTGTAAGCGGTCACATCGATTAGCGCATACTCGTTTTAAATTGATTTCAAAAGAAGGATGTTCTTAATTCAAACCGTATGCTTCTGTTGATTTTATTTTTGTATATTAGCTTATAACTTCGTTACAGATGCTCTGATTTTAATATTTTTTCTTCGTTGTAAAGATTTTGGCCGGAAGTAGGTCCCGTTGTGATATCATTAAGATTTTATAAATAAATTACAGGCACCTGTAATTTCATAAATAAATTACAGGTGCCCAATAAAGTTCATTTTCACACTTTTAACTCTCTATGGAGTGGATAATTTTCGAGATTTAGATGTAACCTGTTTTGTGCATATTATGTGACTTCATATATTTTTCAATGCCATAAACTTGAAATTGCCGTTTTTTGAGTTGTCACTTTTGTTGTGTGTTGCGGTAAGTGAAACTGCCATCGAATTTCTCATGATCTGCCGTATGAATACGTTTTCACTAAAAAAAAAAAAAAAAAAATATTTTTTGTAAAATATAGAACCGACTCCAAAAAGCAACTATTATTCAAACAACTAAAATTAAAATTGAAAATTGGCATAAAAGGAAATAAATTCTTTTCGTCATACAACATAAACACTACAATGGATGATTAGAACGAGGCGGAGCTTCCAATGTTTGTGGGAGAAAGCTGTGCTATGACTGGCTATATTCCACTATTTGTGGGCTAAATTAAGCCTTCTTTAGGTTAAATTTAAGAAAATCGTCATCATGACGTCGGGTGGCACCAGAGTCATGTCGTCAATTATTCATAACTTTTGAAGTCGACGCAAAATGAAATAAAATTTGATACTTTTATTCAATACAAAAAACAATATGTACTTAAAAGTATACATCTCATTTTGGCATCTGCAAAACACAGCCGAAAACTACTTTCATTCAAATAAACAATTAAGATTTCGTAAGCTGCAGAAACATAAATACCGAATTGCGAAGGATGTTCACTGTTCTACGTAGATGTTAATAATGGAGTAACTGTATACAGGGATAAAATAATAAAGGAAAATATGAAGGTGGATCATTTGAATAACAGCGTTTGTAGGTCTAAAAACAAATCTGTAAAAAAAGAATAACATTTTATTTAATTTTGCGTCGACTTCAAAAGTTATGAATAATTGTAGTGTTTAGGTTGTTTGACGAAAGAATTTATTTTATACTTTTAGGCACAATTTCACTTTATTTTTAGTTGTTTGAATAATAGTTGCTGTTTGGAGTCGGTTCTATTTTTTTTTTTTTAAAGTTTTATTATGAATAAGGAAGTAAAAGTAAACTAATATTTTTATGTTGAAAAATGTAAGCATGAAAGTTTCTTAATATTAGACTATTAAATGTCATAAACATTCATGGAATTGTTGCTAACGTAAAATATCATCTTAGCAACATTTTTTTTATTATTTAATTATTTAATTATTTTATTTATTTATTGCTATATATGTTGAAATTTTTTTATAAGGAATTGATTTTTTTTTTTTTTTATTAAGATTGAAATATAGTTTGTTTTAAATAAATAAATAAGTTGTTAGTAGTAATTGTAAAAATGAGAGAAATTACAATGCACAAAATATATCTTTTGTCATTTTGTTTACTTAAAATATTTATATTCATTCGATTTTTAACAAATTCTTGTTAAAAAGTAAATTTCTGCGTAATTGTAGTATAAAATATGTATATTTACGGTGTTATATGCATAAAAGTTATATGAATTTACATGAACAGAGTGGTAAAGAAAAAGAACTGTGGTAGATATTAAGGGCATGTACTTTCTTAGGATCTTTCTGAGAATTTGTCTGTTTTCTAAAGCTTTCTAGGAATTGGTAAGGTTATCTTAAATTTTAAATATCTCATCAAGGGTATTGTATGTTCGTGAGTGAAATTCAAATAAAGGCAAAACTCATACAGGTAATAAAACTGGGTACATATACGTGTATAAGATTATATGCAATTTCGTTAATTGTTAACTTAATAGATTTTATGTGTGAAATATATGATTTTAGTAAAAAATAGTTTTTAACATACCATATTGTTTTCTAACTAAAATTTTGAAGAAAAAATATTTTTAAATACTTTTACTGTAAGAACAATAGTTTATCCCTGAAATAGCATTCAACAGTTTAAGTGCTTTAATATTTCGGTTTTGTATGCAGTATTTCTGCTTTATATCTTATGTAGCGTGATTGCTAATAGGTTGTGTCACCACTAACATTTATAGGTTTGAATCTTTGATAAGGCTTAAATAACTGACATTGATTTAACAATGTTTTAATTAACTTGTTCTTAAATATATATATATATATATATATATATATATATATATAGGCTAATGAGCCATACCTCTTAATACCTTGATAATGAGCTGTTCGAAAATCTTTAAAATAATAAAAATTTGCAATGATTATCGTTCACTTTTTAAGAACAAAACGATGATCTACATTAAATTATTATAACAATGATCTATATTAAATAATCTATATTAGTTTTATTCTGTGTTCACCCTTCTCTAATAAACTGATTTCTTTTATCTTATTCAATTTTCTTTATTATTATTATTTCACATTCGCAGTTGAAATTTCTTTAATGACCGAAAGATTGATTTTTTTTTTTTTTTTTTTTTTTTTTTTTTTTTTTTTTTAACGATTATAGGTATTTATTATTAATCTTTATATTTAAGAAGCAAATGAACAGGATTCCAAAAAGGAATTGTGTTTACGAAATTCTTCCTTTAAATTTTTGTTTACGGAATTTTTAATGTATAAAAATAAAATAAAACAAAGAATGAAAAATACTTTAATGAGTTTATTGTGAATGACTTAGTTGCTTGAGAGCAAATTCAGAAGGAAAAAAAATTAATAAGGTATTTTACTAAATAGTTTTTAAATGAATTTCTCAACTCAATAATTGTTTTGTTGTTGTTGTTTTTTTAAGTAAATAACTTGAATAACCACTTTGTAGTGCACAAAAGGATTATTAAAAATTTTATTAGTAGTTGTTTATATGTTTGAAAATCATTTATCTGCTCAAGTGAAAATGGAAAAAGTATAAAAAGAGAGGTAGGGGGAAGTGTGATGTGTTTGTTACTTTTTTAAATGGACTTTGTTTTTTAAATTTTTTTCTCTTAAGCTCCAGAAATAGTCTTAGTATTAAAAACGTCTTTTTTTTTTTTTTTTTTTGGTAAGGAATGTCTTAGCTTTATCTTCTTTTATTATAAAAGTTTTTTAAATTACGTTGTTCTAATTCACAAATTTTAGTGCATTCTAATGGGGGGAGGGGAAGAACATTCTCAATGGCAAATATTATTTATTACAAATCTCTCATATGCTTTGGTACAAACTGACAATCTGTGTATATATATATATATATATATATATATATTAAAAAAATAATTTAAAAAATCAAATATATAGATAATATTTTTCTAAATAGTTTCATCTCGGACTACTTTTCTCGGCCTTGTGATCTCTCAACTGGTTGAGGAACAGCGCTGCTTTCTACGATTGGCTTCAAATGTTACCATGCCAACGAAAATCGATTAACGAACGAAATGAGTCCCAACATGTTTGTATGCCAGAATGCATTTTTCTTCGCTCTTGGCGAGTGAAATTTCTGAACGTGGCCTTATTAATTTTGATGAAAAATTATTTTAACTCTCGTGAATCTGTAACGGTTCACTGGCTGAGAAGTGTTTATCGATTTACATAAAAATAAACACCTTTGAAGTGACAGATAATTAAATTTTCATCTTTAAGATTCAAACATCATCAGTAAAAATGACAAGATAACACATTATTTATGTTTGTAGGGTTATTTCAGTGAATGGATTTTTAAGCGTAATACGGTAGTAAAATAAATAGCCAATATCATGCATAGCAAGTTGCCGTAATTATCTATTGAAAAGAATGTTCAGTATTTTTTTTTTTTTTTTAAACATTTGCTCGCATTGTAGAAGTATGTTTTACAAAAAATTTAATTTGAGAAATATCTATATTATACATTTTTCACCGATATATATATATTTTTTAATTAATTAATCTTTTATTTTCAAGAAGACTCATTTGAAATATTATTTAAACGTATGCATTCTTTATAGAATGTCTATAAAAAGTTGTCTTTTTTATGTGAAAGACAATGGAAAATATATTTGATTTCTCGCTTTTTGCAGTTATATTCCTCAGAAGCAGCGATCACTAAAAAAATACTCAATGGAAATTGTCCATTTTTACTTCTTCTTTATTTTATGTATATGAAAAGAATGTATTGGACCCGTGAAAATTTTTAACTTTTGGTTTTCAATGCGTTTATAGGTTTTGAGATGTCCTGAACACGATTTGGTCATCTGCGCATATGTGTGTATCAAAAGTTTTGTGGCCGCTGTATCTCACAAACTTATTGATGGAATTTAATCAAATTTTATATTTAGTTGTACATTGATTTAAATTTATACTGATTACATTTGGGATCCAATCTCTAAACAGATAAAGCTGTCATCCCATTAATTACTGATATACCAGTGTAAGGCAAGATTTCCTATAAATGTGCATTAGGGTGCAATGAAAAAAAAAACTTTTTTTTTAATCTCAAAAGGTAACAGTGACCAAAAGTTGTCTTTTAGATTGAATAAGAAAAATACAGAGTTTTAGAATTTTTGCAATATACCTTGTGAGCCCGACTATTGCTTCAAAAAATTCCAAAAATACATTATATTTTTTATAAGTCATGTATAAATGTCTCATATGTAATAGAAAAAAAAAGTTTATATAAATGTTATTTAAGGGCTGGGCAAAGTTTGAATATCACCTAACAGCATAGGTGCCAAGTCTCCCGTTATTTTCAACGAAGACTTCATACCGGAACGTTTTTATAGATATTTTCAGTTTATTTAATTTTATTTATTCTTCGAAAACATATGAAACTGATTACTTTTTTAAAATACTGGTGGATAAATCTGATTTAAAAATTAGTAATGTTGGCAGCTGTGTAACAATATCTTGAGGGTAATAACTATCATTACTCTAATAACTCTCATTGAGTACATATTGCATAATGAGAGTTATTTTTTTAACTTTTCTATCTTAAAGTAAATAAAATATATATGATAGTAATCAGCAACATTAAAAATTTTTCAAATATATAGGGGAATCGCTTCTCTATGAATTTGGTGGTGTAAATTTTCAACAACGATATCTTTAAAAAAAAAAAAAAAAAAAAAGTGGATAATTGAAAAACAAATGGTTAAGCAATAGATCTCTGATAATTATGTACTCCGGAGGTAAAGGACACCATATCTATTTTCTGAAAAGAGTTAGCACCATGTCTTAGATGTACTACAATGAAATACATTTGGCATGAATAAAGAAAATGGACATGTTTTATATTCCACTGTCTTATCTACTTTATAGTAACTGGACAATTAGTAGTGCTTACTGTCTCTATATAAATCAAAAACTACGTATGAAGAACGTGGTCCTAATTCCTTTCACAAAACGGACATGGTGTCCTTTAACTTCGGGGTACAGAATTTAGAAAATTATCGATTTTTTTTCTCTAGATGAGACAAAATTGACTTTTATTAGGCATTTAGTGTTATGCTTCTCTGAGATAAAAATCGTCTGTATTCATCAAGGAAAGTAATATTAATGAATAATAATTATAATAAATAATTATGTATTGCGTGAATTTGTATAGGAAAATATAGAAGAATGCTCAGGATGACCCCAACATACGAGTTTTATGATTGATTTCAGATCAGTTTTTTCATTAAATTGTATGAAAATATCATTATTATAAAATAATTATATATGATAACAGAATAAATTTATGTTTTTGACGTATTTGATTAAACATTTTTAAGCTCTGAATCTTTTCTTTCACTATTTGTCAAATTAGATAGGTGTCTTATAATTATGTCCACCACTGTATATATATATATATATATATATATATATATATATATATAATGTCGCATTTATTAGAATTCAGTTGAGCATATTTATTCAACTACTATTGGGTTGTTCGGAAAGTAATTTCGTTTATTTTATTTTTATTTTATTTTATTTATTTATTTATTTTTTTTGGAGGGAGGAGGGGGCGAAAATGAAAGACGATTTTCTTATGGGGTATAACTATTTTATTGAATGATACATTTTCCATTTCGGTCTAGTACACTTCATCCTCATTTGAAGCAAAGGTTTTGAGTCTCAAAATTTTTTGTAGAGACCAGAACAATTAACATTTCGAGAACAATTGGAAATACACATTTCTTTCGGCCTATTCTGTTTCAGTGAATAATTCAATTTGTCCAGTTTTTGACAGTATGCTTCAGAATTGATCGTGGTGTTGTCCGGTAGAAACTCAAAAGAAACTATTCCTCTTGAATTCCGAAACCGACAGAATAACTTTTTTTTTTATGAATATCGGTTTCGATGTTCTTTGAGTCGGTTCATCTTTTTTACTCTTGATCTCTTAGATATTATTAGACAATCATTTCTCATCCTCAGTAATGATTTGCTTCAAAAATGGAAATGATAAGCAAATCTCAAACGTTAATGCGACGGAGCAAATTGCTTTTTATAAAAAAGTGTGGATTTCATATGTTGAGTTTACAAATTACACCAGTGTGCTTCACGCGATCATGAACGATCAAATTCGAAAAATATTATTTCTCAGCTATCTCAAGCGTTGTTATTCGGTGGTTTGCATCAATTAATGCCCGTATTTTATCATCATCAGTTTGAACTGGCCTTCAAGAACATGGTGAATATTAAACTGCAAAATTGCCGGAACGAACATTGTTTTTTATCCATATTTTATTAATAGAAAAGAAATTAGCATATGTAACAATTGTAAACAATAATATGGACCTTAGGTTATAACATATTCAGTTGATTTCAAAGTGGCCGCCATAAGCTTCGATACACAGCTGCAAACGAGTCTTGAAGTTTTCGGCAATTGGCCGCAAGTCCTCCGGTAACAATCTCTCCCACTAACGAAGCAGTGATTGTTTCAGCGACTCCAAACTGCTTGGGCATTTAGCACATGCCTCCGCCTCCAAAATAGACCACACGCTATAATCCATGGGGGTTAAATCCAGCGAGTAGGGGCCATTCCGTAGAAGCAATGAAATCGGGAAAGTGGGTTCTGCACCACTCCTGTGTCAACTTCGCCCTGTGATCTCTGGCGGAGTCTTGTTGAAACGTCCAAAACCCATTATGGAAGTGCTGCTTGGCCCACGGAAGTACCACAGCCTCAAGGATGTCATGCAGGTACATATTTTGTTTGATTTTGACCCCTTCCTCAATGAAAACGAGAGTGGTATTGCCGCTGGATCAAACGCCGCCCCACACCATGACAGACTAAGGTTTTTGTCGGTGTTCCACGATTGCCAATGTTCTGGGAGCGTCTGAGGACCAATATCTGTCGTTATGGAAGTTGTGCGCCTGCTGCAAGGTGAACAGCTTCTCGTCCGTGAAGAGGATGCTCTCCCATCGTTCAGCTGCAAACCGACGCTTGAGTTACCGGCATTTTTGAAGTCGTACCCACTTGTTGTCTTCCCTGAGCTGCTGAACTTTTTGGAACGTATACGGCTTAAGATGGAGTTCATTTTGTTCGTGATTGATTCCGGTCTCACGGGCGATTTTTCTTATGGAGACTCGGATTTCGCTTGACTCTATTCTGGATGACCTTGCGGTTCCTAGGCATGTTGGAGGTACGTTTTCGTCCTCTTCTAGGATGGTCGCCTTCATGGCCAAGCTCCTTAAAACGTTTGATGGCCTTGGATACAGTCTTTCGCGGCACTTTGAGTAAACGAACAATTTCACACTGCCTCTTTCCTTGACGAAACAGCTCCAAAATTGCAGTACGTTTGTTTGACATTCTAATAGGAAAAGGAAATATGTGAGTTCACAGTCGTAAATGCATATACTAGTAAAACAATGCATGGGTATTTCAACACAACAACTTTTATTTATATACGTTACAATTATTTCGCGTCAGGATCTGTTAAACATTCTCTCCGTTATTTTATATCACCCTGTAGTTTTAGCACTGGCGTTCTGTGAATACATCTTCTCCACACACATCGGATATTTTTTTTCTTGCTTGAACATTATTTTTGTCTTTTTTATGGTAAAAAACCAAATATGATAAAAGTGCTACTTTCGACTTTCCATATTTAAAAGAGCACCAAACAAAAACTATTGTGCAGAATCAACTAAACTTATTTACAAACAAGCGTAATTATCAGCTGTCAAAATGTCTAATGACAATGCGGCTTAATTGCTAAGTTGGTGTGAAAAAATACAATTAATTCCTTTGCTGTAAAAAATGAAATTACCTTCCAAATAACCCAATATTTTAGAATACTTTGTTATTATTATCCTTAAACAGATTCTTAGTAAAAAAATATTGACCTTTAAACCAATTATTTACAAGAATTGTTGAATTTTCAATGGAGAAAAACTAGAAAGTAAAACAAGACAGAGATATTTTGTTATCTACATAAATATTGATAAACAAATCGTTTAAGAAATTGAAAAACAAATAACGCTGCTAACATGCTAACTCCGACTTCTGTTGTTTGTTGGTAAATTTTGCTTACCGTTCAATAACTGACTTCAAAATTTTACTATTTTCAAGGTTTTTTATCTGCGGTATAACGATGTTTCATCTATGAATCTACTATCTTAGAAATGAGGATAATAGTTCTGCGGACAAAATCTTCACCTAACCAAACAAAACCGGTATGTACATAGGGCATAAGCCCTATTTTCGTTAGAAAATACCGTCATTATCAAAACTTTTATTATCTAATCAGAATTAGCATATCAAAGTTAAATTAGGTTTTGATAACATATAATAAAATCTTTTATTTTTCTAAACTTTCATGACTATAAATAGCAGTTAAATGCCATAGAACAAAAATTCATTAAATGATTCTCGAGGCTAACAGTTATTTATTTTTGTCTTTGTTATTATTATCATCATCATCATCATCAACAACAACAACAACAACAATAAGAAATATCCTAATTAAAAAAAAAAAAAAAATCACTCGATAACAATGAAGTGTATAATTAATAGGAAAAACATTTAAACTATTTATTGTGTAGTTCTAAAAAAGACATAATTAAATTTCTGTGAGCACAGTTTCTGTATTACTGTTAGACTGTTTGCTACACAGTGTTAAAAATTTCAACAGGAAACTATTGGTAATCATTTATTTTTTAATTCTTATGTAAAAATACAGTGAAAAATAAACGAAGATGTTAAAAAACCATTTTATGCATGCATTTTAATGACTAATATCAGTTTAATTAATTATTGGCTACAACAAATTTGTGACTTAGAATAATTTTTCTAAAGCAGAAACTTTTTTATTTTAAATTTTTATTGATAAAATAAAAATAAAAATAGTTAAAACACAGGATAAAGAATAAGAATCTCGATTACTTTCTTTTAACTAAGAATTACTGCAAATTTAGAGAGACTTTCTAATTATTACAATAAATTTACAGAAATTTTTTACAGTGCAGCGGTTTTTAATGAACAATCTGAGATACTGTGAATTTAACCCTACTGTTGTGTTCATTACGAATGAACGAAATGAACAATCATTTTTAAATGTACTAAATGGAGTCCAAAAGGGACCAAAAGTTTTTCATTTCAATGTATAACCGTACTTTCACTGCAAATAACAGGGTCTTAAAGTAAGGCATAAAAACAACTGAAACGGCGTTTAAGACACGTAAATGTCTTAAAATAGAGCTTAGACGTTATAGATATCTTAATTTAAGACAGAAATATATCTCAACTATCAATTAAGACACAAAAATGTCTGAAACACGTAAATACGCGAATTTTCAGACAGCAAACGCATCTGAATTTCAGACACTTTAGATATTCAGACACTTGCATTACTTAGTAAATTTTTCAAATGGAATCTACTTTAAGAAAATATGCTTATCAGACTTCTGTCCACATTCAATAAATATATTATTATTTTATAATAAGCAGTAAAGATACTTAAACTGTGGTAGCGTTAAGAAATTACCTGCATTTAAACGAAAAAAAAAAAAAAAAATCTGGTATTTATTATTATAGTTTGCTTTTATTTAAATATCACTTTAAGGAAAGAAATCGTTATGTCTGAAAAACAAGGGCTGTAACCTTCACATACTTGAATGCATTATTAAAAAATTCTAGACCTCTAGATATGAAATTTAAGATAATATTTATTAACTTTAAGGCACCATATTATCAATAGTTTTATAGAAAAAATTAGAAATAAAACATAACACTGCGATTTGTTTCGCGAAAACTGCAGTACATTTTATCATAAAAACACGTTTTGCTGTATTCGACGGTGATGAGACTGGTAAATGCTCGACAACGACAATGCTTGGCTCCAGGTTTCGGTTTCCATGGGCAGTGTGAGTTCGATTCCTAACGACGGGTATTAGGATATATATATATATATATATATATATATATTAATATAAATATTTTATTTATGCTCTAAACAATTCTGAAATCTATTTTTAACAGAAAAACAAAATCGTATGCATATATATTTATTTTATTTATTAAAAAAGCCTTAAAAACGGTAGTGTTTTTAAGCGTAACATGGCGATGTTTTTAAGCATAAAACATGGCGAAGACACTTGTAATGTCTTAAATTCAGATTTTAACCCTACAAGGCACCCAGTTCCATATGTGGAACGCCGACTTTAATCGTTCCTGTAGCTCTAAAACTATTAGTAGCGACATCTCTTGACATCTTGATAGAAGCTACTGACATTTAGCAATGTAGTAATATGAATCTTTACCTAAAGATGTCGTTCGTGTTTTTGTTATAGTGCACTCAGTGTGAAATTTGAATGAAAGTGATACGTTAGTCGTTTTTCTGAATTCAAAAATAAAAAAAAAAAGAATAGTTATTGAACAGTTTTGACTCGCAAAAAATACTGTGTTGTTCTATGTATGTGTGTCCAATATACAATACTATTTCCAAAACAATTCAATTGTGCTAGTTTAATACCAAAAAGTATAGTTAAGGCTCAGTGTACCGTATGTGGAACTGAAATAAAAAAAAAAAAAATGATTTTTCCGTAAAATATGGTTTTATTTTTATTTTTATAAGTTTCCCTACCTTCTGATCACTAATTACAACCTATATATTTTTGTCGCGCACAAAAAAAAAAAAAAAAAAAAAAAAAAAAAAAGAGCCTTGTAGGGTTAAAAGGCGTCTTAAAAAGTAAGACATTTTATTTTCGCTTAAAAAATGTCCATCCATATAAGACACTTTTTTAACTGAATTTAAGAAAAAAAAAAATGTCTTAAATTCGTTTACAGTGTTCATTTCCTATTTTTGAATTACATTTATATAACAATTTATATATTGATTTTATGGAGTGTAGTCTACATAAAACAGAAATTTTTATGTATGTCGATGTTGGGTGGAAATGGACCCGAACCACAGCAGCAGGGTTAAGTATGTTACTGAGTGAGACTTAACATTCTTCAATTGAAAACAGTCAATGAAACATTAATAACGTTATTCAGTTAAATAAACGTAACACATTCACATGGATTAGATACTATTGAAAACGAAAATGGTAATCGAAAGTGAAAATTTGTAGTTTTATTTTTACAAGCATTGGTTATCGAAAACTGCAATGCCGTTAATCTTGTGAAATGAAAAATCGATTCACGTGTAATTGTATTGTTCCTTGTTTTGAATTTATATATGAATATTTGCATTCAATCTCTTGTTATCCATTGTTTATTGTTTGAGGATATTCTTCTTTTTTTTTTTTTTTTTTTTTTTAATGCCTTGAAAATTTATGAACTCTTCTTGCGTTTGTGGTAAAATAACCCTGACTAGTCAGAGAGAGGCTATCGCGCCACTGATTGAAGTACGTAAAATCGTTATTTTGGTTGTCAAATTGAAAAATCGTAAGTGCCTTATGTTTTGCGCAAAACATGCGTAAATGAATTAGTGGAAAAGATCATTCAATGCTCTTTACAATACTCAAGATTTGAAGAGAAATCACAAATCATTCAACAGGCAGTTATCTTTTCGTTATATTAACTATTCGTAAAAAGCATATAACTTATCTACTTAATTATTCTTATAAAAGGAAAGCGCAATGAATGTTGTTATAAATGAAATTTTAACCACTTTGCTCCATGTAATAATATTTTGTCATCAAAATTCTCAATAAAAGTATTGAAGATTTCACTTTGTAGCCATGAATTTGTGTATTTCGTTACCCACATCTCTTATTTCACATACTGAAGAAAATTATTTAGTGATAATGTAATATTCTGCCCTTTCTTGGCCATAGAAATGTAAAAGAAAACCATTTGAAATGTATAAGAAACCCATTTGATTGGATTTATAAAAATCTTCATTAAAATTTGTTGAGCAATGTAATTTGATTATAGAAGATACAGAAATATTTTCATAGATTACAACCATTTATCAACGGATACAACCATTTATCAACGGTTTTGATTTAAAAAAAAAAAAAATCTTTTTCCCCCCTTGACATCAAAAGTTTCTATCAGACAAAATAGAACAAACGAAAACATTATTTCTTTTTCTTTGCAATCAGATTAAACAATACAGGGATGGAACACGGGCGCAGAATTCATACCGGAATCTGTTTAAGAAATTTCTATACCTATAATATCGTTGATTTAAGTGGTAGAAAATTTTCTTACATTCATAGTGGTATGAATTCTGCGCCCGTGTTCCATCCCTGAACAATATGTTAAAAAATAGTATGTTGTGGTCTTTACTAAACTTGTTTCTATATTTTCTTGAACAGATTTTCGCAATGTAAATTATTCATTAAAAATATCATTTACTAAATGTATTTTCCATGGTAAGTGCAGACGATTTTCGTCTCAGAAAAGTATAACATTAAATGGTGAAAGAAGGAGTCGACTTTGCGGCCGCACAAGAGGTATCTTAACAAATACTTTTCAACCCCCCCTCCCCCTTTTTTTATTTTATTTTATTAAGAATGAAAAAAAAAAAGATCGATACCTTTGTTCCAAATTTACAAAGTTCTATTCCTCAACCATTCATTTTAAAGATATTGATGAGTTCTTTTGAAAAATACTGAAAATTTCGCCGCACATGGATACTCCCCACAGATGAAAACGGCGCTTCTGCATTTGCAAAAAATTACCGGGTTGATTTTAGTATTATAAATATATTTTTTCAATTCTACACTAATTCTTTTAGAATAATCCTCATTGGTTACATTTATACGAAATTTTGTCTTATGCTGCCCCTTTAAGAATTTTAAAGAATGGACGATAGCGCCATCTGCTGATTAGTATGCAGTTACAAGAAAAAAGCACCAAAACTTATGTTAAACTGTAACCAAATGTATTCTTATATTGAATTCAGTCCTTTGAATACAGCAATTACAAAATCATGTTCAGAAATCTCAAAACGTATAAATCCATCAAAAAACAGAGATCGAAAATTTTCACTAATCCAATAATTTCTTTTTATGTATATTAAGGATGGACCGGATATCCGGAAAATATCCGGTATCCGGCTGTTTTTTCAATATCCGAAATACCTAATATGCCGGATATCTGGCTTCTGAATATCTATTTTTTTTTCTTTTTTTTTTTTTTTTTCTTTCATTGAGATATGAAAGGAAATGCAAGAAATATCTTTTGCCCCTCCGTTTGGAGGAAAACTTCAAAACACAGCTTCTTAAATCACTAAAGAAATATTCTCATAAAATTCCACATCTGTAACAACATTAGTTTGACTGGGCATAGCTGAGTGAGCAAGCAAGTCAATCAGGAGATCTGCCTTTACAGATGTTGATTCCTGCAATTCATTTCTTTTAATTAAATATATATATAAATATAGTTAGTTATATGTATATATAATGACTATTTAGCAGTTTACTTTTACGTTTTTTTTTTTTTTTTAAGTTTTGTCATTTGTATGCATAGCAAGGCAAACAAAGTACGTAATTCAGACAACATCGCATATTATATCCTAATCTAACTATCAAAAGTGACATATAAGCAAAAGAATTAATATTAAGCTAGTGAGTTGTGGCCACCACAAGACTTTCTTCTATATTTTTCTATACTAATTCATTAAGTGCAAATAATTTATTAAAACTATTATTTATTAAAATTATCTAACATGATGAATGCAAATGATTTTCGTCTTAGAGAAAACTAACACTAACTATCCAATGAAAGACAGTTTTATTGTCTATAAATAACAACTTAAGAAATACACTTTTATAATGGTTATTTTACATATCAAGTTTCATACGGTTATATGCCATAAAAGATGAGTTATAGCAATCCCTTTATCGAGGAAATATGCAGTATAGCAGCGTAAGGTGCCGGGTTCGATTTCAGATCCTGCTCGTCGGCCAAGCCGTTTAAAGTTTTTCTTGGTTTTCTCCAAAACTTGCATAAATGCGGGCTAGGATCCCTTAGAAAGACCTCACAGAGGGTAATTCTCCCTCAGGCCTAGGACCCTAGTGCTGTCAATCAGCCTTTATCCCAATACAAATACAGCAGCGCCACCTATTGGCCGATAAGCATCCTAATTGAATCAGCATAATGTCTCATAATGGCCTTCTTACATATCAAGCTTTGTTTGATGATACACAAAAGAACCTGAGATATAGCCTTCCCTTAAACTGCAGAAATCGCTGTGTAGCAGCACCACCTGTTGTGCGGTTGACACTAAAAGTTGATGGGCACTAATTATGCTAAGGTGCATCTACATACAAATTTAAATGCAATTCTGTTCCTGTGATATAGCCATTCCTTAAATTGCAAAAATCCCTGTTGGCCGATAAGTATTCAGATTGAATCAGCGTACTGTATCATAATGGTCTTCTCACTTATAAAGTTTTGTTTGAATATACGCAATAAAAACTGAGCTATAGCCTCACCTGAAATTGTGGAAATCACTGTATAGCAGTGCCCCCTGTTGAGCGGTTGACACCAAAAGTTGATTGGCACTGATTTAGGTCAAGGCACTAATTTAGGTTATTACATAGAAATTGATATATAATTCTGAGCAGTAGCTTCGGAGACACGGTTGCCCCAAAATTTTTGTCGCACACACAAACAGAAAGACGCAGACATTTTCTAAAAATGGTCAAATCGTGTTTTAGACCTCTCAAAACGTGTAAATCCGTCGAAAAGTGGAAGTCGTAAAATTTTACGTATCCAATACTTTCTTCTATTGAATAAAGAAGAAAGTAAAAATAAAATAAAACTAGTATGTTGTGGCCACCAGAAGACTTTCTCTTATATTTTTCTATACTAATACACTAAGTGTAAATAATTTATTAAAACAATAATTTATTAAAATTATCTAACATGATGATTGCAAATGATTTCCATATTAGAGAAAACTAACACTAAATATCTAAAGAAATACAGTTTCATTGTGTTTTTATAATGCTTATCTAGGCATATCAAGTGTCGTGCAGTTATATGTTATAGAAGTTGAGATATAACTTTCTCGTTATCGAGGAAATTTACAGTATAGCAGCACAATCTATTGACCAATGGTGATAAGCATTCAAATTGAATCAGCATGATGTCTCATAATGACCTTCTCACATAACGATTTTTGTTTGATGATACGCAATAGAACCTGAGATATAGCCTTCCCTTAAATTGAGAAAATCAGTGTGAAGTAGCGCTACCAGTTGAGCAGTTGACACCAAAACTTGATAGGCACTATTTATGTCAAGGTGCTTCTACATATAAATTTATATGCAACTCTGTGCAGTAGTTCCTGAGATAGATCCTTTCCTTAAAATGCCGAAATCGTTGTATAGCAGCGTCAGCTGTTGATGGGTAATCATTCAAATGGAATCAGCCTCATAATAGCCTTCATACATATAAAGTTTTTGTTTGATTATATGCAATGAAACCTGAGATATAGCCTTCCCTTAAATTGCGGAAATCGCTGTATAACAGCGCCATCTGTTGAGCAGTTGACGCAAAAAGTTGATTGGGACTGATTTAGGTCAAGGTGCATCTACACATAAATTTATGTACAATTCTGAGCACTAGTTCTGGAGATACAGTCGCCACAAAATTTTTGTCACAACACACGCAGACAGACAGACATTTTCTAAAAATGGTCAAATCGTGTTCTAGACCTCTTAAAACGAGTAAATTCATCGGACGTCGAAGATTTTTACGAATCCAATACTTCCTTCTATTGAATACAGAAGAAAGTAATAAAGTAAAATAAAACTATGACTTATATCATATCCACTGAAATTGAATTTTGAAATCGTTCTGCTATTATGTTTGACAGGCTATTATTTTAGGATTTTATGTCACTTTTTTTTTTTTTTTTTTTTTTTTTTTAACTTGCATATTTTAGATCTATTCAAATTTAATAGATATTAAATTTGAAGTTGTCATAAAAATAAGTAAAAGAATTAATTAAATTACTCATTAATATTGTCTTGAAAATAGTCTTACAGCTTCAATCATATTTGCAGAATACTTTGTTACATTTTAATTGTATGCGAACGGAATCCAGTTGCATAAAAACCAAATGCAAATGCATCTTTTTAATTATTGCCTGCTATTAAAAAATTGAAAAATTCATGTGTACTGGAAAAGGGGACTGCCAAATATCCGGATCCGGCAAAGAAAAAATATCCGGAATGCCGGATATCTGTATCCGATTATTCGGTAAAATCCATATCCGGTCCATCCCTAATGTATATTGAAAAAAGTGATAAAATTGAGTGAAACATCCCTTTTCATGAATACTAGTATTGCTCAGCGGTGAGCGATTTTTTTCAAGCAAGCATTTAAATTATAAATATAGAAATTCTAAACATCCGTGTAAACAATATTCTTAGTAATTAATCTATAATTTAAAAAATCCATTATTTACATGCTGAATCCTATTCCTATGATTTTCTTTGTGTTTCACTCTATTTGCGTCTGAATCCGACTTCTTCATCTGGGTATTTCAATAGCAAAGAACACTTTCTATATCAACGCAATACGTCAACAGTTTGAAGACAAATTATACTCACTTCTGTTCCCAGTCAAACAAAAAATAAATGCGGAAAAATTAAATCCACCATAATAGGATGAATCGTAAGACGCTATATTGCATTTTTGAAAAATTGTACATTCAGATTTAACATTCCTGGTTTCAGCATTTTTCACATTGTTGGTATAAAAATCAACCTTACATTCCAATCTATCTAAAAGGAATTTTCATGGTTGATGAATTTATGAATAAAATTGAGTTTCCAAGTTTACAGTCGACAGCAAAATTAGTCGAGCGCTAGCAATAATTCCTATATATAAAAAAAAAAGTACACTTAATACTGTTTTGTGAAATAAACCCTTATCGAATCATGTTCTTATTCAGTCTAAGAACATGATTCGACAAGGATTTATTTAAGAAAGAAGTATAAAGGTGTACTTTTTTTAGATAGGAATTATTGCTAGTGCTCGAATAGTTTTGCTGCCGACTATATATATAATCTTTCAGTTTTTTTTATACTTTAGCCTTTATATATATATATATATATATATATATATATATAATCACAATTTTCATGAAATTGAAGATTATTATAATACAGTTACCAAAGTGTCCTCTCTATTGAGACTCGAGAAGTATTTTCTATCTGTATTTCTGTTTGTTATATTCACGATTGCTGTCACATGAATTATCAGTTTCACTTGGAATTTGTTATAATTATTTGTGTTTCACAGAATATATATATATGTATAGTTTTTGGTGCATCTAAAAAAAGAGAATAGGGCTAGTGTACACATAAAAGAATTCCGCTGCATCCTGTTCTATAGACAATATTAATTTAAAGTGTTTTTTGGAAAGGTTTTCCTACATTAAATGAAATGAAATTTATCATACAATCTTCAGATTCCTAGAATTATTTTTCCCATGGGGGCAATCTTTAGCGTTACAAACTTTTTTTTTTTTTTTTCAGTTGAATATCTTAATATAATAAATTCCCTCGAAGCGCTTTTACACCTAAAGAGGACTAATAACACAATTAGTTGTATCTATAAATATTAAAAATACAATGCATTAATAGGCAGTCATAGCTCATAAGACACTTTAAACTACATTCTTAACTATTCTCAATAATCAAAGATCTTTACAATCATTCGTTTTCTGAATAAATCACGTGCAACTTATCTGTAAATATAAACATCGTTCATGAAAGTAAAATTTTTCGAGCTGTAAAATGCATGCTTTACACACACACACACCCAAAAATTTTATAAAATCTATCGAGAATAAAACTTATGTACGGCTGCAGTTAAATATAACTTTTCAGGAGAAGCATAAAATATTTTGTAACATAAAGAAAAGAATCAAAGCAATAGATTTTGTACGGGGTAAAACACCTTGGAATGTTTGCCATTATGTAAGATATATTTTACTTTGCACATGTGGTTTTACACTTTCTCTAGGAATCAGATGACTAGAATTAAATTGAATTTACAAATAAACTGTCTGCAGCTCTTACGATTTCAAATTTAGATAAAAATTGGGTAATGCTTTATTTAAACAAAAAGAGAAAAAAAAAAAAGAAAGAAAGAAAAATCGGTAAATGTAAATATTTTAAGTAGATATTGATATGTATTTGTTTTTCAAAGTATTCTTTTTGTTAGAAACTTCCCAAGCTGTGGAACTTTTTTTGATAAAATGTATAACGACCGTTACAAAAAAATTTACTAAATTCTTTAATTTGTTTTTAATTATTATAATTATTGAGAATACAAAGAAATTAAATTTAAAAATTTTCAGCGTCTGTAACGTAAACGGGTACCATTGCTTGTTTGACATTTGAGATTTTTATTTTCAGGTTAAGTATAAAATACAAATGAATTTTACAGAGTTGCCAACTTTTACGGAGCAATGTTTATTTCGGAACATTGTTATTACTCCCTTCTTTTTATACCACGTTTTTAGAAGTGTATTTTTTTCTTATTTTATCGTAAATACATATAAGAGAAAATTACTTTACAAATAAAGGCAGAACTAACAGTGCACCGGAATAAATTATAAAAGTTGACAACACTTCCTCTTCATTATCTTAAACGTGAGTACACAAGATTTTCTGTATTATATAAATTGAACAATATGATAAATGACAGTAAAAATAAAAACTTCTAATTTACAAGAGCAGAAAATGTTTTAATAGAACATAAAATGGTTGTCAAAAGGTGTGCCAAGACAAGGTGTGCGAAGAAGATTTTCGGTTATGTACTGTGGTACATGAAATATGTGTCTAGAAAAACTAGATTGACGACTCAAAGCGCTATTCTGAAATATCCTCTACTAGAAAAAATGAGAGAGAATTATGTACCAAAAAATAAGCAAAATCACGGGCTACTCGGAAATACAGTAAAAATCATTTCCAACATCATATTTGTGTAAATCAAGGCTTTCTGTTTTCACTAAAAATAAATATAATATTATTATAGTTTTAAAAGATTAAAGAACACGCTTTTATAGAAATGTGAACTAAAAAGCACAAAAGATCTATCTTAGTATTAAAATGTAAAAGTAAGAGAAAATCGTGTGAGTGACACACAATAATATTTACATACATTTAAATCTTTAATTAAAATAATTTAGAATTAAACAAAAACCATTTTTAAAAAATCTCCTCTGGCTGGGATCGAACGCTAGACCTTAAGAATCGTATCGCGAAGCTATACCTCAACGCCACGGCGTTAACGTAGGGAAAGTCTTTTTTTACAATATATATGTTTTGTTTGCTCCCAGAGCGGTTACAAACATACAAACAAACTTACATACATACATACATACAGGTGAAGCTAATAAAAGCGTGTTAAAAAGAGAGGAATTATTTTTTGTATTGTCGTATTGATGGAGAAATTTAAGTTTGCTTTGAAATTCTTAATTTGATTATTATATTTTTTCTGAAATTTGTATATACAATGCCTAAACTTATTTGTAAGATTTTTAGATACACCCTGACTTCAAAACATTTAGAACCACTGCCTTAAATCTATACATAAAGAGTTTAATATGTTAAATCGGGAATTAATTTTAAAGTTTCAATTTACATGGAACTTGGTCATCAGTTATGCTAGTCATCTATTTCTTATTAAAAGAAAATAAAACTTTTTAACAATTCATTAAAATATATATATATATTAAAATAATTTTCGACAGAATTTGGCAAACATTTTTTGGATAAAAGTCTTTATAAGATTCACCATATCCATCGGCTTTTTTAAATATTATTATAGAAGAACTTGAACTGCATCAGCATATATCTCCCGTATACTTTAATTTTCTGTTTCATACATTATATTATACATTTCTATTTACACAAGAAATTAATTGTATTTTTTAAATGTGTGTCGGCTATAAAACTTACATCACTCATTAAAATATATAGACCTTACTTTTAAAAACTTTATTGTTTATACGAAGTTTATATATATATATATATATGAAAAAATTAACAAATGAATGAAATGAAATAAACCCCCAAAAGACACAGAGGTCTTCATCAGCGAGGCCCCTCCGTTTAGGGGTGAAAGGGAAGTTATATATATATATATATATATATAATATACATACACTAAGCTCTGTTGTTGTCAAATTAAAATCTCGAGAAAGTTTCTTTCCATTTTAACCATGCACGCCGACTACGTGGCTGATTCGGGGGCTCAAGGACTCATAAAATTTAAAACTGAATTTAAATTTACAAAGAGAGCAAATAGATAATAAGGATGATTCTTTATTGTTAGCATTATTATTTTAATGTAAAAAAAAAAATTGCATGAGAATAAAAACCTTTTACTTTTTAACATAACAATCAATTATTTAATTTAGCACAATTTAGCATATCGTTTAGCGTCGTTTAGCATACCGTTATCTTAGTACTTCCATCGTCTTTGAGATGTATGGGTCTGCCACACTACACTAAGGGGCACACACGCATGAAGGGGGGAGGCAACACTACAGAAAATATTGGCCTACAGAAATATTGTTCTCGTAATTGTTTTCGTTAGAAGATCTGCAAAAAAGCCATTATTGTCTTTATTAACTTTAAATACCTGGTTATTTTTTAAATCAATTTAAAAGTATTTTATTCTTACCTCTATTAAATAAATCACGAGAAAAATATTTTTAAAAATCATATTTTATTTTAAATATGGGTTACTGCTAAAAAGCAATTTATTGCCAGTCGGTAAACATGAGGCATTAGAACTTCAATATTATACTAATACTTTAGAAGACAAAATTGGGTATGTTGCCGAAAGGCAACACTCGGTATTTAAGGGTGAAACATGCTTTGTTTAATCGTCGCTTTACTGTTTTGAAGAAATTATTTTGCTAAACACTTTTTTTGATAAATCCTTTCGAAATGCTGAACATAATGCAAATCGAATTTTTATACATTGTCTTTATAACTTGCGTTTATCTTACTCGGATGAGCAACGTGGCCACCTAGAGACAAATTCCAGTTAAAACAGCCAATACATATATTCTGCTGAAAAACCATCTCCCCAATGTTTTGTCAACATTTAATTATTTTTCCATCTCGCGTACGAAAATATTTTTGCTTTCCATTATGTAAAATTAATACTTTTTGTGGTATCGTTAATTGCTTTGTCCTTGCCATATCTTAAAAACTTTTCAAAATTACAACTTTCGTAAATACTGTTTTTTGTTTTACTTGGGTCTATCCTAAATTTTACGTGGACGAAGACGTATCAATACCCGTTCAAAAATTTGCTTTTTAAATAAAATTGGCAATTGCTGAAAGAAAAAAAAGAAAATATCCTAGTGTGCCTTTTTGTTTTCTTTCTTTCTTTTTTTTTATTTTTTATTTTTTGTGTGTGTGTGTGTGTATAGTGTATATATATAGGAATTCTCTTGTGCAATAAGTGTTTGGTTGGTTATAAAATGAATAAACGAGCTATGTGTGTACTTGTCTTCCTAAACTTTGGGTGTATTGCAGCTTTATTTGATTGTCTTGGCAGATGGTATGCAATACGATTATCTGTCACGAAGGTGCATTACCTTTTCAACTTTACAAACACAAATAACAGTCTTCTTGTATCTGTGGGATTTAATGGTTGGTGCAACGATGGGAAACCAGGATATTCGGTACTTACATCGGTTCGGAACTTCCATCGTCCCTCAGATGTATTAGATTGTTACACTATATGGGGATTTCCTTTCGCTATAAGTGTTTGGTTGGCTATAACCTAAAGAAACGAGCTGTGTGTATATACTTGTTTTTGAAATCAGAATCATTATGGGTTTGTCTCGGCAGACGATAGGCGATAAGATTATCTATTACAAAGGTCTGTTAACGTTTTCAGTTTACAAATTACAATGCATACTGTAGTTGTTTTTACACTGCATAATTTCGTATTGCATTATAGCTTTAAAACGAAATATTAAAAAATCAAAAACTAATTTAACACTTTAGGTATGAATATCCCTTATACCGGAATATCAGTCTCTGAGACTGCTAAAGGTTAGACTTAGTGTAGGGACTTCCGGATGCATACTCCTAGAACAGAGTACCTGCACGTTTGGCGATAAATGTCCAAGGCGAGAAGGGTGTCTAACTGAAGCCCTAGTGCGACGTAAAATGAACTCAACCTGTAGAGGATGTCCAATGTCTCAGAACAACCCTTAGGGGTGAGTCCCGAACCGTCGTCAATTGTCCACAGCGTGACACTAGTGCAACATAAAACCCGCTCAAACAAGGGAAGCTACCCTTGGGGGTTGGCAGTGAACAGGGGGCGGAGCCCCCTTAGTGCTGAAAAGAAACCTGTAAAATGTTATTATAATTTTAGGAATCTCAATTTTTGAGCGCTAACAGACACATTACGTAGAAATGTCAGTAATTGAGAATTCTTTTTGAAAGTTTAAGTTCGATTGGTTTCGTTGGTATTGGTAGAAATAGAGTACTATAAAGAAAGTTGTGGATGGAGTTACGAGTTATAGGGAAAATGTGAGTTTCTAACGGAATTATGGTTTTCGGCGAGTTTTTGGTGTTCAAGTTGGATTGGAAAGTATTTTAGGTAAAGTTTTGTTGCGATGATTTATTCAAAGTTATTTCCAGTCGTCAGATATATTTAAGTAGTAAGCCATTCAAAGCAAAGAAGAGTTATTTGTAGGAAGTCTTCCAGAGCCAATTCAGTCACAAGCGAGTCATTGAATGGAGTTTCCTTGAGGAGTTGTCTGCCCTTTGAAAGGTATATTTTATCAGTAGCTATCATTTTTACCTATTGCGCAGTACTAATGCGACATTAAATCCAATCAACCATATAATATACCCTGTCGCCACTATGATACGTCATGATTGAGAAAATAAATTTATGGCTGCAATAATTCATAATTTATTGCCAGAAAATTTCGTCAAATACATTCAGTAACTTTTCTTCATGCGCTTGTGGCACCACCTATTATCCAATCTTGGAACTATTTCTGCAAACTGGTGTATAATAAACCTCTCCATCAAACATAAGAGTTCTTTCATTTTTCTCTTTTTCACTTTTTCACAATTAGGGCATTTGTAAGTTGGTTAGACCTTTCTGAAACACCCTGTATATTGCTTTGTATTTTTTGGTGTATGTGGTGGGGGGATGATATTACATTAAAATTATTTATAATCATTCTTACAAAGTATGTTTTTTACTTATATTTTCATTATTTTGTTGGTAAGCGTAAAAACAACACATCGTGTTTTAACTTTAAGGTGAATACCTTAATATAAGCCAAATAATATTTATGTAATGAATTTAATTTTGCACATTTCATGTTTTCTATATATATTCAGTGAATAAACAATTGTCCAAAAAAATATTAATAAAATGTGTGTATACCATCTTACAATAATTACAAAATCGTACAAATATTTAACATCATGCAATATTTTTTTTATATTCTTTTATGCTAAAGAAATTTTTTATCTGCATATCATGAGTAATTTAGTTTGTAAAGTTTGTAATCACTTTTTTTTTTCAATACAGAGATTTTCTAGTTAAGTCCTCCTGCCCAACTTGACCTGTGAACGACGCCTATTGTCTTAAACATTCAGCATTAACTATATATATTCTTTTACACTAAAGAAATTTTTTATCTGTATATTATGAGTAATTTAGTTTGTAAAGTTTGTAACCCTTTTTTTTTTCCCATACAGAGATTTTCTACTAAAGTCCTCCTGCCCAACTTGACCTGGGAACGACGCCTATTGTCTTAAACATTTAACATTAACTATATATATATATATATATATTTAGAAATTGCTAAAATAACTTAAATAATAGCTATCGGGGTTATAGCTGATTATTCATACGTAAAATAATAATAATAATAATAATAAAATTTTGAATTTTCGAGACATTTTTGGTTTGAATAAGCTATATGTTAACCTGAGTAAATTTCAGTAATAATTAATTTGAATAAAAAAATTAACTCTCTAAGTAATCACTATGAATAAAATAAAAACAAAACCACAAAAGTTGTTTCAAGTCAAAATCACAGCACGCCCCTTTATCAGGTGAAAAGAAACTAGGCATGAGTGTATCATGAAAGTAGCAAGGTGCACTCGCACCTATTAAATAAGGTTAAAGTGACATTAGCCTATGGCTAACTCTAAGAGGTTTTTTTTAATTTCGGAGAAACGCTGAAATCTAGAGCAGGAACAAAAGTTAAAAAATCTTTTAAAATAAGGAAAAAATATTGAAATTGTTGCATAAAAAAGTGTTAAAAATTTGATTTTATGTGCGAAGCTAGTGAGTGTTAAAGGGTTAAATGTGGTGTCTAGTCATAAAGTCGCTTGGTTACAGATCAATTTAGTGCAAACAGCAGAATTACATTCTTATTTCGGAAAACGTGGGAGATACATAAAAAAGTTAACCACAAAATTGTACAACGTGCTCGATTTAGTATGAAGAGACAATAATACGCACAATAAAATCCGAAAAAACAGAGCTTGAAAAACATGCGTTAGTCATAATTTCTTACCCGTAGCTTTGAAAAACGTGGACGAACAAGAAAAGAGAAAATATATTTAAAGCAAATTGCTTTCAAACGTAATTAATTCATAATAAAACTGAAATAAAACCCTAGCTAGTTACTTTCTCTAACCCATGTGGTAGAGAAAGTACTGTTTTTTGGTCAAATTTTCGAAACTGAGTTTTTGTTATATTTACATGTTTTGAGGTCCCCTGAATCCAAAATCATGTTTTTAGCGATTGGTCTGTGTGTTTGTCTGACTGTTATCAGCATATCTCAAGAAAAAATAATAGCAGACAGTTCACACTTGATACTCTAAATGTGTACCATATAGGGATGCTAAGCTAAACTTTTCGTTGAGATCAAGCAAATGTTTCTTGTACAGGGACACCCAAGATAATTTATATACATTATGTCTATGGGGGACATTGCAGGCAAGTAGAGTTTAAACACCTATAGACTGTATTAAACCAAATGAAACGAATATATATTTTTTATATGCATAAAATCTTGTTTTATGCAGAATATGATATGAAAATCATTCACTGTTCGTTTACAGGGCTACACGAAAGAACTAGATTATAGTGTGAGAAAACTTGAAAATTGATGGAAGTGTATTTCAGGTTGTACCATGTGTTACTTTTATAGGTCTATATTTATGTGCACCATGTGGTGTGTACATAACCTACAGAAGATATACAGGGCTGCCAATATTTAAGCCATAATATTACGTTTATTGTTAGTGGAAGGGATTTACTATATTTTACCATGTCCAGGAAAACTGCTCATGAATTGAAATTAATTCTTCCTAGCCATATGGTAAATAATGTATTTTTTTAAGATAAATATTGATCCCTTAGTTTTTTGTATATTTACACGTTTGGAGGCTTCATGAATACCGAAGTCAAGTTTTTAACGTTTGATCTTTGTCTGTGTCTCTAAGAGTAAAATAAAAACAAATAATTTCAGACGATCTATGTGTTGTATTTTGAAGTTAATACATTTGTTACTAGAAAAGTTTAATCAAGATTGATAAGTTTCAAGGAATTTTGCGTGTGAAAGTTGTGTGAATAATTTTAAACGAACTTTTGAATTTAATAACAGATTTGAACTCTGTATAAATGTAGGCACAATAATTAAACAGAGGTTGAGGGAGAGGGGCGGTAGCCCCACTCACACAAAATTATTTGTCAAATAAACTGTTCCAAAGCCTAATTTGAATTGTTTTAACATAGGTTTACATAACAGTACTCGCTATCTTACCCTTTAATTGTCAATCTGTATTTATAGTATTAAATTTCAATGTAAGAGTAGGTCGTGTGAGTGACACACCAGATTATTTTAGGTTGAAAAGATATTTCTTAATTTCGTCAGGGTTTTAACCGTCACTGGTTCAAGAAATCGTGACCAAACTAGCTAAACAAAAATTACATCATACAAAATAACAAGACTATAAAATAATACAAAAATAAATAATATAAATAACAAGATACAAATTTACTCTGTACATTTTTTATCTTAAAATTATTATAAGTACGGTGACATTTAGTACTGTATTTTAGGGCTTTCTTCAACTTTGTCAATTTTTTTTCCCTTATCACTTACAATTTCTGAAATGGGCATGCTAACTGAACTGTTTATTGCGAGGTGATACTTTAATCGTTTTTTTTTTGTTTTTTTTTTCCTTTTATCACATAGCCTTTTTACTGTATTCAGACATATTTTTTAAAGCAATTACTGTTACCATTCTAAAGTTAAGGTGATATAAGTCAGAACTTTAGCAGTTACTCTGTTTTTTATCAAACTGTTTTAAATATAGAATAAACATTGCAAAACTTTGAATTCAAAAATCATTCTTCATTTTAGATCAGTTTTCAGCAGTGCGAAGTTATTTATTTTTAGCAATTATTTAAAAGAGAAACGCAAACTACGTTATTTACTGTTGCATACAAACGCGTAAAATCAAAATCGTATCATTTATCTGTACTAATATCATTTGGTGAAACTTTTTGAATAATGTTTCGAAACTACTTTGTGATATGTAAAAAATTCTAAAATTTTAGTGTATTAGAGAGTTTTTGCATAAAGTTACAAAAATAATTTAGTTTTAGTTTTTCTTATAGAATTAATTCTTATTTTAACTCTTTCATTCCCAAATGTTTTGATCCATAAAACAATAGATCTTAAGTTTAGTCATAAATAGTAAAAATAATAAATATATATATAATTTTTGAAAATAGGATACTTAACATAATCACTTATGATATTTTAAAATCATAACTTTTCAATAAATGAAAATATCAAAAATTTGAAAGAAATGCATGTTACAACTAATTAAAATGCAAATAATAAACATTAAAAGATAAAAAGTGTTTGAAATAGTTAATTCATTTAAATTGTTTAAAAATAAAAAAACTGATACCGCTATTATCCGACTAGCAACCTCTCATTATCAACAGGGATAGAGAAATTATCTAAAATATATGCTTTTCGGTAGGAAAATGTAGATAGATAGATTATACTCTATTATTTTTTAATCAGGGGATTTTTAAATGGTACAAAAGAAACTAGTAAATGTTATTCATCTCGAGGAAAGAAATGGTTAAAAGAAAATTCGCTGAATAATATTATTCCCCCCCCCCCCTCTCCTCCTTCTAAAGACAAAAAAAAAAAAAAAAAGCTATATAAGTTTATGCAAGTTAAAGAAGAGAGAAAGAGAGAGAGATTTAAAGTACATTTAATTATGAATTGTTGTTTTAAAATTTATTTGTATAGAAATAGTGTAGTTGAAATATTTTTTGTTATTGTATGTACATAAACGCTTTTAATAAATGTGACTCTATTTAATAAATGTGTCTGTCATATAGTAACTTGAGCGTTTTTAATAAATGTGTCTGATATAGTAACTGTGAACACTATATGACAGAAAGCACTATAGAATTATTGAAAGTTCATAGAAGTGGAAATAAGCTTAACTAAAAATAATAGTGTAGGATTCGGTTATCAGGTCAAAAGAGAAAAAAATATCAAAGCTTTAAACATATTCATGTCTATCTGTTGTACTAATCATCTAGTACTGAATTCAAATTCTTGTGCATTCTTGGACCTTGCAAGTGGCCGAGAGGTTTTGCTCTAGTGATAGAAGACCGAATGTGCCGAGTTCAAACCCATGTCGTGCTCATCTACCTATCTGCGAGAATTATTCTTTTTTTTTTTCTCCAGACTCCTGTATATACAGGTTAGGACATCTTGGAAAGCCCAAACCTCCAACCAAGCGCATTACACGCAGGCCTAGAACTCTAGCGAAGTCAGTCATCTTTATCCTACACAACCACAACCGTGTGTCTGTACATAGGATTAAATTCAACGTTAAACAAAAGTTTGGTTAGTTTTGTTTTTAAGTAAAAGCTTTCACAGCCAAACATTTGAATTTATAAAACTCTAATAGGATTGCTGATAGATTTATATATACCTTATTCATCAATGAGTTGTTATTAATATTAGTAAAATATAACTGATCTTAAATAAAAAATTTAAAGGACTTTTTAATGAAATATTTCATATATTATTCTGTTTTAATGCATTTTTAATTCCGTGAAAAATGTAGTACCACAATGTGTATAAATTTTAATGTTTTCAGCTACCTGTGAATTAAATTTTTCTTAAAAATAAAGGCAGGATTTCAGTGTAATTAACAATTCTTTACTAAAATGTTATGTAGTAACCGTCATACTTTAGTATTTAGAATATTACATTTTAAATCTAGAAAATTATGCTGTTTACCCCTCGATGATCGTTTCATGCATTTTAAAATCATCCTTTAGTTTAATTGTTATTTTCCTACGATTAATTACCCGGTAAACTTGGTGTTAGTTTCTCTGACAACCTTAGATTATCTAGCAGTAGACTTGTCAGCGAGCTTAAGATACGTGATTTATTGTCTCAATTTTAAACCGTGTTATCGACATTGTTATTACGTCGGGCATTTTGGGTAACAATTACTTTCTTAATAAATATGCTAACAATATCAAATATCTTTATAAACTATAGTAACAAAAACAATCTAAGTTTCTGACGCTAATTAGAGTTTTAAGCGCATGCGTTTTTAATAATCTTGCTAAAATGTACCAATTATGAACGTGACAAATAATTTGCTAATTAATATTAATTAATTGTGTTATAATATGGTATACATCTAAATTTATATAAATTTGCCAAATATCGACGTTAAAGTTTAATGAAATATATATACTTCACGCACAATTTAAGTTTTATATTTCGATAACTCCTATGTTGAGATTCTTTTTTTGTTATATATATAATTTTGAAAATAAAGCTTTTTGATCAAAATCTGTCCAAAGATAAATCCTAATACAAATTTTATGATATATATAGTAACAATAGAGCGTAAATGAGTTAGAAGTTGCAGTTATTATAATATTTAGTCATTTATCGATATTTAGGATAAGACAATTTTTTGAATTCGCCCATTCCACAACGTTAGAACTAAAGACACCAATGAAAAAATAGTTTAAAACAAATTGAATGATCTATAGTAAAAACCCTTGGAATAAAATTAGTCATTTTGCGATTCTTGTAATTACATAAAATAGAAAAGGAATGTTAGGCTCGTGACTGTAATTTCAATAATTCTATTGTCCGAAAAGTTAAAAACGTTGCAACATTTATTAAAACATAACGATATTTGACTTGTGATGTATATATATATATATATTTTTAATGTAAAATGATTTATACTGAACTCCCGCGAACATCGTCAAATAAATTGTTCCGGAAAAAATGTGACTACAAGTAGTAAGTTAAAATATCCAAATATCGGTTATTCGAATGTCCCTTGTGTAACTAAAATGATTTTTGTTACGAACTACCTAGAAAAAGCTACCTTTCAGGCTGTCTAGACTATTATATAAAAGCTTCATAAACCTGCCTAACAACAATATAGCGTCTCATGTATTACTAAGCTGCTTGGCAAGCTATATCTAGTAGTCCTTAGAGTGTTAATCTTAACTACACTGCTGTTACTCAAAAGTAAACATCAACCCGCCTTGCATCGTCGTCTTTTTCGTATTATTAAACTAATGAATGAAATTACCATAAAATTGTTATGAAATGCTTTTTATAAAACGTTTAATCAAATTTTATATAACTGACATCAGGAATAAATTGTAAATTGACCTTAAAACAAAATTAATTTTTTTTCTCTTAAAAATCCAAGTTTGAAGAAAGAAAGAAAATGAATGATTTTTAGGAAAAAAAAAAAAAACTAAGTGAAACACGATACTGATATTCCATACGAAAGTGAAAGTACATATGCCTCCAAATGTTAAAATAACCTTTTTTTTTAAATCATTGCCTTTTTTTTTTTAAATCTCGTTTCTAGGTTTTTTTTTTTTTTTTTTTTTAACTGAATTAAAAGAAAAAAAAACCTAAATATTAGCACATAAACTATTAACATCGCTAGAATAATAAAAATGTTAAAAGATGTATATTACGAAAAACTCATCCAAACTTCTTGTTATTCACATACCCCTCCCACCCCCCTCCCCAAACAAATAAATAATAATAATTTTTGCAAGGATGTGCATTTTGACTATGTCTAATTCATCCCTAGCACCATCTCTCCTTCAGCCTATTTTTTCTTTATTCGAAAGCACCAGTATTGTGCGAGAGACTGTGCTCTCAAAGCTGAAAGGCGGAAAGTTCAGTCCTTGAACCCAGGTCGTGCTCGTCAGCTAAGCCATTCAAAGTTTCCCTTGTTTTTCGAAACTCGTGTGAACACTGCTTAAGACCCCTTAAAAAGATCCCACACATAGCAATTCCAAGCGAGGCCTAGGTCCCTTGTGTGGTCAACCGGCTTTCTGAAGAACATACTTAAAAAAGGCATTGTAATACAGATATTAATTTAAATGTTATTTTCTATGTTAATGTGATATAGAATTCAATTCTTTCATAATAAGTGTGTCATCTTAAGTTTATATGCATACCTCGATTTGCTTACATGTTCTGGACACAACGAAGAAAATGAAGAGGTGCGTGTGTGTGTGTGTGTGTGTGGAGGGGGTTGTTGCTTAACTTTTAGAAACCATTGTAATTACAATATTATAAGAATGCCTCCAATAAATAAAAGTTATTTTGAAAACTCCGTTTTGAAATTAATAATCCACTTTTTAATGCTGCCCATTCACGTCAAAACTGAAACAAATTAAATATTTGATTTAATACAACAGCTTAAAAGTTCATTTTTTGCAAGTTTAATCTTACCTGACTACAGATTAAAAAAAAAAAAAGAAAAGAAAGAAAAAAGAAAATCGCAGAAATATATTTTTCAACATATACTTATCTTTATTTTATTTTAGATTTCATTTGCTATCTTAAAGGTAAACGCTATCATTGAAACTAGGAAAAGAAATTTATTTAATAAGAATCTATACGTCAGAATAAAAATACATCCATATGAGTAGAGGTTTCAAATTTAAAATTTATAGCAAGATATCTCATATGTGTATATATTCAGTTTCTTTCTAAAAGACTTTTAATACATTATTTTACTCTATATATCTGGAAAAAGAGTTTCTTCTCTCTTTCTTTTTTTTTTTTATCGTTTAAAAGTATTTGTTGAGATCTCCAAATATTTTGAAGGAGATCTACGAAAAGATATATAAAATACAAAGTTTTTGATATGCTCAAGATATCTTATTTTTCATAGAATTCAGCTAAAATTTAGCAGTATTCATTTTGTTGTATTGATAAAATTTAGAGCAAATAAATAAGTATATATATATATATGTGACCAAAATAAAGAAAGCATCACATTTCACTCGAAAAATTAATGAAATTCTTAAATAAATACTATGATAAACTACATTCGACATTTTGAAATTAAAACTGAAATGAAGAGAGAGAAAGAAGTAGTGAAACTGTTTCATGTGGAAAGGAAGAGCAATGCATCATGGAATAAAAGTAAAAAACCTATTAACTCTCATAATATATATATATATATATATATATATATATATTTTTTTTTTTTTTTTTTTTTTTTTTTTTTTTTTATTAAGTATAGCTCTTACGTGCAAGGATAAAATAATGTTTCTGAAACAGCAACGAACTATTCTTTGAAACAATCGTGAGCTACTCGACAATATACAAAAGAAAAAAAAAAGTTTTAAATAAATATAAGAAGTGAAATATTAAAAGTTTAACTTAAGAAAGGACTATAACAAAATCTAAATTAAAAGAGGAAATCTATATATAAAGTATAATTTTATATAAAAATCAAAAACTCACCATACAGCAGACATGTACATCATTTAACTCATATGGAACACAATTAAGGAATTAAGTAGAAGAGAAATATACTACATACATGTCATTCCCTCTTCATTATCCTCATTGATTCCATGTCCGGTGGAGTTATTCGACATCGCTTTCGGTCAAGTTACACCACACTCCTTATGGCAACTCAGTTTTATCCGAGAAACCGCTTTGTTTTTGGCATAATATGCACGAATTGTGCATCGTAAATAAAATTTAATTATTCCATGTACGTTGCTCAATTTTATTTGTTTGTTTATTTTTATTTTCCTCTTGCAACATCTATATATCATACATCAGCTCACAAAACGTTTTCTCATCGAAAGTTTATAATTAAAAACATAATATCCCCTAATTGTGCGCTTTGCATGTGTGTGGTTAAAGATTTTCAAACATTAGCAGCATTATTTTAAATTACTATACTCATCGCTATTTTTCCCGTGAAAATATAAAATTACTTAAAATAATCATATTGCGTTATTTACATCTTAACGACACAATTATGTTTCTATATCTCATACATGGTACGGTTCCGTTATTAATTTATATTTTTTTTCCTTACACTCCCACCACTATATTTTTATTGTAATCTTCAATAGTATGTTTCCAAAATCAATTAATCTGAAATTTGTTATATAAATATAGTGTTGGAACAGTCAGGGGAGAGAAAACGGAATTGTAGCATGTGAGAAATCTGGACAGTGTTAATAAAAAAAGAGCAGTGGCGAAGCGATAAAAGCAGCGCTTCTCCTATTTAAGATTTTTAAAAAGTAATCAAATACCGTCGCCTCGTCGAAAGACTGAATTGATTCTTCCTCTGCTTTTGGAAGCGCTCCCATAGTTTTCTGAACCACGCCTAGCCCCTGATAAAGAGAAATTTGTTTTATTGGATACTTGATTTAATTCTCGCTGTTGACGAAAGGATAAGAGTTGTGTTAATACAGCATAGCGAATAGTTACACCAGAAATGTTTAACTGGCGAAACATTGAACTTTGAAATCTATGTGTGACTTTCAAATGAAGTGGGAAGGAAAAGTAAAAATATCCTATTTAGAGCCTTGAACATGTAGGATTTTTGAACCTAGAAAACAGCAGTTCCGGAAAGTGTTACCCTCCTGTTTTTATGTCCGTCGTCAAATGCCCATAGCATAGCATAGCATTAGTGTGACGTAAAACTCAATCAAACTCACCTGTTTTTATCCCAAGAAATATCTTGCGGGAAGTCATCATTTGCTAGTGGAAGCATATGGAAAACATGCTTCACAGAAAAACAACGTACAAATTTGTTTCGGTGATTCACAGACAGCGATTTTTTAGGCAACTGACAAAATGCGTCATGATCAGCAGAGTTTGACGATAGACACTTAGAGGAATTACTGGTGGAAAATCCTCTCAGATGCTTATACAGTTGCCTAAAACCATAAATAAGGATGCGTAAACTGTTAGTAATCGTTAAAAAACGGTGGAGATAATTCAGAAATCGGGAAACTGGGTACCATATGAATATACAGAGAGGAAGTTGAATTACGTTGAAACGCAATTACTTTGTGAAACGCAAATTAATTTCCGTTGTAAAATATTGCTCCCCCCCTCCCCCCCCCCCCAAAAAAAAAAAAAAAAAAAAAAAAAAAACCTGAAGTGATTTTTTTGCATGCCATTGTTTGTTTCTGGCGATGAAAAGTGGTTTCATTACGACAATCCGAAATATTGTGGATGCATAGCTGCGAATTATCTACATCAACGTCAAAAATCCCTAGCTACAAGATTATGCTGTACTTTGTTGCTATCAAATCAGTACTGCGTAACATGAACTTCTGCAACCAAGTTAAACGGTGACTGCTGAACAGTACAAAGACTAATTACTGAATTTGAATTACACATTTAAAAACAAAAGGACAGTGCCAAGCCATAAGTTCTAACCCAGTTTAGGAAACTTTGAAAGGACTTCGATAAGAGGTCTTACACTACCCGCGGTATTCACCAGACATCACTCCTTCCGATTACCATACTTAGTTGCCTTAATTAATAACGGTTGGCGCAGAATGTCCTAATTTGGACCTTGCGCCACAAAAAACCATTAACCAACCAACCAACCTTCCGATTACCATTTGTTTCGTTCGATGTAACACGGTCTTTCTGAGCAAACATTTACTACATTAAGAAAAAAATCCAAGTTTTAACGACATTGGAATGTAGCTCCATAAAAATATCACCTCAAAAAACTGTTTTTAAATCACGGAATCAATTTGTTACCCGGATAGTGCGGGAAGTTTATAGCTGCCGAAAGACACAATTTCAGTAAATTATTTTGAGTCATTCTATTATAATATATATTTTACATTATATATTATAGAGTATATATATTATAGAGTTTTTGTAGAAAAACAAAAATTTTAATCACACATTTCTATTGCTGCTGTGTTAAATAAAAAAAGAAAATGCTTTCAGTTAGTCCATAGAAATATTTTTCTTTCTCAGTTATTTGACAGTGACAATCGAGGACATTTGACTAAACAATTCATGATCCTGACTTATACTTTGTTACGGACGTCACATATCTAATGTTGCGTCGTATTACCTGCTCCAGAATTCTAAATCATCGGACGGCATTCTAACGTTTGTAATGAGTTTTAATATTTACGGTAATGTCCTTGGTTAAACGAGATTTTGGTGTTCTCATATACTCTGTTTCATGAGTTTCAAATAGTCATGAATATATTGCGCTATTGAGATATTGTTCAAAATAAAACAAATATTTATATTATAGTGTTTGTTATGTAGCCAAATTAATTTTGAAATACATAACTTTATAATAGTGATAATATATATATATATATATATATACCAAAATAATATATGATAATAGAAGAAGAATATAATCTAACTGAAATTAGATTGTAGGAGTGCCAGCTTCCAACTTAGTTTTCTGGTTCTAACTATATTTGTTTTGATTTTTTAATTATGCGATTGAAAAATAAATAATATATACTAAGCGACAAAAAAAAAAAAAAAAAAAAAAAAAAAGAAAGAAAGAAAGAAAAGCCGCACTGCAAAAAAATTGACCTTATTCTGTTGTTGACGTTATTACAAACCTTATGGGTTTGTAATAATTTAAAAACTAATAATTGCAATGAATAAAAATTGTTATGTTTGGATAATACGGAAGTCATAACATGATACCTATGTACATTTTCTATTTAATAATTCGTTTTATTACACTCTACGAAGCATTTAATAAATCTCTACATGAAATTTTCTTTTTAAACGTAATATAATATACATATACTTTGTATTCTATCATGATTTATTATATGAAATAAGCAAGTGCTATTTTAATGTATGAAATAAAACTATTTATTTGTTAGGTCTAAACAATTATTTAATAAAAATATGTATTCTGGATTGGATAATTCCGCCTTTATGTGGAATTACTGCTTTAATGTGCAATTGCACAGTATTTTACAGTTTTTTAACATGAAACTCAGAAATTTCACTGCTCTAAATATCATAAATATTTTTTTGCTAGCTCTTTCAAAGTTGTAGGCTACAAATTTCTAATCCCGACCCTCTTTTATGGACTAAAAAAATTCAAGCGGATTGAGATTAGGACAATTTTCAGGTCTAATAAGGAAGAAATCCTGCGATATTCTCTGTGAGATTTAATTTTAAGTAAAAAAAGTTATGATAATTTACAAAATTACAGATGCTCATGAGAATGGACAAGTAATTTTAACAACTTCAATCAAATAAATGTGTCACAAGTACCATATAACAAGGTGCTTTATGATCTTGAAATGCTGATTATGGAAGAGTCAGAAATACCCCCAAAGTAGTCGGTCAGGTGTCAATTTTTTAGTGGCCAAGTTTTATTTCGGATAAATTGATCCCTTTAACATGAAAATTTGCCAGACTCACCGAAAAATTATGCATTTTCGTATCGTAATGTACGAGGAATAGGTCATTGTTTTAAAAGTGCGATTTTCATTAAGTCAGTCACATTTTCGTGATCAGATCTGCTTATTTCTGTCATTTCGAGATAAGTTAAACTCTACTCATCAGAGAGAACAACTTCAGCCCAATAATTAATTGATCATTTTTTGCTTTTTTAACATTTTAATGTCTTGGATTTCTAATTCTTTTCGTTAAGAATGAATTTTTTCAGATTTTCTGGCAATTAAACCTGCTTTGTTTAATTGTTATTTCACTGTATTTAGATAAATTATGTTACTAAGCACTTTTTCTGAATCCCTTCAATGTTCTAAATGTAGTACAAACTGATTTTTTAAGCGCTGGCTTTGTAACTTGTGGTCATCTCGACTGGATGAGTAACGTGGTCGCCTAAGGACAAATATGCAGTTTAAACAGCCAAAAAATATTATATCTTGCTAAAAACCATATCACTAATATTTTGTTAACATTTAAGTATTTTGACATCCCACGTATTAAAATATTTTTTTGATTTTCGCTCTAAAATTAATATTTTTTGTGGTATCGTTAATTGCCTTATTCTTGCCATTTTTGAAATACTTTCTAAAATTACAATTTTCCGAACGATTGCATCTTGTTTTTAACACTTGGCTCAATCCTAAATTGCACGCGGAATACAATGTAGTAAAATCTTTTCAAAAATTTACTTTTGAAACAATAAAATTAGCGATTACAGGAAGAAAAATGGAAAATATCCAAGTGCGGCCTTTTTTATTTTTTGTCGCTTAGTGTATGTATATATATATATATATATATATATATAACTGAGTGATCGTCTATGTATGCTTGTTTTAGTTTGTAAAATTCTTTAATTTAAAATAACATTGATTTCGTATGATGAGATGAACAATGTAAGCAGTTCAGTTAATAAATCTATTATAAGTGTAATCATGTTTATAAATTTCCCCTTTCAGTACAACGTTTGTAAATATAAGATAAATAGCCGTTTGATTCTAGAAAAAACTATTATTTGACTGTGTTTGCTGTTCTAGTGAGGAAAAATCTAGAATAAAATTTAAAAATGTTATATGTAATAACTGCTGAATATTATTTTTTCGTTTGGCATGAAAGAAAATTTAACAGTTAAGTAGACGTTATGTGAGCTAGAAAAGATTATCTGATGGTGCTTTACAAAACACCCACACTACTGTTTTTTTTTTTTTTTTTTTTTTTTAAGTGAACTGAACTACCTGTGTAGTCCAAGTAATTGTTTTTTTTTCTGTTCCAGAACCTCTTAAATTTTTGGATTTATAATTTATGTTCTTCTGGAACGTCTTTTGTAATAATTTCTTATTAACCCTTTAACTTATATTTAAATACTTTAAATGTGGTGATATCAAATTCAATAGCAAAATTCATAAAAGAAGTCAAGAGATTCATAAAATTAGTGAAAGACAAGTTATTTAATTTGTAACGGCGTTGTTAGTATAAACTACAATAGGATATATTATATCATATTCACAGTGTGAAACATAAGATATGCAGGGGATGAACAAACTAAAGTAAACTATTTCGACTTTACACATTTTATCAAATATCTTGAAAAAAATTGGACGCATTATACTGAAACGACCGGGGTGTAAAGAACATGATATAATCACGTATTTCAGTGAAGGTTTTGTTCCAAATACTAATCTGGAAAAAGTATCTTAGCAATTTGAATTCAACTTATTTTATAAGAGACATGTTTCAAAATCATTACGGTATTTGCTGGTGGGAGGATATGAGTAGCTCTAAGCATTCCGTAAATAATTTATGCAACAAAGAACTTTTAACACTTTTGCGCATGTATAATTAAATATTGTAGTGAAATTATATTTCATTACATATTTAATATTTTTGTTTTCTGGTTACTACATCTTGTCTACTGTAAGAAGATAAATTTTCTAAAAATGACAATGCATTGTATGGGAAAACCCTGATTTTGTAAAACACCCGAAAAAAGTACGAAAAATTGTCGATTTCATTAAAGCTTTTTATCTCTATGAAAAATATACATGCTGTTCGTATACACATTAATATAGATGATTGAAAAAGCATTGATATGATACAGATGCAGCGCGTACAAGCTTTACTTTTGCATTATATTTTTTTTTACTGTTACCCTGTTTTTTTAGGTTAAAAGAAAAAAAAATATATATATAATAAAATCTAGAGATATAACATGTTCTTTAAAAATCTGAAGTTTTAAGATAATTCGTTTGGTATTTTTCTATATATTTGACAAAACGTACCGAGTGTTTTCACTATTTTCTCAAGAACCTGTGTAATTAAATATAATATAAAACTAGCACCTAGTGCGGAGACAGAACACTTTTTTTTAAATATTGGGAGTAGAAATTTAATATTATTTAAAACTCTTATACATTCTTATTTTTTCAAAATAAAGGATATTAAAAAATATTTCCGCTATTACTTTTAACACATTATTAAACATTTTTTTTCGGTGAATGTGATGGTAATTATTCTGTTTTGGCAAATATACATTTTCTTCATACGAAAAAATTTCCTCTTTTAACTACATAATTTTTATACATTTCCTAAATATTCGATATCTGCCCTTAACTATGGGGTGAATAGATTGTTTGCTCTTAACTATTAATCTAGACATTGGTTTTTTACGTTACAGTACATAGAAGCATAAGTAGGATTTTTAACTAATCATACAGTGTATGAAAATAATCTTTTTTAAGCACAAATTGTGCACATATATATATATATATATATATATATATATATATATATATATATATATATATATATATATATATATATATATATCAGTGAATTTTAATCATAAAACTTAAATATGGTGTTCATGGAAATATGTGAGCCTTGCATATTTTAAAAAATTAAGCCCATATATTTGACTTTTTAACTTACAAAAGTGTCACGTTTATTTGGCTTGTAGTAGAAGTTTTCTAGGCCAAGTTTCCTTTACCTTTTTTTTTTTCCCATGTATGTATGTCACAAAATATTCTCCCTCTACTTCATCAACATTGGCATTTTGCCATAAACATTTTAAATAAATTTTTTGAATATCTGTGATTTACAAGAAGCTTTAAATATTTTTTTACTATGGGAAATATTAATAATTCTACAGAAATAAGTCCTACAGATAGATACATTTTCATAAATACCTAAGTATAAATTTAATAAAACGTATTAAGCAAATTCAGAAACGCTGTTGAATCGAAAATGTAGTTTAAAAGAAAATCCTTTTTGTGGGACATGTTTGCATTGTGTAAATCCTGCTTATTGAAAAATAAATTTCCAGTGCTAATTTCCTTCGAGTTACTTTTAACAAAGGTGTTGAGATATTTCTAAATATTAATTAAAATATGATAATATTTTCAATGTACAGATATTTTCAAATCTAACAGTATTTTATCCGTTGAAAGATGTGCGTAATATTTATTACAACTATTTGTTTTATATTACAAGAATCAAAATATTTGATGAATTAATATTTGTAAAGAAGTGCATGTTACATATTAAAATACTTCTGGGCCATTTTCTGGTTTATTTGCGCCAAAATGAAAATTTTCCTATTTAAAAGTATGTTTTTTGGAAAACAGACAATGTTAGATGATTCAAAATCTCATTAGTATTTATAATCATTCCGTGTACAAATATTTAGCCTGATCTTAAACCTTAAACCCCATAAGTTGACTTTTTAATGTTTAAATGGTATAATTAAAATAAAAAATGATTTATGTTTAAAGCTCTTTGAAATTTGAACCGGCGTAATCTCATTGAGCATATTGCAAAACTTACTGTCATTCCTATGAATTAATATTCTGTCATAATATACCTCTTGTTTGTTTATCCATTTACAATAAATTTCATTTTACCAGTAACTCAGCTATCGTAAAAGGCGTAAAATTAATTTTTGTGCATATCCAGTAACATTTGGTTCACAAATTCTTTTCGAAATAACATGTTTACGTATTATTTAATCTGGAACACTAGAACTTGTAGCTGCCAACTTACACGTTTTTTGACTATCAAGAGAATTAAACCCATTTGGTTTCTCTAAGACACATATCATAGCGATTGTGACACTTTCTCACATTTAAAACTTGACTAAAAACTTTTATATAGGTAGATATTTGCCAACTTTTAGGGTTACTAAGAATTACCGCCACTATTTTCTAATGGTACTCTTTGATACAATTAATCGTAGATAATTACAAGAAAATTTTTCTAAAATTTCTATTAAGAATTATTGGTAGTACATGTTTAAAAAAACTGAAAGACGGTTATTATCTAGATGTCACTTTAAAAAGCGGTTTTACATATTTTAATTTTATATATTTTTATCTATTTATTTAATTCTCTTTATATATATATGTGTTTACTATATTTATCTCTTTCAAATTAGAATTGCCATCGAATGATATAAGTTAAACAATATGGCTGAAGAAATAAGTACACTGATAAAATAAAAAATACACTGAAGAAATATGAGTTTCTTTTCCCTAAACTTGCATCGCAATGCACTCATATTTTAAAAAAAAAATGTGCATATACAGTCATTTGCAAAAGTTTAAGACCAGTAGCCGATTTTCACTATTTTAAACCATTGCATAATTTGCGCAGATTATTGCGTCATTTCATGTGCTGATTGCATCAGAAGCATTCTACTGCTATAAATAAAGGTTCCCGGCACGTTAATCGCCAGTTGTTAATTTGATTTTGTCGTAGACAGTGCCGTTGTGTAATTATTGTAATAGGTAAAAAACCTTTACTTAGTGTTACAAGAAGGTAAAAAAAAAAATTGACCTTGCATAAAATTGGATTTTCTGAACGTTAAATAAGTTCGGGGGTAAATGTGGGCAAGACAGCTGTGCATCACGCTATTAGTAAATTCAAAATTTTGGGAAAATGTGTGGACCTTAAGAGAAGCGGTCACCTTAGAAAAACGAGTGCACGTGATGATCATGTGATAAGGATGGTCGTACGAGATCCAAGAACCTCCTGCAATATGATTAGACATTCTCTGGCTGCAAAAGGCATGAACGTCAGTTTGAGTGCTATTTCAAGACATGTGGCCAAAGATTTTGGTTTATCATTTCCATAAACCTGCAAGGAAACCTTCACTTACTCCAAGTATGAAAAAGAAAAGACTCTTAATGTCCACAAATTTATCGAAATTTTAAATTTACTAATAGCTTGATGCACAGCTGTCTTGGTCACATTTACCCTCGAACTTATTTGACGCCCAGAAAATCCAATTTTATGCAGGATCAATAATATTTCTGGCCTTTTTGTAACAGTAAGTGAAGGTTTTTTACCCATTACGATAATTACACAGCAGCACTGTCTGCGACAAAATCCAATAAACAACTGGCGATAAACGTGCCGGCCACCTTTATTTATACCATTAGAATGCGGCTGATGCAATCAGCACATGAGATGACGCAATAATATACGCAAATGATGCAATGTGTTAAAATACTGAAAATCGGCTACTGGTCTTAAACTTTTGCAAATGACTGTAAAAATCGATTGATATTAAAAAAATATCTTCCACTGTAACAAGACTGCTATAAAGCAATTCGCCTCGTTTAAACATATATAGTAAATTTCGGTGAATAAATGTTAATTGTAATATTTTCCTATCTGTTTTGTGACTATGATGTATACTCATTGTAAGATTATAAATATACTCATTGCTAGTCCTAAAAATTTTCTATACTATATGTGCTTGTTCATTGGATTCAACTGATAATTCTTGTATAGTGTTTTCTTCCTATATAAATGTTACTGGTAAATATTTACTTTAAAAAGAGGAAACACCAGGTAAATATCTGCCATGTGTATCGATTCAGAGAATATTTTGTTAATATTGTAGTTGAGAAAGTAGTTTGTAATAAAAGCATGACTAAACTTAAGAAATGTTTGCTTATTTTAGATGTGTCATTCTTTAAAATATATATGTATAGAATATTAGTAATCGGATATTTTTATTAGAACATGATCCAAAATAACTTAGGAGTATGGAGTATAAGCATGGGAAAATTCTGAAACACTATGCATTTTTAAAATTAAACGATTGAGTTGAAGCAATTTTTGCAATTTACTTTTTCATTTAATTATATATCATGTTTATTTTACTCATCTGTACCATAATATCTGTCGTTAAAATGGCTATTAAGTTTAAAGAATTTTAAGACTTTGTCGGTTGTTTCGATCGTATTGAATTCTAAAATTGAAAATTTAGCCTTTAGCAATTTCTCCAAGTTCCATTGTTTGTTTGTTATCTTTGAAACTAATATATTCGATAGTTCTTTATCCCTTTATTTTCGTTCAATTGATCGTTGTATATCGTCTTCAGTGGATAATTAAACTTTAAAAATGTTTCTCTTTTACAATTGGGTAAACGCTATAAAAATAAATTTCGTAGATCCGGAGGCTTTCTTAGAAAATTAATGAGCTGGAACGGAAGAATTATAAGATACAGACAAGTTCAATACAGAAAAAAAGAGACAAAAGTCTGAGTTTTGAGCTAATAAAGTACAACCGTCTAAATTCATAAAAGAATATATTTTCTGTTGAAAGGAAGAATTCGGTGATAGAATCCCAAAAATTAACGCTTGTTTTCGCCTCAAGTGGTGTATAAATTGCTATTATAATAGATGTCACTGTAAATAAAACTCAAATCAATTAAATTGCACACATGGAAATCAAACTTTCTTTCCATTACGTCTTCATACGAATTTTGCGCATCAGTTGAGGTCTCATTAACGAACAAATGTTTTAATTTTTAATTCTTTTTTTGATAAGCTTGACTGATTAATTGGAAATGAAGTTCATTCGCTGCGATATAATGAGCTTTATTTTCGAATGCTTTAACAGATAAAACTAAGCGTAGTAATATGTAATACTATTGTTCCAATTTTCATTAATAAACTATATGAAGTTAAAAAATGATTTTTTAAAAGAGTGTTTTGCCATTCTTTTCTCTCTCTTTTTTTTTTAATAGAGAACTAAATTTAATGTTATTCATTTTTCTTATCTGTGAGAGAGAGAAAGCATGTTTTTAAATTAATTTAGCAAGAAGTGATATTTAGGTATATTGTTTCTTATTAATTATGTGTGGAATGGAATAAGAACACACTCTGCATAAGAAAAAGCATATTATAACAGTGCTTCTTCATTGAGGATTTTTTATTCTAAAAAAAAAAAAAAAGCGTGTAGGTAACATAACCTATACATTTTTTTTTTTTTTTTTTTTTTTTTTTTTGAGGGGGGGGGGAGGGGGAGATTACCAAATATTCTTCCTAGGGTTATAGATTTATAAACAAAATTAATATAACTCATTATATTTGCTTTTGTTGAAAAGCATATACCCACTAGTCTATATAATATTAAGAATTTTTTTTTTTTTTTTCATTTTGGAAAGTAATTCGATATTTTTGAGTTAGCAGCGTTATAAAGTTTGTATAATACGATCAAATATTTGACGAATGAGATTTTCTCGAACGTAAGATTCTTTATTGATTTCTACATATGATATCTTAAATTAGATATTTTGTGAATCATTTTTATAAGTATTTAATTGGAAACACTTTCAAGATCTAATTTCCAGTTGGCTTGAAAACAAATTACAGAAATTAGTAATTATTCACTGACACTTCCTTAGCTGCTGAATAGCAACAGAAAAAAAAAAAAAAAAAAAAAAAGCCTTTAAATGAAAATGTTGGATATAATCTATTCTATTTACATAGTGCACTGATATTAAACGACAATAAAAATTAAATTTCAGATTTACTTTTTACATTACATTAAATTGTGACAAAGTTATTCATATTTTCCATTACTTTGCAGACAACGAAAACAAGATGGAATCATATTAGAAAATTTTCATTAGTAGAAAAAAATAAATAAATCAAAATTCCTAGCAACCGCACATAAAATTCACAATCAGTAGAATTGCCAAAAATGCCGCTTTTTTGGCGATATGGCAGACATGAACACATTTTTAGCAATTTTTTAAAACTTTTATATTGCTACTCAGCAACTAAAATATCTTAAAAATAGTGTTTTTTATTAAATCTTATGCCATTAATAATTTCAAGGAAATCAATGTATAGTACTTGAGTATCGTAATTAGAATATTAGAAAAATTGTGTAATATTTAAACCTGATATATGTCTAATTCATTTGAGATATTATTAAAAGTTAAATGAATAAACAACATGTAAAAAATATGTCCGCTAATATAATAATTACAAAACTGAATAAACACCATAAAATGCAAGGCGTTGCCGCTTTAACTGCAGCACTCGTGCCTACTTTGTTTTCCTGACGAAGGGTCATGTGTTCTTTCGACCTAAAATATTTGGTTGCGAGTTTATTGCATTTTATGGTGCTTATTCAAAGTTTTTTAATTATTACTTTAAAACGCCAGTTCTGTGGTGCTTTCTTATTATTATGTTCTCCAATATAATTGTATTAAAAAAAAAAAAAAAAAAAAAAAAAAAAGGAACTGAACCATAATTCTTATCAGTTTTTATAATACGCATATATCGTGTTTTGATTTAACCATTGTTCTCATTGTACATGGAAATATATACATACACAAGTTTTAAATTTTTATATTCCTCGTTTGCGCAACAAGAAAAACATTTTATAAAGCAACTCTCACAGATGCCGAATAGCAATAAGTCAGTTGCAAAGAAAAAATTCTTAAAAATATAAATAATCTGAACAAAATTTCTAAAACAAGAAATTTCTAATATCATACAGATAATGAGCTACAGATGTAAATAAAAGCTAAATTTTATTTTGTTCGAAAAATGTAAATTAGAGTATTGTACAGTAGTCGAAATTTTCTAGCAACAACAATTGGCAGATTTTTTATTTTTTTATTTATTTTATTTCACCACGTAGTGAGAAGCTTTGTGTCCTTTGTTGTTTCGTTTGCTTTGTGAGAAACTGTAAAGTTTTTATCACCAGGAATAAATTTCTGTAATTTTTCTGTAATGAGTATAAATTAATACGTATGCGACTGGTAATAAAAAAATTATCCCTTATTGAACTTTCCTTCCATGGCTATATAGTATAGTGGTCGAAATTCTCTCTTTTGCTCTCTCTCTCTCCCCCCCCCCCTTTTTTTTTTTTTTTTTTTTTTTTTTTTTAAAGGGGGGGGGGGAGATTTTTTTTATTGCTTCATTTTGCTATATGCTATTCGATCTAATCATTTTTTGTATTAGTATCTTTTTTCTTTATATTTTATTCTAATTTTAGAGCACTTCAGTTGAAAAATAATTAAGAATATCATTGGCGTCAGTTTAATGTTAAGCATCTTGTATGATCATTCATTGATGTTTATATTAAACTAAACTAAAATATTACTTATTTCATAATTACTTACGTTACTATAATGCATAATCGGTTATGTAAATTTTCCATACAAGTATTCAAATAAATACTGCAGAACCTAATAATATTAAACATGTCTTATTAAATTAAACCAATAAGTATATAAATGGTAGTGGGACTTTCAGGCGTCAGCCTATTGACGTATCCGTGGGAGAAAAATGTATTTTTCTTAATATTTTCCTTTTTGTTATTGATATTTTTTACGTGCTCAACATCCATTATGTATTGTGCTACCTTGTCATTTATCACTGCTCACCTGAAATTTTATTTGGAATCGGTTTTCACTACCTTATATAAAGAAAACTGGCGTCATCCTTATTCTATTGCAGCTACCTTAGCGCAATGGGAAGATTTCTACGACTTTTTATATCGTCCTATTCCGATGACGTGATATTTTATCCTCGCTGTCTTTACGAACAATTGACTTTCAGTCATCAATCAAAAGTCTTTGGCTTTCTCTTACTTTTGACAGGAAGTAGGTTTGTTGTTTGTTTAAACACTGGGAGAAATGGAATTTTTGCTCCAATAGCAGAAGTTATCAAATTTACATCAATTTCTCTTTCATATTACAAATCAATAGAATGAAATTTTTCGGGCTTGTGCCATCTGTTACAGTTCTTGTTTTGAAAGAGATTTCACGAAAGATATTTAATCAATCGTATTTTATTCAAATAAAAAAATATAATTCTTTTTAGTCATTTTCTAAACAAATTTTTATTTTACGAATGTTAAAGCAGGGTAAACACGTCAGGATTTCCATATCCAGTCCCCCTCCCCCTTTTGCATACTTCTTCAAAAATAGAATTTACTGGTGCTTCAATGAAGGACTTAAGCAAAAATTGAAATTTGAATTTTTGATAGACTTGCAAAAACAGCACATTTTTCGGTGAATTTTACACCACGTGCAACCTTATAAAATTAGTTGTAATTAAAAAAAAAAAAAAAAAAAAAAAAAAAATTCTTTCAAGCATTATTCCATTCTGTTTTGATGAATCATGCAAAGTTTTAACAAGATTGGCAAATTAGTTTTTGAGAAATCGTGTCCACTGCTTTTTTGAAGGGTCTCCGGAAACCAGGACTTACCGACTGAATTTTCTAACATTTTTAATGAAAATTTTATAAAACGTTGTTTAAATGAGGCTTTGTGTGCTCAAAATTTTGATTGAAAAAAATTGAAAATAAGCTTTTTCTTAGCGTTCGGAACCCATTTAACCCCTTAATAACAGGCATTTGAAACATACTTTTGGCACATCGAGTAAAATATATGCTCTTACACCGTTTTACATTTTCAAATACCATAGAGATTGAAAACTGTTAATCGACATTTTATTTTGATAGGAAATTATCATGTAAGGGTATAACATCCAGTAGTAGTTACTTTAAGAGTGTTGCTAATAGTAACATATTAAATATATGAAGCATAAATGCTTATAGGTATTTTGTTTGTTTAAAATGGAAGTTTATTAACAGATAAAGTTTCAAATTTATTGATATTAAAAACCTGTATATAAGAGTAAAATTTTATAATTGTTTTTTAATATACACAAATAAAAACTTAAAATATATATATATATGTATATTTACAGGGTGATCAATTTAAAAGAGTACCCGTTGGTTTTTCTTATTACCTTTAAATATGACAGATGTGGCAACTATTCTAATTTCTGAAGTATAATTGTTTGAAGTTTGTTTAAGTGTATGAGACAGTTTCCAACACTGTTGGACTGTTAGAACTTTATTTGTGAGGTAAAACAGAAATGGAGACCCACAATGTTATTTAATCCTGTGATAACTTTATTTATGAAAAACAAAATTTAATTCAAATTTTTTACATTATCATTTCTATATTACATTTACATTATCAGTATCATTTTTACATTATCATTTCATAGTGTTTTCCAGAGAAGTTCTGCAAACATCGATAAATTAAAACAGATCATAACTGAAAAAATCTCGTCAATAACACCAACATTTCTGCGAAGTGTGTCAAAAACTTGGTTCGACGTGTCCATGCTTGCATTCAAAATGGTGGCAAACATTTTCAACATTTTCTGTAAGGAATAATAATGTAAAAAATTTGAATTAAACTATGTTTTTCAAAAATAAAATTATCACAGGATTAAGTAACACTGTGCGTCTCCATTTCTGTTTTACCTCACAAATAAAGTTGCAACAGTACAACAGTGTTAGAAAATGTTTCCCATGCTTAAACAAAGTTCAAAAAATTATACTTCAGTGTTAGAATAGTTGCCATATCCGTCAGATTTAAGGGTAATAAGAAAAACCAACGGGCACTCTTTTAAACTGATTACCCTGTACAATAAATTCTGTGAAGTGTAATTATGGTAAAGGAAGAATAAATATCTAATTAACTTTAAATTTCTCTTTTTGATTGAGACTCTACATATATATACAATACTTTGATGGGGGAAAAATAGTATAGTGAATTATTTTCAAAAGCAGGCTTAATTAAACGCAAATCCTCTTGTTCTTCGCCGGTAACATCCGCTTAAAACCGTGGCGATGGGGAAGGAAATTATTGATTTTTGAAAACTTAATGCTTAAAAAGGATGCTGAATCCTTACCTGAAATAGACAGTTTATTAAATATATTAAATAATGTCTTCTCTTTGATGTGTTATTAATCAGCATATATTATCACGGAATTATCAGCTTTGGTTAAAATTAATGTAAGTGTGTATGTATATATATGTACATACTATAAATATATATATATGTGTGTGTGTGTGTAAACTGATCTAGAATTTTTAATTTGCAGTTTTTTTTATTTTCTTTCCAATATAAAGTTCAACAATCCTGTTATTTTAAACATGACTAGGGTTAACTAGGCAGACTTGACCCAATTTTCGGTTTTTAATTTTTTTTTTTTTTAAATAACAGTTGGAGCTGAATAAAGATTATGAACAAATAGTCTTATTTTGTACATTACTGTAGTTAAAAATAATAACATTGTTCTTACTAGAAATGGTGCAAAATATATAAATTTCTTATGTCAGCATATGGGTCAAGTGTTCTTGAGTCTGGGGAGACTTGACCCATTACTTTAAGGACACATGACCCCTCTCATAAAAGAGAGAAGACTCATAGGTAATGAAATGAAAAACATAGGTTTTGGTATTTAAAAGTTTTTTTTTTTTTAAATAAGTAAAATATTTTAGTTAATAGAAAAATTCTTCTTATATTAGGTGAAGTGTTACATGTATATTTTTCTTTAGTTAACCCTATTCAACATCAGAACAAAAGCAATAGTCAAATTTAAAACTTGTGACTTTGCCATTTATACTGAAATGACAGGAGGACTGAGACAAGTTTCAATTTGCACTAAATCTACCTCAGACACATTAGTAACATCAGGCCATTTGAGTCCGTTACCTTCTCATCTTCTAGCAACTTTCACAGTCAAAACATCATGATTGTTTTCTGTTACTAAGCCGAAAAATTATTTCATCCTCTTTTTTCATAAAACTTGACAATTACTCAATCGCCAACTCATATATTCTAGTTATGAAGCTCTTCCTCCGTATTATCATCTTGACTTGATTGAGAGCTTTGCGTCAGCTCACATTCGGACTCTGAAGTTTGATTCTAATTTTTTTTTTTTTTTTTTTTTTTTTTTTTTGTTCTTCTCAAGTTTTGTACTTTTTACATAAAGAGTCCTTCTTGCTTTTCTTTCGTCAACATTTTTTTTTTTTTTTTTTTTTTTTTTTTTTTTTTTGTGTGTGTGTGTGTGTGTGTGTGTGTGTGTGCTTCTTTCTGCCACTTTTTTTCTTTTGTCTTCTTCTGTTTGGTGTGACAGTGGCTGATAAACTCTTACCTTTTTTGTTTTCAGTTATTTATTATGTAACTATTCATTGGGCTTAAATATTAAAACTATTTTAGTTATTTCTTAAATAAAAACAATTCATTCGGCGAAAATATTGCATAATTTAGTTATTTATTAATAATAATTTATTAGGCCTAAATATTTACAATAATTTAGTTATTTATTAAATAAAAACGAATTATTAGGCCTAAATCTTAATATTTTTGTTATTCATTAAATAAGAACAAATTATTAGGTTTAAAACACAATATTTTATTTATTCGTAGAATAAAAATCCATTAAATCAAACAAAGAAGATTAAATTAATCATTGGGTTAAGTCTCCCTAGGTTGCCTTGCTTTGTTAACTCTAATTTTTCAGCAACTTGCATTATAATTATATAAAACTACTATATATCAATATGTAGCTAGAAAGGTGATTAAAATAAATATACTTCTGAAATTGACTTACCTCAAAATTGGAAGTTCCAGTTTAACATATTCGAAGATATTCAAAATTTACTTAAAATGTGCAGTATTAATTGATAATAAATTGCTTGAAAACTACTGATAATTCTGCCATGGTTATTCCTTGAAAAATGCTGTTGTATGATCAGTCAATCAGTATAATGACTAACATTTCCCAAAAATTTCCTTTCATAGGAAAAACTCCATGGGTCAAGTCGCCCTAGTTTCCTCTACATTTTCCTAAATTGACTTAATACTGTGATAGTTTTATTTAGGGAAACGAAGTTAATTTTTTTTTCTCTCTCTTTCTACTGATTAATTTTAGGGTGTTAATATTATAACTCGCATCAGTAAAAAAAAAAAAATATATATATAAAAATTACGAAAGCTATTATTATTATTATTATTATCATTTTTTTTTTTTAAATTCTGAATCAAAGTTTGTAGTTTCAAAATTTTTTTGTTTGATATGCAGGAGAATATAAAACGTAATTTTGATCAAGATAAAAAGAAATTGCTCAAATTTTGAAGAAAATGTGATTACAGTGAAGCTAGCAATAAAATAAACTTTCTTATCGATTTTACAATATTGCTGAGAAATGAGATAATCTGAGAAATGCTTCTTGAACATTTTGTAAATAGCATATTTAGGAAAAATTACTTTAAAAAATGCATACTTCTTCTCCTTGTTTGTCAAAATAAAATGATTAATGAATTATTTTAAATATTACTATTATATACGAATACATTATTTCTATAATGTACATTATGATTTTCTGACTGTTATAGAAAATACAGTGCGTTGCACGAATTTAAACGCACCTTTTCCAATAGCTAGAAATAGAATTTTTAGATTTTTAAAAGAAGGAATATGACTTACAGTTATTACATATGACTAACAACTGAATAAAGTGCTTTGAGCATGTATGTTTAGGCTCAGGCAAGCTTATGTAAATGCGGTTTAAGCATTTTCTTATTTTTCACTGTTTTTCGTTTGTTGCGCGAAATTAAACGCACTCTGTATTTTGCGCTTAAAATTTAGCAGAGCCACCGGAATTAAATTAAAACACAGATAGTCGTGTTGCTAAAGTTCTCTAAAAACAGTTTTAATGCTTCAGTGCAAATTTTACAGAGTTTGTTCAGGATGGCAAGAGGGAAAACTTTGACAGTGGACGAGAGGATAAAAATCGACTTTATGTGTGGTAAAGGCTTTAGCAATCGTGAAAGTGGGCGCCGAATTGGAAGAAGTAAGAGTATTGGGCGAAATTACATAAAAAAGGAGCAAATTATGGGAAAAAGCGTATAAGAAGCGAACAGGAAAGCTCACCATTTACGACAAACGTCGAATATACAACGCTGCAAAGTATAAGAATATTTCCTGTGCGAAGATAAATTCTCAATACAAGCTGGGTGTTCATCGGACAACCATATTGAGAACTATCAAAGCTGCAACATTCATTAAACGTAAGAAAATAAAGGCGAAACCACCCCTCACTCAAAAGCACAAAGATATGTGGTTGGAATGGGCAAGAAATTGGATTCTAGATCGACTAAATTGAGAAAAAGTCATCTTCTCAGATGAAAAAAGGTTTAATCTGGATGGCCCGGACGGATTTTACAGCTACTGGCACGATTTGAGAACCGAAGAAATGTACTGTTGAAAACGTCAATCTGGAGGTGGGTCTGTAATGGTGTTGAAGCCATAGGTTTTAAAGGGACTTTCAAATTAGAGTTCGTGGAGAACATTATGAACTCTGTAGATTATGTCCAGACGCTCACAAGGAACCTCCGCCGTGAACCAGTCATGAAAGCTGGAAGAAATTCTATTTTTCAGCAAGATTGTGCATCTGTACATACAACACATATCGTGAAAAAGTGGTTCCGTGACAATAAAATTAAAGTTCTGAATTAGCCCTCAAAAAGCCATGATTTGAACATAATGGAGAACGTATGGAGTATTCTGGTTCGCTGTGTTTACGTAAACGGAAGGCAGTTTAACACGAAAGATGAACTAAAATCGGCCATTCTATTAACTTGAAGACAATCAGCTTAGATGACCTCAAGCCACTATATCAGTCAATGCCAAGACGTTTACTGGCTGTTCTAGAAGCCCATGGTGGTTTTACAAAGTATTCGATACAGTATTTGTTACTCAGTTATTGATTTTTTACATGTGCGTTTAAATTCATGCAACTTGTGTTTTTGTCATAAATTCAATAAAATTATTTTCTAAAAAATCATATTGGTCTTTCATTGTTTTGACTGGTATTTTCATTTCTTGAATCATACGAATACAGTTTGCATCAAGTGTCACACATTCATATTTTTTTATTATACTTCTATACCATTCTAATTCTTAAAGCTAAGGTGCGTTTATATGCACTGTATCAAAGCAATATGTTTAAGTTTATTAAGATAACTGCTGTAAAATGCATTTGATATTAATACATTTAGCAGTTAGAGCTGATTAACATCCTGAAAGTTAACGCAACTATTTGTGGAAAGTTATCTTCGTCTTATTTAACCACAGAATTTTCATTGATGGATAAAACGAATAAATGTATTAAGAAATACATAATTCTGCAACTGAAAGCTCTATAAAATGTTTTAATTTTTCTTAGACTTTTAATCATTTAAACCAAAAATTTAGTAAAAAATAGAAAGTTCCATAGTCACTTTTTTAAACTAATATTTTTAATTTAATTTTGCGTTAAATTGTTCATCAACCCACAAATCTGGTATCTTATTGTCGGATCTAAAATCGATATCCAGTAATCATTCATCATTTTTCAGTTATAAGAATGTATACATCTAAAAATTAATGCAAATAGAAAACACGAAAGAAAAATCATGCAGCACGCATTGATTGACTTTCCAACTGTACGTAATTGTTGTATCGAATAACTTTTAATCTGAAAAGTTAATCATATCATATTCTATACAAAACATTATTTTAGAATATTAAAAATACATGTTAATGTTTTTATGATTTTTACAATTGAAAGATTTTAAATATAACTTTTAAAAAATTCTGTCCTAAAACTTAATCCACTGGCATTTTTTTTTTTTTTTTTTTTTTTTTTTTTTTTGTCTCTCTAAACAAACTAGTTGCACAGGATCTATTAATGTCATTTTAAATAGGGAACATTCCATAGTGAACTTCATTGTATCATTTTTAAAAATATATAAAAATATTTACCGATGCTAGGAGCCGGAAATAGACAGATAGAAAGGTAGACAATCGGACAGACAGATACACAAATTGAAATCATATTCCCACTAAAAATATCAGAAAGTGTTAAAACGATTAATGTAAACGAAAGTGCAATTCTTGCAAATTTTTATTAATAGCTCTTAATGTAACTGAATATCTTTGTGTGTCCGTGTAAATCTAATGTTAATCATACTATATTATATAGAGGGCAATCTTTTGTGCATACGAATAATTTATTTCAATTGCATTAAGCTTTGTGCAAAGTAAAATTATTTAAATTTGGTTTATAAAAATAACTCTCAAAGAACGCAATGCTTTGGAATACTTTCAAGTGCCCCTGTACACAAAAAAAGTTAGAAATGTACTCGATTTTGCATAGGAAACATCAGAAAGGGAACTTAAATAACATATTAAAATTTCATTAAAGTTTCTATACAGTAAAGGTATTAAAATATGGTTTATAGTAACTCCTCTCATGAAACACAATGGTTTCGAATACTTTTGGGTGCCCCTGTACACAAACCAGTAGAGGGATAAACTTCATTTTCAATAGGGAACACCCGATAGTGAACTTGAATGACATATATCAGTTTCAAAAAATTCCATAAATATTTACGGGAGTTAAAGCACGGGCAGACAGACGGACATATACACAAATGGAAATCATATTCACACTTGACAAATGTTAGAAAGTTTTAAAAACGCTTAATGTAAACGAAAGTACAATTCTAGCAAATTTTTATTAATAGCTTTTAATATAAATGAATATTTTTGTGTCACCCTGTAAATCTAATGCTAATCATGCTATATTCTATGCAAAGCATTCTTTTGTGCACACAAATAATATATTTCAATTTCACAAAACTTCGTAGAAAGTAAAGTTATTAAAATTTAATTTACAGAAATATCTCTCGTAGAACGCAATGCTTTGGGATACTTTTGAGTGTCCCTGTACATAAACCAGTGGTGATATTTACTCTATTTTCTACAGGAGATATCCAATAATGAACTTGAATAACGTATTTCAGTTTCATTAAGATATGTGTACAGTAAAGATATGAAAATATGGTTTATGATTTATAAAGATATGTAAATATGATTTATCTTCCAATGCTTTGGAAGATTTTCGGGTGTCCCTGTACACGAACCAGAAGAGTTATAAACTCCATTTTCAATAGTGAACATCCGATAGTGAACTGGAATAGAATATATCAGTTTCAATACATTCCATAAATTTTTGCGGGAGTTAGAGCGCGGACAGACAAACCGAAGTCATTAACACTTTTCAACCTTGTTGGAAAGTGTTAATGAGAGGAATAGGGGGGAGAGAGGGTGTGTTCGAAGGAATATCAAAGAGAAAACAAGAAAGAAAAATCATGCAGTACGCATTCATTAGTAACACTTTCCAACTGTGCGTAATTGTATCGAATAACTTTTAATATTCTTTGCCTACGATATCACACCCCAGACAGGAGGACTGAAAAATATACAGATCGAAAAATTTATTTTAAAATTAGTCTTGGGCATTTTGAATAGTGTTAAAAAGGCTTAACGCAAAAGAAAACGCAGCCATTAGATTATAATTACAGCTTTTCATCTCTCTGAATATTTTAGTGTAGCCCTGTAAATCAGGAAGTTAATCATATCATATATTCTATACAAACCATTATTTTAGAATATTAACAATACATTTCAATATTTTTATGATTTTTACAGTAGAAAGATCTTTAAGTATAACTTTGAAAATTTTTATCCTAAAACGTAATGCATTGGCCTTTTTTTTTTTTTTTTTTTTTCCTGTCCCTGTAAACAAACTAGTTATACAGGACCTATTAATGTCATTTTAAATGGGGAACATTCTATGGGAAAATTATTTATAAAAATAACACTCATAGAACACAATGCTTTCGAATGTTTTGGGTGTCCGTGTACGCAAACCAGAAGAGATATTCACTCCATTTTCGATATGGAGCATCCGATAGTGAACTTCAATAAAATATATCAGTTTCCAGAAATTCGATAAATATTTACAGGAGTTAGAGCGTGGGAAGACAGACAGATGAACAGATACACAAACTGAAATCATATTCACACTTCAAAATGTTAGAAAGTGTTAAAAACGCTTAACGTAAATGAAAGTACAATTCTACCAATTTTTTATTAATAGCTCTTAATGTAACTGGATATTTTTGTACCACCCTGTAAATCTAACGCTAATCATGCTATATTCTGTGCAAAGCATTCTTTTTGTGCATATAAATAACATATTTCAATTTCCAAAACCTTCGTGGAAAGTAAAATTATTAAAATTTGATTTATAGAAATATCTCTCATAGAACGCAATGCTTTGGAATAATTTGGAGTGTCCCTGTACATAAACCGTGGTGGCATTTCCTCCGTTTTATACAGGAAACATCCAATAGTGAACTTGTATAATTTTTTCAATTTCATTCAGATATGTCTACAGTAAAGGTATGAAAATATGCTTTATAGAAATACCTCTCATACAACACACAATGCTTTGAAATATTTTCAGCTGTCCCTGTACACAAACCAGTAGAGGTATAAACTCCATTTTCAATACGGAACCTCCGATAGTGAACTTGAATAACATATTTCATCTTCATTTAGATATGTCTACAGTAAAGGTATAAAAATATGGTTTATAGAAATACCTCTCATAGAACACAATGCTTTGAAATACTTTCGGGTGTCCCTGTACAGAAACCAGTAGAGGTATAAACTCCATTTTCAATTTGGAACGTCCGAGTGTAAACTTGAATAACATATATCAGTTTCAAGAAATTCCATAAATATTTACGGGAGTTATAGCGCGGACAGACAGACGGACAGACAAACCAAAGTCATAAACACTTTTCAACCTTGTTGGAAAGTGTTAGATATTATTTCAAGGTAAATAATAATTATACACTATGTTAACTATATTATGAACAAATAGTTCAATTATGATAAATAATATGCTTAGTTTAATATAATGAAAAATAGTGATTTTATCATTGCTGTTTTGATTTTTTTATAATTGTAATAGCTTATTATTATGCAATAAATAAAATAAACTACATTATAGAGAGAAATTGAGATCATTTTTATATTCTGTATACTAGAAGACAAAGTTTAATGAAAAAAGTTTATGGAGTATTTTTTTTTTTTCAGACCTGCACTATTAGCAAAAAGTATGTGAGATCGGTAAATCAATTAGAATAATAACACTGTTTTGCATGAAAACTGCCCCCAACACCATTTTTGCAAATTCTTATGTAAGATGACCTCTTTAATATGAATATGACGCCTATTTTGCCCTACACCCACCTTTTTTAGGGATGGCCTCCTATTTTTATCACTTTTCGCTAATTTTATGGCTATAAATTTGATTTTTAGTGGGGGTGGGGGGATTATTTTAACTGTTAAATATCTTCTGAGTGGCTACAGAGTTGGAAAATTCTAAAACAGGAACATCTGCGGCAAAGGAAAAATTTAGAGGAGGGGGGGGGGGATTTACCACTGAAATTATGTTTTACATTTCTTTTTTTTTTTTCTTCTTATTAATGTTATTTATTAAATATTAAATATTTTTGTTTTTAAGTGTTAAATTAATTTTTTTCGTTCTAAAAATAAATTCATGGCCATAAAATTACCGAACAGTGATAAAAATTGGGGAAGAGGGTGGTGTCCCGAGAAAACGGTGGGTGACTGGGCAAAATGGGAGTCATATTCGGATTCAGGAGGTCATTTTACATAATAATCAGCAAGAATGGTATCGGGGCTCGATTTTTTTCCCCAAGTGCAGTGTAATAGATAACTTAGAAATTTTATTTCCTTAATCAAATAATGTAGTATTGTGTATTATAATCCTTATAGTTTTCCGTAGGTTATTGGAAAGATTTTTAATTAATATTTAATTATTAAATAATTTTTAAAAATCAGACACATATTTTTAAAGTACCTGTTGAAAAAGTTTTCGATATCCTAAATTTCGAAATATTCACTATCTATTTGATTAATGTATTTAAATTCCATTAAACTCAAATGAGAATCTAGATTTGTGTATTTTTATAGAATGTCTCTGTCATAGCCTCCTAAAGTAGATGCCTTCTGCGTGGTTCGGAAACTTGGCAACAGTTCAAGCGGTAGACAGCGCCACCTGGTACAGATTGCGTGACTTTTTTATTCAACTGTCACCAATAATTTTAAGAAGGGATATATGATATATATAATCGACGTTTCTTCGATTCTATTCGCCTTTTATGTATATCAAATTCCACTTTAAATAATTTTTGGTGGCTGTTGATTAAAAAAGTCGCGCAATCTCTACCAGGTAGCGAGCGCTGTCTATCGCTTTAACTGTTGCCAAGTTTCCGAGCCCCGCGAAAGGCGTGGCTGTTCTCTCGGCTGTTCTCGCGGAAGGCGTGGCGTATACTCTGTTCGCTGAGAGCTGATAGCGAAACTAAATAAAGCACCGTGATTCTTGGCGATACTGCTGAATGACTGGCGTTGGATTGAAGACAAACGACGTCTCTCTGACAAGTGAACGATTTCTTTTTTCGTTTGTTTATTTCGTAGCGATGTTTTCCTTTCTTCAGGTGTTTAATTAGAATTTTAGAAAATGAAAGCATGGAATAAAGTTCTCGGAAGGAACGATAAATGCAGTGAACCCAGAGAAAAGTTTTTATCCAGATATCGCAAACTATACTCATTTACAAGGCAGAGATAGCTAACCATCGGTCAATATAAACAGAATCGCCCATTCATCGAGAAAACGTAAATGTGGCATACTTTGGTGATAAAAGAGCAACCTTTTATGTTTACTTTCGCTATCAGTTCTCCGCGAAGAGACAATAGTTTAGGAGGCTATGGTCTCTGTAAAACAGTTTGATGCACTATTTTTTAATATATCTTAATAAAAAATGAATACATTCATATAAATGATTTTTTTTTTTTTTTTTTTTTAATAATTCAAAAATTTTCTCCTGTTTTACGATTTCTTCCCGGACTGAATTAAAAGTTCACTTTTCAAATCTTTACTTGACTTGGAAAATTATGTTCGTTTCTCATAAAAGAATGAAATTTTGCACTTTTATAAAGTCGCATTAAATCAAAATCTTAACTCTCGTAGAAGTGCGGGGATGTTTCTAATCCAACCCCCTTTACGATACGCCTCGTTTCTCTAACGAGCTTCTTGATTAAGTGCATTCACTGATCCGGCATTTATCAAACCTAATTAGACCCACACCCTTGTTTTCCATTCCCCTCTTCATTATCGTTTTATTAGTCAGCTGCTAGGGACACTATGCTTCCCTTTTACCGCACTGTGAGACTTAAGTTCTTTTCCTGATTAAAAAAAAAAAAAAAAAAAAAAAAAAAAAAGAAGGTAGAGAAAGGTGTTAAATATGATCCAGATGAGTAATCGTTTTAAATGAAAATTTATTTATTATGAAACCTGCTTTTTGAAAACGCTTTCTTTCATGAAGGTTAGTTTCTTTATAAAAAGGTGTACTGGTAATCTTAGTCAATTTATTATGCCAAAATCTGAAGCAAAGGAAATGCTTAATAACTGGGCTTCTTAAGTATTAATTAGCTGGGGAGAGAATGAAGAAAAATAACTTAAACGATGGTTAGATATTAAAATAGTACACTTTTAAAGTATTAATATTATTTTTTTTTTCAGATGTAGATGTAGATTTTTGTTCATTAGTCATTAAAAAGATGAGTAAAAATAATCTTCTCTTAAAAATTTTCGTATAAACAGTTTAGACTACCATTCATCTTAGTAACCTTATAAATAATTTTGCTGTGAGAACAAATGAACACACCAATTATAATTTCCCTTTTTTATCGCAAGCAGTTTCAGATAAATTGCAGTATTTAGAGAAATTTGGTCTTTTAAGTGATTATCTTTAGAATATGCATACAGATTTAAAAATAAAAGAAAATTGTCTATTTCTAACGATTGCATTGATGTATAAACTTTCTGACAAGCTTTTGAATGTCTTATGTGATCCTTTCCTAGTAATGTTTCTCTTCCTCTTTTATAAAACTTAGGATAAAACTCATGTATGCGATTTGTGTGAGCGCCTTCGATTCTCCATTCTATGATGTTAGATTATATTTTAAAAACTACTGTCTTCCTCTAAGCAACATGTTTATTTCGCAAATATTCAAGATGTCAGCTACGTACATAAATGCATGAAACTTCCAAATGTTTACAACGGATGCGAATAAAAATCGATAAGTTTTCATTATTTTTCAAAATGTTTATGTGTATAAATGCAGTTATGAAAGACTAAAACAATATAAACACGAAAATAATTCTTTCAAATGTTTGTTAAAAATGTAACATTTATATAACCATTTAATGAAAAAAAATTGATATTTTTATAATAAAAAGATACACTGTTGTCAAGTATATTAACTAAATCAATCTACTGAGAGGCCACTTTATTATAATTACCCTATTGATATCCCGTAGAGCAATATTTTTTATTTTAATACAGCCTTGATATTTTTAACCAGATGGATTATTCTTAGTATGAATTCTATAAGATGTTAATAGTTTATTTGTGGAATCCTAAACTATACTTAAATAATAGCACCATACAGCGGTGTGAGATTGAATTGTTGTAGATCTAAAATAACAGATGGTTCTTTCAGCGTCTCACAGATGTTCTATAGGATGCAAATTCGATCCGCGAAACGTTAACTCACTTATCTTTATGATGAAACCTAAACGGGATTCATCAAATCACATCAATCAATTCAAGTTATTTTTTGTCTAATCTCTGTATGTCTAAGCGAACTTAAACCATTATATCTTGTTTTTCGCCAGCAGCCACGGCACTCTGGCCTCTTTGATTTCTACAACCTGTACGATGCATGGTACGGTAAGTAGTTCTTTCAGAGATAATTCAGAGGATCCTTGGTTAATAATGTCTGTAATTAGCTACACTTTTGCCTTTTTATTTTATTTCACAATTTGGAAGATTGTCCATTTCATTCGGTCATTTTACCACTCGGTGACTACCGCAATTCGCCTGTGCAGACCCAGTGTTTTACCTGACAGTCCAGTTGTGATACACATTCACTACAGCTGTTCATGAGCATTTCACAATTACGGCAATTTAGTTGATACTTGCTTCATCCATCTAAACTCCTTTCATTATACCATGTTGAAAGTTCGTCAAAATACGATTTAGCCCTCTTTATTTCCAAAGCAGTTTATCTATTCTAATATTTCAGTCGTTCAACTTTCTGTTTTCATTCTTCTCTAGCCATCTTATTTACATGAAACTGTCACATGGTCATAATAAAGTGGTTGCCCAGTAAGTATTTCATGCGTTTGTGATAGTGGTTGTATAGTGGTTGATAAATTGCACTTTGAGTGCAATAACCCAGTTCATCTCATGGATTTTTTTTTTATTATTATTATTAATATTCCTGACTCTTTAAATTCTATTTTAAGTTAATAACACATATATCTGATAATTTCCACCTCAAGCTAGTTTAAAAAATAGGCTTATGCTTATGATATTTTATAAAGCTTTGAAAACTAAATCTCTTCGAGTCGTTTCTGATTTTCTAAAGAAAATATTTCCCCTACTACCTCAGTAGCTAAGTAAGATTTTTGAAAGGCAGTTTTATTTTGATGAACACACAAATAAATATACTAAATTATAATGTTTATGATTACCAAAAACTCATATTTTTGGTATGAAGTCCGACATTTTTTACAGGTTTAATTGCATAAATAATTCAGTTACATTTCACTAATAAACTTTTAATTCTGAGCCTTCATTATTTTCGCATTCGTATTGTTTTCATTTCATAGTTGTTTCCCTCTGTTATGTACGTACGTAAACGAAGACATATTTTTCAAATGAAAAAAAGTATCTTAAAAATTTCATTTATAGAAATTATGCTTTTTGTTTCTTGTTATTCTACATCTGAGTCATTCCATGTCAAATCAACACACACACACACACACACACACACACACACACACACACACACACACACAAAAAAAAAAAAAAAAAAAAAAAAAAAAAAAAAAAAAAAAACAGAATTTTTAACATAACCCCTGATATTTTTATGACATTTCGCTCATTTATTTGTCCTATTGAGAAATGAATGTATACCAATTAAGTAGTCCCTATGTCCTTTAGTTTTTGATGTACAGGGCTGCAAAAATGGGTAAAAATTGCAAATTTCCGAAATTCTTCTACTACAAATGTACCCATATTTTTTTTTTCCTAATTAACTTAGAGATAAAAGATTGGTACGGCCGCTGTTGATATATAGATGCAGGCAAGGCATACCATAATAACAGACTTTAAAGCTTCAGAGATCTAGCACTGGATATTCAGTGTCTTCTTAAAAGCGTATTAAGTAGCATTAAAGTAAAATTCAATACCACCCTCAAACACAATACCCATACTTTGCACATTCTATAGTCGTTTTCCTTAAAATAGGCAGATTTATACATTGTGGTCAATGGGCTCAAATTATTTAAAGTTCGCTTTAGTAATGTTTAAAACTTAAATAAATAAATAAGTATTTGTATTGCGAGTTTATTATTTGTATTTCTTTCACAGGGGCGCCCGAAAAAATTTGGATGCATTACGATCGATTGAACGACATACAACAAAACGACATAACAACATACGGCAAACACTCAAAACTCCTATTATGATTTCATCTTTTGTTAATTTAACTCATCTATTTATTATTTTAATTAATGTACGCATCCGTTAACTAATAAATGCTCAGAAAGTCGAATGGAGTAACTCCAGATTTTTATTTCAGTTTCATAAATGAAACTATAAAACTATGGAGACTAACCTATTCTATTACGATTCTTTAAATAAAAGATGAGTATCGATTTTTAATTGTCAAATATAACTTTGCAATCATAATATTATTAATTTAAAATATTTTATTTTTCCAATATATATGAAGCATTTGATATAAACTTTTATTCCACCTTAGAAAATTTTTACATTGTTAATGTTGAAGTATTTCTTACATACGACTGAATTAAATTAAAAATAGTTTACTAACGTGGCAATGCTTAAGATTTTTATCGAAAAAAAATGTAATTCCTACTTCAAATATTACATAATTCGCTTTCAAAACTTCTGCTGCTTTTACTGTTACGGTACTTAAAAATTGTATTTTAGAGATTGATTTCTGTCTTTCCAGATGAAAGCACACATGGTAACTTTTAATTTAGATTCAAATTAAACTAAATTAATTTAAGCTTGATAACCTTTTAAGGTTTCATATTTTTTTTCTTATTTTTAATATATTTTATAACTTTGTTTATTAAGGAATTGTGTCTTTATTTTATATGGTTTTTCCCCACTTTCAGCACAATTAATTCATCTCCAATGACACAATATGAGGCAAGAAAAATAAATTTATCCGAATATCTGCAGTCTTATTTTATAACTTATTGCACAAATGTTTCTGGATTATATAAATCTAGGATGCTTGTTTGTACAAGTTGATGTTGATTATTTTATACAATATTATCAACCATAATATTATTTATTCACCCTATCGGAAGTTCATTACGCAATATTAACAACAGGTTTTTATCTTATAATTTTAAGATTTTTAGTAAAAAAAAAAATAATAATCAGTATTAATAAAAACATTTTTATATACTTTTTTTTGTTATCTACACTGTAATTTTTTATTACAGCGTTTAACTTTGTTTTCTTTTACAAAATAATATATATATATATACTTCTACATAACAGTATTTTCCCTGTTTAATTTGGAAGTAACAGACTGCACTCAGTTGTAAAATTTCCTCATTATTCATTTTCGCAAATAATGCTCATTAATTCAGGACATGGCATCAACACTATTTGCTCTTTAATAATCATCCATCTTACTGTGTTACTGGAAACCTGTTTCATTCAAGAAATCTGCGAATCAACAGAAGGTTTTCCAACAGCTCATATTTGCATAAAATTGCGAAATAATAAGATATGATATTAATTTAAAAATGAGTACATGGTTGCTTTAAAAGAAAATACTAATAAATGTTGAATAATTTGTTCTTCAATAAGCTAATAAATCAGTTTTATTAAACAGTTCCTGAAAGTAAGGTGATTTATAAATGAATTAAATAATTTTTGACAGCTTATTGCGGATTGATATTACTTATTAAGGTTTAGTTGCGTTTGTGAAAAATCAATATATTACACTTTATGTGTAAAATAAAAATATTAAAGAAAATAAAGAAAAGTAAATCAGGGAAGTTTGTGGTAAAATATAAACAGAATTTCCATGAAGTTTTGATCTTTTGCGGTGAATATTCTGCTAACTATTTTTTGAACATTTAGTTTAACTCAAAATAGGTTTCTTTCACAATATGCATGCAATTATTGAATTGTATTTAAGTAAATAATTCCGGGGCGCTAATATTTATGATGTCTTATAGATAAAAGATCATTGTAAATAAATTCACGTTATTTTAATCTGGCTGTATTTTAATTTAACTGCAACTAGTTGTAGACTTAACAATGTAAAATTGAAATAAGTCTTTCTTCGAAAGTATTGAATACTTAGGTTAAAGTAGCTCTAACAAATCGCAATTTATATGAAAAAGTGCTTAGATAGAAAAAAAAAATCAGATTAATGGGGACAGTGTTCTGTACTATATTTTCCTTATTATTCTGGTACATGTGATATAATTGAATTTTAAGAGAAATAAACTGAACATTCAGTTTTCATTTGTTTTAAAACCTGAAATAAGATAATGCTGAGTATCGTTTAAAAAAAAAAAAAGATAAAATATCAAATCTATAAATTACTAATTATTTTGTCGTTTTAATATAGAACAGAGAATAAGCATAAGAAACAAGTATAATAGGATTTGAACCTGTTTTATTTTTAACTCTTTGATGAGTTATTCTGTATGTTTTCCTCATCCAAAAAATGTGCCAAAATATGCAAAATGCGCCAAACTCTCCTCAAAGAGTTAACTCTTTAAGCGAGAATGTGGATAGCACCTAACATTTTTTGAACATTGGGAAATGTTTTAATAACTAATAATTGTGACTTTTAGAACATCAATATCTTGGCGTATTTTTTTCCCCATGCTAATTCCTTTTTCTTTTTATCTGTTTGCTTGTAATATTTAGCTTTTATTAGCTTTTAATTCATTTAATGATCATTCTTAATTTCAATGGTTGTAATTTCGTTTCATTTGCATTTTTTTATGTATCAGTTAGATCAGTCAAGAGAGATTTATATAATTGAGTTTACAAATTCATATGAAATAAATTAATATTTTCACATGATGAATAATTTTTCTATTTATTTTAAGTAAAGTAACATTTCAATCGTTGCCAGAAGATGGTGATTTCTATCACAGCCCTTAGTTGCAAATGCACAATAATAACGATTGTGACATCTTTTTATTTGTAAAATGTTCTCGAGAAGTGATAATAATGTACCTACTTGAACACGAAGTGCAACGCTGTCTTTCACATCTGCTAGAATTTTGACATATCTGTCAATAAAACTTACCCCGGAATTGTCAGGACACCATATATCCCTAAGTAATACAGGATATCAAATGGTACCAGACCTTGTTGTAGATAGATTGAGGCTTACAACTTGTATATTTTTCCAAAAATTATGTTAAATAAAACAAACGGAATTTACTCACCATCTTGCATAAAGCTGATTTTAAGCTGTTACTTACATATAAAGTTTTATTTTTGTTGTGAAAATTTTTCAGTCAGTGATAAACGTTGAAGAATACTCATACACTAAATTTCTTTTCAGAAACCACGGAGCGGCATTGAATTTAGCGATGTTATTTTAATTGTTTAAAACTTATGCTTAATAACATCTATTTTCACTGGAAATAGCTGTTGGATTTTTATGGTTTTACGCTGTTTTACACTTAGTTCCACTTTAAAAAAAAATTAAATGCATCATATTTTACTTGTATTTTTAATTTATCTTTCTTTTGCGATCTGTCTCTCTTGTAAACATTTGAAGAAAGTTTGATATTTAATTATGATTAACGGTAAGTATAATTCTATGGCAATCAGCATATTAATGTTTTCAAAAATAATTTTGTTATTTTCAAGCAGTTTCTGTTGAAATGTTCATTTACCATTGTATTATTTTTCACTACTTATTTATATTTTTACTTATTTGGTAAATATTTACAAATCCCTTTTTCACCAGCAGTAATTTATTTTGATACATTGCTAGCCATACAAAATTCAACACCATAAAGGAAGCACTGAAAACGCCAGAAAATTGTACCATGCGTCTTATCTAGATAAGATATGCAAATAATTAATTTTTTAGTGTAGAAGCACATCAAGAGCAACTATAGCATCACCTACAAGTTCTACAAAAATGTTGCTGGATTTTTTTTTTTTCCGTATAATAGGTTTTTGTATGAGTTGAAGAGAAGTAAGAGCATCAAACAAGCTCTTTTCTTAGTTTTACAGAGGGAGTTGTAGAATACAGATTATAGACTATGTATCATTCTTAATAAATCTACAACTCAGCAAACCAGTATGGCGTTGAAAGAAACAGTTGCACATCGCCTGTCCCATTACGCTGCTAATATATGGATGCAGGCAAGGCATAGCAGAATAACAGACTTTAAAGCATCGGAGATCTAGCACTGAATATTCAGTGTCTTCTTAAAAGCATATTAAGTAGTATTAAAGTAAAAATCAATACCCCCCTTAAACACAATACCCATACTTTGTATATTCTATTGTCGTTTTCCTTAGAATAAGCAGATGAAAGCCAGAGATGCATGTAGAGAGGCAAAGGACTTATCCAGTTTTAACTTCCTTTTACACACCAGGCACAGAGAAATGGAAGTGCACATTCTTCATTTATTATCTGTTTACACTCACGAATAAGGTTGGTTGAAATACGATGCAAAAAAAGAGACTAGGCCCGTGCTTATCTTGTAAACATGACAACAGAGAGAAGAGAATGATAGACTTGATCTTCAACCGCCTTTGGTGATGAAAATTAGTTTACGATAGTATACACATAGTTCAATTTTCGCGATTTTTGGATGATTCCTTTGTGGAGGTGCATTTTGCATAGCCAGTAGTGTATAACCCCAGCAGCAGATCTTCTCCGAAAAGTATCCACAGGATGTCCTGTGGATAAAACGGAAATCCTATGGACCTCCTCAGGATGTTCTGTGGACAAGTGTGCTACTAGGGAATTCATATCATTTACTTAAGTTTATAGAAACAGTTTCTGTATCTAAAAATAAAATGAAAGGATGCTCCATCTTAATCTAATTTCGATTGTCACATAGTTATTGAATCTTAAAATCAATCCTTTGACTGGATTTATTTTTTGATAATTGTGTATTTTCAATTTGGAAGTACTTCAGTCATTCATTTATGGCATAAATAATGTATTTCTTATTGACGTATGTGCACATTCCTATCTTAATTATTTACACATTCATTAAAATATCTTCACTACTGTACGTTCACACACATATGAGAGAATATTTGTTTATGAATATTTTTTTTAATATTTGAGATTTCCCATTAATGAATTTCCGTGTTTTTGGTAATCATAATTATGTCAAGGTTATTATAATTTCTATTTAGAATAAAATAATAATTAATATATTTATAATAAAAGTACCAAACATTTTATTTTAAAATCTGTATACATTTGTACCAAGATCTAAAATAAATAAGAAAACAAGCAAAGTATTTCGACTTAAAAAAAATCGATGGGTGATATTAATAATTATTTTGCGAAAATGTATGCGATTCTTATTTCAATGTAATATTTAAATTATATTTATTCAGAAGTGGAGTGCATTGTTCAAAATTTTCTAGACGATAAAAATAACTGTCATTATTTTACAGTATTCAGAAAAATTCTTAACAAATCATTAAAGAAACAGAAAGAAACGAAAATATTTTATATTTTGAAACTTCAATAAGCTAGGGGGTTTGAATACATAAAATTTTAAAAGAAATAACTTATTCATGATCAAGCCGCTGAATAAATATTTGTTGAATGTGATGTTGCGGTAAGACTAGTTATGGAACATTTATCGCTACTATTTTACAGAACTACAATGCATGGTGTTCTTGGCCTCCTTAATAACACTCATCCTACCTTTTCGACCCCCAACTTCTTTCCCATACTACCGTGTTCAATTTCTATGCGTAAGTGCTCACAACAAATAATGTAAACCCCGTGCCTAAATTGAATATTTTAGGAAGGACTTTTTTAATGGTGTAACGTGTGATGTATTTGATTTTATTGAGAAATCACATTTTGAAAGAAATATATATGCTGGTAGTTTTGCAGAAGAGAAATTTTCAAAATATATTGGAAATGTACGATGTAAACTAGCATAGTTACGAAGTCTAAAACTCTTTTTCTATAAGGTTTAAACATAATTTAGATATGTATTCGTATCAGAAAAAAGAACTGATTTAATTTGGAGATTAATTTTGAATATAAAGTACGTGCTAAATTTTCAATGAAAAAAATTTTGGCCTTTCTTCATGCACCAGTTTGACATCTGATTTTATTATTTACATTATTTACCACATTTTACATCTGTTATTATTATATATACACTGGTTTTAACATTTTACATTTGATTTTATGATATATACAGTTTATTATTTGATTTTATCTTGTTTTTACTTTTTATATTATTCTAACTTTTTTATCTTTTCTTGTTTTGTATTTTTAATGGGGATTTTTTAAACGACAGTCTGGATGGGTAAACCCATCCAGAAGCTATAGTTTGTGTTTTATTTTTCGATTTAACTCTTTGGCGCAGTATGTCCCATAGTGGTCCTTGCGCCACTAAAAGCCAACCAGCCAACCAATCTTCATGCACCAGAAATGCTCTGATTTAATTAAGTATTAATTTAGTTGTAGTATTAATTATACAGAAAAATAATTAGTAGCTTTTTCTTATAATTATCATTTTAAATTAGGGACAGTTATTTTTTCAATTCATGAGCTTTATTAGCTCAACGTAGCAAAAGCAAGAAAAATTATAACTATTATTTAAAAAATATATTTGTTTAGTTCATTCTGTCATCTTGTTCAAAGTACTAGGGTGATAAAAGTAATTGTAGGAGAATACCAAGTTTTATCAAAAAAATTGTACTTAAACACTACCAGGTATTCAGCTATAGATAGTTTTTGATACAAAGAGAATTATGGAAGACATATTTTCCTCACACATTATACCTTTTGCTCAGCTGCGACAACAGGGGTTTTGATTTCATTTTTCCACTGTACATATAAATGTGTAAAAAAAAATAAATAAACACTAATGTAAAGATTAGATGTTCTATTTTCAAATAATAAAGATGATCCAGCGAATAAAAACAGGCGAGTGAACAAACGAACATCAAAAATTGGTTGTTTAGTAGCACAGATTTATTACATATAACAATTGCAAAGTCTAAGAAGGTTTTGACTTTACAAGGGATGCTATGAAAAATAATTCGTGGTTCAGTGGTATTTGAAATCTAAGAAAAAAGAACAAAATCAAACTGCCGGATTGCTTTAAGCAAGAGAATGAAAAAGGGAGAACGATGCATTTTTTTTCTTGAAATTTAATGATTATAATAAAATTAGAAATTCTATATACATTTTATACATTATATACAAAAAAGAAATACTTAAAGGAACATAATTCCAAATCTAATAAACTCTCATAATGAGAGATCGAAAAATTCCATCTTCGAACGCAGTCGAAGAATCCAAAATCTAAAACTAATCTTATTGGCTGTTGCCAAAATCTTTTAACAAAATATAGGTTCTTCTTTTTTCTTTCTGGGGCGACGCAGCGCCGTCTAAAGGGAATTGATTTTACTACAGCTATGAAAATAAAAAACGTTATGCTTCTTCACGAAGAATCATTATTAAAATATAACAAACATAATGCACACTTTTGGCTATTTTCCCCACATATTCGCCATCGACTTGAATACACTTGCCGTACCGTGAAACCATGTTGAAGGAAATTTTCTGGTAAAATTCAGTGTTTTGACGATTTAAAGAAGCTCTTATTAGCCTGCTGCACTTAATTATTTCAGAAGTGACGTCCCGATAGGACTAATTTTAAAGCATGAAAAAGGTGGAAATATGATGGGAAGATCGAGACGAAAGATCAGGTGATCCAATGTCTCGTCCAGGCAACAATGTTTTTTTTTTTTTTTTTCTTGCTGCATGTAATGTTGAGCTATCGTCCTGGAACAAAATCTCTCGACTCAAGAGCCCTGGTTTCTTGAGTCGAGTGGTGAATATCAGTTTAGTGAAAGTATGCAATTTCGTACTGCATTGATGGTTTTGAAGTGAGGAAATCGATCAAAATGTGACCCTTTAAAGCCCAGAACACTGTAAGAATAACCATCCCTGCAGATTGCAATATTTAATTTTTTCGTTACGGGTGAATTAGGTTGCGTCATTGGTGTAAACTGGTGTCATTTTCGAGCAATGAAAATTGCTAAATTGCTGCAAAGAACTTCTTTAAATCACGGAGATCATATTTTTCCGAAAAAAGAAAAATCATTTTACGGTATGATGAATATAAAATGTCGTTGGCGATAATATGGAAAAACAGCTAAAAGTGTTTATTTTGTTATGCAATTGTTTGTAATAAAGCTTTTTTGGGAAAATGGATCATGGAACTAACTTTCGAAATGTTTCTCGTATGCATTTGTTTTCCGCAACACAGTTCTTGAAAAAATTTCATGCTTACTTATGTAAAAATTAATTTCTGTTTATTACATACATTAATTAAGCTAATTAGGATCATAACGTACGCATAAATTTCCCGTAGCACATTTAAAGGCATGGGGGCAAAGTACTTAATATTTCTGCAACAGTATGTTTCTTATTCTTGATTAAAAAAATATTTTCGTTACTAAGAGTTTCGTTTAATTTAAATTAACTTTCGTATACAATTTAATTAGAATAATTTATGTTAGAACAATTTCTGTATTCTATGAAACCTTTTAAAAGTAAATGTACGATTATTGCTTATAAATCAAAAAATAATTGCAAAATAAATTTGAGTTTCGTTTAATATATATGAAATTTATACAATTACCAAGAAAATATTTGATATCTGAACTAAAATATATGAAACTGTCTTGAGTAGATGCAAGTTATTTTGTATTTAAAGATAGGCGTTAATATTCTGATAAATATATCTTTAGTTTTAAAAATGCATAAAATAATTGTCTTATTTGTAAAAAGCTTAAAATATCAATCGCTAAAATTTTATAGTAGTAGTATGTTAGAAAATAAGTGAAAAAAATATTTCATGAATAATTAAAGTCTACAATTATTTATTAGATAAAATATATGATTTCGATTTGATTGACTTTTATAAAATAATCAAACAAGAAAATCATTATGTATGTAAATGTTTTATAGATTTTTAATTCGAATCCAAGAAGACCCATAAAATGTGCTAATTCAAAAGCATAATTAACCGAACCTTCCATATTTAAAAATATTGTATGAGTATGGTCAGTATAAAATTCCACTATACCATTTTAAAAACGAAAAAGAATTAATGGAAAATGTTATACAAACAAAAATGAAAGGTAACCCACCCCCCTCTCCAGTAATATTTGGTATTAGAATACCATCGTCTTTAATTTAAACATTTTACTGTGTTAAAACGATTTAATATACATTTGTTACTAGCCGTCATAGCTGTTATTTATTGAAACAAAGTAATAATAAACTATTACTTAAATGTACATTATGACTGATCCACAGAGGAAAAGCAAATGTTATTGAGTATTTATTCTTAAAAATATGCATGAAATAGAGAAAATCTAAATTTCACAAATTATCCAAAAAGTAGATTCAAAAATTTGAATTCCGTAAGATTTTTAACGTTTGCAATAGGGTTCTCACAGGAAAAAAATTAGAAATTTACTAAATCAGAAATTTAATTAGAAATTTCTGAATTAGAAATTTAAAAATCTACTAATTTATTCAGGAAAGAATTATAAAGGATCAATGAAAAAGTAATGTAAACCTTCATATCTCACTAAAATCACAGAATTTATGTTTAAGGGGCGTAGTTACTATCAAAAATTAGAAATTACGTATCGAACATAAAATGTTATACAAATATTTAAAAATATATTTACATTTTCCCAATAATGAAACTTGAACATTGAAAAGTAAATAAAACATAGATATTTCTTGTTTTGTACAAAAAATCAAATAAAAATATCAATAAAAATCAAAACTATAAAAAACTTCAGAAAAATGTATTTTCACACATTTTTCTGAACTTCAATCACGTGGAAAAATTTATTATAGAAACAAACACATTTTCGTATTTTCAATAGAATATGAAACAGGGTTTTTGTTTTTGATGATAGCAAATTCAGAGCACGGAAAGTAGAGAGAAACGCATTTTTTCTTATAGACTAAAATTACACATCATTGACTCTATTGCTGACAAAAGTATTCAGGCTAATATTTCAATGTATAATGTACATTGTAGCATTAGATTAGATTACATTTATTTAAGTTTTGGTCAAACAAACGTTTTATTTCGTATATTTTTAAAATTTCCTCTTATTTAAACTCGCTTTTATGCATATGTGTTTTGTTATAGATCCTTTGATTTTCTTAATGGTGATACTTATTTTTAAATGCTTTTGAAAATAAATATGAATGTAGAAAATAGAGTAACAATCTACCATGCAAGAAAAATCTACATTTTTTTAACTCACTATTTTACGTACGTTAGGCTAAATTTATTTTCTACTTATTTTAGTCATATTTAAAGTCTAAAAAAGTAAAATCCTCAGATTGTGATTATTTATTTATTATTTTATCTGCCAATGTGTTTCAGACTTAGATTTTTTACCATGTATGATAATTTTAAATGGATAAAACTTTTTTAGTATAATGTAGTATAGTGGAATGCTTTAACAAGTGTAACGCTTTGTTGTCTACCGCAAATTACATTTCAACCTGTAGAAAACAAAACATGTAATTACACATTGCGTAATTTATTTTTTAAATCCAGTTTTCAATAACAGAAAGCATAGATTTGATACCGAAGAAATACTTTTTTTTTAATCGTACCCTTAAAAGCTGAGCCATTTATAAAGAAACAACAAACTTTGAAAATTGAGCTGAAGTAAAAAAAAAATAACAATTAAAATGAAGGGGGAGATTTCGAGTCTGTCGCGATTCTCGGATTATTATTCCTAGCCCTATGCAATTATAAACTTCTTTCTATACAAGCAAAATTTCAGCCCAAAATTGTATTTTTTACCAATAACTGTTCCAGTAATAGAGACTAAAATCTAATAATGTGAATACTGTTAGTAAGTAATAAAGACTTATCGAAATTACACCGCGAAGCAACATATAACTCAAAAATGGCCGAAGTTATTCCTGTTTGTCACGACGAGCTTTATGCTTTATGCAAGACTTTTCCTGTTTACTGATATATATTATGGTTGAGTAGTGATGTGCAAGATTTATTTTGTCTGAATGCTTATGAACTAAACTTATTAACTGAAGTATACGGCTATGTTCACGCCAGCAACGTACAAAAGAACTACCTAGAATTTAGTTAAACAAAAATATTAAATGAATTAAAAAAATTAAGAGCTCTTCGTTTATATATTTTTATTGCTTAATGTGGCTTTATTGTCAACTATTTTAAGCGAAAATAGCAAAAAATGTTTTAAGATATTAAAAAAAACTGTCTACATGGGTTTTTTAATGCTAATTCCCATAAAAGTTGAAAAAATAATTTTAATAATTTGAGTAAATTATGCAAGAGGTTTTAATAACGTGCAGTAACATACACTAAGAAGAAATGGCGTTGAAACACGAAGACAGTAAGCAAACGTAATAGACTGAAAAAAACATAAATTTATTTTAGTTTGGAATACGCTCATTGCCATAAAAATTATCATACCAAGAAGTAATGTTGGATCGGAACGTAATTTGGCAAGTGAGTATGTTTCTAAAAGATATGTAAATAATTAACAGTACAGCATAAGTGCGCATTGCGTAATGCCACTAGAGACCATTGAACTTAGACCTCTCTGGTGTATAAAAAAAATACGCAGAAATGTTTTGCCTGCACTTATTCTGTTGAAAGGAGGTACTTTTTGATCATAGACGCCGCTACGCTGCCGTCAAAGACAATACGATCAACTCTCAGAATTCGAAAAGGGAAGATTCATTGAGATGATGTAAGCTGGGTTATCATCTCGGCAAGTAACCAGCAATCTAGATTATTCTGACTCTACTGTGATGAGATGTTGAGGCCAGAGAATAAGAGAGAAGTCAGGTCGCATACACGTAGTGCAGGCTTGTGACGCCCTCACCAGACTAAAATCAGATAAGACAGTCACATCATCAGTTACGCACCAGTTTCATCGCTGTTCACTCTTCAAATACAGATATCATCTTCATTATTGGCTCCTATGTTTCTCCGTACCGTTCAAAGGAGTCTTTCTGAAGAACATTTGGTATTACGGCGTCTGTTACGTGTTCTACCAAGGACACCCACCCACCCTCCTCTCTTTTGGAATGCTGTTCCTCTCGACGGGATTGGAACGCAACGAATGCAGGGATCGCAGTGTTTCTATATTTTTACATGTGTTTCATTATATTGTACCCACTGTCTCAGAACAATATTTTTTTAATAGTATTATTGCATTAAAAACTACCATGAACCCTACTGATGTATCTTTTCGAGATAGAATTTAGAAAACTATGTTCTCTAATACTAGAATAAATCTTTTACTTGCGGAATGAAATTCATCACTTAAAGGGCTATAATTTTTTATTAGAAATTATTAAATTACGATATTTGAACCAGTGATGACAATAAAATAGAACGCTTGCACAAATATAGCAACGCTGAGAACCCTGCGAGCCAGGTTGTATTCAGCGACGAATCAAGATTCGATTTGAGTAGTAATGAGAATTATGTACGTGTGTAGAGCCCCATTGATACCGCTTCCTCCCCTAGTGTGATGGTGTGGGAGGCCATGAGATACGACACTCTGTCATCTCTAATATTTAACGACGGTATCTTGATAGCCCAGCGGTACGTACAAACTCATGACAAGGCTTCTAGCAGGTAATTTTCAATAAGATAAGACTTAAACACACGCAGCAAGAGTGTCACAAAACTACCTCCGCCATATTACCACATTATTCCAGTTTACCCGATCCCCAGATTTGTCAAAATTCGAGCATGTCTGGGATCATTTGAGACGATAAGTTAGGCAACCTGCGAGTTTGGCTGAAGCGATTACAGGAATTGTGGAATGAAATGACATAGGACGTCATACAGAAACTGTATGCATTGATGATCATTCGTTTTGCATCCTGTTTTTAAAATATAGGTGGCCCAACTGGATAAAAAAATTGCCATTCATTTGTAATTTTTCTTACAATAAATTATAGTTTTGCTTAAATTTTGTAATCTCTTACTCATATAAAATTTCGTTTTAATCCAACAACTCTTTCTTGGTGAGCTACTTTTTATGGCAATGACATAGCTGCCAACCTAATCCGGAGGATTGTTAGTACACTCCCCTTTTTTCACACCACTTAATTTTTATAGTAATTCTTTTTAAATGTGCAGTGCCGGCAAACAAAATATTTACCCTTGAGCGGCAAAAAAAAAAAAAAAAAAAAAAAAAAACTTGTCAATTGCCGTTCTCGCCATAAAAATGTTTCGAACCCCAGTGATGACACGTAGTGTTAGTCGGTCACAAAAGACCTTTCTATTCTATCAACACTCAGTTCTCCTCGTGGACTTTTAGAATAAGGCTGTATGTTCTTTGCTCCCGCCAGCCAGTATTTCGTTCATTTGTTAAAATGTTTGAGAACCTACATTGGTATTCCTACTCCACACAATGGGTGAGATAAGGCTGAAAATGGAAAAGAAATTACATGCCTTGACTCTGCTAGAGAAGGAATCTATGTGATTGATGTAACCAGAGATCTGGCAGATCATTCTAGATGTAGCCAGTTGTAACCACCTGGCAAATGTAGCCAAAAATCCGTGCCTAAACGCTGCAGTTGGTAATAAAATGTAAAGATGAGATGACAAAATACTGACTGCAATGTGATATTTACAATAAACGATTAGAATGTTAAGATTTTGTCTTAAATGTTTACATTTTAATGACCTTGTAAAGATTTTCTACATCTGGCTACATCTAAAATAATCTGCCAGATCTCTAGCTACATCAATCACAGAGATTCACTTCTCTAGCAGAGTCAAAGCATGAGATTTCTCTTCCGTTTTAAGCTTTTTCTAACCAACTGTATAGAGTTGGAATACTGATGTAGGTTTTCAAACTTTTGACAAATAAATGAAATATTGGCCGGCGAGAGCAAAGAGCATATATCTTTACTCTAAAAGTCCACGAGACGAACTGGGTGTTGATAGGATAGGAAAAGGTCACCTGTGACCAACTAATGCCACGTGTCCTCAGTGGTATTCGAAACATTTTTATCGCGGGAACGGTAATTGACCTTTTTTTTTTTCCCTTGCCGCTCAAGTGTAAAGTTTCTTTTTCTTTGTCGGCACTGTATTTACGATGAAATAAGAAGAAAAGTACTCTAAAAAAAGACTAATGTGAAAAAAAAAAAAGTTACAACCCTCTGGAATATTAATTAGGATGTTGGTAGCTCTGCAACGAGTGTAAGTACAGCCTTTCACCGAGCAAAAGAATTAGACACCTCAAATGTAGTGTGAAAGCAAAAACGCTGCAGAGATTTAAAAAAAAAAACGTGAAACATGAAGTCAAATATTAAGTTATTAGCGATGTTTTACTTAAAAAAAAAAAAAAAAAAAAACAGGAAATAGCAAAAAATTAGGTTTATAAACATAGATTATGCGATTTTTTTTTTTTTTTTTTTTTTTTTAAACAACTATTTATGATTTTGCAGAGTTTGTCGCTATGTCGTCATACTACCATGAACTTTACTGATGCATCTTTTCGGGATAGTGTTTAGAATAATTTATTAGAATAAATCTTTTAGTGCTATAATTTTTGTTAGAAGTTATTAAGTATGATATTTACAATTTATAACCTATAATTATAAAATTAATTAATAGGAATTTGTAGACAAAATTTAAAATAAAATGTTTAATAAGAAAACGATAAAACTAATTTTAGCACTTCCGATACACTATTTCTTAGATTAAGAGATATTAATAAATTGATTTTTGACTGATTTAAGAAGATTAAGCATTTTCCTTATGAATCTAAATATTCTAAACTTTTTAAAATTCTTAATTTTATAAAAGAAGCTAGAATTGATAAGTTTAGTTTGAGAATCATTCGCTATGTGGTCATATCAAATTTATGAAGGAGTTATATCCACTCTTACGAGCATGGTCAATAAATGGAAAAGAGTATTTTACAGCATCCTAGATAACATTTAAGAAGAATTAATTACAAAAGTATTAATTACAAATCTAATGGCTTTGGCATACAGGAAAAACAAGCTTGTGACGTTTACTGCATTAGGATACTCAAGAACATAACTCTGATTCTTGCACTTTGACACTTACAGTGGCTGAACATATTACACCTGATTTACGAGAAATTATAATAGTCTTTATAGCGCTTTTCTTTGCACTTTTATAGAATTTTGCTTCTACTTTATTTACCCAAACTTTATAAAATCTTGCTCAAAAGCTTATGCAATGTATCTTGTAGAACACGTTTTATTTCTTTATTTTTATATTAAATCAAAATTCCTTTTTAGTTTAATCCTGGAAACATCAATAAAACACAAGTATTTGTCTCCCAAACAAAGAAGAAATTCCATTTTGAGCCAAAAATTGTAGTTTTGCTTCGTAATAAATATTTATGTTTGAGAAACACCACAGCTGGTAAAACTAACCCATAGACAGTTCCACAACTAATGGAATTCTGAATACGTATAAAAATTTTGTTGAGCAATGTGAAAGATCTGCTTTTGAGAAGATTTATAACTTTGGTAGATGACATTTTTATTATTATGAGTTTGAATTGAAGTACAATAACGGAAAAAAAAAACAATCTAGAAACAGGAGTAAGAAAATATCATTCATGAAAATATGGATCATAAAGGTTATAAAGGTCGGAAGACCATTTTGATGTTTTTCCGATGAGAAAGGATTGAATTACGATGTTTTACATCCGACTTCGCTTCTAACATATGGTATTTTGCATTCGTTTTATTGGCAAAATTCTTTGAGATTGGGTTTTTCAGATAAACGACCTGTTTTCATTATTGATATTATTAAATAAATGTTCCTTTATATATATAAAGCGAGAGAAAGAGAGACATTATTCTAAGTAAAATATATTTACACTGCAACAGTTTGTTAAAATTAAATAAATAGAATGTTGACATTATTTTCAGATAAAAATGAAACTATTTGTACTAAACAGCTTAACATGGCAGTTGCAACTTTTTTTTTTTTTTTTAATTATTCAATAAATAAAATATATTTATATGTAGATCTATATATATTTCATTTTTCTATTTTACAAAAACAAATTTATCACACGTTCAGAAACAAAATTATAGCAATAACGAAATTATCAAATCTACGTTTCTTCGCAATATTTGTAATTTATTTCGAAGAGGTGTCGTTTGCCAAAAGTGAATATGTAGTTCATGGAATGTGCGTCTCTTATGTTGTACAGAGTTTGTGTATTTTTTTTTTTTTTTTTTTTTTTTTTTTTTTTTTTTTAATACATACAGAACCCATTTAATCTATAAGCAAATATTTTACGGATTATTCTGTTTCTAAATGTAAATAAATATATTTTGAGTTTTTCTTTTTTTTTCTTTAAATTAAAACTGCCTGTCCCCCCCCCCTCTCTTCTCCGAAAAATACTTTTTTTTTAATAGTCAGTTTAATTAAAAAGAGAGAGAGAGAGAGAGAGATTGTTATTTATTCATTATTTATTTATTTATTTATTGCTGTCCAACGTAATTAATCTATTCCATACATTGCTATGATCATGCAACTGTTTAGTATATTATCATGATTATTATTTTAATAACGGTACATTTGATGATAAAAAAAAAAAAAAAAAAAAACTTCCCCCATCCACCTTTTTCAAAAAAAAAAAAAAAAAAAAAAAAAATGTAACTGTTTTTTATTTATTTTTTCTTTTCAGTTGACAGATTATATAACGAAAGATTTCATAAAACAACGTCAATATTCATTATAATTAATGTTACTGATTTATAGTCAAAATATCATCGAATGGATTTTGTCAGACTGCAATTAGGATTATCCCTAAAATAATTTTACTTAGTAAAGAGGACTCGGATATAATTAATAAAAGTATTGATTAAATAAATAATAAATATTCAATAATTTAAGAAAGGTAACCACCTATTATTTAATTTTAGTGAATTAGCTTGATTATATGACAGCTTTTTAATTTTATTTCATTTCTTTTTAGCATTAAATTGTTTACGTATGATCAGACTGTATAAAAAAAAAAAAAAAAAAAAGTAGATTATCTCATTATTTTGAGTTAAATATAGCATATTGCATTATATAGCGGTCAGAAAATTGGCTTTTCGTTGACACAAGAATATCTACAGTCGGCTGCAAAATTATTCGAGCACTAGCAATAATCCTTGCCAAAAAAAAGTACACTTAATACAGCTTTGTTAAATAAATCCTTGTCGAGTCATGTTCTTAATCAGACTAAGAACATGATTCGACAAGGATTTACTTAGCAAAACAGTCTTAAGTGTACTTTTTAAATGTAGGAACTATTGGCTAGCGCTCGAATAATTTTGCAGCCGACTGTAAATCCTGATTGCGCTTTATTCTTCAATAATAAGCTTCCAATTAAAAGCTAATATTTTAGTCTCTGTAATCCTTGTGAGATAAAAGCGCCGAATCAATTTGCATACAAAAATGTTCTTTTAAAAAGAATATTTTTGTAGAGTGTGAGTTGTGTAACATAAAATAACACTGCTCGGCATGAAAATTGCCTCTGATACCATTTCAGCATATTCTTATGTAAAATGACCTCCTGAATCCGAATATGACCACCATTTTGCCCAACCACCCATGGTTTTCTAGTTACACCCCTCCCTCATTTTTATCATTGCTTGGTAATTTTATACCCATCAGTTCGATTTGGAGGGGAACGATGATTATTTTAACCGTTAAATGTCTTCTTACCTGAAGAGCTACAGAGGTAGAAAGTTCTAAATCACGAACATCTGTAGTAAGGAGAAAATTTGTGGGGATTTGTGCCCAGGAAACAAAAGAAAATCAATAAAAACAATCAAATTCTGTTTTTTTTTTTTTTTTTTTTTTAATAATATTTCTCTTATTTTTCACATATTACAGCTTCCATTTTGCCATTTTCTTTCCAAAACACCCCAAATAATAAAAATTATACAGTGAAAATTTTTCAAAATGTTGGTGAGTGGAGTAACGTCTCAAAGCTCTCGCAAGAAAATTTGACTGATTCACTGTACGACGTTTGCTTTCAATAACTCCCACGTTAAACGTTTTGGGCAGTAAAACATGAACAGTAAAATCTCCTCCTCTGACACGTGTTAAAGGTCATTGCTCTTAGCTTTGCAGTCGTCAGCCTTTATCTACCTTTAGTACACGTTTTGCGATAAGACAGTGAACTTTATGGTGTTCTTGACGGTGGTGATCTTTAACGCGTGTTAAAGAAGGATAATTTACTGTTCATGTTTTACTGCCCAAAACATTTAACATGGGAGATATTGAAAGCAAACGTCGTACAGTGAATCAGTTAAACTTTCTTGCGAGGGCTTTGAGACTTTACTCAACTCACCAACATTTAAAAAAAAATTTCACTGTATAACTTTTATTATTTGGGGTGTTTTGGTAAGGAAATGGGAAGCTGGAATATGTAAAAATAAGAGAAATATTGCGAAAAAAAAAATAAACAGAAACTGATTGTTTTTATTAATTTTCTTTTGTTTTTTGGGCATAAATCCCCTCAAATTTCCTCCTTACTACTAATGTTCGTGTTTTAGAACTTGCTACCACCATAGCTCCTCAGGTCAGAAGACATTTAATGGTTAAAATAATCATCGTTCCCCTCCAGATCAAACTAATGGGTATAAAATTACCAAAGAATGATAAAAGTGAGGGTAGAGGCCATCCCTAAAAAAGGTGGGTGATTGGGCAAAATGGTGGTCATATTCGGATTCAGGAGGTCATTTTACATAAGAATCTGCAAGAATGGTATCAGATCTGGATTTTTTTTTTTTTTTTTTTTTTTTTTTGCAGAGCCGTGTAATTTTTCTTTCAAATATTCTCTTAAGTAGAAATTAGTTAAAAATACAGTAATAATAGTGACCCACATGGTAATAAATTTATATTTATGCATTTTTTTTTTTAATAAATCGTTTAAATCTTGTTTGAATATAAGAAATATTCGGATGTATACTTTATTTTATTTGAAAAACAGACCGGGGCTAGTTGGCATAGATTTTAGTTTTTGGACTTTTTTTTTTCTTTGTGCAATACTTAGTGAACTTCTGGTGAATGCGAAGAAAAATTTAATAGTTCTTCTAAAAAGTCATATTTAACCCATCAATTAATTAACTGTTTAAGCAACTCAAAAAATGCTTTTCTAAGAGCTTGCAACTATGACAATTTTTCTGATGCGGAGTTATTTTGACAACTTTAGGGATAAGTTGCCATAACGTGATAGATACTTAGGCGGCAGAATACAGCAATTTTCGAAGAAAAATGCTTTATTAAAACATTTCATTTTAATGATGTTGGACTAGGTTTCTGCTTAAACGTATAAACAATTAATCTTCACGAAAATAAATTATGCTTTTAGTTTTAGGTACTTATAATTATTCAAATACAATTAGCACAATGTTTGAAATCAGCCGCGAATGTAGGTTTCTGAGTTGGTTTAATACACGTGGGTTAAATACTGAACAATTTTTCTTTGTTCGTATAAATTTGAATCATCCTAACCTAACCATCTCCATTTTTCTCTTCACTGACCATAGCAGACACGCACATCTCATTGTCACTGATTGTTGAGTTTTCCCAAGGTATTGGCTGTCTTAGTATTTGACCAAAACTATGATATTGTGGGTGGATTTGTTGTTGGTCTTGTTCGATGTGACCTATTAACATCTCTTTGAAGTTCTACAGGGTTCGTGGGAACTGTGGAATAAAAACCCTGACCATCATTTTGTAAGGAGGCTATGATTGAAACTATTCACCATGGGAAAGCCAAGCTCTGCCATAGATATGGCATCTGACCACATTCCTAGCTATTTCAACTACCCCCACAGGTATATCCAACACGATATAGATACAACAGAATCCCAAATATCGGAAATAAAAGATTGTGATACATGCATGCAACAACCACTAGTTCGAGAACCGTCATGAGCTGAGACCAATTAGATCTACAGATTCACCAGAACAAAAAAAAAAAAAAAAAAAAGTTATAAGCAGTGAAACAGTTTTTTTTTTTTTTTTTTTTTTTTCCCGCAATGCTTCTAATCAGACTCAAGTTACGATATATGATATACATATACTCTCCACTATCAAGATGATAGCGTTCTAGCACCACAGTGGCAGAAGAAGATAGAAGCCATCTGTCAACTAACTTATCTCAACTAACCCAGGTCTAAACCCAAATTTATTTGAAGCGTTTTATGAACTAAATTCAATTCTCTATTTTAATGAAAGCCTTTTAATTTACAAATAATAATAAATTATTAGTGAAAGATTTCGTAGAGAAGAAATCTAATATAAAAAACACTTCCTTAAATGAAAAATATTTTATCATATTTCATTAGAAATAGAATTATTTTCAAGGCATGCAGCATAAAAAAATAAAGAGTTCGTGAAATTAGCATCGACAGAGATACTGTTTGATTTTTAAATACTCTTTCTATTCCAAGTTTCCTTTTGAAAAGTCCTCCTTTCTAATTCATAATAACATTACACTACTGAAATTTATCAAATTTAATTAAACCGCTGGATAAGAGTTAATACTAATCAATTTATACAAATTTAAATTGCAATATTAATACAGTCGACACCGGTTATAACGTTCCTGGGATATAGTGTACTTTCGCTTATAACGTACTCAGATGCTTGGTCCCGAATGAAACACTATATAATGTAATGGTTTACATCTTCATCTATAACGGACTATGCAAAAGCCTAATCTGGTTATAACGTACTTTTTAGACTGGAATAAAAAGCCAAAATTGGATGTCAACCTTGTATTTCTGGTTTGGAAATCGGTATATTTTCTTGGATACCGTCTTTCGATGTCTTCTTTATCGCCTTATATCTCCTTTATACCTTTAAAACTTTATCGCGTTTCGTTGAATTCCATACTGACTATTCAGAGACTCTGCAAAGTTCCATTATAAATATTGAAAATGTAATTTTTACTGTGTCATCTAATCAAAGAAAACAACGAAAAATAACAGATTATTTTTTCTAAATAAACATGTAAGTAGTAAAATGTTTTTTTTTTCTTATTTTATTTTGAGAAGATCATAAACTTTCTATTTAAAATCTCTATAATTGCGAGTGCTATTATGCCCCTTTTTCTTTCGTTAGGCACTAAATTATATTGGAAATATTGCTTATAACGTACTTCGGTTATAACGTACCATATTTTCTGGTCCCCTGACAGTACGTTATAACCGGTGTCGACTGTATTTCATTTCAAAAGGAAATTTTTAATATTCAGTTATAAGAAAACAGAATCCTGAAAGGCAAATTTATTCTTTTACTGTATTGCTTCGTTTAAACGATTGTTTGATTATTTGAATTTTTTTTTTTTTTTTTTTTTTGGGGGGGGGGGGGATATTTAGGAGACCACTGGAGGCTTCATATAAAATTTATATTTCCATTTAATATTTATAAATTGATCTACATTAGGTTTTTTTCAACTAAATATAGATTCAAGCAAACAAATCTTATTGTTTTTAATATATTTTTGTACATATTTTTAAATCTTTAAATTGAGCTTTCTCAGTTTGCATTTTTTTATAAATTCATAATCTTCAAAAGGCTAAAACTTCTACAGATATATAAGAAAAGATTTAATAATTTTTGGATGTTTAACGAAACCTACTTAAAATATTTAGGAATGGATTTTTAATTTATTGATTAGTTTTGGAGAAAAATTTTGAAAAAAAAAAAAAAGTTATGTGCATGATATTAGTAAAATATAACATTTTTTTTTTCTTGCAAATTTTTGCATAGACGTGCACTTTTCATTTTTTTTTCTCGAAAGCTAATCGATAAATTTCAAAATCCATCCCTATTTCTTTTAAGTAGGTTCTATTAAACATATAAAAATGTATTAATTTTTTCCTTAAACATCTGTAAAATTTTTAGAATTTTGAACATCATCAATTAATGAAAATTTGAAAACTAAGAAAGCCCAATTTAAATAATTCAAATCTGTAAAAAATAAATAAATAAAAAATAAAATAAAATATATCAAAATCCATAAGAATTGCTGCCTGAATATATATTTTGTTGAAAAAAAAAAAGAAAGAAAGAAAAAAAAAAAACTAATATAGTTCAATAATAATTATTAAATGGAAATATCAATTGTACTAAATCTTCAGTGGGGCCAAGTCAAAGGTACTAAGTCCCCTTAAATGCGAAAAATGAGCTGCCTTTATACAGGGTGGAACAAATAAAAGTGGCTCTGACGAGTGGATGAGATTGGACGTGAATGACTCACGCACACACCACGTGATCGAAATTCGTTTAGATCTTACAAGGAAGGTCTCCTTAAAGTGCATACTCAGACTATTGTAAAAAAAAATTACAGATATACTACTTACATAGGTAATACTAGATCAGTCAAATTTATCGGCGAAATTCCAATAGATAGTCTGTAAAAAAAATAATATGGTATGGAATATCTGACGCCAAAAGACAAAAAGTGCATGCGATTTGGCGAGCAACATTCTTTCCTGTCAAATGCAAGTAATTTTAAGGCGTTTAAGAATTTCTTGCCAAACAAATCTTTCTCAATAGCGTTATAATAAATGTAGTTTGAAATTAATCGATGAAAGATTTGCCTGTTTCCCATACAAGATTGTAATATTTTATGCATGTGGCCTTTTATTAAAAGTATTTCATTTTAGCTCTGAAAAATCTTTTTATTATTTATTTTTCCCTTGCGAGTTGCAAGTATTTAAATTGCAGACAAATAAACGTTTAAGTTATACATAATTTTTGATTTTATTTGCTAATTGACACATCTTGTGTATTTTGTAAGGGACAAATATTTGTTTTTACTTTTAGTTAACGTTTAAAACGAATTTTATAATTTAGAATATTAAATTTCTTTCTTTTTTTTTAAGACAATGTCTTTGAAAATTAACATGTACGTACAATATAGTTTGGATTCTGTATAAATAATAAATAGAAAAAATATTGCACTCACAAATGTTATAGAAGAAAAAAATAAATTAAAAAAACACATTGTTGGAAAAAAAAAAAAAAAAAAAAAGGTAAGTTATGAAAATTTTGGAGGTATTCCTGATGATGCATATCCTTCGTCTAACGAAATTAGCAAAATTCTGATAAAAATGATTATTCTACCGAATTGCCTCTTAAAGATGTGGAACATCAAAATAAAAAATATATATCATAGGACAATAAGAAAAACTCTGTAAATTACTGTCATAATGTGAATTCTGGAAATTCGAGTCGCAGTTTAAAAAGTGTCCAAACAAAGCTTAAATATTTAAAAAAAAAAAAAAAAAAAAAAAAAAAAAAAAAAAAAAGTGAATTGTATCATCGGGAGGAGCAAACAGAAAATGTAACTAATCGTAGAGAAAATAGGTAAGAAGTAAAACATATATATATATATATATATATATATATTTTTTTTTTTCCTTGAGGGGAGGGGTAGAATTATATCTTCTAATGAACCATCTTTCAATATCAAAGATATGCTCATACAAATAAATTTGTTTTTGTGATTTTTCCTAATCCAATGATCTGTTTTATTCCCCCTTCTAATCTATGATTATTATTCAAATTCATTAAGAGCTTAAAATTTTCAATTCATTATAATTTTCCCTTTAAAATTTGGTTTAAAGATTGAATAAATTAACAAAAGGTGTACGGTTAAAAAATTGCATTTACGCAAATGTATTTTTTTAAGTTAAATTTATTTAAATTAATTTAGTACGTAGAGTTAACACGATCAGGTTATCGCTTTTTTTGGCACCTTGTCAGTTTATCATGGGTCGCTGAAGACCCGAGTAATGTCAGAGCACGTTATTTTTAAGGAAAAATAAATCTGATAAAATTCTTGAACACTCTTGAATACTTTTACTTTAAAGGTAAACAGTAAATATTAAAATAATAATAATAATAATAAACAAATATTCTATTTTTTATCAGAAATACACCTATTTCCATAAAATACAGGGATTTACTAAAAAATTCATAACTTTTGAACAAATTAAGATATCTGAAAAATTCAAATTGCATAATAAAATTTAAGGATGGTATTTTTATGGGAAAAAACATGGACACGATGGATAGGTATTTCTTCTATATGCGAATTCTGAAGGATGAAACAAAAGAAAACTGGCTCGGGTCTCCAATGACCCACGTTAAACTGATCGGGTTAAAAGAGTTATTTGTTAAATTTTATCTAATTAGTATAATATAAAGTAAATTATAATGAAAATAGTTGTAAATTTTCAGTATTAATGTGTAATCTATACTAAAATTTAAAATTAAGTTTGAAATAATTTCTATCAGTTTCAATTTTCATCTAAATTACCGGTTGTGAAATCGGTATTCTTCAAAAACACGAAATAGCGCACTGATAGGAGATTGCTGTTTACCATTGTTTCATTTCCAAAGTGTTGTGTACATTCTTTTTAATTTATTATGCAATATAAATAAATGTGCGTACTGTTTTATTTTAAGTCATAATATTTAAAGCTCAAGTGAAAATTAAGCTTAGTTTAGGTATTTCACATTAAAATAAAAGTTATATAATTAGATCGTTAGGTTTACTTATAATTCTGACAAAATTGTAGTTCTAAAAGTGTATTTATTTAAAGTAAACTTTCTTAAACTAGTTTAGTATGAAGGATATTTAAAACGTTTTTCTATAGTGAGTATTCATCAAAAAACCATTTTACATCAGGTTTCATTGCGTCGCCAACAAGCGATAAATAGCCAAGAATCGGACATTTTCAATATTTTTTCACGGACGATATATAGTGATTTTGCCGGATTTTTTTCTTTAAACATAGATAACCTCGTTAGGAGAATATTCTGTAACTTTTTCAGTTTTTTTGCGTATGGAAACCTTCTTTATTAGTGCGGGTTAGGCCAGTGTGAGTTGATCAGTGCAAAGGTGAAGATGGTACTCATAGTGCAACAGAGAATGTTCGTTGTTGAAAATTACGTTAAAATAAATTCGTGGAAAAAGTCTAGTCGGTTGTTTGCTCATAAATTTAATGGTGTCAAAGTGTCAGCAAAGAGCATGCAACGATTAATCTCAAAATGGTTAGCTGTTTATATCTGTTTATCTGAAAATATCTGTTTTGAACAAAGCAAGAATATTCCAAAACGTGTCCGAACACCAGAAAATGTGAATGAAGTTAACCAGAAAATGTGAATGCAATTAACCAGAAAATGTTTCTCAGTCCTACTCCTAAAAAAATCAACCTACATAGTTACTTCCAACAGGTATGGAGCAACTGTCCATACAGCCCGCCTAACCATGGATCACGCAATCTTCACTCCTGACAGAGTTGTTACCACAGGTCAGTCTAGTCTCGACCTAGTCTAGCTGGCGACCTAGGTCACCTGATATGTCAGTGTGCGATTACTTTTTCTGGGGAACCCTCAAGTCTAAGGAGTATCGCAACAACCCTCGTAGTCATCAAGAACTGCCGCAGAAAATTTCTGATTAAATTGCAGCAATTCCAGAAGTCCAGCTTCGATCTTTCTTCAGCAACTTGCTGACCAAGGCCTAAAAGTACCAAGAGATGAATGGTGGTCACTTTTAACATCTGCTATAGGCAGGTTAGCGAACTAGTATTTCCTTTCCTTTGCTGTGTTTCTATATAACCTGGAACTCTGTTCTCCGGGCCACTTTTATTTGCCCCACCTTGTATTATGCACAAAAGACTGATTTCTTTTATAAAAAATCAAATTAAAAAATAATTTTTGAATAAGCATTAAGTTGAAACTTAGTTGGTTATGAATTTATATACGCTAATGTGAGAGTATTATTTTCTTTGCACACATTAACATGTATTCTTACATCTGTTGAATTACATAACTAAGACATGTAGCATGGAATTAAAACAAATTATCGTTTCTACGTCTGTAAAAACGCTGTGAATGTAACTGAAAATTATTTTGATAGAAAATAAAATATGTAGAAAAAATATAATGTAATATCCAAAGCTATGCAAGGGCTTTTGTCATCCAGGTGTAATAAGATTAATTCTACAAAAAATAATATACTTAACATTAGCAATTTATTTACAGACTCACACAAAAATATTCAGATTCATCACCGGATATTGATATAGAGGCATTTTCAGTTGTGTTGCATGTTTTTAACCCTTTCCAATAATGTTGGATAATATTCGACAAAATATTTAAGGTGGGATTGATAAATGCATTTAGATGTTTTATTGAAATCTGAATGTTTTTATGGAAATGAAAACGCGGATAGATTAAGTCTGTCGGAAAGTGTTAAAATATTTTTCAAACTACTTTCAAAGCGTAAAACATAAATATATTAACAATTGGAATATTTTTTCTTGCATCATTGAAAATAATAATAATAAGACTAAAAATTCCCAATTCTACTAATAAGTCTCACTCGTCTGTATAAGTAACTATACGCTTAAAAATTCTTAAACGCGAATATACTTTTGTAAAAAAAAAAAAAAAAAAAAAAAAAAAAAAAAATCGTTTAATAATTAGTTATAGCTTAAAATTACTATTTATTAAATTTCTTGTAAATAACAATTAACAACCGGGATAAGAAAAACTTAAATATAACAAAAGAAATAATTTTTCAATAATCTTTTACAGATAACTTCAAAAAATAATGACGAGGACTTACACACAATTCAACGGAGTTTAGTTTCTTACTACAAATTACACAAATAACTTGCTAGATCATATGATATATCCTCGAGACACTGTGACAAAGGCAGTCTCTAAATAGATACTTAGAGCAATGTAATAATCACACATAGAGTACATCTCGAGCTGATTTATCACTTCAGCTGGACTTTTGTTAAAGAGTGATAAGCTATTCTACCGAAATATTAATGTTTACTGAGCGATGGATCTCAAATAATATTTTGGTTGTTGTTCTTCGACGAAGTTTTAACGAAAGTTCTTTGGGAACAAGATTTTTCCTCATCAAATGTACTAAAATATTTACCTTCTCCATATTATTTAGTATTTTATCAGAAAACAGTCTATATTGTAAAAATTATATTAATAAAAAAGTGTTTTTTATTCCTTCTCTTTTGAATATTATTTCATGATTTTCGGACGTAAATGTCGAATCAAGTTCGATTTTTATCTTACAAAAGCATATTTATTACATGAAATATTTTCTTTGCATTTGATAGCATTTTAATTTTAAGATTATGTTAAGTCTTTAATTTTTCCTAGTACTTTTATGACATATCTTAATAATATCTTCAAATTTATGAAGGAACGTAAAATGTTATTGCTTTATAGAACATATGTTTTTATTTAATTCTACCTTCATATATTTTTCGATAGATGACTGCAATATTATGAAATACTCCCTCTTTAGCAGACATTCCTTACTGATTTAGATTTGATATTGGATTCATTAATTTTTTGGAAAAATCTAAAAAAACTCATTCAATTCTGAGCTATGCGAAATACAAAATTCATTTCGCAAATTGGGATTACTATACTGCCTTATACTTTGTATAAGGAAGTAAAAAAGAGTACGAAAAATGAATTGTAGCAATAGTATATACTTACGAGTCTTTATTTAATTTTACATATAAATCTATATTAGCATTGCACTTATATTAATGGAGATATAGGTTTCTTTAATGACATCGACATTTTTTCGTACATTTTTGTATATAATATGCAGGAATTTAAAACCAAAGGAACGTCACTTTTCAGAAACTTCATACATTACATTGGACATAACATACTGCAATAAGAAATACAAGAATTGATGAATTTTATAAAATACAAGCATTTATACTAATTAATGTTTGGCTGCGCAGGCGCAAGCGAAGTTTCTTTATGCGAAACACTAAGGGATTTTACCCATATTTTCATTTTAAATAGACGAACAGTCATATACATAAGTGAAGCTTCACTTTGTATTAGAAATATCTGAAAACCATTATTTTTACTGAAACATGTTGTTTATATAATCTTTAGTTTTCGTTGTATAATCAATAATATTGTTTATAGCTTTTATTCTGCTGATATTGAAATTACTGATCTTTAACTTCTGACTTTCAAATTTCACGTTCAGAATTTCTGTTTGTTTTTGGAAGTTTAGTAACTTGAATATTAAATTAACATTTTGTAGTTATTATATTATTCTAAAGATTATATAAATAATATATTTTAGTAAAAATGTTTTTCTTGTGTTTGCCCCTTTTTTTTGAGAAAATGCAAAAAGCGCCTTCACTTGTGTCCATGACTTTTCGTTGATTTAGAATGAAAATATGGGTAAAACTAATAATATAAAAAAGTTCATTTTAACTTTTTGTTTCTTATCATATGGTCTTGCTGAGGTTTTGAGGAAAGTTCAACGCCCATGAAACGTGTTTAATCCGCTCCACCAGAATTACACCATTGTGACCTCTGTTCTTTCTTATTGTTATTTCAGTTTCATTTGTTCCAATATTGCCCTTGTTTCACATAGTTTACAGTTCTTTTATTAAATATATGTATTCATTCATTATATCAGGTGTAATATATATATGTCTATATGTAACACAATTTTTTTAATATATGTGATAATAATATCAGTATAATACACAAAAGTTTCATTTTAATTTAGTTTAATTCATACTTAAATCATTTATCTTATTATATTAAAATATGCTACATAAAATAGATAGATACCTTTAGAAATTGAAATCTCTAATCACAAAAACACATATATTTATTTATTTTTATATCGCTGGTGAAGAGGCAAAGTCATGTCTATGTTGTTTTTAGAATACAGATAAAGAGCAAAAAGTGTTTTATTGCAATTTCAAAGATTCCTGTTACTTGGTCTTTATCGCAATGCCATTCCGCACGTCAGAAATTTTTGATAACCTGTTTTCATTTTGTTCTCGGAAAAGAGCTTATTTTATTATCTCATGTGCCAGTACTGTAACTTAAATGTATTGCATAAGAAAATGTCCCTCTAATATTTTCCTTCTGAAAATATATGTTTATATATGATAAAATTCGGAGTTTTAACTTTTGAATAGTAGGTTACTTGAAAATAATAGTAAATAAATATGTACACTAAATCCGTGATCTGTAATTTATATATATATATATATATGTTATTTTGTGTATTACGTGTAATTATTTGTAATGTTTAAGTTATTGATTTTAGTATTTATTTAGTAATTTAAAAAATCTTTAAATTACACTCAGATTAAGAATATGACACTTTATTACTTTGTGTGTCTTTGATAATAATTATCCTTAAAACACATACACAATTTATTTATTGCACATATGTATTTCAAAAGTTATAATGACATATTCTGTAGTTCAATTTCTAAAAAATCTTAAATGGGCTTTAGCTTGATGATAATCTTATACATATATATATATATAACATTTTAAAAAGAATGTTTTTTTATCAACGTCCTAAAAAGTATACTACTGGCCATTACAATTGCTACACCAAGAATTAATTATAAACGGAATAAAATTTGTTGGACACATATATTATAGTAGGAAAAACAATTGATTAAAATTTCAGGAAGTTTGGAGTATCATGTACTGAGAAAACTGTACATAAAGCAGCGACCTCTGTAAGCAATAACAGCACATATCTGCCTAGGCATTGAATCGAACAGCGATTGGATGACATGTACGGATAGAACACTGCATGATGTCTTAACACGATGCCACAATTCATCGATCGAAGTTACTGGTGAGTGGTGGGGGGCCAGTGGCTTTTTCAACGATTAAATAGTCATTTTCATTGGTGCGAGATCAGGAGAATGCGCTGGCTAGAGAAACAGTCGAACACATTCTGTATCAAAGAAGGTCCGAACAATACAAACAACTTCCGGTCGTGCATTATCTTGCTTAAATTTTGCGCTACGGAGGCCTCGAATACAGGGCAGAGGGGCGGGCCTTAACTCATCAGAAATTTAATGGCCACTGTTCAGAGTGCCAGGAATACGAACATGAAGTAATCGAGACGTGTATCCAATGGGAACCGATAACATCATTGCAAATGATGGACAGTATGATGACGTCGAATCCCAGCTGGCAATGTGCATTATTCATAATGCCGTTAAATACGGATAAGGCAATCTTGATGCGGTGAACCAGGATTGTGATTTGTCTGAAAAGAGACTTCACGTCATTCCTGCGTCCATGTTCATCGTTCATCACACATTAATGGCGCCCATATCAGTGATGCAGTTTTGAGGGCAATCAGAATTTTGGTAGCTGCATACTGAGTCACCACCTGTATTGATGGTATGTGGTACCATTGGATACACGTCCCGGTCACCTCTTGTTTTCATTCCCGCCACTTTGAATACCAGCCATTACATTTCTGACGAGTTAAGGTTCATCGCTCTGCCCTATGTTCAAGGCCTCCGAAGCACAACATTTAAGCAGGACAATGCACGACCGCAAGTTGTCCATATTGTCTGGACCTTCATTAATGCCGAATGTGTTTGACTGTTGCTCTGACCTGCGCGTTCTCCTGATCTCGCACCAATGAATATGACAGTTTAATCTTTGAAAAGCGACTGGCCCCCCACCACTCACCAGTAACTTCGATCGATGAATTGTGGCATCGTGTTAAAACTTCAAGAAGTGCTCTACCCGCACATGTCATCCAATCGCTGTTCGATTCATTGCCTAGGCAGATATGTGCTGTTATTTCTCACAGAGGTCGCTGTTTTATGCACTGTTTTCACAGCACATATTACTCCAAATTTCTTGAAATTTTAATCAATTGTTCTTCCTATTATAATGTATGTGTCCAACAAATTCCATTCCGTTATATTCATTCCTTCTTGGTGCAGCAATTTTAATGGCCAGTAGTGTAGTATTTTTTATAAAAGTAAAATTTTCTGTACTCAAACCAATTAAAAGATAAAAAGCATTCATTAATGTTAAAGTATGTTATTATATATTAGGATGTAGTCGTCAATGAATGCTTTTGATCTTTTAATTGGTTTGAGTATAGAAAATTTTGCCTTGTTTACTACATTTTAGGACGCCAATAAAAAAGCATTCTTTTTAAAAATCTTTTTTTTAATTTTAGTTTTTAAATTAGAACTAAAAAACCGAAATTAAAATTTAAAACCGAAATGAAGCAGGGCGCGAAGGTTTTGAAATCCTATAAATACTGTAAATTTTTCTAATATTCTGAGTTACTTATGGGTCACTCACTATTCACCCAGGGGTCACTTACTCGCCGCTCAATGGTCACTCATAGTCATTTATATTCATAGGATGACCCTCGAGTCAAAATACAGCAGAAAATTGGTTCGATGAATGACAGACAACCCGGGTGAATTAAAAAGCATTTTAATAAAAATAAGTAAATACAAACTATTTTAAATAAGTTTAAATTGCTCAAAATTACTAAAATTGAGTTTTAGCAAAAATTTTCTCACAAATTTTAACTAAAAATATTTATGATTGTGAAACGATTACTAAATTTATGCTTTTTCTAACATATGAAATTTTAAGACTGTCTTAATGTTGCGGCCATCATAAAACTTTCGACATGCATAAGTTTAAATGCGCATTTTCATTATTGGTTTGTATCGTGTGTCTATTCTCCAGTTGCTCGAAACTCTTGATTAGCTATTAAGAACTGTTTGATTTTCATTTTCACTCATGAAGTTTACTTTAGATTGTGTTAATTCTTTTCATCATAATAGAAATTTGCAATCTGAAACAGCTTCAAAACAATTATCCGTGTTGGGTAGAGGAAAATGTCTCCTCACCCCACACCCGCCGAAATAAATAAATAAATAAGCGTTTAAATCTAAAATTTTAAACAAGATAGTTTTTAATAATAAGCATTGCAAGTATTAATTTTGATGCAAATTCATCCCTGAAATACAGAAATACAACTAACAAAAGAAATCGATAAAAAAAACAGGACATAGCACTGACATTTATTCCACAATATGCAATGAAATTTGATTACATCAATACATTGCAAAAAATTAAAAGTCCAGGGGCATTCCGGGCACTTGATTTTGAACTCGGATAAAAATAGGAAAACAAGTCGACCGTTTTTTTTTTAACTTTTTCAAACGATAAAAATATAAGTTTTGAACTAAAACATTATAAAATATGTTACACACAAACCGATACTACAACTCAAAGATAAAACTCATATACACTACCTTGCTTAAATGACCAAACACTTTAAATTTTAGACGTCTTTTTAAACATCTAGAAAAAATACTTAACAAGTTATTCTCAAACTTTGTGTGTGTAAAAAACACATTATAACTCATATTTTAGCAGAAGTTTTGTTTTAAAGAACAGTAATAAATTAAAGGGAAAGCAGAATGTTTGGGGACCCCTTTTAAAAATTTTTGCTTAACCCGTTATTAGTCGCTAGTTGGTCGATTTGCCGCCCATCCTTCAGTGTTGCCAGATTCTTTTATTCAATAGCCACCAAAAAGTTTTAGAAGTAGCATTTGATACACATAAAACGCGAATAAAATCGAAGGAACGTCGATCACATCATTTCTTAAAATTATTGGTGAGAGTTAAATAAAAAGTGCGCAATCTGTAATAGGTGGCGCTGTCTATAGCGACTACTAACGCGTTAAAATGTGTCGTAGATGTAGCATAAGGCTTATTTTAATTAACTGTATTCATTTGTATGTGAAAAGCACTTACATTTTTGGAAATATACTAGTTCAAAATATAAACAATAATTATTATTATTGAAACAAATAAAGCTTAATTATAAGGCTTATTTATAAGGCTTATTTTAATTAACTGTATTCATTTGTATGTGAAAAGCACTTACATTTTTGGAAATATAGTAATTCAAAATATAAAAAAAAATAATTATTATTATTGAAACAAATTGCCTTTATTATTATTATTATTATTATTATAATAACATGAATTGTATTCAATGCAATGTCATTTTTAAGATACTTAACATACTGCATCAGACAGAACATACTGCAATCGAAATATAAAATAATCAAGTCTATAATGAAATATTGGGAATTTTCACTATTTTTTAACTGCGTACATGCAAGCACAAACAAAATTATTTTGCAAAATATATTAGCCAAATGTATTGAGCTACATTATTATATAAAATCCCCAGCGACTATCTTAAAAATTCAAAAAGTAAACGCAGATGGAATGAGATGAATTTCAGTTCCTCGCCCTCCTCAACAATATAAGAGGTTTCACCTAAATTTTTATTTTTATTCAATTAATAGTAATATACTCGTTAAAAGAAAAATTGCAAAACAATGAAGATCGAAGTAAGACACGTTTGCAGATGATTAAAGAAATAAAGATATGAAAAATTGAATTGTTTATTCGGTATTTAATGTGGCCACCACGGAAAACTATACAGGCCTCTAACGGCTCTCTTGAGAAATTCCTCCGGAAATTGAGTCCACTGCAGCTTTCAGTTCATCTATGGTATGAGGCTGGGTGCACTGTTCCCCACACGTCCGATGGCATCCCGCACACGCTTGATGGGAGAAAGATCGGGAAAGGCTGGTGGCCAGGGAAGGGTGTCAAAACCATTGAGGCGTTTCAGAGTGTGACGTACGATATGAGGCCGGACACTGTCCTGCTCGAAAAACATTCCGGTGGTGGCTTTTGTAATTAGCCTTAACAACGTGTGTTACGTACCGAGCAGATCGAGACTGCCACAGTGGTCGTCTATAAGGACTGCCACAAGGATGTGCACAAAGGTTGTCTGCTGTCCGAGCTAGACACTAGTCCGAGCTATGGTGCCACCCCCAAACTTTCGACGATATGAGCTGGCAGGTAATGCCACGCATGTGAATGACTGTCATTTATCCATAAACAAAATCAGAATTCGTCTGAAAATAATACCCTATGTCATTCGTTCCTTCAATGACGATACCTACCAACGGAAAACCAGACAGGGAAATCCTGTGTAGAGCTGTTAAAGGAATTTCAGCGGCTGGCCTTCGAGCGTGCCTCCCTGCCTCATGCTACCTATTACGAATGGTTCGGCAAAAGATAGATGCACCTCACGAACAGTAAGTAGGTCTGAATATAACTTGCCGTGACAAACGGATCCCCGTGACACATTCGCGGAATTAGCCTGTAAGTGCAATCTGACGTGCACCTGGATGATCCACTACCTCTTTACCGTGTTTTCAGATGGTCCTACGTACATCGCTAATTTGTACTGACGTCCTGTCCAAAACGAGGGGCAATTGAGCATCGACGCTCATGGTATTCTAGGATGTTCTCGTTCCACAGACGATAACTGCAGGTATTCAGCACACTGATGTCTCCGACGCATTTTCTGGCCTTCCTCAATAGTTTCGTTACAACAGTCTGTCATTGATAGCATATAAAGAGCGAGACAGTTACTGGCTATTGTAGCCTGAAACTGGGTATCATATGCGCACTCGCATTTAATCATTTGCATATGCCTCTGGCATTTAACAATCCTTTTGTTTTCACATCGTTACGTGCTTTCCTTCATGGTGTTGCAGTTATGACGAATATGTAAGAGTGCGTTAAAAAGAATAAAAAATGGATGAAACGCGCTTTTTTTTTTTTTTTTTTTCTTTTTTGGAGAGAGAGAGAGAGAGAGAGAAACTAAAATTTAGTTCATTCTAACGTCGGTAAGTTTTTGAATATAAACGATATTTGCTTTGATTTTTACATAAGTAAATAAATACATATTTGGCTAAAATATAATTCTGTTTACACTTGCGTATTCACAATCAAAAGTTAATTAGTAAAATTTTTCTTACTTCATCAAATTCTTTTATATTTTGGGTGTAGTATGCTGTGCCTAGTGCAATATGTCTAATGTAGCATGTTTCTTTAAAATAGAATTGCTTTGGGTTAAACACTGGTTAACTAACTGGTTAACTGGGATATTATAACAAAAACAGACATATATTTTTTTTCTTTTAAAGAAACTTTTATACCACCATAAATATACATACTATCCAGATACAAGTGAATATAGCTCATAATCACATGCTGTCATTTCAAACGCATTTCAAGCATTACTTTTTACAAGGTGATCGTAAACATTCTAATTTTTCTTTAATTTGTTGCTGGTCAAAATTTCTCTTCGAAACAAACTTTTTTCAGAAATATTTTAGTTTTAATATATTCCTCATACCCCTGAATTTTCAGAAAAATTCGTAAAGAATTTTTCTAGATATTTAACAAAACGTGTCAAATCGAAAGTGTCCGTTCATGTATGTGAAGGTAGTTTATGTAACGTGAATAGATTTTAATTAAAATCTTCAAATATTCTTCAACTGTGAGCATACACCTACTTCAGAACGTTTAAAAGAATACAAGCTTTATAAGTTATAGAATATTGCTGTAATTTTTCTTTATCTTTTTAACGAAAAGCAAACGTATCTCTTTGTGTGTATGGTTCCTAACTTTCATTATTATTGACAATATATATACCCGAGTTATGAAAAAACACATTTTAAGACGACTCTGATTTTAATTGCTAAAAAAGGGCAGTTTAAAATTTTAAAATCTAAGTGTTAAAATGTCAAAATGTTTAGATATCTCTCGGTATCTTTTATAAGGCTAATATCTTGATAAGTCTTAAAAATCGAGAGGTACTGAAGCATTTGATTTTTTTACCCGCATATTTTAGCAATTAAAACCAGTGTTTTTATGTTGAGTGCTTTTAATTATATTTATTTAGACATTATAAGACATACAAAATGTGCTCATTTGAATACCGGATTTATGTTATCGAAAATTATATTGTATTATTAAAACGATAATAACGCTAAACAATATTGTATCGAAAAACTTTGTTTAAAGTATCCTACAGTCTGATATTATAGAGGACAATTAACTACCAAACTAATAAAATTTCTTGTTTTTTACTTTTATTGCTTTACTACTGTAGATCTGCTAAATTAATTTTCATGCTGTAAATTATAATTTAGTGTATTTTCCAAATTCTGTTTTCCAAAACGCTGCTTTTTATTGCAATATATTTTTCAGACAGGAGTCTAATTTTAGATGCTTCCAGGAAATTAGTTAAAAACATTTTATCTTTAGAATAGCATAATATTTTCGTGGCAATATTTTGTGAAAGTTTTTTTAACATAAAGCTAAATATGGAATTGCAATTTAATGTTTGTAACGTTTCTTCAAAGAAACAGAAGTTTCTAAATAATAATGTGCCGTTCTAAAATTATAAATTATATAAAAATTCAAAGGAATGGGGAAAAACTTTCAATCAGGAGAATTTAATTTTCAGCTTGAACAAATTTAGTAACAATTTATTTTATTTTTGCACAGAGTAAATGGTAATATATATAGATGTTTTTCATTGTCTCTTTAAAAAATTTTAGTCTATTTTTAAAAACACCTTTGTTTTTCTTACGTTACTTAGATTTGTATTAGCGTATTTCAACAACAATATCATCAACAAAAATAAATAAACAAATAGAAGCCCATAAAATTCATAAATGAAAATATTTATATCTATATAATAATTTCTTGTTATATTACATTTTAAATTTAAAGCATGAAATATTAATACCAATTTTATATTTAATAGAATATTTACTTGTAATTAGAATATTTACTCGTAATTATTTCATAAGTATTTTATTTTTATAAAATTTCAACCTTCTAAAATATGTATATGTTTTAAACCTTCTAATTGAACAAGTTAAAGACTCGAGCATACATTTATTTTATTTTGTGTTTTCAAACATGTTATTTTTAAGATAAATAAGGAGGCGAAAATTTGCGTACTCTTATCTGCATTAATAGAGAAATTTTAACAAAGTTTTATTTACAAATTGAAAATGTTGGAAATTTTGCTAAACAAAAGTCGTAAAGTTTCTCTGAATAACTGATTAGATTTGTTGTAAAAATTGTTCTCAATGATCAGATAAATTTCAAATTCAATATGTTGACTTGTCACAAAAATATTTGTTTTATTAATCCCCTAATTATCATGCTTCACTGATAAGCAGATTTTATTCTGCTTATAATGAAATTTGACTAAAAATTCAACGAGGAAATACTGTAACTGCATGAACAGATGGGGAGAGAAGACTCCTATCTGGAAATCGTCGCATGTCGTTACCGAACACTTTAACAGAAAAAAATTGTAAAAGTAACAGAAAAGTTTTATCGCTAAATTACACACTTTCTGTTAAATTTTCGTTTATATTATTTGTTTTATTTCATTTCCTTTTTCAGAATTGAAAGAATTTTAATGAAGGTACATTTTTATTGTAAGCTAAACAATTAGTGTTTAATATTACAGAAGCCCAATCGTATTATATTAAACAGGCTTGATAATTTAAAAAGTTTTAATTATATGTCAGTTATTCACTACAAAATATTTTAAACAGATATTGAATGAAGCAACTTAAGATAAGCCCGATATATATATAAGTGTTCTACGTGTGACAATAAATGTTGTAGGCAAATGAAGGAGTCTAAACATAACCACTACATATTTTTTGTTATTGTACCTTGCATACATTTTAAAATTAAAATTTTCATGAATTTTTAAAGAAAAAAAAATATTGTGATTAAAACTAACTATTTTGTAAAATCTAAATCATATTTAAATATTAAATTTACGTACATATATATATTTTTTTTAAGATACAACATGTATATCTGCAAATGTCTCAACGTCTGGTACAGACTAAATAATTCCATCAGCACATTAATCTTTCTTATGCTCTCCGATATAAATGCATCAATGTAATATTTTAATATTTCAGAAATACATGACCTTAAATTTACATTAAACGTATCTTAGTATTCCTGCAAAACATGTAGAAGTAACGCTACCCAATCTCAATGTAAAAGTAAATATTGCAAAGTGGATTTTTCATTGGAAAGGCTCATTTGTATAATTATATCTCTTCTAACATTTGTTAATTATATCTTTAGAATATTTTTTGCTCTTTTGAATATCACGGTTTTATCTAATATCTCCTAGAGTTAGAGAGTTCAGAAAAGAGGTTGGGGAGGTTTAAAGATAAACTAGAGCTGCACAATGGGCAGCTAGTGACAGTCTGAGCATAGTCTCCTAAACTAGATGCCTGTCGCGTGGCTCGGAAACACGACAACAATTGACGCGGTAGACAGTGCCACCTGGTATAGCTTGCATGACTTTTTTATTCAACTGTCACCAATAATTTTAAGAAGTGATATAAGATATACTATATAATCGACGTTTCTTCGATTCTATTCGCCTTTTATGTATATCATATCCCACTTTTAAAAAATTTTGGTGGCTGTTGAATAAAAAAGTCGCGCAATATGTACCAGGTGGTGCTGTCTACCGCTTCAACTGTTGCCAAGTTTCCGAGCAACGCGACAGGCATCTAGTTTAGGAGGCTATTGTTTGAAATATACATCCAGGGATAAGTCTGGAGACATGCCATCGCTATTTTCATCCTCAGCGATGAGTGTGGCTTCCCTGCTGCGGTAACCCCAAAGAGTTGTTTTTCATTTCATTGTATTATATTTTACGGAACATGAAGGGCATTTTCCAGGAGGTATTATATAGAAGCGTTAAAAATTAGTTATAAAAAAAAAGTGAACTTTCCTTATTTGGATAAAAGATATTTAAAAAATAAATAAATAAGTGTATGAATTTTATTTCCTTTTTTAATGACTAACATATTTCTGAATAATCAGATTAAAGTGGGTAAAGTAAATATATAAGTAGACCATCAAAAGTTCCACCTCCTTCCGTTATTTTTACATCGTGTCAAAATTCGTGAAAACTTAAAAAGAGGTTCAAAATTTTGAGAGGATCTCATTTAAATAAAAAATTAGCCTAGGAAGACAACTGGGGATACAAAAACTTCGAAATTTCAAATGGGAACTGGAGACTTTGTGAGCTCGAAGAAAAAGTTTTTTCAAGACAAAAAATTCCCAAAATAGTTTATTTCTACGATGCTTTTTAAGGAGGTTATGACTGATAAGGTTTCTCCAAAAAAGGCCATCCTCTGACCTGTATCATTAGAACATTTCGGAATTTCTTTAAATTTTTGAATGAGGGGTTGTTGTTACTTCTTTGAAAAGTCTTTTTAGCGATAAATATATATATTTTTTAAATACCTGTTATGAGAAGATATTTCAAAGAATCTAACAGAAGAAATCAATTTCTATTTGAAGTTTCAATGTTGCCCTCTGCCTCCCTGCTCCATTTAAAAACAAATAAATAAATAAATAAACAAATAAATTCCCTTAAATTAACTGAAAACTTTCTTTACAATTTTTAATAACGCAGCCGCGTTTCGAGATACATGACAAAGGCGAGACTTTGACATATCTTGTATGGTAGGAAGACGCTTAGAATTAAACATAAGGTAAAGTTAAAAGAGATGGCGCGGTCAGAAAGATTGCGCAGATAAAGCAATGGAAGGGAGTACGGGAGAGCGCGCGCATCAACTCCAGGTAGTTGCACACCACCAATAATGGAATATTTATTTTAATGTGCATATTGGTTGTTTCAAGCGTCTAGGATAAAACATGGTTACTTTGATACTAAAAGAAGCCTATATTTCTGTATTTTTTTTTTTTTTTTTTAAGAGTTACAAGGGTTTTTTAAAGGCTTTGAAAAAATATCCTCTCTCTCTCTCCCCCCCCCCCTCTCTCTCTCTCTCTTTTTTTTGGTTTTTTAATGTTTTTCATTTTGTTCAAAATTTTCAGTATTCTATAGAGCAAGATTTAAACAATATTTTATAAAATTTTCATTAAAATTTTTTGAAAATTAAGCCGGTGTGTTCTGCTTTCCAGAAACCCCTCAGAAAAAAAAAAACTCTATTTATTAAAAACTAATACACTGATCCTATTGAAATTTCGCACAATTCTTCAATATAGAATTGACTAGTGCTAAAAAAAAGTTTTTTAGTAAAATTTAAATTTTTGGCAGAGGACACACTGGCTGAATATTCGAAATTTTTTTATAAAATTTTTTTATAAAATTTTTTTTAAACATTGCTCTTTATAGCTTAAAATTTTAAATAAAAAAATATTTATTATATTTTAAAAATATAGAATATCTATCTATCTATCTATCTATCTATCTATCTATCTATATCTATATATCTATCTATATATCTATATATATATATATATATATATATATATATATATATATATATATATATATATATATATCTAAGCTTTCAAAACCTATGTAACCCCCTAAAAAGAAAATTAAAACAAAAAGAAATGTTTTGAAGTTTTGTTAAATTTTATTCTTTTTAGAAATTCATTTGTGTGAAATAGCATATTTGAGAAATGTGTTACTGCAATTTCAAATAAAAAATATACGCTTAGTATTTTAAATATTGAATCAGAAATCGAAATATAATGCTTTAAGAACATACAATTCACCGAACTAAAGAAGAATCGATATAAAAATTCATTAATAATAAATAACTTTTTTTTTAAATGTTAGTAGTTAAAAAATATTTAATTAGAATAATGTGTATGTAAAATGTGTCAAATGTTTAAAAAATATCTTTGAAAAGTCTTTTTTCTTAAAAAAGAAAAAAGAAAAAAAAAACATAAATTTTCTTCAAGATTTTTCATGTTGTTTTGACTAATTGATGTGCATTATATATTATTTTCAGTATTTATGAGAATGTTAGTCAAAATTTGAAAACAATTTTTTCAAACATTCAGTCAAATCAATTGATTGTACCGGAAAATATATTAAACTTGAAAACATAATTTTATATTTTTTCTACAAAAATTCTGAGAGAATGAACTGAGACTAAGGCAAAAACTACCTATGTAAGATATCTTTCCCAAAATTCTTTTCTCTAAAATTTCATTTACTACATGACTCGATGAAATATATTTTTAAATTATTCTGTTAAATCTATAGTATAAAAAAAAAAAAAAAAAAAAAAAAAAAAGATTTGAAATTGTTCAATCTAATACCGAATTCATTTAGAAACTCATCATATTTGAAGTCAATTTCTTATTACTAGTTCAGCCACAAAAAGATTGATTAAATGCTTTCACGTGTAGAAGCGATAATAATAATCATTTCGGGTCTTTTTCGGTTGAAACTAAATGAAAGAAGTAATGTTTTCTTTCATAAAACTGCATTAAAGGATGTAAAGGAAGTATTTTTTGATGGCAGAACAATTTTTGATAGGAAAAAAAAAATGATAAAAGTTTGCAGTTAAAAAAAAAAAAAAAAAAAAAAAAATCTCTTTCGCAAAAACCTTTGGAAGTTTCTGTTATATTAAGAAATAACATTAAAATTTAACAGATAACAAATGGTGTTTTTTTCCCTCGTCAAATGTTTTATTATCATTATTAATTTCACAATGATCTTCTATAAATATCTAAAAATGAAATATATTTATTGGTAAAAGTCCTGAAACATTTAATTACTTCTATTGCATCAAAGTCGTTACCTCTTCATAAACAAAAATGGCAAATACTCATAAAATATTGGTAATAATAGTCTTTTTAAAAGAAGCAAATGCTTCTTTTTGTTCATCTGTCTAAATACATGAAGTTTAATGGAGGGATTCTGTGGGGATCACACACTCTCTCCAACACATATTAAAAAGATGTAATAGTTTTTTATGTAGTAAATCACTATCATATTTAAAAAGTTCTGTATTAATATTGTCTAGACCTGTAGCTTTTCTATTCTTAGATGTTTTCAATATGTTCTTCAATTCAATCATATCAATATAGTCAACATCTGTCTCAATTGTTCCCATCTCAGTGATTAAGGGGGCGGTTGGATTGTACCAAACACGTCCTTATAATGTCTGATCCATTCCTTCGCTTCAATAGTGTCGATATTTGCTCGATCTCGTTCATCATTATCGAGATTTCTTACGAACTTATAGGCCAAGGTTTGTCTTCCGTGTATATCATTTTCAGTATCACTTATAAATTTATCCCATGAATCCTGGTGAGCTTTGCGAATGATACCCTTTACGAGATTTCTTTTTGCCTTATACAATCCTTCAGCTTCTTTTGTTCTTTTTCTGATGGAAATTTAAATATGCTACTTGCTTGTCTTTAACAGCCTCTCTCTCTATATATATATATATAGAAATAGATTATCAATGAATAAAATAAATTATCAATGAATAAAATGAAAAAAAACCCAAAAACCACAGAGGTCTTCATCAGGGAGGCCCCCTCAGTGTAGGGGTGAAGCAGAAGTTTCTGAAAGGACAGTAGCAATTACCTAATAACTATCCTTAGCCCCCAACTTCTCAACAAACAGATAACCACCATTAACTGAGAAGAAATCTGACATACATATAATTTAAAAATTCCAAATCAATTATAAAATTACAAAAATTACAAAAGTAGTATACAATTACAACAAATTAATATATATAAAATATACAAGAATACAAGAAATTACAAAATACAATAAAATGAAACCTCCTATTTGATAAACTAACCCTCTTCGCCCGACGGAGCTACTCGCCGGTACTTAAATATCGCCCTTGATTGGGGAACTAGAACAAAGCGAAAGAGGAAAAAACTGGAAACACTCGGTTAAAAATTATTTCCAGTTTTTTCCTCTTTCGGTTTGTTCTAGTTCCTCAATTAAGGGCGATATTTAAGTACCGACGAGTAGCCCCGTCGGCCGAAGAGAGTTTATCAGGTAAGGGGGTTTCATTTTATTGTATTTTGTAATTTCTTATATTCTTGTATATTTCACATATATTAATTTGTTGTAATTGTACTACTTTTGTAATTTTGGTAATTTTATAATTGTTTTTGGAATTTTAAATTATATATATGTTTGATTTCTCTTCAGTTGTTGGTGGTTTTCTGTTTGGTGAGACGTTGGGGACTAAGGATAGTCATTATTGCTACTGTCCTTTCAGAAACTTCTCTTTCACCCCTACACTGAGGGTCCTCCCTGATGAAGATCTCAGTGTTTTTGGGGGTTTTATTTCATTTTATTCATTGATCATTTATTTTATGCATTGATAATCTATTCCTATATTTAAGTTTTGCATTTCCTTTTGCAGCAATTCTGCGCATTGGTTTGCAATTCTCCTTTTTTGTTTTTCTTATCTTTAAACTCATAAATTCGTTACAATAGTGACATATATATATATATATATATATATATATATATATATATATATATATATATATATATATATATATATATATATATAATATTTGAATTTTCAATATTGTCAAATTTATTGTTTTGTAAACACCTGCTGTCCTAAATGATTACTTCTAGTTGTGCCATGATTTGACGGAGTAGAATTGTAATATTGTGATCATCTAGCCATGCTCAACAATAGTCTTAAGTAATGAAATTAACAATAGAAAAAGTTTGATTTATTTTTTCCCCATCGAAACTTCAGTAAAATTCCATTATTTATTCACTGTCATAATTTTTTAATAAAGCGTATTTGGAGGTTTCAATTTAAACTGTAAGGAAAATTAGTAAACTTAATTTTTTCTTCTGTTTATAATTTATTCCAGTTAGTAACATATGAAATAAAATATGAAGATGTTACAAATGAAAGCAATTTAAATTTTTGTTAGGAAAAAAAAAAAAAAAACGATTTTTATTTATTTATTTATTTTGTATGAAAATTTAAAGTGGTTTAAACGTTCTGTATAATTTAGAGTAAAAAAAATATCCTTCCCAGAGGAGACAGCCTCCCGCTTCGGAAACTTCCAGATGTATTAATTTTCTGGAGCACGGAGAACATTGTAGTCACGACGGATGGATACGTCAGCCACCATTAATGAGAGCGATAGCATTTTGTCTTCTCAAATATCTAACCCGCAATCCTTCGATTACAAGTTCTACGCTCTGCCAACCTGCATACCTCGATCCTAAAAATCTCGAGTATAGATTATGCATGATACAGCATGGCAAAAATGATGATGGCCATAGGCAGTGCATAACAATATTTCACTTTTTAAATATTTAAAAAAAAGTGTCATAGCATACACCGAGTAGTAGTAATAATTAACTTAAACGAGTTTATTAAACAAATTCAATTACTAGTTTCTTGCATTTTTAACAGTTCTGAAAATATTTTGATTTTTCTAATTTAGATAACATAAGGTTTTGTGTTGTCATAGCTTTATCTATAGAACAAGCTTCGAATTATTTATAAAAACTTTACGTTATTCAACAAATGATCGCTAAATTTCAAGTTCTTTTCGTGGCATTTCTCAGTCCTTCAATTTATTTTACTAAACCAAAACCAAATTTTTCGGTAAATTTGTATAACTCAAAATACACAATATAGTCTTGTTGTGCATATATTATCATTTACCATAAGTTTAATTTTATCTCAAAACATCTAATCATAATCAATAGTCTTTACAGATACACTGATATTTATTTGCAAGCAATACACAAATGGAAATATATAAAGGAAAGGAATTCGACTCAGAGAAAGCAACTTTAAATCTTTATTTTTATTTCAAATATAACGGAATTGTAACTCAGACTGAGCACCTTTACCGTTTTATTGGAGGAAACTTGATTGATGAAGTTTCTCGGCTTCCTATCCCAGGAGCCCACTACCACAGCCAACCATAGGGCCCATTCATCTAATGTTTACTGCTCTATAAGTCGTTCCTTTTCAAGAGTGATGAAGTAACCGTTCGTTTGGCTTCACCTGCTTCATCGGCAGATCCCTGGAGATCGGAAACCAAAATGGGTTTGTTTATTATGCAAGGACTTTTTGAAGAAGTTTTTCCTAAGTATTTTATGCTAGATGAGAAATCTCTTTTACTAGCATCCTTAATGGTACAATTTTTCATTCTGATCTTTAAATGGAGGCTTGGGCTGGAGAGGTTTGGTTACAGGCAGATGAGAATAATTTTTTTGTTGACTTCAATAATTGCTTCATATAGTTATCCATCATAAAGAAAAATGCAACTCTGTAAAGAACAGATTTTGTAAGAATTTAGTAAGATCAGAATTCTTACAATAAAATGCTTATTTAAAGATTTTGCATTACTTTTATTGAATCATTCGGATAATTAAGAATCCTCATACATATAAAATTGAAGTGTCTGTCTGGGAATTTAAGGAAAGGTTACAGTATATATATATATATATATATATATATTGTTGACATTCTGAAACAAAAGTTCCAGAATTTTTCCGACTGGAAGAAATTCATGTATTCAGAAGCAATCTATAAAAATATAAAACTAGTTTTATAAAACAACCCAACCTTGGATTTAAAGATGGATGTTATTTTATTTATCTTAAATATTGTGTATCTGTAAAATCTTGGAAATCTCGAAAAGTCTTTCAAGAAGAGTTTTAGAATTATCTGTGTATGTATAAATGAAAACATTTTGTAACTGCGTCATATTAGTGAGAATAGGTTTGATAATAACCTTAATAGAAATATCATAACCAATGAGAATGATATTAACTTACAAAAACGTACATTAGGCTGAAGCTGGAGGTGATACGGAATTCGATTGCTATATCCATAATGATACATGTTAGTTGCATTGAAATGAACACAGTGGATAGATAGGTAACAGCTGTTTCTAAGAATTCCCTCCATTTCTTGCTATATTTATGTTGTTTAAAACTTTTTTCTTCCAGAGAGCTGTATTACTAATAAAAATTCCATTAAAAAAAATCGTTCGAATTAGGGTAAAGAATTTTTGAATAAAAATATATAAATAATTAGTGATATTCAATAATTTTGCAAGTGGTTAATTTATTAAAATTGAAATATGTAATAAAATGGAAATGAAAATCTAGAGAGCTACATTTTAAATAAATTATAACACAGGTCTACTTCTAAAAATTTGACCTGAAAATTTTGGCTGAATTTTTTTTTTTTTTTTTTTTTTTTTTTTTATATATATATATGCTGAAACTGAAGCCAGTTTTTCTCTATCACATGTAGATTTTTTTGTCAATACAGGGTATCTGACACAATTTCTTCCGTGACACTTCCACTAACATAATTATATGGTAACTTTTGTGATATGTTTCCAGGATTAATTACAATTAATCATGGAAACATTCTAGAAACTACGAAAAAGAATAAATTGTCTCGGTAGATACCCTATATTGAGAAAACTCCATACGTGATAGAGAAACACTGGCTTCATTTACCGTTTCAGCACACCAAAAACACATGTATCAGGTAAAACTATCAAATGAAATTTTGCAGACCTGTGTAATTAGCTTATCATTACAACGTTTCTGTTAATTTAAAAATTTTAATGTCTTAAAATTTCATTTCAATAAATTTTAAGTTTATTATTTCTAATATGTTTAAATATTATTTTTTTTTCAAACAGACGTGGACAGGTAATATTTAAGGTGGTCTTAATAGATATTAATAAAGTTTTCGTTTTGAATCACATCAAGTTATTTAAATATTACCTTAATATACATTATTTTAACAAATTTTGTTAAATAATGTTTTAAAATTTTACTTTCATTCAAATTAGTTATTGCAAATATTTTTTTCGTGAAGGGAAAAAAAAAAAAAAAAAAAAAAAAAAAGGAAAGTTGTTTGAATAAGCGAAAAACATTATGTATTGATGATTATTTCCAGAAATGTATCCAGGAAATCCTTTTATGAAAAAACGACCAAATTTCACCTTACATGCATGAATAGCAGTATAAGGCCACCCCGATTTATTGCGATGCACATAATTCTCAGATACGTTCTTTTACATTTACTCAGTGATAAGTAAAATCACAAAATTATTCAGCTGAATAGGAGAATTTTTAATGACTGTATAATATTTCTAAATATAGTTTTCATAATTTAAGGCAGCTCTGCACTGAAAAAAAAAAAAAAAATCATGTTCATCTAGAACGAATAAGTATTCATCCTTTGAATCTTTAAATTAGAAATATAGATGTCCAGGTTATGGAATAATGTAAACAGATAAGTTGAATCGGCGAAATGGTTGAGAATTTCTATTTTATACCTTTCTAGATGGGGAAACGATACTTTATAGGGTCAGTCCGTATAATTTCATGAGATATTTTAGAAATATGTTCCTCGACTATTTTTTTATTCTTTGTGTCACTTATAGGCACACACAAGAGATGTTTAAAACAACTTTTATTTTTTCTCTACTACTGACTTTGAACTTTATACAGGTCATCAAAAGTCGTTTTCATGGTAAAAAATGGGATTATTAGATTTTTAAATTTTGGCACAAATCTATTTGAATTAAATTTATGAGTGCTAATTTTAACTATAATTATTAAAGTACTTAAAGAAAAGGTGTCGCATGCTTAGTTATACTGCTATAAGTCAATAACTAAAATAATTACAAATGATAAAAGTTCAAGATGAAACGTAATATTTTTACTGATTTCTATAGTGAATAACTCTTCTAAGGCACAAAACTACAAAATAAAATATCCCACAAATTAATTTTTGGAATTCCACTAATCAGAAAATTTAATTGTACTTGTGTGCTTTTTCCTCATCATCATCATCACGGACTTGAGAAGTTCCTACGGCTGTCGAGACAGCCGCTTACCTTCACCTGAGGAGAGAAGAAGCACATAAGGAGGTCTTGCATGGTCAATATGTTCGGAACGATGAGCTGTGTGGATTCCCAAGGAACCATGGCATAATCATTTTATGCTGTCAGCAGCATGACAGAAAAGAGAGGTAGAGCAGAGCTGATCTGGAAGCTGTGGAGTCCTATGGCAGTAAAGCAAGGAGCACTAATCCTACAATTTTTTTTTTTGTTGTTGTTGTTGTTGTTTTAACTTGCGTAATTCGGCTAACTGGCGCACACTAAAGTAGGAAAATTAAGTAATGAATTAAATAATTGCATATTACTATTATTATTTTTTTTATTAAAATGTGCTTTATAATATTGCAAAATGACTTGAATGGAATTATGCTAAAATATTAAAAATTTTTGCCTTTTTTTTTTTTTTTTTTTTTTTTTTTAATATTTAAGCATTATTTTGTAAGTTTTTTTTTTTTTACTAAAAACCCCAAAACAATACACATAATACTTTAATAGATTAATAAATTGGCAATTTTCTTTTTTTAATTTCCCCCCTTTTGGTTTATAGGGGTCTTAAAATGACATTTTTGTCATTTTTCTTACACTTAGGGAGGGGGGCTGTAAATTGTAAAGGGTTCAAAACCACACAATGAAAATTAAAAGTTCCCATTAGTGTGATTCCAGAGACTAATTTGTGATATTTTATTTTGTGGTTTTGTTCCATAGAAGAATTATTCACTTCGAAATTAACAAAAATTTTATGTTTGACCTTGAAATTTGACCTATTGTAATTATTTTAGTTATTAAGTTACAGCAATATAACTAAGCATGTGACACTTTTACCTTCTCTAGTCATCTCTAACAGATGTTTTTGGTTTTTCGGCCGCCATTTCGGTAATTAATTTGAAATTTTCCATTTTTTGAATATTGTGTTAGTATTTTACTAACGCTTGATTGCGAAAAATGTAAATAATTCGCTATATAACATTGATTTTTACCGTGCCGATACAAAACAGCCATACGAAGTTTAACAGATTTAAGAATCTTACTCGCACGACCCATTTTAAGACGAAAAAGCAAACAAACTGCAGAAAGAATACTGATTTGAAATAAAATTGTCTGAATATAATCAATGATGCCACCAGTTATGAATTGGTGATAATTAAAGGAGAATTAATGTGAAATATTCTAATATTTTGAACCACTTGAATAAATATTCTAATATTTTGACTTTTCAAAATATTTGTTTTCAATTAATCTTTCTAAAAATGATATTAATTTTGAGATAATAAATAAGTGTAATCAACAATAAGTTCTTAATAAAAATATCGTATGCATATTTGCATTAAAATGCATTAAATTACTAAACGATATTTTCAATTTGTAAAAAAAAAAAAATTAATTATTCTAATATTTTGAATATGAGCTGTAGGAGCCCTCTGAATTGCGAGAAGTTCTCGCATGATTTCTGCAATTGATTCATAAAGTGGAATTGTAGTTATTAAAGCTCACCTCTTGCGTTTGCTTTTATTTTAAAAAATTTTTTAATGCGATTGATAACGATACTATAGAAAAATACTCTAGAATTTTAAAAGGGGATTATTGTAGAACACTCTAGGAAAGAAAACTGGAATTTAGAAGGATGATATGGAACTATTTTTTCTAAAGCCTCAATTTATTTTTCTATATGTTTGTGGATTTTTTTTTCCCCAGTGCGAGAGTTGGAGCGATTACTTTTCATACATTCGAATACCTATGAAAAAAGCATTTACTAATATTTAGAATTGTCTATCTGTTAATACTTAGCGTTTTCCTCTATCCAATACATGTAAAAATTCTTTTAAAAAATGCTGTGAAAATTTATACAGAATTTCAAAACATGACAATTCTCGATTGATTGTGATCCGATTGAACCTCGGTACGTATGAACTTCTATAAAAATACAAAATGTTAGTCTTTTTTACAGCACCTCTATTCTTGCCTGAATTTTTTAAGAAATTAGAATAAAACGGAATATGTGGAAGCCTGAAAAAAAATTAGAGTTGTAAAGCAGGTATAATTTCTATTTACGATTTTATTTTTCAGGAGAGATTATAATAGTGATTAATCCGACTGAAATAAGTAGTTATTTATATATTTTAAACTAACGTGTACGAAAATAAAAGATACCGGAAAACAAAAAGAAATTAATGTATATATAAGATGATAGTTATTTTAACTATATCTTTAAGTAAGAGGTAATTGTATATTTTAGAATAATATTATAATATGCATTTTATTTTTCAAACAAGGATTTTTTTTTTTTTAATTAACCTATTAAGACCGAGTTGTACCATATGGTTACTGCATATATTAGTGTACATTTATTGTTTCTCTTCGATAAGTCTTCTAAAATCACTAAAGATTATATTCATCCAAACTCGATAAAAATTCAAACTATCAATAATAAATCGTGTTGCTAATCGAGTCTTCCTGCAGATGCTGGTAAAGAAGACAAGGAATTTATGCTTCAAAAATAGCGAAGAAATGGGACTAAAAGATGTCATATTTCCAAAATGGACAGGAAAATCCCTGTAGATGATCCCTGAGCCCTACCCTTCCCGCTCTTTGATGTAAACCTTAACTATTTTTCGTGCATTTTTTGTATTAGTTGACTTTCTTGTTTTTTCGCCTTTATGTGTGACTTTTTTTTTCTCCCATTTTTTTTCCTATGCAAAATTGCAGTAGACTTTTATTTTTTTCCAAATGTTGACATTTGAAATATATATATATATATATATATATATATATATATATATATATATATATATATCACTTTTTTTTACATCCTCGAGGACAATTTTAGATGGTAGTTAAAACTGTAAAGGGGGGGGGGGGGAAGCCGGCTTTAATCGGTTAAAAGAAATTCATTAATCCTGCATTGGAATATTGTTTCATCTTGAAATCTCTACACCATGAAACATCAAAATCTTTTCAGCAAAGATTCTGTATGAATTCACTTGCAGTAATTAATAGAAAAGTTTATGATATTACACACACACACCAAAAAAAAAAAAAAAAAAAAAAAAAAGGGGGGGTATTTCTAACATGAACGTTACAACAATGAAACTACTGCTTTTTTATAACTCTTTTGCACTAATGATCTAGAAGAGAAAATACTTCTATTCCAGCAAATTACTTCCAGTGCTTAAACTAATATTAGTGAAAGAGTAAGAAAGAAAATAGATATATTTTAGAAAGAACAAAGAAATTAACCTCATGACAATATGATTTGCTATCGTTAATCTCTTAACCGGTTTTCTAGGACCGTATATCAATGAAATCATAAGAAAAGAAAAGTACAACAAATGCGAATTAAACTGATTCCTTTTCTTCGAAAATTAAAGCCAAATGAAGTAATTGATAAATATTCAAAAAACATTCTATTCTTCCAAAGAAACAATATCTTTTGTTAGGAATTAGTCCGCATTTTCCTAATAATGCCTTGAATAAGGAGCGTTTTTAAATACAGAATTACCAACATTTTAACTTATTCCGGAGTATTTTTATCCTTGCCTTTATTCCATATCACTTTTTTCCAAAGAGTAAATTTTTCTTATTTTATCGTAGTCATACGTTAGAGTAAAATATTAAAAAACTAGTATGTTGTGGCCACCACGAGACTTTCTTCTATCTTTTCCTATGCAAATTCACTCAGTAACAATAAAAAAAAAAAAAAGTATAGAATTAAGGGGAGAGGGGGGAAAAAAAAAGTGGGACTTTATCAAATTTTCACATTTTACCCAAAATTTTGTCAAAGTCCCACTTTTTTTTTTTTTTTTTTCTCCCCTTAAATCTATCAAACTCCCACGGTTTCCGTGTTCTGACAAACTTAAACAAATTTTTGCATTTTTCTCCCAATCCGTGTTTTGACAATCCGTGTTTTCACATTTTACCCAAAATTTTGTCAAAGTTTGTCAAAACACGGAAACCGTGGGACTTTGACAAAATTACGGGAAAAAAGCAAAAATTAGTTTAAGTTTGTCAGAACACGGAAACCGTGGGAGTTTGATAAAATTAAGGGGAGAAAAAAAATTTTTTTTTTCTAAGTTTTTTTTCGTAAAAAGTAAAAAAAATCGATAACTTTGTTTTAAATTATCACAGATTTATAGTTCAACCATTCGTTTTAAAGGTACTGACGAGACCTTCCGAAAGATACACATCTTGAAAATTTTTGCCCTATATCACCCTATTAAAAATTTAGAAAAAGCGGGATGGCAACGCAACCTGTAAGACGATTTTTACCAAAAGTTGATAGGCACTAATTTATGTCAAGGTGCAACTACATACCAATTTGTATGAAATTCTGTGCAGTAGTTCCAGAGATACAGTTGCCACAAAATTTTGTCACACACACACACACACACACAGACAGACAGACAGACAGACATTTTCTAAAAATGTTAAAATCGTGTTCTACAGCTCTCAAAACGTGTAAATCCATCAAAAACCCGAAATCGAAAATTTTTACGAATCCAATACTTTCTTCTATTGAAGATAGAAGAAAGTAAAAATAAAGTGGTGCGAAATAAAGGTTGGGCTAAAAATGGTCCGGAATAAATTAAAATGTTGGCAACTATGTAAATGGATTGTTTGATACGAACAGAGGTTAATAAAAAGTAGGTTCGAGGTAACACATTTGTGTTATATTTCCAGATCTTATAAGAATAATGCTCGAAATAAAACAACTGTAATTGTTTCATTATGCCTGTTAAAAAAATAATCTGCTTACGCATAATGTCCTAAAACTTTATTATAGGACAATAAATTTCAGGAAATTGTTTCGCAATTAAATTACACCGCTAATCCCAGTTTAATGCATAACAAATATACAGTAGTATATATGAAGGAGCAAACATTCATTTTCTAATTCGGATACAAATTTTTAGAAAGCACATAAAACTAATAAATTAAAAAATAACAAAACTTAAAACTAATTATAGTTTGTTTAGATGCATTACTAGTTACTAGGACGATATATAGACATATCTAGTAAGATATCTAAACATACTACTTTATGTTAAGTTTAAAGAAAAATCACAAACTTTTTTTTTGTGTGTGTGTGTGTGTGTGAAAACTTGGGTTGAATGATTGTTCCTCATATTTTGAATTTCAACTATTATAATAATTTTAATAATTCAATTACAGCTTAATAATAACGATTTTAAAAATAGTTTTTTCATAAGCAAAATAAGTAATAGTAATTTATTAATAAATTATTTATCATTTTAAATAATTTTGATTCCACTTTTTGTATCTATTTTTTTTTTTTTTTTTTTTTTTTTTTTTTGTAATAAAAGTTGTCATATTTAATACGGCTTGATTTTCCATAATTATCATCAAAGACAATTTTTCTGAACGTTTTAAATGTCTAAATCTTTCAACTAAACAGGAATGAGCGTAAATACAGAAATTTAAGAATAATATAAAAAAATTGTAAATCTAAAGAATAGTCCATAAATTTACAAACTGTATATTAACTATTGGGGCATTTTATGTCGTATTCTGTTTTTAAATTATTATTATACATTTACATTTTTTATACACATATGCTCATTCTATAAATTTTACTTGAGAATTTTTTTTTAGAAAATTAATTTAAATTTTATTACATTTCTGTTTTACAAACCTGATTAATAAATCATATATGCAAGAATTACATGAATCAATAATTAATATGATTACTAAGCATTGCAATTATTAAAAAAGAAAACAAAAATGCAAGAATTAACTAGAAAAAGAGTGAGAAATTTTTTAATGCAATTTATATATTTTAAATTATATATATATATATATATATATATATATATATATATATATTGTTTTTTTTTTTTTTTTTTCATAAAAATTAAATTTTTAATCATTATATATACAAAACATATATTTGGTTTCAATTTCGTATTTAAAAATATTTAACTTTTTGAGGATTTAGCAATTGACATGAAAGGGGATTTAAAATATCCATCATAAAAAAAATAAATACAGAAACAAAATAAATGTACTCTCAATAACTATATTTTCAGCCATTCATACATATGACATTTTTATACTTTTTCATAATCAGTATTTTAAATTCCATCTATGAATTAAAATTTGTACTTAAAAATAAATTTTCACCCAGTGTTGATCCAACATTTTTCTTTAAGTTTCAATAAACAACAAAACATGAACATGAAAAATATAAGAATTTACTTTCGATGAATTATGTCTAAAGCTCACAACGTCCGCTTTTGAAACATCGGACCATTGAACAAATAAACATTCCAGAATTTTTTCTTTATTTCGATTTTTTTTTCCCGCCCTTTCTAAAATCCCCATCTTTCTATGCGTTTTGGTAAAACGTTCTCTAGTTGACATTCTTCAAATTGCTTTGGTCGCATTTCGTTTCAGAAATCGTAAGTGCTGCAACTCGTGACAGATTGTTTTCACCGCAGCAATAGAAAAAAATGGTTTTTTCTTTTGTTTTGTACATTATGTAACCTATTGTTTTGCCAAGACTGCAATTATTTTTAGGTTTTCTCAAAGTTTCACCACGATGTTTGTTTTCTCTTTACGCATTTTTATGGCTCAAATAGGAAGATTCCGAAAAACATAAGTGGAAAGAATGAAATAGACGTGAACATTACAAGAAAATAGTTTTCAAAACTTGAAACATTTTACCTTTCACCTACTTTAATCTTTCCAAGTTGCTTTATTTTCCTTTGATATTTGTTGAGATTAGTAAAAATGACACGACGTTTTGCTACTTTTCTTTATTTTTTAAAGAGTGCATAATCATTTTCTTATGGGATGAACTTACAAAAGAGAAAGAAAGGACTGTCATTGAATTAATTTACCTTTCACTTTATATCATTTTAAAATACATAATAATGATACAAAATAAATAAATAAATAAATATTTTATAGTCATTTTATACATTTTTCATGAAATTTATAGAAACTTGAGCATTTTAATTGTTTTGAATTCCAACTACTAATTTTTCAATATTGTCGTATTAATTCTAAGAAATGCTAAATATATCACCAGGTCGGTAATCAAACCTATGCTCTTGGCATAACGCATAGAGGCGCCAGGTTATTACGGATTATCCGTAACTTTCATACCGGAATTTTTTAATGGCGTTCGTTTATAATATCTATCATCAATCAAATAAAATTAATTTTATTCCTCCTAAACAGTGGCGTAAAATTTATTTTTAGCCTCTAGTAACCTCTGTAATGCGTCATTGTTGTAATTACTGAGCTAATCCGGTAAACCTCTACTCTGACCAGCACAATACGCTCAATTTGAAAATAAAGACCGTGTTAGCTCAAATGGTTTAGAACATAGATGTGTTATGCCATAGATCCATCTTCGAATACCAGCCTAATTACTTACTATTCTTGTTAGAATTAATTTGGCTTTTTTTTTTCCTTTTAAACTTGTAATATTTGGTCAAAGTTTTCTTTGCAATCAAAAGAAAATCCAGTAAGAATATTTTATGCATAAAATATTCTTACTGGATTTTCTTTTTCATAGCTTATGACGACAATAGTTTGTTTAGAATTCGAATTATTTGAATACCATAAAGATTCTTTTATTGTCATATTAAAAAATTATATTCGCTGAAAATGTTTGAGATTTACAATGTAAAGGTAAATAATGTACCTAACCGTTTATGCATTTGTTACTAAGATTTATAGATTTAAAGTGAAACATTAAAGCTTTATTGTATAGAAATTCCAATTATAATCTAATTAATTATAGCCACGCCAGCGCTGTTTCCGACCTTTGTTTGAATTTTCGCGTATTCAAATTGTCCACCGCTAATTCCGGAATAATTTCAATTAATGTCAGCAAGCTACACTCCATTTATCTTGACGACAACAATCATGAACTGAATAAAGTTATTGAATAAAAGCGATTAATCGAAAACTATTGAATAAGAAACAAAAAGCTTACACTGTTTATAAAAGGGTTTAACAATTAATTTATAAAAATATACATTATGATTATTAGCATTATCAAAATTATTTTATTATTTGTTTTTTTCGTCTGAACGAGTCTTGAAAAGTCTTGAGTGTTTATATGAGATATCGAAATATGGAGTGTGTGTGTGTGGGGGGGGGGGGGGCAGAGATGAAAAAGAAACAGTGCAAATGACGAAAATACATAAGGGCGTGCAATAATTTCACGCCATGTATGGAGGTTTTCTTAGACAGCATTGTTTTTTATGCCTTATCAAGAGGAATATCTAGTGAAATTTTAGTTCTGAATTAAATATTAAAAGTTTGCAAGCAATAATTATAAATGAAAAATAAAGACATCCAATAATCAAACTTTTGACTTTCTAAAGGAGGTCTTCAATATATTACAATCAAAATACTTCAGTGACTTACATGTGGTGTGTGGGTGTGAGTGCATGAGTCTGGAGATCCTGATAATTTCATATACAAGAACGAAAGACTGATTATTTTGACGCATAAAAATATGGAAAAAATATATAAATCCTGAGGTAAATTCATTTAAAAAAAAAAAAAAAATCAACAAAGCTGACAGATTTTTGTAAAACTAGTTATAATTACAAGTATTATACTGCAATAATTTTATGCCTGTTTAACTATAGTATCATTTAAATGCAAATTTATTCATTAAGTCCTACTTTGTGAAGAAACAGAATAAATTAAGAAGTTGCTTGCAAAAAATTTTGTATTACCCCTTAAAATACGAAAATTATCACAAAATTTAGCAAACGCTATTTTTTTTTTTTTTTTTTTTTTTTTTTTTTTTTAATTATTAAAATGTTTTTAAAACTGATTTTTCTTGCTCTTTTTAAATCAACGACCTCTTTAAAAAGTATAATATATAAGTATTACTGCTTCTAAAGTAATTAAGACAATGGCATTGAGCTTTACAGAGTAATAAGGCTTTCTTACTGTAGGGAGGACATGGAAAGAATGCTGTAACGTAAAATATCTGAAATTAAGTACAGAAAAAAATCCAAATATGAAAAAAAAAAATTATTGCATTCAAACATATGCTATAATTCGGCGCCTAGTTAATTTCGCTTTTAATAAAAATGATTATTTTAAATAGTGAAACTTTTGCTTATACTAACGAAAATATTTTGTTTTCTTACATTTGAATTGTACATATTTAACTCCAACGAAATAGATGACTTTAAAACATTGGTAAATTATCAACAATTAATCAAATATAAACATATTTAAATTATCTTTTTTATTTCTGTAAATTGTGAGGATTATATTTAACTATAAAATACAAAAACTCCAAATTAAAATAAAGAAGTATAATCTAAATAAATGTAATCAAATATAATTTAAATGGTTCACTTTTAAGTTTTAAACATGAAAAAAAAAAATACTTTAACAAAGCATACATTCGTTTTTCACTTCATCTATTACAAAGTATTGGACTGTTTAAGAGATTCAGACAGGAGAAAATTTAAGTAAACCTAGCTAATATCATTTGGGGATTTAACACTGAGATACAATTACTACATTAAACTAGAGTTACTTTGTTTCAACTGCTCAGACGCAATTTGCGTAGAGGATAAATGTAGACTCAAAAAACAATTTATTTAGAAAGTAAAAGCTTCAGCATATAAAAAAGCAAATAATAAAAAAGTAAACATAAAATGGAAAAAAGTTTTCGAAAAACGAAGATTTGAGTTTCTTTAAGAAAGTGAAAGTCTTTGTTATGTTAATTTTGTACGATCTTGAAATTTAAATGCAAAATTCCTACTTAAATTTATTTATTATTGTACTTACAGCGATATTAAGGTCACTTGATTTTTTTGTCTGCTTTTGAATTATATAATGGAGAGTTAATGATAGTTTATATGTTCTTTTAATGTTCACTATGTTTTCCCGATTTTATAGAATGTAGCATATATGTTAAGGTTTGAATATAATAATAATCCGTCGCATTCAAAGAAAACTCAACAGTTAAATTTGATTAGGGAAAGAAGGGTTATTTAACTTTTTGCAGTATTTTTGTCAATAATATTCTCTTAGCTACAAAATATTTTTTAACATAATTTACTCTAAATCTTAAAAATAATATTGCTTTAGAAAAGAAGCATCAGCAACTATATAAAACTAGGAATAAAATGTGTGCTTTTTTTCATTTGCGGCACAATTTTCGAAGCGAGTTATATTTTTTGCATGGGTTGTTAAAAAATATTAGCTTTCTAGTTGTTCCATTTTTGAAATGTAAAACGATACGAATAAAAATACAGGTCGACACGTAAAATTTTGATTTTATAATTTCGGCTGATCTTTGTTTTTTGGTGCGCTGAAACCGAAAATGAAGCCAATTTTCTCTATCACGTATAGATTTTTGTCAATACAGAGTGCCTACCTATACAGTTTCTTCCATTGCTCTTCCACCAATATAATTTTATGGTAAGTTTTATTGTATGTTTCTATGATTAATTAATCATGGATACCTATTGTTATAATTGTACAGCACTGGTGCGACGTAAAACCAAACCAACCAACCTACTGTTAGGGTGGTATATGTAAGAAATTGTGTCGGTAAACACCCTGTCTTGACAAAAATCTATACGTGATAGAGAAAAGTGGACTGCATTTTCAGCACATCAAAAAACATAAAGATCAGCTAAAATCTTGAAACCAAATTTTGTCGACCTGTGAAATTAGATTTACCTAGTATTTGTGAAGTGTAATTGTGGAACGTACATCCTTAACCCCTTAAGTGCCCCGAGTGTATATATCCGTCTCATTAAGCCGATGTGTTAACTGCCCCGGCCGTACTATATATAAGCTTTTCAGAAGTACGATCCTTTGTGTTACGCTGCTACCAGTGAAATTATACCCATGGCTTTGGAATTTAATTAAATGGCCTTGATAGTATTTTTGAAAGATACACTTATTTCAGAGAAGATATGGAGTGGAAGGTATCAGAAAAGGAAATGTTTCTGGAACAATAAACGCATAACTACGCGCACCTGTATGGAAATTGGCGGCACTGTGAAGCGGGTCTCGTAACTTTTCGTAGATAGGTTAAATAACAGTCGGAAAATTGTGAACATGGAATTGTGTGTCTGAACATAGAGAACGATTCCAACAGCGGCCCAATAAAGGCATAAAAGGAAAGCGCAGCGATAGAAGTTCGACGGTAGAAAAGACCATACGGATCATCCTAAAGACGATATAATCCTAATGTTCGTCTAGGAATAGTTAGTATAGTTCGATATTATACAATAATACAACAATATCTGAAACAATAATATCGATTAAAAAATATGTATGCCGGTATAAGCTTATCTATTATATAGTTTTTATGACTGAAAATAATTAAAGTCATCCTGTTGCATAATTTTATCTACCACGCTAATAGTAAATTATTCATAATTCATACAGTGATATAACACTTAAAATAGCAACCAAATATCAATTCTCTGTGAAAATATTTCTCAAATTCAGTAACCTATTTTTAATATATCATTACAACGAAACCTATATTTCTAATGATAGTGTTTTTTTTTTTTTTTTTTTTTTTTTTTTTTAGTTTCTTTTACTAAAGCGTAGCTTTGTGCAGTATTTACAAAGATAATTAATTATAATAAACTCATTATTAAAATTATAATTGATTATAATTGTAATAAACTCACTACACGATGCTTCGCTCATAGTACATTCACATCTGTAAGATATCAAGATGTGAGCTTTAAACAACAACCGATACATCCACAAGATATTTAAATGCAATAAACTTCCGATTATCTGTGGATTTGAATGGCACTGGCTCTGTGGATAATGCAAATCGCGGATAAACAAAACAAAGGCAAAAAATTAGGGAAAATAAGAGGGCAGCAATTCTAGCTCAAAACTTGATTGTACAGCATATAAAACATAATACGAATAGTGAAAATAATCACAATACCGTAAAAAAAAAAAAAAAAAAAAAAAAAAGTTCTGTAACTAAAGCATGCAGAAATAATAAGCCGAAAAATGTATTTACGATTAAGCCAGAGTACAACCTGTAGGCTAATTTACGCACTAAATTAAACAGAACCGAACTATACTATACAAAACATAGGACAAAATCACCATAATTCCTTTATATTTACATTTTTTATGTGAAAATCAATCAGTTCATTATTGTTTCTTCTTGAGATAAAACTGTATGTGCATGGACAATCCGTAACGTGCCTAATCCGCTCGCAGATAATTGCTAGTTTACTCTATATCCATATTACTTCTTTTTATTTCCCTTCCTCCTCCCTATATGAAAGAATTTAAAGGTGTGCTCTCTCTCAGCTCGAAGATATCCAGGTAGGCTTATGCATGTCTAGGAGATCTCAGAGTGTGCATATCGTTTCAACATACAGCACTTCTTATAGCTATACTGTATACATGCATCAGAGATATCAATGTACATAGTATGTGCGTATATAAGACTTGAAACATAATTTTTTAGATATTTCGGTACTTATTATAAATATTCTTTAGATATGGATGAAAATTATATATTTCATTGGAAGAACTTAAAAATATTTCCATTTTCTCCAATAATATTTGTATTGAAATTTTTAGATCAGAGAATCTGGTATTTTTTTAACTGCTTTCAATGACTTCAGATAGCTTAGTTTTCTTTTATCGGATACGAGCTGAGAGTTTAGTTTTCATTAAATTTTCTTCTATACTTAGCTTTCTGATTTGAAATCAGCTAATATTTTAAAGCAAAACATTAAAAATATTTCGATTCTCAATGATTTTGTTTAAACTGTACAGTCACTTGCAAAAGTTTGACCATCCATAGAAAAATCGGATTTAATGGAATTCTGCAAAAATAACATACATATTTTGCATATAAAAGAACAAAATAGACTGTACATAGTTATTTACTGTAATTAAATTCAGTATTTTGTAGGACCTCCTTTGTTTTCAATAACTTGTGCAATCCTCTTAGGCATGCTATAAATAAGAGACTTGCAGTAAGCTTTAGAAATGTCTGTGCACCATCAGACATGCTTTATTGCTTAAACAAGTGACTTTATTTTTCACAATACACCACAGATTCTCTATCAGATTGAAATCTGGGCTGTTACCTGGCCTGTCAAGCACTTTTATTTTCTGTGCCCTCAGATATTCACAATCTTTGCCCTGTCACACGGAGCTCCATCATGCATGTAAATTGAACATTTATGAACACGCATGTGAAGCTTCAACTTCTCACTTATCAAATTAAGGTACCGCTTTCCGTTCATAGTGGTTTTAGATGGCACAAAATACAGACTAGCAGTACTGGGCACAGACACTGTACCCCATATCATTTAACTTGAAGGATGTTTCACAGTTTGAATCGCATATCTCTCATCATATCATTTTCCCCTTGGGCGGCGAATACTTGTAGCACGTGCAGAAAATTGCTGCACACTTGACTTATCCGAAAATAAGGCCCTACTCTACTGCTGTACTGTCCAATTCTGATAGTGTCGGGCGAAAGTCAGTCGTTTCTTTTTCTTACTTGAAGTAAGTCGAGATTTCCTTGCAGGTTTATGGGGTGATAAACCAAAATCTTTGGCCAAACATCTACAAGAACTAATCAATTTACCCAGCAAACAAGGCTCTAAAACTTTTACAGCTTATGTTCATTACACGAAAAGACTTTCTAAAACACACTTAAAGACATCTTCGCACTCACCTAATTTCTTTCTCCTCACTGCACTACTTTTAAACCTAAGACTTAACTCAATAACATGAAAATAAAATTGACTCAACTAAAACTAAACAAGCTATATCTTCACCATTATGATTTAACAACTACTTACTCGCAGACGGAAAAAAAATAATAATAAGATCAACTGTTAAATTTACTCAGAAAATAAAGATCGTAAACCTTTACAGCATTAGTTCAATAAACGAAAATCTTTCATTACACCGGCTACTTCAACATCCTCCTTCCATATTCGTAATCTTCCTCACAGACCAGAAAACTGGCTGGAAAATATTATCGATCGTCCTTCTCTCTCAAATAAACTAGTTAGAACTTTCTCTCTCTTAATGGAAATCCCAAATACAACAGACTGATATTTTCCTCTTCAAACTTACCTACTGGCCTAAAACAGGACACGAAAGTCTGCAAAATTAGCTTCTATCCTGAACAGTCCATCTTTCATCTACTATCACGGTGCCCCCTTTCGCGAAGGGCCAGCAGCCCGGCACCCTTAAAACATATGAACCATCCACGAATTTACTATCTCCTGAATCACCCACTAGTCTAGACCTGGACATTAAAGTCTGCAAAATCAACATCTTTCCAAAATGCTCTACCCTTCATCTACAAGCATAGAGCATGTCGCTCCTTGTCGCGTAGGAGACCTGTCTCTGGCGGCCTTTGTATTTTTTTTTGAGTTTTTAAATAAATGTTCCGGAGGAGGGGCCTAGTATAGCTCGAATCTATCGAAACCGCTCCTAGAGTGGTGAGCGGCACCTCTTCCCTGTTAATGTTAAACATTTACAAGTAGTACTCAATTTGACGTTGGTGCCTTTTGCAACCAGAAAATCTCTATTCGTATTGCAGGAGTTCCTTGGATCTCATACGACCATCCTTCTTATCACATGATTATCACGTGCACTCGTATTTCTAGGGCGACCTCTTCTCTTAGGTCCACAAATTTTCCCGAAATTTTAAATTTACCAATAGCTTGATGCACAGGTGTCTTGCTCACATTTACCCTCGAACATATTTGACGTTCTTAAAATCCAATTTTATGCAGGGTAAATATTTCTGACCTTTTTGTAACAGTAAGTGAAGATTTGTTTTACCCATTACAATTACACAAACAGCACTGTCTACGACAAAATCCGATTAACAACTGGCGATAAACATGCCGGCCTTCTTTATTTATAACAGTTTAATGCGACTGATGCAATCAGCACATGAGATAACTCAATAATCTGCGCAAATGATGCGATGTGTTAAAATACTGAAAATCGGCTACTGGTCTTAAACTTTTGCAAATGACTGTATATAAAACTAGCGCTAAATTCTTTATTCTATTAATTAATACACTTAAGAAATATTTTGCGGCTTGGTTAATCTTCGTATTTAAAGAGCTATTGATATTTTGTTAAATTTTCTATAATATAGTGAAATATTTTCCGAGAATTTATTTTTGTATAACTTTGTGAACTTAAAATTTCATATGTCGTTAAATTTAGTAGGACAAAAGAAGTAAAAAAATCGATAATTATAACAAACGAAAACCAAATGCCATTCATAATACATCTTGAATGTACATTAGCATATTGTATCTCAAATAAATAAATAAAAAGCATTTATCTTTTCGAGTTACTTAAAATTTTGTTGAGATATTCAACAATGAAAAACGTGAGATTTTTCGAAGAAAAAATCTTGTCAGCTACTTTGCGTTAGAACAAATTAATGTTCTCTCCAAACTATTCTTACAATGATAGACAGAGATTGGTGATAGCTTTCTAGAAGGTAAGATTTTCTGATCAGGACGATCTCAATAAGGAAAGGGGAAAAAATAGTGAAAAATGAGTTACTTTTGAAGGTCGATAACTCACGTGATTGAGAATAAAAGACAAAAAAAGCTCCATTTCACTGAAAAAAACCATTAATATTTTTTTTTTCTTCACTAGAAATAGTTGCATAAAAAGGAGGTTATTTTCTACTTCACTGAAGTATTAAGTGAGATGATGGGGAAAAAAAAAAAAAAGATGATTTTGCCTGAGACAGCTTTCAAATTCCTTCATTGTCTTTAAGGAAATGGATAAGCGTTAAGTCTTCTGATTTTTAAATCTTATAGATGGAAAGATGAGAGAAATGAAAGGTATTTTTGGCATCAACTTAAATTTCCTATCTTATTCTTATTTGAAATAAGTTTTTAATTTTCCTCATTAGTTTTATCTTATCCATTAATATTATAAAATATAATTTTAAAATAATCATTGATTGTACTACTTATGAAAAACTTATGAAGTTGTTGCCCAATTTATTCAAGAGGGTAAAAAGGGTAGTATTTAGTCAACTACTTTCGATTTTCTTAAACAATAAAGAGAATTTGAGAAACATTAAACTAATATCACTCTTCTTACAATAAATATCACACTACTTATAAAATGTACGAAAAGTGCATTTTTTTTTAAACTTTAGAATAATTTTTTTGTTATTCAGAGAAAATTTACATTGTCTTCATCAAAGGAATAAATGAACGACTGGTGTTTTCGTTTGAAGAGGTAATCACAATTAAACACTTATAATTCATAAATTTCGTATTGAAACTCAACTTGAAACAGGACTATGCGATACTCTGGAAAGAGAAAAATATTGATACCAGAAAGAAAATTCTCTTACTTTGACTTTTTCTTCTTCCTTTTTTTATTTTTAATACTTTGAAATTTACATATTTAAGAACTAGCAATTACTACAGAACAGTATAATTTTTCCCCACCTATTTTCTGGAATAAGTTTAAAGAATATTATCGTGTTCACTATATTAGCTGGAGTTATAAGAATGAGAACATTAATGGCATATTTTTCAACTCTGAAATATTTCTTGTTTCCCAAAAGCAATGTCCATTTAGATATCTCCAAATTTAGTCACACGTGTGTACATTTGGTAACTATGAATCTAATAAATATGTTCAACAGTAATTTTTTGAGGGGAAAAAATTCTGCTTCAGTATATGTATACTTGTATCAGTGTAAAGTAGAGCTTACTCCTGTGTGTTGCAGTTATGCTGTCTAAAATGTCATGTTTATAGCCTGAATATTTAGTCTGGGGTAGTTATAAAAAGTATTCTAATGTAAAGGTTACTTCATCATATTTGTTTTCAACGCAAGCTGTTTATTACAATCTTATAAATAGCCCTACTGCATTATCATAAGAAAACTGATAATTTTTTCTTGATTTTTTTAAATGAAGATCGTTTGCCTTTTCCTAAAAAAAAAAAAAAAAAAAAACGGGAGCAATGTATATGTCATGTAGAGTAACTACACCACTGCACCAGTAGTGGACACTTTATGAATATTTTTTGTGCAATGCTTTGAAATGTAGGCGCTGTAACTATAACCAGCGTTCGAAATTTCAGTTTAGTTTTTTCTGTAGGTGCCTGTACTGCAAAAAAATGCTAACTGTGAATGATTTTGTTACTTGAAAAATAAATATTTGAGAGATTTTAAATTGCACCAGTTCTCTGAATACCTTTTGAATTTCTCCAGAAAATGCAAAATAAATTGCGAACTGATTGAAAATGTATGTTTAATTAACAAAAGATATTTCCTGTTTCATTAATTCGATAAATGTGTATATATATATATATATATATAAAAACTTGTATCGAAAATTGAAAACAAATTGCCATAATTTCCTACGTATAGTAACTCGCAGGTCAGATAAATCAGTTCCACACCAGAAATTTTAACGAACAGTGAAATATATATTTGTACGCGCTTATCTGCGGATTATACGTAGAAATATACTGCGATTTATTTTAAATTTTTATGCAAGTTTATTTTTTTTTTTTCGTTTTATTTAACGCATTTATTTAACTTTTGTTTTGTTGTATTTGTACGTGATATTCTTTTCATATTTTTTTTTTCTATTAATTAAACTTTCTGGTGTAAAACTGATTTATCCAACCTTTTAATTAACCAACAAACACGCGACAACCAAGCTAGTTACGGAAGATCTATGGCATGCTGATTATAGTTCTTATGAACCATCTAACATCTTCTGTATAGATTCCATAAATTTTTTGTCCTCTCCGCCGTAACGATGCAAAATTGCATCGGCATAATTTGGATAATTATCGGTGAAATATACTTTATCGTCATATCGATACTCTACCGTTTCGAATCCGTACTGTTCTCGTTATTGTCGATGTGGATATTTAATCAGAAGACATGTGGTCAGATTTATCCGAATTTTTTAAAGAAATACCTCACTATTTTTTTGAAAATATGAAACAAATTGGTTAACTTTTCTGTTAAATGAATACAAGTTTTTTAAGGAGACCCTAAATTTCCTAAATCGGATTTTAAGTTATACTATATACGTGCAAGTACATTTGAAATATAAAAATATTAAGTACGTATATTAAATTTTCTGGTGGAGAGTGAAGTATTATTTTTCCTTTAGCAAGTTAAGCGCCACGCGAATTCTTAAGGAAATCCCCGTCAGGCCACGCGCGCTGCTTAGAAGCGCGTTATGTTTACCGTAGTTCAATAAAATCCATTAAAATTCCTTAATGATATAATCCTGTAATAAATAAAAAATAAGTAGATTTTAAATAAATTTTCAGTAATTACTTAAAACAATGTAATTTTTTTAGTTATATACCATAATTTACACTGTCAGCCACCTGTGGTTGACTCGGCCTAAACGGGGAAAGTTCAGTATCAGCTACCGATGGCTGACATGGCACTCAGCGTGTTAAACAGCCTTCACTTAAAAATGTGTTATGTCTGGGTTTGAACTAGTTCAACTACATGGTGTTACGGCTATAGAAGTAACAGACATATCATCCGAATAGTGAAGTAAACAGCCCCACTCTTGAAACTCATTTCAGCTATATTGTGCAACTGATTTACTGAATCGTCCTCAGACAGCATACGATTACCTGTATTCATTCATATTTTTTAGTCATTATAACGGCTTGAATATCCCGGGTCGATTTTGATTAAATGGCAATCAGCTTAGACATTTGGTAAAAGTTGTTTAGTCCACAAACATATTTCTGATCACAAAACAGTCATCGGTTTGCCAACTGTATTGCAATTAGGCAACGAATATATTTTTTTCTTTTGTATAGATCGGCATGTCGTAATTGCCAATGCTGGAACGTACGGCTACCGACAATTCTCTGTTTGTTGGGTATACACAGGAAATTATTGGAAAAGAAATTGGAAAAAAAAATCATTGGAAAAATAAACTATTAATTAAACCTCAATAATACATTGTGTTATGTATTACGAATCTTAAAAAAAAAATAATTCCCTTATTTAATAATCTCATAAATAAGAAGGCCAATCACTCACTCTTTCAGATACTGATTTAAATTCTGCGTCATTTCCAAATAAAATCTAATCTCTTCTAAAAATATGTAGGAAAATAACCTCTTATGAATATTTAAAACACGAATTTTCTAGAAGTTTAGATTTTGCATATAATTCACGTGTTAACATTGTAGTTAGAAACATATTGAAAGCACTTTAAAACACGTTATAAAACTTTTATTAAAATCATATTATAAAAACATTTACTAAGATTTTTCTCCATCATATCATGGCATCATCAGGCAAAACATTTTTACAAAAAAGTAGAAGAGACAGCACCTTTATATATCCAAGGATCTTGAAACAGTTACAGCATAAGACAATTTGAACTGAACAGGAAGAGTCGTTTAAGAATTCAAGTGAAACATCGACCCTTCCTGTTCAGTTCGAAATGCAGTAAAGCATTTCCATCAATTATATTCAAAAGAAAAGAACGTTTAGCTCAATTTTGTGTAGCCCTGTATATTTTCTATAAACAATATTGTGAACTTAAATTTAGTCTTACATGAAAAACATATAACACAAAAGGAATTACAATTCAGCAATTTTCAAGTATAGCCCCACTATATCCAAATACTTTGAGTAGCCCTGTAAACGAATGATGAATGATTTTCATAGCACAATCTACATAATGCATGCTTTTACACATTATGAAATAGTAATAAAATATAATGAAATATCTTTCAGCATATCATATAATTTTAATAACTTTAATAAACTTTATATCCAACGTTTCGGTTAAATTTCATCTTTAACCATCCTCAGGGAAAAATGATGTTTAAAAACCATGAAAACCATTGTCTGTGTTTATGGTTTTTAAACATCATTTTTCCCTGAGGATGGTTAAAGATGAAATTTAACAGAAACGTTGGATATAAAGTTTATTAAAGTTATTAAAATTATATGATATGCTGAAAGATATTTCATTATATTTTATTACTATTTCATAATTATTAAAACAGCATATATAAAAGTGGAATAAATATTTCTGAATTGCTTTTACACATATAAGAAATATATACTTATTTCATTTGGTTTAGTGCAGCTATATATATTAAACTCTACTTTACTGCAATATCCCCCATAGACGTAATGTATTTGAATTCTCTTGAATATTCCTGTACATAAACCATTTGCTTGATTTCAACGAAAGTTTTAGTGTAGCATGCCTATATGATATACATTTAGAATGCTGAGTTTGGACTTCCTGCTGTTATTTGTTCTTGAGATATGCTGATAAAAGACACGCACAAACACAGACCAACCGCTAAAAATCTTTTTCATATTCAAGGAACCTCAGAACAAGTAAATATAACAAAAACTCAATTTCGAAAATTTGACCCAAAAACAATACTTTCTGTACCATATATATGAGTAAGAGAAAGTAAAAAAAAAAAAATATCGTACTAAAAAACAGCAATGGAATCCTAATATGTACCGCATTTAAATGAATAGTATGTGTACAATTATACTTTAAAATATAATATGGTGTAGGTAAATAAATCAGTGTGTATCAGTATTGGAATACTGCATTCGAGTAAATAAGTCTTAAGCCATAGTTTTATCAGTAGAAATTATTTTAGATTATTAAAATCATGTGTGGTTAAGTTGTTAGAATAATGCTAAATCCAATAGTATGTGTCAAAATAGTAGAGTACGCAGTATCAAAGTATTGCTAGCATCGTAAAATATATTTTAATGAACTTTTGATCAATTCCATGCATTAAAATTCTGTATCCTCATTTGACTACATAATAAGTGAAAAAATTAATATCACTTGCTACTTATTCAGCAATTGTACTAAAATGATTTCATTGCTCTAAAATGAGCTTTATTGCTCTCTTTAAGATTATAAATCATTTTTTGCTTTACACTTTTCAAGAAATTAATTTTTAAGTGAATGTTAGGACACGATTTTCAGCATTATTGTATATGTTATTAGTTTATTTTTCTGATTTTCATGTACGGATGCATTAAGGGTGAATATTGAAATTTCTTTTAATTATATTAACCTTAAAAGTAAAAATATTAATGAGCAAGTAGGGAAATTTCTCACAAGCAATTAGGCGTTATAAGCATACAAATATGGTGACCAGATTAGAGTAATTTTTATGGTAAGTTAAACATTACTAGGATTAAACAAAATACCTTCAAAATAGGGGCTGTCCTCAGAAAATCAGAATTATTAGCCACATATTAGAATACCGTTATGAAAAACTTGTCGACTTGTAAGAAAGTAATTTTTAAAGAAATTGGCAGGTTCTAGTCTCTTTATTCAGAGTAACCTCTTGCAGAGCTGCCAACATTTTTAAATTTTAAATTACAATTGACACCAGTATTTTTAAAGGGAAAATGTTATATATATTTTCGACGATTAATATTACCGAAAACAGCTATAAAAATTTTCCGGTTTGAAGTCTCCCTTGAAAAACGGGAGACTTGGCAACTATGCTTTGAATCAGTACAACAAAACTGTAATTATAATGATTATTCTCGAAACTATCCAATAGTGCTCTTGATTCATCGAATATTCTAATAGCAGTTCAATGAAGCTTTCACTCGTGGTGCAAAATCACTGTTCGACGAATGTTCTGGAACTATACAAGAAAACAGTAGGGAGGTTCAGGGGGGAGGCGGGGACAGTCAGGGTTATTTTACATATAAATTATGTAACAAATGCAGGTAACCACGTAATTTAGGCTACTTTAAACTCTACAGTTTATAATTTCTGTTGTTCAAATTGATAAAAGATTATGCTTTGACGTGGCATTGTAACTTCAATATAACCCGGCTTTACAGACATAAGAACACTGATTAGAAATCTGTGACATGCCATCTAAACGATATTAGATATGCAGCCATGTACCTACATTTGCTAATTCAATCAATGCTTCAGAGTAATTTTATGTACTCTGTTTATGCAAAACTGTGCACCACCTCACGTAGAATTACCTGTTAAATATCTCTAATGACAGAAATTTATACATGACTTACAAAATCAGAAAACCGTCCAAAACATCTTGGTTATCCTTCATGAGATTTTAATTTCTGTGTTTATAGATTACGATATATTAAAATTTGAAACAGAACTTAGTTGTTTTTGAAAACAGAATTTCGCAGTTGATTTTTAACTATCTGGCAACATGAATGTCATATTTATAATAAGTCTATTGTTAGATTATAATTTTTCAAGCAAGGCAATAAAAAGCATATCAAACTTTGCACCAAAGGGCAATGATGTTATGAGACAATTTGTATCTTCGGTAAATTATTGCATATGAGTTCGTTGCTTATTTCTGTACTGATAAGTATAAAGGATTTAAGTCCATATTCTTGATTTTTCAGGAGACTAAAAATAAAGTTAAACTAACTAAAAACAAATCAGAAGAATTGATTAGGAAAAAGGGATTCCGTTGACTTATACCCTTTATACCATTCAGTGATTGTCAACCTTCATTTAAAAATGGGAAAAAATTGAATTAAATATTTTATACCATACATGAATGATAAATTTCTGACTTGAACCTTTTTTTCCAATGTATTTTCTCAAAGACTAAATGACATAGACTTGAATCCTTTATACCAATCGATAGAGAATTTTTTTCTGAGTCTGACTATGTACTTAACTCAAAATCGACATTTTTGGACTTAAATCCTTTATACTTATCAGTACAGATTTATTTTTAAATATTTTAATTAGATTTTTGTATTATATCAATTTAATAATGCTTCTATTTCTCTTAAAATAAAAGGTGTTGCAGATACTTTTCAGAAAAATGAAACTGACTCCCACCGGAGTGTAGCTTTTCCTTTTATCAAACAAATAATGATTTACTAGTTCTTTTTCTAAAAAAAAAAAAAAATCGAAAACGATACACTCAGGATAATATGTGTACAAAAGCGTTCTTGTTGAAATAGCCAAGAGCTTTTGTGCAAGAGGGAGCCTAAACATGTTTATTTAACTTGGATCACCTTGTTTGTCTCCTAAGGAAAAACTTGTTTTGAAGTGCAGAAGTATATAAAAATAATTAATATTATTGCTATTGTTTAAAATACATTCTGTATTTGTAAAACATTTTATAATAAAAGAAGAATAAAATATATATTGCATATTAAAAGATAAAAAAAAATTGCTGTTTTTCAATCCTCAAATAAAATAAATCTCTTCGTTTAAATCTCTTTAAAAAGGTTCATTAAGCGTTGGTGTCAACATTTCAGTTTCAACTAAGAATGTACAAATCAGGAAAAAGTTTTAAATTAAAAGTTTTAATAAGGATTTTTTAAACTGAAAACCTCTCTGAATAAACAACATGAATTAGGTCATAAAAGCCTTAGAAATTGAAGTGTAAACTTAACCTTCTTCATTGAAACATAGTAGAAATGACTAGCTCCTCTATGTGAATTAGTTGTAGCTCGTAACAGCGAATGGATTTTAGGGAAATAACATCTTTCTTCGGGGTACTGAAAGTGAAGGAATAGATGGAATAAAGAGAGGGCTAAATTGAAACGAGGAGTATCGAGAATGCTCCTTCCCTTTTGGTTGCTATGGAAACAATCCACCCTAGTAATAATCACTAATAATGGCATCGAGCTTGTGAGAGATCGTGAATGAGAATTGATTTGCACCTGTTATTTAAATAGATCCTAGGAAATCAAATTCGCATGGCTATCGGTTTGTTCGTTAAATTAATGCTTAAAAATCTTGTATTAGTGCAAAGAACTAATTGATTATTTTTTATTCGATACGTAAAATCTGTAGATCCCGTAAAAAACACATTAAAAGACTGAATTGGAATTGTGAGAATAAAATATTTTAGAAGTCATCTGTTTAACTACGTTTTAACTCCGCTAATTTTCTATCTTGTCAGTGTAATATTGTTTAATTTTATGTGAACGAAACAGATCTACTGTGTAGATAAACAATTTGAAAGACGGTACTACATCATTAGATTACATGATCAATGATACCGTCGATCATTCTTAACAACAAAGAAAAATATATATTCTATTATTGAAACCGAGCAAATCAAAAACTAAACTGTTCTAAAAAATATTCTGACTCAAGTGACATTGAAAATTTTATTATGTTAAGAGAAGAGAAAAAAAAAGACCATATCTTCTCATGATTACTTCATTTGAGAATTTAAGAATGTTTTATTTGAGAAGTTACAATTATTTCAATTAAATTTTGAAATAGGCACATTTTATGTGTTGTGAAAAGTAGCAGCTTTTATCAAAACTGCTTTAGTTAAATAAATTAAGGAAAAAGAAACAGTAAAAAATGCTTCTAATGTCAGTAAAGATTACTTCGATTATTTCAAATATTTTTATGTATCGGGTAATTTGTAATAATCGCAACCACTGTTGTAACTCCAAAATGATTTATTGCAATCCTCATATAAATAGTAATAATAATAATAATAATAATAATCATCTAAGTTTAATTGAAATTGTTTAGTTAAAATTATAAAAGGAAATAGAGGAAAAATATATAAGCTTCGTGTTGCCTAAAATTCGATTATATTATTAATTACTAATTGCTACTATCTCTCTCAAATATATGAAACATGAAAATTTCGAACCTGCAGTTTTCGATGGATTTACACGTTTCGACGTGTCCTAAACACGATTTGACTATTTATTAGAAAATCTGTGCGTGTGTGTTAAAAAATTTATGGTCGTTGTATCCACAATTCAATAGACGAAATTTAACCAAAAATGATATTTAGTTGAACTTTGTGCTAAACAGGTACAGATTACATTTGGGAATTAATTGCTAAATAGGTGGTGCTATCATTCTAATTTTTTCAAATATGCCAGTATAGGACAAAATTTCGTATAAATATATATAATCCGAGGTATTTTTTACTTTTTAATGTAAAATTGAAATATATTTATGATAGTAATAGTCAACCAGGAAACCATTTTTGTATAGGTGAGGACATTGCTCCCCCATCGTGAAAAGAAAATATCCCCCCCCCCTCACTCTTTTTTTTTTTTTTTTTTTTTTAACAAACATAAATTAAAAAAAAAAAAAAAAAAAAAAAACTGAAATTTCGGCACAAAATTGACTTTCTTTGGACATTTTGTGTAATACTGCTCTGAGAGGAAAATCATCTGCATTCTTCAGGGCAATTATTTTTAATAAATTATAATTCTAATCAATAATTTCTATTGCGCGTAAGGAACTATATGAAAAGATTTTGTGATGGTAACAACCTATTAGTGAGACATTACATGGTACAATTGAGATTAAAAAAATAATTCTTATCAAATGAAATATTCTTTTTACGTTCTCTGACATTAATATAAACTAAATAGACAGAAAATTAATAAAGATTTAATTAATATCAAAATTATTAATTACTATCAGCTCAAAATGCACTTTCACAATTTTAAAACATCTCTCATTCTTAATGCTCAAATAATTTGCCTTTCGGATCTTTATGAAACACCTATCTTTATGAACATTTTGAATATCTTTACAAAGTTTTGAGACACTCGGTACCAAATTTTGAGACATTTTTTAATTATTCTGCAAGTTAAAAATTACTTTGTGCAAATTATTTATAAGCTCATATGAAACCTCATATCATTATTATTTTTTTTTTAATTCAATATTTTGTTTTGAACTTTCTAATGATTATTTTTAACAGTTCATAAATTAATGCATTTCAGATATTTATTTTTATTTAAAAAGAATTCTAGTCTTCAGTAAATAGTCCAGTCAAAATATGAAAAAAAAAAAAAATGTTGTTTTAAAATTGTGCACAGTCATAATCTAGAGTGTCCTGAACGACATAATAAAAGCCCCCATCTGTGGTAGTGAGCGGGGGCAAGGGGCTTTTAAAGGTGGGCACTTTTCAGTTTTATTAAATATCTTGCAAACGGATTTAGAGGAAAAGAGAAACTCACAAAATTAATCTATGTGAAATTTCGTACAAAACTGTCCTGTTTTTTCTTTGTATGGTGTATGATCAACAATTTAGAATATATAGACGGATGAAATATCCCATATTCGTGAAAAAATGCTTTTTTCCAGTAGTAAAATTAACTAAAGTGTGTAATTAAAAGTATTCTGGTCAATCATTTTCTACTTATGTACTAATTATGTACAAAAGGGCTACGTCAGGGAAATATAGCAAAGATCTTATGTTTTTAATAAGTTTAAGGCAAGTAGGGGCAAATCTCCTTTTAGTACCAATTCAGACAACGAAGACCAAAGATTTGACAAATAGAGGGGTGGGGGTCGGGGAGAAAATTCGTGTTGTTTTGAAAATGGACGCAGTCATCATCGAAAGTGTCCTGAAAAGCACATTAAACGTCATCACCCATGAGTGATCAGCGGGAAGGGAGTAGCGGCCATTTAAAGGGAAACATGTTTTAGTTTTTATTAAATAATTTAAAAACTATGATTTTTAGAGGTGTGTGGGGAAATTCAATCAGAAAATTAAAGTATGTCAAAATTTCTACAAAAATGTTCTTTGCGTTTCATTTGTAGGATCAATAGTTTAGAAAATACAGGGATATGAAATATCACTTTTCTTGGAAAATGCTTTTTTTGCAATGATAAAATCAACCAAAGTGTATATTTAAAAAGGTTCTGGTCAAATTTTTCCATTTATGTAAATTTAGGTTTTAAGGGGGATGCGTAACTTTGTGGCAAGTAGGAGTAAATGGCGTTTTGAGTACCAATTCAGTTAACGAATACCAGAAATTGACTAAAAAAGAATTGTCTAAGTTTGAAAATGGGCCCAAACATACGAATGAGAGTCCAAAACAACATATTAAGTATCTCCATCTGAGGGAGGTGAATGTGGGGTTTCAAGGGGGGGGGGGTATTTAAAGGTTTTTTTAAGTACATTTCTTAAATATTTTAAAAACTATGGACTTAACGAAAGAAAAGTGAAATTCCCTACGGGAAATTTCCTGTAAAAATGTCCTTTGCATTTCCTTTATATGATTAACATTTTTAAAAATGTAGAATAATAAAATATCGAAATTTGTTGAAAAATACTTTTTTGCAATAGTAAAATCAACTATTGTGCGTAATTAATGTGGTTCAGGTCAAATATTTTCTACTTACACGAAATATATATTCATATAGCGATATATATGTATGTGGGAAAAGGGGCTGTGTAAAGACGATATAGCAAATGTATGTTTTAAATATTTTTGAGGCAAGTAGGTGCAAGAGATGTATCAATCCAGATGACGAAAGCTAAAAACAGACGAATAGAAAAAAAAAATAATAATCGTGTTGTTCTGAAAATTGGCATTATCATAGAGATATGGGTATCCTCAACAACGTACTAACGTGTCCTGAACGATACACTAAAATTCTCGCTCGTGGAAAGCATTTAACGGAGACTTCTTAATTTTTTTCTTAAATATCCTGTAAACTGTGCTTAGCGGATAAAATTAAGATTAAAAATTATCTACTTTTTATTTACTACAAAAATAGCCATTACATTTTCTTTGAATGATTAATAATCCAAACAATACAAGCAAATCAAAAATTATATTTAAAAAAGTCCTTTTACACAATAGTAAAATCATTAAAGACTGTAATTAAAGCGGATCAGATGCAATATTTACTACCTACACAAAAAAACTGTGACTAGTTGGTATAGTAGATACATGATTTTTCTGTTCTTTGAACTTGTCGACTTTTATGTTAGTGAGCAAGGGAAAAAATAGTATATTTTTGAAAATGAGTAAAGTCACAGCTGTATGTGTCCTGAACAACATACTGAAAATCCCCGCCCGTCAGGGGGAGGGGGAGCGTGGGTTGGGAAGCATTAAAAGTGAGCGTTTTCAGTTTTTCTTATATATCTTGTAAACAATGGGATTTAGTGGAAAAATGTTACACAGTCATAAAATTAAACTCTTTACGGAAACACTACTACATTTTCTTGAAATGATAAATATTTTAAAAATACAGGCAATGCGAATGATATTTTTTAAAGTCAATGTAAGAGATAGTTTATACAAAATACACACAATACTTAAATTATAATATACGAGTAGTAAAGCATAGTAAAACTGCATAATTCAAGTATACATTAAAAGAAAAAAAAAACACATTTTTAGTTTAAAATTCTGCATTTCCATTTATTAGGAGCATTTTATGTGAAATTGACTTTGTCATCGAGTCTTCGTGTCACGCTAGTAAACAATTGAAGTAAATATAAGCTGTTCCGTTTGTAGTTCCGTGGCTCAATTGGTTAGAGCGTGACGTTAATCAAACGGTGGTCGAGAGTTCGGTCCCCGGAAGGTCCGGCGTGTTAATTTTTGAGGATAATTAGTAGAAAAGGTCTCAATTGATAAAAGAAAATTTTTCGTTGACTACACAATATCTTAAGAATTTTCGAAGAGTTTTTTTAAGAATTTTTTTTTTTTTAGATATTAGGGAACACAAAATATTTTAGATATTAAAAAAGCTCAAAATAAAAAGTTTCAAGTACAAAATACATAAATAAATATTTAGAAGTTTTATATATTATATTATTATATGAAGTTGAATTTTTCTCATCGCGTTTTCTGTCACGGTAAAAAACAGGAAAAAAAAATGTAAGCAATTCATTGTATATCCATCTCTTAATGACTCAGTTAGTTAAAGCGTCATGTTAATTTTTAAAATAATTAATACAAAAGGTGTCAGTTGATAAAAGGAAATATTTCGTTCTGTACACAGTATTCTAATAATTTTTGAAGATTTTTTAAAAGTAGCTTTTTATCTAGTTACTAAAAAGCACAAAATAAAAATTTAAATAAAAATAAATAAATAAATAATTTTTTTAGAAGCTTTTTAGAAGCTATTTATTGAAATTGGATTTCATTATCGCGTCTTCATGTCACGCTAATAAATAAGGCATCTTAACTTTAAAGTAAATGTCAGCAGTCCTTATCGTCGCTCTTCGGCTCAGTTGGTTAGAGCGTCAAGTTGCTAATTCGATGGTGCTGATTTCCATCTCCGAAGGATCGATGTGTTAAATCTTCCAGATAATTAATAGAAAATGTGTCAATTGATAAAAGAAAATTTTTTATTGTCTGCACAGTATTCTAAGAATTTTTGAAGAGTTTTTTTGAAGAAGCTTTTTTTTAGATACCAAAAAGCATAAAATAAAAAGTTATATATTCTTTTAGAAGCTTTTTATTGAAATTGGATTTTTATCATCGTGTCTTTGTGTCATTCTGAAAAAGAAGGCACCTCCACTTTAATGTAAATTTAAACAACCTTTTTCGTCGCTCATTAGCGCATTTGGTTAGAGCATCATGGTGATAACGCGATACTCGTGGGTTCGATCCTCTCAAGCCAATGAGTTACTTTTTTGTAGATAAATAATAGAAATGATGTCAATTGATAAAAGAAAATCTTTCATTGTCTACACAGTGTCCTGAGGAATTTTGATAGTTTTATTAAAAAAGCTTTTTTTTTCTTTGAGTTACTAAATGCACAAAATAAAAATTTCAGTAAAAGTATCAATAAAAATATAAATAAATAAATAAATCACTGAAAGTTTTTTAATTTTGTGGAGCCTAAAATAAAAATTTATTCTTGCAGAGATATGCTATAAAATAGCAAAAAAGTTTCAACAACAAGAAAATTTTAAAGAACTAGCAGGCTCTGCCCCCTGCTCGCTCCGCTCCCCAACCCCCGAGGAAGGCTTTCCCTCACCCCGACATGCTTCGCTCATTAACCCATGCTGGATTCTACCCGACTATTCGCAACTTTGCCTTTCATTGAATTGGAATATTAATAATACATAACACAAGAGAAAAGTTGAACAATATTATAGAAATCCACCATATTTGGTATCACATTGAAATACACAATATTTAATATGTCGTTTATAATATGTGAAAAATCTGTTTTAACGTTCGACAATTAAATAACAATTTGCCATTATTTTGAGAGAAAACATATGTTATACAGCTAGACACACAAAATAAACAACGATAGCACTAACTGTTTAGAACAGAGAGAAATTCTTAACATCTAAACGATTTAGCGTTACAGCTTTAGTATACGATCCACTTGTTAAATTTTTGTCACTGTTTGACGATGAATTTTTCGGGCATTATTGCTTGATTAAAGAAATTATGAACTTATTTTTTCTAATGCCTATATCTTTTACTATTGAATTTTTTTTGTTAATTTAGGACAATATGTAACACTCTGGATTTATTTCCAATGAGCAGCAAGGTTTAAAATGGTGCTTACAACAGTAAAGATGCAATTTTTTAAAGTGCACTTTTTCTAAGATATGATTTAGTCAGTTCCATTGAAAATAAATACCTTATGTGATTACTGCAATTATTGTAAATATTTCATTAGTAGTAGTACGACAGGACAATTTCTTTCAGATAGCGATTTTGCATTGCGCCATCAATTTGCCAAGATGCCCGTCAATATCTGATTTTACCATTTCTTAAACTGTATTGAATACTAAATTAAATCGGGGGAAAAAAAGAAAAAAAAATCACATTTTTCGAAACCAACTGATAAGGGAAAAAAAATCATCCTTGATTATACTGTAAAAACGAATTGCCGGTTTGAAGTATTCGAGATAGACCATCACCACTCATAAATTGGATGGCTTTTGGATATTTGTTGACAATATTTTCTGAATAAATATTCATGATGGCTCCTGGATAATTGTTGGCGATATCCTCTGAATAATTATTATTGTTGGCGATATCTACTGGTATATATTGATCATGACATCTTAATAGTTGTTGGCGATATCTCCTGAACTTGTGTTAATGATGGCTTCTGAATATTTGTTGGCTACATCTTCTGGATATGCACTGATTACACCTTGATTTTTTTACATATATGTTATGTAATATTGAATTTAGAAAATAAAAAATGTGTGTGAAGAATGAAATATAATGATATTGGATAATTTAATTTAATTTAATTTGTAGAGTCATCAATGGTGCAAGAAAAACTACTTTAGCCATTTTTTTTTCTAATAATACGGGTAACATTTTACCTGGAGATATTTTGTACATTTAGGCCAAATAAAATTGTTCTTTTTTTCCCTCTTGAATTAAGTTAAAAAATATTTAAAATAAAATTGAAAAAAAAAAAAAGTGCTAAAGCAATGGTACAGTTTAACCTCTTGGCGAAATTTACATTTGGCACCGAAGTAGATTAGACTTTTCTAGCAAAAGTCTTGACATGCATAACTGAGATAGATAATTTTAATCATCGTCAAAATAAATGAAAAATTTAAAATCTGCCAGTGAGGTCCTGTATTAGGTGTAACTAAAATATTTTGAAACAACTATAGCATCTCCCCACAGCTGAATTTGGCGATTTATTTTTGGCGAATATGGTTAAATCATAAATCTAAAAATCATAAATCATAAAATCATGAGCTAAATTACAAATCGTAAATCATAAAATCATCAATTCAAAATAAACAACATGCAGGCTGCCATATTATATTGCAAACAGTCCAGAACGACATCGTTATCCTTCAAATCGGCGCCAAAGAAAAATCGCCAAAATCAGCTGTGGGGAGATTTTATAGTTGTACCAAGAAATATATCATGGAAATGTCTAATTCTGTAATGTTAAAAAATTATCAATGCTAAATAAGAAGATTTTTCGTTTATAATTGAGTTTGAATTTAAATCTAGATACTTTTGTTTTCCAAAATCTATCCAAAGTATTTTAAAAAACGTTTTCAAATAAAAATAATAAATACACTTTAATGGTAAAGAGAAATGCGGTTAGTTACACATACACGACATTATTTCGTTATTCACAAAAAAAAAAAAAAAAAAAAAAAAAAAAAACAAATAAATAAAATAAACATAAATATTGCCAGTAATAACATTAATTTTCTAAAAGTAGAAAAAAGAGGGTGTTTGCGGAATTTATTTTATTTTTTTACACCAGAGATAACATTTTTATTTCTCTGTGGAGAATGACGTCATTGTGGAAAATGATGTAATAAGAGAAATTATTTCTTTAATGGCAAGTAGAGTACCTTTATAAACCCGAGGTTTTTATTTAATAACTTCGTTAATTAAAATGATACAGATTTCTAACTTCCTGAAATGCCTTCCTTGAAATATTCGGAACACATTGATACCTCCCATGATGCAGAGCGTTTTGCCCTCCGCGAGAAGATGCTGTCGCAGACAAAAAAAATTTGACGCCAGCTACAGAAACTTTGTTTTAATATATAGAGAAAATATAGATATTTCACTTTTGCAAAACATGAAAAATTTTAAATATTCTAAATATTTTAAAAAGCATTCGAGAGCAATATTACTTTTGTATAAGTATTTGTTAGATTTTTCTAGAATGTTCTATGATTTTTCTTGACAGTTCTTAGACTTTTGGTTAGAGCGTCATGCTGATAATGCGATTGTCCCGAATTCGGTCCTCGAAAGACGATATAGTACTTTATTTTGCAGATAAATAATCGGAAAAAAAAGTCAATTGATAAACGAAAATCTTCCGTTGTGTACAAAACACCCTAAGAAATTTTAATTAGTTTTTTTAAGAGTCTTTTTCCTTTTTTGTAACTAAAAAGCACAAAATAAAATTTAAGTAAAAAATCATTTTTTAAAGTTACAAACTTTTCATTGTGAAGCCCTAAAAAGCATAAAATAAAATTTATTCTGTCAAAGACATGCTACAAACAAATGAAAGTTTCAACACTAAGAAAATTTTTAGAGAAAAAATATAGGTACTTTCCTTTTGTAAGAGATGAAAATTTTTTAATGTTCAAATTTTTTTTAAAAGCTTTCGAGACATTTGAAATTTCTGGCCTAACGAATGATTATACAAAAACTAATAACTAAGAATATTGGTCTCGAAAGCTTTTTAAATATTTTGAACATTAAAAAATTGTCATATCTTGCAAAAGCAAAGTACCTATTTTTTTTCTCTGAAATGTTCTTAGTGTTGAAACTTCCATTTGTTTGTAGCATGTCTTTGACAGAATAAATTTTATTTTATGCTTTTTAGAGCTTCACAATAAAAAGCTTCTAACTTTAAAAAATTATTTTTTACTTAAATTTTATTTCTTCTTAGAACATAAATAGTTGATGTTTATCTGTAATAGATAATGCACGCTTGAACCCATTAATTATTTTTAACTATTGTTCTTAGGATTCATCTTTTGTGATTATATGCTTGATTTCGAACTCATCAGGGTGCTACAAAAAGATAAACATTGAATGCCCCAACTCTCTCGCTAAATCCAGCTAAATTTCATCGATTTCAATATATTTCAGAAAAACTGAAAAATGCTCCTTTGCCTCTCGCTCAACCCCCTTCTCCGGATGAGGAGTTTTATGTGTTTTTTCAAGACACTCTCGGCTATGACTGTGCCAATTTTCAAAGTTACGCGACTTTTTTTTTTTCTATTCGTGAAATTTCGGCCTTCGTTGGCTTGACTATAAAGACTGGTTGCTGATAATGATAAACTTTTGAAAAATATTTTTTTAATTCATATGAATTTTACTATATCCTTCTTTGTTCAGAAGAATTGTTATGAAACTACTCTAAATTTTCGGATAGGAGTTTGATCTCAGTCTACCAAGACTAATAAATATAGTTTGTTTTTCTTACTAATGGCACCCTCTTCCAATAAAATCGTATAGGGTCAAATTTTAGAGAAACCAAGTGTATTTGAAAAAAAAATGTATTAATGTTTGAGTTTAAATTCTACAATCATCTTTCAATCTTTCTCATTTTTTTTAACTTTAATTTAACAACTTCTAAAATAAAAAAAATCAGGAGTGACTCCACTCGACTTTCCGAACATTGAGTAACTAACAGTTTTGTAGATAAAATGAAGAAAGAGGAGTTGCTAAACAAACAAAAAATAGAAAACCATAACAGAGTGTTTGAGTATTTTTCTCCATATATCACACGAGGTTTTATTTAACGCTACTGAACTTTGAGTCCTTAGATCATAAGGATAAAGAATTTTTCGTTGTGTCCCTGTAAAAATCTGTAAATGCTAGTTTCACCAAAATGCTTATAGTTAGTGCAACAGTGATTTATAATATTCATACAAATTTTCAGCTCAATTAAATAAGGCGTTTAGATGCTATCGCTGGTTTCATAGACCATAAAGATAAAGAATTTTTCTTTGTCTCCCTGTAAAAAAACTGTAAGTGCTAGATTCACCAAAATCTATACAGATTGAGTATCTGTGACCTATAATATGTGTATAAAGTTTTTGCTCAATTGAATAAGGCGTTTAGATGCTATCGCACTTTTAAAAATTTGGCAAAGAATTTTTCTTTGTGTCCCTGTAAAAAAACTATAAGTGCTAGATTCTCCAAAATCTATACAGATTGAGTATCTGTGACCTATAATATGTGTATAAAGTTTTTGCTCAATTGAATAAGGCGTTTAGATGCTATCGCACTTTTAAGATTTTGGTCCCTTGGCCATAATGATAAAGAATTTTTCTTTGTGTCCCTGTAAAAAAACTATAAGTGCTAGATTCACCAAAATCTATAGGGTTCGTTTTATGGTGACTTACAATATACGTACCAACTTTCAGCTTATTCGAACAAAGCGTTTAGACGCTAGCGTGTTCACTCACAGACATACACACATACATACACACATACATACACACATACATACACACATACATACACACACACATACATCATCGTAAAAATAGTGAAAACGGACTCGTTGGACCTCGAAACGTATAGAAACATCAAAATCTCGAATTCGGATTTTTGACATGATTACAATACTTTCCTCACTATAGTGTTCTGAAAGTAAAAATTGGAAATATGGTACAATACTAATTTTGAAATTTATGAATATTTTTTCAAATATTATTTCAAATATTATTTCAAATTTGATTTTATAGAAGCAATATTTTGATTATAATATTTTTTAAATAGATGGAGAGTGTTTTATTTATAATGTGGTTAATTCCATAATATTTTTAAGTCGTAAAAAAAAAAAAAAAAAAAAAAAAAAAAATTGCTATCGATTTTATATTTAACTATTATAAAAATGTTTCTTTTTCGAAATACACAACACTCCATAGTGGTAGGGTTTTTCTTCTTCTTCTCTTTTCTTCAAGGAAAATTTTCGACGACTTTTGTTTTTTAATCTCTGATGGCTCTTTGTAATGATGAATATTCTTTCTCTGTACCTTAGAAGCAAGAAATTTCTAACAGCCGGTTTCACGTGAATGTTTTGGGCATTATGAATAATCTCATGCAATTGATTTTGTAATCAAGATTCTAAGGAAAGCCTATGCACCGATATTTCGTCTTTTTTGACGTGACATGAGAAAAAGAGAAAATGTTTGACATCTTATTTATATATACATTTCTTTCTTTTTTGTATATTTTAATTTAGGACCACAAAAATTGTATTAAATTCGTACATCTGCGTTTTCGGATTACTAAATTTTATCTAGGGCTGAAATATTTTTAATGACTATATTCATATTGCCGTTAAAAAATAAATAAAATAAAAAAATGTCTGACACATTTTGATGTTTATAACTCGTAAAATAATGACGATAGATTTAAACTAATAGCATTAATTGTGAGATATATTTAAAAAAAAATTATACCCCTTGTCAGTAAACATCCACATGTGTGCCCTTCGTCGCACGGTAAATATCAAGATTCGATTTCATTTCAGCTACGGGCAAACACGCAGGCATCCACAACGGCTATTGTGATTGTAAGCCTGTCCTTATGTTCATCAATGCTTGACACTTTCCTCCTGTGAACAATGTCCTTTTCAAATACCCAAAGGAAAATGTCCATCGGTGTGATATCAGGTTACCACTTTGATCAATATTTTAACGGTCAAAATGTGTCAAAATATTGGCATCATGTATATATGCATTTATTATTGATTATCTGGCTCTGTTCGCTTCGTTAATCCCTATATTTAAATAAATATTTTTTGTAATATTAAGTGTCAATTGTTAATTCCTGTATTTAGTAATAAGTCTCAAAAATAAGAACTTCCCTTATGGCTAAACCAGTGCAGCATGCCAGCGACCGTTGCAGATTGTTTAAATCTCTGCTGATTACCTAACATCTCGAAAATAAATGCTAGGATTAGAAATATAAATCTAATTAACATTATGTCTCTAGATTACTGTACTATTTGTATATTCTTATTTTCTTTGTAGATGGAGATTTTAAATATCTTCTAAATTGCTAATACTTCTCAAACAAAAAAATACTTTTAGAGATTTTTAAATTTGGCACTATATTATAATCTGTTAATTTTAATTGTAACTGATTTCAGATAATAGTCAGGTTTTTGTAAATATGTTACATAATATAATTTTTTCTGTGAATTTCAGATTCATTTGCAAAAAATTCTGCTCATAACAGCTAATTCTTTTAAAAACACGTTTTATTATAGGCGTATTATAGTAAAAGGATGTGTTTTCAAAAAAGATGCTTCAACTTTGATTAGCCATAAATACACAAATTCTGTTTTTAAGATAAAAAACATAGTTTTTAATTTTTACTTGTTTCATCTTTAATTATATTTCTTCAAAGGAAAGGGGCTATATAAATTCTAAATTCCGTAACTTTTACAAAAATATGATTTCACTTTAAAGTATTCATTCATGTACAGCAGAGAACTAAGTGAAAATGTTTTTCTGGTTTCATGCATACTGATAAACTTACCTGTTTATGATCAAATTATTGGAGAATAATAATAAGAAACACCTTGTATAAATTTTTAAAGAAGGATAGATATGTCATATTGAAGAAAAGATGAAGAAAATTAGCAGAATGCATAGTATTTTTCAGGAAGAACTAACAACAATTTAACTGTTCATTTTTATATTACAAAAGAAAAGTTAGAGAAAATATACCTTTTTTAGCTTTCGGAAGCTTTTTCAGTAAAAACTCTTTTTAGTGAATGCTTCTAACACTTGCTTCACTTCTCACCATTAAACTAAAATTGACTGTTTCAACTTTTTTTTTTTTTTTTTTTTTTTTTTTTTTTTTTTTTTTTCTGAGAAAAAGATGAGCTTTAGATTACATTTCCAATCCATTGTAATGTAAGTCAGAAAAGCAAATTGAAAGAAATATTAAGTACAACATATCTCACCTAGATTTGGCTGTAAAAAAAAATCGCAGTGCATCTCAAATGGGTAGAAAAGTAGTGATTGCTCACGCAAAATTAGATAAATGTGAAAATTAGGAATAAAGCCATATCGCTGAAAAGAGTATCGAATGGTATTTTATTTTCTAAAAAATGAAATGTGTTTTCTACTAATGTACGATAAACATTTTTTGTATAAACATTCTAAGCTCCTTTTCTGTGTTTTAGAAAAACAGATTTAACAAATGGATTAATTTAAATAAATTTTTAAAACAATTAACATTTTATGTTTACATTTTCTTATTACAGTAAAGCGGTAATTTAGAACACAATTTCATAGTTTCAAAGGAATTTCATAGTTTTAATAGAATGATTTATATAACTGATAAATTGCGTAATCTTTAAAGATGTCATTCATTATTATCCAGTATTAATTACGTAGTCATTGTTTTTATATTATTTATAAATGAATTCAGCTAACCGTTTAATATATGTATTACTTTCTTTCATTTGAAAACACACATTACCCATAAATTTGTTTTAAAAAAAAATCCAAATTAGTTTGCTTGCTGATGTGGTTCATATATATATATATATATATATATATATTAAACTTGACTTAAAATCTGGTCAAAAAATAAATAACTCTCTCTTGGTGATAAATTTTTCTCATCCTGTTTATAATAAACTTCATATTTACAATATCCTTAATAATCCATCCAATCCTTTTCCTATAAAAAAACTTCGTCATTCAAAAAACTTTTAAATACAATATTACTTTAGGAAGAAAAATATTTAACTACAATAAATTTGCTAAATTTCTTACTTCTAATGAACAGCCTCCGTGCTATTGTTCTTATTCCAAATATATGTCTTTTTTCAATCCATCTCATGGTCATATTATTACTGGCATTATCAATATTGTAGAAAATCTTACTTTAAGATCTTTGAAGTATGGTACTAACTTTCGTATGCCTTCAAAATTCAAATTTATTGATATCATTATCAATTTAATTTAGACTTGGATCTCTTTATATACAAAATTGCTATTGATTATAATAAACCAGTGGAATTTTTTAATGAGTGGAAATTTAAGTTACTTGATAAATTTAAACTTCATTTAGTTTATAGTATGCACCATCTTTTTAATATCAAGTACTATAATTTCAAAGAAATCAATTCAGCAATTCTAGACTTACAGTCTAAATTCATTATTACTTATGTTGACAAGGCGGCTAATAACTATGCAATTATTTGCAAAAAGTATTATTATAAACAACTTCTTTTTGATACTATGGATACTATGGATACTAGTGATATTTTTGTTAAGATTAATGACAATCTAAAAATTAAAAATAGGCATATATTTAATTATTACAAGTTAATAAATACTAAAAATAACTATAATTATCCTTATTTAGTAGTAATTCCAAAATTTCATAAAGATCCTATTAAATTTTGTACTGTTACTGTTGCCTGTAATGCCTATACTTCTAATGCAAATATTATGTTGTTAAATATCCTTAAAAAATTACATGGTTATATTGTTTCTAACAAATGTAATTTTTTTATAAAAAATAGTTTTCAACTCAAAAATAAAATTAAAAATCTTACTGATATTACTGGTATAAAAACATTTGATTTCAATGATCTTTTTAATAATTTTGTTATTAAAGATATGTTTGATATTATAAATAAACTTTTTGTAGAAAATATGCAGTTTCTAAATCTAAATAATAACATAACTCCTTCAGCCTTTAAAACTCTGAATAGGTTTATCCTATACCATAACTATATTTTATTCAATAATTCTTTATATAAACAACGTTTAGGGTTGCCACAAGGTGGCATTGCTTCTAGTATGTTAGCTGATCTATACTTATATTATTATGAGCGTGACATTGAGTGTACTAATTTTAAATTACTAAGATACATAGATGATATAATTATATTTGGATAAACGTAACACCAATCTAGACTTACCTGTTAATTATCCTGAATATCTGTCTCTTAGTAGTACTGATTTGGAATCTAGTGTTATTAGTTTCTTAGATTTAAAAATTATTCTTAATAGTAATAGCCAATTGGAATTTGACTTATATGATAAAAGGAAAGATTTCCCCTTTAAAGTAAATTTGTTTACTAATCTTAAAACATGTTTTCATAAATCTGTTTTTGTCAATATTATTCTTAATTTTAATCTACTGATAAAATATTTAGTGTCTGATAAACATCAAAAAGTACAATTTCGATTCTTTAAAAATTTAGCATTAATTAATGGATATTCCAAACAATTAAAAAAAAAAAAAAAATTATTTTTTTCCTCTCAATTTTTATTCCAATTTAAATTTAGGTCTAAAAAATTTTATTCCAATAAACTGTATTTTAAGTCTAGAGATTATGATACTGGATTTTAAATTAGGTATTATTTTATGGTTAGTTTTTATTCCCATTATCTTTCAATCTTCGTGGCAAATTATAATCGTAGATGGCAGCACTATTCAAATATTATCTGAATCCAAAACAAAAATTTTTTTGCTTGAATAGGTTTTTGTCTTCTTTAACTTTGTTCCATGCTTCCTGGACATTTTGTACAGACATTATATGTATTTTATTTCTTTTTATTTTATTTTATTATTTATTCATTTTATTTTATTTTATTTATTTATTATTTATTTAATTTTTTTCCATTATTTCCATAACATTACTGTAGATGGCAGCACTATTCATGTTACTATAATAAATATGAATCCTAATTTACTATAATTTGAATCCTAATTTACATTAGGATCCAACCTGAATAGGTTAGTGAATTCTTTATTTTACTCCATGTTCACTGCTAATTTGGAACTGACTAACTGTGCTTTTAACTAATATCTGCTTGTTAAATTATACATGTGTCTCGTTTTTCATAACTATGAGTTGCCTCTTTTTCAATATTTTTTTCAATAATTTTTGGATTATTATTTGTATTGGTGAGTTTATTTGATCTATGTTTTTAAGTGGTCATTGGATTATCATTTTTAGTGAGGAGTTTTATTTTGATCTTCGTTTTCTTTGGTTTTATTTTCAATGGGTGTTTCGGGCCTGTGAACAGGGAGATTCTTGGCTTTTGCTTTCTTTGTGACAGAGAGGCGTCCATTTTTTAGCTTATTTGCATTCTACCAGGCCCTTGAAAACGTTAGAATGCAAATAATGTTTTTTTCTCATTCCAATTTGCTGTGATTCATTTGGATATTGCTTTGTATTTTTTTTATTTGGGTGGTCTTTGTTTTTGATCAGAGTAGTTGTTTGGATACTGAGGTTGAATTGTCTTTAAATTTCAAGTGTTTGCACTGATAATATTGTATTACTATATATATATATATATATATATATATATATATATATATATATATATATATAATATATATTTATACGTAAATAAAAAAATAATAATTTTTTAAATAATTAAAAGATCCGTACTTATCGTCAGTATGCATAGCTGGCGTATGCAATAGAATATATTATTTTTATCGTTATTAGCATTACGTTCATTTTTTTTATGTTGGCTTTAAGGAAATGATGTAAAATACGATTTTCTTAGTTATCTTTTCTTTTTGTCTCCCATTGTTTTTGTCTGAAATTATTTCGAGTCTGTTTATATATTCTTCTGCACAAATATTATATTTTATCTTAAATGTTTTAAGCAATGTTTCGGAAATATTTATAAAATTTAGTATTTGTAACAATATAAAATATATTAATATAAAGTAGATACTTCTAGAATTTGTACATAAATATCGTTTGCCTTTTAATGCTTTAAAATTAATATTTTCTCTAATTTTTGCAATGCTATATGTTAATCATTATATTGCATCAAAAGTATTACGATATCTAAAAATGAACAACCATATTTTTAAAAATAAACAACATGGCAGAATTAGATTTAAATGAGCGAATGTTACAACATACGAAGCAAAAACAAAAACTTTTTTATTAAGAGACAATAAAAAAGTTTTTGTTTATTTATATATATATATATATATATATATAATTGAGACGGTGTGATGTTTGTGTATGTTAGAAAATAAAAAATGCAAAGAACAATAACATCTAATTAAAAAAGAATTACTTTTATATAATTTATTTTTATTTACTACTTTCTGTTAAGTAAGAAAATATAAATATTATAGTATTACTATGAAAATGTAACTTTTTATAAAGGATATTATAACTTTTTATAATATCTCTTTTTTAAAAACATACAATTGTTCAAGCAACAGAAAACTCTAGCAATATAGTAATACTAGCTTCTCAAGCATGCTTAAACCTAAGCCAATATAGATCTAAAAAATAAATACATATTCATTTAGAAGATTTGAATAGAAAGTGTTCAGGAAATCTTTGTAAGCTAGGATTGTCTGAAAAAAACAGATATATTACGACGAGGATTATGTACGTGTCTAAAATATAAAATAAGGAATATCGATTGAAACATATGTTGGCGGAAGAAGTTTGAATGATTTTCAAATAAATCGTACTTTATATTATTTATCTTCAGATACATATCTATGAAGTGTTTGAAAGCAAACACTTCCTATGCTCATGAACTCACTCGAGGGATATATATATATATATATATATATATATATATTTTTTTTTTTTGGCTGTTGTTGTTATTATTTCTCTAAGATAAATGTTTATTACCATTTAAAGATAAAGTTTTTTATATGGAAATATTTGTTGTTCTTATAAATAAAATTTTTACAAATTATTTGCTATATTTTAGTGTATTAGAAATTGCCGTTGAAAATACATTTATAAATAAATTTTATAATTAAATAGCCGTCTAGCCAGATGGTCCCTTTTAAAATGTCAAATAGAGGAACAGACTCAGTTACCTTCGATGGTGGATTCTCAAAGCGACGGCAATGAAGTTTCTAAAACAAACATTTTGAATTTATTTAATGTTTCGAGAGTGTGTCATTCTCTAATACTCTTATCAATGAAAAAACTCTGGAATGACTCCACTCGTTATTTCGAACATTAAGTAATTAACAGCTGTTTAAATAAATTAATGCAAGAGAAGTCATTGAACAAACAAAGAAGAAAATTATAATAATTTTTGAGTATTTTACCCCATACCGTATGTTTTTTTTTTTTTTTTTTTTTTTTAACTTATTGCATTTCAAATAAATTGAGCCCATAGATTTGTTAAAAAAATCTTTCGTTGTGTCGCTGTAAAAATCAGTGTTTTCTAGATTCAGCAAAATCTATACAGTTAGTGCGACGGTGACCTATAACATGTATATCAATTTTCAGCTGAAGAGAATAAAGCATTTAGATGCTATCGCACTTTAAATAATTTGAGCCCATAGGCAATAATGATAAAGAATTTTAATTTATATTTATATCCCTGTAAAAAGACTATAAGTGCAAGATTCATCAAAATCTACAGAGTTTGTATTGCGGTGACATATAACATACATACCAACTTTCAGCTCATTCGAACAAAAGTATTCCGATGCTATCGTGTTCACACGTGCACATACATACGCACACACATACGTACATCATCGTTGAACTCGTGTGACCTCAAAACATATAGATACACCAAAATCTCAAAGTCGAATTTTTTTCCCGATTACAATACTTTCCTTAAATATCTATGTTCTTAAAGTAAAAGTGAGAAAATTTCTGTTATATTTAAGGCATAATTCATGGAAAAAATTATTTCCTATTAAACAAGTCAATCTTGAGTTTAAATCTCTGTTACATAGCTTAAGTATTTTCTTGTCTGTACGCAGCTTTCCAAAGTTGCAAGCGAGAAATTCCATGCTCTCACATTTCAAAATTTTTAGGAGATGCGCGGTACCTTGCTTGGTAGTTAGTGCACTGAGCTCGTAATCAGATAATTGCGGGTTAGATACTCGATCTGGCCAATGACCGTCATTTGCGTTAAAGGTGACTGGTACATTTAAAAATCGTTACAACTGCAGGGAGCGCAGTAGCCTAGTGCATAGAGCATGCAGCTCTTATTCAGAAAATTGAGGGTTCGATACTTTGACCCAACCAAAGACCGTTGTTGCCTATTAATGGTTTCTGGCGCGCGTAAAATCCGCTGTGATTGCTATGTTTTATACATTTTTCTTAAAAATAATACCTGTGGGTATTATGGATGAGGTGCAGTAAAATATCGCTTCGTTATTCGGAGACATGGCATGTAAATTGCGATGGCATGTTTCCGGACCACTCTTATAGTACAGTTTCAGAACGTCGCCTACTGTTCATTGTGTAACTTCAATGCGACTTAAATCCCACTCAACCTCTGCCAGTTCTTTGTTTGTGTTCGCAAGAAAATTTGACTTCGAAATTTGAAGTGTCTCTTCGCCCTTTACATAAGATTTTGAAGAAAATTGAGACCGATCGAAAAAAGCTTATATATATTTTTTTATTATTATTATTCTAAAGATGAATTGGGAAATCAAATTTAGAGTTTTTATAGTTTTTGATCACTTAAAACCAACGTATTGAAAAGATAATAGCACCTTCTTAAATACAAAAGTCGGTTTAAATGATGACTTATTGCACACGATAAAATCTTTTTGTGAAATTATAGAACCGACTCTAAAAAGCAACTATTATTCAAACAACTAAAAATGAAATGAAATTGAAAATTGCGCTTAAAAGCATGAAATAAATTTTTCTCGCCAAACAACAAAAACACTACAATTAATCATAACTTTTGAAGTTGGCGCAAAATTAGATAAAATTTGAAAATTTTTTAGACAGATAGCTACAAACGCTGTTGCCCCGAATGATCCATCTTCATAGTTTCCTTTATTATTTTATCACTATATACATTGGTCCATTAGTAACATTAACAGAAAACAGTGAACATCTTCGAAATTCAGTATTTATGTTTCTAAGAAGTTATAAGAGTTTTCTTTACAAATTTCTGATAGCTATTTAATATTTGTCGATTTTTGGCAGTTTTTGGATTTGGCGATCAAATCGTAATACAAAAATATACACGCAAGATGTATATTTTTGTAATATACATTATACGAAATATTGCTTCATATTCTTGATTACTGTCTTACTATACCTTGTCAAAATAACCATGATTTTGAAAGGAATTAGATATGTTCGCCAGATAATTTGGCGATTTTATTTTCGCCAAGGGCGTCAGATATCATGTCAACTCCGCAAAATTTTGCAGCTTAAGAAATCTTAACTATATTTGAAATAAAATAATTTTCAGCTGTGTTTTGTAGATGCGAAAGTGGGATGTATATTTCGAAACGAATTTGATTTTTGTATTCAATAAAACTGTCAACTTTTATTTAATTTTGCGCTGACTTCAAAAGTTATGGTTCATTGTAGTGTTTTTGTTGTTTAGCGAAAGAATTTACTTCCTACTTTTAGGCGCAATTTTTAATTTCATTTCATTTTTAGTTGTTTGAATAATAGTTGCTTTTTGGAGTCGGTTCTATTTTTTTACGAAAATATTTTATTTTTTTCCTTTCAGTGAAAATGTATTCATTGCAGAACATAAAAAGACGTTCAACGGCAGTCTCACATATCGCAATCCGCAAGAAAAGTGACAAACTCTAAAAATGGTAATTTCGAGTTTATGTCACTGAAAAATAGATGAAGTGTCTCAATGTGCACAAGAAATTTTACATCTCCATCTCGAAAATTATCCACTCGAGAGAAAGTTATGTTAGTTTTATTCATGTCAGTGCCTTGTTTTACATTTAGTTTTTCTCAAGTACTGCATTTTAAGTTTGTGTCACTTTTCTTGCCTTTATGCGACATGAGAAAATAAAAACTACCTATTTAATCCACATACATTACATTAAAAAGGTTTTAGAAATGTAAAGAAGGGATGCTCTACATTCGTAACCAAAAATCCATGTCAGACAACGAACGTATTTTTGTTTCATGTACTATCAAAGTATCCAATATCAGTAAATATATGAAATTAAAACATTCAAAAGAAAAGCTGCTTGTAAAGAATCGATGACTCTCTATTATTCATATAACGCTATCAAATGAGGCTTCAAAGAAAAAACTACAGCGCTTTTTTTAATAAATTAAAACAGACATAGAAACGATATAACGATAACCTCGACTGGAATGCAGATCTGGATTTTGATTAAATTTTACAGAGAGTACGTGTCACCCGCTACGTTTGAATGTGCACAGCGTATAGTTCAAACACGGATCCAGATATGCATTGCAACTGACGGTTAGAAGTTAAAACATTGTAATAAAGGTTTTTATGCTTTCTAAGCTCGCTTCAGCATATTACAGTGCAGGAAATTCCGAACACACAGAAGCACGTTAAAAACATTCTTTTTTTTAACATTCATATTTATAAAGTGTCTTTCTGTAATAAATCGATGATGCTCTATAACTTTAATTTACATTTCTTAACCTACTTCATATTGTTTTTGAGACAGAAACGCTATTTCCGCTATTCTCCACCGAAGGCGCTCTAAGCGATCGCATCTCTTACCGCATGGCCACTTTATTATACTACTATTACAAGTGTAGCTGAAGCCGTTTAGCATTTAAAAGAGTGAAAACGGACTTTTTGAGAACACCCTATAATTTGTTTAAATCTTAATGAAATCATAATGAGACCTATTTCATGCCAAGATCTTTACAACAAAAGAAAGCATTAAAATTGGAGCCTCCATTGTTAAGTCGGTTAAAATTAACAGTACGCTAAACGATGTGACCTCTTACAGTAACCGTATTTTGAACTACATGGCACACGTGTCACCAGCTACGCTGCAACGTGTGCAATGTAGTTCAAGTGTGCATGGGGTAAGAAATTGCGAATAAACAAATGCACGTTTTTAGCGTTCTATTTTTGGCATCAATGTCTACAAACTGTCTTTTTTCACTAAAACGATGATACTCTTCAATTTTGTAATTCACTTTTTTTCTCTATCTTGAACCGTTTTCGAGATAGGAACGCTAGCATCGCTATTTTCCACCAGGTGGCGCTGTAAGAGCTTTAATCTTGTAGCGCATAGCCTCTTTACTATACCTACATACGACTTTTATGACTATTTCTGCAGCCGTTTAGCAGTTAAAAGAGTCGGGACTGAGATTTTTTGGCATCCTGTATTTTCTTTAGATCGTAAAGATATTGCAATTTCAGACCAAGACCTTTTCAACAAATCAAAAAGTATCAGAAACAGAGCATCCATTCAGAAGAGTTATGAGCTAACAAAAAAAAAAAAAAAAAGCATACGGTTTGAATTGAGAGCCTCCTCTTTTTGAAATCGGTTAATAATTTGTAAATCATAAAGAAAAATCTTTTATTTTCTTGACCCACCTATGAGTGAATCGCTGATTACGTATCACTATTATGACATTAAATGGTTAAATACAATTAAACTCTATTCTTTTTTTTTTTCTCTCTCTCTCTCTCTCTTTTTTTTTTTTTTTCTTATGAAATAGTCGGTTCGTCCATGGTTTGTAATTCCCAACGTCTAATCATAGGAATGTGATAGTTTCGAATTGGCTCAACGATTTCTGCGCATGTTCAAACACTCCCATTTTCATCTCTGAAAAGAAACAGCCTTCTGTTTTAATTATATAATATATATCTCTTATTTAATTGTGAGTACTTTCATTCACATTTTTTAATCTTTTTATAATTTGAAAGGTTGAAAATCCAAAAGTTAATAAAATAAGTGATATAAATACAACAAAATCGCATCTTTAATGCGCAAGAAAATGCAGCAAGTAGAAGATAACGCAAACAATATTATAATGTAAAAATTGTATATGAATGCAGGAATAAAATAAACTTTAAAACGGAAGCAATCAGAATATATTAATTAGCCCAAAAAGCATTGAAGAAATCGTGAGGGGAGCCCCTGAATGCAGATTGGAAAGATTAAGATGATTCAAGAGCTGCTAGTGAAACCAATAAGTAGCATAGCTCACAACATCTTATCAATAGGAAAGAACCAAACCACTGCAGTTTAGAATACAAAACTGTGAAATTCTTTAAGTAAGAAACAAATGAACATGTTTTTAATGACCATATTATATATAAATACAAAAACTATGTATAATACAACTATATTTTGTATTTATATGTAACAAATATATAAATACAAAACACTATAAAAACAAACTTATCAAAAAATGAAGTAATCAATGTCACGAATGAAAAACATTAAGTGGGGTAAACATCAAAACATAAACAACTACAGTAACTTGAGTTACGGATAGTATTTGAAAAATATTTTACTTTCGAAAATTGCTAAAATTAGCAGAATTCGAAACAATTGCGTGAATGTGGAAAATGCATTTAGCGATTTGTTCAATACTGCGAAATTAAATGGTTATCCGTTTTACATTATAACTGCTTATCGTAACTTTTAATGTATTCCATTTTTTTTATCTTTTTTATGTTTAGGGATTCTCCCTGTTAACCTTTTTTTTTCTGTTATTGATTAGTTCATTTTTTGGCAATTTTGTTTTTACAATTTTGTTTATAAGTTTTCAGATTTATACTATATATTATGGTGATTTTTTAGGAAACTCTACTTTGTATCTAAAAAACATTTTACACTCGGAAATCCAGTGGTTGGGCTTTCTTCCTTTTTTTTTTTTTTTTTTTTTTTTTTTATTGAGGGGTGGGGGATAAGATATAGGGAGCTAATAAGCTACGTTTTGTTTTTTCTAGTAGCGCTTGAATCATATTAATGTTACCACCCTACATAGAGAGACTCCCTTGACGATGGCCTCAATGTTGTGGGGGGTTAATTATTATTTTCTGACTGCTTTCATTTTTAAACTTTTTTGCTTGTATTCATGTACAATTTTTATACTATTTATTTATATACATATAAATCATGAACTATAAAATATATTTAGAAAAAACTTACTTTTTCTTAAAATTTTTGAATTAATTTGAGCTTTTAATGATAACTGTTAAATGCTTTTTTATTTTGTCGCTGATCGTAATATTAATTGAAAAGTTTTTCACTTCATTCATTAATTTCTTTTTACACCTTAGTGATTTAGTTTATCCCTTTCGCGATAAAAAATGGATTTAGGGAGAAATTGAAAACTTTTAGCCTGTTTTATTTATTTTATTTTTTATTTTTTTCATCCAAAAAGATTCTGTTCTTTTGCATGAATTTAATTTCTTCCCTAATAGAACTTTCCTCAAATAAAACGAAATATTTTTCTTTTTCTGTGTATTTTCTTCGAAAATGTAATGCATCCAAAGTAATTGAATAAAGTTGCCATATGTCATTGAAGACGACAGATATGAAAAAGATCATTATGTTGAACTTCCACTAAAGTAATTTTAAAAGGATTTATACAACGCGTATATATATATATATATATATATATATATATATACACTCAAAATTATGTACTGTATTTCTTGACAGTAGAGAAATTTCAGATGTATTTGAGAGTTCAGTGACAGAAATTCAATACAATGTTTGTTTTTCTAAAGTTTTTCCTTTCAAATATTTTTAAAATAAATTTATACTAAAATATGAAATATATCATCTAAAATTTATCTGATAATTTAAATTATTTAATTTTCCCCTACACAGGAAGTACCACTATCGTCAAAATAAATAAATAAATAAAATATCTGCTAGAATTGGTAACAGGAGTTTTCGTAGTTAAATAGTTAATTTCTAAATTAAAGGATGTCCCCTAAATGTTTTTTCACAATACACAGTAAGGATTGTTTGTCATTTTTAAGACAACTAGTTTCTGGATGTAATGAGTTTCGCGTATTATTTTTTAATCTTCTGCACAAGGCTAACAATTTTTGAAGTCTTAGAGACGAAGAATAGATATTTATTATATCTAGTGACTCACAGTTCTGGACTGCACATACTTGACTGTTCGGTATATCCGTTAGTTAGTGTCGACATTTCTATCGACGGATGCCAGATTAGAGGACTTAATTTCTAAATGTACGTAAAGAGATCAAAGTCGAATAGAGTCAAATAAAATGCAGTTCCAGGTTCAAATATTATGTCACGTTTATTCGTAGGAATATGTAAATTAATTAGTAATATACATTTTTTATTCAGGAATAAGAATTCGCCTGACCAGAGGTGCATTCCCATCTTTATCGCTATCGGATTACAGAGACTATATACAGTTGGAAATTTTTCTACATTTCGCATAAGGTCAAAGAGAAGAATTTTCGCTAATTTGGCAAAACTCACAAAAAATATTCCAAACTTTTTCGGGTGAGAACTTTCAAAATATTAAGGAAATGCATTAGGAAAAAATTATTTCATTGACAAGGTTGTCAACTAAAAATTTAAATAGAGCGCTATAAATACCCCAAACAACCGACTATTGATATCTGGTCGATATCTGGTGATGGGTAATCAGGCTGCCGTAAGATTTCTATGTCTGAATAAGGCATAATGTTAAATCGTATGATCGCTAATCACTGTTACTATAAATATGGAAGTGATTAGAATTTAATTAACAATGTGATGTATTTATTTTTAAAAATAGATAAAATAAAAGGGACTTTAAAGTAATTATAGATGTTAAAGGAAAATTTAAATATCGCAACAATTATTTTTAGATTTAACTGTTTTTGACTACAAACTTTCTTTAAAAATATTGAATATAAAGATAATTAATGAAAATTTAAATGTTTTAAATAATTATTAATATTTCCTGGATCAACTCTCTCTGTTAAGTATATGTCATATTAATATTGACACCACATCATGTGAAAATTAAATCTTTAGTCATCGAAAATGTTCCCTCCCATTCGAATGTAAATAATATGATATTATACATTTTAAACCTTATTGATTATTTTTGAAAAGTTAAAAATAAAGTATAAAGTGTGATAATGCACTGCAATATTATCAATAATCTTAAATTTAGTTTTTACAATTTAAACATGTAATTCTTATTTTAAACAAACAAACAAAAAAAAAAAAAAAGCTACACCTTTCCCAAAGCAACACTTTATTATTTTTATTTGGTTTAATAACAAAAATTCTTTTTCAAACTGGTATTTTGCTTTATATCTATCGCTGTAATTAGTCTTGTAAACATATTAATAACATACGTTGAACAATTAGAAAACAGCTTACAACCTTCATTCAGAAAAAAAATTTTAAATAAATTCAAAATCAGTTCTATTTTTAACAAAGAGAATTTAAATCATTTTTATATATAATAATAATAATAATAATAATAATATTTTTAAAAATCCTTTTTAAATTAAGTGATTAATTTTCTTCTATTTGTAATTTTTCTATTTTCGCTTGAAATTTTCACTATTTGACTATGTTATATTTTCTAGATAATAAAAGTATTGATATAATTGTACAATTATTATGCATATATAGTCGAGAGTTATCCTTAGTACAGCACGATTCCACAAAATCAATGAATAGCGACCTTTTTCATTTTATCTTTCATGACAAATCATATTTCAAAAAAAAAAAAAAAAAAAAAAAAGTAAAATATTTTATTAATAGAACATTACAATCGTTTTGCAATATTTCTGTATTTATTTGTATGTAATTTAAAATATTTCTGTAATTTATGCACTTTTGATTATCATTATTTTTCTCTTAGTTACATTTTTATTTGTTATTTTATTATTATCATTAAAATTCCTTTCACTTACCTTTTTACTTGTTAATTTTTTTTCCCTTACGAAACAAATGTCACCTAAAAATTTATGTATGGGTATCTAGAGTGATTAAAATTTTATCTGAAGTTAATGAATATTTACATGATACATAAGTTCTTACCACTAAACACGTTAGACTTCATTTTAATTGAAATACACCGTGTCCCAAAAGTTACACAATCAGTAAAATTCGCATTAACATAAAAAAATTATAAGGCACAATTAAAATTCGAGAGATAGGTAATAAATAAAAACTGTTTTGCTGATATACACGTATAAATTATTATCAAAGGTTTCAAATTATAAAATGCACATTAAATTATATGAAAATGTGCTGTCCCAAAAGCATAGACACCTGTAAGTATATTTGGTTTTACATTTATAAAAGTAACTAAAAACTTACTTTTAATATTGAATTGTATTACCACCACACTTTGTGACATCAAATACCCGTTGTTTCATAGAATTAATTAAGCATTGCTTTACAGAAGGAGATATTTCATACCACGCTTTGTCAATGTCAGTTTTAAAATCATTTTGCACATGTATATTGCTTTCCATTTTCATATATTTTATGAGATAAGATCCCCCATATGTTCTCCATGGGATTCAAATCCGGACTAAGTTCTGGCCAGTCTAATAGTGCGATATTGTTCTGCATAAACCACGTTTTCGTTGATCTGGAGGTATGGAGGGATGCCCCATCTTGTTGGAAAACACAGTTAGCAAATCCATAATTGGAAGTAAATTGGTACGTAAAATATCCTGATAATCCTCTGATTTCATTTTTTCCCCGTTGAAACAAAACCCTCCCCAGGTCATTACGGATTCTCCGCCTTGTTGCCTGCTGAAACAGTTCTTCGGTTCTTTTCTTAGGTCATACCAGTAAAATTTATAACCTCCAGGGCCGTCCAAATTCCATTTCTTTTCGTCACTGAAGATCACAGAAAGCCACTTTCCATCGTATGACATGTGCTTTCTAGCCCACTTTAGACGTGCATCTTAATATATCTGCTTTAAGCAAGGTTTTGCTTTCATTCTGCTGTAAACAATGTGCTTTGAAGCTTTAATTCTTCTGTGTGCAGTACTTTTTGAAATTCTGGAAGCATTGCAATTGCACGCACAGATACGTCATCATCTGAAGCCTTTTTTAATAACATTCTATCATCGCGTAACGTTGTTTTCTTTGATCTTCCGACTCCTTTCGAGTATTCCATGTTCCACTTGATCTCAAAACTCTATAAATACTGCTCAAGATCTCTTTGTTCTACTCGATATTTGTACAGGATTTTGTCCATGCGCTTTTAACTAAAATCTTCAGAAATTTCTTTAGAACGTGGCATTTTTATCAGAATACGCAGGAAACGTCTTTTACGAATCAAACAAAACAATACATTGAACTCATTAAATTATTATGCTAAAAATATCGTCTGCTAAAAATTTAGCAGACGATATTTCATATAAAGGGAAAAATTATTCTGCATTTATAGAAGCAAACGACAGTAAAAAAATTTTATTCTGTGAACAAAAATGTAAAAGAAAACACGTAATGCTGTATTGTGTCTATATTTTTGGGACAGCACATTTTTATATAATTTAATGTACATTTTATAATTTCAAACCTTTGATCATAATTTATATGTGTATATCAGCAAAACTGTTTTTATTTATTAACTATCTCACGAATTTTAATTGTACCTTATTACTTTTTATGTTAATGCAAATTAAATTCATTATCTAAACTTTTGGGACACAGTGTAAATTTAAAATTATTCATATGAACACATTTCTATGACACTATAAAACATTCATCATAATTTTAATGAAAATGTTTTCATTATTTTATGTTTATTTGATTTTTTTAACAATTTATATTTACACTCGTATTTACACTTGCATTATAATTTGACATTGAGTAAGCTTTTTTGTTTCTAATATGACATTTTTGAAATCATTGCAGAATGGTAACCGTTGGACGCACTTTAATAAATGAAACAGGAGTTCTGTAATATACATAAATTTATCCAATATTATTTGATATCAAATTAATGAAATAGGAAGAATGTTGGGATTTAATATATTAAACGATTGTTTAAAACTAACTTTTTTTGACTTTTTTTCATTCTCTAATCCTGTTCATTCGAGAGTTTCATGGTTCGATTTCTGGATAGGATAGAAAAAGTATAATGGTACCCAATTTTCAAAATATATTTCCAAATAATAGATAATATTATAGTCTAAATAGCTAATACAGTTCAGCTCAATAAACAAATTTTATTAAACATTTCATTTTCTGAATAAAAATTCCCGAAAAATTCTCGAAAATGAGCTACATTCTTTACAGTTAACCTAACTAAAAGGCAAATTATTTTACTGAAATACTATGAAATCCATTAAGAGGGCTAGCCACCATGATATAGAAAATTAGCCCTTTAAAGAAGAGAACTTTTAATAGAGGTCATTCAGAAAGAAAATCAAGAAACAAATGCTATAAATTAAAGGAATTTAATTTGGGGTACGATGGGGTAAATCAGTGAAAAACTTCCTTTTTAAAAAAAAAAAAATCATGCTCATACTCTCAACACTTTTCCGATTTTAAAAATTGTACTCCATAGGAGTTCATTAATGTATCACGCTGAGATGGTTTTAAATTAAAAAAAAAGTTTACTACTCCCCCCCTAATAATAATAATAATTAATAAAAATTACTTCCAATTTACCCCACGTGGGGTAATTTGGAGGTATGGTTATAAACCCTATATATACTAATGTTAAAAATGTGGGGTAAAGTAGTGCTCAAACAACAATTAAAGCCTTTACGGAAAAGATACTTTCTTTAAAAAAAAAAAAATAATATTAATAAGGCTTCAAAAAAATGCGGTTAAAAAATAAAAATTGCCAATTCTGACCATTTTTGTTTTGTGCAGGTCTCGTCATCAAAAACTTAAAGTAAATAATTAGTATTGCTATAAGTTACTTACTACCAGTATTGGATTAAGAAAAACCACCCCTCACCCTTTTTTTTTTTTTTTTTTTTTTTTATTATTATTATTCCTTTTATAGAATTTTTGTTAGAAACGTATAAAATATGACAAAAATCGATGCTTTGGGGGCCTGAACAAACTAAGTAAATTCATTACTTTATTAAGAAAATAATCGCTTAAAAATACAATGGTAGGCCATGTTTTAAATCTGTATAAGCTCTAAAACAAATATCCCAGCTGTTCACGTTTGTTATACAATAATGACTCTACTTTACTATAGTCCACTTCAGTAAGATAGTTGTGAAACTGACTTGTCCAAAAGGAATCGAAGGAAATGCCTTAAGAATGTTGTTTATAACATTTTGAAATAATTTTAAATAAAAATAAATTGCAAATAAAATTAAAAAAAAAAAAAAAATCCACCAGTTTCCCCACATGGGGTAATTTGGAGGTAAAATTTTTAGCTCCCACTCTTGTGTACCTTAAACATAAAAAAAATAATAATTGCATATAGATAATAATAGCTTAGGATATCCTTTTTCTTGTGATGACATATTTCGACATTTTTTTTTTTTTTTTTTTTTTTTTTTTTTCCAAAATCTGTGTGGTCTACAACATGTTTTTTTTTTTTTTTTTTTATAAAAACGATCAGAATTTAATGTTCACAATAATAAAAAAATTAAAAAGATACGAACTTTTCATATTTTTCTATTTTTGTATGTAATTGGTATTTGAACACATAAGTATTTTTTTATTATTATGAAATGTATAAGGAACATTTTGGCATTATTAAAATTTATTTAATAAATTATAAAAAAGTTTTTTTTTTTATTATATATATTACGGAACAAATTGTTGAACTTAGCATTACTTCAAAGTGAAAAAAAGATTTCTATTAATTGATAAATTTCCACTAAATTTCCTGTCAGAGAATAGTAATTAGATTTTAATGTTTAGTTTAAGTAAAGTACTTTCATTCTGCCATTATTGTGAATATCCTTCAGTTAGCTATTGTATTTTATTTTATTTTTTGTTAAATAATAGAATGATAAAAATTTACCTTTTTCAAGTTTGAGCCTCGCATCTCTATGCACATTCAAAAATATATTTAAGCACTTGTTTCTTTTCTGTATGCACAGATTATAATTACACACTTCGAGATTAATATCAATTATATGGTAGACAGAAGTGGTCAATTTAAGCCAATGAAAAAACAAATTATCTGTTCTCGAAAATTTTGATCTTTAAAAGAGGTACACAATTGTAAATGGAGCTCTGGTGGAAATAAATTACTGTTAAATTCTATGGGGAATATTATGAACAGGAGAAAACTTAACCTAAAAGGAGGTGGCCTTCAATAGAGGTTGTCTTTTAGAATTTTTATAACGATTAATAAATTGTAAAATCATTTCAGAGACATCATAGTGTTTCCATTATGCATATATCATGTTATGCGTCATATTTCTGAAAACAAGACAAAAAATTCTGGCTATCCAAACATTCCAACCATAAAGCTAATAAGCCTGGCATCCGGGTCAGATGTCTTGTTTAAAAAATAAATTTCGAAAAATAAGTCTGTTAAATGATTATATAAATGTATACATTTTTATGCTGTTTATTTTATTTATATTTCAAGATATTTTGATTTTTCTTCTTTTTTTTCAGAATTTTAATGTATATGGAGCTGTACCTGAGTGGGTTGAAGCAACTCAAATGTTAGAAGAAATGCGCACAGATGTTCAGAATATGATGGCGTGGAAAACGTCAGCTATTACGGTAGGATCTGAATAATTAATCATGCTAGTTTTTCTTACCCCCAAGATTATCAGAAATGATCATTCATAAAATTTTCGTAAATTAAATTTCTCTCTTCAGAAGTTTTAAGCATTTTTCCGATAAATACGTACTTGTTTACTTGTGTTAACGTAATATATTTTTATTATTTTTAGAAAATTAGAGATGTAGCAGAATTAGCTGTAATGAAGTACACTTATGATCCCGATATAAAAGTAAGTAAAAAATGAATATGTAATCAAATAAGTTTTTTTATTCCAATTTAGTTTATGTTCCTTGGCATAAATTTATCTTCTAAATTCAAAAGAATCTATTGTAAAAATTGTGTTTTGACATGCAAGAAAATTTTTAGTATTATTCGGAACATTTTAAGTTGGTAACTGTGAATAGATATTTGTATTTATCAGTTTCTTAATAAATTTTTCCAATGAGTGTCATGCTTATTTAAATATTGTCGAAATAGTACAGAATTATTACAATGATGCAACAGAATAATAATTAAGTATTAAAGTACTACAGTTATTTCATTTGTACACCGGATTTTTAGTAATGTAATAAATAAGTAAAGCATAAAAATCCAATAAAATAATTACTTAACTTATTGCCTTCGTTATTGTTATTGAATTATATTAAATGAACAATTTGATATTAAAACTTAAATTTCTTTCTACATATAGAGCTTTAGGATATCTATAAAAAATGTTAACTGAAGTTTATTTGCCTTTTTTTAAATTGTACAATCATATTATGTTAATATTTTGTAAAACTCGTATAATTAATTTTATATCGCAGAATAACATTATTAAAAAAAAAAAAAAAAAAAAAAAAAAAAAAAAAAAATCATTTACAAGTCTGGTTTCAACTAATCAGTTTTACCAAAAACTAAATACAAAAACTGGCGTACAATTAATAGAAAGATATTAAAACTTCTTCACACACCATAAATTTTAAGTCAGCACAACCGGTTTCGAAAGGACGTAGCCTTTCTTCATCAGGTGCAAACACGTGCTACTGCCTTGGAGGCAAAAGCAAGACTTAAAATTTATGGTGTGTGAAGAAGTTTTAATATCTTTCTAATCAGTTTTAACTTGTATATAAAATATTTTGCTGAAAATTTGAATTTATGTAATTTTAAACAACTAATATATTATATGTGCTAATTCCCTAATATTTACTTTTCAGATACTAGTAATTCTTTCTTCAAAAATCAAGAAATGTAATTAAATGAAGTTTGATATAAAAAAATTCTGACTGTTATTTTTTATTAAATTAATCTCTTTCATTACAGGCATGTACTACTTATTGAATCCTTTAATATGAGGATATTTGTTACTGAACATTTACAACTAGAAAAATGCTAAAACATTTTTTGCTGATATTTGGTATTTTTATTATATCAGTGAAAATATTCGTAAGATATAGTTAGTATACATAAATTGTTTATACTATAATATTTATACAAACATTTTAAAAATTGTGTAATGAAGTTTAATAAAATTTCAAAATATCGATGAAGAAAAAGAAAAGAAGAGAAATTATAGCAAAAAATACTAGTGAATATAAATAAAAAATACACGAAAGGAGTCAATTATAAACGAAATTCTTGCCTTTGCTAGTATTTTATTTTTGGTAATAGCCCAGTCGATAAATAATTGAACCTTGCAAGAATTCATACATATATATATATTTATGGCATGGTACCTAGGCACTAGATAAAAACCCAACGTATTAGGTACCTGGATAAAAACCCAAATTTTTGACTTCCAAGATATTAGCTATAGCAAAATTTTTGGATTTTTTTTTCAGTTTTTCCCAATAACTTATTACCCTTGAATCATACGTTAAATATATTTCATACATATGCTGTAGAAGATTAAACTTGAGATAATGTGGTGAAAACGTTTTGTTTCTAACCCTCAAGTACTTGTGATAAATAAAATATAATAAATTAAAATATGAAGTACTTGATTTATTGATAATGCTTTTTACTTTGTTTTATACTTGATAGATGGCGATAGAACATTGTACGTTAAATAGCTCAACCTAAAATTGTTTCAGAATTTCAATTAATCGTAAAAATATCCATATTAATCTATCATTTCAATTAACTAAATATTTTATTTCTTTTATGTTAAAATATTAAATACACATGTAAATTAAATTGCTAAATATATTTTTAGATTACTAGATTTCCTTAGATTCACTGGGAATTTAATATGTTTTAAATTATTCAATAATAATAATGATCTGTAATTTAATAAAATATTTTACAAATTATTTATATAATTAAATTAATTTAAATTTAACCTTAAAATTTTGAATCTGAAATATTAATTTCTTTATTTTGCTTTTCATTAAATGAGAATTTGTAAGTATCATAAATATAAGACTGGTATTTCACTTTTATCTTGTCATTTCCATTTATGTAAATTTTTATGTTTAATATTCATTTCTTATCATCATATACTGTACATCTTCTTTTGTTTATATTTCATAGCATTGTTGATGGTGAAGTTTTGCTAAAAATCTTTACCATTACACACACAAAGTTATTATTTTATTTATTTATTTATTTATTTTTACCTTAACAGATTTAAGTACCGCTGATGGCACTATAAGTATATATTTTTTTTTCGGGGGCTGGGGGGGGGGGGTGAAGGGGGGTTCATAGTTTTTTCATGAATTTTTATTCTTGTAGTGCATGAATTTTTTTTCAATTTTGAAATTGAAGTTTATTTTTTTTTTTTTTAACTTTTTAAAGTTTAAATACATCTTTATTGTATTTTCGAAATCATAGAGAACTAAAGAAAACTTAGGATATTTTCATTCCGTGAATTATTTAATATTATGTAGATTTCAGTTTAAAAATGAATTATAATTGCAGCAGGAAGATAGCATAGAAAACGTTATCAGTATATAACCTGTTTAAATAGGATAAAAATTAAGAAAACTATCCTTTGAAGAATGAACTAGATTTCAGATTCAGCCAAAGTGCGTAAGAACATTTTTATAAAAATTCAATTATTTTAATCATTTTTTTCTAATGTTTTGTCTATTTTCTGAAGCTGTGTCAATATTGTTTGGAAGTAAAAATTTGTGAAAATAAATTATAATTTAAAAAGCTATTTTTAAGTATTTCTAAATACTCTAGGTTTTCGTACAAAAAGCATACGGATATTGTAAATACTAAGTGAAATCATATGTTAAAGTTATAAGTCATTTTTAACCTTTTAAGGGCAATTGAAAGTATTTTTATTCAATTTGTGGTTGGACCACTAAATGCACTCGTGTTTAAACCCGTTACTGGAAAGTATCTAAGAATTTCCTTTGAATATCTGAAGTTCAAAATCATTTTGTCTAGTGTTTCTTCAAAAAAAAAAAAAAAAAAAAAAATCGAATAATATGATCAGTCACTTTACTTCCTAATTGTAATCTATACACAATGCACTATAATTTATAAAATTATTTTAATATAAAGCTAATTTTTTAGATATAAACGAATGAATGCAGTTTCTTATTACCAGGAATACTACTAATAACTGAAATTATTGTAGCAGCAGTATACCACCCACCATTCCTTACTCTGAAGCAGGCGAGTAAAAAACAACTTGCTGATCTGCTAACAACATTCCAAATATATATATATATTTATATTAAGAGATGATTCTCAGGTTACATTTCTGGAAGTAAATAATTCCGAAAAATTCAAAAACATTTTCATCCATAAATTATAGTGCATTTAATTCTCAAAAAGTGTGATTTTAATTTAATTTTTACGACAAAAGAGAAAAATTGTCGAGCAAAAAATATGCATTTCTAGACACAATGTAGATAAAAGCATAGCGCAGATATGATTTGAATTTATTGAAATACAGAGTTTATGCTTAACGAAAATTTTTTCTTAGCATAACGAACATAGAATTTACAGATACTATGATAGGAGTATTTTTATTAGATTATTTTGAATGCAGAAAAATCTTTCAGCATATTTTTTATACTTTCTTTTCTTAAATGTGCTACCTGAAGTATCTTTTATTGAAATTTTAAATTTTTAGTTGTGTTAGGTGTTAGGGATTAAGGCCGATTGACAACACTGGGGTCCTAGGCCTGAGGGGGAGTGCCTTCCGTGGAGGTCTTTCTAAGGGGTCCTAGCCCGTATTTACGCAAGTTTCGGAGGAAACCACGGAAAACTCCGAATGGCTAGGCCGACGAGCGCGACCGGGGATCGAACCCGGCACCTCACGTCTACCAGCTTTGAGCGCAGAACCGCTCAGCCGCTGGTGGGCCTTAAATTTTTAGGACTAATAATGCTTTACAGATCAAACAATTATGATAAATTTAAACCCATTGTATATTTGTTCTTTCTGATATTTTTTTACAATTTCATCATTTATAAATGGAAGGTATAAAAAACCAGTGGTGCTAATTATCATATTTAAAATTATAATTAAACGTTATCTGAACAAAAAATACACTTGATGTATTTGTTATGTTAAGTTTTTTCTAAGCCAATATTAACCGTAAAATATCAACAATATTTCCTGTGGAATACAAAAATGTATGCCTTTAGTATTTTTTTTTTTTTTTCTAAATCAATAATACTATCATTTCATTAGAAGCGACAGGTGTTACTTCATGTTCAAAAAACACCAATACTTACTGCTAATGTAAATTTTATCTTATGTGTGGTGCAATATAGTTTTTATAGTAAATTCTTGACATAATGTAACAGATGACTTTTTGGATATGAAGAATTCAGGTGGGTTTTTTTTTTTTTCTTTTCTTTTAAACCCGTAAATGCCGTGTGTTGCCTTTAGGGAACATACTCAATTTTGTCTTCTAAAATATTATTAGAATAAAATTGAAGCTCTAATTGACTCATGTTTGCTGATTGGCAACAAAATGCTTTTTAGCAGTAAACCATAGCTAAAATAAAGTATGATTTTTTTAAGTATTTTTCCCGTGATTTATTTAAGAGAGGAAAGAAGTAAAACATTTTAAAATTGATTTAAAAATAAGTAGGTATTTAAGGGTAATACTTCAGAAATTTAAGTAATTTTAAGTAATACTTCAGAAATTTCATTAAGGATTTCACACAACACAATTCAGACTTAAAAATATTAATTCGAAAACAGTAAGTAATCTTAAAAATAATCAAAATAAATAAATGGTGTGTGGCTACTTAAAAAATACTTAATTTACCTGTATATTTATTTTTATATTACAATAATTAAAATAATTAAAATAATACATATATATATATCGTTATTTTTCAAACATTTATTTAAAAAATATTTAATGGTATTAATTTTCCAATTTATTCTCGATATAAATCAGAAAAAAGAAGTTAGATTTCTAAAATGTTTCTGTTGATCAACCATTTTAAAACTACATACTAAAATCGATATGTTGAAATCGGCCATAATCCTTCAATAATTTTATAATAAACTCCTGCTGAAAAGTTTAGCGAGATTTCCAAACGATCAGCTTTTTTTTTTTTTTTTTTTTTTCCAATTTAAAAACTTATCTCTCAATGAAATGTTTTCAAACATTGGTTATTTAAAGAACTGGTCTTCCTCGTGTTTTTCAGTGAAGATTGGCCTAAAACAACATTTACGGGACCGGTAACAAATTGAGCAAAATCAATAATGTTTGTGATCACCCTGTATCGTTAAGTAAACGAAACGATCTGTAACTTTAGGATATGTTAACATAGACCCAGTTCAATTTGTGGATGAATTTGTGTGACGATAGCATAGTAAATAACGAAAATATAAGCATTTATTTTAAAACTAAAAAAAAAAAAAAAAAAAAAATCAACATGTTTTTTATTTATAATATACAGAGTTTTTAACGAAACATGTTTTTGTTTATTTACTAAGATTTATGAGATAAGGGTTTTTTCACAAAAAATAAATTTTGCTAAGTGGTTAAAATAATTGGATCTTCAAATTAATTACGCGGCATGCGAAAAACCCTCTTGGAAAATATTTAAAATCTAGCTCCTTCTTTTTCGTATAATTTGCTAATTTTTATTACATTCGAATGCACTTTTGACAGAAGTTGCCTTATATATCTAGCTTTCAAACTATGCAATATTTTTTTTTTCATGTTTCGTACATGCGCAGTGAAAAGTTTTTCATAAAAATGTTCATATTTCATGAGATATTTGAGATGCTTGTATTCCGATTGCAGTGTACTGTTTTAAGTGTTTTTTCAACTTATCTGAAAGTGAAAATAATTTTCATAAAAACTCTGTAAATTAAAAAATGCTGACTTTTTTTTTTTTGTGTTTAAAAATAAATGCTTATATCTCCGTTATTTAATATGCTATCGCCACGCAAATTCATCCACAAATTAAACTGGGTCTGTGTTAACATATCCTAAAGTTACAGTTCATTTCGTTTTTTTAACGATACAGGGTGATCAGAAACATTATTGATTTTGTTCAATTTGCTACCGGCCCCCTAAATGTTGTTTTAAACCAATCTTCACTGAAAAACATGAGGAAGACCTAGTTCTTTAAATAACCAGTGTTTGATAAACATTTCATTGTAAGATAAGTTTTTAAATTGAAACAAACTGATCGTTTGCAAATCTTGCAAAACTTTTGAGCAGGAGTGTATGTTATTAAACAATCAACATGTTAAAACAATTTATTCATAAATATGAGCACCGTATTATGTATGAATTATTTTCCGGCTTCTAAATGTAGAGTCTTGTACTATGGTACATTTACGAGTCAATTTAAACTTTTATTACTAATTTTCATCACAAATGTACATTATATGTATTTTTCCGCTGCTTTTCTCACCACTGAAAATACTGTTCGATAATTTTAAGAAAAGTATGCTTTGTCCCCCACCGTCGGCAACGGATTTTCCTGTTTATTAATCTTCCTTTCTCAAAACTGCATGTAGCTTTACTACTTTGAAAACGATTACTATCGATTTAGTTTTTATTTTCATCAAAGGGAAGTTATTTAAAATTATTTATTTGAATTGATTAAAATTTTCCGTGGGAATAGCTTTGCACATAAGATTCACTAATTCAAAGTAGAAATTTGCATTTTAACTAGCTTTCAATAATTACTATTAATTTAAATCATTAAATCTAAGTAAGAGCTGATATAATTTAATGATTTTTCTAAAATAAAATTTACACGGGCCAACACTGATGTAACTGAGTTGGATGTTTTTATTTTATTTTATTATTATTATTATTATTATTATTCAAAGGATATAAATATCCTTTGACTGGGCCGATGGCCCACACGTGGGCACAGTGTTGGCCCATATGCAACACTTTACGTTAGGAGTTACGTTTTGGTACTTATTGTAATATTCGCCATTTTTATAGTTTCCAGCGACAAATGAGTGTCCTCGACGTTATTTTAATCCATGTAATAAAATTATACAGTCTTTTTTAAAGTCAGGCAATAGTTAGAAATGAACTATTATATAGATATTTAACGCATCAATAATTGTTGGATTCGTAACTTTTTTTTTTATGATGAGCCAACGGTAGCAACAATAAAATACTAAAGAAGGGAACAAAAATGTTCTGTTGATCCAACCGATACTATTTCAGTTAACCGAGTGCCGACTGCACGAAGATTGGTGGAGTTGCTATTGATGGAGTGACGACTCATGTTTAGGTTGTGTATGTTCCTAACACGGAAGAAGATTCTATAGGAATTAAAACTAGATAGGGCAGCGAGCGCGGGAACATAAGCTTCCCTTTCCGCATTAATTCAGCCTAGTCCAGGAAAGCGATTCGATCGCCGCCTGGTGTAGTATCTTTGAAACTTATCGGAAGAAAGGGAAAGCCCGCCCCTTCGGCTTCAGTCATCCAACGAACGAACAGCCAGAAATGTTAAAACGCGCTGATTGGTGTATTTTCGAGATTTGGTCGCCCTCTATCTGTAGGATGAAAATTACTACCTTTCCGTGACATACGTAATACATCCTTCTCTTTTAATCCGTGGTTCCTAATCACTAAATTCTTCCTATTTAAAATTTAAATAGGCAATATCATAATAATGTTGTCATAAAAAGTAAAATCACTAGCAGATAATTCAGAGAGAACTTTTTTTTATTTTCTCAATTGTGTTTATTTACATTTTTTTTTTTAATGATTTTTACATATATTTGTTTCCAAGCATTAAGTATTTATACAGCGGTGCTTTAATAAAAAATAACACTTGCAGTTGCTGTCCTGTGAACTTCATACATTCACGCATTTACCAAATATGTTCATAAGTTTTAATGTATGGCAAACTTTTCAATAAAATCATAAGTTATTGAAAACTGAAATTACCTCTTTTTAAATATTCAGGAATTTTTCAATTTTTTTTCTAATTGTATTTTGAAAATTGTTAACAGGGTGTATAAATTTTGATAATATATTAAAAGTATTTTGAGACTATTTTCATTATACGTGCGTCAGGCATAATTTAAAATTTCTTTCAAGAAAATCAGTTTTTTTGTTTACTCGTACAAAATTCTTTGTTTTTTATTGATTATTTTTTCTTAGAAAATTTTAATTACTATATAAGGCTCTTCTGTATTAAAAAAAAAAAAAAAAAAATACTGATTTTGTATGAGTTTATTTTTATTTTATTTTATTTTTTGTATTTTTATTTATTTATTTATTTATTTTCATTTATGCATTTGTAATACTATACATAATTTTGATAATCTTTTAGTTAAATTTTAATCTGACAACTCCAGACAAGGAGGACTACCCTGGTCCACTGAAGAAATACGAAGAAGTTTACTTCCCTCTTACTTTTCCGACATTTTACCTGCATAAACCTGACAAAGGTTACGGAAAAATTAGGCGACTTAAACCTGAGTATATTAAGGTAATGTAGATAAGGGCCAGACATCTTTAGAAAAACATTTCTAAAGGCACCTCCTATCCCTTAGATGGAAACTGCAGAGAGTAGGCTTATCTTCATGCCGTAACACATCTTCCTGTGAATGACACATTTCACAAATTAATACAATTAAAAAATGAAAGGAATGAAGTTCAGTATCTGACATAAGCCTTAACTATGAAAATATTCTTTATATCCAAGTTGAAGGAGTTTTTATAATCAATTTAAAAATCTACTTAACATAAATTACTTGAGTTTACATATATGTAACACTACATATTTAATAAATATGAGTAAATCGCATTCAATTTAAAAAAAAAAAAAAAAAAAAAAAAACTTGTGATGAAATTAATTTTTTTTATAAAGTATATTTTATGCATATGTGAAGATTCCAATTTGAATCAAAATCAACAGATGACTTACTCTATTGATAAGCTCAGATAACATTACAGTTTAGCTTTGTAGTTAATATACCCACATTTTCGATGATAGTAATATGCGGTCTCTGAGTGAGTGCTGTAAAGCGCAAAAGAGGTAAATGTTTAAGACGTTAAATATTTCGGGGATTTTAAAAAGAGGAGTTCGTCTCTTTTCAAACTTCATTTAAAAAAAAACAGCCAAATTTAGTCTGCACAGAATCACTTACTGTTATTTTTCATGCATCTTACTTTTCTTAAAACAATTCAGATAAATAGTAAATAGGTTTAGGGGAGAAATTCTTTTACAAACAAATTTAAATTCCTTATTAAAACAAATCAACGTTTAAAACTTTATTTTGAAAAAACATATTATTGAAATTAATACAATATGTTAGTAACTTCAACAAGTGTATTAACATGTACCTGTTTGTTGAACCGTGATTCAGTTAAAAACTAAAGTTATATATTTTCAGTAATAGGTAAGAAATTTTGGCATCCATCGTGTAAGTGCTTTGCAAAATAAGAAATGACATTTTCTATAAAATACAAACTTTCTATTTCATAAAAAAGCACTACGCTTATTCGAAGCACAATTTGCTTTATAATCACTTTCTACATTTTAGAATAATATTCACATTTAACTAGAGTATCACTTAGTGAAATCTAATCCTTGAATACCCTGTACAAAGACTTAGTATTTCTTTTAGCTGCACCACGAACTGGACATAGAAGTCTAGTTCACTACAACAACTCACTGTCGCACTGTTTTTTTTTCACTACGGAAAAATCTTTTTAAACTTTTTTTTTTCCTGATTTATTGTTCTTTTCCCTTTTAGCTTGATTATTTCAATGCAAAAAAGCTCTATGATCCTAGATACGAGAAACCACACGACTATAAGCCTGACTGGAGACCTATGGAATTCAACCCTCATAAGAGTTATGATGGCGTTGCTGTGAATACACAACACAGTATTGTACATGTCCCTACAAATGTGTATGACAAAGGTAAGTAAACAGTGCAATGGAATACAAATTAACTTCTGTTTACCTATGTCTTTGAAGTAGCGATATATATATATATATATATATATATATATAAGCTATAAATGGATATCTACACTATCAAAAATATAAAATAAAACACTATATCCTCTCAAAATAATAATAATTTTAATTTTGTGTTATAAAACATCAAATAATTTTAAACAGGCCGTACAATTTAGATTAGCGTCTACTTTTATTTTATTCTGAAATTTTCGAAGGGCACCTTTTCCAGCTTGAATATATCAAGTTTTACCAAAAAGAAATAATAAATGTGCATACTTTAATTAGTTTAATACCTATTTTCACGACCTTCTTGTGATAATTTTATTAAATATTTCATAATGAGCTCTTTTTTTTTAAGAATATGCTGCATATTGAAATTTGCTTCTAGAAACCCATAATTAGTATAATGAAATTTTTCTTTAATCATGCTCAAAATTTGTAATATTATTACTGTTTAAGGATAACTAAAAGGAACTAATAGGTAGAAGAACGTTTTATGTATGTATGTGTGCGTATATATATATATGGAAGTTTTAATGAATCGAATTAAACGAATAAAAAAAGGGAGACAGAGAGAAAAGGCTATAGTTGAAAACGTTTTTGAATATCAGTTTGATAACATGCATTAAGTATCAGGAAATTATGAAACTGATACATTTATATTTGTAATATTATATTTTATGTTAAAATTTTAACCGAAAAAGATAATCGTTTTAGGGTGCTTAAAAACCTTTTTTTTTTTTTTTTTTTTTTAATCCAAAGATTACTATTTGAATGACTCGAAGTTCGGTACGTAGCCATAAATTTAAACTTTCAATGGGAATATTTTACCATAATTGGAGATTTTTTTTTTTTTTTTTTTTTAAGTTTATTTACATTTTGATAATCTAGATGACTCTCAAAATTTAATTGATGCAAAACCTGAAAAAACAGGCATTGCATTTTATCTAATAGTACTGATGTCATTTTCTTGATTATGCGATTATTTGAACTAAGTTTTGCGGTTCTTTTTTTTTTATTTTTAAATACCGCAATTGTTCCCTTAAAACCTACAAGTGACATTAAGTCCATAAATTATTGTTTCCATAATTATAACTAGTTTAGTACTTTCTATAATATTTTTATAAAGCGATGCAAAGACGATTGAGAATGTTTTATTGATTAATGTATATGGGTGATTTCAAAATTTGATGTAAGAAAATACTAACATGAAGTATTATTAATATACATTTCCAACTGCATTTTTTTTTCTTTAGTGCTGTTTAACTCTTAAATAAGACATGAGTACAAACATATATACAATTACGCACGCTTGTTCAAGTAATTTTAATGGTGTTTTTTTTTTTTTTTTTTTTTCTTCCTGTAAGTTAAATTCAAAGAAATATTACCATGTATCTAAGAAGAGAAAAAATATATCTATCGAATAATCTTGTGAAAATTATTCGCTGCTTTAGCAAATTCACATTTTAAGCCTTTGTCGCTAAGTGATATGTCGATATCTCAAAAGTCAGAAAACTGTAATTAAATTACAGCTCAAAAAGTCTGAACTCGTGGATGTCAGCTCTCGACAGTTGCTCTTTTTTCTTTTTTTTTTTTATTAGCTAAATTTGCTTTCAGTGTAAGTTTGGCAGTTTGATGTAAAGATAATTACACAGGTTATTTAAAATGTAGTAACAGGTAATGCCTAAAAAAAAGAAAAAAAATATTCTATTTCACTCAAGAAAATATTTTCGAAAATATTCGAAGATAAAACTACAATTTTTACCACTTTGTTTAAAATAAATTTAAAAAGATATTTTTTGCAACTTTTATAAATAGGTAGAAAACTGCGAAACATAGGAAATAAAAATTTATTTATATCGGTCACTGCTCTAAATTGAAAATATCCAATCATAAAAAGAAATTTAGAAATCATAACAAAAATATGGGTTGATTCCTTTAAATAAAAAAATTATTTTAGGCATAAAGGGGAGTAAATTACAAAAATATTCTTTTTGCAAATTTTCAAACTAAACCATTAAAAAATATAATGATAAATAAGAATGAAACTAGCCTTTCTAAAAGTCTTTACATGAATTCAAATTATTTCCGATATATAAAAAATAGTAAATGTAACAATTAATTAAAAAAAACTGCTTTATTAATAAAATTTATTGGCACGATGTGGAAGTTAATAATACTGAATATAACTTTTCTTTCTTTCTTTTTTTTTTTTTTTTTTTTTTTTTTTTTAATATACTTTATGTGCTAATTTATTGAATACGAGAAGATAAGGTAGATTTTATATTTCTTTGGAACTCTGTATTAATTCTGCCCTTTTTCTTTATCACCTACCGTTATTCATTTAGCATAAATTTAATGAATTAGTGATATTTCAACCGGAAAAAATTCTTCTTTATTGAAGGGTATTAATAAAAAATGCTCTAAATATATCTAACGTTAATATTGCATGTTTTCTAATTAAAATATCGTAAAAATTGCTTTAATCCTAGGTTACTGTAGATAAAAGTAAGCTTGAAGTTTGTCTGTGAAATGTAATATTTCTCGCATATAAAATTTCAGATGCATTCATGTGAGCAGTGGTTTAAACCAATGATATGTCTTTTATAGCGCAAAATAGTGAAGATAAATACAATTTGAAACATTATGCATATCAAAACCTAACTTCTCAATCTTGCTGGGGTGGTTTTTCCTAACATTTTGAGAAACATAGACATGAGTTTTGTTAGAATTCAAGTAGATTATATTTGTATTAAAGTGCTAAAAAGATTTTATTAAGTAGTTAATATGGAATAGTATCTGACTGCATCTCTAATGAATCTTTGCTATTATGACTATTTAAACTGCGTCTTTTACAGTATTTATTAGTTTATTATATTTATTAGATTACTACTGTCGTTACATTTATTTAAAAATAACAAAGTTATGATGAAAATAATTCAAGACAATGGAAATAATCCATCCGCATTCTGAAATCGGTTGTTAAATACCAATAAACATGATTTAATTAGAAATGTCTCATTTGAATCATCATATTATATAAATTGGTAAGAACAGCTGAATGTTTCTATTTGTAGTAATTTAGCGCATATTTTCAATAACACGTTTATTTATATATATATATATATATATATATATATATATATATATATATATATATAGTTTTATGAAAGTAAAACCATATAGTAAGTCTTTTATATACTATTTGCCTGTTTAAAATTAATGTAATGTCTAAAATATATATTTAATTAGAATAAATCTGGAATATGCTTCTTAATCTCTGTTTAAGAAGTAATTCTCATTGCATCTATTTTGTATTTATGTTGGTATATCCCATTTGAATCTCACTTGATAAATTGTGTATCTCAAATTAGATGCACTTAAAGAAAACGCAGTGAAAATTATTTTTTTCAGTTATAAAGAAAAATGCAATATTACTTTTAAAATCAATCAATTTTTAAAGTAAAGGAGCCACTCTAATTTATTTGGTAATTTATTTTCCAGCTTGGCTTTAATGTAGATAAGATGAAAGCATGCACTTTTTTCTTTTTAACTAACTTAAAATATATATATAAGTTTCAAATCTGCTAAAAACTTAATACATGGAGCACATACTTGAATCGAATATTACTTCAAAAATAATATTTTACTCTTAGATTTAACCATAAATGAGAAATCAACCAATAAATAAAAGCATTTTTCAAAAATAGAAAGGAAAAAGAAGGGGAAGGGGTAATTCTTTTTTAGTGAGATTTTCGCTTTTCCTTCAGTCTTATCAAATTCACCTTCTATGAATATGGTAATCACTTAAAAGGAAAAACTAAAAAGGGAAAAGCCGGAAGAAAGTTAAGAAATCACTTTCTTTAGAGCACTTTTTAAAACGATAAATTAATAAAACTTCTCATATAATGTTATAAACGTTTATATTTTCAGTCTATAAATATCTTAATAAACTTTGATTGATAAATGTAATAAGTTTTTTTTTTTTTTTTTTTTTTTTTTTTTTGGGGGGGGGGGGTTGTATATAGACGCTTTTAATCAATATAAAAAAGGGTTATGTACTCGAAGTAATGTTGACGCATTTTTAAGATAAAGTTATTTGTTTTTAATTTTAAAACTTACTCTAAGATAAGAAATAAAATTGATTATAGTTTTTTTTATTAAACAGAATATGTGCCATTTATTAATATATTTAGTTTTCGGTTGTATAAACATAGATTAAAAGAATTATATTTTAAATAAATAATGAATATTATATAGTTTGATATAAAAAATGTTATGCATTCCAGAACAAAATATATTTATAAATAAGTATAAATAAAAAGATTACAATTTCAAAAAATTATAAATATTTTATAATTTATATACAAAAAGGTCGTAAGTGAACTATTGAATTAACTCATAAAGAGGAATCCTTTTATCATCTGACATAGTTAGATAACCATTACTTGATATTATTTCTAATTCTGTTTTCAACATTAATAAATTGAGGCTTATATTATTATTATTATTATTTTATTTTATATTTGAATTGTCACTTTAAGTTTTGTATTAATTTATAGGAAAGAAATTTCTTAAATGAGTTTTAAAAATTTTTGGTCTTTTTTTAAAAAAACTTAAAATTTAGATTTTCTTTTTTTTTTTTTTTTTTTTTTTTTTTTTTTACATAAAATAGTACGTATGTATTAGATGTAAACTTCCTGGTGGAGGGAAAGAAAATATATTTCATTTATTAAGAGAAAATTTTAATTTTTTAAAATTCCTCCCATATTCAGTAATTATTTTTAATGGGGAGGCACCTTGTCCACCCATAAATAAACGAAAACAAAAATATGTCAATTAAAAGCAAAATATGACACATAGATTTGGTACATACAAATTTTTGAAGTCATGAGAAAAAATGTGTTGATGAAAATATATCTTAAAGCTATAATGAATATTTTGCTACAAATTGCTTAAAACATTTAAATTCTTGCATATTATTAAAATTTATATTTTTTGATTAAAAATTCTTATTTGAGGCGTTGACAATATCCAATTCTCAATGCATATCTTCCATAAATTATGCGGTATAAAAATGTTTTTGAATCTAAGAAAAATTAGCATAATCAAATAGAAAGAAGAAATGATTTAGAATTATTATTTTTACCATGGAATTTTAAATTCCCCATTGCTACAATTTCCCTCAAAGCGGTAATTAATAGTTAGAATGAAAAGAGAAATTCTTTGGCACTATAGATTATAACAGTAACAACAAAAAATATATGGTTATTTAATATTTTTTTATTAATTGCATTATTGGAAAATAAAATGGGTTTAGATTTAAGTAGTACTGGGGGTTTTCCAAGATACATAAAACTGTATTTATTCGGTAACTTATATTAATGATCGAGGAGTCTAAATATCCGACTATTTTTATTAACATTAAATGGCCTATTTCCCAATATTTTATCGTTTATAACTATGTATTTAAAATTGATTTTAAAAAGCATATTAGATTTCTACATTTGTAGTGTTGCTAATAAAATTTATAAAATGTCGTGTCTAATTGTGAAATCAAGTGATTAAAAGAAAACTCGTTTTTACCTTCCTTAGAACAAAACTTATCGCAAAGATTAGATTTTATTTATTTATTCATTTATTTATTATTATTATTTATTTATTTATTTATTTATTTTTGGTTGGGGGTGGGGGTGGAGGTAGTAAACAACTTATATTTAATAAAAAAAAAAATTTTAGTGTTTTTAAACAGATTTACATTACTTGATAGAAAATAAAATAAACATTTTGAGTTTTTTTTGTGTGGTGCATTACTGTAGATATAATCATTAGTAATAATATGCGACTTTGCCTATTTTATTTATTATCGACATTTTTTGTTTTTGCTTGTTTCTGTATTATGAAAATTTAATAATTTATAACAAATACATTTACTGATTTCTGACATAAAAATACCAGTAGTCTGGCATTATGTAAAATGGGTTTTATTTTAATCTTTATTACATGAATGCAAGTGATTTTTTTTTCCTTTATATTTTCAGCTCCAGATGTTTTAAATGCAATTAAATGGTCTCAAGATTTAAATCCTACATTTCAAAATAACCTAAATTTTGATCCATCCCTTATATGGCAATTCTTTGGCAGTGCTACAGGATTCCTTCGGCTTTTTCCTGGTAAGAGAGCTTATGATAATTTTGAGTTTAAAATTTTTGTATAAATTTTAATTGTAGATTTTTTAAAAGTTTTCTTTTTAATATATTAGGAAATATTACTTTTTCTCCTATATAGCTGTAAGGTGGAGAGTTCCCGAAGGGCCTGATATGTATGATTGTCGCATGCGTCCTTGGTAAGTAAATTATTAACTACTTGCAGTATTGCTCTCTAAACTCATATGCAGTATTTATTTGATCAAATTAATAATGAAAAACATTTTGATTTTTAATTAGCATAGTTTACCTGATACATTTAGATACTATTAGATTAGATTTGCCTACAATAAAGATGTATTCTCTAAAAATATCAAGTATGCATTATGGCACGACAAATAAAAATAAGTTTTATTATAAAGGGTTAAAAATATATACATTGTTTTGTTTTTGTTTTTAAATTTAATTGTACAATTTGTCTAGAATATTTTCTCAGAAGTTTCAAATCAATCGATGTAAAAGTCCAGAAACAAGAGTCTCTAGAAATGTCACGCATTAGGTTCGTCTTATTCCTTTTTAAAATTTTAATCGCTTTTTTCTGCAAACGCATGTTTGAATTCGGTAGACACAATTTCTCAAAAACTAATGTACCTATTTTATTGAAATTTTTCACACTTCTTCAAAATAGAATTGACTATTTCTTAAATAAAGGTTTCTTTTTTGTGATCACAAATAATTTTACAAAGCTTATACGAGGATAAAATGCACTGAGATTCGTACTTCTTTTGCCTACAACTCTGCCAGATATTTAAATTTTATTTATTTATTTGTTTATTTATTAAATCCTTCGTTTAAACACGAGCAGTACTTGTCTACTAACAGAAAAATTTGAATTTTTTATTTCAGATAAAGGTGTCATAAGTTATCCTGAACACCGCGAGAAAAGTTTTCTGGCGAAGGGTCTCCAGAAACGAGATCTCACCGTCTCGATTTTCCAAACTTTTCAATGAAAATGAAAATACTGTTTAAAAATTACTCTTTTATATTCAAAAACTTTGAAAAAAAAAAAAAAAAAAATTTTTTTTTTTTTTTTTTTTTTTTTTTTAACCTTCGAAACCCATGTAACCCCTTAAAATATATAGTATAGGGTTTCCATTAACGTTCCAACCTTTATTTTATTTTGTGTACAAATTCCAGTGCCTTTTAAAACTAATTATAAAACAAATTCTTCATGTCGTAACTTTATTTGCAGGATTATTTTAGTATTTTTCAAAAAATAAAATTAGATAAAGATCCCACTAAAAAAAATGAATAATAATTATAAATTTGCAAGCAGTAATTATATAAATATTTTTAATGAAAAAAAAAAAAAAACAATGAAGATGTATTTTAAGTTTAAATTTGTTAAGAAACTTTTTAGGGGGAATATAAGCGTTTATAATCATTTATGGAAGGGAAAAGTAATTACGTATAACTTTTAATGTATTTTATTAAAGATTTACACTCATGTTTGTGAAAATTGCAACACCAAGAAGGAATGGGAATATCAGAATGATATTTATTAGACACATATATTATAGTAAGAATAACAATTGATTAAAATTTCAGGAAATTTAGAGTAATATGTACTAAGAAAAAGAGTACATAAAGCAGCGACCGCTTTGAGCAATGACAGCACTTATCTGCCTAGGCATTGAATCAAACAGCAATTGGATGACATGTACGGGTAAAGCACTTCATGAAGCTTCAACATACCACAATTCACCGATCATAGTCACTGGTGAGTGGTGGGGGCCAGTCACTTCTACGCGATTAAACAGGCATTTTCATTAGCGCGAGATCAGGAGAACGCGCTGGCCAGAGCAGCAGTCAAACACATTCTGCATCAAGGAAGGTCCGGACAATACGGATAACTTGCGGTCGTGCATTGTCCTGCTTAAGTATTGCGTTTCGGAGACCTTGAATACAGGGCAGAGCGACGGGCCTTAACTCGTCACATATGTAATGGCTGGTATTCAGAGTGGCAAGAAAGAAAACAAGAGGTGAGCGAGACGTGTATACAATGGTATCGCATACCATGACTCCAGGTGGTGACCCAGTATGCGGATACCAAAATTTTGATTACCATTCCAAACTGCATCACTGCTATAAGCGCCTTTAACGTGTGATCAACGACAAACCTGGACGCAGGAATGGCGTAAAGTCGCCTTTCAGACAAACAACTATCCTGTTTACAGCATCAGGATTGCCTCATCGGTATTTAACAGCATTGTGAATAATGCACATTACCAGCTGGATTCGACATCATCACACTGTCCATCACTACGTCTCGATTGCTTCTTGTTCACATTCCTGGCACTCTGAGTAGCGTCCATTAAATTTCTGGTGAGTTAAGGCCCGCCCTATATTCTAGGCTTCCATAACACAACATTTAAGCAGGATAATGCACAACCGAAAGTTGTCTGTATTGTCCGGACCTTCCTTGATAGAGAATGTGTTCAACCGTTGCTCCGGCCAGTGTGTTCTCCTGATCTCACATCAATGAAAATGTCTGTTTAATCATTGAAAAGCGAGTGGCACGCCACCACTCACCAGTAAATACGGTCTATGAACTGTGGCATCCTGCTTAAGCTTCATAAAGTGCTGTACACGAATATGTCATCCAACCAGTGTTCGATTGAATGCCTAGGCAGATAAGTGTAGTTATTACTCCTAGAGATCGCTGCTTTATGTACTGTTTTCTCAGGATATATTGCTCAAAACTTCCTGAAAATTTAATCAATTGCTCTTCCTACTATAATGTATGTGCCCAATAAATATCATTCTTATATTCGCATTCCTTCTTGGTGTCGCAATTTTTACAAACATGAGTGTATAAAATACGCCTACTCTAAAAATGTGTTTGAAGCTTGCGTTTTCTTTAGTAAAATTTTATAAGGAAACTTCAAACTACTCGTGGTAGAAAAAGTTAAATTTGTTTTTCAAATTTCGCTTGAATTTCAAACGTTTTTCATAGAAGTTCATTCAAGAAAAATTATTTGCTATTTTTATGTGTAAATCTTTGTAGACAAAGTCTAGAAAAACTGCATATCTCACGTTGTCTGAAAATAATGTTCGATATAATGGACAAATGCAAAACTTTCAAGACATAATTTCAACTGTTTCCATCATAAGAAATGATCTTTACGACATCAGTTTAGTTTTAAGTGTCCTAGGGAAAAGGCAAAAAGGAAAATTTCATCTTACGTAAAAGAAATAGAAAGTCGACATTATGATTTCAGATTATAATGTCTATGGTTATACTTTCCATAACATAAAATGTGGTCATCAAGTTGAATAAAGAAAAATAAATATACATTTGTTTTGAATTTACTTTTTAAAATCTGTCTCATATTTCATCGTTGTTTTAAAACTTTATATTTGATAAAAGCATATCAAATGCTTTTATCAAATTATACAGCCCGTATTTCCTATTTAATTTTTAAGCATAATGAAATTAAATATACAACTATGCTTCTAGTGATATTCATGTAATTTTTTTATATGAGTACAAGAATATCTCTTGTATTAAGTACAAGAGTATAATAGCTAGTGTTGTTGCGTCTTATAAAATGTTGCCTGTTGAAAGGAAGAGACTTTGTTTATTGTGCGACCACGTTTCGTACGACTAGCAGTGAGGCCGAGTCCAAAAGTTTTGAGGGATGCAAAATTGGCTGAGAGATAGTTATTTGGCAAACATCCAGTTATTCTGTGCTCCCTTATCGCTTGTTTTCTCTCAGTCACCCCTATTTTAACACTGGACTCGTTCAATCCGCACTTGCGCAGAGGCTTCCATGGTCGCAAGAAATGTGGTTAAAGAATACACACAAAAATATATACAGTAGACTCTCGTATAACGCGGGGGATATGTTCTGCGTAATAGTAGATCGCGTTTTAGAAGACATACATTGAGCAGTTTTTTCAAAGTAGAGGGGTAGAAGAGTCCTGCGTTTTGCAGGGGCTGCCACAGGACGCAACGATTGCTCAGCCTCGCCCCCTGTCAAATTGACCAACCAAAATCATTCGGTTCCAGCAGACGCCAGTTCGGAAACCGAGTTTCTAAATTACGTCATGACTTTAGAAAAATATCATGACAAAAAATTAATTGTCAAAGCTTGGAAACAAGCTATCCCGAAAATTCAAGAGGCGTCCTCGAATATGGATAAAATCTTCTATTTGTACGAGAGTCTAATAACTCTCGAAGGTTAGGGCTTCCCCCCCCCCTAATGTTTTCCATTCCGGCATTTCATTTTTCTTCATCCCCAGCGGGGATCTGGATTATTCTTTACGCTTGGTTTCTGAAACGCCAATGGCCTCCTGCGACAAGCGTCTGAGTTTAAAGATTTTGTATATAATAAAAACTTAGATATTATCTTGGTCAGTGAAACACACTTTTCCTAGGGTAATTTCATCAAAGTTGTAAATTACAAATTATTCAATGTTGACAGGCTTTATAATGGCAACCATTCTGGCACTGCTATTTATCTTAAGAACGGCTTCAATGCTACTTTTATTTAAAGTCCCAAATCTGTATTCCATTGAAGCCACGCCTATTTTTTTTGGATTTTCCCAATATTCCAAAATCACTCATTGCAGCAGTATACCTCCTAATATTGCAAGGGATGACCTGCTTGAGTGAGAACTTTCCCATCTCGCTAATCTTTATTCAAATTTTATTATTGCGGTGATTTTAATTCTAAGCATCTGACTTGGAATTGCACCTCTAATGAACGTAGAGGTAATATTATCAGGAGGTGGGTAGATCAAAATCATGCTCAAATTATAGCCTCCTCTGAACACCTCACTAAGAAGTAATAATGTAATTGATTTTGCTATCACCCGCAATTTCCCTTATACACATAGCATTCAAACGCTACACGAGCTCAACTCTGATGATCTGCCTGTTATTGTCAGTTTCCGGACTGATACTTATTTGTTAGATTTACCTGCGGCCCTCACCATTGGTAGAGCCACTACACGGAGATCCTGGCTGAGTCTCAGCCGCCTTCAATTATTCCATCTAACAAATCTGAAGCTGAGAGTGCTATCTGTATGCTTGAAAGAACACTTCAAGATGCTTTTAGCAATAGCTCAGTTCCTAGAAAGAGGGTAGGTAATTATGTCCGGTTACCTGACGATGTCAGACAGATGGTCAGAGAACGAAATCGTGCTCGCAAACTTTGGCAGGTCAATAGGTCCCCATATTTTAGGAGCAGGTATAATATGCTTGCTAGGAGGGCTAAAGCTGCAAATCTGGCGTATAGTAAAACTCATTACAACAATTTTGTCGAAAGCCTTTCGAGTAAGGACAACACAATTTGGAAGTTTTCTTCCCTTATCGTTTGCCGGCTATACATAGCCCCACTGGGATGGCAGTAACAAACACCGAAAAGGCTGAGGCAATTGCTCTTAGTCTTAGAAGCCAGTTTTCACCTCACCACGATGTTTTTAATTCTAGGATTGCTACCATAGTTGATAACAGTGTTAAGAATTTGTTAAACAATAATACCAATAATACTTTAAATTTAACTACTCCTTCTGAAATTATCAACTATGTCTCTGGTCTTAAAAAGAACAAGGCCCCGAGCAAGGATAAAATAACAACTAATATGCTTATTAACCTCCCTCTTAATTTTATTTTTTATATTGTATTTTTAATTAATCGCATGCTTATCTTAAATATCTTTCCTGACTGCTGGAAGGCAAGCGTTATTATTCCCCTTCCTAAGGGCGGTGGAGCTGATGTGCATGCGCTGGAAAGCTACAGGCATATTTATCTTCTCTTGTGCATGTACGAATCTGTTCTTGTACGATCTACGAATATGTTTTAGTAAAGCGTCTGAATGAATTTACAGACTCTCATGACGTCATCATGCCGGAGTAATCCGGATTTCGACCGAAACACTCCACAGAAGATCAATTATGGAGAGTCTGTGAAATCATTCATGATGGACTTCAAAATGGGGTCACTGGAATTATATTCGTGAATATTCAAAAAACTTTTGATAAGGTATGGCATGGTGGCCTTATCCACAAACTAATTACTATCGGTCTACCCGACCAATTAACAAAAATAATTCATGGCTATCTCAACAATAGAACTTTTTCTGTTAAAGTTGGAAATTCTTTTTCTTATCTTTCACCCATCTTAAGTTCAGTCCCGCAGGGATCCTTGCTCGGACCTTTTCTTTTGAATATTTATGATAATGACTTGCCAAAAGATCCGGACGTCAAATTAGCGACTTTCGCTGACGATGCTGCCCTGTGTTGTCAGAAACGCACAACAAACGCCGTTTTCGAAGTACTTAAATTAGACAGAACTATTTAAATAAATTTTCTATCTGGTTAAGGAAATGGAGAATTAAAGTTAACAACTCCAAAAGTGACGCCATTTACTTCACTAATAAACAATATGACATCTCCACTAACTTTTACTTAATAATCAGCCCATACCCTGGGAACGCTGCTATAAATACCTAGGAATTTATCTAGATTCTAAATTAACGTGATCACGTCACATTTCAGAATTTCTGAAAAAGCTGACAAGGCCGCAAAAGCCCTTTACTCTCTTTTGGCTTATAATAGCCGCCTGTCTATTAAAAATAAATTATTATACAAATCTATGATTCGTCCGATCATCACCTATGGGTGCATGATCTATGGTTCTGCTGCTAAAACTCAGCTAATAAAAATTCAGTTATTCCAAAATAAGCTTTTACGTAGGTTTGTTCAAGCTACTCGTTATGTCCGCAATGATGCTATTCACCGCGATCTTCGAATTAGGCCAATCTATGCCAAAATTCGAAAACTTACGATGAAGTTTTACAGATCTGTTCCCAATGTTGGAAATCCTCTGTTAGACTCCATTCATCGCTACGATCCTTGAGTCGGTCGTGGAAAGAAACGATCTTTTGTTATTTTAACTAGGGGAAACGGCTTTCTATCCGTCTCTAAGAAGAGTAGATGTATTTCGTCTGGAGTTAAGGTGGTATCAGACGAAAGAACATACATTCTAAAATATAAGCTATTGCCGCTCAAAAGCTACCAAACAACATTATCGGAATATTGTAGGGTTGTTTTTAAGCATAAACGAAATCCAGAAAAGTAAACAACGGACCCTATATTTGGCGATAATCCACCTCAAGAAGGTTTAAAAGGGAAAAGGATAGAGGGTACTCTGTAATCATGATTCTCTGATTGGAGGACTTCATTCTAAAAACTACCGTATGTGATTTTAATAGTTGAAAATGCGTGATTGAAGAATATACGCGAGTCAAAACTAATCAAACGCTAGTATTTCACCCATTTCCTTCATGAAAAACCTGTTTATACGTTACTATAAGCTAATGCCTTTCATACGGAACTTCGTCTGATAGCGGCTTTACATAAGTGTATTTCCTCATAAAATTGTTTTTCTCCCTAGAGTGAACGAAATATTTCTCTAGCGTTGGCTAACCCTATCAGGCTTATGTACTGTTTCATTTTTACAGTCACGGTTTCCACCTTACTACTTATGAATCCTCAAAATTTTTAAAGTTTACCGCTCAAAATTATTATTTGGCTATTTTTATTAAGTTTTATTCTTTTATTGTTTATTATTATTTGTTAGTTCAGTTTGCTGCTTTCAGACAGGATGCCCTAAAGTGATCTCTGATTGGTCTGAGCCTTTCGCTCTGATTGGTCAGGTCGTCTAGACATAATTCCGTCGTTTTTAGCTCAGAATTTTTTAAAGAGAATTGAGAATAACTTGCAGGTTGCTGTATGGTTCACGGATCCACCTCAGAACTTAGTTTCTGAATGGAAACCGAAATTTGGTCTGAAACACTGTACTTTAATTCTTCTTAATCCTCTTCTGAATTTTTCTATTATTTTGTGTTAGAAATGTTAAGGGGGGGAAATGTATGGCCCCCTTTTTTTATTAATTGCGGGACTCTGAGCGATTTCCTGTGCCCCTTGGGGCGCCCTGCTCAACTCTTAATTCCTTTTCGCCGACCAGACTGTCTTCGTCAACGCACGCAACAGATCCTTCTGTTGCACTTAGGATTTTTCAAGGAGATTTTTATTTTATTTTTAATTTTAATTTTTCCCCCCTCTCCTGTTGCTTTACTCAGTAAAATTCTCTGCTAACGTGTGGAAATTTCTGAGACTAAATTCAAAATTTTTAAAAGGCCTTCTGCTTTTTATTTTTTCTTTTCTGACAAATTATTTTCATGTTTTTTACATTTTCGATGGAGGTAAGCATTGGTTGCGACCATATGCAGGTACTCCGAAGCAACAACTTTCACGATTTCAATGCGTAATGACAGAAACCGTCGTGTGTTGGCAAAGTAACGGAACAACCCTTATCAGCAGTCAAAAGTAAGTAACCTTGAACAGGTTGAAAGTAGAAAAAATGTCGTCACGCGCTTCCTTTATCTTACGCGTTATACGAGACTCTTTATCGCGTTGTATGAATAATAGTCATAGATATTTTGTCGCGTTATACGAATACGCGTTTTGCGAGAGCACGTTATACGAGAGTTTACTGTATTACAGATATATACAAAACAGTTTAACATGCATTTCTTTATACATGTTGCGATTGAATTGTATAATATAAATACGTAATGGCATTAGAAATCTGTAATTTAAATGTAAAATGTCAAATAAAAAATATATTGCGAAGAGCGGAGTGCAAGAACTGCTAAGCGATGATTTTCTTTGCGGCTACTGATCGCAACATGGCTGCTTTATGGCGAAGCTCTAGGAAGACATGAGTTGAGATATTTGTGGAGTTAAGATGTTCAGAATACTTCATATTACGTGTATTATTTAGAGAAAATTTTTTTGAAAAAAAATATTTAATGATCAATTAGAATTAATATATAATTTCCTCATTCCATTTAATTATTCTTCTCTAAAATTATTGATTAAACTAGAAAGGTTTTAGTAATAAAACAAAAAGCTATTTTGAACTTCTGGAGAAAATTTTTTAACACCACTTTAAATTTTCAGTTCTCAGCATTAGATTTTCAATTGATATAAATGTTTATGATCATTAGGTAATATTCTAAATAATTCTAAAGCCTAAAGGCTTTAGAATATAAATCTAATTTCTATAGACTATTATATAAATACACTAAATCTGCAATTTATATTTTCATATTCTTATTAGAATGTTATATTAAAAATATTTAACGGAAAAATTATTTTAATATTTTCCATCTTGAGTCAAATAAGTCTCTTTCCTTGAATTTCTTATAATGCCATTCAATGTAAAGATGATATAATTATTCACTGATAAAAATCGGTAATATTTTTAAATAAATTTAAAATATTAAAAAAAAGAAACGGGTTACTGAATCGAGAAAAATATGGAAAAGTGTTATTTTCGTCATCGATTTTAATAATAAAATAACACTTAAGGTATAATTTGAAAAATGTGCCAACAATAGTTTAGTGATTTTTCGCTTTCCAGATTGTGAAAATTTTATAACAAGAATATCGATTTTAAATTATTCGAAGAAAATTGCAAATCATTTTAAAAGCTATCCTAAAAATTGAAACCTTTTCATCTTGCATTTCAAATGAAACGACACAATATTGATTTTAAATTATTTTGCATAATTTTTACCTTATTTTACTTTCATAAGTTGGTTTTATAAAGTTTATCTGACATAAAATAATTAGTGATAAATAATGTACTGCCTAAAACTATACTGATTCGTATATATATCGATGGTCATATATACATACTGCATATTCATCATTCACTCAGTACGAAGAAGCATTAAATTTTATCAACAACAAAAATTACGGATAGTAATTTTTTTGTCTATCATATTCAAAACCTTTCGCATTACATATATACAGTGTAATGTTATCTATAAATTTTAAAGATTATCTACATCTGCTGCTATGGTAGATCCTGAAAAATAAAATTTAATTTTGTATGTGCTACCTCCGAAGAAAATCATGGTCGAATCGTTACAGGAAAGCGTATGTTTTAGCATATTCTTTGCATGGCCCGAATTTAAAAGAATACATATCTTTCTCTAAAACATTTTAGCCAAGAAAATGTGAAAGGTAACTAAAAATAAAAAGGGAGGTTTTTTTTTTTTTTTTTTTTTTTTTTTTTTTTTTTTTTAAGCTGTATGCCGTGAACATTTATCCAGTATTTCAACTTTACCCTGGTTTGAATTTAAGTCGCTAATGTTTCCGACCATTTCAAGCTTAACATCATAGATAAGTTTAATATTTGTTGTAAACGTTCAACCAAACATTGATAAAAACAACGTTGACAATCATCAAGCAGTGTTTATGCATCATTAGATTAATATACGAGGGAAAGTCATTAAGTAAGTCCCAAACGATAATAAAAAAATAATTCACCATGACAATCACTTGGAAACAGTTTTTATTTTTCCACATAATCTCCAGCAACGTTGATGCACTTATCCCATCATTTTATCAGAGCCCCAATTCCAGCTGCGTAAAATTCTTTGGGTTGCTGTCTCATCCACAGTAGGTCTTCATGTTGAACGCCGTCGTCATCTTCAAATTGTTTGCCTCCAAGATGTTGTTTCAGTGGACCAAACAGATGAAAATCACTTGGGGTTAAGTCTGAGCTGTAAGGTGGATGCTGTAGCATCCATAAACAGGTAACATTTCTTCATGAATATTTTTTTTTATTCAAGTCCTTTCACCCACAAAAATCGGATCACAGCACGCTGCTCTTCTATCGTACAATCATTCAGCACCATCGCCATTTTTTAAAAACAGCATTACGCAAGCGTGTGAATGCTACCTACTCAATATAAATTGAATATCATAAAGCTGTATAGTGTTGCCATCTATCACCATTCTTTGGAAATATCTGTTACTACTTTAAATCAAGCCATATGCATTTGTGAATGACTTAATTACTTGCCCTTGTACTTAAATTAATTTTATAAATATACACAGAAATGATTATAGCATAAATTTAAATGATAATGTTGATTATTTGTTGGTATATAAACGTTGTAGGACACTTTTTTAAATTGTACTTGGTATCTATTAATATGCGTAAGACAAAATATCATTCTATAATATGTAATCATCTAATGCGACGTTTTACATAGGTAATTTATGTAAAATGTTCAACTACGTATCATTAAAATTCATTAAAAAAGAAAACTGGGAAAGCAATGATCTGCATTTTAATTTCTAAAAATAATCGAAATATAAACGATTTTTTGTATGCTACTTATGTAAGTATGCGATATAAGTTTTCAAAACTTTTATTATTTACTAACGTTTTTATTATTGTTATTATGTAGCAGTAGACCTCGTGTAAATGCGGGATAGGACCCCTTAGAAGGCTCCGCCTATAGCCTTAGGACCCTACAGTAGTCAGTCGGCCTTTAGCCGTATAACCACAAAAACTTTAGCAGTAGTACTTAATATTGACGCTCCGCGCGAACATATAAAGAGGAATATCAACAAGTAACAAAAGGAACAACTACAAAAAATAACTAATACGAAAATAAAAAATTAAAAGTCAGACAGGAGGGCCTACAGCTGTATACCAATATCTATTAAAAATGCTTCCGATTACCGCTGAACATGCTCCAATATAATTAAATACATTTAAATAAAAAACCTAGTTAATTACTTTGTGCGTCGTTTTAGATCTTTCGAAACCGGGGTACCCGGTCCTCTTCAGAAACGAACTTCTGTGCTTGAAACTTGAAACTGAGTGTTCCTCTGTTGATTTTTCAGCAGATGGCTCCATGCTCCGTTTGGGGCTACTGCGCCGCTGTCATTGCATACTTCATAATTCGTAGATATTTCGATCGATTCGCGGTACATCGCGGTACATCGCATAATTATAATTTTCATAATAGGCTATTTTAGTGGTTTTGTCAAAGTCTATTTTAATATTTTGTTTATTGTGTGTTTTGACCAGGGCGGTATTATATTTTCCGGTTTTTATGTCATTTTTATGTTTGTAATCCTAGTTTTATGAAGAGGACCGGGTACCCGGTTTCGAAAGATCTAAAACGACGCACGAAGTAAATAACTAGGTTTTTTATTTAAATGTATTTAATTATAATTATACTTCGTTTTTTCTATTTATTATAATGCTCCAAGATGTTTAGAATCTATTACTTGGTTACTTTTACGTTGGACACAGTTTGGAGAAGACAGCATTCCGAATCTATTCAAATAATCATCAAGACAGTCATGAACGGTTTCAAGCCCGAAGGCGGCAACTGCGTAACGTCTTGGAAATTTCGGTACCTTTTAAAGAGTTTCTTTCCAAGTTTTATCCTTAGTTTGCTCAAAAAGCTTATTTTGATAGCTCTTATTCAAATTATTTAAAATTATTCTTTTTGTTGAAGTATAAGAGATTTTCTTCTCCGAGAATTGCAATATATTCGTTCCATTTTCCGCTAACACCACCTGGCTTAAGATCCTCGTATAATCCATTGGCTTTAATTCCAAACTCCGAACTTTTGCTAAAAAATCAGCCAATCTAATTTTTAATGTGAATAAATATTTAGCTCATATAAATTTTATATTATCCAGAGTAGCTATCTTTTTTTATTTTTATCCAAAGTAGTCATCTTTTTATTTATTTCAAAAATGGTTATTTGTGAATGGTTATTCCTTATATTAAGCTTCTTTTCAGGAAACAAATTTGTTGATTTAGTTTGTTGCTTTACGGTCATTTTTCGTACATTAGGATTTATTAGACCGGAACCTAGGGCTTAAAGTGAATTCTGAAACACTAGGATTTTCAATGCTTGAACTGGGTCTCGATCTCGAATATCTAAAAGCCAGAGTACTAAGCACTCTGTTGCCAGATTGGCGCTGAAGAAGTAAATAAAATGCAGCTTATCATATGTCTTTCTTTTTCCGCACGTGTACTGCATGGAACATAGCATTTCTACAATTTAATGTTTGATTTGTTTAAGTTATTCAACTTTATTCCCCCCACCCCCACCCCCCAAAAAAAAAGTTTAGACATTTTTTTACGCGTCTGAAGTTATTAAACATTCTCTAACTTTCCTGAATTTTCTATTCCTGTGTCTACATATGCTAAATTTTGACGTGCAATGCTCAAAAATAGCTAAAGTTGAAAGTATTTGAATTTTTAGAATCAAGTGGTTAGCTACATAGATTTTAAATAAATATATATAACAACTTTCAAGAGATAGCAACTATGTTCTGAATTTTCATCAAATTTTACATTCTTATGTCGGAATAAAATATTTTAAAAATTAGCTGATACACCATTTAATGTAAGTTTCACCATTATTTAACAGTTTCCTCAAATATTTGTTTGTGGCAAAATAAACATAATTAACTAAGAAAATTTGCATGGATACTGTTGAATTACATACAATGAGAAAAAATCACTTTCTATTAATGTAAAATAGGCTTTCCATTTGCGATTGTTTCTATATTAATTTATAGAAAAATTTGATATTATTACTTTTTTTATCTACTACACTCTTTTTTTTTTTTTTTTTATGAATCGTACTTTTTCACTAGCGGCAATTTTTATTATAATTATTACGAAGTATTTTTTAAGTACGAAAAGTTTTTAACATTAAAATAACGTAATAAAAATATAAAATATTTAAAAAAAAAAAAAGTCGAAAATTTTAAACCTTTAATAACCTGCTACAACTTTTATAATTAATCTTGTTGCCATGTTTCGTTACATTGTTTAGACATTTCCATGCCTGTAACCATCTCTAATGGATTAGTAATCTTATCCTTGTTAAGGCATAGCTCATTCTGCAATTAAAAAAAAAAAAAAAAAAAAAAAAAAAAAGGTAACTCTAGTAACATTGTTATAGGTGAGTAAAAAGTATATATATATATATATATATACAAACTGATAATAAATGTAAAGTAATCCCAAAACACATGAGGGTATGATCCCCATGCAGGGTATGGGAAATGAGAAGTTTCTGAAAAAACGTGTGCTTTTTAGCCGAAAGATACGTTTCTAGCCCCGACTTCTTGCAGATGACGGCAAAAATATATAGCAAACGAATTCATGATTAGAATTGAATTAGCCGAAGAGAGTTCGCTGTTTTTGGTTTGGGGGGGGGGGGGGGGGGGTTCAATGTTTTTTAATCTACTTGTCATATAAATTTATCCTTTATATATATTTGTATTTTTGTATTTTTATATTTATATATTTACTATTGTAGTTTATTTATGAATTTAATTCCTTTTTTAATGCTTTGTATTAATCTAATCTTGATTTCGTTTGCTATATATTTTTGCTTTCATCCATGAGAAGTCGGGGACTTATCATTTTGCATTGCCAAATGAAGGGGGGGGGGGCTCCGCTGATGAAGGCCCCCATGTGTTTTGGGATTTCTTTACATTTATTATCAGTTTGTTTATTTCGGTTTTATATTTCCTTTTGCTGCATTTACGCATTGGTTTATAAATACTCGGTCTCAAATTTTTTTATAGAAAATCAAGTTTCATTTCTACTAATTTTCAAGATTTATTTTATAAAAAGATTTTTTATATGCAGTCATTGTAAGGATCAAAAATCCATAAAAAGTCAGAAAATATGTAAAACGGAGATTTTAATGTTGGTATTACTTTAATTTAGCATGAAAATACCAAAAATAAAAAAACATATACATAACTTGGAAACTGCAATTCCGTTAGCTTTAAACATTTTTTTTTTTTTTTTTTTTTTTTTTTTTTTTGCGCAACTTCTTGAAAAATGTTTAAGTATTGTATTAAGAAGAAAGTGTCATTCTTTTAATTTCATTACTTACAAGGAAACATTCAAAAGGTGTCGACTTCAAAACATATTGAAAAAAATATATGTGATTCTACTCATCCTAAAACACCAGAAACTGAAAAAATTATCGGCTGAAATGAATTACAGCGACCACAAAAAATTATCAAAATTAAGCATATTTGGCGATTCCACATTGATAGGCGATTGATATTGAGTACTTCGCGGAGAAACAAAATACAGTTCTGTTCGCACACAGCAATCTTGGTGCTAGCGAACTGAACGCCTAACAGCGCTAAATCGCCAAATATGCTTAATTTTGATAATTTTTTGTGGTCGCTGTAATTCATTTCAGCCGATAATTTTTTTCACTTCCTGGTGTTTTATGAAGAGTAGAATCACACACACACACACATATATATTTTTAATATTTTTTGAAGACGACACCTTTTGAATGTTTAGTTGTTAGAAGCATATAATTTGCAAAATTATATGTGCAGTTTAAGAGAATAGTTAAACAGTGTACGCAGAATGCATTCGGTACTTAGAGAATACCATCCTATTTTGGTTCCCTGCATTCATTACACAGGTTTCAGAAGCAAATTGTTATGGTTATCAGTATTGTTACTAAAAAATGTGATATCTATACCAGGTGGTTGTAATTGCTCATTCCCTATAAACAAAGTCCTGCAGCTATAGTGAGCGAGCAATTTGCCACCAAATTTGATATATGGGTATATACGAAATGCGCTCAAGCAATTCAAAAACAATTTTTTAGTCCTAAATAATTTCACTAAACAGCTCTTTGTGAAAAAAAGCAGCAAATTTAGCAAACAAAATAGTTCACAGCAGATTAAAAAGAAATCGATAAATGCGTAAATTGTTTGTCTTTCATATGAGATATTTTCTTTGTATTATTATTCTTTTTCCATGCAAAACGCCACCTAGTACACATTTTGTGAACTAATACTGACTTCTTAAATTATCACGAACTCGTGAATTTTACAAATTTTCAAATTACAGCAACAATCTGTTTGCCTATTTTAGCTACAGGATATACTCTTAGCAAAATACGGCAATTGCACACTTTTGTTAGAGTTATACAAGGAAAAATAATCTCGATATCTTTTATTATACCCGACCAAAAATAAAAAAGACAGGGATTAGTAGAAGCATGAGGCTTTGTTTGTCTTTTCACAGCAAAAAGACCGATTTGAATGGGTTTATTTATTTTTATGTTATTTATTGTTATTATCATTATTAAAATGCTGATTTAATTGAGGCGGTTCTTAGGTATATTTAATAAAAATCGATTAAACTTTTTTTTAAAAAATTTAATTAAAAGTTTTTTTTTTTTTTTTTTTGGGGGGGGGGAGGGAGAGATTTTTAAACTTCGAAATCATCAAGTTAATAAGCCACTCGATTTTTTTTTTTAAATTCGTGAATTTTAAACTGATTTTGACAACGTTAGAAATTGGTTATAAACATATAATGTGATTGCGGTCCAAAAAATCTGTAAATCCGCTTGAAAATTAGAGATCTTGTGAAATTAAATAAGATGTGATCATCTTCTTCTTTTTTTATTTTTATTTTTCCCAGGCCATTTCGCACTGAGATTTAAAAATTTGTGAGCTGTCAATTTTACAAATTCCAGCTCATGTTAGATGATAAGCAGTGTTTTTAAGAGTATAAAAATGTTTTTTTTTTTTTTAATCATGATTTTTAAACCAGTTTTGACAAAAGTTGAAAATGGTCTAAAAATAATGATTGTCAGTTCACAGTTCGAAAAACCACTAAATTAGAGTTAAAATTACAGGTGTAAAAGAAAAATAATGTTTAATTAAATTTAAGGCCAGCCGTACATTGACAGTTTACAATTTTTGCATTAGCTTTCTTTCAACAAAAAAATTAAAATTTATAAAAGATATAATATTTAAATAAGTCCAAGGACTTGATTTAAGTTATTATTACTGCATAAATACTAAAAGTTCAAGTTCGAATTCTTACTCACTATATATATATATATATATATATATATTTTCTTCAATAAAACGTTTTTAAGATTTTTATAAAATAGTAATATAATGCATTTAAAACAGAATAATGCATAATATGTATATTGATTTTATTATGTTGGCAGTAACTGTAATTATTGAAATGATTTTTCTGTGAAAAAAATTATACACATTGTGAAAACATTACTTTTCATGAATAAATCTATTTAAACTAATCTATGTAGATTGTTTATAAAAGTATTTGTTTAATTTAAATTTTAATGCATTTCTGTTTTAAGAAATATAGAAAATAAAACCAATTCTTTGAAAGCGATAACAAAGAGCTTTTTTACTTTTTAGAATCTTATTCAGATTCTGTAATATTAAATGGAAGATAAAAATAGTCTCAAGTCATAACTGACATAAATTGTAAGAGAATGTTAGGTTTTTTTTTTTTTTCTTTAATGCTAGAAGCTTGACCAAAATAATATCTATCAAATTTTTTTGATAGATTGAGGACATAATACGATACAAATTAATGTAGTTGTAACAGCAGTCTATCACTGTCATATATAAAAAGACATATTATTCACTTAGAAATTCATGCAACTGAAAAGCTTTTTTTTTAATAGACTTTTTCTTTCTATCAAGCATTAGTCTCTCTTTTTTATTTTTTTAATCTTGATATACATTAAACTTAATGTTTATTTCATATGTCTATAATGCTGAAGAAGCAGAAAAAATAGCTCTTGAATACTGGAAAAAGCTTTTAGTAGTTTTCTTTATTCTATGTTTTATGAGAGGGTATGGTAAATTCTACAAATTTCTAAAAGATTTCTCTAATTTTAAATGCGGTTGTAAACATTAGAGAAAGTTTACTTACCATACGTTTGACTAAAACAACACTTATAATAAACATTGGAGAAGAGATTTCTGAAATATGTATACTACATATTTCGAAAATATATTATATATTTAAGAGAAGTTTTATTTGATTTTATGGTGATATTAAAAGAATTTTTAAGTCGCAACAATCAGACATACCAGTAATTTATATATTAATGTATTAAAATGCGAATAAAATTTTTATAAGTTTGCATAGTACGCATCCACATATCAAAAGTTTTAAGTTACTTCAAAATTTTAATGCAACAAAAGCTAATTTTTTCTGTAGACATATTACAAATCGTATCAGCAAAGTTTAAAACTAAATAACTTCTTTCATAATATATTTTTTTTCTATTTAGTCAACAAGTCGAATCATAAAGTATTCATTTTGATAGTTTTCTGTATAAATTAATTCAATTAAGTAAAATATATTACAAGCAGATATCCAGTCTATTTAAAGCCTACTTTCAAACCCTAAATATAAATTTTGCCGAGAGTGCAAAATGAGACAGTCACCATAGGGTTATCGGTAATGGAAAATATTTATAATAGAGAAATATATAACAAAATTTTGTGAAATCAAAATTTATCGTTTCTTATTTAACTTTGATTTCTTGAAATATACAAGTAAGATATGTCATAGATATGCTGCAAAAATAACAGAGGGTGATTGAAAACGTAGGATAAATCATAAATGACAAGAAAAGCTTATTTGTTCATTACATAAACTCTGTCCTTAGGCTTTTTGACTACAGACATTGCAACAACTATTTTTTGCTCCACCAGTGGTCGAGAGGATCTGCTATCAAAGCTAGTAGTCTGGAAGTACCGAGTTTGAAACCAAGTTCGCACTCGTCGGCCTAGCCGTTCCGATTTTTCAGTAGTTTTCTCTGAAACTCTCATAAATACGTGTTAGGATTTCTTTGAAAACCCCTGTTGAAGACATCGCGACGCCTAGTTCCCATAATAGATAATCCGTCTTAAATCCTACAATAAAATACAACACATAATATCCTGCACATATGTAGCCTTCCCTCGATCTCTTCTCGCGTACATCTTCTCTCATTATTCGACTATAAGCATGTATGCTCATTAATATTCTTTCATAGCTAATATAATATAATATCTTACTGCTACAATTTAGAATTAAACGATAATGTGATTTAAGGGAATTTTCTATGTCTCCTCTGCATGAAATTTTATTATCAGAAATAATGAAGGTTAGTTTGAATGTATTTGTTCTTCTAACAATCTATGAAAATTAAATTTAAATCCAAAATTATTAAAGGGAAAGTGTTGTTTGAGTAGTCTTCTAATTTGGAAGATTAAAATAATAAAAAATTTAACTTACACTCATAGAATCGAGTTTTTGGCTCAAATTTCATGGTTTAATATTATCAGTATTTTACGTATTCATAAAATTCTAGCAGTTGCAATGAAATTTGATTATATGCAGTATTTATAAGATATTGCTCAAAATTATGCATTATAGAATAGTATCACATATATCACTTTTGCTTTGAAACATTTCGGGTTTCCATTATTTCGTAGCGTCTAATGAAACTATCAATTATACTATCTTTTTGTGATTAGTAAGCTAGGGCACTTCTGAAATAAAGATTCATATTTGGCATCGGGATAAAATACTTCTAGTGGTTCAAAATCTTTTTTTTTTTTTTTTCTGGATTTTGCAGACTAATTAGCTCTCATGTGTGTAGGATATTCCTGGTGTTGCAACAGCAGAGAGTTTATCGATTTTAGATTAAATAAGCTGCAAGATGGGAATATTTGTCATTGTTCATCTCTCAGCTGTAATCGGATTTATTTACTTATTTATTTTTACATTAACAGTTTGAAAGATTTAAATTTTCTATTGATGAAAAATTCAATTAATGCTGAAATTTTAACTGTTCGATGTATATACGATGGTATCTCATTGAGTAATCCGTTCTAACATATATTTTTCCACCAAAGTTTTGCAAAGAAGTCATTTAGACACTAATCTATGGCATGGGTTAGAAATGTTTCTTTCTAAAATCTATGCTTTTGTACGCTTTCTTCTTCATGTGACTTTATTTACATGGTATCGTTATTTTAACCCGTTATTTACCCTATTATGAAATAAATATTAGATAGATTCCAAATATAGTTCTTAAATTGCTTGAAAACAAATTTAAATGTATAAAAAAAAAAATTATGCATAGCAATTAATAAGGATTCAGTGTGCTGGTACCTTAATGTACCATACGTACATCAAAGTACCGTAGTAATACAAAAATACTAACACAAAAATTTTACAAAATTTAAACAATTAAAAATAAATAAGAAGGCATCATAATTGAATATTTCTTAAAAAAGAAATTTTGTGATATTTCAAATTTTAAAATAGGATTAAATTAAAAACATTTTATGGTTTATGCATACAAAATAATTTGGAAAAGGTATCGCCATGAAATCAAGTACAAACAGGCAATAAGTCATGAATTCAAGTTGAACATAATTGTTTCTTTATTTAAAATATATTTAAAAACTTTAGAATATGAGTCTATTTTTCAAAAAATGCACATATAACAACACAAATTATTTATTGAGAAAAGAAATATGTATATGTGTGTGTGTGTGTGTAAAATATTTACAGCACAAGAACAAACTGAAATGTCTTTGTGACCCAATGGTACATAAAAGAACCATTCTATTAAATAGATCGTTATCCTCATATAAGTAAGTAAAAAATTTTAGCGCAAGCATTATCAGAAAAAAAAAAAAAAGTTATCTTGAATTTTTCGTACAATATATAAATAAATTGTGAGACAACATGCTATAAATTCCTTTTTTGAACAAAAACGATTTCAAGAAACATTTAGGTCCATAGAGGGAGATAAAAACGGAATATTTATTCTCAATCTTTAGTTACCATTTGCATTCATTCCATATATTTGATTTTATACGCTTTTTAATCTAATAGTACTTTAAAATACTATCGGTTTATATAAGATAAAATTCAGTTTAATTTGTAATGTTAATTACAAAATTAATTTTAGCATAGTTGAGTGGAAATAATCATTCTAACACTTGATGTCAACTATATACATAGTTTGCTTCCCTTCCGGTTTTCCCGGAAGATATAATACGACTAATTTTTAATATATATTTTAGTAACAGTTGTTGACGATTATAAGAAGCAAATGATTTATGGTAAAAATCATGTTGCAAAATCTTCTAAAAAAAAAAAAAAAAAAAAAAAAGAGGGAGGGGTAACTATATGTGTATGATTTGGCATACACTAAAACATGGATAATGTAGAAATAACTAATAAATAGGATAAAGCATTTTGATCAAAACATTCTTTTTTACTTAACCGTTAGAATGATAGCCTCAAAATTTTGAAAAAATTCTGATTTATCATTTTTATCATCTTTTTCTTCATATAATACTTATTATCGTCTATTTGCACTCCTCCTTTATTTGACGATAAAACTCAAACAACTTTTAAAGAAAAAGAAACTTCCCAAATCTGTGGGTCAATATAATCTTGGAATGTAAGGTAAAAATTGAGTATGATGCATAGCTTTAGTCTTGCTTTCATTCTATTTTCTTCAACGAATCCGGAGTATTGGAGAATTATCGGCTTCTTCTAGACCTGTCGGCGGCTTAAAAAAGAAGCGGAGTGGTGGTTTTATTCTACTGAAAAGATTCCATCCTTAGCTCTCTCTGCTAAACTGAGGCAATCAATATAGAAACATTTTGTCATTCTGACAGTATGCGATGGGCAAAGTTATCTGTAATGAGAGAAAGAAAAGACAGATTGCAGAAGATAATATTCAAGAATAAACGATAAGGAACTTTTCTTTTTGTTATATATCTTAATCTTTTCAATGGATATATATTCTCAAATTTAATAGAACTGCTTCGCTTCCATGAGTACGTGGAATTCGAAGAGATCGAATTGAGTTTTAATAACTTAACTGAAATGCTTGGAGTGTATATGGAAAGTTTCTGTATTTCAAAATTTACAGTTGCATAATTTTGAAATGAAGAAATATTCATTGAATAAAATTTTAGTTTTTAAAAGTACTTTAAATATATTAGTATTTCAGACAAAAAAAAAAAAATAAAAAATAAACTATTTTATTTTATGTTTTTTTTTTTTTCTTCCAGCAGGCAAAAGTAGTTTTTTCATTTAAAGGAATAGATTATGGAATCTTTCGTGAAATTACTAAACATTATGTTGAATAGGTAAATTAAATAATGTAATATTATTATTTTATTGATGTATTTATTTTTTAAGAACGGTTTTCTATTTACTTGTTAAGAATTTTTTTTTTTTTTTTTTTTTTTTTTTTTTACTAAGCAAATAAGAAATCTATATTTGACATTCTACTCAATTAATTAAATAATATATCTCATTTAAAGATAATAAAATTATTTATTTTTAATTGCATCAGACATGCACTGTTTTTTTTTTTTTTTTTTTTTTTTTTTTCTTAATGATATAGTTGAAAGCTTGATTTTGTGTAAGAAACAAGATACCCGCTTGATATTGTACACAACACATATTTACAAAGTGAGTGAAGTAAAAGATAAAATAAGACTTTTATAAAACATTGAAAGCATATATATAAGCATTAAACAAAACTACATTTCATTTAAAACTACTTTGGAAATAATTTAAAGTTTTTATTTGATCCTAATGCAATCGTAAATGTTAATATCAGTCATGTTGAACAACGTATTAACCAGAGTTTACCGATTTGAAACGAAAAGAAAATTATAATTTAATATAATTGTTTTTAAAATCGTCGTGACTTAAATAACAATTTGTGAGCAACAATTAATAACAATTTATGCATTTTAATATCTCAAATATGTATATGTATAATTTTGTGAACTAACAAGATAAGGGCGATGTATTGTCTCAAAAATTTCACCATATTTTCTTCATTACTTATTTAGATTTGGTTGATTATTTAATAATGTAGCTGCTATAAATTATCTTTTATCACAAAATTTTTAGATAAAAAATAAATTCTGCATATGAAAATTTTTATACAAATTGAGAAACTTGAAACATGGGTAAGCATCATTTCTAAATGTAATTTTAAACAAAAATAAAACCGTGTAATTAGAAAGAAATATTTCAAATGAATACTAATTATTGAATGCTATAAAATGTGTTTTTGATTTAGATGCAAAAGCAATTACTTATTAATTAAAAAATTAATTTTTTAAAAATGATTGAAACTTATTGTAAACATGAGAAATCTTTTTAACTTAAGAAGTTAAAATTATTCTAAGAATTTAAAAATAAAAAATTCTTGAAAACAAATTTTTTGAACTATGAAAGAATGATAACGACTAACAAAGTACCGGAATTTTGCGTTACAAATGTTTAGCCCAAACAAGTGTTATAAAAATTTATGAAACTTCTTTCATCAACGTAGATTTTATTCAAACGAAAATACAAGCTTTAGTAGTTAATAAATAAACGTCATTCTTACGCTTCGGAGATAAAATAAATAAGTAAAACAGGTAATAAGTGATATTTTAAGCACGTATTATGTAATAAAAATCCCGTTCTTTAATTTACATGCGGATTTGGGTTTTAGGACTCACTCTACGGTCATTTTTTGAAGATGAAAGCTCAATAGTCCGAGACTTATATTTATGTGCGGGAAATAAAATACTTTTTACTTAGTAATTTTGAACATCAAACCTAGAAAGAAATGAATTAATTTTCTTAAATGAATTAATAATGAATACATATATATTTTTTTTTCATTCTAATGTTAAAAAGAGAGAGAGAGAGATTTTGCTCTAATTATAAAGAAATAAAATTTACGATACCCAACTCCTACTTTTCATCAAAATAAGAGTTGTATACTCTTAAGTTTTAAAAATAGTTACAATTTTCGGCAATCGTCATTCAAAACTCTCATGTTTCGAATGCGGATGAAATCTGAAAAAAAAGAAAAAAAAATCATATTTAATTTTTTCAACTGGCAATTAAAAAAAATCGCCCTTTTGTTTTAACAGCATTAAAAAATCTCCGTTTAAATGAAAGCTGAAATTTATTCCTAAAAATTCCGAATGTTGTTCTCACATGATCAAAATCAAGTCTTTAAATTGATTTATTTTTCTATAAAAACGGCATACCGCAAATATCATTTGTTGACTGTTAAAGAAACCCTTAAAGTTCTTGATAAACGAGTTGTCTCAGAAAAGATCAATATTTTGTTATAAACTTGCAGACACAACAAAGCATCTTATCGGGAAAAAATGACTCGTAAAACTATGCGTTGTTTTAGGTTATCTCTAGAATCTTAAATGAAATTTTTGTAATTAAGAACTCGCAGTTTACTTGCAACTTAAACTGGTAACTCTTTCAGAATTATATTAATGAAACGAAGATATTCATATTAAATTATAAACAAAGAACTTTAAAAAAAAAAAAAATGATGCGATGTGAATTGAAAATTACAAAAATCCTCCTTGAGACGGAAGTGTAGGAAAACAAAATTATGGTGAGTTATTCCTAAATAAAGAGTTATGAAATATATTTTACATAACTTTGAAAATTATAAATTCAAAAACAAGACGGCATTGATTAATTATTATAAATCCTGAGTGGTAATGCATGCTTTTAAAAATAAGAACATCAACAATTTTAAATTTAGATTTAAGTTTACAATAATTCTGTTTACGAATTTTTCCATGTATGTTGAAATTGATATTTTCTTCCGTGAAATATGGTACTAACATATTTTGTAATCAACTGAAGGACACCAGTAGATACTTCGTTATTTCAGAAATCATATTTTGAAATATATGATCCGATAAAATTTTAAATAATTATAATATTCTCAGTTAAATATACAATTAACAAGTGTTAAAAGCTATTGACAATAAGTTATAATCTACCACATCTTAAACACAAAACATAGATACAGTTTAAGAAATTACTTTACAAACCAACTTAATATATGTATTATAGTATTCAACGTGCAAAACTTATTGTCTTCGAAATTCTCCACATTTAACTTCAAACACAACTGTTTTTATCGAATTATATACATTGTTCATGATGAATTGCATGTTGAATGTAGTATTAAAATCTATCAAATACATACTTAAAAAGAAAATGTAAGATTTAAATAAAAATTTTGCATGAAATAAAAAAAACATTTTTTATTAAATGCGTATGGTATAATCTGTTGTTAAATATTGTTTGGATTAAAACAAGACATTTTATCTTTCACTTATATTGTTTACACCGAATAAGTTTGTAAAAGTGATAAATGTAAATACGGAAGGATTTTTATTATTTAGAACATTCATTTTAGTGTAAAATCAATAGAAAATACTTATGCAGAACTTTAAAATTATGGTTAATAATTCTAAATGGTAAATTGCACGAGGGTACAAATGCAAGTCACAAATGCATATGGCATGATTTAAAGTAGTAACAGATATCTCCAAAGAATGGGGATAGATTGCAGCACCATACAGCTTTATGATACTCAATTCATATTGAGTTGGTAGCATTCACACGCTTGTGTAATGCATTTTCAAAAATGGCGATGGTGCTGAATGATTGTACGATAGAAGAGCAGCGTGCTGTGGTCTGATTTTTGTGGGCAAAAGGACTTGAATAAAAAAATATTCACAAAGAAATGTTACTTGTTTATGGAGAGAATTGTTTATCACCTAATAGCCCAGACTTAGTCCCAAGCGATTTTCATCTGTTTGGGCCACTGAAACAACATCTTGGAGGCAAACAATTTGCAGATGACGACGACGTTCAACATGAAGTCCTACTGTGGATGAGACAGCAACCCAAAGAATTTTATGCAGCTGGAATTGGGGCTCTGATAAAACGATGGGATAAGTGCATCAACGTTGCTGGAGATTATGCGGAAAAATAAAAATTATTTCCAAGAGATTATCATTGTAAATTATTTTTTTATTATCTTTTGTAACTTACTTAATGACTGTCCCTCGTATTTGATAGTACCTAATCAAATTGATAGAAAGAAACTCAGTTATTTCTGGAACATTAAAACCTAATATGTTTAAATGTATGTATTCTTAATAATAGAAACGATTAATGCAAACGGAAATGCAATTCCAGCAATTTCCAAATCTAACCGTTAATGTAACTGAATGCTTTTGTATGGCCCTGTAAATCTTTAGGCTAATCAACCTGTATTATGCAGAAAGCATTTGCTTGTATATATGAATTATAAATGTCAATTTCATTATGATTTGTGAAAAAATAAAAGTATTGAAATATGATATATAGAAATACCTCTCATAGAACGCAATACTTAAGAATTATATCAACTGTTCCTGTACACAAACCAGCCTATGGTGAACTTGAATAGCACATATCACCCTTTGAAGAAATTCCATAAATATTTACGAAAGTTAGAACTCGAACAGACAAACAAACTAAGTCCTAAAAACTTTTCACCATTGTTAGAAAGTGTCTAAAAGACATTATTTTACAAATAAGAAAAAATATTTTAATCATACCAAAATTCTTCTAGTAGAAGTGTTAAAACTATTTCTTTCAATTAAAAAAAAATATACATTGTATATCTATTTCTCATAAATAAAAATAAAATAAAATAAAACTATTGAGAAGAATAAGTACCTAACCCGAAAATTTTAACACAATCCGTTGCTAATTTAAAATGTGTTCTTCCTTAACAAGACAATAACGTATGTTTTAAATTAAAAGAAAAAAAAAATCCATTTAAGATATTTGTGCTTGAACAACTTATTTTTAATGAGGCTCTTAAAAGTGGATGTCGCTTTACCTCGAGGATAAGGTTGAAAGAATAAAATTATATTTCTATGAACTTGAAACCATACGTCCCAGAAAAGAAATTTATCCTAAAAATGAAAAAGATAAAGCTTTCTATTTAAATATTTTTCTAACGGAAATCTTTTTATTCTACATAAAACCGGAAGCACTTAAAATTAATTTAATTAAGTTTCAACGAATGCCTTTCAATTCAAATCTGCTTAAATTGTTAAAATAAACAATTAATGATAATTAATTTTAAAAGAAATAAATGTTAATAATTTTAATTTTGGTTCTTTATTTTTTTTTAATTAAAATGGATAACAATAAGAAAGCGCAACCTTTCTCTAGTTTATGAATAATTTTATAAGTGCTAGGATATTTAACTAAGAAATTATTGCTTTTTTCTTATTACGACGTATTTCAGTTAAGAATTCTGAATTTTACTCGTTTACACATTTCTTTATAATTAAAAAATATTTCTACGAGATTAAATTTTATCAAATACCTTTAAAATGTTTTTCGTTTATTACATCACGAAAATCCCTTAAACAAAAAAATTCAAAAGCTATTCTGTCCATTAAAATAAAGTCAATTGGTTGCGCTTGAAGCATTTTTTCATTTTCTACCTACGCTTTCAGTTGTCGGATGATTATTATTTTCCTAGCTTAACATTTTCGAAGTTTAATAAGACAAAGGATGTGAAAGCTTATATCTTTAAAGGCGAACGTGCCTCCCTATGTATTGCAAGATCTTAAGGGATTTAAGCATATGAATCATACACCGCTCATCTGCAAAGTGTTGGAATAATGGAACCATAACAATAAAGGGACTGTCATATCCAAGGGAAGCAGAAGCTTTAACTGAAATTGAGCCATCATTTATAAATGTTAAACCCTATAATTTTACTGTAATAGACAGAGATTTCTTGTTATTTCGAAATAAACTGTTTGGAAGGAATTAAGCGGAAATTTTTATCAGACATTAACGAGAGAAAAATAGATATTTTTTTAATTTCAGAATTACATTTCTGGTAACTTGACGACCCACATCAGATGATTTTAAAACTAACTTTTTCGTAACAATTTTTTTTTTTCTATTTAGTCCACAAAATGAATCATAAACTATTTATTTTAATCAATTGTACTGTATAAATTAAGGAATTAGTACAAGCAGAAATTCAATATTTTTTAAGTCTACAGTAGGTGATAAAAATACTATTATTATTATTTTGACTTTTTTTTCTATTATCTAAAGAAATGCTGGAAGAAATGACCTTCAGTTTCAGACACACAAATAACATTCCTAGGCTTACCTCTTTCCATAACGATTTAGTCACGAGTTTAATTACGGAAACAACCACAAATTGAAGAATAACGAAAACACTTTGTGTTACCCTGGGTCATAAGAAGCTACAAATGACCGGAAACTTAATTTCATTTACCATTTGCATATTTTTTTTTCAATCCCGAATATTTAGAGAGATACAGTTATTTTTTTTTTTAATAACAAGAATGGATTTAAACAAATTTTACAAATCTTGCAGAAAAATGGACAAAACTTTAGAAAGACATTATTCTGAAACATGAAAAGTATATGTTTAATTTTCGATGAAGTATGATTATTTGTAACAATGTTTTTACTGTGGATGCGCAAAAGATAGTGCTTTTTTATTACATAAGTTGAAAGCTAAATATATACTTCATTGGAATCGAATAAAAATTAAGAAAGTTATCGTAAAAAGAATAAACTGAATATTATGTTTTCTAAGAGCTTGAGCTCATACAGAGCTTTCATAAAAATTATTTTTTAAAGTGTGGATTAAATAATTGGATCTTTACATTAAATGTGTGACATGAGCAAACACCCTATGGACCTTTAATTCTAACATAATTTTATTTATTTAATAAAGTATGTGAGTTCATAAAAATGTTTTCTTAAAAATAATTTTTCGATATGTGGCTAAAATAATTGGATCTCCAAATTAGTTACGTGATATGTGGGAAACTCCTTACGAAAAATAATAATATAAAACTCCTTACGAAATTGTAACTCTGGAAAATAAATAAAATCCAGCTCATTATTTTTAGGTAACTTTCTTAATTTTTATTTCATTAAAATGAACTTTTCACATAATTTGTCGTGTATATTTAGTTTTCCGAATATGTATTTTTAAAAAGTACTATTTTTTGCGCATGAGCAGAAAAATGTTATTTACTGCAAATATTCATATTTCATTGAAAAATAAACGCATGCAATTGCTGTTTCAAAATAACATAAATTAATCTTAACAAGTACCCAGCATTGGATAATTGAGCTGTTTTATTAATATTTTGGGAAGAGTTTTTAATCTTTCCTTTCTCTTGTGCATCACTTTTGGTAGGATTGCTAGGTAGTGTAATTCTCCTTTTTTAGACCACTTTTTTTGCATTTTATTCTTCCGATCAAACTTTGAAGAAAATTTTGTAATAATATTAATTAGTTTATTTATTTAAGGCATTTTACTCTTATATTTAACTATGAGTAAGTACATATTTGGCCGTTTAACTTCCCTAAAAGCTTTCATATAAACAGGTAAGTTTGTCACTTTCTTATAAAGTAAGTGCAGGTAATATGGCCACCTTAAGGATAGAATTTTTTTTAGCGATAGTAGTAATCGATTTGAAAAAAAAAAATAAAAATTGTCTAAAAGTGTGAACTCCTTTTAGTACTGAAAAAAAAAATTAATTTACAATAATCAAAATTTAAACCTGCAGGGTGATTTTTTTTTTTTTTTTAATGTCTAGTTGATGAAGGTACTATACCCATAGGTGAAATATAACGAAGGGATTCATATTTAACGCATAAAAACACATCGAATATTGCAAAACCGAATTTAATTTTTGCAACGTGTTACAAAAATAAATGAAAATATAAGTAAGAAAAGTATTTAAAAAACAATTTTAAGCATTTTTCAACTTTTTACGGTAAAAAATGCTTTAATTTATTGTAACTGCACATGTACGGCAAGTAAAAACTTCCTCATTTTTCTTACAGTCTCATATTTCTTACTTATCTCATCAGTCGGACATATTTCTCATGCACATAATTATGACACACAACACATAATCTCATATCCACAATTTTTTCCTTGTTACAAATACCGCTAAACTAACTTTCTTTCACTTGTTTTTTTGCTCGGAAACCCTCCCGCTATTCTTCCCAGACTGACTTTTTTCTGTTGTTATTGTTTGTTTAATCGATGTTATGATATTTAAGTGTCTTCACTATTACTCTGAGAAGCTCTAAGAAAGACGTCTTTTTTCAAAATTAGAGCGCGATAGTTTTTTGCAGGTTTTATAACACGAGTCGTTTTAAAATTTATTTATTTTTCTTTTTTTAAGTAATGGCACTAATTCTTGAAATAATGAGTCATGAACAGATCAATGTTTCTGGCATTATCTTCAAAGGATAAAGAATCCCAGCTAGAGTCTGAAGAAGAGCCAAGAGTACTTGAGAGACAAGGAGTATGACGAACCTGTTTTTCAGAAGATGTTCCTGGGATAGAAATTTGTTTTTCACTTTTGACAATATTCTTTGTTGGACGTGGATTTTTCAGAAACAGAACTTGGAGCAAAAGCTTCCTCGGGGACTACATTGACAAGATACATAGGATAGGATTGACAGGATAGATACCTGTCCCTTTGAAGCCACCTTTAACGTTGGAAGGTGCGATTAGCTTTGTCCCAAACTGGATAAAATATTCTTCCAAATTGAGCTTTTGTAATATTTTCATGTTTAATTTGTTCCAGAAACAAAAGGACTTCTTGGTCCCAAAATTGCCCAAACGGCCCAAAGCAGAATTTATCCTAAGGTTGCAGTTCATGAGTAGTATTAGAAAGTAAACAAGTTAGAAGAATGTAACTTTTTTTAGCCACATTCACAATTAAGTAATCAAGATAGGACTTGACACCATCAAAGATGAGAAGACAGCAGTATCCTTTAACTTTTGATACGTGCAGGTAATATGCCTATTGGACATATTGCCAACAACGAGTTTTTAAAAAGCGTTCGTAATTCTGTCGGAATACTCGGCTATTGAAATTCATTTATACAGTTCAAAAGACCAGTAAACCAGCTAAAAATTATGTATAACAGTAAATGCACACACGTTGTTTCAATAAGAAAAGTAACAAACTTACCAGAGACAAATTTATAATATGTCATTTCAACCAACAACAAATCAACAATGACTGCCCCCCCCCCCCCAAACACGTGATCAAGGATTCCGACCAACGCAGTTCTAAACTATGTTGTTCTTACTTCGAACGACTAGATTCAAGCCCCAGTTTTTATATTTCACTGAAATTAATAACATTATTGCGAGTTTGCCAATATTACCTGCATTGGACATATTTCCATCATTTACCCTATAAACAAAAGTATGTTTTCCTCTGAAAATAGATTAATGTATGTTTTACAGTTCATTTTAACAGTACCATTCGAAATATGTAATCTACTTTAGAATACTGATGGATAATGTGTTTTAATTTGGCTGAGCATTTTGAATCTCTTAATTTTTAATATGTCTATATTGCAGTCTATTCTATAAATTGTCTGGATTGCTCAGAAAATAAAGACCGTTTAGTTACATAAAATGAAAAATACAATATTTAATGAAAAAAAAAAAAAATCTGGTACATATTAATCGGATTGTGATTGGTGATGAAACACGTTTTCTCACATCACACCAGACAGCAAGAGTCAATCACTTGAGTGGCATTATCCCTCATTGCCTAAAAGAACATTCATTTTTATTATTCAAAAGACGGTTGACATGGCCTTTCGTATTGAAAGTCTTTGAAATTTCTCGGTTTTTTGGGTGATGAGGGCTGATGCCACCAAAGTGATTGACGCTTGCTCTCTGGGTTCACGTGAAACACCCACCTCCCATCACCATTCACAATCCGGTCAAGAAGGCGTGAATGAAGAGGAGTAAAATATGGGAATTCTGAAGCTCGTTACCAAATACGACAAATGTTTGCAGGTAGGAGGCGATTAAGTAGAGTAGTGAAGGAAGTTTCAGGTATGTAACATAATCGGGTTTTCCAATAAATATTGTTTTTCATTCTGTGTAACGAAATACAAGTGTATAGATAGATAGATAGATAGATATATTCTTTCTGTCCTGGGTGCCCTTCGTATAATTTTATTATGTTGTTTATTTTTATTTTTTAGTTCATATAAAGTCTTAGAAGAGAGAGATATAAATTTCGGAGAATTAATTATAAAGCGCACTTTGATAAAGCGTTAAAATTTGCTACATATATTGGAATATTAAACTTTAAAACAACATAGTTGAAAAAAACAATTTAAAGGCAAAATTTTGGAAATTGGGATAATTTGTAACACGGGAAATTTTCTATTATGCGTAAATCTGTCAAACTCCTGTTCAAAATAATAATTATATATATATATATATATATATATATATATATATATATATATATATACATACACATACATACAACTCAAAAAAGGACATTATTTAATAATCTTCTGTGACGTTTGTAAACAGAAAATGAATCTCTTAGAATATTCGGGAGAACTATTTATTTAAAGTAAACAATAGATCAGACATCAGCGATACAATATAAATTTAATTATTAATTAAAGAATAAATTTTATTTGTTGCTTGATGTAACTCGAAAAAAGAGAAAGGGCTAATTGATCGCCAAATTACAAGAAAATTAATGAAAATGTATTGAAATAAACACCGAAGACTTTTCTTTCTAAAAACATTACGAGAAATTGAAATGAAAGAGTTTTTCAGAATTTCCCATTGGCGAACACATTTCTAAAGATGCAAACTACTATTTTAAGTGAAGAATACGTATATTTAGGTACTTATCACTTTAGAATATATTTTCTTTAGAAATAATGTCTTCAAATAAAATTTTCAAAATAAGATTTTTATCACCTGTTTTTGTACATGAAAAAAGGCTAAAAACATTATAGTTTGTGGTCACTTCAGACGAACAAGATCAATCCTTAAAATTTCGACTTCAAAATAGAACTGTGGTTTCGTGAGATTTGAATATTTATTTTCAGGAAGACTTAGTTTGATCTTTGCATGAAATTTAGTACGGAAAAAAACATTTTATTTCTCATTAATAATTTATCTAATTATTTTAACTGCAACAAAAACATGATAAATATCGAATTTTGTAAGATTCTCTGCTGTAAATAGTCTACGCTCAGCAAGAGTTCTGGATATAAATTTTAATACTTCATCCTCCTCCAAGATAATGTAGCTATAAATCAATGTTAAGTACCAAGAACTATTTATTGGTTGCGCCTATCCCTTTATTCTCTTAATCCCTGGTATCCAAGTTGAGAGAAGAGGACTGTTCTAAGTGTGATCCCGTAATCTCGTCGCCTATTTCTTCTTAGTCAAAACATAGATTTCCCATCACACTGTTTTTAGGAATTGAAAAAAAAAATCTCCTTTATATTTAAAACAATTCTATTTTTCATTCGCTTTTTTTTTCCATTAAAATTATTTTTATAATTTGCATTTTTTTCCAATTATAATAATAAGTCTGTTTTTGAGCAATATGTTTGCTACCACAACTACAAAATTAATTTTCACCTTTATAGAAATAAAAATTTCAAGTATTTTTATTTAAGATTCTAAAGAGGTTAGTAGGGTTTTGTCCTTTTCTCCCTTATCAATGTGATAATACATTTTACGTAATGGAAAGACGGTGGCAGACTGTCACATTAATGTACTTTCTTTTCCACGCACAAAAGTTATGAATAAAGTTTAAATTTGTAATATTTTATGAAAAATGCATTAACTTTAAAAAGGTAATTTTAAACGATGTTCATTACTTTGGATGCTGAATTTAGACACGTGATAAATTTTATTAAATCATCAAAAGAAGCCTTTTATTAAATAGATTAAACTCGAGAAATAAATTTTGAAAATAAGCATGGTTGCACTTTGCAATAAAAAACCACAAGCTGAGTTCAAACAATGAATTCATAGATATATTTTAAATACCGATTAACTCGATTTCAATTATTTGTTGTGAAATATATTTTTTAGCAGATAATTTACTGAAAATGATTATTTTAAATTACATAAAAATAATAATTTTTATTATTGTATTTTTCTTTTCGATTCCAGTCAAAATTTGTTCTAATATGTTTCCCAGTGCAAAGAAGTTTACTTACAGAGAGTTAACTAAATAATTTTTAAAGTTGTGGAAGTATAAATAAAGCTTTCTAAATTGATACTTTTTATGCTATCTAAAACAGAAATAAGGCATAAACTGCTATGTAATTTGAACGTTAATGTCCAAACTGCCCGAAACCTCTACTTTATTTATTTATCGGATAACTAAGGGGTGACTTAAAATTATGGATTCGTTTCATCAAAGAATTTAGCTCTGACGATGTTTATATACAGACGTTCATGAAACTATTATTATTGGTTTTTGGTCATCCACCTTTGAAACAGCATTCAAGTAAAAAATAAAAAAAAATGGTGCTATCTAAAATGTTTATTGAAGGAGTGTTTGACAAATATCACTGATATTTCTTTTGTTTGAACTGGCTCACCGCCCACCTACATTTTTAAGAACTTAGCATTTGTGATTGATTTTTAATTAACAAAAATATACATTGTAACTTTCTGACTGACATTTCTGTGTGTTTAAATTTATATGCAGACACTTTGTGCTGGAATATCAAAGAAAAAGTAAACTAGTTGGCATAGGTGGACTCTGCTCAGTTCCCCATCATATTTATGTTCTCAGAAATTTCTAGTGCGAGACATATTATAATCATGTTAAAAGAAATGAATTTGACCAAAGCTTGATACAGTGACAGAATGAAATCCCCGCCTAATAGGCTATCCACCGTTCACTTGGATATAATTATCTTATTCTAATTTATTAATTTATTTTATCAGGGTCAATTCTGTTGTTTAGTTTTCATGCTACTATTTCCAATGCAATAAACCTCAAAATTCATATTTATATGATAAATTTACAATTTCGCTATGTTGATAAAATCGTAAATTACGAATAATTTACGAAAATTTCCTAGTAGAATATTTGTATTCAATCATGTTCAAACAAATATCATAAACTTAATTTTGAAGTTGTCTAATGTATTTAGGATCCTCAAAATGGAAGTTTATGCTCAATTTTGCCTTATTCTGACATGTTAAGTAAATCGTAATTTCCAAATAACTTACGATTTTTTTTAATTGGAAAAATCATAGTCTATGATATTCATGCCAGTATCCTAAATAATATTTCGAAAGTGGTTTGACATCTTTACGCTGAAAATATTCCTCAAGATTGACGTTTATGTGAAATTTTGCTCTATTCTGACATGTTAAGAAATTCGTAAATTTCCAATAACTTACGAAATCTTTATATTGGAAAATTCATAGTCATTAATATTCATGCCAGTGTCCTAAATAATATTTCAAAAGTAGTCTGACATCTTTACGATGAAAATATCTCTCAAAATTGACGTTTATGTGAAATTTTGCCCTATACTGCCATGTTAAGAAATTCGTAAATTTCCAGTAACTTGCGAAATTTTCAAAGTAGCATATTTATAGTTACTGGTGTTCATTCCGGCATCAAAACTGATATTTTAAAACTGGTCTGACAATTTTACAGTAAAAAGTTTTCATTTAATGCACGTTTAAGTGAATTTTTGTCCTATTCTCCCATGTTAAGAAAATCGTAAATTTCTAATAACTTACGAAGTTTTTAAATTCGAATGTTGCAAATGAATAGGGTTCTTGCCAGTGTCGAAAGTAATATTTTAAAACTGGTCTGACCTCTCTGCGACAATTTGTTCTTGAGATATCGTGTACACAGACTAACAAACTAACGGACTGACCCACTAACAGACTATCAGACACCCTACAGACAGACACCATAGAAATTTTGTCATTTTAGGATTCCTCACACCTGAAAACGTGTAGAAAAGTAAAAAAACCCAGGTCGAAAATTTTCACGATTACCTAAGTTCCCCATACCTATAGTATGATGGGGAACTAAAACAATGTTAAAAAGCACAAATGAGAGAAAAAAATGTTTTAAACTATACGGCCGTTAGGAAACTTCTTAAGTTCCTTCTTTAGTATTAATGGCAAAAGAATTTAAACGTGATAAAAAGAAACTAAAAATTAAACCAACGAATCTTACTAGACAAGCATGGTCCAAGACCTGGGTCAGAAAGACAAATTGTGAAAAGTATTACAGGTATAAATACAAAAGGTTGAAGGGATGTAGTTGAAGTGGGGACCAATAGGAAGTGTAGTACAGAAACCATTTCAAAAAAAGGGCTGGAAGGGGTAAATGGGATTGTATTTCTAAATAAATTGTAACTGAATTTTAGTGAAGTTCGGTGTACCTGAGGGGTCATTTACAAGTGAGTTATTTATTTATTTATTTATTTTTTTTTTTTTGGAAATATGGAAAGCTTCTCAAAATCCAGATCATATACTGAAGTACATTTTTGAATGATGGAGGCTTCGGAAAAATTGAAATTGTGGTTATTGAACCAACTATGTTTGGCTATCGCAGAACATTCTATATCACCATTTTTAACATGGTTTTTGTGCTTTCTTAAACTGAATTTAAAAACGCGTTAAGTTTGGCCGATATACACATTAGACCGTATTCACAAATTAGTTTGTAAATGCTCCATTTGGATAATTTATCTATTGGATCCAACTTTAAAGTAGTATATACTCCTTTCAAAGGAATAACAACATTTAGTAATCTCAAATATCCAAATACAACCCCCTATTTTTCGCCTTCTATCCCTTTTTTATGAAATGGTTTCTATACTACACTTCCTACTACACCCAATTTCAACTGCGCCACTTCAAGTTTTTGTATTTATACCCGTAACACAACAACTTGCCTTATTGGCCCAAGTTCTGAACTATGTTTGCCTAGCAAGCTTTGGAGTTTTAATTTTTCGTTTCTTTTCTTTTTATCATGTTTAACCCTTTGTATCCCACCGGGACTTTAAAGTCCCATCAAAAAAAATTCCTCAATATAGCCTAAATTTACTACAGGATTTCATTGGAACTTCGAAGTCCCTATGGTTTAAGCTTTCCCTATGTTTAAGCTAAATTTAATATGAGATGTTTCTCATGCATCAAATAAATATTATAAAAAAAAGTTTCAAACTATTTTTCTGAAAATAAGGTAATTTAGGATATAAAGGGTTAAGTAAATTAACTGTTAAATAAATTAACTAAATTTTTTTTTATTTTATTTTTTAGTGTTTATAATTTGTGTTTTAATTAATTACAATGTGATTTTTTCCAAAATTTTGATATTTTTATTTATTGAAAAGTTATGATTTTTAATGCCACCATTGGTTATATTAAACATAAATAAACATCTCACAGTTGTTTTGTTAGCTATATTAATCCGTATTCTGCTATTACTCCTATTTAAAATATATATGTTGCCTTTAAAATAAATTTATGCCTATATATAAGATTTATTGTTTTATGAAGGGAAAAAATTGGGAATGAAAGGATTAAATTATTTTGTGATTAATATTGAGAAAGAAACTTAAAAAGTTTCGAAACGGCCGTATAGTTTTATTTATTTTATTTTATTCTCTCTCTCTCTCTCATTTCTGCATTTTAACGTTGTTTTTACTTTCTCTTTAATATTTCAGTATGCTGATGAAAATTTTCTTAAGGAAAATGAATAATTATATTTAATGGAATAATGCTTTTTTCTCCCTTGAAACACACCACCCGAAAATGTTTTTGTGAGCGTGTGGCCCTGTAATGGTGGTATTTGAAATAGAAGAATCCTTGATTTCGTCGTTTTATGAAGACATTCTTACAATTACAAAATAGCCTTTTTATATACTTTTTAAAGGAAACTTCAATAAAATTTAAACGTTAATGTTCAAACTGCTTGAAACCTGTAGTATATTTGTTAATCGGATAAATTCTATCTGATAAATACTTTAAAGATTTAAAGTTATGGATTCATTTCATGAAAGATTTAGCTCTGAGGAAATTTATATACAGGCGTATTTATTGAATTAATAGAGCTGATGTAATATACTTTTGTAAAAAATAGTATCGTTATGATGACGCATTTGCACAGTGGAATAAAATTTTTAAGTTTCGCGAAATAATATATTTATATTTTTTGCTATTTTTCCTGCATTTTTTGACTGATGTTAGTTGTTTCTTACTCACTTGCGATTAAGCGTTTTTTTTTTTTTTTTTTTTTTAATGCTTTTTTAATTGAATTTTTGACACATTTTCTTTTTACCATTCTAAACTGCTTTAGTTTCAAATTCAGCGTTTCGATAACACTTGATTGGATTTAAAAAAAAAAAAAAAAACACGAAATTGTTGACTTAGAGAGTAAAAAGATAATTCTATTTCTGAAATTTTTAAAGAAAAGTAATAGAAAATTAGGCAGTTTGAGTTGATTTTTAAGAGATATGACAATCAGTGAAAAGAAGTTCATAAGAGGTAAATTTTTTAGCACTATATCTTTCTCTCCAAAAGAAATCATCTGATGTGGCACTCACACAACTTTTACTTATCCTGCATTTCAATATACTATGAAGACATATTGCAAGTTTTTTGGGAATTAGTTATTGAATTACGCTACCACGAGTTCAGATTACAGTACATAATATGACATGGTCTCTGCTTATGCAATGCTTATTTTAGGGATTCTTTATACACGTTTTCATACTTGCTAACATATTTAATATAAATACATCCTCATTTTGTTGCTTGGATTTTCATTTTTAACTAAATTTTCTCTCAGCATATTATCGATCTAAAAGAAAAAAATTCGGTAGGTAAAATTTAAAATAAAAATAAGATTTTTTTAAAGAACTTTTAAAAATATATAATTTGATAAATTTAAGAGTCTCAAAGATAAAAACGCACAGTATTTATTATTGTTATAATTATTAGAACAAACACACATTGCAGAAAGAAATGTTATGGAAGTCTTCATAAAAATGTTGATTTATAAGACACAGAAACATTAAACTTGATATTATCAGACGTAACATAATAGCACGGGTTTTCTTTCGGAACGATTTAGATATGAAAAAGAAGAAATCAAATTATGAAGATAAGAACAGTTTTCCGCGTGTTTTCATTGCTTTCAAATATTACAACGACTGAACCTAATTGAAAGATTTTCCACTAATTAAGATCAAAAATTGGATACGCGTCTTTGTTTTGTAACTCTTTCGCATTTTTGATTTTGAGTTTTAGATATGGATTAATTAAATTTATTTAATTACTTAATTATGCATTAACATAAATTTTGAATTTCGAAGAATTTCAAAAATTGTTTTTATTAAAATTTTCATTTTTCCTTTATTAAAGTTTATTAATTCCTCAAACTGTCCCTCCACAGGTTTATAAGAGAGCAAAATGTATAATTAATTTATAATTAATGCTAATAAAAGAAGGACATGTAACAGTTTAAATTTTTCTCGGGAAAATCTATTTTTATCAAATTTGGTATGGAGATTCTCCAAGATAAGATCATAATACCTGGATCCTGGAAAGGAAGTATTAGTATTTTTGTTTACATTTTTTAATAATTTTTTTAAGCTCAAGTTTTATATATTTATTATTGTTATCGGTTGAACATTTGCCTTAAAATAATTGCACTATTTTAGTTTTTACTGCATCAAATGAACAAAAACTAAAAAAACATTGCTAAATTTGAAAATAAACTTTTGAAGGTAAAATAACGAAATATAATATCGAAACAGAGTAAAGCTATAAACACAATTTAAAAGTATAAGCTTGATTCTGATGAAAATATTAAAATATTTAATTGGTCTCTGTGCAGTGTGTAACTCTGTAAAAATGAACTGCAAGTCTGTAAAAATGAACTGTATATACAGGGGGATTAATAAAATTGTGAAATGTAAGTTTTGTTTGTTTCATTTTAAATGTTTAAAATTATTTATTTACTAGTTTTCACCACAAATCTAATTAGTATATTATGTCAATTTTTTGTTGTGTAAAATAAATAATGACTAATAAACTTTGTGAGCGAACACTAAAAACTTCAACAGTTGTTTCGGGTTGAAATAACAGCGCGACACTTCATCGTGAAATATGTCAGCACGAACGCACCTTCATCGAGGAACCTGCAGGAGGGCCGCGTAAAAATGGAAACCCTATCTTTTTCGCCTGAAGAAGGGTCGTGCTATTATTTTGACCCAAACCAGTTTCGAATTTTTTGCAATTCATAGTGATTGTTTACAAAGATTATTATTCACTACCTTATAACGCCAGTTTTTCATATATTTTTCTGCAGTTTAGAATGAATATTCATTTTTATTCACAAGGGAATATTCTAATAATAATAATTTAATCGAAAAATAATAATACAAAAGCGTGCACTTTAAAATCTTAAAAATTTTTCAGTTTAATTTCAAGTACTCCTCGGTGATTACTTAAAAGAAAAAAAAAAAAAAAATGAAAATGAAATCATGGATAGGAATTGATTATTAAAAAAAAAAAAAAAAAAAAAAAAAACCTTTTAAAGTTTCATGTAACTCACATTCTCAGACTTTTAAATGTTGATAGGTTACGTGCTGCCATCTATACACAATTGAAGAAACTAGATGTTTATAAAACTTTCTCAGAGTTTTAATGCCTATTAAATAAAGCTTTAAATCGTAACACTTTTAAATAAAACTTCTTTCAAATTATTTTTATTGAAAAACAAATTTAGAATTTCATACATGTTTTCCGTGTTTAATTATCAAACTTTTCACTTTTAATTATTTTTTGAGCAGGCTGTTATTAAATAAATAAATAAATAAAAATAAAAGCGAATTTATTTTATTTCTGAACGGTATAGCTTTTAAAAAATTAAATATTTTTTATTACATGTGATATATTATTAAATTAAATTTATTTGATGATTTTAAATGTAACAAGTTTTTATATGCATATAAAACAATTTGTGCGTCTTGAACGCCTTTGAAATATTATTTTAAAATAAAATAGTCCAATTTAAAACAGATGGCGCTACCACCTGAAAAGTGTTAGAGAATTTAATTTTTATCCAAATTAAACACCGAAGTACGATTCTTTGTATTGTACTACCACCAGTGAAAACTCTGACGCGATTTGACAGTGCAAAAAAATAACCTCGGAAGTGATCTTTGCAGTGTTTTCAAAAGATTTACTCAGTTTAGAGTTTAGAGAGAACGGTATCATTGGGAAGCGAATTTCTAAAATTTTCGTCGGCAGGTAAGAGGTTAATTCATTGAAAGTTTATTTCTTGTTAGATCTCATATTTTCTACACTTCGAAATGTGTGTAAATACGTACATGTATACAAAAGTACTATAGCTAGCTAAAGAGTAGGGTATTATAAATATATCTTTTGAAGAGCAATAAAAAGTGATTGCCGTTAGTACCAAAGAACAGAATCTCATACCTAACTGGTTCAGCATTTTCTTGATTTCAAGAAAACCTTTAAAGAATTAAAACTGCACCCTAGGACCATCTTGTTCAGTGCAAAATGCAGAAGTTATTTTTCCATTATTTTATTTGTTACATTCTTCTATATAATATTCAATAGAAAAAAGTATTGGAGAAATTTACACGTTTTGAAAGGTCCTGAACACAATTTAACCATTTTTTTAGAAAACGTCTATCTGCGTGTAACAAAATTTTTGTGACAGCACTAGATCAAGAACCAGTGAACATAATTTCATCAAAATATACATATAGAGTCAATAATAAATTAAAAACCTGGTGTACAATACATATTTAAGCTTAAAAACTTCTTTACATATCATAAAATTATTGTAAGCACTACTGGTTTCGAAAGGACATGACCTTTCTTCTTCAGCTGCAAAAACACGTGCTATTACCTTGCAGGCAGAAGTAGGACTGTCGTGCTTTTGCTGAAAGGCCACATCCTTTCAAAACCGGTAGTGCTTACATTAATTTTATGGTGTTTGAAGAAATTTTTAAGTTTAAATAAATATAGGTGCACCTTGACATAAATTATTAAACCCTATCAACTTTTGGTGCGTATCACTTTGCATGTGGCACTGTCGTTCTGTTATATATTTCATAATTTTTAATATTGCAGTATCGGAGTAAATCTCGTATAAATGTGTACAATCAGAAATATTTTTAACCAGTTATTGTGAAATTGAAAATTTTTATTTATAACAGTTATGGTCAACCAGAATAAAATTTTCGTATATGTAGGAGCATCGATTCCCCCTCAGGGATGTAAATCTTCAATATGAGCATTTTTCGACGGAGCTCGTCTAAACTAAGTTAAAGAAATCAATTCTTTTTAAATTTAAATTATTTATTGCACAATGTTTCAAATAAAATCCAAACCAGAAATCGGTGATTTATCTTACTCTATCTTATTCTATCTTACTCTTATCTTATCGGTGATTTATCATACTTATTTAATTGGTGATTTATCTTACTCTTCCATATGTGTTCGGTCATAAAAAAGCCACACCTGTTGCTTTCATACTAAATTTTTGGAGTTAACATTTCTTTACAGAATTCTTTGTAAATTTGGTATAATAATCTAAAAAACAATGACATGTTTTATTTTCGTAAAAAGAAATAAAACATGCAGAAAAGGGGTTTTAAAAATAATCACTTTACATAAATCCGTAGAATTAAAGTTCTATTGAATTAAGCTTGTGTTGATTAATGGTAAAATATAATTCAACATGAAAAAATTGTTTCTTTCTAGGTACATACAGGGTGCTGCGTCAGCCAAAGATATTGTGATATTATTGGATGGTAGTGGTTCCATGACAGGTCTTAGAAAAGAAATTGCAAGAAATGTAGTCCTCAACATATTAGATACACTTAGCGACAATGATTTTGTAACAATTCTCAGGGTAAGAACTGTAAAATAAATAAATAAAAATAAATAAAAGCACGAAAAAAATTCGTAATACATGATTTCTTTTAATCTGTTTTTAATTTCAATAACATTTAAATAATTTACTTTAGAAAAAAAAAATTCTAACTTTAAATTAAAAAAATACTTTCACTTTATTTAAAAGTTGTAAAAAGAAGTTTTTTTTTTTTTTTTTTATGAAAGTAACTGTTTTACTAAAGAATGCTTTAAGTAATACTAAACATTTCAATAAAAACAAATTGTCACCGATTATTTAATTGTGTGTGTATACACACATATATATACATATATAAAATTTTCTATTCATTTATTATTTATTTATTTTCAGTTTTCAGAACACGTAGAATCCGTGGTCCCTTGCTTTGACAATACTCTTGTACAAGCAACAGAAGGGAACCTCAGGGTAAGACTATTCCATATATGTTATCAAGTATATGGTATTTGTTATAATTGTTTTCAAAATTTCGCGTGTAAATCTAAGTTTGAATAAATAGAAAAATGAACAGAATTCTGTTCATCTAATGTAGGGGCTAAAGAACTTTAAAAGTTTTGCATAAAGAGACAGTTTGGAAAAAAATATATATTCTTGTAATTTTACTTTTGGTAAAAACATTGTTCGGACTACAGGACAATTGCACAAAACCATTTTAGCTAATTATGTGAATAAAAATTACTTTAAAGTAATTAGATTTTAAAAGAAAGTGTCCGTCTTTCTTTTCAAATTACATTATAGTCAAGTAGAGCTCTCATGACAAAGAGATGTTAGTCAAAAAATCGCGATTTTGAATGAAACAGTTGAAGAACAATTTTGAGTAACTGTAAAAAACAAAATTGTGATTTCTGAATTAAGCCATTTTTTAAAAGGTCTAAGATGGTATCTATGACATGTCAAAGTAGCGTAACTCAATTCTTATTGGTTGCCTAGTTATAAGGGATTTTTTTTTTTTTTTTTTTTTTTTTAATCTGAAATTTAGTAATTTTGAGTTATGCTTGTTTGTCATGAGCGACGAGGTATGCGTAGTTTTTTTCCGTAGATTGTAATTGGACTGTAGAAGAATTATTAATAATGATTGATAAATTCATGCAATTACTAAGTATACTAAATCCACGTGCAAACCAGAGATTTTAGTTTAATTCAGTTCTTTATAAACGCGAAAATCAAGCACTGAAAATTAGATTCTTGTCAAATAAAATTTTCTGCATACATTAACCACGTTATGTCATGTTGACTATTTTGTTAAAAAATGGCTAAAAAGCGTTTAAAGAATTGCTTCGACCAAAAAATATAGGTGTTATAAGTTCGAAGTTTTTTATCTAACTGTTTGCAATGTAGTTTATAAGCAAATAAACAGATTTTATTTATTTATTTTATTAGAATTTGGTTTTTCATTTTATAGCAGTTAACTACGTTAGCTAAAAAATTAGTTTGATAATTTTTATTATTATTAATATGGGATTTTTCAGGTGAAATTTGCTTTGAAGTTTTATAATGTTGGCAGTCTTCTAACTGAACCTCGACAATTATAGTTCGCAAACTTTCAACTCTTCCTTGCAGATTTCAAATTAGTCATGTGGTTTATTAGATTATAGTATCAAAATTCTTTCTTTCTGTTTTTTTCCCCACGAATTTTATAAATTCTTGACAAAAGTTAAAAATTGGCTTTAAATAGTAATTATAAGTTAATCACACATAAGTCATTCACAATTGAAACATCTAAATTCAGTTGAAATTTTGATTTTTTTATTATTATTATTATTATTATTATTATTATTATTAATTAAAAGTGTATTTTTATTTATTTTCCAGGCTACTTTGCATTTTTCTTACTTTTCTTTTCTTTCTTTCTTTTCTTTTCTTTTTTTTTTTTTTTTTTTTTTTTTTGCGAGCTATCAACGTTCCAACTCGGGCTAGATCATAAATAATTTGTTATTATTATTTCTTAGAGTATGAAGAAGTTTTTTAAAAAATAGCGAAGTTTTAATTGATTTTGAGAAAACGTTAAAGTTGGCTAAAATAGTGATTTTGAGTTCTCACAATCCAAAAAACCCTAATTCAATTGAAAAATAGCAAGTTTAAAGAAAAATAATATTTTAGTTAAATTCAAGATCAGCTTTGCCTTGCCATTTCATAATTTGCGAAATAGCCTTCTTACAACTGAAAACAGTGCTCGGCATGAAAATTGCCTCTGATACTATTTCAACATATTCTTATGTAAAATGACCTCCTGAATCCGAATATGACCTCCATTTTTCCCAATCACCCAACGTTTTCTAGATACATTCCCTCCCTCATTTTTATCATTGTTTGGTAACCCATCAGTTTGATTTGGAGAGGAACGATGATTATTTAAACCGTTAAATATCTTCTGACCTGAGGAGCTACAAGGGTAGAAAGTTCTAAAACACGAACATATGTAGTAAGGAGGAAATTTGAGGGTATTTGTGCCCAGAAAACAAAAGAAAATCAATAAAAACAATCAGTTTCTGTTTCTTTTTTTTTTTTTCCTCCAATATTACTTTTTACGTATTCCAGCTTACCAAAACACCCCAAATAATAAAAACTATACAGTGAATTTTTTTTCAAAATGTTGGTGAGTGAAGTAAAGTCTCAAAGCCCTCGCAAGAAAATTTGACTGATTCACTGCACGACGTTTGCTTTCAGTAACTCCCACGTTAAATGTTTTGGGCAGTAAAACATGAACAGTAAAATCTCCTGCTTTGACACGTGTTAAAGGTCATTGCTGTTATCATTGTAGTCGTCAGACGTTATCTACCTTTAGTACACGTTTTGCGATAAGAGAGTGAATTTTATGGTGTTCTCGACGGTGGTGATCTTGTGTGGTGATCTTTAACACGTGCCAAGGGAGGATATTTTACTGTTCATGTTCTACTGCCCAAAACATTTAACGTGGGAGTTATTGAATGCAAACTTCGTGCAGTGAATCAGTCAAACCTTTATGCGAGGGCTTTGAGATTTTACTCCACTCCCCAACATTTTGAAAAAGTTATCATTGTATAACTTTTATTATTTGAGGTCTTTTGGTAAGAAAATGGCAAACTGGAAGCTGGAATATGTAAAAAAAAAGAGAAATATTGCAAAAAAAAAAAAAAAGGAAACAGACTGTTTTTATTGTTTTTCATTTGTTTTCTGGGCACAAATCCCCTCAAATTTCCTCCTTACTACAAATGGTCGTGTTTTACAACTTTCTACCTGTGTAGCTCCTCAGGTCAGAAGACATTTAACGGTTAAAATAATCATCGTTCCTCTCCAAATCAAACTGATGGGTATAAAATTACCAAACAGTGATAAAAATGAGGGGGGGGGAGGGGGGGGGGGTATCTACAAAACAGTGGATGATTGGGCAAAATTGTGGTCATATTTGAATTCAGGAGGTCATTTTACATAAGAATCTGCAAGAATGGTATCAGATATGGATTTTTTTTTTTTTTTTTTTTTTTTTTTTTTTTTTTGGCAGAGCAGTTGAGATTATATTATTTTATAGAAAAACAATGTTTAATTATATTCAAAATCGGGATTTTTTATAAGATACCTTTACACTTGCTATTGTAAAGAAAAAACTCTAGATATTATGAGAAGCAAATTATATGATCAAAACTCATCTAATCTCTTTCTAATATTTAGACATGTCAATAATCTAAACTAAATAATGTGACGAAGAAAAAAATTATTTATTTCCCCCCCCCCTCTTTTTATTATTTTTTTTTTCCTGTAATAAAGATGTTTTCTTCATTTCTTGGGAAATTCTGTTTGATTACAACGATTCATGTTACGTATGTTGCGGAAGAAAATTGGTAAAAAATCTTTTATCATCCGGCAACTAGTTAAAAGTAACTAAAATGAAGCTTATTATGTTAAAGACAGTTTTCTATATTTTCATGATACTTACTTGATTAGAATTTCTATATTGTTACTGGCAAAAAAAAAAAAAAAAAAAAAAAAAAAAAGTAAAAAATTAATATAGTTATTCACATGTAATAAAAAAAAACATATTTTAAAAATACTTTTATATATTAGCAAATTTAAATTATTTATTTTTATTTATTTAAGAGTTTGGTATGTTTCTCAATCGTGTTACCGAGGTTTGTGCAAGTTTCTTGAAATTCAGCTGAAAATTCTTTTTGCTATTATTTTTGCGTAAAGAAAAAAATTGACGAAAATATAATGTAATGTCTTAAAGAAATGTCCATTTTCTGTAAATGTTTCTGGTAATTTTTAACAAAAAAAGAATTTGATAATGTGTAAATAAAATTATAGATTGTTTAAAACTCGTAATAAAACAGAATGATCATAAATGTCATATTTTCAACTTAAAAAGGCCCCACCAGGTGCAAGGTTCAATCAGCGGTCGTGCTTGTTGCCTTTCGACATTCGGAGTTTTATGTAGTTTTCTGCAAAACTCACTTTAATAAGAGCTATGAGCCCCTAGAAAGCCCCCTGCCCCATGGAGGGCATTTCATACAAGCCTAGGACCCACATGTAGTCAATCGACCTTATATCTTCTATTTTAATTTCTATTTGAGAATTGTGGCTATTTTCCAAATGTGCTGGTTACTCATATGCTCATTCGAAGGCATTAGTTCAAACATGTAATTTAAACAACATAATTTTCATATTTATGTCCATGTATTTTCTCTAATCTGATTACTTCTTGAAAATTAGCCTTTTCAAAATAATAATAATCCATGTTCTTTTTTTTTTCAGGAATTTCGTGATCTTTTAAAAGATTTAAGCACGGTGAATATAGCAAATTTTACATTAGGTTTAATAACAGCTTTTGAGTTACTACAAAAAGTAAGTTACTTTTTTAAAGGTATTTAATTTTTAAAAGATTTTGTGTGTGTGTGTGTGTGTGTGTGTGCATTTGTTACATATTTTTAAAAAAAAAGTATGTTGTAAATTAGCACATGTATCGGTTATTTTTATTATTATTATTTATTTATTTATTTTAAACATTATTCTGGAATTTTAATTCAAGGAATATTCCTCTTAAACTGCAAAAATGTAACTCTGTTGAAGGTAAATAAGTAAAAATTTTTAAAACGTTAAAAAGAAGGGGGAAGGGTTAAAGCACTAGTCTAGTAGTAATACAAAAATAAGAAATATAGTACATGCTAATGAGTTGTTTGCTGGCATTGTTACTTTATTACAGTGCTAGAAATAACATCCTATTTTTTTTTTTTTTTTACTTCCGTGCAATCCATTAAATGATTCAGAATGAAATTTTTAGGCTGTTAATAAGAGAAAAGCCATTAGAGTTTTACATATATAAAATTAGCTATATAAAAATATTTTTAAAAGCTTTTTTTCTCACTTATCTCAATGGAAATTTTTGAAATACAGAGAAATTTAAATTTTGTTACCATATTTTTAGTAAAATGGACGAAAAATTAGAAGAATATTACAGTGGGATATTTTTCTTTAAATAAACTTTATTTTATTATTATTATTATTTTTTTTTTTATCTGCATAAATAATGAGTTTTATTTTAAAATGCCTACTTTTTAATACTTTAAACATTTTTCAGAATTTTTATCAAAATATATTCCTAATATTTTTGATATTGAAATAATAACTTTGATGAATTCTTATAATTTTTAATAGTAAAGACTGTGTTAATGAAATCTATTCCATTGTTTTCCCTCTGTTCGATGGGATTTATTTTCAAGGTAAACTTGACTTTGAAATAATAGTCTAAGATCTTTCTCTCCGGCATACTTCAAACTACCCTCATGGTTTTTTTTTTTTTTTTTTTTTTTTTTTTTTTTAATGAGAGGTATTCTGAATAAAAGTTAATACATAAACTAACAAATTGCGCATAGGTTGCCTAATCTCATCCTGGCCATACTACCTATAATTAAACACAATTCAATTAATTTTTTTAGCAGTTCCCCCCCCCCCTTTTTTTTTTTTTTTTTTTTTTTTTTTAAGACTGGTATCAATTGAAAGCACATAACCTATGTAGAAAGAAAAAAATAGGTTGCCTATGCCTATCTCAGGGATGGAACACGGGCGCAGAATTCACACCGTAATCTGTTTAAGAAATTTCTATACCTATAATATCGTTGATTTAAGAGGTAGAAATTTTTCTTACTTTCATAGTGGTATGAATTCTGCGCCCGTGTTCCATCCCTGCTATCTTTCTCTTGGCCATACTAGGTTTGCCTGGATGTAAACAGGTGGGTTTGGAAGAGTAGTTTATCGTCATCTGTTTTTAAATATATATCAAAATGAAGATAATTTAATTGCAACCACGATGGTACTAGGTTGCCTAAGTAAAAACTGGTCAAACACAGGGTTGCCTAACATCAAAATACGAATATTCGAGTAACAGTGTGGGACGCGGAAAAGAAGCTTTGCACGTATAAGATAGAAAAAGATGTACCGTGTACTGTAAAGAAAATTCTGAAACATATCGATTCCTTTAGGAAACGAAAAGTTTTAATATACAACACGATTTTTTTCAGGTATGCAATGAAATATGCGACCTCATTGGTAATAAAATATTTCGAAAATGCCTCTTTCATTACCAAGGAGATTGGCTTCGTTGCAGATCTGAAGAAAATCGTCTATCTTTTTTTTTTTTTTTTTTCTTGTTTTTGTTTTTTTTTTTAAGTTACCGATCTTTGCAGAATAACCCAAAGAACATATTTATCTTGGTTTGAATTTTTTATCACCTTAATTAATTAATTAATGAAGTTATCAAATAAAAATTCCCCGTTAATAAATCGCGTTTGTTTCCCAACTTGCGAAATCGAAGTAAAGTTTCTCCTATTACTTTGATTTCTGAGTCTGTGACATCCTAGTCACCAGGTAAATTAAAATTTCATCAGTGATGTAAAAATTTAATATATATATGTTTGTGTGTGCGTGTGTAAAAAGAAAGAAATAAAAAAGAAAGAAATTGATAGATTGTCACCTTCAAGAGAAGAAATATGAATAAAAAAATGAAATTAATAAGAAATACCTTATTAACAAATATTAATGCGAATGCATGAAATTGAGCTGCTAATATTTAAAATATCTGAAAACAATCGTATATTATGATGCAGCTCAAGTGAGCTTTTTGTTAAGTTTAGGAAAACATTTAACAACAGATCTGATCCTCGCTAAAAACTACTATACATATTGTTCAATAATGAAAAAAATCTAGAGTGACCCCACTGAAAGAAATCGTTAGATACGTAAAAGGCAAATTAAGGTTAGGTATTCAAGTACTTCTCTCCAAATATTATATCGTTTAGCCGACCGCAATGTATTCAAATTCTTTTGTGTATCCCTGCAAAAGAACTATAAATGATAAGTTCGAAATAGCAAACATATATGTTTTTTTAATATTTATGTATTTTTAAAAAAGTTACTGTTGCCACTGTTCATTTAGTGTGTGTGCATCCCTATCTCCTCCCGAATATGAGATTATCCTGAGCGTCGCGAGAGGCATCGATGTCTACAGAATAATCCAAGAAGCATGTTTCTCTTTATTATACATTTCTAATACTTTAATTAACAAAATTATCAATAAAAAAGTTCGACTTAATAAAAGTACTCTACTAACTTTCAAATAATTTCTCGTGATCATTGTTTTTCAGTCTGTGACTCAAGGAAAATAAAATGTCCTTCATGGTGTAAAAAAGAAAAAAAAAAGAGGGGAGGGGGGGAGAAATAAAATATAAATTAAAAAATCAATAGCATATGATGGGAAATCATGTTAAAATACTTTTAAAAAGGTTAAACATTTTGACTAAGTGTGGAAGAGTGTTTAATAAATTTATATTGATCCTTAGAATTGTATTTTAATCTTCCATTTGGATAGAAGGTAGAGATAACTTTGAGAATAATTAATATAAGTAGTGGGTGCTGATCTGATTTAGTATCTGTCGCCCTTTGCGGCGAAAATCGCCAAATGGATATTAGTTTATATATTACAGCTTTAGTATAAGTCCCCTTTGACGACTTTTTAATTTTTGTCCCATTTTAGTGATGAATTAAAATTGCTATCGCAGTTGCGTAAGTAAAGACCTTGATGAAAAATTCTGAGCTACTCTGGTGCCAAATTTTAAATTTAACTAAGAATGTCCTATACTAAAGCTGTTTACAGTCATTGTTAAAGCATTTAAGTTAATCTCGAAAGCTTTTAAAATGAAATTTAAGAGACATTAAAGTAAAACAGATTTTTTATATAAAGATTAAGTTTTTGTAATCGGAACATTCTTAGACGGTTGGTTGAGTAATAACAGTTTTACTACAGGACCCTCGGGAGACTTTTGAACTTTGGCACTGAAGTAGTTCGGACATTTTTCGCCAAGAACTTCATTTCCGGAACCACAATAGCCGTTTTGACTCTTGCCGCACATTGATAAATATAGATAAATTATAAAATACTGCAAATGATAATAATGAAAAATTTAAAATGTTCACATAACTTATCCATTTTCAATGCGGGTGACTAGATCATAGTATAGAAAAAATACATTTTCAAAAATTGCATCTTTACTTCTGCAAGAGCCATTACAAACCTAGCCATAACCGTAAAAGATGTATAGAATATGCTATATTGTCATAAATTAACTAAAAAATGCAATAGTAGAAAGTATAGATACTAGAAAATGCAGATACTAGATTTAAAGAAAAAATGCCAAAAAGTTTACCAAAAAAATCTGAAAAAAGTTTAAAATTGCTGAGGGATTTTTATAATAACTGCCGCTGTTAATTTTGTGTGTCAAGCATATGCTTCCGCCCAAAATAGTGGCAAATCGCTAATCAGTTTGCGAATGTTAAACGTTAGAGGGGAACTGTGAGCTGGTATTTTAAAAGAGCCCGTCTCTAAAGTTTAAGACACATCATTTCGTTTAAAAAGGCAATACAATTATAAATAGTGCACATTTCAATAATATTAAGAATTTCTATAATATCGTTCTGTCTTTGTTTTGTGATATGTACTACCCCTACTCAGTGAAATGCAAATCTGCGAACAGGGAGGCAAATCCAAACAGAGGTTGGCGGATGAAGAGTGTCGAGTTTTACGAGCGGAGCGAGCATGGGGGCAGAACCCCCTAATGTTTTAAATTAAAGCTTTTTATTTCCAAAATGAATCCATCCGTTTCAGATTTTTTTTTTCATTACAGTATACGGCACATATTTTTCTATCGCATACGTGCAACGCTTCTCTCCCGCGTCCCGCACTCGAATATTCGTACTTTGATGTTAGGCAACCCTGTGTTTGGGCAGTTTTTAATTAGGCAACCTAGTAAACCATCATGTTTGCAATTAAATTATCTTCATTTTGATACACATTTTATTTAAAACGCAGATCAGGGTAAATTACTCATCCAAACCCACCTGTTTACACCAAGCAACCCTATAGCATGGCCAAGAAAATGATAGGCAACCTTTTTTTCTTCTATATGATTAGGTCATGCAATTTCGATTGATACAAGTCTTTATAAAAAAAAATAGGGAAGAAATGACTAAAAATTAATTAAATTGTGTTTAATTAAAGGTAGCATGGCCAGAATATGGTTAGGCAATCTGTGCGCAATTTGTTAGTTTAGGTATTACCTTTCATTCAAAATACCTCTCATTAAAAAAAAAAAATGTTGAGGATAGTTCGAAGTAGATCGGATCTTGTACTATAAGTAGTTTATAATATTAAAATGAAACAGAGTATTTCAATAATATTTAAAATAAAAATAACCTTTTCTGAGGATCATGCTTAAATTATGTAACTAAAGATATGAAACACGTTTTATGATTTTCGCTCATATATCAAAGTTACAAGTACACTCACTTAAACTGTGTCAATTATTGTTTCTTTGGAACTTTCTAAATTAAAGAGATAACTGATGTGTAGCTATTTGAAATTGTAAACGAAAAGTTTATATGTTTAGTGACATTGATGAAAATATTTTAATCTTAGGTCGCGAGAAATAATGAGGGAAGCCAGTGCAATCAAGCAATTATGCTTATAACCGATGGAGCTCCCTACACCTACGAAAAAATTTTTGCACAGTATAACTGGCCAAATATACCGGTAATATTTTTAACATATTTCAAAAAGTATTTTTAATGCATTAAGTGGCAGACTTGTTTATAAAATTTATTTTTCTGTTCACAGGTTCGCGTTTTTACTTATTTAATAGGCAGAGAAGTCACAGATATGGATGAAGTACAATGGATGGCCTGTTATAATAGAGGTAAGATTATTCCTTTGTGGTCTTTTAACTTCTTGGGCATATATTTTCCCTTTATAAGTCAAGGACACTGAGAATAGTTATTACTTTAAAAAAAAAGGTAGAACTTGAAAATTTTTAATTGTTTTAATTTGTTTCATAGCATTGTACTTTAAACTTAAAAATCGATATCATTACCAGTTATCGTTAGATATATTAATAACAGATAGTTAATAACTGACTGTTTCTAAATATTTCATCTTGTTAATTTTATTCAAAATTGCTCGCTTTTAAGCTAAAAATAATAGATTAATAAAAATGAATCATACTAATTAAATCTATTGAATGTAATTCAAACAACATTTTTATCATAAAACTAACAAAATTTGATATAATGCGTAATTATATGAATGGTTTATTTGGAATTTTTGTACAGACTATTCTAATTCATAAAAGAATCTGCTCAGATCGACAGGGAAAAAAAAAAAAGTGTTTATATACCGGGAACTCGATAAATTCTTTCTACTCCCCCCCCACTCCCCATTTATTTGACAGCAGCGAGCGATAGCTATTTCTAGAAATCTGGTATCTATGGGTAATAAAGTCGTTTTTCGCTACACAATAAGGGTCGTATTACAGCGACATCTGAAAGTAACTAGTGGAGTAAGAATCCTGTCAAAAAAAAAAAAAAAAAGGAAAGAAAAAAAAATGAAAAATAACACATCCCAAACACCTGTAACCCAAAAGCCTGTAATAAATCATTGAAGGTCCAGCAATGTTGGCGTAAATGTGCTCAGTTTTATATTATATTCATTTGATTTGAAATTTGTCTTTGCTAGCAAATTATTGTTTTCCTGTAAATAATACTACTTCTTTTTTAGTACGATAGGATTATTTCATTTAGACAGTGATTTTGTGTTGTCACACTTTCAATGTGCCAGGATGCCTGCCGATATCCAATTTTATCATTTAATTTCTTAAACTATCTTAAAATATTTAGAAATTTTATTAATAAACTCATCAACCGTGAAAATTCCTTTTAAATAGTTTGGAGTATAAGATTATTTTTTTACACCAACAATGTGAAAAATGCCAGAGCTGGGAATTGAAACCAGGCCCGCCGCTTAACATGCGGATGCTCTTCCACTGAGCCACCGTAGTTGATAACCAGCTCGACATTTCTCACATAATAACCTTTACATCTGCGTCTGCAGATACGGTGACCTCGCGAACGGTTACTATGTGAGACACGCTAAGCTTTGACAATATATATATATATATATATATATATATATATATATATATTGGGGGGGGGAGTTACACGATTTGTAACCTTTTTTGTTTGTCCATCTTTTTATGTATAAATACAGTTTAAAGCATTTTACTCGTAAATGAGAGTCTTGAAAGAAAATCAGATTTTCAGATTTGTTAGTTTATTATTAAGGACAGCACATAAAAAGCAAAGTAATTTTTTAAAATGAAAATTGCACTCTTAATTTGTTTTCAAAAAATTATCTTTTAAATTCTTTAAATTCTTTTTTAATTAATTCCAAATGTTAAAAAAAAAAAAAAAAAAAAAAAAAAACTATTGCCTTATTATCGATTAAACAATAATTAATAAAATAAAAATAGCATTTGAAATTAATAAAGAAAACAATTGTTTTTAGATCCATCGTCTTTTTATCTGTGTATAACTGCAATTTTTCCAGTTTATCTTACTACATTAGGCATGTTTATTTTTTAGGCTATTACACCCATGTGACGACTCTTGCAGAAGTTAGGGAGCAAGTTCAAGTAAGATATATATTTATTTATTTTTTATATCTGTTTTCTGAAATATCACAGATTACACTGAATTTCTGGAGTAATATTTAAATGTAAAATTGTTTTATACTTCTTTTTCCAGAAATATATTCCCGTAATGAGCCGCCCTGTCGTACTCTCTGGTGAACATCCAATCGTCTGGTCTTCTGTATATGCTGACGTGTCGGTAAGAGAAAACTTTTAAAACTTAATTAAGTTATCAGAAATTCTTAAACTTAAGATTTGATTTTTTCGCTGTTTAAATTCTTTAAATATGAAAATATGCTAAAAAAAAAAAAAAAAGAAAAAAAAAACTTTATTACAATGCGCAATCTTAGCAACAATTTAATAGAATTAATTTCTGTTTCTTAAACACGTTTAAAACAAGATGTAAATTGAGTTTTTTCTCGTAATATTTTAAAAACTGGTCTAAAAATGAAATTAGTTTGTTTATTTATTTGCCGGACGAAGGAGCAGTTCAGAAACATCCATATAAAATTAGTACTCTTCCCCAAAAATATCCCGGATTAGTGGATGAAAATCCTTTGACAAGAGAGATCAGATACCGTGTCCAGCAGTTCAGCATCTTTTTGTTTGGTTTTGCGAATCACTTTTTAACGTCAGACAAAAGGGATAGATAAGAAGATGCTTGAATATAAGTGACCCAAAGCAAACCGAGAGCATCTTCCCAACGCGACATGGGGCAGTATACAAAATCTCTTCGCTCTTTAAACATTTACAAAGTAGGTTTTTTTTTTATAAAGGCAGATAATTGTAATGCGACATATTTAAAGAAGCAATAAAAGAGAGGGGTCTTTTTATTTTTCAACAAATGAATAGTATTTTAGTTAATGTTGTTGAATTAGCATTTTAAATGTGTTTTCGAAAAATGGCAGTGATGTATCATTCGACAAGTAACAATAGTCACTAATCCATGCCGTAAAAAAGTTTTTAGAGAATTTTACGGTTGCGGACTACGGCATAGTCATTCTTTTTATACTGTAGAATGCGTTATATATATACAGGGTTGTTACAATTAATGTTCGCCTATTCAAAAGGCTCTAGAGCCAGTTCTATGGTTCCAAACAGAACAAAATTTCTCTAGAAGTTAGGACATGAGATGTGCTCAACGAAAATCGAAAAAAAAAATATAGTTGAAATTTTCCTCAATAGGTAGCGCTGTTCCAATATCTAAGGTGATTTTTGAAGGTTCATTCTATCAGTTAACGGTCAATCCAGACGGAACACACAGAATTTGTTTCTTTGTTTTTTTTACAAAAAATCTGCAAAAATCGCCTTAGATATTGGCGCAGAGCCACCTGTTGACGAAAATTGCAATTCATTTTTTTTTTCGATCACAGTGCACAGCGCCATCTCATTATTTTTGTCCATAGGTGGCGCTGCGCTATACAAAATCGGAAAAAAAAAATGGGTTACAGTTTTCGTCAATAAGTGGCGCTGCGTCAACATCTAAAACGATTTTTGCAGATTTTTTGTAAAAAATATGTAAATTTTGTGTGTTTCATCTCGATAGACCGAAATTGATGGAATTAATCTACAAAAATCGCCTTGATATTGGAGCAGTGCCTCTTACTGGCGAAAACTTTCACTAATTCTTTTTTCGATTTTCGCAGCGCACATCACTTGTACTACGTACTAGTGATATTTTGTTTCGTTCAGAGCCATAGAACTGGTTCTAGAGCCTTTTAAATAGGCGAACTTTAATTATAACAATCCTATATGTATGCCTATATATTACAGATTTTTAGTTTATTAGTTTCTAAACACACACTGTAAAAAATTTTTTGTGTAACTGTACACCAAAAATGGTGGCAACAACTTTACGCCAAAAATGCTGTAATGAAATTTCTGGTGTAATGAAACACCTTTCGTTAAAGTGTAGGGAAACAACAAAAATTATTTGTGTTTCAATACAACAAAAAAGTTTCATTACTCTGTTTTAGCTGTAAAGTAGTTGCCACCATTTTTGGTAAAAAATGGGTGTTCAAATAATAATTATTATTTTTTATCTTTTCGATTATCTAAAAAAAGTGCAAGAGGAAATGACCTGAAACTTGATACATGCAAAGAACATTTAAAAACTCATAATTTCCATTATCGGTTCAGTCCAGAGTACAAATAGGGGCTAACTACAAATTGAAGAAGAGTGAAAATACTTTGGATTCCCCTGTATCACAAAAGCTATAAATGACTTGTAACTTTAATACATTGTAGCACATACTATGTGTAACATTTGCATGATTTGGTGCGGGAAATGTGCAATTATTTAGGCATTTTTTTTTAATATTATTAAATTTTTTGACAAATTTTTAGCTTATAACTAAAACGGATTTCCAATAAATTTTACAAAACTTGCTCAAAAATTGACGAAACAGTCTGAAACATAAAATTCATACGTGTAATATTTGTTGAGATATGAGATATGGGCATTTTTAGTAAATATTTTTTTACTGCGCATGCGCAAAAAATAGAAATTTTTTTATTTCATAGGTTTAAAGCAAGATATATTGAGCAACTTTTGTCAAAAGCTTTTTTTAATAGAGTAAAAAGTAAGCAAATGGTCGGGAAAAGAACGAGCTAGATTTTAGGTTCCCAGAGTTGAAATTTCATAGGAGGTTTTTCACATGCTGCATATTTCATTTGAAGATCCATTTATTTCAACCACATTGCAAAAGTTCTTTTTGGGGAAAACCCCTTAAATGCTTGTAACTTAACATATTTTTATATGTTTACTAAGATTTGTGAGCTAATAAGGGATTTTTTCCCAAAACAGATCTTTTACAACATGATTAAAATAATTGGATCTTCAAATTAAATACACAGCATGTATAAAATTTCTTATAATTTCAACTCTGAAAAATACCTAAAAACAGAGTCGTTCTTTTGCCAACAATTTGCTTAATTTTTGCTATATTCAAATGAACTTTTCTCAAAAGCTGCTCAATTAAAATAAAGATTAAACAATTTTTATGAATTCTATGTTATCAGAAATTCAGACGAAGGATTTAATTGCAGTGATAAATTGCTATTGTCATGCATAAAACTATATTTAAGAATCTATTACTATGTATGCTGTTACATTATGAAACTCTTCTAATGGGCAATTATTTTTTATGTACGTTGAAAACTTTTAAATATTCATTTGATGAATTTTAGATTAATCTATAGATATGTATTAAACGCATATGAGAAGATTTAATGTTTATTGATAGATGCCTAGAATCTGAAGTTTTGTATTAATTGACTATTTACATTTACTCGCGTATAAAAAAGCAAATCAATTATGCTATTTAAAAAAAAAATAATAATAATAAATAAATAAATCAAAATTAGAATCAAAATACTTTTTCTTTTCCTCAAGTTTCCGCCTTCGAACTTCAGTTCAAACACGAACAAAATAAATGTAAAATCGAAACATCTGCATTTATGCCAACAATTGCCGTATTAAAGAAAAAATAAAAAGATTATGTTTATTACACAGTGATTAATAATTGGATTTATATCTATGTCAATAATTATGTTTAAAACAATTTTTTATTAAACTTTAATATGATTGAATTTATGAAAGCAATTGTATAAGTATGAACTATGAACTGCATTTTTGGTTGCTTACAAGTATTTGGAAGTCAAATTTATTTATTACATATGACTGAAAACTATTTCAAAAAGTACGTTTAAGGCTATGATTGATGATCACAATAAATTGATAATGTATACTGAATAAAACGAATTATTAAACAATTGCTTTAGTAACTGAAACACAAAGAACATCATAAAGAAACAATTACAAATGAAACACAATTAGGCATAGTAAGTGTGCATAAAATATAATAGATATAACTTTTATATTGAAATGTATTAGGGCAAACAACAAAAGCATATTCGACTTTAACTTTTTAACTTTATTTTAACAAAATAGTACATAAATATACATACCTGGGATATCCAAAGTTTAAAAACGGCATTTGTAAGTGTTTCATGTCGTCAGGAAAATGATATTTTAAAACGAAACAAGAAACTGGCGATGCCACCAGACAGTTTTCAAACGAACTCCGGAATTGGTTTTCTGAGACACGAACGTGTGTGTAAGCACAAAATTTCTGGTATATAAATACACCAGTAGCGGTGTTTGACGCAATATGATTTTAATTTACACCATTTAAAATATATTTGAACGCTTGATTTGGTGTAAACACGAAATTCAGTGCTTGTTTACCCAATTTTTGGGTATTTGAGCACCAATTTTGGGGTGACATTACTCCACACTTTTTACAGTGCAGTTACGGATATATTTTAATAATAATGCATATTCAAATTATAAACTTTTTTAAAACGTAAAATGGTAAAACAAACTATACCTCAAATTTGCTGGAACTACATCGAAATCGTTATTTAGACAAAGTACATTTCGTGAACAATTTTTCCGTTGCGCTCATGTTATTTTATGACATTACCGCAAGATCAATGAATGCCTGTTTAATGCTTTTACGAATGAACCATTCATAAATCTAGCACTATTGCTTCGGTTATATATGATTTATCGAGACCTACATAATATGGTGGCACATACGAAATAAATGTTTAGAAATCCTAAAACTATTTACTACAGAAAGGTGTAATTATGCGTTCGGTACTTACATGCTAATATCTGAAAATTTGAATAGATTGGAATCAAAATAGCTTTGTGTATGTGCGAGAAAGTTCTTGTTAATGCGGTAAGAAAATAAATTTTTGAAGAACAGCAAATGGAACATTGTTCAGAATGTCTGCTTAAAATGATTATTTTTTAGATTCCTCAAATTATAATTTTTTTTATATTGGGAAAGGGATATAAATTTCTCGCTAACGTGTGCTTTTAGATATTTGATAGGTTTTTAAAAAATAATAATGTAATGGATGCTTAGTATTGTGCGCGTGTCTTATACAAATAGAAATCAAAGTTAAAGAAGAAATAGTTTAATATTTTTGACTGTTTGTGTAACATATTTAATCAATCTTCAATTAATTGTCAGACATAGAACCAGTAAATTCATTTAATAAAATTAATAAAGCTGCCAACACCATATTTCTAAAAAAAATAGTTTTAATTGGCCTTATTCTATTAGTACGTATTGTTTTTCTTGAACGAAAATTTATATATTAAATGGGGAAAAAAATTCACTGTGTGTATAGAGTATATCCGTTAATCCGCATATGAATAATGCATAAATTTAATATTTCATAAGTCATAGACAACTATTGTTTGGAAAATTTCTATTGCTTACAAATACAATTTGCTCATATTAAAGAAATATTTGAAATATCATTACTGGTTCTATTTCTTTTATAATGTTTTAGGATGTTAAGTTATCAGATTGGCTGTGGCAAGAGAGAGAAAGGGCCAAAATACGAACTTTTTTATACAAAGTGCGCGAAAAACGCCAAAAAGCGGAAGATAATTTATTACATGAATATCCTGAGGGCAACATTTCTGCTATGCATTATGTTGGACTACCTCCAACTGATTTTGAAGAAACTCCAGAACCAGAAGTAAAAAAACCACCCAAGAAAAAGGTAAACTATATCATTAAATATCATCATTCTATGAAAGAGAATGCAGCAAACGTAATACAATACAAATACATAAATTCAAGAAAAAGCGATGTCTTCTATGTTTTATTATTACCGTGTTTTATTCCAAAAAATTACATTTATCTGTTATTAACTGAGTTTAAGCATTTGCTAATTTTTTGAGATAAAAAATTAATAGGTCACATGTATCAGTGAATAATACATGTGAATCAGTGATCACATGCATTATTTGTTATACATAAAATATTTTAAGTGAAAATAAAGCCAAAAATATTTTACTTATAGTCAAATGAAAGCCGCAGTCTCACTTAACCAGACTTAAGCCAGTGTGAAGTATAGTTTAAGGTATGGTTAATGGCATTGTTCTGCTCGAACATTTAATTTTCTCCACTAAAATTTTCCTAAACGGAAGTAAATGATTAGCAACTATATTTTGATAGATTTAAGAATTTTGATAACCATAAATGTTTAAGATGTCTGATCGCTGAAACAAACCGTCGTATACTATTACAGAACTATTGCCATGATGTCTACTCCTTGAAGTTTTTCCAAGGTTGGGCATATAGTAATGCAATCTCATAAGAATCGTACAAGTTAATTTTTTTTTTCCATCGCTGATTATTACGTTTAGCCAATTATTACCAAATGGCATGTGTATTATATGTGTGAATATTTCTTTTCCTTTTAATTATTTGAACCTTAGACTGTAATTGAGAATTATTCTCTGTCTCAAATTAAAAATAAAATCGGATTCCTAATCAGCCCGTCTTCGCGATTAGTAGTCATTCGTAACCTCGCTAGAATGAAAGTTCATTTTAAAATCTTTTACATGAGTTAAAATTTAATAAATTTCCGTTTTAATATTTCAATTGCTGCTGCAATTTCAGAAACAGATTTACTTTTGTATTCATACTACGGATTTTCAATTCCTGTTCATGTGAGATCTATTTCTGTTTAACCATTTTATATTAGTTCAAAACATATAATTTTTACAAACCTTAAATCATTCGTGTTTAAACATCGTGTTGCAACCTTAAACTGCTTATATCATTTTGTAAAATTTTTAAAACAATTTTGAGCTAAAACTTGGCACCATTTTTTTGTATCATTCTTAAACTCCATGTTGTAGATCACAAAACTAATGACAAAAATATTTTTTTATGACTTCTTAAGATTAAAAAAAAAAAAAAAAAAAATCTTAATGTATTGTAATATAACATGCCGGTAAGATTTTTCATCCATGATTACAATGGTATATTTTGTAAACATGTAAAACAAAACAAATAAATATATAAAAATCCTGAATGAAACAAAACATAAATTAAAAAAGAAAAAAAAAAGTTTTTCTCAAAAATCACACCACTGGTTATTTGATTTAGAAAATTTAAACAAATAAAAAATAAAAAATCTGACTTAAATAAATAAATAAATATATATATATATATTAAAATAAAACATTCAATTAAGGTGAAGTTAAATTAACATCTATGTGAAAAATAGTTATACTAAACCTCTTCTATTTTAAACAAATTATTGCATGCAACATTTTGTTTTAATTGTTTATAAATTATACGGATTTTATTTGAATGGAAATAAGAAAAATAAAGTGTTTTATCTGGCCTAGACGACATTTAAAAAATTAAAATACTGTCTAGGGAGAAATCGACATTTTCGGTAAAAATGTTTCATTTGTATACTGTAATCTTAAAAGATTTAATTTTAAATATTTTGTTGCATTCTCTTTCCTTTTTTTTTTTTTTTTTTCTTTTCTTTTCTTTTTTTTTTTTTTTTTTTTTTTTTTTTTTTTACTTTTTATGCATGTCGATTAAATAAACAGATTATACACCTTTATTTGAATGAAATATTAGAGTTGGTTTTCTGCATGATTAGATAAATCCAGAAGAACCCCTACTAAATCCTTTATAGTCTTAGAATTAAGAACTAGATTTAATAAAGCTGAAATTAGCTTAAGGTATTTTAAGACTTATTTTAAAAGGATATTTACATAAGGTTGTGTGTTACAGGAAAAATAATTACAACTTAAAGTTTTTCTACTTCGTTAACTCATTATATATAAAATATGACCACATTCAGTTTTATTTTCTTTTTAATGACTCAGAATATATTCTGTTCATCATATGAAATCAAGACTTAAACATCTAATTACTTTAAACAATTACATAGATTATTAAAATAAACTTAAAAGGTTAAATAACAATTAGCATATACACTAATACATCCTAAATTGTTCTGTAAATCTGCATATAGTTATCGAGTAAGGCTCTTAATATCTTTATGGTAACATAAACTTAATGTATTTGTTATATTCAATGCTTTAACATATACTGATAAATATAAAAATGATCTAAGGACTACAAAGGTTTGAGAACGTTGTGTAATTAACAAATATTACTGAGAGTTAAATACTATATAGATTACAAAATGCCATTAACAAAAATCAACATAAAATCAACAATTCTCTGCTATTACTTAAAAAAAAAAGAAAAAGAAAACTTTCGCCTGTTACAAATGGGATAATTTAATTAAAACTAGATTTTATGTATTTAAAAAAAAATCTTAAATTTGTTAATTAAAACTTTCTTTTGAAATCATTGGCTTCTAAAAACAGTTTGAGAAAGAAAAGAAAATGATTAATTTTTTTTTTCTTCTTCTTTTCTAGCTTGTTCACAAAATTCAACCTTTCTGATTTCGAAAACTAAGTTTTGGAAAGTGCATTCGGAAACGAAATCCTGATTTTAAATTTCATATTATGTTACTAAATGATTAAAAGCTCAATAAAATTGCTGAAGTATCACAGAAAAATTTCAAATATTTTGCTGTCTTTAGAAATCAAAGTTGTCTGTGCAGGGCCGTGCCTACACTTTTAGCCGCCCTGGGCGAAAGGTTTTGCCGCCCTCCTAGGCAAAAGATTTTAGCCGCCATACTAGGCACTAAAATTATTTCCCCCCTCCTGCTTCTGAAAACTATCCTTTAAAGCCAAAACTGCCGGGTTGCCACAGATGAAAATTTATCAAGTTTTTTTTCTCTGTTTTAAAAATAAGCCTCCAGCGGTCGAGTGGTTATGCGCTCAAAGCTGGTAGACATGAGGTGCCGGGTTCAATCCCAGGTCGCGCTTGTCGGCCTAGCCGATCGGAGTTTTCCATGGTTTTCTCCGAAACTTGCGTAAATACGGGCTAGGACACCTTAGAAAGACCCCCACGGAGGGCACTCCCCCTCAGGTCTAGGACCTACAGCAGTCAATCGGCCTTATTCCCAAATCCAATCCAATCCTGTTTTTTAAAAAATCTAACAATTTTAGTAAACCTAATTTTTAGCTGAAATTTTGTCATTTTTAGCCGCCCCTAGCTGTAAGCCGCCCTGGGCGACCGCCCCGGTCGCCCCCCCCTAAGCACGGCCCTGTGTCTGTGCATTATCAATTTAAGAGTTTTCGTAGAACATTTTTCGCATCCAAAATGATTTAAAATTCAGATTTTTCAACACTTCCACTGTCATTGACTCGTGTTGCAAAGGAGTAGGAAAGTCAAAAACGTCAATTTCATTGGACGAAAATCACAAGATAAAATGAAACAAAATATTTAATAGCGTGAGGGCCTGATTAATGCACGCGCCGACTAGACCATGGTACTGGAGCCTTCATTTTTGGGTCCAAAATCCCGTTTACAGTTAAGATATTTCCATTAAAAATATAGAAAAATGCTTTTGAAAATAACACTTCATTAAAATCTTACTTCTGAAAGGAAAAGTTTTCTCATGATAATGTTTTACTCAAACATGCATTTTTATGTGAAATAGTGGGGAAATTCAAGGCTTTTTTTTTTTTTTTTTTTTTACTTTTCCATAGAGTAGTAAAAAAAAAAAACTTGGGAAAAATAATAGAAAGGAGGCTTGAATTGCCATTGGACCTTGGGCCCATTTTCGACTTGATCGTTCTCTGATCGCATGTTAAAAATATACACTTCAGATAATTGCTTAAGGATTGATCATATTTTGTATCCATAAAAGTTCAATGCATTTTTATGATTATCAAGAAGTAACGGCTTGTTTGATAGTTTTATTATAAAAATCTAAAACTATTGAAAATGCTTTCATTTTTTTTTTTGCAATTTTTAAATCTAACAATCTTCGCCCAACACAGAGCAATAGGTCTGTCAGTGGAGATTATCTTTCATTGCGTTCTCTCATATATTGATCTATCAATCGTTGTTAATCTTTCATACTAATTTCTAAACCATTGCATCATTCATTTCAACAATTTAAAGAAAATTTTAAAAACATACTAAACATGGTGAAAGATTTTATTTTATTTTATTATTTTTTAGTTATCGCGAGCAATTATCAAGTTGTTCACATTTTTGCATTCTCTCTTTTGTCTGTGATTGTCAAAAGATACAAGCACTCGGCTATGCTGCAAATGTATGCTTCTTGCATTTTTTTCAAAATCATTCAGTATTTTCATCGATAAAATTATAACTCTGATAAAAATTATGAAATCTGTATCAATATATAACTGATTTTTTTCTACTGCAAAATCTGTTCATTGATTTGCTGTGCGCAGTTCTCTTTAAAGTGCCAAATAGCATTCGAAAATTTTTGATCGCAGGAATTTTTATACTTTAAGGCAGCTTTATAAAGTCCTCTGCTTATTTATTTATTTATCTATTTTTGCCCCTCGTTTTAATTAAAAAAAATTTAAATGCTTATTTTGCTTAGGAGCATAAGTTAAAAATCAATAAAATGTCACTTTTTATTTTATTAAAATCGTGAAATAAAAGTAAGAAATGTAAATGAATCAAAAAATCTTTCAATCCAAATTTCAATGTAATGTGTTGTATATGTACATACTGAGTTATAGAGGAGATAAAAACATTACAATTTTAATATACAGATTTTCAATGAAAATGCTTTTTTTTCTTTGAATCAATCTTATACAACACTTTTAAATATACTCAATGCATATTTTTTGCATGCATTGTTTCATTGAATCATAGTACAATTAAACATTTCTAAACATTTAATAATTAAACGAGCAAGGACCTTGTGTTTCTCTACCACTAATTCTGAGTTGCATGTTATGTCATATAGTATACTTATAAGTGTAAAAAGAAATTTATTCTTCGATAATAGTAACGAAGGAGTTCTTAGAAAAAAGGCTATTCCGTGGGAACTCTGGTTGCACATAATTTGTGATAGATTATAAATCAATTCAAAATAAAAATAGAAGATTATAACTTCAGTATTAATACGAAATAATTTATGAGAAAATAAGAAGAAACAAAAAAAAAAAAATAATAATAATAATAATAATTCAAATTTTCAAATGCATTAATTTTAACATTTTATTGCAATTTTATTCCAACCTACTAGAAAAAATAACACAACAATTAAATATATATATTATATATATTATATATCTAGTAAGACACTTTTTGCGTAGTTTCAGAATTAGTCTTTAATTTTGTATTTTGCACATGTATTTTCATTCGTAGATATAGTACAATCCTGCTTAATAGTTCACAAAACAGTAATTGCCTGGCTAATGTCATGGTTTAAAATAGTTTATTTTTGCATTGCTGCTGAGCACGAGCTTTTCTTTTCAATAATACAAGCACTTGAAGACCTATGCATAAATTCCTTGATCATCAGCACCTTCACCTAATTTGAAAATTTCACTTTTATTTCTATCAAGCATTCCGTTTAACTTTTTCAAATAATCCGTTTCTTTAGCCATTACAGCCACCTCCACCATTACCAAGCGCTCCAAAGTCAAATGGGGTAAGTTCAATGCCATTAAATTTAAATTGTATTACTAACTAGTTTCATTTGTTATACGAAATTTCAATCATAAAATGATGTGAAACAGATTGCATTCTTAATTAAAATGCTTAAACGTGCATATTATAATACCCTTTAGCATGGAGGGTAAGAAGGTACTGTAAATCCACTGTGTCCACATTTTGAAACGTTTTTCTAATAACATTACAATAAACATAAAACGCAGTATTATTGTTATTATTATTTTATTGATTGAATAACATAAATTTTAAGAAAATTTTCACTTACGTATGTATGAAGTATTTTTAATGAATGTTGTTGGCCGATTTTTCTAGGGGAAAAAAATTCTGGGCAACGTTTTAAGTTCCAAGTAGGAAATAACATCGGAAAATGTTTTATTGGCTTATTTTTAAATTTTTGTGTGTTTCTCGAATTTTTACTAATGTCAAAAGATTTTTAAATGTTGATAAAATCGACTAACAAAATATATCGCGATTGTTGAAATGTGAAAAAAAAAAAAAAAAAAAAAAAAAGATATTTATCGATTCTTTTAGGAATACCTCATTCTAGTGTATGTGAGTTTCTCGCTATTCAGGTTTTAAAATAAAATATTTTAGAATATTATTTGTGTAGTTTTCAAAATAATTCTCGCAAAAATAAATAAATGAATAAATATAAAATGAAAAAAATAAAATAAAATTAATAAATAAAAATAAACTTTTGTTCAAAAATGTTTTACTTCATGCTGTAAAAAAGTATATTTAACAGGACAATGACAGCTCAAACTTAACTAATTAATCTAGAAGTATATATCTGCGTAGTATATCAGTTTTGTTGTTCTGAACTCAACCAACACTTAAAAAATAAATATAAAAAATAACCTGATCCAAATAACTTATATTTGCACGCATATATACCAGTAAAAGTGATATACATTGATAAAAAATTATAATTTTAAATACAAACGCTTTTTCGAAAATGTTACACTACTTTGTTTCTTGCTTTCACTGTTATGATTACTTAAATACACAGCGATTTTGTGAATTTTAAAATATGCGTGCAGTAAGGTGAATCTTGGAGGAGGGGGGGGGGAATCTCCTTATACGAATACTTACGTATTAATAGTTCTAACTAGGTCTTTTGAACGTTTCTGGAGTTACATATCATCTTCAGGTTTAAATTTTGAAATATTTGCGATATTTCTGTAATCTGTTTTTCACAATTTAATTCAGAAACAAAAAGAAATGGTAATGTAATTATGCTAAAAATGAATGTTTTTTTTTTTTTTTTTTTTTTTTTTTTTTTTTTTTTTTATCAAAAGTATTTCTAACAGTCCAAAATTCTCGAGATTCACATAAAATGAAAGAAAAAAAAATCTCAAAATATAAACCACACGCGCAAGTGACAAGCATTCTTTTTTAAACCTATTTTTATTACATTAATACTACCTTAAATTTATTTTGCCAGCACAAATTGCGAAAAAAAAAAAAAAAAGTACAACAGAAAAATCGCACTACTATTAAAATCTTTTGTGCAGCCTAAAACTCTCATTCAAAATAAATAATATTTTCCAGAAATGTTCAAAGGGCAAAAATATTCAAGCCACACTTATTGATAGCTGTATATTTACGATAAGACGAATTTCATTTTTTTTTCTCTCGGTCCGTCCTAGTGTGTATATATATATATATATATATATATATATATATATATATATAGATGCATACTCTTTTCTTTTTCAGATTTTCTTTTTCAGATTTTTTTTCTCAGTATGTATATTCTAAACGTATCTTTTTTGCTCAAAAATTTTTTAGGAAATTAAAGCACTGTAAATTAACAGTGAATTTCAGTTTTAGTAAGATTTTATGTAGAATGTAATACAATTTCAGAATATAGTATGTTAATGGAGAAAATGTTTAACCTTTATTAAACTCAAATGAATTTATTTTCTTTTGCATTTCTTTTGCTTTTATATATAAAAATTTATTTTATATATAAATATTTATTTTATATATAAAAATTTCTTATTAAAAAAGTAATGTATGTTTAACATAGTCTATTATTTAAAAAATATGGCATGCATTAAGGCATAACTTATTATTTCAAAATAAGATTTACAATACGTGCTACACTAAACTATGAAATGCTCGTTTGTCTTAATTATTAAACACAAATTTAATTTTAGTAAAGAAGTTGTGTCGTGTCATTCAGTAAATTTTGTTTGTACTTTTTTCTATGTGAACAGGTAGGTAGTTTCCAGAATTCAGTAACATGTTAGAATTTTTTCCAATAAAAGTGTTTAAAAATAAAGTTCATTAGACATTAAAGTAATTAAAATTAGTTAGACAGTAAAGTAATCTTTTGAAAAATAAGTAAATTTTCAATGGGTATATTAAAAAATTATCGTGTTTGCATTTCGAAAGATGTGATCAAATGAATCAAATGATGAATGAAAAGTTGACCAAATTTCATACTGATAAATAACCCCCCCCCCCCGGAAAAAAAAAAATCGTTGAATTAAAATACAATTTTAGTGCCTAAATACAGAGCCAATTTATCGGATTTCCTAATATTAGTCATTTTTAAAGAAAAATCCATCTTGTATTTCAGCAAAATTCTATGTATATATAAACTGAAGATAACATTAAAGAAATAGTGGTATGAATTGATCCGGAGGGTTGGCAGCTCTTTAAATATTTTCTTTGTGATAAGAGTTTTACACTTTTTTTTTTTTTTTTTTTTTTTTTTTTTTAATACAAATGAATGGGTATTACTTCATACTATGAACTGCAGTCGGAAAAAAGTTCAATCTCAAGAAAGTGATGAAAATTGCTTACTTTTTCTTTTTACTTGCATAATTTTCTCTTAAGTATATTATTTTTTATTATAGTTATTTGCGTACTTTTATAATTTGATTTTCATTTCTCATTTTAGGCAGTACAATTGCTTACGACGGTCGCTACACCAGTATTTGACAGACGGAACTTTTCTGTAAGTTATAGACTTATTTCTTTATTCAAAACATTATTTTACTTTTAAAATAGAGGAGAAAAATATCTTTTAAACTAATACTGTATTAATATCCCTTTAAATTTTGACACTTTTATTGCAAATTCATTAAGTCGCAAAACATAATTCTATCATACTAATATTATTATTAACAGATATTTATTCTTTAAAATAAATACGATCGTAAAAATGTAATCAGATGATATGTAGGGTAGGTGCTCCAGTAATTGACATCTATCCCGAAATAATTAATAAATAAGAAAAATAATAAAAGCATATATTTTACATATACGAATTTTAACATTGTACGTCAAACACTGGAGCATAGGATGCAAATAACTGGTAAAATGAATAACTAGCAGTGTCAAAAACTGAAACATAGGGTGCCAATTTCTGGTAAAATGAAAAACTGACAGTGTCAATTACTGAAACATTGAGTGGTAGTTAAAAAACAAATTATCAAATGTATATATTTTAACATATATGAGGTTCTGGATGTCTTTCATCTTTCATACCATATGTATTAAGATTTCTAAAAATATTTTCTGATGACTAGAAAATTAAAAACATCAGAAATTGCTCTAAAAGTGTCAATCACTGGAGCACTTACACTATAATAGAAAACGCCGAAAATCACAGAATAAAAGTAACATCGAAAACTAGTAACTGAAAGCATCATACGATAAACAAATTGAAAACCTGCTTTAGTGTATGTGATGTACAAGCATAATATAAATATATATAAAGGGTCTACCAAAAGTGTCGCACCCCTCCTATCTCGGAAATGCGCCGGGATTTTGAAAAATGGCGAAACATGTGTTCAGTGAATTCGAGAGGGACCTCTTTTGGTGAAAAAATTTTGTGCCCGGGGTGCGAGGGAGGGTTCGCTAGGAAAGGCAGCATAAAAATTTCAAATGTGAAGGTATGTGTGTTTGGAAGTATGCGTGTCTTGTGATACATCTCTGGAAACGTCTCTTCAAGACAATGAATTTGATATAAATAGTTTTGTCCTGCGATGATTATTAGAGGAGATACATGAATATAAAATCTAAACTCATTATCTCCGTTAATAAATATCGCCGGGCAAAACTATTTGTATCAGATTCATTATCTTCACGAAACATTCCAGGAATGTATGACAATACATGCCTAACCATTTGAAATTTCGCCCTCCATAGTGATCCCTCTACCCCCTACCCCCACCATCCCGAACCTAAAATTGTTTTACCAAAAAAGGTTCCCCTCGAATTCATTTATTATGTGTTTCGCCACTTTTCAAATTCCAACGCATTTTCGAGATAAGAAGGGAGGGGGTGTGACACTTTTACAAATTCTGAAATGTAGATTTTATACTCATGTAACTCGTTTAATATCCATCGCACGACTAAACTATTTACATCAAATTCATTGTATTTAGGAAACATTTCCAGATATGTATCACAAGACATACCTTCTTATTTGAAATTTTAAAGTTGCTTTTCCTAGAAGCTCCCCTAGCTTCCCCGTGCCCAAAATTTTTTCACCAAAAGATGCCCTCCTCGAATTCATTGAACACAGGTTTCCCCATTTTTCAATATTCTGACGAATTTCCAAGATAAGAGAGGGTGTGGGACTTTTGGCGGACCCTGTATGTGTGTGTATATATAAGTAGTGGATATCACGGAGAATTAGAAGACGATGAACAAAATGAAGAAGTGAGAAAATTGTAACTATACTCGAAATGTAAAAAAGAAAAAAAAAAATTGAATATTAATTCAAAATGTCAGCACAAAAATAATGTGAATTTTCTGTGAGAAAGAAGTTAAAATTGCTCATGAAATTTTTTATATAAATAGTTTTTGTATGCAACAATAAACTAACTTACTTAAAAAATTGAGCTTTATGAAAATTGAGTACTTTAATTAAAAAGTAAATTTATTGTAACTGAAATAAGAAATTTATAGTCCATAGATAATTACTAAAATATCACTGAACAATTAAATACACAGACCTGCGAAACTGAATTTTTTGAAAAATACAAGAAAAGTTTTCGCTGATTTTTATGTTATTTGGTGTGCTAATTTCGAAAATGACCTCCATTTTTTCCTATCACGTCAGAATTTTTTGCATAATCGATATCCATATTTTTCCTAAAGTCCTATTTGAAAAGAAATTCTCTCAAACAATTTTGCATGTACTTATCTGGTGCTTACAGTGCTTTTTATCCATTTAAATGTATGTAAAATGATCGATTCTTAGTGAAGAAAATTGAATTTTGAGGAATCTATTTTTCTTATGTTTAAATGGATGAAAACTACTGTTGCCAGATCTTACGAGCTGCTTCTTGTCGAGAGAAAAACAAAAGGTTCCCTTTTTACATCAAAATATGGTGCAGTTTCTAGAATAAAATCACCAACATACTATTTTAATTTGTTTTTATTAAGGTAACTTACATAAAATAGACAATTAACCAAGGGAATCAAATATTATGTATGTGTACATGGAAGTTTATAACAAATTTTAAACTGAACAAAAAAAAAGGAAAAAAAAAAAAGTTTTTTCTTAAGTCCGTACCCTTTTCTCTTCTAAACTTTTTTTTGTCAGTTTTCTTTAATGTTCAATCTCAGGCCTATCTCATGTTAACATCCAAAAGCAGACGGCAAGCATATTCTTGTCCCGTCATCCTTGATATTTGCGCTCCATATCCTTTGTCTTGGTGAATCCTTTTACCCTGTTATTCGCTGATTGACACTAAATTTCCTACATGTGAGTGAAGGAGTGAGTGAATATTCATTAGAGTTGCTTTATAGTCAGGACCCTTGTAATAACCCAAAAATTTACTCAGGACATCTTTGAAGGCAACCCAAGCTTATTTTCCATTTGTTGTTATGCTAGTCTCAATTTTTTTTATCCTTTATAAGCTTGGGATTGGGATATCTGGACCAATAAAGATTCCCTTCTTCAACTTTGTTTCGGATAAACCTGGAAACTTTTTGCACAGGCATTTGAAACAATCGCCATCTTTGGGAATAACCTTGAAAAACTGCTTATTTACAACTAATTTTATCCCTTGTTTTTGGCTCAACTACCCAGACAGCACATCGCCTCCCCAGGATATCTTCAAGATGCCTTCTGGATGAAAAGACATCCCAGAAACATCCTTAAGATGTACTGTGGATAAGTTAACCCTAACCGTGCTGTTAGGGTAAGCTGTTCTAAATCACATTCTTGGTGCCTAATTCAAGATTTTGTCTTTTCGGCTACTCTTTTTGGACTTGTTTATTTTCTGGTGAATGTTCATAAAAATTCAAGTAAAATTGAATATTTCAAGAAAACTTGATAGAGATTTTTAATTATTCTTTTTGAAATCAGCACTATATAAAGTTCAGCTGTCATTTCTCCTGAATATTTTTCATCGCAATCCTGTGATATTGATAATAATTCTATTGCGTTTTGTCATTTAAAGAACTTGGATGTACTTATAAACTCCTTGTATGGTTTCCGCATGCTTTGACAGAACGAAACAAACTGAACAGTTTTTCTAATGTTTCTTCCTTACCGGGAGATGAAATATATGTCTGGCGTAACAAAATACTAATAATAAATAAATAGCCTAAAGCGCAGCAGAATCTTTTGCAAAAGCTGAGTTGCATCCAATGAAAGTGTATCTAGTGGGATTGCAGAGAAATCGATTAGGAAAAATATTGAAGTTCTTTTATGAAAACAAATAGAATTATCAATATTTAGTCTCTCTCAGTAATTTCAGTATTTTCAGTGCTAATCTAAGAAGTTTAATTACCTAAATCAAGGATACAATCATCTTTGAAACCGGGCACGGATTTTGGCAGTGACGCAATATAAACATGTGATGCCTCACTAATGAGTGTTTTCGTTATTGCCGAAACGTCAGTGGAGGCCCTCTGTTGAGACTCAAAACGGTTTTGGGCTGTGTCTGTCTGTCTGTCTGTCTGTCTGTCTGTTTGTCGCGCGATAGCGGCTGCAAAAATAGCGCTATTGACTTGAAATTTGGTACACGTGTTCATGAGCCCCACGAAATCAGCTGTATAGTTTTTGGTATGTACACCATTTGTAGTTCGTATACAGGGACACGCCAAAGTTTTTCTTATCATTACGGCCTATGGGAGGAATTTGTATGTATCGCGATAGCGGCCACAAAAATCACACTATTGACTTGCAATTTGGTACACGTGTTCATGGGCCCCACGAAATCAGCTGTATAGTTTTGGGTGTGTATTCCATTTGTAATTCGTGTACAGGGACACGGCAAAGTTTTTCTTATCATTACGGCCTATGGGAGGAATTTGTATGTACCGCGATAGCAGCCACAAAAATCACGCTTTCGACTTGCATTTTGGTACACATGTTCATAAGCCCAATGGAATCAGCTGTATAGTTTTAGGTGTGTATTCCATTTGTAGTTCGTGTACAGGGACACGCCAAAGATTTTCTATCATTACGGCCTATGGGAAGAATCTGTATGTACTGCGATAGCCGCCGCAAAAATCAAGCTATTGACTTCAATTTTTGCCGAAACGTCAGTGGAGGCCCTCTGTTGAGACTCAAAAGGATTTTGGGTTCCGTCGGTCCGTCCGTCTGTCTGTCTGTCTGTCGTGCGATAGCGGCCGTAAAAACCACGCTATTGACTTGAAACTTTGTACACATGTTCATGATCCCCACGAAATTAGCTGTATAGTTTTGGGTGTGCATTCCATTTGTAGTTCGTGTACAGGGACACGCCAAAATTTTTCTTATCCTTACGGCCTATGGGAAGAATTTGTATGTACCGCAATAGCGGCCGCAAAAGTCTTTCGATTGACTTGCAAATTGGCGCACACATTCCAACTTTCCATATAAGTAGTTGTATAATTTTCATTGCTATATTTTTTATAAACTGTGTACAGGGACACGCCAAAATTCTTAACATTACGGCGTATGGGGTGAATTTCGTTTAAACGCATTTTAATATCATTACTTTGCAATGAAGAAAATGAAACTAGAGTACGTGAGTAAGATGCTTAAACTTATGTTGCTTGAAGAAAATATGTGCTCTTAAGCTTTCTAATTAATGTACAGGACCTTACAAAAGTGTTCTGACAATGTCACTTAGTCATCCAAACGATGTTAAATTTAGAACAATTATTAATTTTAAACGCAAAATAAGCTGAATAGTTTTTACTGGTGTATGCAATGTTTATGGTTCGTTTACAAAGACACACGAAAGAATTTCGTAACATTAGAGCCTATGGACGAATTTTCAATTTAAGCGCGCACTTTAATGCGTTTATGCTGAATTGAACTTAATAAAGTTAACATACATTATAAAGATGCTTAAAATCATGTTTACTCTAAAAAACGGTTATGTATAGACTAAATAATTTATGGGACCACACAAAATAATTCCGAGTATGTACTGTAATCATCCAAATGATGTCAAATTAGTTTGAAAGATTAATGAGTTATAATTAATTAGATTTATTCTTATTATTGGCGTTTATAATGACTGTGGCTACTTTTCCGGGATACATAAAGGAATTTCGTACTTTTATGGTGTATAGTCGGTATTTCTTAAAAGTGTATTTTAACATGGTTACACCCCATCAAATATAATGAAATTTTATTAGAATTTTAAAAGCCTGTTTTCATGTTGAAAATTGTGGGCATAGAATTGATAATTAGTTTAAAGGTTACGCAAAATATTTCCGATGTGCTATGTCATTTTTTTTTTTTGTGTGTGTGTGTGTGTGAAATTCGGTATTCATGAATTTCCGGGAAATAATACAAGACCGTCGTTTAATAAGAATGCATATTGTTGCGTACTTGGGGGTTTGTAAGTTGTCCGAGAATGAAAGGCGAAACTTGCAAAAATTCAGTGATTTATTTACAGAAATTTCCAGAAGAATACAGGTCTATAAACAAAGTATCAGCTTCAATTCAACCAGTAAACATAGCTTAAACAACAGCCGTTAACAGCAAAACAACAGTACAAACTGTTTAGCAATAACACATAAAGCAAGTCTCATTCAAAGAGGCTCAAAGCAAAGCAAGCATTTGACGAAACCGACACAGATCTGAGATTGAAAGCCTTGGCTAAAAAAATGCTACTTTTATACTATTCTATCGAACACAGACTGTTCTGGAAAATTATCGTATCTCATCAGCCAATGAGATTAGAGCTTCCATATTTGGTATATCCCTAATAAGGACTTTCTCGCCAAGGTCACCAAAAAAATCGCCAAGGAGGGAAACAGTCGCCAAATTTGACGCCAAATCCATTTCTACCCTTATTGGAGCTTTTCAATTCGTTTTTAAAGGAAAATTAGGCTATTTTAACGCTAGAACGACTAGAAATGCACAAAATTAGCATTTTATCGACTTACTAAGCCTCTTTGAAAAAATTTATACAAAAATAAATGCAATTATTTACAATTCCGTAACACTTTATATGATATATAAATAGGTATAGAAAGAGAGATACAGCGGGGGGTTGAGGGGGGCGGCAGCCCCCTCAGGAATGTATCTGATTATGGTAATAAGTCGATCGAATCAATATATACTATTATATAATAAGAAATAAATAAAAATGACCTATTGAAAAATGTCTGGTGCAAATAGGACGTTGAGGCTCCTGATCTGCAGATCCACTAGTTAGTTATATAAATGCTTTAAAGAAGTTCTTTGGGAACTCTAATGACTTCGCACCAAGAACCAGGTCATCTTCATGAGTTCTGGTGATCTGGCTGTTTCTTCACTTTTAGCTTGAATAAGCAATGTTATCTTACGTCTGGATTTCTCTTTTATGGTATCGTTACATGCGAGCACATCGACCAAAATCTGTATTATTTCACGGTTGATTGTATATGTTTTGTTTTCTTAGTCAAAAGATAAATATGTGCAATCAACCTCGAAACAATAGAAATTTTGGTCGATGTGATGTGCGCGCATGTAACGATATAGAACCAAAGAGAAATCTGGACGCAAGATAGCATTACTTAATCAAGCCGAAAAATGAAAAACAGCAAGATCAACTGAACTCCTTAGGATGGTCGAGTAATGTAATAAATAATGGTCTGGTAACTAATGTAATTAAAGGACTTTAACCCCTTAACGCGAGCTGTCCTCGTTGCGAGGACGCAAAATTTAAGATCCAGCTGCAAAAATTCATCCCGGAAAATTTTTAGCAAAAATTTGCGTTTATAACATAGCGGAAACGGCCGGTTTTTTTAACCTTAAAATTTAAAATTTCTTTTAGTTTAATTTAGTTCATGAATTCTGGTGGCAGTATAATTTAAATGATCCTAATTGTCTTGCGCCGCAAAGGGTTAAGAAAACATTCAAAAGAATGTTTTCGCTTTCAGTTTACTCATGATATTTACTATTATAGCATTTCCCAAGAGAATAAAACTCTGGACAAATACTAAAAAAAGCATTTTAATTTATCCCTGCTTTATAACCTTATTTTTTTTGTCCACTAATATATTTCTCGAATAAAACATTTATATTTCTGTGCATCTTTATACGTATTGAGATTTAAAACTGGAGATTCGGAAGTGTGGTTTATAAACATTCGAGTGACAAACTCAAAACATATATGATATTCTATTATGTTTAATAAGAATATGTATTTCATATGAAATGTTAGCTCAGCAATACATTGTTGAACCGAAATTTATTTGTTTACTTTTTTACATATATATTTTAATATATACATTTTTTTTTTATTTTTTTTTTTTTTTTTTATTTTTAGAATGTGACAGAAAGGATTAGAAGTAGTAAAAATATTTGGATCGAAAAAACTAAAGAGGTAAGAAATAATTTTATGTCTATTTAAATGATTCGTTTGTAAGTGCGACGGAAGTTCATTTTACTTTTCATTTTATTCTGCAGATGAGAGTGGCAAATATTTTAGGTGTAGCTGGTACAGATGTTCCAATCAGAGAGATCATTAAGTTTACTCCCCCGCACCGAGTAAGTTTTCTTTATATACTCATTTTCCCCTTTAGATTAATAACATTTATAAATTGTATAATAAACAAATAGAAATTTATCGATTAATTTAAAGAAAAACATTCCGTTGGGTGTAATGTTCTTATAGGCATCAATGATAAATATACATCGTATTTCAACTAAGATATGTTTGCAGGATCTTGATGATTACCTACGTTATTCAAATGTAAAATAACTTAAATTAAAAAATAATAACTGTAATGAATAAAAATTATAGTCTTAAGGGGTTACATGGGTTTTGAAAGCTGAAAAAAGCATATTCTCTCTCTCTCTTTTTTTTTTTTCATTTTTTTAACATGATTATATATATATATATATAGATAGATAGATAGATAGATATAGATATATATAGATATATTCAAAATTTTGAGAAAATAAAAGAGCAACATTTAATCAGAATTTTGTGAAATTTACATTATAAATTTTGGAAAATTCAGCGGTTACGTCCTGGCTTCCGGAGATTGTTCAGAAAAGCGGTAAACACGATTTCTCAAAAACCAATGAACCGATGTAATTGAAATTTTGCATATTTTTTAAAAATAGAATTGACTAGTGAACAAAGGATTAAAAAATTTTTGAATTTTTGGCAGAGATGTTTGCGAAAACAGAACAATTTTTTGGTGCATTTTAACCCACGTACAGCCGAGTAAAATTAGTTATAATAAAAAGAGAGAAATATCCTTCATTGAAGCACTAGTAAATTCTATTTTGAAAAAGTAAATCAAATTTCAATAAGATCGGTGCATTAGATTTTAAAAAATCGTGTCCACTGCTTTTCTGAAGGGTTTTCGGGAACCAGGATCCACCGGTTGAATTTTTCAATGACAGTTTTATAAAGTATTGCTTAAATGCTCTTTTATATGCTCAGAATTTTGAATAAAATATTTATGTGTTATATTATAGAATGGCCCTTCTGGCTCAGTCGGAAGAGTGGGTTGATTTCTTTTTCTCAACAAACGGCTGACATTTTGTAACAAGAGGGGGGATAAAGTTAATTAACCTTTTGCCGGTCCTATTTAATTTTACGCCTCTTGTCCAAAAGAGATGATTTTTTTTTTTTTTTTTTTTTTTCAAGCAATGAAGTTCCGCTTTTTCATAACAATAATGATATGAGGCGTTGCGGATACGAAGAGCGAACTCAACAAAAGTGGGTTTTGAGAAAAATGCATTTGAAAATAATTTATCCAGCATCGTGCATATTTTTAGACGGAAACAAGGGCGAACTCAACATAAAAGCTATACCTGTAGATTCTCTGAAGGATCTACAGTCGGTAACAAAATTGTCCGAATACTAGCAAACATTCCTATGTAAAAAAAGTACACTTCATCCGGTTTTGTTAAATAAATCCCTATCGAATCATGTTCTTAGACTGACTAAGAACATGATTCGACAACGATTTATTTAACAAAACCGTATGAAGTGTACTTTTTACTTTCTTCTATATGTAATATAGAGAAAAAATTGGATTCGCGAAAATTTTCGAAGTCCACTTTTTAATGGATTTACATGTTTTGGGATGTGGAGAACACGAATCAATAGTTTTTAGAAAATGTCTGTCTGTCTGTCTGTATCATTTTTTTGTGGACGCTGTATCTCACGAACCAATGAATGAAATTTAACCAAACTTGGTATTTAGTTGCACCCTGACATGAACTGGTGCTGATTAGATTTTGGGATCAATAGCTCAACAGGTGGCGCTGTAATCGCATTTTATGCAAATTTTTAACATGGCAGCATAGGACAAAATACCGTATAAATGGGCATAATGAGAGTTATTTTAAACTTACGATTGTAAAATTAATATGAATTATTGATAATAGTAGTAGTTAACTAGGAAACAAATTTTGTGCATGGGGGGGCATCGGTTCCCCCCCCCAGGGGGGAAAATCCCCCCCCCCGGGGAAGTAAATTTTCAAGATGGGTATCTTTCGAAAGGTCTCGTTGATAATGGTAATAGTTAACTGGGAAAAAATTTTTGTGCATGTGGGGGCATCGGTTGCCCCCCCACCGGGGGGGGAAGTTCCGACCCGGGGGGGCAAAGTTTCAAGATGGGTATCTTTCGAAAGATCTCGTCAATACCTTTAAAACGAATGGTTGAACGATAAATCTGTGATAATTTAAACCAAAGTTATCGATTTTTTTTACTTTTAACAAAAAAAAACTTAGAAAAATATCGCAATTTTTTTTTTTTTTTTTTTTTTTTTTAACGAAATTTAACCAAACTTGGTATTTAGATGGTCCCCGACATAAACTGGTGCTGATTATGTTTGGGGATCAATAGCTCAACAGGTGGCACTGTGATAGCATTTTATCTAAATTTTTAACATGGCAGCATAGGACAAAAATTCGTATAAATGTGCATAATAAGAGTTGTTTTAAACTTGTGATTGTAAAATTAAAATGAATTATTGATAATAGTAGTATGTAACTAGGAAAAAAATTTTCTGCATGGGGGGGGTAAATTTTCACATTGGGTATCTTTCGAAAGATCAGGTTGATAATAGTAGTAGTTAACTAGGAAAAAATTTTTGTGCATGTGGGGGCATCGGTTCCCCCCCCCCACCGGGGGGGGGAAGTTCCCACCCGGGGGGGGCAAAGTTTCAAGATGGGTATCTTTCGAAAGATCTCGTCAATACCTTTAAAACGAATGGTTGAACGATAAATCTGTGATAATTTAAACCAAAGTTATCGATTTTTTTTACTTTTAACAAAAAAAAAACTTAGAAAAATATCGCAATTTTCTTTTTTTTTTTTTTTTTTTTAACGAAATTTAACCAAACTTGGTATTTAGTTGGTCCCCGACATAAACTGGTGCTGATTATGTTTGGGGATCAATAGCTCAACAGGTGGCGCTGTGATAGCATTTTTAACATGGCAGCATAGGACAAAAATTCGTATAAATGTGCATAATTAGAGTTGTTTTAAACTTGTGATTGTAAAATTAATATGAATTATTGATAATAGTAGTATGTAACTAGGAAAAAAATTTTCTGCATGGGGGGGCATCGCTTCCCCCCCTGGGGGGGAAGTACCCCCCCGGGGGGGGATAAATTTTCAAAATGGGTATCTTTCGAAAGGTCTCGTCAATACCTTTAAAACGAATGGCTGAACTATAAATCTGTGATAATTTAAAACAAAGTTATCGATTTTTTTCACTTTTAACAAAAAAAAAAAAAAAAAAAAAAAAAAAAACTTAGAAAAAAAAAATCGTACTTTTTTTTTTTTTTTTTTTTTTTTTTTTAATATTGTTACTGATTGAATATGTATAGGTAAATATAGAAGAAAGTCTTGTGGTGGCCACAACATACTAGTTTTACATAGGAATTTTTGCTAGTGTTCGGACACTTTTGTTACCGACTGTAGATTCGGATGGTGAAAAGAAGAAAAACAAAATGACCTAATATCGAGTTTACCCTTCGTATCAGCAATGCTTCATATTAAGTATTCACCCCGACATAAACTTCTCATTTAAGTATCTCCTTATATTATTAAAATCTGTACGCGTGTGTGTGTGTGTGTGTGTGTGTGTGTGTGTGTCTGTCTGTGAGAAACGGCTTGACGCAGCAAAAACTCCGCCGCTAACGGTCGCACGGACTTCGAACAGGTACCGATGGACAGAGAATTTATCGCAGATCAGGGTTATCTAATTTTCTAAACGATGCGACCCTAATTAGCGGAGATATTAATTAAAACGTTGACCATTGTCTACCGAAAATTGACCCAGAATTCATGATTAAATGCTTAAAAAGCGACATTTTTACGGAAAAAGTGGAAAATAAATTAGAAATATCAGTCGTATCGTTACAAACAAGATACCATTGGAAAGGGCTTTTTTTTCTCAATCCGATGGTTTAAACGGCTTATCGATCGGGCAATTAGATTTTTTAAAATTAACTAAACTATAAAAAATGTTGGCAACGAATCACAAGAATGTTATCTTTGCAGACATTAAGTCTACAGCAGTCTTCAACGGAAACACATCTGGTAAAGTCACGTGTTTCGTAGTACGATTAAAAATTACAATTTTCTATTTTCTTCAATTTTTCAAATTTTACACATTTTACTTAGTATATAATATTTACACCACAAAACAAACTTGCATTTCAAATTTCATCGATTTTCGTCAATAAACAAAAGATTTACATTTTAATTGCAAATTAAATTTTATCTTTACACGCCGGACATTTTTGCAATATTCTAATACGCGTATTTCAATTTCTAATTACGATTGATTTATTTTTTATACATCATACGAAAGATATTTTAAAGTTCTTTTACATAATTCAAAGTTTTCAACAGATTTACACGTTTTGAGGTCTCCTGAATCAGTGTTCTTTCATGGCGCTGTAATATTTTCAAATTTCAATATTTCAATTTCTAATTATGATTAAATTATTTTTAATACATCATTCGACAGATATTTTAAAGTTCTTTTAAATTATCGAAAGTTTTCACCAGAATTACACGTTTTGAGGTCTCTTGAATCAGTTTTCTTTTGTATCTCAGATACTAATTATAATAATTTCATAAGTAATACATCATTAGAAAGCTTTTTTGATTTGGAATCGAACAGTGGAATACAGAAATTTCTACCGCCAGATGGCGCTGTAATTTTTTCAAATTTCAATATTTCAATTTCTAATTATAATTAAATTATTTTTAATGCATCACTCGAAAGATATTTTTTAAGTTCTTTTAAATTATCGAAAGTTTTCACGAGATTTACACGTTTTTGAGGTCTCCTGAATCAGTTTTCTCTTAACGTGCTGTATTTTTTTCAAATTTCAATATTTCAATTTCTAATTATGATTAAATTTTTTTTAATGCATCATTCGAAAGATATTTTAAAGTTCTTTTATATTATCGAAAGTTTTCACCAGATTTACACGTTTTGAGGTGTCCTGAATTAGTTTTCTTTGTATCTCAGCTACTAATTAAAATAATTTCATAAGTAATACATCATTAGAAAGCGTTTTTGAATTGGAATGGAACAGTGGAATACAGAAATTTCTACCGACAGATGGCGCTGTAATATTTTCAAATTTCAATATTTCAATTTCTAATTATGATTAAATTATTTTTAATACATCATTCGAAAGATATTTTAAAGTTCTTTTAAATTATCGAAAGTTTTCACCAGATTTACACGTTTTGAGGTGTCCTGATTACGTTTTCCTTTGCATCTCAGCTAATTGAGTTAGACCGTTCAAAATTGGTATACGTAGGTTAATTAGGAGGGGCTGAATGGGTGAGGAAGAGATGCGTGCACCGCGCGCGTATCCCCTAACTTGTGCGCGCAGCGCGCACGGGACTGCGTTACCGAAGGCAGTGGGGACCAGGTCCGACTTTTTAACCGATGAGAAATGATTTTTTTCATTTTCTTTTCTTAAGAATAAAAATTTGATTTGAGAAGGAGTATATGCGCGCAGCGCGCGTATACCTTCACACGTGCGCGCGCATAGGTTTGCGCTGCCGAAGGCAGTGGGGACCCGGTGTGAGTTTTTAACCGATCAAAAATGATTTTTTTTAGGGGGCACGAAGGGTCAGGGAAGGAATACGCGAGCGCAGCGCGTGTATCCGTGAACTTCAGCGTGCGCAGCGCGCACGTGACTGCGCTGCCGAATGCAGTGGGGACCCGGTCCGACTTTGTACCAGATGAGAAATGATTTTTTAAATTTTCTTTTCTTAAGAATAAAAATATGACTTCAGGAGGAATATGTGCGCGCAGCGCACGTATACCTTCACACGTGCGCGCGCATGGGTCTGCGCTGCCGAAGGCAGTGGGGACCCGGTGCGAGTTTTTACCCGATCAGAAATGATTTTTTTAAGGGGCACGAAAGGTCAGGGAAGGTATACGCGCGCGCAGCGCGTATATCCCTTGAGTTGTGCGCGCGCAGCGCGCACGGGACTGCGCTGCCGAAGGCAGTGGGGACCCGGGCCGACTTTTTACCCAATCAGAAATGATTTTTTTTTAATTTCTTTTCTTAACACTAAAAGTTACTTTTTGTTTCTGTTACTGTTAGTTTTCTTTTCTTAAGAATAAAAATATGACTCCAGAAGGAATATGTGCGCGCAGCGCACGTATACCTTCACACGTGCGCGCGCATGGGTCTGCGCTGCCGAAGGCAGTGGGGACCCGGTGCGAGTTTTTACCCGATCAGAAATGATTTTTTTAGGGGGCACGAAAGGTCAGGGAAGGTACACGCGCGCGCAGCGCGTGTATCCCTTAAGTTGTGCGCGCGCAGCGCGCACGGGACTGCGCTGCCGAAGGCAGTGGGGACCCGGGCCGACTTTTTACCCAATCAGAAATGATTTTTTTTTTTTAATTTCTTTTCTTAACACTAAAAACTACTGTTAGTGATTCATTTGAAAATACTGACCCGCTAGCGGGCGAAGCCAGCTAGTATTTATATTAACAATTGCATGTGGATGCTTACGCGATTTCAAGGCAAATCTCGGCTCATTTTAAATTACAAAACCTTCTGCCCCGATATGCATATTATAATTAAGATATAAATGAATGCATAAAGTAGTAGTAGTATACAAATAAATATAAAATTCCGACATATTCAATAAATAAAATATATATTTTTGAACTGCCCAGAAGGAAATACTATAGTCAAGAAATAGATAGGAAGAGTACAGACTTCTATCGAATATATAAATTATACTCTATTAAATAAAAACTCCGTAAAAATACCTGTACGGTATTCCATTTGTTAAATGTACATGTGAATATGACAGAAGGTGTATTCCCTCTTCCAAAATTATACCTATTACATTATAACCGATGGACTATAATTGTTTTTTATTATAATTTTGTTATTTATTTTTACTTAAAAAGGAAATTTTTAATTTTTTTTCTGATAAATCTTGTTTAATAGATTTATTTAGACTGTAACATGGGCGTTTTAAAAAGTTTAGGCTAGCAGAGTACATTTGAATTCAGTGCGCTTTAGAGCATTAGGGCCAGCAAAGGGTTAATAAACTGGGTGAAGATATTAATGTGAGCCATGTACATATGGAGTTTTAAGCAAATCAATTCATAAATACCTTTTCTTCGTAAATTTGATATTTTGAACCGGCCAACGCTTGGAAACAAGATGGCTGATCAAGTTGGTCAACGAACATATAAAATGTATTTCTAAAAAGTCTACTGTAAAAATTTGGTTCTAACTAATTCAGTATTTTAAAAGTTACTGTAATGGAATATTTTAAAGTGGCTGCTACTTGGAAACAAAATGGAAAATAAAGTTGGCCAACAAAGTCATCGAAGATATTTATTAGATAAGTCCGCTGTTCAACTTTGGTTCTAATTAGGTCAGTATTTCAAAAGTTATCGTGATGGCAAAATTTTACTTTGCAGCCCGATTTCATGTAGACTCCATTTGGAAACAAAATGACGAAGCAAGTTTCCCAGTGAACTCGTCCAAGATATTTGTAAGGTAATTTCACTGACTAACCTTGGTTTGAATTAATTCAGTATTTTAAAAGTTATTAAAATGCCAAACTTTTTTAAGTGCAACCTGATTTCAAGTGGCCGCCATTTAGAAACAGAACAATGTAACTCAAGAAAATGCACAGCCAACTTAAGTTAAGAGATTTGATAGATATGTCACTGTCAAACTTTGGTCGAATTAATTCAGTATTTCAAAGGTCATAGTGATCACAAATGTTCATGGGGCATCCTGATTTCAAGATGCCACTTAAATTAAAGTATTCGCCATTTTGTTTCAAAATGGCGGATAAAGTTTTTTAATAATCTTTTGGAGGCCCTTATATATAGTTTATATATACATCAAAATTTAAGCAAAAAAAGTCTTAAATACTCTTTTTACAATGTAGATTTGAAATGTTGCAGTAGCCGCTACTTGGTAACAAAAAAGATGGAGCTAACTGGTAACGAACTCATCCAAGATATTTGTAGGATAAGTCTACTGTCCAACATTGGTTCAATTTTGGCTCGTTATTTCGGATATTATCGTGAGGACAAATTTTCCATTTTATATAGAGAAGTAGATAAACAGATAAACTAAGATAGATCGATATCTAAAGTAATCTACCCCAAAATAGAGGAAATATGATTTTTTTAAGCCTTTGAAATCCATGTGAACCTTTAATGGAAGATTATTATTCGGGCGTAAAAAAACTTAGAACAGACGTTATTTTCAAAAGTTACCATTTAGAAATGGGGCCGAAGCAAAGTGTAAAAATTTGCATGAATCGGAATGTAGTATGTATTGTGAAAAATATGCAAAGGTAAATTTTCGCAGATGTCTGTCGTGGTGTGACAGCAAAGATAAGAGATTTCGGGCCATCGGCGTATCTAGTGAACTCTCGTTAGAAGTAAAATTAGAAAGATAAGGAGTTATATTAAAGACTGAAATTGGGGATAGTTAAATAATTTCACTTGTCAGGAAATAATCAGAAAGCTGAAGAAGGAACTCAAATGGCATGTGTTGCTCGTGAATTTAACATAGCGCACAAATATCATTTCAAACGAGTGCAATATTCAGTAAAAGAATCTGGATATTGGGTTCGTACTAAGTGTCTCAGTCCGACACCGGAAGAAGGTTAGTAAATTGTTATTTTTGTAAAAATGAATCGAAAGGACAAATAAAGTTTTTATTACTACGTGAACTCAAATATCCCGAAAAACTGTTTTAAGATGAGAGTATAAATCTCGGCTATACATCCGAAAGCGTTTTTCATCTTCAGCCCTCTAGAGACGTCAGCATAGCGCCTGTTTCAAATGGCGCTGTCTACAGTGCAATTGCACTGTTGATGGCTTGTCTGTTATTATTTTTTTTTCTGTGATGAGAGTAGATTCTGTCTGCCATCTGATTATAGGCATAAAATGATATTGTGCAAAACTAACAGCGCTTATCATTAAGAAAATATTCTAGAAAAATACCTATATGAAATTCACAGTATCATAGTAAGTAGGCGTGATCTATGGTCTTAAGGATCTCTATGGGCTTAACAAAGGATCCAGGACTGGCAGATGGTTTATTAATAAATTTTTCTCCCACATATACGACATTTCACAGTTGCTGTCTGCGAAAAGGTCTGCTTTATGCTATTCAACTCGAGTTTTTGTCGCATTGCAAAAGATCGCCTTGACGCAGAAGATATACACTTGAAAAGCCTCAAAAAAAAAAAAAAAAAAAAAAAAGAGTTTTCATCTTTTTAATGAAAAAGCAGCAGGAAAATGGACCTAAATAGCTCATGGAATTGTTGTTTCGATATGCCACGCTGTGTTTAAAGCTGGCTTGCATTACATTTAATGTCATTGCACTGATGATTGTTTCTTGTAATTATTGTGCTTTTTGTTTCCACTTTCATATATTCACTTTGTAGAAAAACAATGTCTTGTAACACCTGTGTTGCAATCCTTTAAAAAAATATAGAAATAACTATAGAAAGACCGATGAAGAGTTTTTTATGACATTTATTGTTTAATAATGCAAGTGAATTTAAATACTTAAAATAAGCATATTTCTAAGGATGCAGTTCGCATTTATTAACACCTTAAAAGTAAATAACATTTATATTGCTTGCGAGAATGGAAAATTTTTAATACGTACAGTTTGATATAAAATGTGCATTTTTAGCAATTTTTAATTATTTATTATATGAAAAACACGATGTTTATAAAAGAAAAGCCATTTAGATATCAATAAATTGTTTGTTCACAGATACACAAAATATATACAGCAGTGCACAAAACGTATTTTACCGAATTTCCATAAATTCTGAACAGCGATAATTCTTTTTCTGATTACATAAAATTGGGTCAAGTTTTATATTTCTACAATTTATATAGTTTAAAAAATATGCTTGAAAAAAAATTACGCTACATTTAAAAGTCGTGAAATCTGATTAATTGAGAGCATTATCCTACATATATAAAAGAGTATTTCCACTCGCTCACTGGCTGACTCATCAACCTACAGAAAAATATGCTGCTGACTCGAAACTGGGTCAGATTATAGAATATATAGGGGAGAGTAGGGATGAATGGGACGCAGGTTGAATGAGACAGTAGCAAAATTTTTATGTTTTGCATGCACCAGAAACTTGACATTTTTTCTGATGTATGGTAGTACTGAGGTCATTCATCAAGTGTAGTTTCAGAGTTGTGCTATCTATAGAAGGGCAGAAAAAAAATTAAAGTGTCTTTTTCTGCTGCCAAAGTAACTTTTACTGCTTCAATTAGGTAGTAGTTAAGAAATTAACTATTTGCTTAAAGTTAATATAACTCTTATATGATGAAAAGGCATAATCTTGGACTGTGTTTATGATATTCAAGAAGAATATTGACAATTGTTCATTAAGCATATTTCCTGTTTTATATGATCATATGGTGGTGGGGATGAATGGGACATTCCCCACTATGTGCTAATTTAAAATTGTACACAAGAATTATATTAAAACAAATCGTAAATAGGTTTTCAATATTTTTATAACCTGTAGTTCAATAGTTATAAGATGGAATTATAAAAATAGCATGGATTTAGAGAAAAATAGATTGAAATTAATTGTTCCGATTTTTGTTTATAATAATTATGATTAAAAAAATTATAAGTTAGAATATTCAATGCAACTTAAATCAATAATATCAATTATTTAAAAAAAAAAAAAAAAAAAAAAAAAAAAAAAAAAAACTAATAATAATTTGATTAAAATCACAATTTCAGCCAAGCTAATTAAATAAATCCTGGTGATTATTAATGTAATACAGAATAGAATGCTTATTTTTCCCGAACAGTCGGAAACAAAAATTTATCTGGATAATTTGTACTCTATTACAATGATTTATATCTTTCTAGTGTCTTATTTATTTATTTTTAGATTAAATCTTATTAGATTAAATTACCAAAGCCTAGAGCTCTAGGAACTGTGCGAACCAAAGAACTTTTGCCTTTCGATGTTAATTTGAGACAATACATCAGTTTTTGTTTAATTTCAGTAAATCCATAGTGTGTAATAAAATCACATAAACCAATTTAACTTTAAAAATTTATTTACTTTCCATTTTGTTTCCTTTTCTTTGTGAACTTCAGTCTTATCCCATTCATCCCAACATGTGGGGATGAATGGGACAATGCACAGGCATGTAAAAAAATAATTATTAATTAAAAATGATAATTTTTTATTGAAGTTAGTATGTTTATTTGTAACTGATTACTCAAATGTGCTTATGAGCAATGTTACAAAATTCTGAATTACATATGGTGAACGTAATTAATAAAAACATAAAAAATGTTCCATTCATTCCCACTCTCCTCTAGTGTAAGCACGCTATAAGACCTTTTCGTTGTTGTTTTTTTTTTATTCGGCCCACTCCTCCCTAGGGGTGGGGGGGGGGACAAAAAGAAGATTCACGTCCGGTTACCTAGCTCTGCCCACAATAAAAGCAGATTTTTTGAAGTTTGCAAGGAGGTTTCTTGGTGATGTACCAAAAGTGTCACACCTCAATTTTCCAAATTCGAATTTTAAGGTGCTAAAACTAGCACAACTCGATTTTTAAGTAAAACGCCATTTATTTTCATTTGAAACTGATATTCAAGACATTTTTATTTTTCAAATAAAATTAATTTTCATTGTTGTAGTCAAGTGATTAGATATAGTTTGTATAAAATCACGATTTTAATATGGATAAGTATCACTTCGATTATTTTCGATACCGGTACGTTTCGATAAAATAATAATAATAATAATTCTCAATCTGCTGATTTGATTTTCTTAGGGATGCGATCGTAATTTTTTTTACAGTTAAATAAAACGTGATATTTCAATTCAATTAATAATAACAGGAGACTTGGCGTTGGAATTGGTTGAACTAAATTCGGTCCCTCTCCTATATATACGAGCACTTCTCCAGATTCAGAATTCTTATTGCACTTAAGACGGTGCGCTTAAGGCTACCGAAACAGCTGTATGCATCTCAAATATTTTTCTTTGGCGTTTCTGACGTAGTAGTTTATCCGGGTTTTTAATTTAAATTCAGTATTCGCAATTTGAAAATGACTTCACTTAGAGAAAGAAACATTGTTTTGAAAGGGAAATTATTTTTACTTTATGCACATAATGCAAGGAAAGTGTCGTAATCATAACATAAATTCGACTCTGATATTTGGTGTATTTATACCTTTTGAGGTCCCCTGAGTTCATTTTTGTGATTTTACAGTGATGTAGGTATGTGTGTTTGACAGTAATTGAGCACGATAGCATCTAAACGCTTTATTCGAATGAACTGAAAGTTGGTACGTATGTTATAGGCCATAGTAGCACGAACTATATAAATCTAGCATGTATTGGTGAATGTAGCACAATATTTATTCAAATACAATGTATAAATTATTTGATATTTTTTATTAAATTGTATACTTTATAGTGATAGTGAATAAAAATTTATTTTCTTTATTAGCTTGGAGTCAATGCATACTCGTTCGTTGTCACAAACAATGGGTTTGTCCTCTATCATCCAGATCTTCGGCCATTAGTAAGTACCTGTTTACTTTTTACTTTCTTTTAAGCATTTGTAATACGTAGAATATCAAAGCAATTCAAAACCATTTTGTTTGTTCGCAATATTTGAATTATTTTTATAAACTTAAAAATAATTTAATATTTTTATGAAATAATTCATGTTTTGTATAATTATTTTTTCCCCATTTCCAAAAGTTATAAAGAAAATTTTCTTGCAAGAAAACAACTTATATTTTAATGCATTTTTTAAAGTGGCTTTATACATGATTAATATGTTTAATTTCAGTTTCAAGATATGTTAAAGCCGGAATATAGCACGGTAGATATGGCTGAAGTAGAGTTGGTAGATGACGAAAGATATGGTCCAAGGGTAAGTTAAAGTTTTAACTTCAAATAGAAAACTAAATATAATGTTCAATATTTAAAAAAATGTTTTTTTTTTCCTTTTCCAGGAGTTTGCGGGGGAGTTACTAAAAGTACGTGGAACTTTTCTTATTTAATCTGTTTTTCCTTTAATTACTTTTAATTGCTTTAAAATGTATTTATTGTAATGAACTGAGACATATAATACATGGGGGGGAGCAATGTTATGTTTTTGTGTAAACAAGAAAAAAAAAAAAAAAGATAGTTAGTCCTACCTAAATGATTAAGTAGGGGAAGCTTTTTTCTCGTGAATGAACTGTCAAAATTTATGCAATATATATTTCACATAAATGATGTGTTGAAGAATGACAGTTGTTGAAGACAGAAATGATGTGTTTATTCATTAAAATAAACATTTGGACACACACTTAACGATCTTTTGTGTTTAAAATTTGAGTAAATTGTTTTCGAATAATTTGTAAATTTCACCGAAAAAAAAAAAAGCAAATAGTTATTCTATACAAGACCATTATTTGATGTTGTAGGAAAATTTTATTTAAACGGGTATCGTTTCATGACATAGAAATTAATTAAATTTTCATTTTATTCTGCCTCTATATCAATGTAATGAAATTCTGTTATTATCATATCGAAAACTTTAGAATTTCCTTAGTATAAATACGACAATAAAATCACAGTTACTAAACGAAAAAAAATAAAAAAATAAATAAATAATGAGATGGATTTATAGTTTAAAGAAAAAAAAAAGATCCGGAAAATTCTAAAACATCTGATCGTATTACAACCAGGCAAAAAAAAGTAACAGAATTCATAAAATGGTAATTCTACTGATAAATGTGTATGAAGTACCCCAACATGCACGAAAAGCACCACATCCCCATCTCGCAATATATCCACATGGGAGACAGTTGTCAATTTTATTGAAGGCTAGTCAACGCTTTAAGTTGATTTTTTCAAATAGTCCATTTTTTAGTTACGTCTCTTTTCTTGCCGGTGAGCAATATGTTAAGGTATTTCAAAAGATATAAACAGGGAAACTGCTGTTGATTATTCTGTTTAAAAGAACATGATATAAATATGGAGGTATATAAGTCGAAAGTGCTGATGTTCTTTAATTTTAGTCCTTATATCTATATGAGAGAAAGGGGGGGGGGCATAGATAGATAGATTTCTATTTTTTCAAAAGGAATTTTGTATCAGATTATTTTGTATAAAATTGATTTATTACTGCTTTTTTATTTTTAGGTACTTTTTTATGACTATGACCTTCTTTCTTTTAACGTTTTATTTTTTGTATGTAATTATTAAAGAAAATGTGTTTCTTTCTAGATGAGGGGTTCGATAATCAATCGTACTATTGGCTGGGTCAATCATTTACCTGTAAAAATGCATCTAGATAGTTTAGTAAGTACTATTTCTTTCCTGAATATATACTTTATTTTAATTTATTACCTTCTCAATTTCCTAAGTAACTTGATTACAATTATATTTTGTTATAAAAAAGGATTTTTTTTTTTTTTTTTTTTTTTTTTTTACAGAAACGAGTAGTCACTAGAAATATTTCATATTATTTTGGACCCATCGACAAAACCCCCTTTTCGTAAGTATTACAAATTTTACATGAAATTAATAATTTTAAAGAGGGTTGATAGATTTCACATACTTTGAATTTCGTTTCATCAATAGTTAAAAGTGTATGACTACGTGAATTTTAATCATAGTAATTCCATAAGAGTTGCAAAATGCATTGACTTTATATCTTCTGCCTCGTTAATCTTAAGTAATAAAGTACTGTTTATTGTCTTTCCTAATTCTACGTTCCGGCTGCTTGTAGATAAATATTTCATCAATTAGTTTTACAGACAAACCAATTATAAGGAAATATATATGCAAGGTGATTCAGATCTAGAGCTTAAAAATCTACATGTAGGTCAGGAATACGAAAACAAGCTAGAATCGCATAGGATTGTATAGTCGCAAACGCAATCTAGTTGAGCTACACATGCCAACAAAGCCAGAGACTGAAAGATGCAAGGCCGAATACAAATAAAGATAATTTATTACACAAAGACGAGTTTACACAACATTTTTGTCCAAAAGGAAGTTTTTAAGTAGCTGTTCGAAATTGCGATTTGCAGCTGTAATGCACGCCTTGCAACGGTGATGCATCGATCGATGAACGTGTGCAAATATGCCTGGTGGTATTCGGCAATAACTCCACTTGCAGCAATGATTCCTGCCACCAAATCCATTTCTGATTTCATAGGGGTTTCATACACTATGGTTTTCATCTAACCCCCTCCCCCCTCTCCAAAAAAAAAATAATAATCAAGAGAGGACAGATCTGGTAAACGATGTAGCCACGGATGTTCACTGCAGTTAGCCGCCCCACAAACGAGGAGCATATCCGCCATTTCTCTAGTCATGTAGTGATACATCCTTCTTTACTCTCATATACCCAGAATACACATTTCTTCGCTTCATCCTAGACAACTTTCCTGGCAACCTCTAATGCCCTCATGCACGTCTGGATTGCGCATGCCACTATATATACCTATATGATTCTTGAATGTTATCGTATTTCTTACCTCCATCTAGATTATTAAGCAATAGTTCTGAATCACTCTGTGTGCACATATATGTATGTACGTATGTACATAGGGCATGTATTCGCATCATATACAATATATATATTATATTATATTATATTATATAGATAAAAGTAAATTTACACTTTAGAATTTAGTTATTTTGTCGAATATCTAGATAAGCACTTGATGTTCTTGTAACTTTAGAAGTGTAAAAATAATATCAAGTAATATGTTCAGTGAAAGATTTATCCCGAAGATGATTCGTAGACATGCAATAGATTGAATAAAATATGTTTGTATATTCCCTGTAAAAAAATTATGCTAAAGTAGTTTTGTAGCTCCAACACCTTATTATCATGGTTCTTAACATTATCTAGGCCCACCAGTGGCCGAGCGATTTTGCGCTCAAAGCTGGTACGCGTGAGGTGCCGGATTCGATCCCAGGTCGTACTCGTCGGTCTAGCCGTTCGGAGTTTTCCGTGAATTTCTCCGAAACTTGCGTAAATACGGGCTAGGACCTCTTAGAAAGGCCCCCATGGAGGACACTCCACCTCAAATCTAGGACCCTAGTGCAGCCAATCGGCCTTGTTCCCAAACACCAACACCAACATTATCTATGTTCATCTATACCACAAAAATACGTATATTCAAGAAAATATTACGGTTTCTTTAAAAATAATCGAAACTTTTTCACAAATATTTGTGGATGACATGTGAACGCGCATTGGGAGAATTTTCCCTATTCGTATTCATGTCATCCAAAAAATGACAATTTTCTTTACTTTTATAAACTATTCCGTTAATATTATGTTCCGATTCTGTTTTACTAAACTCTGAAATCAAATATCTGAAAGCCATTGCAAATAATAGAAATTATAACCCTATAGGTAAAGCTATTCTGAATTTACAGCTTCCTCGTGCTCTCCTAAATCAGTCTCTTCTAGTCTAAGTATTCTTTTACCCTATTTTCCTAAATAAAGTTATGACATAGCTAAAGTTCTCAAACACTACGATTTAAATTAAATTTTTTGCTTTCCAATAACTCACCCTTTCTCAGTTAAAAGATACTATAGATATGCATAACTTTTGGAGATAGTTATAGTATTTCATGTCAATGTGGTTTATCATATCTTTGTTAAACTAAACGCAGTCTTAAATTTCGTTTAAAAGATCAATTACGTCCGTAAACAAGAAATCAATAAATTGGCAATTTTTAAGCATTGCTAGAAGAAAAGCCATAATTTTAAATTTGATGCAGATAAAATAATTTGCAGGCCGAAATCTACATTGAAATTAGATTTCTTGGAAGCTTCTTGCATCTAAAATGGGTTCAAAGTTTTACAGAGAAATGAATCAATATTTAAAGTTTGAAAATCCGAATGTAGAGCCTCGTTGTAGAGTCTGCCAAATGAATGCGTTTTAACGTGAGTCTATGGCCACTAATTAATTTCAAAGGCGAAATTTCAATAGTTAGCGCGGTAGTACATGGTTCGTTGTAAGCTGATACTTCACATTGATACTTCAAAACAAATAAATGTTTATATATGTGAAAATCTAAATTTGTGTAATACATTAAAATGAATAATTTTTCTTTCAACGCAGAGCATCAAGTTTGGGTTACTTTTTATAGTTTTCTTATTTAAAACTCTATAAATTTGTTTAAAAATGTATACTTCAATTTACGTTCTGCATGATCATCAATATCTTTGCTAAATATGCAATGACTTGCGAAGATATAAGCTGTAAAGATTTCGATTAAGCAGATATGCAGTAGTCTTTCAAAGAATGTTAAAGTGAGTGATTATTTTTAAACTAAAAGTAAAAAAAAAAAAAAAAAAAAAAAGTTTAAAATTGATTACATATGCCTTTTATTAAATATGAACGTATATGAACGTTACATTTCTTCAATAAGAAATTAGATGAAGGGTATATTGTCACATAGATGTCGTGAAGAGTCAAAATGAGCACTCGAAGTGAAGTAACAAACGTAGTTTATTAGCAGAACAAACTTGTAACACAGCTACACTCGGCTGAGAACATACTCAAACTGAGGATCAAGTCGCTTATATACAATATTCGAATATTCCAGAATACAAGACCTTTAACCGTTTCGAGTTTTTTAGCGTATCTGTTTAATAACTCATAAAATCAATACTAAGTGAAGTAGGAATAAAGCATATTAGTTTTTGAAATCAATGGATATTCAGTAATCTTATGTTCTAGGAAAAAATATCATATTTTTCCAAAATTTGCCGCATTAGCCTCTTATTTCAACTATTAAGTGACGGAAAAAGCCGTTTGCAACGGTTAAAGGGTTAACATAAATTATAATATTCTAGAAACTGTTAGAAAAGGAAATTAAATATGCAAAGATAATTATAAGAATTTAGAAATAATTTTTTAGAGTTTTTAAATTTATTTGCCCCCGGCTGGAATTGAACCGAGGCCGTCTGAGTGCTAGTCCAAAGACATATCTCCACGCCACGGCGGCTGTAAAGAAAGCTGACTTTGTGGCATCGCCCTCCTTTCAAAGAACAGCGTCTCGCTGTTTTAGGACTTCGGGGTTAAAGCTCTAGTCCTCGAACGCGTCATGGGTCCCCTGTAAGTACCGTTCGTTTTAGAAGGAACAACATCATCAAGATTTTGTGTGTCTTTGTTCTCAATCTGCTTGTCCGGATCATGATAGGGTTTCATACGTAATACATGGACAATGTCTCTTGGTTTTCTTCGCGAGGCAAGATCAAAATCTTTCATCTCACAGGTGACGTCGGATAAACGACGTAAAACCTGATATGGTCCAAAATACCTTCTTAAAAGCTTTTCGGAGAGGCCGACTTTCCGGACTGGAGTATACACCCATACGAGATCTCCAGGAGCATAAGAAACCACTCGGTGTTTGGAGTCGTAACGTCGACGGTCTTTATCTTGGGCTTTCAGAGTTTGCACTCGAGCTAGCTGCCTTGATTCTTCAGCTCTGACAATCATCTGGGCGATGTGATCGTCGTCGACATCACCAGGGCAAAATGGTAACATTGTGTCCAGCGTCGTTTCAGCCTCACGTCCGTGAAGTAAATAAAAAGGCGTGAAACCCGTCGTCTCCTATTTAGTGGTGTTGTAAGCAAAGGTTACAAATGGTAGAATTTCGTCCCAATTCTTCTGTTCTGTATCCACGTGCATGGACAACATGTTGGCCAAAGTTTTATTAAACCGCTCCGTCAGTCCATTTGTTTGAGGATGATATGCTGTCGTCATACGATGATTGATATTATTGATATTACACAATTCGACGAGAGCGGAAACAAGTTTGGATTGGAAGACAGCTCCACGATCTGTGATAATTACTCGGGGAGCTCCATGCCTTAGGAGAATTTATTCGAGCAAGAACTTTGCTACTTCTTCGGCTTCAGCGGTCGGTAAGGCTTTTGTTGCTGCATATCTCTTTAAGTAATCCGTGCAGACTATGATCCATTTGTTCCCACAAGTAGATTTCGGAAATCTTCCTAGAAGATCGACCCCAATGCGATGGAAAGGTGCTATAGCTGGAGGAATGGAAACTAAGCGCCCAGGAGGTCGTTAAGGCACAGATTTTCTCCTATGGCATTCTCGACAGTGCATCACATATCGAACGATATTTCTGTACATCCCAGACTAGTAAAACCTTTTGCGGATTCTGTCATAAGTTTTCGCAAAACCAAGATGTCCTGCGGTGGAAACGTCGTGGAAATGTCCCAGTATGTCCATTTGTAGATGTTTGGGAATGACTGGCAGCCACGTTTTTCCATCAGGGTCAAAATTCTTTCTGCATAGTACTCCGTCAATTAATTCAAAATCTCATTTATCCGCGTTGGAGCGGTTATTCGAAAGAATAATCTTTGCGAGATCTGGGTTTTTCTTCTGTTCAATCGCAAGGTTCATACTCGTAGTCACAGCTAGAAATTTGTCTGGCGTCTCAGTTTCTTCGTCCGCTGGATTTCTCGCGAGTGTGTCAGCGTCCCTGTGCTTCTTACCGGTTTTATAGATCACTGAAAAATCATGTTCTTGAAGTCGAAGGGTCCATCTTCCCGAAGGATCCTTTAGACTCATAAGCCAGCATAGGGAATGATGATATGTTACAACATTAAAATGTTTTCCGAATAAATACGGCCGGAATTTGTTGATAGCCCATACAATGGCTAGGCACTCCCGTTCTGTGGAGGAATACTTCTTTTCGGCTTTTTTCATTGTTCTTTAACTTTTTCGTTATTGTTCTGAATACCATACCCACTGGCATCTGTATGAATTTCTGTATGGGCGCTTTCGTCGTACATTCCTAATACTGGATCAGAAGTGAGGGCTGACTTAACGCTGATGAAGGATTTGGCCTCTTCAGGACCCCAATGGAACTTCGCATCGCCTTTTAGAAGCAACTGCAAGGGACGATAATGCGAGATAACAAAAGTCCTTAATAAATCTTGGGAAGTATGAGCAAAGTCCAAGAAAGCTTCGTATATCATGTACATTCTTCGGAGTTGGAAAACTGCTTACGGCTTTCACTTTGTCGGGATCTGAACGGACGCCATTACTAAAAACAAAATGACCCAGTATTTTTAGTTCTTTGGCAGCAAATAGACATTTCTTTGGGTTGAGTACAAGACCAGCTTCCTGAAGACATTTCAAAACAAGCCTTAGTCGGGTGAGATGGTCTTCAAAAGTTTCTGATAATACTAGGATGTCGTCTAAAGAGCAAACACACACAGTCCATTTTAAATGGCGTAGCAAATTGTCCATCATTCTTTCGAAGGTCGCAGGGGCATTGCAGAGTCCAAACGGCATGACTTTGAACTCATATAAGCCTTCGGGGGTTATGAATGCCGTCTTCTCCCGATCCGCCTCGTCTACTTCTATCAGCCAATAGAAAGAGCAGAGGTCCATGGAAGAAAAGAACTTGGCGCCTTTCAAACAGTCTAGCGTATGGTCGATACGAGGTAGAGGATATACATCTTTTTTTGTGATCTTATTGAGCTTCCGGCAAAAACGCCAGCTTCCATCTTTTTTCCTAACGAGCATGACGAGTGATGACCAGGGACTTTCAGATGGCTGGATGATATCTTTATCAAGCATTTTCTGAATTTCCTTACGAATGACGCATCTTTTGGTCGATGATACCCGGTAGGCTCGTTGGCTGCTTGGAGCATGATCACCTGTATGAATCCCGTGTTTCACATTCGTCCGTGAGGCTGTCGACTTGTGAGTCTTCTCGAAAATTCCAGAAAACTCTCGAAGCAGTTTGGCTAGCTTGGTTCTTTGTTCGTTGCTCAACTCGGGAGACATCATCCGGGAGCAGTCCATCGGGGAGTTTGACGTGTCTCGTGTATTCAGGCCATCCGTCGTGTCGGCAATTGCACATAAGTGTCCTTCATTCAGGGGTTTGGCTAGGCCTAAGCACATTCCTTTCGGAATGACTTGGTTCCTGGACTGGAGGTTGGCGACCCAGATTTCACTTTGCCCATTATGGTATATGACTACATTTACGTCTTTTCGTACTTGGCATAATGAAACTGCTATTTTAGTTAAAATTTCGGGCTTGAGAGTGTAGTCTCTTGAGGCGTACAACTTCCAGGCGTCCATCGCTGCGAGGTCTTGGCAAACGTCTTCTAAAAATAGTTCACTCTGTCCACAGTCTATCACGGCTTTGGAAGCTTCTAAAAAGTCCCATCCAAGGATTATGTCATGACTACAATGCGGCAAAACAATGAATTCAAATGGCAGCTCTCTGTTATTTATGTGAATACGTAAAACACATTTTCCCATCGGCCGGACAAAATTTCCATCGGCGACTTTGAGCATAAAGTTCTTGGCTTCAGAAAACAGAACCACCTTTAGAAATCGACGATACTTATCGGGGACGACAGAAAATCAGGCTCCAGAATCCACTAAGGCTCGTACCGGCTTTTTATCCACGATTACGTCTAGTTTTTTACCAGTCATCTTTGCGGCCGACGGAGGATTTTGATTACATGCGGCCTCACCCCCTTGGAAGGTCTCTCCGTTTAGTTTTCTCATTATTGCGGCTTGGAGATCGACTTGATCGACGATATGGCGACGGTGATCTGAAACGGCGTGTTGGAGATCGGCCTCTAGTTGGACTAGGAGTTGAACGGCTAGTGAAGCTTGGTCGGCGAAGTTCTTGCTCTGCGTCAATTTCGTCGGGGTTCTGTCGACGGCGTCGATAGCTGTCGAAAATAGCTTTTCACATAACGCACATGTCCAGGACGTCCACAGTCGAAGCAGACTAGTCTGTTGCCAGCTGTTCTCCAGACGTCAGTTTTTCTCGGCTGCGTGGGTGATCTCTGGACAGGTACTCTGGATTCCCTGATTACAGTTGCATATGTTGGTCGTCGTGGAGTTTTGGTTGGTGTTGCTGAAACGGGGGCTAGAGCCCTTTGAACTTCGTCTTGGACTATTTCTTCTAGGAATTGCGAACATGGCTCTGAAGATTCTTTCGTCTGGTTGACCAGTCAATGGATTTCCTCCTGCACGATCTGGCGGACAAGGGATACCAAATCTGGTTCCTCGTCCATGGCTGCCACTGGTACGACGTTCGGAAGCCTTTCAAATCTTTGTCGTCCAACCCTCTTCTGCTTCATGCCTTTGATGTAGTTGTACCATTTAATGAAATCAGTTGTGGTGCTCATTTCTTTCGTCAGCAGGGTCTGATAAATGTCCTCCGTAATGCCTTTCATTAGGTGAGACACTTTTTCGTCTTCGGACATTGAAGGATTAATTTCCTGGCATAGACCTAAGACACTATGTATATAGGACTGTGTACTCTCTCCTGACCGCTGTGCTCTGTACTTCAATTGTTCTTCCGCCTTCTTGGTATACTTTTGTCGGTCGCCGAAATGTCCGCTTAATTCCTTCTTGAACACCTCCCAGGAATTCAGAGTATCTTCATTGTTTACGTACCACTGCTTTGCCGTATCATCAAAGAAGAAATAAACATTGGATAAGCACATCGTGCCATCCCATTTGTTGAATTTAGCCACTCGATCGTATTCTTTAAGCCATTTCAGAGGGTCTTCTCCCAGCACTCCTCGTAAGGTCGATGAGCTCCTTTGTTGCTGATAGGTAGGAGTCAATACGACGGGCTTGGTCTCTTCTGGCATTTTCGTTTTCTTCTTTTTGCTGTCTGGAAAATAAAGTACGTACTCGGGAGATTGTCCTCTTAAACGGAGACTTCTGCGAAGATTGTCATTGTTATCCCCGTTCGCAAGATTTATTTACCCGGCGCACAGTGGATCGAAGTATAGGCAGTGGCGAACATAGGAAGGTTATGGTATTATTATTATCTATGTGTGATGTTTTTTGTCACATTTCGATTTAAATATGCATATATGTATGATACTAAAAGCGATTCTATGTTTTTTTTAACCCTTTATAAGGCCGCAGGAATATTTTCCCCACCAAAGTCATTATCATTTTATTCAACTGGCACCATTTTTTTTTTTTTTTTTTAAATAATGATTCCTGTGTATCATTTCGCTAGAAAAATATCAGTATAAATATTATTTTTATTATATTGGTGAAAAAAAAAAAAGTAATTTGTGGCAATTCTGCTTATGCTAATACAATGAGTTGTGAGAAGCTTGCCATTAGCTAAGAGAATGATGTGTCAAAATTAAAATTAATTATTTCCAATAAGCTAAATGATTTTTTTCTTTACATCAATTTTTATTCGAGAAATTAGTTTAATGTGCCATTTGAGGAAAAATTGGCATTATAAAGAGTTTAAACGGTATCATATTTTTCTGCTGCAAACAGGTATTTAGACACATGCCTGATAAAGAAGTAAATGTTGCAAAAAAGAAAAGAATAAAAGGAAATAAATAAAAATTTCGTGAATAAAATCTATATTTATAACACAATTAATTTAGCACACAATGTTAAATATATCATCACATTACTGCTTCTTCTTTCTTTCTTTTTTTATGTAGTATTTCAATAGAAAACTCATGCAAGCATTTACTGACAAACTCTATGAAAAAGTCACATTTGTCTTTATTTTTATTGCACAGAAACTTTTACTTTAAATCGTAATATGGGATTATAACATTTAATTTTAACATTAAGTAAGTTAACATTAAACATTTATTCAATTTTAACATTTTATGACACATCACAGCAACCATTTACATTTCCCCTCTTTTTGGGGTCCAACGGTACTTTTCAGTACCTTTAAAGTAAAATTAATTATTTTATTAAATATTTAAAATAATAAGAAATAATTTCTGATTTATTAAATCTATTTTAATCATCTGATTTCGATAATCAAGGGTCTGTCCAGAATTTTCAGACAGGGTCCTATTTTTGTGAAAAATCTATTCATAATTTTGTGAATCTAAATTTAGTGTGAAAATCAAACTCATTCGAACTTTTTGGCTAGGGTCCACTTTATGTGAAATTTTGAAAAATGTAATTTTATAAAATAAAACTATAATTAAGATTTCATTTTAAAAATGACGGTTCACTTTTGTAAAGCTAAACTCGCACATATGCATTGAAAGCTGTTACAAATTAGAAACTGAATATCAGCTTTTCAGAGAAATACAGCAAAGTACATCATATTATTCAGGCGGCCTATTCGTTCTATGGAAAATCAGTTTTCAAAATGAAGCAAATTTATCAAAAGGTCTGTTTGTAAGGAGAAAAATTTTGTGAAAGATCCCTTTTTAAGATAAACAATTTTGTGATGAGTCCTTTTTTAGGATAAACAATTTTGTGAAGGATCCTTTTTTAGGATAAAGAATTTTGTGAAGGGTCCTTTTTTTGGATAAAGAATTTTGTGAAGGGTCCTTTAACGGACCCAGATTTTCCTCTTGACAGACCACTGATAATATTTCCACTAAAAAAATTTTAATATATTTTCTGTCATTAATGAATACAGTTATTCAGATAAATTTCTCGATTGATAATTTGGGGGTAAACAGAATAAAAAAATTATTTTTCTCTAAAAGTGGCGATTAGTGGCGAAAATCCTTTTCACAGATTAAAATGTATACTTTTGGGAGTAGTAAAATGTGTTTGAAATTTTGGACAATTTTGGACAAAAAAAGTTACACAACTTATAAATTTAATTTTGTTGTTAATTTTATATTCACATTTCATGCGTGAATCCCAACATAAAAAAACCAACAAAATGTTGGCAGAAGTACCTTAAACTTTTATTAGGACATTATTAAAAGTAATTTTCTTTCGTATTTTTTCATAGTTATCTTAAGTGCCACTTGATGGCTATTCAAATAAAGTCACTGAAATTCCTCGAAAAATCTTATTTCTGAAAGTTTTCGTTTTGAACTTATTTATATATAATAAAACTTCGTGTAATTGAAGAAATAACCCTATATTTGTATTTTTTAGACACTCTTTTAAATTGTTTCATTGCAAAATATCAGTTATTTAGAGATTGATTTTTGGGCCTATGTTCGTATTTTAACATTGTTCGATCCACTGTGCGGCGCCTCCACCAGAATGTCACATAGATGTCATGAAGAGTCAAAGTGAGCACTCGAAGTGAAGTAACAAACGTAGTTTATTTGCAGAACAAACTTGTAACACAGCTACACTCGGCTGAGAACATCCTCAAACTGAGGAACAAGTCGCTTATATACAATATTCGAATATTCCAGAATACAAGATTAACATAAATTAAAATATTCTAGAAACTGCTAGAACAGGAAATTAAGTATGCAAAGATAATTATAAGAATTTAGAAATAATTTTTTAGAGTCTTTAAATTTACTTGCCTCCGACTGGAATCGAACCGAGGCCGTCTGAGTGACACTCCAAAGACATATCTCCACGCCACGGCGGTTGTAAAGAAAGCTGACTTTGTGTCAATATATCATTTTTCCCTTATCTTTTCATACGTCGGGCGAATTAAAAAAAAAAAAAGTTTCAGACTCAGACTAATTTATTTTGTATTTTCCGCTAGTCCAAGCTGGGTTTTAAAGTTCACGCGTGCCCAGATCTCCAGCTAATATAATTTTGGTAATTTTTATATAGTTCAAATTTATAATAACCTATAATAATTTGTAATAGCATAAGGAATTTTTATATAGTTCAATTCACTTATCCTATGATCTGTAATATAAAAAATATGAATTGTGGAGAATCCTTCACATTCTAGCTACTTTTAGAAAGCAACAGATTTTCAGCATACTTTGATTGTTCAAGTTATTTAATTGATCGATTTATATACGTGTCTCTTTACACTTGACTACTACGTTGTGCTGAAATAATGTCTGCTGTTAAAGAAAAATTACTTGATACAAATTCTATTTCTCTAATACTTGTTCTTTTACATTTTTACTAGGAAACGTTGTTTCGAGTTCACTTTCAGTTTTGTGAAAAATGCATTATAGTGGTTAAAAATCTGCATGTTAGGAAAAACACACGCAACTTTTTTTTTTTTTTTTTTTTTTTAAGCGTAATATATTTTTTTTAATATACGTGCTATTCTCATAGAAATGAACATATATGTTGTAAAGAACCACGATAATTAAGTGCTAAAGCTATAAAGCCTTTCTAGCATTCTTTTTTACAGGGTGATACAAAACTTTACTTTTTCTTTATTAATTAATTTTAAGTCCTCAAATTAGTGTTTTGTTAAAACCTTTGCTGAAGCATACACCATTTTACATATTCTTCATACCCCTGAACTTTCGAATGTGTGCAAATACTTTTGTCCGTACAGTGTATGTGTTGTCTAAAATTACTAAGATTATATCTGTACTGATAAAGAATTTAAGTCCATATTTTTGATTTTTCAGGAGACGAAAAATAAAATTAAACTAACTAAAAACTAATCAGAAGAATCCATTAGCAAAAAGGGATTAGGTTGATTTATACCCTTTATAACATTCAGTGATTGTCAATCTTCATTTAATAAAGGGAAAATATTGAATTAAATATTTTATACTAAAGATTAATCCTAAATTTCTGACTTGAATTTTTTTTTACCAATGGATTTTCTCAAAGACTAAATGAGATGGATTTAAATCCTTTATACCAATCGATAGAGAATTTTTTTCTGAGTCTGACTATGTACTTAACTCAAAATCGCCATTTTTGGACTTAAATCCTTTATACTTATCAGTACAGATATGGCAGAAGATAAATACAAGAAATTTCCAGATTTTGATGCATCATAATGAGAACACCTTAGTTCTCATGTTTAAAATTTAGAAAGTGTAATAGAAAATGTTCGTTTTATGTAACAAGATATTCTACATAAATAATTTACTTTAAGTGATAACTAAATAGCATTCCTTATTTAAATATGCTTTAGCTCTGATTCTACAACTTTTTATCGAAGATTACGTTTTTCTCAGAAGTTTTATATTTGCAAGTTTTCGATGCCACTTAATTTTATTATTTAGAACTACTTTTTATAAACAAAATTTATTTTTAAAAATTTTTTGAGATTCAATTAGGTAAGCATTTTTACGAAATAGAGGTAATAAAAATAAACGAAGCGTGCGACTTGCAATCAGAATCTTCAAGTAAAATCGAAAATATGATTTTTTTTTTTTTTTTAATGAAGAAAAGGAGTGAAATATGCATTAATATTATATTTGACACGATCTATCGAGTTACATTTAGCTCATACTTAAAATTTCGGTTTATGTTTTAGGTACTTTTTTTCTGATTACAAATTTATATTTCAGATAACATGGAATGCTTAATTTTCGTTTTCTTATTCAATTTCATTTTTCAGGGAAATCTAAATGAAGTAAACTGTTATTGATAAAAGAAACCTAATAATAATAATTTTATTTAAATATATCGTGTATTCTTTCATTAAGTATTTTACGTCATACAAATATATTTTAAATTTATATATATATTTAAGAAAGCTTGTAATCGTTTAAAATTTTTCAATTTTCGATAACTTGAATTTCTGGTCTACATGCTATATTCTTTTCGTTTGATTTGTTAATGGGAGCATCTCATTAAAGATTAAAACACATTCTTTTAAGAAAGAAAAATGTAAATGTTTTAAAGAAATTATTTAAATATATTACAAGAAACGTGACTTTATAAATGTAAATGTATAGTTAAAATTTTGATGATGGCTATTTTTTCTTTTGTATTTTAGTTTAGTAATCGCTTTACCAGAACCTTATGGACATTATAGAGTATCTGGAAAAGTAGAAATTGGACTTAGATCAGAAGACTGTAAGTAAAGTTTAGCATTAAGAAAGTGTTATAAATATGTATCACTTGTGCAAATTTTTGATTATGACGAAACATATCATGAAAATAGGATAAAAGTAATGCAGGAAGACTTTATCTAGATTAAAGTTTAAAAACATACTTTTGTTAAAAAAGAAATATATATATATATCCCTTCTTCTCTAAAGATTGAACATAGACGAAAACATGATTTTTTAATGGCAAAAGGAATTTAAATGATTTTATGCACAATTATAGTTAATGTTCAGATTCTGTAGAGAAATAAATAGATTATTGTATTATTGCAAAAGCTGCGGCTTATTTTAAAAAAAAAAAAAAGCAAACATGTCTATTTTAACCCTTTCCGACCGGAAGCATTCCCCCCTTAAAACATTACATTCTTCTGTTTTTGCAAACTGAAAGAAAAATATGGACTATAACCGACATTTGTTGATTGAAAATTGTACTTTACACTTTCTGATAATTAGCTTGATCGTTCATTTCCTGATTTTATTGCATACGACTATTCCAAATGCAAAAATGTAAGTGGATGTCGTGGATATCTAACCCGCACGATTGTACGGCATGGGTTGGAAAGGGATACTAGCATTGAATTGTTTGTTTGTTTTGATAGAATTTAAAACACTTAAAATAGACCCTCCGTGGCCGAATGGTTATGTCACCACACCGCTAATCGCCTTCGAGTGTAAGAGAGTAAGTTCGATTCCCGCTCTGACCCTGCATGTTTTGCCAATTCTTCGTATTATCTGTTTTCATATCGACAAAGATTTATTAGCGGACTTTGAGTTGAGCATACCAGTCTCATGTATATGTTAGCATTAAATAAACACATACTTAAACTCCTGGCATACAGTTAAATGGTCGTTTATAAGAAAATGATTTATATATAAAATATGTAATTAAATTCCTAAGTTTAACGTACTTTACATGATATATAAAAGAGAAAATGTCACATTTTGCTATCTTGCATATATATATATATATATATATATATAAACTATTACTTTTTTTAAATCAGCACTCTACTGACAGCTAAATATGGATTTAATAACAATCGCAAAACATTAAAAAATACTCTAACAGAATTTGTTAAACACCTTACTTTAATTTGTGTAAAAAGTAATATGTTCAATTAAATTAAAAGTGTACAAGCATTTCATTATAAGTGTTGAATATAACAAATCTTGAATTCAGTGCTTTTCGAAAGGCACCGATTTTAGTTCAAAGTTATTTAAATACATGTAGGGATTTCAACCATATACAGCAATGAACCATTACATTATGACTACCTCTTTAATATGAAATAAGACCACCTTTCGTCCTCAAAACCGCCAAACTAAGTGAATTATTGACTCGACAAGGGACTGATAGGTAGTCTGAGGTATCTGGTACCCGGAAAACACCAACTGGCCCAATAATTCCCTCACATTGCATGGTGGTAGCATGTCGGCGCGAATTCAACCTTTCATGTGCAACCACAAATGTTCGTTTAAATTCATGTCTGATAAATTCGGAGGCCAATACATGACTTGAAATTCAGAAGTTTGTTCCTCCAGCCACTCCGTGACAATTCCGCCCTAGTGACATGGAGCATTATCCTCTTGGTCAGCATCATCACCCACCGGGAACTCAGTTGCCATGAAGGCTTGCCCCTGGTGTGCAATGCTGCTCACCCAGCGCACTATGTTAAAAATTGTTCTAGGAGAATAGATTGTCATAATGTGCCTCTTGGAAACATCATCGCCACTATAATACCGCTATAATACCACTATAATACCACTTTGCATCCGTCCAACTGTGCACACGGTGCCTGGGATGTCGCTGGAAATCATTGTATTCGAATTCGTTCGTCCATATAAGTGACCATAAAAGTTTGACTCCTCTGGCCAGACAACTTTTTCCATTGTTCTCTATTCTCATGCCAATGTTCCTTGGCGTATTGCAGAAGCTGTTGATGATGACGTGCCTTGAGCACTGGGAAACGAATTGGCCTCCAGTTTCGTAGGCCCATACGCAACAGTCTATGCGGTGACTCAGAGTGCGTGTTTAGATACAAATCGATAAACACGAATCGATGAAGTGTTGAGACACAAATCTGATAAATAAGCTACTTTTCCCAACCGGTTGCTAAACATTATTTTTTTGGAAAGACAGTGCAGGTGCTCTTTATATGCTCCAGCATCAGCTGTTTTTGCACCTTTGTTTTGTGTCCGGAGAAATATATTTCTTTAAATCAGAGGTGGTCATAATGTAATGACTTTTCAGTGTATGTTGCAAATTAGCTTTAAATCATTCACATTAATGTTCAGATCATTAATGTTTTCTTTAATTTTTTTTTTTTTTTTTTTTTTTTTTTTTTTTTTTTTGGGGGGGGGGGGGGAGAGCTTGCTCGGAATTTTATATTAATGACTTTTCAGTGTATGTTGCAACTTAGCTTTAAATCATTGACATTAATGTTCAGATCATTTATGTTTTCTTTGATTTTTTTTTTTTTTTTTTTTTTTTTTTTTTTTTTTTTTTTGGGGGGGGGGGGGGGAGCTTGCTTGGAATATTATTTAAAAAAAATTATTATTCAGTAATGTTGATGACAACATAATGAAATGCGATTAAAATTTTAGGAACATTGCGAGCCCTGTATGATACCTTAATTTTTACATAGATTTTGAAAATTCCCTTCATACGTTTAATGAGATACTTTTTATTTTAATTACATTAATTTATCACAAACCAACCTTATATTAAAACTAAAAATATCAATAAATGAAAATGAGAAAAATATACCATAAGTGAACTATATATGTTCATTTCATATCATTTAGTTTATATAGTTGTTACAAGCTTCTATGAAATCTATATACTAAATAAAGCAAAGAGTTTGTCAGCGGAACACATCTGGGTGGACCACTCCTATTTTTGATTGGTCTAGATTTAACTACGTTGGTGATGAAAGTCAGTCTTTTTTTTTTTTTTTTTTTTTTTTTTTAAGTAAAAACTGATATTTTTTTAAGATATAGCTCATAGATTTTTTACTTTTTAAAAGAGCTCTAAAACTGTTCATTTTTTGTGAGGATACTATATAGATCAAGTTAATAGATTTAAAGATATTACGTTGCAAAGTTTTCCAACGCGATATCATTGGATTGCTTTTATCTTAAAATAAGAGTTTAATATTAAACAAAAAACAGTCCAATATTAAAGAATAATGTATAACTTTTTTTAAATTATCAGTTTGAAGTTCTAAGAGCTGCAATTTTAGGCTGATTTCTTTAGAAATCGACCTATTGCAATCACTTCGTTTATCTATCTATCTATCTATCTATCTATCTACAACGAAAATTTTGTCATCACGATAACTCCCGAAATAATACTCGAAATCGAACCAAATTTGGACAGTGAACTAATCTTATAAATTCCTTGGATCAGTTCGTTAACCAAGTTGCTCCGACCTTTTGTTTTCAAGTGGCAGCCTCTTGAAAATTTCAAACCGACATTGTAAAAAGCATATTTAAAGCAAGATTTGCTTGAATTTTGATGTAAATACAGGCCACACAAGGGTCTCAATGAAGTTTATTAGTAAACTATATCCGCCATTTTTAATAAAGTGGCAGGTATCTTAAGTTAAAATCACTTAAAATCAGGTTCCCACTTGAAAATTTAAAATCACGATAACTTCTGAAATAATACTCCAAATCGAACCAAATTTTGACAGTGATATTATCATATAATTATCTTGAATGTTTTCACTGGGCAACTTGTCCCGACATCTTGTGTCTAGGTTCCAGCCGCTTGAAATCACACTGCCACTTGAAAATATGCCATCACGTTAACATTTAAAATACTAAACTGATTCAAATAAAATCTGGATAGTGAACTTATGATTCAAATATCTGGGATAAGTTCACTTGGTGACTTGATCCGCAATTTTATTTACAAGTGAAAATTTGTCCACTTGAAAATTTGTCATTATGGTAACTTTAGTAATACAGAATCAATTCGCATCAAATTTGGGTAGTGGATTTATCATTCAAATATCTCAGATAATTTCGCTGAGAATCTCACTCCACTTTTTTTTACAAGTGGTGCCACCTGAGAATTTCTTATGACGATAATTTTTGAAATACTGATTTAATTTAAACTAGAACTGGACAATGAACTTATCGTACAAATATACTGGATGATTTCGATGGGCAAGTTGTTTTGCCATTTTGTTTTCCAAGTCGCAGCCACTTAGACTGCCACTTGAAAATTTGCCATAATATTAACTTTTGAAACACGGCACTGATTTAAACCACAGTTGGACAGTATACTATGCTTCAAATATCTTGGATGTGTTTGCTGGAACTTTAGAAATACTTAATCAATTCAAATCATCAAAGTTGAAAAATGGATTTATCATTCAAACAACAAAAATTTAGAAAATTCACGTAACTCGTGAACCAATCACGTTATTGCATCCGTCTTTGGTATATCGATAATAAGTATTTTCTCGCCAAAAGTCGCCAAAAAAGTAGCCATAGAGGAAAAGTCGCCAAATCCATTACATGCGTTACTGGATCTTTTTAATGCGTTTTTAAGGAAAAATTAGGCTATTTTAATGCTAAAACAAACCAGAAATGCTGAAAACTAACATTTTATCAACTTACTAAGCCTCTTTCAAAGAATTTCTACGAAAAAAAATTTCAAATTTGCAACGATATCTTAGATGAGCAACTTTTTCTGCCATTTTGATCGAAGTAGCAGCCACTTAATTTTTCAACACGATGACTTTTGAGATTTTGAATTAATGTGTACAGTAGACTTATCTCACAAATGCATTCGATATATTTGTCAACTTAACCCACCATTTTGTTTCCAAGCGCCGGCCACTTGAAAATTTTAAATTCACATAAAAATGTATTTATGAACCGATTTGCTTTAAACTCCATATGTGCATAGCCTACATCAATATTTCTACCAAGTGCATTAATAATTTGTAGCCGCCATTTTAAAACAAAATGACGGCTACTTGATAAGGAAAAAGAAATCAACCTACCCTTCCGAATAAGCCGGAAGAACTTGTTTAAATTACAGCTTACTTATTTCCCATACATAATCCATTACATTTGTAAACAATTGTTGAAACATTCTTGAGAATCTTTCACATAAGACCATAGGGCATTGTTGCAAAACCAGGGAAAAACGGAAGAAATATTTTATTTAATTTGTAATATGTTATTTCGACTTTTTGACCTTAAAAGGAATTTTGAATTATGTTACAAAGACAAAAGTGTGATACAAAAAATAAATAGTGATTCAATTCTTTTTAAAATTCATATAAATTTAGTGACCAGCGAAGCGAGCGTAGCCTGCTAGTTAGTAATAAGAAACAACGCTTGCTAATTATTATATCCGTATTCAGAGCAACCAACTCCCCAGATTTTTATATACCACCACATTTTTTAAAACTTTTTTTTAACTTATCTAATCACGATATATCTGTCATTAAATTAAACTTATATTTCTGTTTAGTATTAATGATATTTAAATAGCTAGAGAATTATCAGAATGCAATTAACTAAAATATGCTGCGTATTATCTATTAATTTCTTTTGAAAAAAATCATTCCCCCTCTAATTTTTCTGGGGAAAAAAGTGTGCAATGAAGCGTTTTAATTATGTAGGAAACGAAAGAAATGTATTACATTATTTCAATATTTATTAAGTTATATTGCCAATATTATAAAATCGTTTTTAATTAATTGCTTATTTTTATAAATTAAATATGTCTGAGTACAATGCAATATTTCAGCCCATTTTCAACTCTTTTGCTAAGTTTATTAAATCTTAGCTAATATTTGTAGTTCACTTAAATTTTTTTTTTTTCGAATTTTCTCTTGGCATTATAATTTTTTATGTGAGGGAAAATACTAAGCTATATCTTTCCAACATTATTAAGCTAAGCTGCCACCACAACATTAATAACTCTGTTACTAAGTTTCTTTATTTCTCGCAGACCATAAATACGACCTTCCACTTATTTCATTTGCATAGTTTAAAGTCGTAATATGTATGATAATTGAATTTTCTTCCCACATGTTTTGCTTAAACACACAGAAAAAATAGCATTTGTTGCATTTTTTTCATAAAACAATTTTCTTTTTAGCAACGTCACATATTTTTTTCCCTTAAAGCATACTCTTTTTACATTCTTATGTAACTCTCTGGTTAAAGGAGATAAATTCTTTTATGGTTTAAATGTTTTGGAACAACTTGAGAATAAATGCAACTTTTGTATTGCTTAAAAATATCATTCGAGCATATCATGTACTAAAAAAACTATAAAAAAAAAAATGTTCATATATAAATAAAGATAAAAATGGTTATTTTCTTTAAATTAACCAAATTTTATTCAGTTAATGTATTAAATTCTCGATATAATTTCCCTTTTTAATAAATTTCGTAGCTTTCATTAGATAATCAGTAAAGAAACTATTATAATGAGACAAATTATCTATAATTTAAAAAGACACACATTTCAGTATTTACTTAAAAAAGTGAAAGAATGGTTTGAATTCCTACCTTTCCATATCTAAAACGTAAAAAAAAAATGTCACGCAATTTCGAGCAATACTGTTTATAAGGTTTTTAATAATGACTTTAAAAGATAGCGATATTAAATACATATTCAGTAAAGTATTTACTATTTTTTTAAAGTAATATTTACGCTCAGGTTTAAACTAAACATAATTTAAAAGGCTAGAAAACAAACTTTTGGGAATCTAAAACATTTTGATGTTTAAGCCGTTTCGAAATTCATGAAAGAAATTATTTAAACCTGTTTAAAAATCGACAATTATTTTTGCCTTATTTTTTTTTTTTTTTTTTTTTTTTTTTTTTTTTTTTTTTTCGTAACCTTAGAATTATTTTATTAAAACTTATTTTACAAAAATATGACATTAGCTTTTTCGATCTTGTATTGAGATTTCCTTTTTCCCCTCCTATATATTAATAAAATTACTGCCGAGGGCGTCAAATTTTTTCGTCTGCGAATGCATATTTTCATGATCAGTGGGAGAGGGGGGGGGAGTCCTCAGCGTTTTGAGAGGTATCAATATTTACCGAATACTCCAAGGAGCACATTTTTTTCGGTTAGAAATATCTATCGCCTTAATTAACGATGTTATCAATTAAAAACGTCGCTTTAACAAAGGTGCTCTATTTTCCAACTTGGAAATAGTTTCTCTTATTACGTTGTTTTTTTTAGTTTCTGGCGTCACTTTCCCCAGGAAAATTAAAACGCAATCAATGGTGCAAAAAAGGTAAAGTAAATGTCAATGTGGTTATTAGTAACAGAAATTTATCGTCTTAAAAAAAAAAAAAAAAAAAAAAAAAAAAAGCATTATCATACATATTTTAAATGAAGAAATTAATTTAAATTTATCATCTGCATTATGTTTTTTTTTTTTTTTTTTTACCTTTTTGAAAATTAAACGGAAAAAAAGAAGAAGAAAGAAGAAGAAATTGAAAAATTGGCATCCTCGATATGCTCAATAGAGTAATAATTAAAAAAAAAATAGTTAGAATAGTGAAAAATTTATAAATAACAGATATTTTTTAATATTATGAAAAAAAAAAATCCAGATGAAATGGAAATCAGTTTATATTTATTGACTTTATTTTAACGTCAGGTGAAAAAATTTAGTAATAAATATCATGATTATATGTTAAACAACTATTGCTATAGAGTTTTAAGTTAAGCCCAGAAATTTTTAAAATAAAATTTAAGCGAAACAACTGAGATCAGTTTTTATAACGATTTAGTTTTTTTTTTTTTATTTTTTTTTTTTAAACTCAACACATATATTTATTTAAATGATTGGCTAAATGTGAATATCTTTAGTATGACCAATTTCGCGATTTTTCTTTTTTTTTTTTTAAGGTGAAGTAGCTCGGACGTTTTTTTTTTCAAGGAATTCATTTCCACAGTCACGATAGCTATTTTAACTGTAGCCATGCTTTAAATATATACATAAATTACAAAATGGTGCAAAAGTAATAATGATAATAATGGAATGTTTAAAATATTTACAATAATCACATAAGGTATTTATTTTCAATGAGTCACATTCTAGAAAAAATACATTTTAAAGCTGCATCCTTAGTGCTGCAAGAACCGTTTTAAACCGAGATGTACATTCGAAATAAATATAGAGTATTACATATCGTCCTAAATTAACTAAAAAATGGAATAGTAAAAAATATAGACATTAGAAAACATAAGTTCATAATTTCTTTAAACAAGCAGTTATACCCAAAAATTAATCGACAAATAACGACAAAATATAAGTCTCCAAGGAAACATATACCAAGATTGTAACGCTAAATGGTTTAGATGTTACGAATTTCTCCCTGTTCTTAAAAAAAAAAAAAAAAAAAATTAAACATAAAAATAAAAATACTGCCGCCGTTGTTTATTTTGTGTGTCTAGCACAATGGTAGTCAACTTGGTCGCGATCCTCCACTAGAGCTTTCATGAAGGGCGGTACAGATTTTGTCAGATACCGAAGCACTTTCTTCTTTTAAATTTGATTGACTTTTTAAAAACATCGAAATAGATATATGCTTTATTATTATATGCTTTATCTTGCTATAACTTTACTTTATAAATTTTATAAAGTAAAATTACTTCCCTACTTCATGAATTACCATTACTGTAAAATCGGTGGGCAGTTGGAAATTTTTACTACTCACAGAGATACAAAAGTGGACTGTAAGTGTAAAAAATTGACTACCCCTGGTCTAACAAATGTTTCCGCCCAAAATAGTAGAAAATTGTTATTAAGTTGTCGAACGTTAAAACAGATTTTTGACACATTAATACTATATCGTGTTTTTAAATGAAATTAATATTGTTTGTTTCAACGTGATATAAAATATGGAGATTTCTATAATATTATTCTGCTATTTTCTTGTGTTATGTATTATTAATATTCCTATTCCAAAAAAAGGCAAAACTGCGAATAGGCGGACAGAACCCCGCAGGTTTTAATTAGCGAAACTAATCGGGCGGGATGAAGCCTCCCTCGGGGGTTGGTGAGCGGCAGAGCACCATAAAAAAGAAAAAAAAAAAAAATGTTTCCGGAGAGAAAAAAGTTTCCTAAAAGAAAAAAAAAAAGTGGATTTTGTGAGTAAAATTATTTACGTAGTAGATGGATTTTGGGAATGATACCAGTTACACGTTAAAAACGCATCAATTTTATATAAAATGTATCTTTATTATGATTGCTTTAACAAAAGTTTTCCTTTTCTTTCTTTCTTTTTTTTTTACAAAGTATATGTACTGTTACTCAATAGGATTAAAAGATATGTTCAAAAACATAAAAAAAAAAAAAAAAAAAAAAAAGCGGTAATTATAGGAAGCAATTCTGCTAACATGGTTATTTCATTCAGCAGTAAAAGACATATTACAGCGTTAATTTACTAATAAAAATAAGAGAGTAGTAGACTGCAAATTGATTAAATCAGAAGGAGGCTTTGTTAACCCATTTGTCCACTTGGCAATGGGCTAACTTCTGAAGATTATGAGTTCAATTCCCTGGTTAAACATGGATGTTCGTTCCTCGTATGTATTTAAAGAAAAAAATACATATTTTTATTAATTTAACACTGCACATTTGTAACAATTGCAAATATAAAGAAGTTTTTACAGTAAGTACTGTAAACTACAGCACACGTGAGTAAAAAAAAAATGTACACACAACTGCACTACAAATACTACACACTGCAAAAATATAGCACAGTGATAACGCAGTACACATTTACCAGCACACATAGCTTTAATATTTTACGCAAATTTCTTACTGTATAAATAACTTATTTCTTGCCCAAGATTTAAAATCTTTTACAGAACTATCAAGATATTTCAGAAAAGAATTACACTTGTGCACATTTATATAAATTTAATCATAACATGACTCTAACAGCACAAAATAGAACAATGTATCATTAAAAAACATATTATTTAAAAAAAGAAAAAAGATTTGGCATTAGGGCTCCAGCAATACAAGCCGCCTCTCAGTGGCGGATCCAGGAGAGGAGGGGGGGGGGCTAAGGGGTTAAAGCCCCACTCCCAAAATCGTTGGCATTTACAAAATTTTAAATTAAAGGAAAGCAACTTAAATTCACGTTGGAATGATTGAATGACATTTTTAGTAAAGTCATTTTAAGTAACTATGTCTCAATAAACATTTGCAATCAAACACCTCTCTAAAAGTCCACCTCTAAAAGTCCTCTTTAAGAGCCACCTCCTATAAAGACCAATTTTTCTTGCGAAATTTCCAATTTTATTCAAAATTTCCCTATCGGGTTTAATACTGATTTACCTCGATTCAATTCCCCATGTAGAAATACATTGCTCTCTTAAGGGTCATATTTTGCGAAAGCCGGTAATATGTGACTCTTGATGTGAACTATTTACTTTTGGTATGTAATTCCTTTCAAAGAATCCTCTTATTAAAGGAATCCTTCATTTGCTAAAAACATGATTTTCGTATTCAGGGGACCTCAGAACATGTAAATATAACAAAAACTCGAGTTCGAAAATTTGACCCAAAAACAATACTTTCTCTACCTTATGGGTGAGAGAAAGTAAAAAAAAAAAAAAAAAAAAACTATCATAAAGAAAGTTCAGTAAAATTTTCGTTTCAATATAAAATTGAATTTGTAAACTTAAAATCAGGAGAAAAAATGCAATAAAATAAAACAAATAAAGAAATAAAAATAATAAAAAGCAAGAGTGTATTCAAGAAAATATGACATGCTGTAATGACTGTTTAAATATATACGCCATCATAAGCACTCCAATTTTCTTAAATGTTAGTTAAACTAGCGAAAAATTCGAATGTTAGTTAAATTAGAAAACAGATTTTAAATTTTACACAGCATTACAATGCGCTCCGATTTTTGTTTTGAGATACACATAAAAAGCATATACCAGAGCTGCCAACCTAATCCGGCAAATTGTTAGTACCGCCCCCTTTTCTACACCAGTCATTTCTTAGAGTTTTTTTCTTCTTAATTCATCGCAAATATATTTGAAGAAAATTACTTTAAAAATTAAGTGGTGTAGAAAAAGGGGCGGTACTAACAATTTGCCGGATTAGGTTGGCAGCTCTGATATACGCTGAAAATTAAGCATTGTATAAGGATATATTGAAAACGTCAGTTTTTAAATGAAAAAAAAAAAATCGCATGCTTGTGATGATATGGGGGGGGGGGGAGGTGAAGTCGTATTACTCTTTTCAGAAAAGGAATGGCGTCCACTGTTCTTCCAGCAATGCATCCTGCGAAGATATTTTTTTTTTCCCCAAAACAAAAAAAAAAAAATGGTTTCGAATCAGTAGATGTAACACACAAATTATGAAGATAATCCAATGTCACAAGAACTTTATTGTGAATTATTAAATATTTGTATTTAGCAACTTAAAAGTATAATTTACTGAGAAATACAAGGGCCGCCATCTTTTATTAAATGACGATAACGCTGAAGATGACTACAAGTTCAAAATAAAATGTGAAGAGAAAATGATTTAAAAGTCTTAATTTAAAACGACGAAAATAAAACGGAAAAATCATAACCACATAGCAACATCTTTCATTACTGTTTTTCATGGCTAAAAATTTTCAAAACTTCACATTATAGAAAATCTTTTAATTTAATTTTAACTTTAACTTTTTACAACAGAAAGCATAAAATGAAGTAAACTAGAAATTTTTTTTTCAAAGCATAAAATTAAGTAAAGTAGAAAGAAATATCAAAATTAACTTGAATGAGTATAGAAATATTTTTTAACATCTGTTTAAGAAGACATTCCCTGCATTTTATCCAAGCCAGTCTCACTTGAAGTTTCATAAACATATTCACCTATTTCAAAATTTATTTCTATACATTTTAAAATGGTAGAAAATTTTACCTGAAATTTTGCTATTTCATTTAAATGCATTCTTTAAATGCATTTCTGGCGTGCTTTTAATAGTTACCTATACATTTAAATTTTTTAAATAAGATCTTTATAAGTTATATTTCACGATATTTGATGGGATCTGAAGAACTGCAAAAAAAGGATTGGAACAAAATCAACTTCAATATTTTAAAAGATGTTTGATACAAGTATATCTATAGTATCATCAATTTCAGCCTTTATCAAACTACTGCAGGAAGAAGGCCTCTGGTAAGTGATTCCAAACTGTCCTGTTTTCTGCAATTCTTCTCCATTCTGCTCGTCCAAACTTCACAATTTCATATCTCCAACGGCACAGTCGTCTTTTCCTCGGTCTTTTCTTATCTCTTGGTATCCAAAATAGAACTTTGGTGGTCCATATATGATCATTTCTTTTCGCAATGTGCCGAACCACGGCCCACTAACAACGGCCAAGGAAGCTCTAGGATGACGTCACAAATGCCGTCTGAACTCTTCAAAGAACGAGAGCAAGAAGATCTTTCATAGAATTTAATTAATATGTAATATTTATTTAATATGCAGAAATAGTGGCAATATTAAAATAAACGTTCGTTCTGAGGAATATATGCGGTGTGTATAGTAATTTAATTTGATAATCGAAAAATAAATTCAAAACAAATAAATTCAAAACTAAGATAATTCAGTAAATACTCATTGAACAAAATAGCGATAAAATTAGGCATCACTTTTTTTTTCTGTAGATCGTTTTCATTTTCATGAAAATAATTTACCAGGATTTAAAAAGTAATCGGGACAAATAATTCTGATTTATTAACTTCCTTACTTTAAATTATATACAGTACAAAAAAAAAAAAAAAAAAAAAAAGGGATTTGAAATACATATGTATATTTATATCTTATATAGAAGCATATTTTATTATAGTAATTAAAATAGTAAATAAATAAATAAATATCTGATTTAAATAGGTTTAAAAAATATTTTTCAAATAGACTTCACAATTTTTAATAATAATAACATCTATTATAGTAATGTAATAACTGATATATATCAAAATACTTACTAGTTTCCTTTATAGAAGAATTTTATTTTATTTATTTATTTTTTTTATTTATTTATTTATTTATTTATTTATTTTTTTCAATAAGCTTAAATTTTTACATACATTACAAATTCAAATTACAAATTAGCATTACAAATTCAATGTAACATGGTTGAATAGAAATAATATTCTTGTAATACAGATAACATAACCAAATTTAACTTAAAATTGTGAAATCTCTTAATTTTAAATTCAGAAAATATTGAAACAATATCATGTGATCAAATGTGTGCAATTAAATTAAGTAGATAATAATTTAATTATTTTAATAATTTTTCATTTTTATATGAAGTGTACACACTTTTCATTTAACTATTTAGCAAAACCATACATTCAGTGTGTATGGTAATTTAAATTGATAATCAAAAAATAAATTCAAAACTAAGATAATTCAGTAGATACTCATTAAACAAAATAGCGATAAAATTAGGCATCGCTTTTCTTTTCTTTTTTTCTGTAGATCGTTTTCATTTTCATGAAAATAATTTACCAGGATTTAAAAAGTAATCAGGACAAATAATTCAGATTTATTAACTTTCTTACTTTAAATTATATACAGTAAAAAAAAAAAAAAAAAAAAAAAAAAAAAAAAAAAAAAGGATTTGAAATACATATGTATATTTATATCTTATATATAAGCATATTTTATGATAGTAATTAAAATAGTAAATAAATAAATAAATATCTGATTTAAATAGGTTTAAAAAAATATTTTTCAAATAGACTTCACAATTTTTCATAATAATAACATCTATTATAGTAATGTAATAACTGATATATATCTAAATACTTAGTTTCCTTTATAGAAGAATTTTATTTATTTATTTATTTATTTTTTTTTTTTTCAATAAGCTTAAATTTTTACATAAATTACAAATTCAACATGGTTGAATAGAAATAATATTCTTGTAATACAGATAACATAACCAAATTTAACTTAAAATTGTGAAATCTCTTAATTTTAAATTCAGAAAATATTGAAACAATATCATGTGATCAAATGTGTGCAATTAAATTAAGTAGATAATAATTTAATTATTTTAATAATTTTTCATTTTTATATGAAGTGTACACACTTTTCAACTAACTATTTAGCAAAACCATACATTCAGTGTGTATGGTAATTTAAATTGATAATCGAAAAATAAATTCAAAACTAAGATAATTCAGTAAATGCTCATTAAACAAAATAGCGATAAAATTAGGCATCGCTTTTTTTTTTTTTTTTTCTGTAGATCGTTTTTATTTTCATGAAAATAATTTACCAGGATTTAAAAAGTAATCAGGACAAATAATTCAGATTTATTAACTTTCTTACTTTAAATTATATACAGTAAAATAAAAAAGTATTTGAAATACATATGTATATTTATATCTTATATATAAGCATATTTTATGATAGTAATTAAAATAGTAAATAAATAAATAAATATCTGATTTAAATAGGTTAAAAAAATAGTATTTTTCAAATAGACTTCACAATTTTTCATAATAATAACATAATAATAATAATAATCTCAATAATAATAATAATAATAATCTCAATAATAATAGCAACAAGAATTTTATTTTATTTTATTTATTTATTTATTTATTCATTTATTTATTTATTTTTTCAATAAGCTTAAATTTTTACATACATTCCAAATTCAACATGGTTGAATAGAAATAATATTCTTGTAATACAGATAACATAACCAAATTTAACTTAAAATTGTGAAATCTCTTAATTTTAAATTCAGAAAATATTGAAACAATATCATGTGATCAAATGTGTGCAATTAAATTAAGTAGATAATAATTTAATTATTTTAATAATTTTTCATTTTTATATGAAGTGTTCACACTTTTCAACTAACTATTTAGCAAAACCATACATTCAGTGTGTATGGTAATTTAAATTGATAATCGAAAAATAAATTCAAAACTAAGATAATTCAGTAAATACTCATTAAACAAAATAGCGATAAAATTAGGCATTGCTTTTTTTTTACAGTATTTTTTTTTACAGTTTTAAATTATATACAGTAAAAAAAATCTGGAGTGACTCCACTCGACTTTCCGAACATTGAGTAACTAACAGTTTTGTAGATAAAATGAAGAAAGAGGAGTTGCTAAACAAACAAAAAAGAGAAAACCATAACAGAGTGTTTAAGTATTTTTCTCCATATATCACACGAGGTTTTATTTAACGCTACTGAACTTTGAGCCCTTAGATCATAACGATAAAGAATTTTTCGTTGTGTCCCTGTAAAAATCTATAAATGCTAGATTCACCAAAATGCTTATAGTTAGTGCAACAGTAATTTATAATATTCATACAAATTTTCAGCTCAATTGAATAAGGCGTTTAGATGCTATCGCTGGTCTCATAGGCCATAAAGATAAAGAATTTTTCTTTGTGTCCCTGTAAAAAAACTGTAAGTGCTAGATTCACCAAAATCTATACAGTTAGTTCAAATGTGACCTATAACATGTGTACAAATTCTTTGCTGAGATTAAAAAGGTGTTTAGACGCTATCACACTTTTAAAATTTTGGCAAAGAATTTTTCTTCGTGTCCCTGTAAAAAAACTATAAGTGCTAGATTCTCCAAACTCTATACAGATTGAGTATCTGTGACCTATAATATGTGTATAAAGTTTTTGCTCAATTGAATAAGGCGTTTAGATGCTATCGCACTTTTAAGATTTTGGTCCCTTGGCCATAATGATAAAGAATTTTTCTTTGCGTCCCTGTAAAAAAACTATAAGTGCTAGATTCACCAAAATCTATAGGGTTCGTACTATGATGACTTACAATATACGTACCAACTTTCAGCTTATTCGAACAAAGCGTTTAGACGCTAGCGTGTTCACTCACAGACATACACACATACATACACACATACATACACACATACATACACACACACGTACATACATCATCGTAAAAATAGTGAAAACGGACTCGTTGGACCTCGAAACGTATAGAAACATCAAAATCTCGAATTCGGATTTTTGACATGATTACAATACTTTCCTCACTATAGTGTTCGGAAAGTAAAAAGTATTTGAAATACATATGTATATTTATATCTTATATAGAAGCATATTTTATGATAGTAATTAAAAAGTTAAATAAAACATTTTCAAATATGAAAGTGAACATTCTGCATATTTAAAAATAAACTTTCGTAAGATATCATAGAAGAAGCATTTTGCTAGTGAAATCCATGACAAATATTAACATTATTCAAAAAGAAACATAAAATTGTCAAAATAATACCAATGCATAATGCTACATACAATTTTTTTTTTTTTTTGGTTTATAGTTTAAAATTATTATTCGAAAACATTTTGAATTTTAATTCAATTCTACAAATTTTTATAAGAATGAATATAGTTAGTACATGCAAACATTCAAAACTGAAGATTTCAAAAGATAAATAAAAACCTTTCACACTATAATTTAATTAATAATATTACACACAAACAATATTCTTCTAAGATTTGTCTAAAACTTTTTATTAAAGTTAATAGTAAAACTAACTTTGTTTATATATATACACATTAGTTTGGAAATAAATTTTTAAGAAATAATAGATTAAATAATTAAACTTACATTATTAGGAAAAATACTAGGTATCTTGTGGGAAAAATACTATCTTATACTAAATCCAACACTTTTTAAATTTCTTTAGTTTTCTCTCTTCGTTCTTTTCATGCATTTTTGATGATATATTTTTTACATAGTTATTCAAACAAATATTAAGGAAACATTTCACTGCTTTCATAATTATAATTTCAAGTGGGCAATCACACTGGGAACACATATCGCAAAAATAATCAACATTGTTTGTTCTAAAATAACTCTCAGTTAATTTTGAGAGTACTTTGTGTTGCTTTTCACTTGAATGAAGGAATTGCTTTTCATATTTGTCTGTAATTATGTTTTGAAATATTAAATAAGTTAATGTTATGTACAATACCAGGTTTTCTGTTGGATATTTCAATCCACCACGGTTGATTATCTCTATGTAGGCATACATAGTATCTGACAAATCTCCATCAAAGTTTTGAACAAGAAAATCTCTATCTGTAAGACAAAAATCCAAACACCCTCTACAAGAGATTTTTAAATTACTCGCACAATATCCAGCAATATATGTTAATATGTCTGTATCAGTTTCACATACATCTGTTAAGTTCAGTTCTGTTGAAATTATCTCTGAAAAAGGCGACAAGTCAACTTCATTATGCATCAGTTTTTCATTGTCAGAAAACTCTATAATAAAATTTTTCAAGGCAATTGTGCCATATTCATTAGAATGAAGCTGTAGAATAGATTTTAATTTAATTTTCCGCTCACTTTCAAGTATTTGTTGTACAGAAACAGGATAATTGCTTCCAGACATCTGTCGATATTGAGAAAATCTTCTCTCAAGTGCATCAGTTTGAAATTTTGTTGTCAAAATAGGTTTAGAGCCATTTTTCAGACGGTTTCGAATGACATCCCAGACAGCACATTGCCTCCCCAGGATATCTTCAAGATGTCTTCTGGATGAAAAGACATCCCAGAAACATCCTTAAGATGTACTGTGGATAAGTTAAGCCTAACTGTGCTGTTAGGGATCAATCATAGCAGTTGTCGTCTGGGATAGAGCCAAAAATGTATCTTCACTAAGACATCCACACCGAGACTTCTGATTCATGTTTTTCCAGCGTTGAAGCCAAACACTGAAATTTTGCAAAAATGAGAACCTATCATCATCCAGTTCTGAAAATGGTTCGCTGTCATTACACCGTAAAAATTTTCCTTTATTAATATGACTAATATTCATTATATTCCACCACTTTCTAATGATTTTTAAAAAAATTTCTGTGTCATTCCAATTTTCACCTGAATTAGATTCTTTTAATAACTGAAGTGCTGCATCATTGCTTTCATGGAATATATTAACAGCATACTGAACATTTTGTCGATCCAAATTTGAAGGGTATAAACATTTGTATGACAGTTTGTGGCCCATTTTAACAATTGCTGTTTTTTCTGTATCATATATTCGTCTTAAGTGAGAAAACTTTGGTTGTATAATTTTGGAAGGCTCATCAAAATCAGGACAAATAAAAGTTTTTTGGCTATCTAACTGGTTTATCCAATTATTTCTTATAGATTTTAAAAGGTGCACTGAATCGAAAAGTATATATAGTTTATTTTTATCATTTGCAGGATTATTGACGTGGCTCCGCATATAAAAATGTTCCAGTTTCTGGAACATATTCCTATTGATTCTGTTATTGTCTGATATCAAGCAGACTACATTAAATCCTGCTTCTTCAAGAAGATATAGAGCTCTAGAAACTAACTCATGTAAATAATTTCCATTCATGTTATTTACAGGAACTAAGGCAATGATTTCTTTATAGTTTGAATGGAGCGAATTAATCATGAATGATTAAACTGTTGTTGCTTCAGCATCTAACTTATTTTCTGCAAAACCAGATAACTTTCTTGCTTTATATTCAATAGATTTTTTTACATGAATCTCATCAATCAAAAGTTTTACATCTTTATCTTCTTCATTTAATTTCATGCATTTTTGTATCATATAATCTTTTGAACTAGTATTACTCAAGGAATTCTCCAGTTTCAAAATACTTGTTATTTTATGCAAATGGTCAGCTGAAGGTAATGTTAACAGTTCACTATTGCACAGTAATGAATAGCAAGCTGAGGATTTCATATATAATGTGTATGCAAATATTAAAAGATCACTACTATATCTATGATCCATTTTAGGTTTTTCACATAACTTCATTTGCTCCAAAATAAAAGCTTTTATGTCATAATTTTCCTCGGAAGAAATACTGTTACGCCAATATTTAATTGCATTTTCTTCATCACTCGGAAAAGTATCATTTAGATCTTCTTTTTTCATATTTATAAGGACACTTAATATATTTTCCAATTCACTCCAACGTTTCAAAATATTATCATTTAAGATATTCTTAAATTGGGATACAGGCACAGAAATCTCATTGAAAAAAATATTTAAACTGAGATCATTATTAAATTTTATGCTAGATAATAAAGTTGGTGCTGACTCTAAAGTTAAAAATAACAAAAATATTTTATCAGTATGCTTTAAAACAACTGGCTTTAAACTGACATTAAATGCACTTAATTTAGATTCTAAATTACTTGAAAAATCCATAAAATCTTTTATTTCATCATCCTGCAAAAACTTCTGAAAAGTAAAATCATCGAGTCTTGAAAGTTTTTCTGTCCTGCTTTTTCTTGCAACAGGTTTCTTTTCAGTGAGATATTTCGGCAAATTTTGAAAAATGCAAGGGTAAGAATTTTCTTTTAATTTCGGATATTTCCTCGGTACTTTCAAAATAACACCATTTCTATCTGGAATCTCATCAATTCTTACTATATCCGATTCGTGAAAATGTTTTTCGCAAACAACGCTTCTTGATGAAGGAGCCCAGTCTTTCCGCAGAATTTTTTTTAACCAAATCTCTCTTCTTTCCAAGTCCTTTGGAAACTTAAAAACCGAAACATATTCATCATTTTTATCATAATTAGACTTGCATCCAGGAACGCAACATCTATCCGGCATATTTAAATGCGTAATTAACGAAAGAAATAGAATTAAAACATAGCGAAACACAGAAATTAATAACTATGTTCAGATGAGCAGCACGTGTAGTCCAAGTTAAACAGGCTTTCAAATCAACCACGCAAACGAACGGTAAAGCACAGAGCAGGCAAGCTGTCAGACGGCATTTATGAAGTCACATCACGTGACAAAGTGAGCTTCCTCGGCCGGTGTTAGTGGGCCGTGGCCGAACCCAGCTCCATTTCAGCAGCTTTCCTTTATAAATAACATCAGTAACTTTGGTTTGCTTCCTAATCCAAGTTTTTCGCTTTCTGTCTTTTCGGGTGAATCGTAACATGCATCTCTCCATGCTTCTCTGGATTGTTTGAAATCTTTGTATAGCTTTACATGTTAATGTCCAAGTTTCTGACGCATAAGTTAAAACAGGCAAAATGCATTGGTCAAAACCTTTTCTTTTCACACAAATTGGGTCGTTGCTTTTGAATATAGCGCTATTTCTTCCGAATGCTCTCCATGCAAGTTTAACTCTGTTGTTAATTTCTTCCATGATGTCCCCATTCATCATAAGGACCTGTCCCAGATAAGTATAACTGCATACCGTTTCTAATTCATCCATATTAACAGTGATCATTAGTGGAGATACAAAGGAATTTTACATAACTTTTATCTTAATAATAACAGGAGACTTGGCGTTGGAATATTAAAACCCGAATAAACTACTACGTCAGAAACTCTAAAGAAAAATATTTGAGATGCATACAGCTGTTTCGGTAGCCTTAAGCGTACCGTCTTCAGTACAAAAAGAACTCAGAATCTGGAGAAGTGCTCGTATATATAGGAGAGGGACCGAATATAGTTCAACCAATAGGATTACGGGAAAGGTGGGGAGTGTGGCCAATTTTGAATTTAGGAAGTTAGCTGTGTAAACAGTAGAAAAATTAAGAAAATGTGGACTAAATGTAAAATTTCCAACACTCAGTAAATTGGGAACAGCGATATCACAATTTACAAGGTTTTTAAAATTTTTATAAATATGAAAAGCTTCAAAGAAATCGCGTTCATGAACGGATTTAGGTCTGCAAATTATTTTAGCTGAATTAAATTTAAAATTATGATTTTCCTCCCAGCAATGATTAAAAATAGCCGATTTATTGGTTTCTTGTTTGCGGACGTAATTCATATGTTCTTTTAGACGAAATTTAAGACTGCGTTTAGTTTGGCCAATATATGATAAACCACACTGACAAGAAATACTATAAATGCCCAAAGAATTATGCATAACAATGGGATCTTTTAACTGAGAAAAGGTGAGTTTATTGGAATGCAAAAATATTATTTTAAAATCATATTGTTTGAGAATTTTAGCTATGGTTTGACTGGTTTTAGAAAAATAGGGTAAAACAATACTGATATTAGAAGAGACTGATTTAGTAGACGAAATACGAGGGAGTTGTAATTTTTGGATAGCTTTGTCTATAATGGAAGGGTCATAACCTCTGTCAATTGTAATGGCTTTCAGGTATTTAATTTCAGATTTTAATCAAAAAGGATTTGAACAGATATTAAGGGCACGGTTTACAAAAGTATAGAAAGCAGCCATTTTTTGGTTAGGTGGGTGACATGAACGTGCATGGGGAGGAAGGAAAACTGCAAAATTTTTACGATAGACGGTGGTTGAAAATCCATTTACATTGCGAGAGACAAGGGTATCAAGAAATGGAAGGGCGCCATTATTTTCTATTTCAAATGTAAACTGGATATTACTGTCAATTGAATTTAAAGTTTCTAAGACATGGTCAATATTGTGACGAGATATGTCGATAAGCGTGAAGATGTCGTCAACGTAACGGGTTCAAAAAGGAAAAGATATTTTCTTAAAAAGCTTGCTTTCGAAATAGTGCATGTAAATATCTGCGAGAATTGGGGAGAGAGTGGAACCGATGGCTAAACCTTCAGACTGATGATAGAATTTATTTTGGAAAGAAAAAGTGGTTTGTGATAAACAAATGCGGGTAAGAGAAATTAATTCTTGTATTTCAAAAGATGTGAAATGAAATTCTTTTAATCTATTTTCGAGACAGCAGAGGGCGCCACTTATTGGAACATTAGTGAAAAGAGATTTACATCAAAAGAAACCATAGTGAGATTAGTGTGAGGCCAGTTTTGAATATTTTTTACGAATAATCTGGAATTCTTAACAGTATAACTATTAGCAGCAAGAAGGGGAGCAAAAATTGTGGTGAGAAATTTAGCTAAATTAAATTCACAAATCCAGTATTCCTTTTCGTCCCATAGTCTCTAATATCGGTACTGCTTCCTATAATTTACCTAAATTTCTCATTCAGTCCACATTTTCATAATTTTTCTACTGTTTACACAGCTAACTTTAATAAATTCCTATTGGCCACACCCCCCACCTTTCCCGTAATCCTATTGGTTGAAATAATTCGGTCCCTCTCCTATATATACGAGCACTTCTGCAGATTCAGAATTCTCTTTGCACTGAAGACGGTACGCTTAAGGCTACAGAAACAGCTGTATGTATCTCAAATATTTTTCTTTGACATTTCTGACGTAGTAGTTTATTCGGGTTTTAATAACTTTTATCTTGCTCAGGCTCATTTTCATTCCAACAAGCTTTGTTTAATTCGTGAAGCATTTCTTGCAAATCCTCAAATGAGGAGGCAAGCAGTACAATATTATCCGCAAATCTAAAATGATTTATGAATTCTTCATCAATTTTTTATACCTTTCTGTTCCCAATTTAATTTTTTTTTAACTTCTTGAAGTACTGCATTGAAGAGTTTGGGTTAATTTGTGTCCCTTTGTCTTACACCCCTTCTAATTTTGAATGCATTACTCGTTTTGTGAAGTTTTAATATGGCTGTTGCTTTCTTTATAAATGTTTCCAATTAGGTGAATATATCCTGAATTAATATCAGTATTCCTTAATGCATCCGTAACTGTTAGTGATGATACAGAGGCAAAAGCTTTTTCGTAGTCCAAAAAAGCTACACACAGAGGGATTTCGTATATTACTACTTTCAATAATTTCTCTAATTGTATGAATATGGTCGATGGTACTAAAACCACATGGATATCCTGCTTGTTCTTTAGATTGGGCTGCATCTAATAGTTTCTGTAAGCTGCTTGTCAGAACTTTCATCAGAATTCTATACAAAATTGAGAGCAGGCTGATTGGACCATTGTTTCTAATATCTTTTCTACTTTTTTTAAAGAATAAGATTATGATGGCATTTTTCCAGTTCTTTGAAACATCACTTAATGTTATACATTTGTTGAATAGTACAATAAGAATTTCAATGGCTTCATTTCTTGCTTCTTTTAAAATGAGTGGTATTTCCACTTTTTGTCTTCAAAGCTAGAATTATTTTCCTACCAAGAATCAGATTTCTCTTTGCAGCCTTCAAAGCTTTATTTTCTTGAATGGCCTGCTGGATCATATTACAATTGAATTTCCTGGTGTCATCTACAATCTTTTTCCTCAGCGTTTTACATAGTTCTGAAAATTCAACTTTTGCAGTAATATTTTCGCAGTTATATTTCATTTTTCTTCTCTTTTCCACAAGTTGTCGTGTCTCTTCCGAGGATTTCTTTAACAGGTTTATCGTCTTCTGAACAAGCAATATTTTTTATTGATTCCAGAACATTGACAAAATTCACAGTCAATTCATTGATGTCTTCAGTATTCTCAAGTAACTGAAATATGTTCTTTAGTTCAAGCTGGAATTCTTGTTTTTTAGCTTTAGGAAACTGTGGTTGAATTCTCTTGTTACGAATTTGCCTCAATTTCTGTCTTTCCAATGAAACCTTTAACTTTATTACGTCGTACCAGTCTGTGATCACTACCAGAGTTAAATCTATTTATCATGACACTATCCGTAAAAGTATTTCTTGTCAGTTAGAATGTAGTCTATTTCACTTGTTCCTCCATTGGGACTCCTCCATGTCCATTTCTTCTTTGCATTCTTTTAAAAAATGAATAAATGATATAAAATTTTTCACATTCTGCAAATTCAATTAGTCTGTGTCCTCTTTCATCTCTAGCTCTCTTTCCAAGTACACCAACTACACGTTCATTTGAATGTTTGGTACCAATTAGAGCATTGAAATCTCCCATAATGATTCTAAGATTGTGCCTTCTGGTCTTGCTGAGGACCTTCGTAACATCCTCATAGAATTTCTCAATAGCTTGGTCTTCACATGTGCTGGTTGGAGCATAGAATTGAATTACTTCAGCGTTATAACGCTTAGAGAGCTTGATGGTGAGTGTTGCAACTCTATCAGAATAGCTTGTAGATTTCATTATTCTACTTTTTAAGTTCTTGTTAACCAAAAATCCTACTATGCTGCATCTTTCATTATCAGTTCCTTGATAATAAAGCATATTTCCATTCTTCAAATCTAGAAAATCTTCACCTTTCCTGGCAATTTAAACCATTCAGACCGGCAATTTAAAGTACACATTTTCATTCCTTGGCAGCTGGCCCGGTGATTCTTTGCAACCTCTTCCTTCTTGCTTTCCAGAGCAGGGACATTCCGGCCGCCGCGGACTGAGGGCCATTGTACATATGAAACAGGCATTTTGAAATATGAAGGAGGAATTGGCCAAGTCACACCACGCTGGCCAATGCGTTCTGGTGGTAGCCCATCCGTGTTGGTTCGTAATGCTAGGAATTACTAACAGTTGCACCATGTGAAGGTACGGATTGGACATTAGACATATAGTTATTGGACATTAGTTCGGTTCCTCCATGCCATATATATAAGGGCTATCAAGAACAATACTAAAAATTTAAATTCTTATACTTTGTTTATATATATATATATATATATAGGAAACGTCCCCACTGAAGGTGCGCTTAATTGTTTAGAAAAAAGGTTACGCGAATTTCATTATTCTGACATTGAAATCAAAGAATTTGTCAAGTCAATCTAACTAAACTCTGTGTTTCCCAAACTACTTTTGAATTTAATAACAAATTTTATAAACAGTGTGATGGTTTAAGTATGGGTAATCCTTTATCTCCTATTCTTGCCGAAATCTATATGCATTATTTTGAGGAAAAATTATTAAAGATGTTAAATTTAAAATGCTGGTTATGTTACGTAGATGACACTTTCATTCTTGTTGAAAATCCGTTTGATGTTTCTGCCATTCTTAATATTGCTAATGCTATTGATCCCCATATTCAGTTTACCTTCGAGTTATAAAATTGTAATCAACTTTCCTTTCTTGATGTTTTAGTTACTAGGTACGATTCCTCTTTTAAAACCTCTGTGTACAGGAAACCTTTCTCTGTTTCTAACCCTCCCCATGCTCTCTCTAATCATCCGGCTAAACAAAAAATTGGCACCTTTTACACTTACGTGTATCGTGCCCTTAAAATTTGTTCTGATACTTCTTCTCTTAAAGAAGAACTGAATTATTTAAAGTCTGTTGCTATTCAAAGAGGTTTTAGGCCCTCTATAATTGATAAAGCTCTGAAAAAGTTCAGTAGGCCAACTTATAATTCTACTCTTTCCATTGATGATAAAATTGAACCTGATAATCTTGTTGTCTTACCTTTTTATCCCCCCTTATGTTTTAAATTAGCCAAAGTTTTGAAGCGTTTCAATTTTCACGTTATTTTTAAACCTGTCAATAAATTCCAATTCCCTTCAACCAAATCCCCTGTTCCTGAGCTTCAAAAATGGGGTATCTATAACGTCCCTTGTAATAACTGTGATTTATCTTATATTGGTCAAACTAAAAGAAATCTCGAATGTCGCTTACGTGAACATTCTCGGTATGTTGTTAATCAAGAAATTTCGAAATCTTCTATTGCGAAGCACAGTTGGGAATTTGATCATAGTTTTAATTTTAAGAGTGCCAAAATCATCTTTCATGCCAAACGCGTTTCCGAACTGGATTTTTTGGAAAATTTAGCTATTTACCTTAATCGTGATAAAATTGTCAATGAAAAATCTGATTCCACTTTGCTGTCTACAGCCTGGAAAAGTTTGTTTAATTCAATTAAATAATTCTAATTAAATAAAAAATAATAATTAATGGATAAATTTTATTAAATTTACTTATTAGTTTAATATTATTGAAATAAATAAAAATAAAAAATAAAATAAAAATAAATTAATTGTTTACTCCTTTCCTCCCTCCTCTTTTTGTGGTGTGTGTGTACTGGTGTTCCTCTCTAATTGGTCCTGCCCTGAATGTTGCTTCCTATTGGTTGTTTGTGTTGCTCCTCCCCCTCTGGATTTTGTCCTGTTTCAGTCTTGCTTTTGCCTCCAAGGCAGTTGCACGTGTTTGCACCTGATGAAGAAAGGCTACGTCCTTTCGAAACCGGTTGTGCTGATTTAAAATTTATGGTGTGTGAAGAAGTTTTAATTACTTGCTATTGTCTGTACGCCAGTTTTTTCAATTTATTTTTGGAAACAAAAACAATCCTTTATAAGCTTTTGCATATTTTGTGCAGTTTTATCTTCGATTATTCTACTTTTAACAATACGGAAGAACAATAAACTTTAAAATAAGTGCACCAAATATATCAAAAAATCATCAAATAACAGTTAAAACATTAAACAGTTGTCAGTCGATTGATAATAACAGCTACTTTCATTTGATATTTTAAATTTTATTTGAAACTAATCTTCATTTAAAAATAATAAATAAATAAATAAATAAATAAAAAATCTTTTATCAATTTCTTTTATCAATTTGAAACTAATCTTCATTTAAAAATAATAAATAAATAAATAAATAAATAAAAAATCTTTTATCAATTTCTTAATTTGGCTAAAGATAATTGAAAAGTTCAAAAATTCTTAGTCTAACTTTCTGCGATGTTTCTCTGGTTGTTTTAAGAGCTTTTTATTTCCAAAACCTATTTCGGATATTTCATTGAAACTGGCATCTAATATTTGCATTCAGTAACAATATTTTCCTACATTATCTTTATACGCGATATTATAATAGTTCTTCAGTGACAACTAAGGGCCATATTCACCAACTTCTTAACACTCTGATTAAACCTCGGATCAGCGGTAATCGCTCGATTATAGGAAAATCGGTATTCTCAACAAAAATCCGCAGTTCACCGGCTACTTTAACACTTCATTTTTGATCCTCGAATATCGGAGGATTAACAGAGATAATTCTCGGATCTTTTCGTAACGCATGCGCTTTCCGCAGCTCAGCTTCGTAAACAAATAACAAACATGGCTGACGATCTATTCTCACTACATGATATTGGAAGCTTAGAACTATTGGAAGCATTTGAAAGAAGGAAAAGGACGGTGCATTAAATTAAAGTAAATGATTTGGATTCTTTGGATAATGTGGCATTTCGATATCGCTATCGATTAAATAAAGATTCCGTGGAATCTCTAATACGAATGTTAGATAATAGGCTGTCGTCTGCCACAGAAAAGAATAATGCATTAACTTCGACAGAAAAAAAATTTAATAGCTTTAAGATTCTCCTATCCATAACGATCCAAATTTTAAATTGTAGCGTAAAGAGTTGTCGTCTGCGTGATTATTCTTTTTAAAAATGCTCTAAAGTAAAATTGATTCTTAATCCGTGGGTAAACAAAAGCGAAGTAAACAAGAACGAAGCGTGTATCAATGTTGCGAATTCGCTTTTTACCCTTTCTAATATTCTAATCCGATTGATTAGTTAATTGAAGCCGAAAGATGAATAAAGGCTATCTTCGTTCTTGGCCAATCAAAACGAAGCTTTTATTTCTCTTTCAGTTAATCCATGGATCACGTAATCGGCTGATGGTGAATACCGTAGGAATTTAATCCAGTGTTAGCTTTGATTCTCGGATTTTCTGATCCATGATTAATCCTCGATCAATGAAGTTTGGTGAATACGGCCCTTAATGCAACAAATAAGGAAATATTGACGAATTAAAATAGTTATATTTAAGTACGTGTAGGAAGTACATTTGTGAATCGAAACAACATAACACGACAATATTTATATCCCTTTTTTTTTTTTTTTTTTTTTTTTTTTTTTATGTTAATTTATATTTCATATAATTAAACTAAGGAAATTAACATATACGTTAAATTAAAAATTATAGTACAGTCATACGAAAGATAGGTATTTATCGATTGCAAGTAACATGACTGCTACAAAGTACTTTTAAAATATTGTTAAATAGCACTATAATGAGAAAACAGTATTGTTACGAAATTGTAAATAATTGTGTTTATTTTTGTATAAATTCTTTCAAAGAGGCTTAGTAAGTTGATAAAGTGTTGTGCATTTCTAGTCGTTTTAGCGTTGAAATAGCCTTATTTTCCCTTAAAAACGCATTAAAAAGCCCCAGTAATGCAGGTAATGGATTTGGCGCCAAATTTGGCGACTTTTTCCCACCTTGGCGATTTTTTTGGCGACCTTGGCGAGAAAATCCTTATATGGGATATACCAAATATGGAAGCTGTAAGTTGATTGGTTGACCACTTTCTAGAGTTTTCTCGAAAAATCTGGGTTCCATGGAACAGCATATAAGGAGCGCTTCCTCGCCAAGGCAGTCAGTTCAGTTCAGATCTCAGCCAGCTTCGCTAGTGCTTGCATTGCTCTTGAGCCTCTTTGAGAGAGACTTGCTTCAAGTGTTATTGCTATACACTTGGTACTGTGGATTTGCTATTGACAGCTGTTGTTTAAGCTGTGGTTACTGCTTGAATTGAAGCTGATAATTGGTTTATTGACCTGTATTTTTCTGGAACTTTCTGTGAATAAATTACTGAATTTTTGTAAGTTTAGCCTTTCATTCCCGGACAACTCACGAACCCTCAAGTACGCAACATTTCTGGTGTCAGAAGTGGGATTCCTGCAGGCGTTGTATCCACCTGGCAATCTGTCCTTCCGGGTTCTTGAACTGGAGCAACCACGTTAAAGATGCATGGTCAGTCCGGAGCATGAATCTTCTGCCATAGAGGTAATGATGGAAATGTTCTATGGCTTTTACGATGGCGAGTAGCTCTTTCCTGGTGGTACAGTAATTTCGCTCCGGTTTACACAGGCATTTACTCCAATAGACAATGACATGTTCTCGACCATCAATTTCCTGCGACAGAACAGCACCGACACTCTCATGGCTGGCATCTGTATCAAGTATGAACTGTCTGTCGGGCTGTGGATATGTCAAGATAGGCGATGATGTTAAGGCCTCTTTAAGTCGCTTGAACGCTTTTTCACATTCATCTGTCCACAGGAACTTCTGTTTGGCTTCCGTCAGCTTGTGCAGTGGTCTGGCAATATTTGAGAAACCCTTGACAAACTTCCTGTAGTAAGTGCATAACCCCAGGAAACTTCGTAGTTGGTGTACATTTTCAGGGCGACTCCAGTTCTCGACTGCAGAGATCTTCTCAGGATCAGTTCTCACACCTTCGGCAGAGATGATATGGCCGAGGTAGCTCACTTCACGACGGAACAAGTTACACTTGCCTGGATTCAATTTGAGGTTAGCCATTCTGAGTTTCTCCAGCACCATTCGGATGTTTCGTAGATGGTCTTCAAAGGTGTGTCCCACAATGATAATATCATCCAAATACACCAGACAGGCTTCATAGGAAAGTCCTTTTAGCACTGTCTCCATCAGGCGTTCAAAGGTGGCAGGAGCATTACATAATCCGAACGGCATAACTTTAAATTGCCACAGTCTTTGTTCCGTGGTGAATGCAGTCTTCTCACGATCATCAAGATGTAATTCTACTTGCCAGTAACCGCTCTTCAGATCCAACGTCGAGAACCATTTATTGCCAGCAAGTGTGTCTAATATGTCGTCAATTCTGGGAAGAGGGTAACTGTCTTTCTTCGTGATGTCATTCAAACGACGATAATCCACACAAAATCTTGTTGAACCATCCTTTTTCCGCACCAGTACTATGGGAGAGGCGCAAGGACTCGTTGATGGCTCGATGACATCATTGTGCTGCATTTCACTTAGAAGTTCAGTGACCTCTTCCTGTTTAGCAAATGGAAGTCTTCTTGGATGTTGTTTGATTGGAGGATGATTTCCTGTATCAATTCTGTGCTGGGTGATGTTCGTTCTCCCGACGTCTTCAGGTGTTCGAGAAAACAGGTCTTTAAATTCTTGGTGTAGCTTCTCCGCAGCACATCTCTGTTCCTTTCCTAACTCTGCATTCTTCAGTAATTCCGTTATTAATTGTTCAGAAGACTTGGATTCAGTTGATTGCGTGGGGCGGTTGATGCATGTTACAGGAGTGCAGGCTGCTAACACCTCATCCTTCTTCACTGTTCGGACCTTATCGCTGATGTTTGCGACTCTCACAGGAATAGTACTCTTTGAGAGATCAACTAGAGATGAAGCTACCAGAACTCCTCTTGGGCTATTGTCTGTATTCGGGTATTCAATCAGTCCATAGCGGAAGTATTGCTTTGTAGGTGGTGTTCCTGAAACTATTGTCTCTGTGTGTGGAGGGATGGAAATTTCAGACTTGGCTGTTATCTGGCAAATTGTCTGAATGTCTTGATTTTCAGTGTTGAACACAGCGATGTCTTCCGAATTCGAATGCAGTTCATTATTCTTGAAGTCCAATTGAAAGTTAAATTTTCTCAGGAAATCAATTCCAATGATTAAAGGATCTCTTATATCAGCCACATGTGCCATATGATGGTAACTGGCATTCCCAAAAGTGATGGCCAAGTTCATTTTTCCATATATTTTGATTTCGTCTCCGGTCACAGTCTGGAGTTTAACGCAGGGCGGAGTCCAGATGATCTTCTCTTTTAGTTCTTGAGCCAAATCCGTTCTAATGATGGTCACGTTGGCTCCCGTGTCCAGAATCATCCGGCAGGTGGCGTTGTTGACTTGGCCATAGACGTGAAGTCCATTATCGCCGCCACTCATCGATGAAACATGAAATACTGTAAATTGGGGCTCTTTAATTTTAGGCAACCTCCGCCCCGCGAGATGGCCTCCTCTTAGTTTCCCTGTAGTGATGGTGAAGACGGGTGATTTCCTATACTTGGTCCTACAGGGCAGTTCCTCTTCACGTGACCATCCCCTCCACAGCCCCAGCACTTTATCTTCCGGTCCTTTATTTCCTTATTAGTCTCCAGGCTGCGCAATCTCTTTAAGATCTCTTCGATACTTCTCTTCATTTCATTTTCACCAGCAGGCGTATCGTTTAATGAGACTGCTCTTATGGTATGGCGGTCTTTACGGGAGGCTTGTTGCGCTGCCTCTATCCTAAGTGCATAGCCTAAAGCTGATTCTACGTCTCTGATGTTGGAGAGTCTCAGCGCTTTTTGAATTTCTGGATCCCGAACAGCATCGATAAAGTACTGAAGAGCTAAGTCGTTTCGAGTGTCAGCTTGGCAGTCTGAGAATGCTAGGTGTGACAATCTCTGAATGTCCGCTGCCAGCTCTTGCAAACTTTCGCCCGTTTTCTGGTAACGGGACTTTAGCTGGAGGCGACTATAGTCCTTAGAACACTTCTCTCCAAACCGTAGCTCCAGTGCTCTAGTCAAGGCCTCGAAGTCGTTCCCTTCTTCTTTAGAAACATTTCTCAGTATCTCGGCTGCATCTCCCCGTAATGCTGCTGCTAAGTGGACCGACTTGGCGGTAGAGTCCCAGCCGTTAGCTTTAGCTACGATGGAAAACTGCGTCTTATATACATGCCAGGAGGAACTGCCGTCGTAGGTAGATAGCTTAATAAATTCGTGATTCTGGCTTCTTCTCTCTTTCTTTTCAGTTTCCTGGGGCATGGACTCTAACTTTTCTTCCACTTTTCTCTCCAGATCTTCTTCTATTCTCTTCAATTTACCTTCTATCTCTGAAAACCTGCCTTTCAGTTCCTGATCAAAATTTGCTTTAACTTTCTCCTCAAAATTCTCTTCTATCTTCGTAAATCTCTCTTCAAAATTTCTTTCTACTTTCATAACCTTCTCTTCTATTCCATCCATTCTATTTTCCATCACCATTAATTTACCCTCTATTGATTCTTTCGCCGTTGAAAGCTCTCTCTTCATCTCATCTTGATTAGATTTAATTTCTTCGGTCAAACTGGCTTCCATCTTTTCCTGAACTGCTTTCATTTCCTTCATTTCTTCAGTCAAGCCGTCTTTCATTTCTCTTTGCGATGTTTCCATTTTCTCTTGTGCTGCCTTCATTTCTTTCATCTCTTGACTCAGGCTATCTTTCATCTCTCGACTCAGGCTATCTTTCATCTCTCTTTGTCCTTCCTTCATTTCTCTTTGCCCTTCTTTCATTTCATTCATCTGGGTAGCTAAGCTTTCTAGAAGTTTCTTCATCTGTTCCTCCATAGCTCTAGTTATAACCATTCACAGACAATCCCGTTTTTGACCCCAGAAATGTTGCGTACTTGAGGTTCGTGAGTTGTCCGGGAATGAAAGGCTAAACTTACAAAAATTCAGTAATTTATTCACAGAAAGTTCCAGAAAAATACAGGTCAATAAACCAATTATCAGCTTCAATTCAAGCAGTAACCACAGCTTAAACAACAGCTGTCAATAGCAAATCCACAGTACCAACTGTATAGCAATAACACTTGAAGCAAGTCTCTCTCAAAGAGGCTCAAGAGCAATGCAAGCACTAGCGAAGCTGGCTGAGATCTGAACTGAACTGACTGCCTTGGCGAGGAAGCGCTCCTTATATGCTGTTCCATGGAACCCAGATTTTTCGAGAAAACTCTAGAAAGTGGTCAACCAATCAACTTACAGCTTCCATATTTGGTATATCCCATATAAGGATTTTCTCGCCAAGGTCGCCAAAAAAATCGCCAAGGTGGGAAAAAGTCGCCAAATTTGGCGCCAAATCCATTACCTGCATTACTGGGGCTTTTTAATGCGTTTTTAAGGGAAAATAAGGCTATTTCAACGCTAAAACGACTAGAAATGCACAAAATTAGCACTTTATCAACTTACTAAGCCTCTTTGAAAGAATTTATACAAAAATAAACACAATTATTTACAATTTCGTAACACTGCCTCCCTCCCGAGGACTGCACGTCCCGGGCAGTGCAACCCTCGGTCAAGAGGCGAAACTAAACAAATTTACACAATCTAAAACACAAAAACTAAGTTGCATATAACGATAAAATAGAAATACAAATCAAGTGAGAAATATTTACAAAATTCACAAATATGTTCAAATATTTATATACAAATATCTACAAAATTCACAAATATGTACAAATATTTATATACAAATATTTACATTACGCATGCGCAAATTTTACCAGTATTTACATTTTTAATTTTTAATATTACCGTTACTTGTGGTACTTGGCTAGCCTATTATAGTGCACCACCTTCGGTTTTGATGAAGGTGTTTTAGTGATCCGCACCACTACATCATTCAGCCTTTTTAAGACTGTGTATGGTCCGTCCCAGTTGCACTGTAACTTGGGAGAGAGTCCTTTGCGTCGAACAGGATTCCACAACCAGACCTTCTCTCCTTCCTGAAACTCATGTTGCGTAGCCTTTAGATCGTACCTTGTCTTCATTTTCTCCGATGCAATGTGAATTCGCTCCCGAGCAAAGTTGTGAACGTCCTCAAATCGTGCCTGGAGATCTTGGATGTACTCCTCGGGCGATGAAGGCGCATCGGGTGGACAACCAAACAGGAGATCACAAGGGAGACGAAGTTCACGTCCAAACAGCATCTGGGCTGGAGTATAGCCGGTGGTTTCATGGACAGCACTTCGATAAGCCAGCAGGAACAATGGCAACTTCAAGTCCCAATCTTGCTGGTTCCTTGATACTAGAAGGGAGAGGTCATTCAGGATGGTACGATTGAACCTCTCGACCATGCCGTCCGACTAGGGATGTAAGGGTGTTGTCTGGGTTTTGTCTATGCCGAGTAGTTCACACAGTCCTTTGAAAACATCAGAGGTAAAGTTCCTACCTTGGTCGGTATGAAGTTGTAGGGGCGTGCCGTACCTTGACACGCATTGCTGCACTAGGACTTCTGCGACTGTGCATGCCTCTTGATTGGGAATGGGATATGCCTCAGGCCACTTGGTGAAATAGTCCAGCACAAATAAAATCTGCCATCTGAAGCTTTTCCCATCATCAGATTCCCACTTTCTGTATAATACATTTCAGCAAAAGTTGTGTCATGAAGAAGGAATGGGGACCAATAAAATATTAAAGAAAAATCAAAATGTTTTGGATCACCCTGTTAAAAGTAATGCTTCAAATGCATTTTGGCTGTATCATGTGATTATGAGGATTTTCTTATTATCTGTATAAACTTTTATGAGGCTACCATACATATTCGTGAAGATATAACGTTTTATTTATTTATTTATTTTATTTTTTTTTTTTTTTCAAAAAAAAAAAAAAAAAAAAAATCCATTTTTTGATTATGACTTGTACGGTATTAGACCCAATTTGGCGTACTACATTAGGCACAGCATATTGCAATCAGAATGCAAAACAGTTAAATATCTTAGGAAATATGAGCATATTTACTAAATTTTAACTACGCATGAGCTATCTTTTAAAAAAATTTCATATGTATAATTTAATAACCAAAAGTATTGCGAAATTTATATGGAAACACCAAACAAATATCGTGTTAATTCAAAAAGTGATGAGAGATAGAATAAACAGAGTTTCAGTTCTTCTCAAAAGAAGACAAAAAAAAAAAAAAAAAAAAAAAAAAAAAAGGATAGGGGGTTTTATCAATATTTATTTACAATCAGCGAACACCGTATTACCATTGGGCATTGATTGAATCAAAATAAAAATGTGGGTATAACCCCTTATAGTTCAGCTTTTATTTTGAGAGAACTGAATTTCTGTTCATTATATCTTTCATAACTTTTTGAATTTACCTGATATTTGTTTAGGATTTTCGTATACGTTGCTCAATATTTTTGGCTATTAAATTATGCAAATGAATATTTTTATAAAGTTAGCGCTTGCTTGGTTAAAATTTGTTTAGTAAAAGTGCTCATAATTCGTAAGATATTTAACATTTTTGAATTCTGATTGCAGTATGCTATGTCTAATGTAGAATGCCAAATTTTCTAAAAATGGCTTTTCACTGGGTCTAATAACCTACGTGTTATAATTTACAAAGTGGAAACTGTTTTTGTAGTTTTTTAAAGAAACGGTTATATCTCCATGAACATATGTGGTAGCCTCATAAAACTTTATACAGATTATGAAAAAAAAAAAAAATTCATATTCACATGCTACAGCCAAAACGCATTTGAAGCATTACTTTTTACAGAGTGATCCAAAACATTCTGTTTTTTGTTTAATTTTTTGTTCGCCCCCTTTTCCTCTCCAGCACATAACTTTTTCTGAAATATATGAGGTATAACGTGTTCTTTACTATACCGGTGTTAAGGTGATTCCTAAAGAAATTGTTTAGATATTTGACAAAACGTCTAAATTCGAAAATGTCCAAATACTTATTGGTAGATAATGTATTTTATGACCTTTTAATTTAATGTGAAAATTTCCTTTAAAATGTGAATGATTTTTTAAAATAGTTTTAAACTAAACTTTTAATTCTTCGAAAAACATCTTAACTGCAATCGAAATACCATCAACAATTAAGATATTTGTGGAATCATTTTCTATGAAATATCTTGTATATTTACTGAGTCAATAGATAAAATACAAAATTTATTTTATAACTAAAATTTATTTTAATATAGTTAATACCTTTTTCGAAAAAAAATTTAATTTTAATCATTGTAAATTTCTTTTTATTATTATTGTTAATATATGTTTTTTTCTCTATTTCAGTACAATCATATTTTCAGGGAGACAATTGGAGGGTACACCCTGACTGGTAAGTACAAAAACTTTAATATATACAGACTGTTTTTTTTTTTTTTTTTTTTTTTTTTTTTAAGATTTTTTTTATGTTTGTTCAGGGATAACACAGTCTAAAATTTTTAAACAGTTTTTTTTTTTTTTTTTTTTAACTAGAGAAGACTGATTATAAAATATTAAGAATTATATATTTATAACATGTTAAATATGCATTCTTTTTTTTTTTTTTTTTTTTTTCATTTATATTTTTCGGGTTACTAATAAAGTTTGAATGATTTACCATTTTATAATAAATAAATCAGTTTTAAATTCTTAAAAGCATTTTTATAATCGTTCTTAAAAGGCTTTTATATATTTAAAAATCAGATTCTTACAAATACGTAAAATTTCTAACAATAGTGTTTTTAACTATTGTGTTTTTAACTATTTTTGGAGTACTTGGGGCACCAGAATATATCACTGAATTTCAATTAAAAAAAAAAAAAAAAATGTGAACTAATATAACTAAGCTACAACTTTCCCACGAGTCGTCGAAAATAATTTTGCAAAAAACATGATAGCATTGTGGGGTTAAAAAAAAAACTATTATATTCACCTACTTGAAAACACATTTCTTTTAGTTACTAAGTTATCAATATAATTACTTTGACTTTCAATTTTTAAGTTGTATTGTAAAATTCAATTATTTATTTATTTTTGATAGGGTGTATTGCGAATCCCTTAAAAACGAAGGGTATCCTCCGATGAGCCCCGAAGATATTATTAGGAAATTTATTAATGAATCAGAAATACCAAAAAGAGTTAAATGGAGAAGACCCTCCACTCAACCACAGAAACTTGTACAGGACGAGGAATTGTTATGTAAGTAATGTTTTCATTATAAGAGAAAAAAAAGCTGAGCATGCCAATAATACCTTAGTGTAAGTTATGAAATCATTTAAATAATATATTAAATACTGAGAATTGTGTATTTCTGATGGACAAATAAATGAATTATCGGGTTTCTTTTTACAAATGCCTTACTGTTTTCAGGTTAAAAACATACCTGTATTTTCACCTGACTAAGAGACGTGATTGATTACCTCCAGCTATACTACTACTAACAACAATTACTACTTGTTTTGAATTTTATGGTATTTACTTACAAAAGTTCTCATCCTTCAAAAAAATATAATGGTTTTAAAAAATGAATGATGTAGAATATTTTTAATTTAATTTGTAGACAGCACTTGTGAGGGAAAGATGTGTAGAGAGGAGAATATTTTTGTTATTACTACAAAATAAACATTCAAAAATGGTTTAAACTAAAGCTTTATTCCAAAATATCGTGTTTTGGAACAATAAATTCATGTTTTATTTTTATTTTTTACTGTGAAGTGTAGAAAATTTTTAATGGAGAATTTTAATCATTTGGAAATGTATTTTTTAAAATGTGTATTTTAAACTTCCAATAAACATATTACTAAACACCTTGACTTTACAATGCGCGTTTTTTTCCCTCTTACCCTCGCTTTTCCCCGTGTGATATATTAAAAAAAAATATGTTTTACAAAATATATATTGAAAAAGGTTCCATGTCAACAGCATTACATAAGTTAAATAATTTTAAATATAACAAAATCTGTCACTTTCCTAACAAATAATATCATCGATAAAGATTTTATTTTTATACTTCCCAAAACCCTCAAAAGTAAAACATAAATAACTTTAATTATTTCAGTTTATTTTACATTTGTAAAGCAAAATAATATTTAATTATGTTTATGTCAATTAGATTAACTGGCAGAATTGATCAGATTGAATGGCTTTAAAGGGACGGGGCGCGGCTCATCACTAAGACTAGTAATATAGAGCTGTTATCGCCTTTGCCGGAAGTCGATCAGATTTGTTGATTTTTTGAAATTATTTTCTATAACCCGTTAAAGACATCTACAGACTGTTTGCTGACTATGCAAACATCCTCTCGCTGGAGTCTTCATCCCGAGTATTGCAATAAACATCAGCTCACTATCTGCTTTACTTGCTTGCTGGATAAAAATATTAAAAGAATAAATTATCTATTATCGCTATAAAGAGCATTAATAGCTTTAACATAGTGAAATTTCAGCATAAAAAATCATTCGTTGTTTAAAAAACATTAAAAAAAAAAAAAAAAAAGATATAAAAGCTAAAATCAGAAATTATTATTCTTAAAAATTACTTTAAATAATATCAAAATAGAATGTGCGTACACACACACACACAAAATCATTTACATGATTCATGACCCTATTTCTACACACAAACACATACATTTTCTTTCAGTCATGTATATGAGATTTTTTATCTAAATGAGAAAAAAATTATTTTAAACTTATTCTTGGAAATTTTATAAATAGTTTCACGAGGATGACCACATTAGCTGTAAAGTAAACCATGTTTATCATAAGTATAGTTATTTATTTATTTATTTTATTTTTTATCGATGAGTAGGTCTGTATATATAATACTCAATTTAAACGGAAAGTTGTTTTTTGTTTCTCAGTTATTTTTCACTATATGAACACATATATCCAGAAGGATTAACTGAAGTAAAATTATTTTTTTATTTAAAACTCTTTCACCCTTCCTCATAGCATATTAAAGTATGTTCACAACCTGTTTTAGTCGACACGTTGCCTTTAACATATTAGTACTTGGATGACAGAGTTCACTCAATGTTATCGTGAAAAATGTTCTTAGTGTAAATAGTTGTTTTTGAAAATATATTTATTTCTTTGTACACTGTTAAAAATTTGGTGTCAGATTGAACCAAAACTTGGTACTGAAGTAGCTGCAACGACCCAATGGATTAATCGTTTACCATGATTTGTTAATTTTATGTTGAACCAAATATTGGTATTATATTTTAAATACATTTTTTTTTTAATTCGACCGAGCCGGGGTTTGAATTAAGACCTTCTTGTCTGAAGTCAAACACTATGGCACTGTGCCGAGCTTTCTTGCCCGCTTATTTTGTGTTTCGTTGATTTTGTTAAAAGGGGATTAATTTTTTAGGGGCTTATCTTGGCCCATGGGTGAGTTGTACAAAATCTGCTTTTTACTCTATGTTTTCAATCGCATTCTTTAATTTAAGCTTCATTTGGTTTCAATAGAAATTTTACTAATTCATAATTCCCTTGTGAGTGGATGTATGGTAGCTGCAAGTTTTGGTGCAACATAAATTCAATCACAAGAAGTAGAAAACTTAAAAGTGAGGATCAACCTTATTATGGTGTTGCTTATAACTTTACTCCATATAGTAGTTCAAATTTGAACTAAAATTTTTAACAGTGTAACGAACGGAGCGCGGGTTAATAGTGAAATATAATTTTCCTGAAGATAAGAAAAATTCAAATGGGATTATCATCTCAAAAACCCAACTATATACTTAAAACAAATTGTCGAAGCAGTTTCCTAAAAAATCATGTTTTATTCCAAGCATAGCACGGGTACCAGCGACTGCTAATTTTCCGGAAAAGAAGATAAGTCAGATCGTTTTTTCACCTCAGAGAACTCTAACATTTTTTTTTCCAAAACCGTTCCAGAGCTTTTCAATAAAACCTAATTTCTGCCGTGTTATTCTCGGATTTAGTGCGAGTTACCTGTGGACGCTAATTATCCTGAAAATGAGGGTATTTGATATCGGAACGTCATCTTAAAAATAAACTAAAACCTTTTTTTTTTTTTTAATCATTCGAGTACTAAATTGAGTTTTAATCCCTCAAAATCTACTATAACTTTCTTCACTACTAATAGGAAACTGTTTGGGTATAAACCTAGAATTTTCTTGAATGAACTTCCCCCTCTCCGTGGACAAAAGCCCTAAGTATTTGGGATTTGTCTTGGATCCGGATATTTCCAGCCGTAAACACGTTGACCATCTGGTGTTGAAGAGCAGAAAGCGCCAAAACATTTTAAAGTACATCTCTGGGTGCGACTGGGGTGCCGATGCTACTACCAGTTACCACCCATAATACTTATTTGGTGCTTATTAGACCAATCCTGGAATATGGCTACCCGGTATATTGTTGCGAGTCTGAGACAGCTCGAAAAGCTCGAGCGGGTCCAGCTTAGTGCTGCTCGTATTATTACAGGTCTACGAAAGAGTTGCCCCAAAGACGTTGTCCTTTTTGAGGCCGACTTGCAACCCCTCAGCTCTCGAAGAATCTCAAATCTAGTAAAATATTTTAACAAATTACTCAGCTATGGTTCCAGCAATCGAACTACTGCTTACCTTGGGTTGGTGTAATGACCAAAGACTCAGGTAAAATAGCCCATTTATCCAGGTGGTTGGGGAGGATTTGATGTACAGACCTGTAGAACCATATTACTTGATTTCATGTATTGATCCATCTGAAGGTCTTCCCAGGGTGTTTTTCCATCCAAATCTTCCTACTTACGTCAACAAATCTTCTGATATCCCGACATGTTTGAGACGTTACTCTCGAATTAATCAATAATATTCCAGAGGAGGCTACTCTAATTTATACAGATGGTAGCAGGAATGAAAATTCTTGTTCTGGTAGTGGAGTTTACATTAGATCCAAATACACCTCGTGCCATATCAAATTGAAAAATCCGGACGGCTGCTCTGTCTTTCGCAGTGAATTAATAGCCATAGAAGCTGGCCTCAATAGAGTACTTACACTTCCTAGTTCGAAAGACATCTGGATTTTGAGGGATAGCCGGAGTGCCATCCAACATCTTACAAATTGGTATAACGTGGGAGACAATGTCGGCGTGGCTATTTTGAACAAGCTGAAAAGTCTTTCCATCTTTCGTGAGATTTACTTGCAGTGGATACCTTCCCATGGAGGCATTGCTGTTAATGAGACTGCAGACTCCCTTGCTAAAAGTAGCGCAGATCTACCTTTGTTTCCTCGGGCATCTCTGACTTTTTCAGAATTGTACTCCCATTTGATCAATCTACGAGATCCCACTGTCCTTCCTGCTCATCACTGGTATCAGGGTAATCGTCCCGATGGTTCCTTGTCCCTTCAGTTCAGCAGACAAGAGCAGACTGTCATTTCTCGTTTTCACAGTGGTCATCTGAGGTCTATGACATAAAACGATAGAGTAAAGGTTTTCCCTACATGCTCTATGTGTTCTACTTGTCAGGCTACGCCTGATCATATCCTCGACTGTCTTAACCTAACTACAGGAGATCTCTATGAGGATCCGCTCTATGTACTTGATATGATCAGAGTTGCTGGAGTCAAAGACTTCGTTTAGCTTTGCTGACAAATGGGGACTGCCAACAACAACAGCACTTTATACAGAAACGAAGTTCCATTTTTTTCAGTCGCGAAGCTGAACATTAATTATTCTGAAAATAGCAGCAATTCATATTGAATTGTGCCATATAGTGCAACCTGGGGATAAAAATTTAACAACGAATATACATACATACATATATATATATATATGAAGATGATGTTAAGCCTATTACATTTTGCACCCCAAAAAGTACTTAAAACCAAATTTCCATTGAAATCCTTATATCCGTTTTTGAGTAAACCGAATTACTGTCCTATTTTGCTACCGGCGAATAAAGTGTTAAGAGCGAACGCAAATTTTCCTGAAACTGAAGATATCTCCAATCTATTTTTCGCCAAAAAACTCTTAACCCCAAACTTCCATCAAAATCGTTTTTCATTCCAGAATAACCGAATTTCTGCTACAGTTTTGAAAACGACTGATGAAGGGTTAGCAGAGAACTCCATAACTCAATTTTTCGTGAAGATGAGGATAAGACCAATCGATTTTTCATACTAAATGTCCCTTAACCCTAACTTTTATTAAAATCGTTATATCGATATCCGAGTAAATAATGTTTTTGCCCTATCTTGCAACCGGTGGATAAATGTTAACAGGTAACGCAAATTTTCCTGAAGAAGAAGAGGCGCAATCGAATTTTCACTCACCCCCTTCTTTCCCGAAAAAAAAAAAAAAAAATTGCCATAAATTGCCAAAAATTTATCAAAATTGCTATATTTACTTCTGAGTAAACCAATTTCTGCAATGTTTTGCAAACCGCGGATTAATAGATAATAGTTAACACAATTTTTTCTTAGGATAAGGATAAATCAAATCTATTTTGCACCTCAATAAACCCTTAACCCCCTTTTTTTTTAAATCGAATTTGCTATATCAATTTCCGAGTAAACCCAATTTCTGCCATATTTTGCCTTCGGTGGATAACTGCGAATTTTTGCGAAAATGAAATAAGTCCAATCGATTTTTCACCCCAAAAAAATCAACTCCAAACTTAAATGAAAATCATTATGTATTTCTGAGTAAATCGAATTTCTGCCATATGTTGCAAACGTCGGATGAAAGGGTTAACAGCGAACGCGAATTTTCCTAAAGATGAAAATAAGTGCTATCGATTTTTCATCTCAAAAAAACCTTAACTGCAAACTTTCATTAAAATTGTTAAAACTGTTTCCTAGAAACGCAAGACATATATAAGAAGTCACGGGATTAATTCGTGTAATAATATAAACGAAAAATATTTAAAGTTTTTAAGTTCTTAAAAAATTCTAAAAATCTTGACATTACTCTTTTAATGTTTAATATTACTACAGTAATCAATAAGTTTTTTTTTGTGTGTGTGTTTAACTTCAGTGATATTAACTGACTAAAAGAAAACATGCATTAAGAAGGTTATTATAATATGCAAAATGTAATTTATTGAATACTTCTAATCAGCCCTTATCACCTGTAAATTTATATCCATAGTGACCTTAAATGATTTTTTTTAAACCTATCTGTTAAAAAAATTACTGATGTGCAATAACGTAAGAGAAAGATATATTTCAAATATACAAAAGTGCTTCACACCTACAAAAATGCCGTATGAAAGCCAAGTTGTGTGACTATGAGGCAACGTGCAAAATAAACAAAATAAGGATAAGCAAAAGAATACAAAGGCAATTTATTGAAAAAGTAAGTTCAAGAAAAACTGTACAGAACGCAAAAACGTCGACGTGTGCTAAGTTCATACTCCTGGTAGTGCTAACCACAACTGTGAAATTGTAACTACTAAATGTCTTCCAAGAAAATTTCCCATGAGTTCTTTTTGATTTAGTCTAGAATTTTTTCCTCCTCAAAGATCCTCGCGGCTGCCGCGGTATTCTTTAGTATAACGTTGTCGTTCATGATCAGGAAGTTCTACGCGAAAACTCCTAAACAGACGCACGTCAAATATCAGAAATTCAGTATAATACTGGACATTAGCCACTCAAAAACTCGAAAAATGTATGAATTTGTATAGTTATTAATTATGACGGCTTCTTGCGCCACAGAAACTGAATAGCACACACCATACTTGTCGGAGTATATTTAAAGAATCCATAAAAAATGAATTATTATAAAAAATACAATGCTAAAGAAAATAATTTTAAAAAGAATACAATCAAAGCAAATCGAACATGAAATAGTTATTTTAGAGAAAATTTTTGAGTTATTATAAAATGAAATTACTGTTGTCATTAGATAATACATAAAGAAAAAATAAACAATTCTTCATGAAAAGTTTATTTAGCTATCAAAGAACCTATGTACATAATAACGGTGAATAAAACCGGTAATTGCAATATTTTCATAAAAAGTATAGATATATTATTAGTTTATTAAAATATGTATGTTTTTAAAGAATGTAATAAAGTGTAAATAAAAAATACACAGCATTGTAGTAAAAATAATTAGAAGTAGTACTTGAAGAGAGAATAAAAAAGAAAAAAAAAATGTCAAAGTGTATGCTACCGTGAAATAGTTTATATATATATATATATATATATATATATATATATAGAAAAATATTTTAATAATTTAAGGTTAAATTTTTCAATAGTTCTTATCAAAAGTCATAAAACAAAGCAACTTAGTCATAAAAAAATTCAATAATAAAATGTGTATTAATAATTTACTACCATATGGATATTTAACAATCTTAGTAAAAAATTTTAAACATGGATGACATCGAAAGTGTTCGTATTTTATAATGCCGTGAAAACGCCAAATAAAAGCTAATATAAAAAAAATTTAGATCTCTCCAATCATTACTAAAATATTAACTTTCGACATAAACTAAAATATTAACTTATACTGACAATAAAACTGTCGTAAGAATAACAGAGATTTGTGATATATAGTAGAGTGCCGATTATCCGGACGCTGATTAACTGGAATATCCAATTAATCGGATCGATTAAGGAGCATTTTTTCCTCCCCGGTCCTCTTCCCCCCCCCCCCCCCACTCCCACAAAAAAAAAATCTTTACATTCTCTGAAGACGGTCGAAATCACTCCTTTTGTCCCCCGGCTCCTCCACTCGCTTTCTTTTGCCCAGTTTCAGTAAAGGGGGGGGGAGGCTGAATCAAAGGATTAGGATTTTTCTTTTACCAAGAATTAGAGGGTAGGATCCTGATTCATTTTCTTTTGACTAGCTTCTTCACTGAATTAGCACACAGACTCTGCAATGGACGATTTAGTGCATCGCATCGGTGATAAAAAATGCAGTATCAATTGTATCGGGCCGTGTGAATGGAATGAGGGGACGGGGAATGTTCTTCCCGAAAATTCCATCCATTTGGCGATAAAGAACAATCGACCACTGTTGCAAAGTAACCTTTAACCTGCGGTTGTGATCCGGGAATGAAATCGTCTCCAAAGTCGAGTACAAAGTTATTTTTCACGCTATCAGTTACACGTTATTTTCCTAATAAGTTTTGTAGGTTAGGAAAAAATGTGAAGGGAAGTTACTTAAAAAACATTGACTTGGCCGTTTTATAAGTTATCCAATTAGCCGGATTTTTCGTTAACCGGAGCGGCCTCAGTCCCGAGCGATCCAGATAATCAGCGCTCTAATGTATTTTTAAAAAGAATAAGTCTTTCAATGTGTTGTTTTACGTGTCACTTTTTCTGTAAAATAAATTTTAATTCGTTGGTAACAAAACATTGTAAAATTATTGTTGAAATTTCTCAATCTAACGATCTTTTAAATAATATTCCTTTAAATGACTTATTATTAAATAACTATTAAAAATCCAAAAGCTCGTTCACTTTTTAATATAATGTACTAGTTGCTTGTTTTTATTTAAAACTTTGTTTAGTTAAACAACTGTGTTTCACATAAAGCATTTTTGCAAATTTAAAGTACTCAACAAAGTTTTTTTTTTTTTTTTTTTTTTTTTTTTCCTAGTCTACTTTCAAATTTCTATCAGCATTACTCAAGAGAAAATTCACATTTACTGACAAATAGTATTATAGAAAGTATATAGATGACATTGTTTTGAGTAATGCATGCCGTTCTAATAATTTGTCTTTCTCTATTTTCAATCAATAGAGTAGAAAGTTAATTTAAATAGCGTCAATGAATTTTAATAATTACATAGTTATTAAAATCAGTTTTAATTCCAATTATACTCTGTTATTTATAATTTTAGAAAATTATAATTATACTTCTGTTAATTATACTCTGTCCTGAAAGTAACGAGACTGAATATTTTTGCAGCAAGTAGAATGCCGCATTGGGGTTGTATGGCTGTTGAGGACATGGTAGTTAGCAGCAGCAGAGTATGATGGAATTCAGTTCGTCCTCGCTTGTAAAGCAGACACTTATTTGAAAGTGGCATTAGGTGCTCAGAAGACAGCGGAGCGTCAAACAGAAACACGCCTTAAAGTTTTGTGTAAAGATAAGCAAGTCGGCTACTGAGACGCTTGCTATGTTACAAGAGACGTATGTGAAAGATTCTTTGTCCAAGTCGTAAGTGTTTAGGTGGCACAAAACCTTCAAAGACGGAAGAGAGGACGTCGATATTGAACAACGTACTAGGGGTCTATCAAGTTCTCAAACTTCAGATAATGTGCCTAAAATTAAAGGGCTTTTGGACTCTGGTCTTCGGATATGTGTCTGAATGATTGCAGAGACATTGGGACTAACGAAATTAATTATGCATCGAATTGCCATGGGAAAACTTCATTTGTGCCGGCCGCCGGTGCCACACATTCATCAAAGTGACTCAATTCTTGGCAAAACAGAGTCGCAACGCTTTCCCAACTACTGTGTACAATCTTGATCCATCCCCGCAGGACATTTTTTCTTTCAATTAAAATCCAGCTTAAAAGGTCGATTTTACAATCTGGAGAACTTACAGAAAAACGCAACGCGCGTTCTGAACAGCATTCCACTTGAAGACTTCCAGACGGGTAATAGAGTCGTTGGCAGTGGTGTATTGCTGCGAAAAGAGAGTATTTAGAAAAATATTCAGTGTCTGTAAAATTATCTTCAAATAAACAAATTTTATGTAATCAGTCTCATTACTTTTTGGACAGACCTGTATCAAAAAAAAAAAAAAAATCTTTGTTTACCTTTGAAGGAGACACATTTTATTCCCCATTGATAAGTGAATTATTATCCTGATTTGCTGTGATAAACATTCCATTTGTTAATATCTTATTTTGGTTAGACGATATTTCCAAAATATGGTTCTGAATTATTTTGAAGAAAAACAGTTTTATCTGTGAAATATTTTACTGGGCCTACAGTGTATCCATAATTTATTTTCAGGATTACAAACTTCAATTGAAAAGGAATTTTCCAATGTAATAGAAAATAATGTATATCTATTTAATCTTTAGTTCAAGGAACTTCATTTATTCTAATTTTTAGAAATGGTAACAGAGAACTTGTTTCTTTACAGACTAAATGGCGATATGTGGTGTAAAAGGAATGTGCGTTTTCGGAATATGGTAAACGTGAAGAAAGACCAATTTCTCATGGACTTAGCATTCTCCGAACGACACACCGCGCTGCATTTTTTTCTGTATGTACCTAAAAAACCAAATGTGTGCTGTAGAGATTCACTGCATCGTAGAATTAAGAAGTCGAATCATCACATAAACAGCTACTGTGACTCCATAAACGCTTAATAAAATATGAAGGGAAATCGAAAACATACTTAATATTCTCCGAGTAACTGACTACTGGTACACATGCTGAAATGTATTAATATAAAATACTTTGAACTGTTAAATAGAGTTAAATCGGTCTTTTTTCTTATCGTTTATATTATTTAAAATATATTTTTATGTAGTGATTAAATTATTGACACCTTGTATATGAGTTGTTTTTTCAAGTGAGGAATCTAGAGAGACTTTTTTGCAAAAATTATACGAAACTGTATGCGTGGCTAAACTAAGTTTGTTAAATGAATCCTTACTGAGTCATGTGTTTGATTTATTATGCGTTAATGACGTGTAACACACTAACGATGCGTGGTCCAATCATCTTATTTGTCGTGAGGAAAATAAAAAGCTTTTTTAAAATAAAGGTAGGAATTCTTAATCAAAACTGATTTTAACTTGTGCTTTTAACAAGTTGAATTTCTATTACTCTTCATTTAAACACATGTTAATAACTAGCTTTCGACCACCCAGCGGCCTGTATTTTCAAATGAACATATTTTTAAATTTATTACTTGTTTCCTCTTTGGCTCTCAAGCCTCTTTAAATGATTTTAAATCAACTTACGTGATATATATATATATATATTAAATGGTGCCTTTTTTCAACTTAATATTAACACAAAAATGTTTTAACGCACAAAAAGCTAGAATACATAAAAAATCATATCATAGTCTTTAAACTCAACCATATTATATCATAATCCGCTAAGTGCATTTTACAGCTGTTGTGAGTGAAGCGGAATTGTTCGTGTTAAAAAGAAAAGAAAACAGTTGTAGAAAGTATAGTGGAAAAGAAAAGTAATAAAACGATAGCTTTGCGAATAAATACTACTATTACTAATAATATTAATAAGCTTTAAGATATCAATGAAGTATTAAAGAAAATTCACCCGATATAGTTTAAACTATGCCTTTTTTAACCCATTAACCACTTTTTTGCTTTTTTATTTGAATAATAGTTTCGCACTGCCGTAGACAAGATGGAATATCACTCTAAGTTACAGAATTTCGAACAACGCGACAGCTATAAGCTACATCTTTGCAAAAAAAAAAAAAAAAAAAAGGAAAAGAAAAACTATAATAAAATACAAAAAAATTTCTTTTAAAGTATATTAAGGAAAACAAAATTAAACAAAAATCGATACTTTTCCTTTAGGCGGTCTTCATAATATGCTATCTACTAATAACTATTTGGACACTTCCGAATTTAGACGTTTTGCAAAATAGGAAAATTCTTTAGGAATTATCTTAATTTTGGGTGTAAAGTGGCTGATCTTTTCCTTTTTTTTTTTTACACATTTTTTCGATTTTCTAAAAGAAAAAAAAAATGAAGAAATGACCTAGAATTTCACACATGCAAAGAACATTTTAAAATTTACATTTTCTACTAGCGATTTAGTCCAGACTGCAATAAGGGACCAACCACAAATTGAAGAAGAGCGCAAATACTTTGGAACACCCTGTATCATAAAAAGCAACAAATGACTTGAAACCATAACCCGTTATTTCACATACTATGTACAGTATTTATATGTCTTGTTATGGATATTGCACAATTATTTAGGTAGATTTTTTTTTTTTTTTTTTTACAAAAATGTATTAATTTTTTTCAAAGTTTTTTTTGCTTTATAACTAGAACAGATTTCTATAAAACTTTACAAAACTGGCAGACAAATTTACTAAATGCTACATAAACATTATTCTGAAACATAAAATTCACACGTATAATATTTTTTGAGATATGAGCATTTACAGTTAATACTTTTTTTTACAGCGCATGCGGGAAAGATAGAAAATATATATATATTGCATAGGATGAAAACTAGATATATTTTGCAGCTTTTGTCAAAAGTTCATTTGAGTAGAGTGAATATTAAGCAAATTGTCGGCAAAAGAACAATTTAGATTTTCAGTATTTTCCAGAGTTGAAATTTCATAAGGAATTTTTCCCACATGCTGCGTATTTAATTTGAAGATCCAGTTATTGTAATCACGTTTCAAAAGTTCTTTTTTGTGAAAAGCCCCTTATGAACTCACAAATCTTAGTAAAGAAATAAATAATACGATAGAGTTACAAGCCCATAAGGGGCTTTTCCCAAAAAGAACTTTTGTAACGTGATTGAAATAATTGGATCTTCAAATTAAATATGCACCGTGTAGGAAAAACCCCATATGAAATTTTAACTCTGGAAAATACCTAAAATCTAGCTCGTTCTTTCGCCGACAATTTGCTTAATTTTTACTCTATTCAAACGAAATTTGACAAAAGATGCCCAATATATCTCGCTTTCAACCAATGGAATATTCTATCTTTCGCGCATGCAGAGCAAAAAGATATTTACCATAAGTGCTCATATCTTAGCGAATATTACACGTGTGAATTTTATGTTTCAGAATAATGTTTATCTAGAATTTTGTCAATTTGTCCGCGTTTTGTAAAGTTTTATAGAAATTCGTTCTAGTTATAAGCAAAAAAACTTGCCAAAAAAAAAAAAAATTATCTGCATAAACAATTGCGCAATTTCCAGAATAAAACATAGTGTTACAAAATTGTAAATAATTGTGTTTATTTTTTTATTTTTTTTTGTATAAATTCTTTCAAAGAGGCTTAGTAAGTTGATAAAGTGCTATTTGTGCATTTCTAGTCGTTTTAGCGTTGAAATAGCCTTAATTTCCCTTAAAAACGCATTAAAAAGCCCCGATAAGGCAGGTAATGGATTTGGCGACAAATTTGGCGACTTTTTCCCACCTTGGCGATTTTTTTGGCGACCTTGGCGAGAAAATCCTTATTAGGGATATACCAAATATGGAAGCTGTAAGTTGATTGGTTGACCACTTTCTAGAGTTTTCTCGAAAAATCTGGGTTCCATGGAACAGTATATAAGAAGCGCTTTCTCGCAAAGGCAGTCAGTTCAGTTCAGTTTTCAGCCAGCTTCGCTAGTGCTTGCATTGCTCTTGAGCCTCTTTGGAAGAGACTTGCTTTAAGTGTTATTGCTATACAGTTTGTACTGTGGATTCGCTATTGACAGCTGTTGTTTAAGCTGTGTTTACTGATTGAATTGAAGCTGATACTTGGTTTATAGACCTGTATTTTTCTAGAACTTTCTGTGAATAAATTACTGAATTTTTGTAAGTTTAGCCTTTCATTCTCGGACAACTCACGAACCCCCAAGTACGCAACAATACAAATATTGTATGTGTTACGTGCAACAATGTGTTTGGGTGATCCAAAGTACTTGCGCTTTTCTTCAATTTGTGGTTAGTCCTTTAATTGCACTCTGGACTAAATCGATATATGAGTTTCCTAATGTTCTTTGCATGTTTGAAGTTCCAGGACATTTCGACGAGTACTTTTTTATTTATTTATTTATTTATTTTTTAGAAAATCGAAAAAAAAGTAAAAATTCAAATAATTTGATCACCCACTGTATAAAGAACATGTTATACCTCATACATTTCAGCAAAAGTTTTGTCCTGAAGAGGAAAAGGGAACTAATAAAAAATTAAAAAATAATGTAAATGTTTTGAACTACACTGTAAAAAGTAATGCTTGAAATGCCTTTTTGCTGTAGCATGTAATTACGAGGATTCTTTTCATTATCTGTCTGAACTTTTATGAGGCTACAATATACATTCATGGAGATATAATGAATTCTATAAAAAAATGGACACTTTTTTAATTATAAGACGTGGAATTTCGACACAGTGCAAAACCACTTTCAGGAAACTTGACTTACTACATTAGACACAGCATACTGCAATCAGCATAGAAAAACATTAAACAATTAATGAAATATGAACATTTTTACTAAATTTTTAAATTTTTAACTGCGCATGCGCCAGATTAAAAAAACTAATTAATTTGTATAGTACAATCGCCAAAAGTATTCAGCTACTTATATGAAAACTCCAAACAAATATCTTGTAAATTCAAAAAATTGTGCGTTATAGAATGAACAGAATTTCTGTTTTTCTCTTTTAAAAAAAAAAAAAAAAAAAAAAAAAAAAGGATGATAGGGAATTCGATCAATATTTATTTACAATCAGCCAACACAGTATTACCATTGGATTGAATCAAAATAAAAAGGGCAGTAAAACCCCTTATAGTTTACCTTTTTACGTTGAGAGAAACTGAAATTATGTTTATTGTATTTCTCATAATGTTTTGAATAGGCACGATATGTGTTTGTGGTTTTCATGTAAGTACCTCAATAATTTTGACTATTAAATTATGTAATTGATATTTTTTTTAAAGCTTGCGCATGCGTAGTTAAAAATTATTTTGTAAAAATGATCATATATTTCGTAAGATATTTAACATTTTCGCATTATGATTGCAGAATGCTGTGTCTAATGTAGTATACTAAGTTTCTTAAAAATGGCTATTTACTGGGTCTAATACCCTACGCGTTATAATTAACCCTTTCATTCCCAACTTTTCCCCTCCATAAAACAATAAATCTTATAATTAGTCATAATTGTTTTTTAAACGTAATGTATATAAATATTTTTTTTAAATAGGAGTTATAGCAGATTACGAATTAATATAGCTAACAAAGCAACTGATAGATGTTTTTTTATGTTTAATATAACCACTGATGCCATTAAAAATCATAATTTTTCAATAAATAAAAATATCAAAATTTTGGAGAAATACATATTGCAATTAATTAAAATACGTATTATAAACATTAAAGAATAAAATAAAAAATATTTCAAACAGTTAATTTACTTAAATTGTCCAAAACAGGAAACTGATTCCGATATTATTATCAGAACAGCGTAAAATATACTTCCAATTATCAACAAAGTTAGTGAAGTCATCCAAAATAGGTATTTTTCGGTGGGAAAATGTATATAGATTTTAATATTGTTCATTTTGAATCAGAGGGAGTGTTAGATGGTAAGAAAGAAAATCTGAAATGTTATGATTCCAATTGGAATCACGGGGAAGGAAAGGGTTAAAAAAGTGGCAATTTTTAATGAAATCCTTAAATTTCCCTGAATATATATGGTAGCCTCATAAAAACTTTTACAGATACTTAGAAGAATCGTCCTGATCACATGCTATAGCTAAAACTCATTTTACGCGTTACTTTACATTAAAAAAAGAGTTTTTGGCCTCGTGCCCACCCCTCAGGGAGGATAGATCCAAAACATTTTTTGTTTAATTTTTTTACTGGTCCCTTTTTCCTTTTCAGGACAAAACGTTCACTGAAATATATGAGGTTCTTTATACTCCAAAATTTTCATGGCAATTTCTAAAGAGTTTTTCTTGATATTTGACAAAACGTCTAAATTCGAAAGTGTACAAATACTTATTGGTAAACAGTGTATTTGGTGCTTTTAATAACTGATACGCACTGCTTTTATTTCAGGTTATGTTTTATTTGTAATTATGAACTATAAATAAATATTTCCAATTTTGGTACTTTTTTGTGATCTGAATGTGATTCACTGTAAAATATTTGTTAAATAAGCCATAATATTCAGTTAAGTCGCGATTTTGCGTTATCAATTTATCGTATTGCGCTCTATTTTCTTTACCAACGTTTTACGAAGGTAACTTATAGAATTTTAATCGGTGATATGAAAATTTGCGGCTTAACTAATCAAAGCAAAAATGTTTAAGGTATTTTAAATAATATGGCTGTTTCCTATTTCCACTTTAATAATAATTTATTTATTATGTGTAATTAATTTACTTTTCGAATTTCTTTCAAAAGTTTTTTTAGTTTTAATCAAAAATTTCTAGTTTATCGTATATTTGTTATATTATTTTTTTCCCTTGAACTTTTCTTCAGTTTAACCATATCATAAATACTTTTCTACAGTTTAGCGCTACAAGGTAGTTCTCGAGTTTGCCCCTTTGTAACGCCCCCTCAAATTTTCCATACCTTGGTACCATCTTTTGTAGAATTCTACTCAAAAATCCGGAATTTTCGGAATTTCCCCCGGAAAATCAATTTAACCCCCTCCTCCCCCATAAAAAAAAAAAAAAAAAAAAAAAAAAAAAAAATATCTGAAATTGTAGATTCCCCCCCCCCCTTAAGTCCAGTGTTTCCATGTGTAGTTTCTTCACTGTGAAGAAATTTGGAACCGAGTTATGCTTATAAACGTGTTTTTAGACTCCTGATCCCCCCCCCCCCTCAGGGAGCATAGGAGGGGTGGGAATTTTGCAAAAGTTGATGTATATAATTTTAAGTTGAATGCAGACCTAATATCCATGCAAAGTATCGTTGAGTACCGTCTAGCCGTTCTCACATGATACCCGGACAAAAACAATATCACACACATACTGACAGAGCGACACACACAGAGAGAAAATTTTCTGAAGTCCTTTTTTGCGTTCACGATGCTTGAAACGTGAAGATATCGCAAAATTTTTCGATTCTGAGTAATTTACAGACAAAAGTCTGATTTTATTAATGCAGATTAGAATTAATTTCGTGATTTTCAATTATTTTAATGACTTTGTCGAAGTTTTATCGTCGTCAGTTAACAAATGAAGATTTTAACACAATAATTTTTAATTATTTAAAATTTTGTTAAATAAGTTTTTTTTTTTTTTTCTACCAAAATGATTTTTTTAAAGCTACTTCATAAGCTTTATATTTAGAGCTCGAAAGTTTAATTGTAATAGAGCTTTATGATTCATCTGAAATCGACAGGTTTTACTATCTGTATTTTAAAAGTTGTATGAGAAAATTTAATAATGAAATATTTATTCAAATTTTCTATGTGGAACTATAGTTAAAGCACATAAAACAATTTAACTATCCTTAAAATTCCCAAAAGACTACTAATTTTAATTATTTATAATATAGTAATCACTTTTGAATATTTTAAAATTACTATTAAAATATTTTTCTATTTAGAGAAAGTTTTTTAAATAAGAAAAAGAACTTTTATTGAAAATATAAAATAATAAGCAATATACTTAAAAATTAAGTAAGACAGAATTTATCGATATACTTTAAACATTTCCTTATATATAAGTTGATTTTAAATGTAAAGAAAATAAATGTAAATATTTCTGTTCACTTTCACTTATTCACAATTCGAAATAAGTTCTATTCTCTAATATGGTAGGCGGGAGGTGCCGAAATCGAACTTAAGTTGCTCTCGTCGACTTAGCTCTTAAGTATTTTTCATGATTTTATCCAAAACTTGACTAAATACAGCTAGTTTCCCTTAAATAGCCCCTCCCCCACGGTGCGCATCCCACCCAGGTGTAGCTCCCAAGCGTAATCCAGCGCACCCACTATCAATAATTTGATATGTCTACTTCTTAATTTTGATAGTAGATGGCAGCACCAAAATTAAGATTAAAAATTTTTATTTAAGAAATCTTACGTATTACAAATATTAATAATTTAATAAAATTAATAATTCATTTCTTATAAACTGAATTTTACGCCATTTGGTTGTTCATTTTACTATAATGCATGCAAATGTTAATTAATCTTAGTATGTTAAAGAAGTTATTAGTTAATCGAATCCATTTCTGAAAATAATTATTACAGGTCTCTATTTGTCTTTCTTTAATTTCTGTACTTTCTTTACCAATTTGATTCTCTCTTTCCAAATAAAATCTGTGTTTCAAAATTAAACCTCTAAATAAAATTAATTTTATATGTTCTTCAGGTAAAAATTACCAAATGGCAAATCTATTAAATAAATAAGAATTATACAGTAGGTGATCAAATTATTAGAAACTTTTAACATTTTTTCGATTATCTGAAAAAATGCGAGGCAAAATGACTTGAAACTACTTCATACATGCAAACAACATTTAAAAACTCATATTTTCCACTATCGATTTAGTCCAGAATACAATTAGGGGACCGACCACAAATTGAAGAAGAGCGAAAATTCTGTGGATCACCCTGTATCACAAAAAGCTACAAATGACTTGTAATTTTAATAAAATGTTGCACATACTGAATACAATAATTTTGTGTTTTGATGCGGGAATTGTGCAATTATTTAGGCAGACTTTTTTTTTTTTTTTTTTTTTTTTTTTCAAAAATTACTAATTTTTTTTGACAAGTTTTTTCCTCATAATAAGAACGAATTTACACAAAAATGCACAAAACTTGCTGAAAATTTGAAAAAAAAATTAGAGAAGCATTATTGTGAAACGTCAAGTTCCCACATTTAATATTCGTTGAGATATGAGCATTTTTAGTAAATATTTTTTACTGCACATACGCGAAAGATAGAAAAATTTTTAATGTGTAGTTTAAAAGCTAAATATATTGAGCAACTTTTTGGAAAAGTTCATTTGAATAAAGTAAAAATTAAGCAAATTGTCGGCAAAAGAACGACCTAGATTTACGCATGCCGCGTGTTTAATTTGAAAATCAGGTTAATTTCAACCACGTTCCAAAAGATCTTTTTTGCGAAAAACTCCTTATGAACTCACAAATCTTAGTAAATAAATAAACATATGTTAAAGTTACAAACCTGTAAGGGGTTTCTCACCAAAAAAAAGAAAAAAAAAACTTTTGCAGTGGGGTTGAAATAATTGGATCTTGGGCTCTGAGTTACAAGGGACTATTATGCAAGTATACACAGATATATATAGGCAGACATATGCAGCTGGATGGGGGGGTTGAAGGGGGCAATAACCGTCCTGAGATAATATCTGGTTATGTAGCGATTTAATCATTCATATATATAATTATTTTAAATAATATAGTTTAAAGAAAAATGATTTGCTGAGTGATGCAAATAGGAAGTTGAGGCTTTTGATCATTAAATTTAAACTCCAAAAGAGAGAGAACAGTAAAGTTCTAAGAAGTTATGTATGTACTCTAATTCATTAATGATAGAAGTTTGTTAAAAACGTTAATGTGTTGAAAAAGAATAAATAGCATAATTAAACATGTATGTGATTTAAAAAGCAAGTATGCAATGTTAAGATTGTGTTGATGAAATTTAACAAATAATTAAACAAAACTTTATTAAGGGTTTCGTCTTAACTATATAATGTATTTATACATTGAGAACATATAATGCTGGGAAGGAAAAAAGCAAACTAATAGATATATGGCTTTTAGTTAATGAAATTTTACTTGAATTTAGTAGTATTTATTTAGAAAATTAGAATTTATAATGTTAATCATTTTGTTAACTACACAAATTAACCTTTTTTTTTTTTTTTTTTTTTTTTTTTTTTTTTTTTTTTGCCGTGATTGTTATATTTCAGATTGTTTAGTTATCAATCAATACTGACTATTACATATGGAAGAGTTAATCATAAATTTAGCTTCACTCCAAAGTTTATTGAAGTCTATTCTCATTGAATGTTCTAATTGGCAAAACAAAAAAAAAAAAAAAATTATGCCGACTTAGAGTTGATAATTTTAGGAAGCAGAAGACATTGAAAATATTTACAATTAATATTTTTAATTCTATCCAACGTATAAGAATTTTATGTTATTTTAACAAAATCGGAAAAAAAAAATAACCAAGATTCGAATTTTAACAAATTATGCATAGCTCGACATTGAAATTTAAACTCCAAAAAAGAAAAAAACAGTAAAGTTCTAACAAGTCATGTATGTACTCTGATTCATTAATGAAAGAAATTTATTAAAAACAGTAATGTGTCGAAAAATAATAAGTAGCATAAAGAATTAAAAATTTCGAGTTCTATCATTTGACTGCAGAAATTCGTTTGTAGGTGCTGTGAGTTGAATGTATGATTTTTCTTTTTTAATGGCATGAAAGTTAAAGAGAGTGAATATTAAACTTCGTAATGTTCATGCAGAACTGTGGCAAATCGTTATGTTTTTAGGACAGATCACTTTTGTTTCTCTCTACATGATTATGACTTTCTGTTTTTGAAAATTTATAACAACTGGTCATCGAATTAGAAGAATATTGCATAAATATCTATTTTCTGTTGAGTATAAAAATCGATGTTTGACAGTTCCTGTAACAATATTTTAAGACAATACGGGATTTTTGTCTAGCGGCATTCAAACAAACTGTCTGTTTAAAAAAATCATGCTCTAAATTAATTACATCCGCATAATTAAAGAAGATTAAACATCAGTTTGTTTCAGTTCATTCCAGGTTGTTTCCCATTTTAAATGTCAATTATTATTGTAAAATAATACTTTTCTTTTAATAAGAGAGTGGAGATAATTGTGCGAGTGCGGTAGCTTTATTCACATTCAAATTTGTCTTTATGTAAAAAAAAGAATTATTGTGTAGTGAACGCAAACACTTTTGTTGAATAATGCATAGAATTAGGCATTATTGTGTGTTCGCGATGTGTGTTCACTATTCTACATTAAAGCTTTTTTTTTTCTTCTTTAAACAAAATTTTGGTTGAAGTTCCTCAAACATATAAATTCCCCAATTCGCATAATAATTACAAGGGTGAATGAAAAGAAGGAAAAAGTTACATGCCTAATAAAAAAATAATATTTATTAACAACAGATAGAAAATACAAAATGGAAAGGATGTGTGTATTTGTCGATCACTTTTTCACATAATCACCAAATTTATTCAGGTTCTGAATGTATGTGTAACTTGCTCAATCGGGTTTGGTAAATATTACGGCCTTAATTATTAACAGCGTTCTCAGCAGCTACATTTATATCACTGTCTGAAGCCAACCTTACGCTAAATAAATGTTCCTTTAATTAAAAAAAAAAAAAAAAATCTCACTTGGTGCTAAATCTGCGCAATAATGGAAGTGCTACCAGACGTGCCACTTTCCAGAATTTCTTGAATTTGGTGCCTAATGTATAGCATTGAGCCTGGCATATTGATGCAGGAAGATGACACCTTTTCACTCAATGCGCATACGAATTATTTGCCTGTAATACACGAATCAGGCTTGAACCTCCAAGCGAGATTAAAATTTTGCTTTTCTAAACGTCTTGCGATATCAATCACTCTTATGCGTTTGCGTAAGAGGGATATTTATGGCAATGTAAGAGTGATAGTATAAGAGTAGAAGTGTAAGAGTCTTACACTACTTACCCGCACAACTACTGGAGAACAAGCGTCATCCATCTCTACTCTGGATAAAAGATATTTTCCTCTCAATTATTACATTTCAAATGCTATTGCTTGTAACCCCCCCCCCTTTTTTTTTTTCTTTTTGATCAACCCTCGTACTCATGAAAATTATAAAAGTGGTGCGGCAATAGTATTGTGTAGTTATTTCAATGCACTCATCTAGCTTGTTTTGAATTTTTTTTCCATTTATCACTATTACAATAAAATTAATTAAACTCTTATTACTGTCGAGGTGATTACCGGAATTAAATTTATGTGTGAAACATTTTTTTTTTCCCTTTCTCTCGTAGATACTTCATGATCACTAAAAAGTATGCTGAGAATCTGACTACTCATTCATTAGCTATATTTTAACTTAACTATTGAAATGTCAGATAAAAATGTAATTGCGTGAAAAATCATATTATAATTAATTGATGTTGTAATTTTAGGGACTTTGGGAGTCTTATAAAATAAATAAATATGTACATTCACAAAGAGAAAGAGTTTTGCATATCTTGAATTGAAATAAATAATCTAGAATAAACTTATTAATATTTTCTTTACGCGGTTTAGAAATATTCGCGCAATACTGATTAAAGTAGACTTATATATGATAAAACATAATTTTAATAAGTGTACTGACACCTTAATTTTAAAATAATTTCAAGACCGTATATCTAACTTGAATTTCGTTTTCACAATATAAGCAACAAAGGAATTAAGTAAACCAGGACAAAATTGTTCCATTGAAAATCGAATTATAGTTGTTCAATAAACATGGACTTTTTAAACTCCAGAGTTTTCAAAGTATAAACATTTTCGGATTTTTTTTTTTTTAAGTAGATTTATCGATTCCAAGAATGGACACGTATTTATTGAATCATGTTAAATTCCAATAGATTTTTCGTAAAGAACAAGCTAATCTTACAGCCAACTTGTCAAATTCATGGACGCGTACAGAGCTTTGAGTGTTTTTTTAATTTTATCCATTATTTATGAATAATCACTATTCTCTGTAGTCGTATTACTCGTGTATATGTACGGTATTTCAAGCAAAATTGTGCTTTACCGAAAATCGTCGATAGCAAAATTTGGAGTAACTCTCCTCATCTTTCAGTTTCTCGTGATTTCAAATTTCTCATTAACTAATATTTGCTGAACTGTTTTATTTTATAATACAAAAAAAAAAAAAAAAAAAAAAAAAACTTTTTAGCTTTCAGAAGCTTTATGAAGTAAATCGTTAACGTGTAATAATGTGAACGCGAATGATACATTCAATTGAAATGTTTCATAGTCATATCAAACTTTTGAAATCTGTTTTATCTATATGTAATTAATAATAATAATAAAATTGCACTAGAGGACTGGCGTTATTGTCTTTTAGTTATTACGTAAGTAATAATATTCAGAATCTAGTGAAACTCATTAAAAAATATATGATGATGCATAGGAAGACTGTATAATATTAATTATATAGAGATTGGAATGAAATTCTAACGTAACATAAACAAACATTTTTCATGAAATATATCAACTATACGGATACCTCAATAGTGCAAATTGTTTATCTGCTATATCCGAGAATAATTTCTATTTAGATGAGGTAACTCAATAGAAATTATTAATATAGCTAAGATAATCGATAAATTCTAATTGATTTTTCGTAAAGAACAACTAATCTTACTGCCAGACAATCAGATTCGTGGGCATGTACAGAGCTTTGTATATTATTTTTTCATCATATCCATCATTTATGGGTAATTACTAATCTCTAGCACATATATATGGTATTCCTGGTATAATTCTATTTTACTAAAAGTCGTTGATATAGAATTTTGGAGCAATTTTTTCTTATCTTTCGGTTTCTCGCAAATGCAAATGTTTTATTAACTGAAATTTGCTGTACTTTGTTTTATTTAGAATACAAGAACACTTTTCACCTTTCAAATGCATTATGAAGTAAATCGTTAACGTGCAATAATGTGAACACGCCTTCAATTAAAATGTTTCACAGTCGTATCAAACATCTGAAATTATTTTAATTATACATAATTAATAATATTCAGAATTTAGCAAAGCTGCATTTCATTATATATATATATATATATATATATATATATATATATATATATATAAATATATATAATATATATGATAATGCATTTGCTTGATATTTGTTCTAATGTTTTGCATGTATACCCAATGCATCGCTCGTTTATTGCAGTGCTTCTCGATGTTGTTAGGTAACTTGTTTATTTCTTAAATTAACTTCTTCGTGAGTTTATCCATATATTTTTATTCAGTAATTATTTAAAACTAAGCAAGACTGTATAACATTAATTATTTAGAGATTGAAATGAAATTCTACTATAAGGCAAACCAACTTTTTCTAACGAAATATCTCAACTATACCATTCTTACTTTGATAATGCACTAGTCTAAAATGCATGGCAGTTTATATTCATTTAGTTTATAATTAAAGCAGTTCGTTATTAATTGTTGTTAGGGAAAAGAATATTTTCTTAAGGTGGCATGCTTCAGCTTAAGTATTTTTAATCCAAATAAAATTGTGTCTTCCTGACAAAGACTAAGCGTTTTTTCGTGTAGGTGACAAACTTCTCGTTCAAAGTCTGATGTTTGATGCAAAAGCCACTGACGTGGATGTTAAGGCCTGTCAAGTTTCGAGTGATACGCTGCCAAAAAAAATTGAGTAAGTTGCTTAATAGTGTGTTCTTCCATTTGTAATGAAGTATTCTTTGAATCTAAATTTCGTGTTTCGCTTTAAAATAAGCGTTTTACTGTAAAAATTTCACTAAAATGAAAATTCACCTTCTGTGCGGTTTAAAGTTTTTAATTTTTAATGCCCCACAAAATCAATGTTAATTTATCATATGTGTCATAATAATTTTCAAAATAAGATAATCAGTAAAACAAAATGAGTTAACAACTTTTTACTCATAGATTTTTAAAAATTCGGTTTAAAAACCTTTTATGTTTATGATAAATAAGCTCATCTGATTCTCAAAATAAATAACGTAACTATGAAACATGGTATTTTTATAATATTGAAAAACTGCATGTTTTTGTTTACTGAATTACCAAAAAGGAATATTTTTATCATATATTGTGCAAAATCGTGATTTTATTATTATTATTATTATTATTATTAACCGTAAAAGGAGTAAATGAAAATTGGAACAACTTCGAATCAAAATGATATTATTAAAAGAAAAAAAAAAAAAAAAAAGTGCTAGTTAACTACTATTTTTCACAGATTATAATGTATTTTGTATTTTTTGAGACGGCACACAAAATAAGTTTAAAACTGATGTCAATTTAAATAAATTCAAATTAAGGGATCTTATTTTTAACGAATTTAGTTATTATATACATTACAACATACATACATATTTATATACATACATATACAGATACACACACATATTATATATATATTACAACATACATACATATACAGATACACACACACACATATATATATATATATATATATATGTTTTTGATTGGAAATCGCACATTGAAATTAGTTTTAAATTCATTTCCGTGTAAATAAAATTATTAATCAACATATAATATTGGCATGTATTCATGTTCTAAATGAACTGAATTTTTAATTGGTAAATACGCTATGCTTTCAATTAACACACAAATAAGTTACGTACTGTACATATTTATGTGCAGTTTGAATTTCAGTATAAATAATTGTATTCGTGTGTTATTGATTAGAATTTTCAAATAATTCTAAGAAGTAAATGTAATTTAAATTAATAAACACACACACATTATGAGCATTTAGATTTCCATTGCGTACTTATAGGATATTGCAATAGAAAGTGATAATAAAATACCGACGAAATGATAAAAAATAAATTCTTTAATTCAAAGAAATTTTACATATTCGCTAAGTGAAAAACAAAACCAAAAAATATTAAATTTTTATTGTTTGTATATCCAAATATAGTTTATAATATGTGAAACATCATACGACAAAAGTTATTATTTTTTTTTAATATATAAAATTCTACTAAAACATTTTGCAATTCATAGAATTAGTGCATAAAATATAGTAAATAAATATAGAATGAAATACAAATTTTCAGAAATTAGGTTATTAAAAAGGTTGTAAATAACGTGAAAGTTTATGCAATGCATTTTTTAAAACAACGATATCTTAAAAATATACTAAATCAGTTGGGATATTTGTAATTTTCCGGATCATACCTTTAAAACTTTTGTGTATGATATTAAAAATGGATTATATGTCTGTAAATATATTATAACACAAAATTTAATGAAAGCATTTGCTGCTGTGTCTGCAAAATTTTGATCAGTCTTTTACATGTTTATGCATATCTTTTTTGCAATAAGTAATGAAAAGTTCGTTTTAGTAGAACAAAGTAGTAATTTTATATATGTCATTACGATCTAATACTGAAACACATAAAATTAAAAAAAAAAAAAAAAAAAACTTGCGACATTTTTGCTTAAGGGAAACGAAATAAGATGGTAATGGAAGTTGAATATGTAAATCTTCTCTCTTATTTGATCATTTAATGAATTTACGCTTCTATCCAGTGAATGCAGTTTTTCTGTTATCTGTGTTTAAATGTGAAAAACTGAACTTTAGGTTTAAACTTTAGGTTTGAACTTCCCTATTACGTTTTTGAAATTATTTTTAAAACTATCGGTTTTCTTTATTGATTAACCATGCAATTTTTTTTCCTTCCAATTTTCAATCTTTTTAACCTATTGCATATAATTTGAGAAAATTTTCTAAATCTTGCTAAGTAAATTTTATTAAATATTTATTATGCTTTTTGACAATGAAAATTAATAGATTTATGTTCTATAAACTGTGCTATCTTTCATACTAGCAGGCTACGCCCGCTTCGCTGGTCACTAAATTTAAATGAATTTTCAAAAGAATTGAATCACTATTTATTTTTCATATCACATTTTAGGCTTTGTAACATAATTAAAAGTTCCTTTTGAGGCCAAAAAGTCAAAATAACGTATAAAAAAAATAAATTAAATTATTCTTCCATTTTGCACTCGTTTTGCAACAATGAACTATGGTCTTATGGGAATGATTCGGAAGAACGAATCAACAATTGTTTACAAATTTAATGGATTATGTATGGGAAATAAGTAGTCTGTAATTTAAAAATTGCAGCTCCTAGAACTTCAAAACTGATAATTTTAAAAAAGTTATTCATTATTCTTTAATATTAAACTGTTTTTGTTTAATATTAGACTCTTATTTTAAGTTAAAAACAACCGAATAATATTGCGTTGTGAAACTTTGCAACGTAATATCTTTAACTTGATATATATAGTGTCCTCACAAAAAAATGAACAGTTTTTAGAGCTCTTTTAAAAAAGTATAACATGTATTCAGTATCTTTTAAAAAAATTCATCAGTTTTTACTAAACAAAATGACCGAGTTTCATCACCAAAGTAGTTAAATCTAGACCAATCAAAAATGGGAGTCGTCCGCCCGGATGTGTTCCTCCGACAAACTCTTTGCTTTATTTATATAGTTAGTAGAAATTTGACATATTTATTAGAAATGTGTATACAGAAATATCAATTACATTCTACTGTCCAATTATTGGTATACATTTTTATGCAAATTATTTTGACTCTGATTTACATTTATTTACCGAGTCATACAAGAAGCTTTGAGATTATTACAGAGCCATTTGAAAGTTTATTGATAACTTAAGTTCGTTAATATAGTTGTGTCAGTATATTTTAATATAATTTATTGATAATAATTTTACAACTATTTTAAAAATAATTAGTGTATCCCAGCCTTACATAAAAAGTTCTGCCAAACTATAATTTGTGGACCACGCCGAAATTTTCTGAATTGCTCATTCTCACTGACAAATTTTTTTTTGTCTTTTCTAATGAAATTATTGCTGAAAGATCGATAAAATTTTCTTTTCACAACATCACATAATGGATTCATAATTATTAATAAGTGAAATAACGAAACATTCTCCCGTTAAGCAAATCATAAACGAAAAAGAATGCTTAATCAATATACAATTCGAAAACAGACTTAAAGCTAAATTCCAGTCAGTATCGAAATCTGATTTTTGCTATCTATAAAAATTGAATATCTGTTGGTGAGTGAAAAATCAATACAAAATCTTATTCAATTTTCAAAATAATTATTTCTCAAAAAAAAAAAAAAAAAAAAAAAAAACGTTTAGAATATTTTATTTAAATTAGTTTGCTTCATATTTGTGAAATTGTTATTTTTTTTTTATCATTATTTCTACAAATACATTTCTATTTCTAAATTAATACTGTTAATAAATCATTGAATTTTATGTAATAAATCTGGTGGTCTTTCAAGTCTAAAAGATTCGCCAACTCTTATAGAGCTCACGAAGGCATGCACGTTGATGATTTCGTATATCAACCGAGAAATTCAAAAAAAAAATTTTACCTAGATCTGTCAATATGAATGTAAATAAGCAAATATACTCATTTATATACTGTGTAAACATTACCTAAGTGTGGGAATAAGTGTAATAAGAAATAGACATTTCAAAAGAATATCACAATAATAGTGAGTACTAACGTGCAGTTAACTTAAAAAAAAAATTCTGTCAACATCTGAAACAATGTTTTATACTCAATCTCCATTACCATCCTGCTTAAAATAGATAAGCGGTTTCTCTTCTTCAAGTCTTGTTATGAAGAGGGAAAAAAAAAAACACATTAGTTTATATCTATATAAAGTTGTATTTTGCCTTGTTTGTATTTATTATAAATTTTTATTGTATTTATTTATTTTATTTTATTTTTATTTTTATTTATTTATTTTTTTTACTCACTAAAGTATTTGTCTTGACGCATAAATACTGTTGACCATGAAGATAGTTTTTGTAATTTTTCATTAAACCTAAATAATAACAATGAAAAGAAAAAAAAAAAAAAAAAAAAGCTTTGTTTTGACAAAAAATTAATCAAACTTTTTTAGTCAGCAGGTTTTATCATTAAAGAATTAAATTTTATCAAAAAGTTTTATGAACAATCTCGTGATTAAAATACAGCATTTCTTTATTTAATTTTATTTCTTTTCTTTTCTTCTTTTTTTAAGAATGCAGTTATTTATTATTATTACTTTTTTTTTTTTTTTGGGGGGGGGGGGGGATTTTCCTTTAACCCCTATTTGTCCAAGATTTATGTACATGGCTTTCAAAATGAGATGGAAACGAATAATATGATATAATAAATAATCTTAGACTTATATAACTTCTCTGTGTGTTGGTTATATAATTTTGATTTTTATACCTTTTTAAATATTAATCTTTCTTGAAACATTCTTTAAAAAAGATATCCAAATTATCTTTTTTAGCATGTATGTACTAAAACTATCAGTAATCATGTGAGATATGCATTAAATATATTTGAAATCGAAACATAAATTTACCTAAGCGTGTCAGTGTAGGACACTCTGTTAGTAGTTACCACTTTTAAGTTTAAACAAGGAAAATGAGCATTCTGTGTCAATCTTAGGTTCACCTCGCATTTACTTTTGGTGTTAAAACCCTCCAAATACAATGTCTTGAACTAAAAATATTTCAAATCATATATTCTACAATAAGATAAATTTAACTAAAACAATAAACCAAATTTTCTTTGATTTGCTTGTGCATATTTCGAGCAGATTTTTTTTTTTTTTTTTTTTTTTAATTCTTTGTATTTTTGCAATATTGTATAGCAATTTTATGGGTGTTCACTACCGATTCCACAATCATCATTGGCAGTTATGGTAAATCCAGTCCATTATTGAATCACTTGATTTTGAGGTGGAGAACTAGTAATACACACGGGGAGAAGGGGGGGGGGGGTCGTATTCTTCCATATTTGGAATGTCGAATAGAATGAGAGTTCTTTTCTTTAAAAAACGGATCATTATATATCGATACATTCATACTATTTTTTTTTTTTTTGCGAAGAGATTTGCATTATTATTATTATTATTATTATTATTTCTCTTTTAATAATACTCAGAATCCCTCTCTATATATAAAATCGCGATTGGTTTGCCTCGACATTCATAATAAACAATATTATTTACAAATTGACTCAATTTAAACAAAAAAAAAAAAAAAAAAAAAAAAAAAAAAAATGAATCGCTTTTAATTGCAATATATACTTGAAACCACAAAATTTCTTACATCTAATTTTTTTCAGTTTATGGTACAAGGCTATATATTCTTCTATTTTCTATTAAAACATTAATGCAACAGTTTTTATTTTTATTTTTTTTTATTAATTGGATCTATATTTTCATCAGTAAATATATCGTTTTGCCTTTTATTTTGATTTTTCTGAAACAATTTAAAATATCTACTACTGGAAAAGAATAAAATGGCAAAGAAAAAATCTCGTAAGTGTCAACAACTGAAACAGATACGTGTCCACTACTGCGTCTCTTACTTGCACATTTTAAGTTCTCCAGAAAAATATTTGCTGGAGTGCAAAAGTGCTTCAATTAGCAACGTTCGCGGTATTGTCTATGAACATAATGTTTATCGAATTATTGAAGGCTAATCTCTGAAATTCTCACAAAAATTAAGAACGATATAGAAAAATAGCCTTAAAGTATCCATTATTTTCACAATCACCCTTAGTACATATATGAAAATAATTTATGGGGGGGGGGGGCATTTTGTGATGCATTTGCATAGTTGCCAATATTTCTAATTTTTAAATCAGATTTACCCCCCCCCCCCCCCACTATTTAAAAAAAAGAATCCGTCACATATATTTTCGACGATTAAATAAACCGAAAACATTTATAAAAACTTTCTGATATGAATTCTCCTTTGGGAAAACGGGAGACTTTTGGCACCTATGAATTTACATAGATTTAAAAACATTTAAACTTAACTCAGTCTGAAATTTTTTCGCTTTTAATTATTATATCTATTATCTATTATATTATATTTTTTTATATTTTTAAATACAGATTTTCTCGCAGGTATCTTAGTGTCTTATAAAATTTACATAAATGCTTATTTCCAAAAAGAAATCTTTATGAAATATATATTAATTTTTTAAAGATTTTTAAATGAAACATAAAATAACTTTATATTTTTCTTTACTTTATCATCGACGACTTGTATAATATTTTGTAAAATATTTATTTATCTCTACTTGAATTTTCTAATTTAATTAAGGACCCAACCCCCCCCCCCCCCCCCCACACACACACACAAAAGGCACTCCCCTCAAGCCTTGTACTATAACGCAGTGAATTAGCCTAGATCCTAAAACAAACACCAATACTAATTCAACTAATTAAAATTGTGGGTTTTATAAAAATAATTGCATTTCACTACATCCAAAATATGTGATTTTTAACTTTTACTATGAAAAAATCTTTAATAATTATAGCTTAGAATATCGGAAAGTATTTATTTCTTAAAATTTGAAAAGGGATATCCAAAATTATGCATATATGTATTACGTATCTTTTAGCTCTCTGGATCAGGTAAGTATATAGATTCTAGTTATATTAAGCTTTTCCAGGAAAAAAAAAAGTGATTAAAAACTATACACTATATCTTACTGCACGTATTTATATAGCATGGCATTTATTTATTTATTTATTTATTTATTATTTTTTTATAGTAATGTTTTATATCGAGTATTGATCTTTAGAAAGTATTTTTAAATTACTGTTCTCTTCTAAAATAATTTATTTTAAAATAGTTTTAAAATAGCGGTTCATTAATTGATAAAATTTTGTCTTTTATTTGACATAGTATCAATGTCGGCAACACATTCAAATAATATGTATCACACACTATTTAAATTAGATTATTAAGAGAGATTTCAAACCTTAAATTTCTAATAAATGACGTATAAAACATTAATATACTTTTTTTTCTTCTGTGTAAATTAAAAAATTTCTTAATTTCTTAATACTGTTATGGTTTTTATAAAATTAATTAAATGATTAGTGTGAAGAAAAAACTGAATTTTCCGTAGATTTTAGCTAATTCTGTGGATTTTCTTCATGAACTGATATAGACAATTTTTCAAAAGTAAATCATGCTACATTTTTAATGTAATAAAATAATAATACAAATCATTTCATGTATATTCGAAAAAGAATTTTCTAATATGCATATCATTGCTTGCCGTGGAAAGAATCTATCGTGATAAATCTCTGATAGATATTATCGATGAGAAGCTGAAGAATAATTTCTTACAGGAGGCAACCACATACGTGATCTTATTGAAACAAGGAATATTAAGATATGGAGGAGATGTACAGAAATGTTCATTCATGACATTTATGCTATTCATTCCAAGCGTAGTGGAAGTGAAATGAAAAGTAAGAAAAATTCATCAACGCAGCCAATGCAAATCCTAGATGGACATATCACTTTTGACACACCAACTAAAAAGCTGTAATAAAGCATTATAAGGATTTGAGTCGTCAACACCAATGAAGATTTTAATGATATTACTTGTAGATAAATAGATGTCCATCAGTATCATGCCCGCGTTGGGCAGTTGCACAGCATATATTTAATAGGGTGATATTTGTTCTGGAACATTTCTTAAGTGAAAAAAAAATATTGGGGAGGGTAAATGTTTTTTTAAAAAATAGTAAAAATTATATATTACAGAATTTGATTAATTTAGAAAATATTTTGTTTTTATTACTATTGTTGAAATCTTTATACAGTTTCGTAATTATAACCGTACCATCACGTAAAGATAACCAAAAATGCTTAATTTTATAAATAATTAACAATTAACATATCTTTTTCTTTTTAATAATTCGAGATAAAAAGAGTTTCATTATTATTCAGAAAAACTGTGCCAATATGCATTTCGAGCAGAAAAAGTTTTAATTGACGCTATTGATTATAGAACTATTTTATTCTTCAAACACATTTCATCTCAGCAGACTGATAGAAATACATCACGTTAAATTAATAAGACTAAAAGGAAAAATATCTGATCTTTTCAAAGTACGTCGATTCGTTGGAGCAGGTTAGTAACAAATATTATTTTTGACCTTTTTGGAAGAATGAATGGACTAAAATTAAATCTATCAATTAGATGTTCAAGACTGAAATCGACTAAATACAGATTATGAGTTGTTATTGCTATCTCTCTGTTCTGAAAAATCATCTAGGTAGAATACAAATACAGTGCGCTGTTTGTGCACTTTTAATGTTATTTCACACTCACAATACTGATGACATACTGATTAAGGGTCTCCCACATTTCTCTATGAATCAATTCAGCCTCCACCCTCTTTTTATCATTTTTAAAATTATTTTATGTAGTTTGTTTTATAACTTTTTAAAATTGTAGATTTGTCTTTACGTAAAAATAAAATATATGTAAAATAATATGCCATATCTCAAATACAGTTTAATAAAACTCTTCTATACGTGCTGTAAGATGAATGGTTAGTCTCCAAGAAGGAATAACTCTTTTTATTTTTTATTTTGCTAATATCACTACTAATATGTTTGTGTTTATTTAATGCTAAAGCCCATTAGGTCTGCTGCTGGCTCTTTTACCAAGGTAATGTAGTTTGTCCGAAATAGATGATAGTGAATATTTCAATTAAAAATTTGATAATATTATAGAAATACAATATATATTAACAGGCAAAATATTACAAGAAAATAAGTATTTCATTGGATTGGATGTAAATGTATGCAATATTATCTGTGGAATTATTTTCAAAGGTTCTATATCCCTTTTATGTGAACGTTTTTACATATATTTGAAATAGTAAATATAAAATAAAAATGCAATGAAGCATTTTATTGTCTATTTACAAGAATATAGTTGCGATTAAACTAATTAAAAAATGCTTACTTGCATATCAGCCAGTTCTCTTTTACCATTGTCCGTATACTAACTGAAAATATATTATTTTCTGCGAAGAATTTTCTTCCTTTAATTTCACTCTTTAATGTGTAGTGCACTATTTTCTGTTGTATATCATAATTGACAACTTTTCACTTTTTAAATACCACTGTTTCAAAGTAGTTTCTTTCGTCTTATTTATTAGCAGAATTTATGTCACTACACAAAGGAATATACATGCAGTATATATTGCTATTATTATTCATTACTGGTACTCATAGTGGTACTCAAAATGCGAAAATTTTGCCAGCTGTGATATATGTGTAAAGTGTTTTATATTTCACTAATTTAAAGATTATTTGATCTTCAAAACATTTTTTTGTTATCTATATATACAACATCTATTAAAATTATGCTATCTTATTCAAAGTTAAAATTCTTCGTTACAAATAATTTTGCAGTTCCCCATCATACTACAAATATGGAAAACTTAGGTAATCATGAAAATTTCTTCCCTTGATTTTTTTCACGTTTTTACAGGTTTTGAAGTGCGAGGAATCCGAATATCACACAATCGACGTAATGTCCGTCTGTAGGGTGGTAGTTTGTTATTCTGTGTACACAGTATCTTAAAAACAAATGATCGCAGAGAAATCGGGCCAGTTTTAAAATATAACTTATTACATTGAAAAGAACCTTATTTGCTTTAACACTCAAATTTAGGAACTTCGTAAGTTATTGGAAATTTACGATTTTCTTAACATTGATGAATAGGACAAAATCTCACTTAAACGTGCATTCAAAAGAATATTTTTATCATTAAGAAGTCAGACCAGCTTTAAAATATCAGTTATGATGCTTGCATGAATATCATTTACTATGAACCTTCTAATTTGAAAACTTCGTAAATTTTTAACAAGATAGAATAGGACAAAATTTTGTATAAACGCGAATTTTGCAAGATATTTTCATCATAAAGTTGTCAGGCCATTTTTGAAATATTATTTAAGGTTATTGGCATGAGCATCATTAACTATGAATATTCTGTTTTGAAGACTTCGTAAATTATTTATAATTTGCAATTTCTTCAACGTGGCAGAGTACAACGAAATTTCGAATAAAACATTTATTATGAAGATTATTTTTATTGTAAAAATGTCAGAAAACTTTTAAAATATCATTTGTGATACTGGCTTGATTAAAATTAATTATAAAAATCATACTTTGAAAACTTTGTAAGTTATACGAAATTTCAGATGTTTCTTAATACGACAAAATAAAGCATTATTTCACATGATCTTGTATTATTTGCATTATAGAGATCGTTGCATTGGAAATAGTATAGTATTGCATGGAGAATAAAAAAGAAAACTAAATAGAATGAATTTAATCAACAAATTAGGATAAGGTAAATACATCGAACAGAATGATGGGTAGCTTACTAAATGGAACATTTCAGTCTATGACTGTGTCGAATGGTCGGCTGAATTAATTTCTCTTATCAGGATTATAGTATGTGTGCTTTGCAGTAGAAATTTTATGATATCAAATATATGACGGGGAACTGAGTAGAGTCCACCTATGTCAACTACTTTTCTTTTTATTATTTTTCCAGTATCACCTTTCTAGACCTCATTTTTATTTCAGCAGTCTCTTTACAAGATTGCGATTTATAAGTTTTAAATACGTTTAGATATTAATTGCTCTTCAAGTATATCTGAGTAAAATATACTAAAATTATATATATTGGTATTTCTAAAGAGAAATTTAATCATAATTATTCCAATTATAATAAGTTTCTGGATATTTGAATGAAAACTCCACTTTAGATAATTTAGATAATAAGTGAATACGTATATTGAAGTTTAATTTTTTGTGTGTATTTCATAATACTAGAAAATAAAAATATTTCATTCTTTTTATCTTTATTATTTCTTTTTAGATGTATATGTTAATCGTGAAATTTTCAATAGATAATATTTAATCTTTCTAAATGTGAAAGTTTTTCTTGAAGTATTTTCTTTAAGCTTTAAAAAATAGAGAAAAAGTTCAAGAAGTTTGTAGATAAAATTATACTAAATCTCTTGAACATGACTGTAATGTTAAAATGTACTTCATTATTATATTATGCTTTTGAGGAAAGATATTTCACTAGAGCTTTTCTGTATCATTTTAATGTATTTTAATTAATTTTTAAACTTGAGGAAAGAAGGTAGTATGATGATATTAAACACTTTTTAAATGTTTAACCCATAAATATCCTTTAATCCTAATGAAATCTTTTTAGAAAAATCATTTTTTAGATTGACCTTCATATTTAAATATGAATTTAAAAGACTTTATTAAGATTTAAAAGAAGGACATATCATTAAGCATTTAATTATTTTATCAATAAAGTGTTCGCAAAGAAATAAAATTGGAATAATAAAATTATTTTTTTTTTTTCTTTTTGTAATTTTTTTGCTCTCCAAGAATTTTGTTCATCTTTTTTTTTTTTTTTTTTTTTTCACAAATAAAATATAAAAATAACAATAATAGATTTTTTTTCTCAGATCATTTTTACCAGTTTAAATTGACGTCGGAATTCAAAATAAAGCACTTTCACAAACGCGTGTTTATTAAATTAAAATAAATTCTTATACTAAAAACATACAAGTAAGATTATCATACTGCATTCTAATTATTTTCAATTCGATTTTCACACATTTTGCACACTGCTTAAATTTTTGTACAAAATTTTCAATAATATCTTTCAATTTCAAAAAATGATTCCATGTGTACATAATAAAAATTAGTGAATTCGATTTAATATCAATGCTACCTTCTTCTCTTTGTTTATATAACTATTTCTTTTAGCATTTGGTAAGTATAATTTTAGTTTTTTATACAGTATTAAGTATTGATTATCTTTGGGTATTTAATGAAACATTTTCAGTTGTATATTTCAAAAATAAATTCATGTTTTATAGCAAAAATAAATTCATCTTTTATATCAAAACTTTTGTAGGTAAAGATATCCAAAATTATACACTGCAATAAGATATACTGCCAAGTTGAAACTATACAACATTAAACTTTTTAATAGAAATATTGCTACATGAAAAAGAGAAATATACTGAGGAATATACTAATATATATAACATAATATATAACTGAAATGTACTAATATATATAATATATAACTGAAATATACTAATATATATAACGACAGGAATGTTTCTTCTTTCACTGCATTACACTGCTCTAAAAATTAGTCCAAAAACCATTAATGCAAAATCTTTTGTAAAATGACCTCCTGAATCCGATTATGAAGTCCATTTTGCATTATCACCCACCGGTTTTTAGGGAAACCGCCTATTTTTATCACTTTTCAGTAATTTTATGGCTATAAATTTTATTTCTAGGGGTGGGAAGGATTAATTTTAAATATTTTTTGAGGGGCTAGAGAGTTGAAAAATTCTAAAACATGAACATTTGCAGCAAGGGGAAAATTTGGGGGGGGGGGGATTTGGCACTGAAATTATATATTACATTTATTATATTTCACTAATCAATTATTATTATTATTATGTATTATACATTATATATATATATATAGTTTTGTTTTGTTTCTTAGTGTTAAAATAATTCTTTTCCATTCTCCAAATTCATGGCCTTAAAATTATCGAACAGTGATAAAAATTACGGGAGGAGGTGACGTCCCGAGAAAACGGTGGGTGATTGGGCAAAATGGGGGTCAGGAGGTCTGATTCTGAATATTCGTATTCAGGAGGTCATTTTACATAAGGATCAGCAACAATGGTATCAAGGCTTGAAAAAAAAATTCTATTGGAGCACAATGTTATCGATTGCATGTAAACGATCTGTTGACATGAATAACAATATATATTGTTGTCGTGTTAGACATTTCTGTCCGTAGAATTAGGATGTAGGGTATTTAATTTACGCCTTGCTTGTTTCCAACTATTGTTTCCACATAAAAATATTTTATTCTGACCAGAGTGTTCGCTTGAATAAGGGATAGGATACTATAGAAAGGCCTACTAGAGAATCCATCCCTCCCAGACATATGACCCCGTAGATTATTGGTCTTAACTCCTACAACACAACACTGATCAGAGAGAATAGTTAGCGCTTGTGCCTTCAATTGCTAAATGCCGGGTTCGAGTCTTGGTTCAGTATATACCGGTTTAATTAACCCTTGAGAGCTAAAAATGACCGTAAAGCGACAGGTCAAATCAATCCAAACCTGATTGAAAAAGAAAACTTGATTTCTCTGACAATATTTTTCGTTTGCGAAATACGCTTTTAATCAAGGTAACTTTGTTCGTTTTCAAAACGTACCCCTAAGTTAAAAAGTGATAATATTTTGTCAGTTTTATTAGTTATTTCATTCTTTGAAATTAAACGAAAATTTTTCTTCTAAAATATACAACCATTGATATCCATTAGACATCTAAATTACATCCAAATGATCCATAAAAGGTACAAAATCTCTAAAAAAATGCGCACTAAAAGTCCTAGATATCCTGTACTAATTATAGATATCTGTTAGTTGTTTGAATATAGACGAAATTTAGACGTGCGATTTCGATGTCTAGTTGATGTGACATGTTAGATCAAAACAAGATTTGTGTATTTTTTCAATATCTATTAGATCAAACAAGTCCAATTATTGGATATTTGGAGATTTATCGGATAGGTAACAGACATCTAATGGATGTAAAAAAAGAGTGACATTAGTCGTACTAATAGATATATGTAGGATATTTATAGACGTTTAATGGATCACTTTTAAACTTTTATACGTGTTTATAGATGTCTTATGGGTGTAAGTGGCTGTGTGGAAACTCACATTTATTTGTAATTTTACTTGTCTTCAGTGCACTATTTTAATATACTATTCCGAAATCTTCGGTTCTCCTCCGTGGAGGATCAAAATTGTGATGGCATGTCTCCAGACCACCTCTAGGGGTGAATCCCAGACCATCGTATATTGCCCATTGCGCAGCACTAGTGTGAAGTAAAACTCAACCAAACAACCAATCCAAATCTTCGATTTTTAAAAATGTATGTTTAAACTCTTTCCATCCCCGACTAATTCTTTATAATTGAATTTAATTACCAGATTTTAAATCTGTTAGATTTTAATTTTGAATAATCACTTGCAAGGATAAAACTCTCAGTTTTGGTAATCACATGTATACATTTTATACATTTCCAAAGTCTATAATTTCATTGTTCCTCCATTTACGTGGAGTATTCGTTCCACGTGGATTCATTTTATACTAGAAAAAATTGAGTAAATAGTCACTTTCGGGAATTGGAGTTAAGAGCACCTCTTCTATAATTACTCTGTTGCCAAGCTCACGTGTAATTCCCCCCCGCCCCCCCCCCCCCCCCAAAAAAAAAAAAAAACTTTTGTTCTCCAAATGAAGAACAAACTTAAGGCACAAACATTTATTATCACCGAATTTGTATTACTTTACAAAACTTTCCTGAATACTTTACAGCATAAACGCAAAACTTCCCATTGCTTACTTTATTTATCGGATTATTCCAATGAAATTTCGCAACCACTTACAATACCTTACAATTATTGTTTGAAATCAAGCAAATGGTTCGTGTACAGAGACATCCACATTTAAATGCATTACGTCTATGGGTAGAATTTTTGATAGGTACGGTTTAACAGCTGTAGGCTGCACTAAACAAAGTGAAATGAACATATATTTATTATATACACAAAAGATTATTTCGTGTAGGATATGATATTAAATTCATTTACCATTCGTTCTACAGGGCTGCCCGAAAGAACTGGAATATACTGAGACTATACTTGTAAATTGCTGAAAGTTCATTTTAGGTTATTTTGTGTTATTAATACAGGACTATATTTCAGTACAAAATGTGGTGTGTATATAATTTATAGAAGACATACAGGGCTATCAATAATTTCTTTATTATTAAATATAATTACTGAAAGTGCTTTACTGTATTTTATCATGTCCAGGAAACCTGCTCAAGAATGAAAATTAGTTCCTTATACCCCTACGTTAAATAAAGTTTTTTTTTTTTTTTTTTTTTTTTTTTTTTTTTTTACTTAAACTTTCAGCCCCGGTTTTTTGTATAATTACACGTTTTCAGGACTCCTAAATAATAAAGTCAATTTTTTAATGGTTGATCTTTGTGTATGTCTGTTATCATCGTAACCTAAAAACAAATAATTATGGGCAATTTAAATGTTGTATTTTGAAGTTTATATGAGGTTGCTACTTGAAGTTTCATAAAGATTCATAAGTTTTAAAAGAGTTGTGCGGGTGAAAGTTGTCTGATAATTTGGAATAAACTTTTAAATTTAATAACAGCCTTGAATTCTGCATAAATGTAGGTACTATATTAAAACAGAGCTTTAAGGTAGGCAATTGTCCTCCTCACACAGAATTACTTGTCAAATAAAAGTGTTCCTAAACCTAGTTTGAATATTTTTTAGCGTAGTTTTGTATATGGTGGTGGTTATCTTACCCTTTTATCTGCAATCATTCATCTGGAATCGTTCTTTATAACATTAAAATGCATGGTAAGAGAAAGTCGTGTGAGTGCCACACCAGATTATTTCCTTTTAATTATAATGTGATTAGGCCTTTTTTTTCAGTTTTATAAGATATTGGTTGCAAAATGGAACAACAAGTGGCTTTAGTTGCTTGTTTATGGACACCTGGAACTATTTCTACGAATTATTCGTTTTATATCATGCTTTTGCCTTATAAAGAAAATGAGCTTCGTTACATAATGAAATGCTACTCCAAAAAATAATGTATCTTTATGCATTCATTGTACATATATATTTTTATCGTTCTTATGCACTGGTCTGTTATAAACTCCTTCTTTTTAAAGTTTAAGTACATACGTTCATTGAAACCTGTATTAGTATTAACTAGATATTTTACCTTGTAAATAATAACTATATGTTCTTGTTTAAAAAAGATATTGCCAAATTAAGCTAAGGAATTATATTGAATATAAAACTAACTTCAAGATTGTAAAATACCATTCCTTTCAATTCACCTTTTTGTTATTGCAACAAAAATCTGTATTCATCAAAGTGAAACTGTATTATGAAATTAGTAGTACGTCTCTTAAAATATATATATATATATATATATATATATATATATATATATATATATATATATATATTGTCTCTTTCTTTTCAGAAGTCTCAAAAATAACAAAATCACGAGCTGACCAAAAATGAATTGCACATATTGACAATGCGTTTTAATATAGCATAGAGATATATGTTATATATCATAGCAGTATCTCTATGCTATATTAGTTAACACAGCTAACATAGTTATGCTACATTATATAGCTATACTACATTAGTTAGCGTAGTTATTATGCTATATTAGTTTTAATATAGCACAGAGATATATGTTAATATAGCTATTTAATATAGCATGGAGAGAAGGGGCAGGAACAGGAAAACGTGGCTGGCTGGCGTGGTTGAGGCAATGTCAAATCGCTGCCTATCTATTGATAACAGCCTGACTAGAGATCTTTGGCGGACAGGTGTCCTTGGTTAGCTTGTGTGGGGGTTTCAGATAACCGCTTTTGAGTAGAAAAAATCTGATTGATTGGATAGAGATATATGTAAAAGTGAAGAATAAAATATAATTACAATTTTGCGAATATTTTTTTCTTTATTTCCATTTTCTATTAAGTTAGCATAATAACATAGTTTTCTACTGACATATTTACATACCTCAACATCATTTTTATTGATTTGGTGTAAATAACTTTTTAGACTACACCATTTATTAAGCATTCTAAATAAAACTTGCAGTAAAAATAAAAGTGAGTGTAACAAAGAAATTGCTAGCTAAAAGCTCTTATTTTTAAATCCAAAGAATTAAGGTCATTGAAAAATGCTAATGTCATTCGCAAAACTTTGAATCTTTGCTTAACTCAAAATCTTTGAAAAAAAAAAATACTTCTGTCCATTATCAGTAATATTTAATAAACAAATGTACCTTAAATAAAGAATTATTTATATATTTTTTAACTTTCTTAATTTTGTAATGTTTAAAAGGTTCTTTCTCAGGCTTTTTTCGGAATATTACATATACAGAAGTGAAACTACTGAACATGTAAAAACCCTGAAAACTGCTATTTGCATGCAGAATGAACTGCGGGAGCGATTTATTAATGATTTATCATATGGCTGCTATTAAAAGTATTTATTTATACCTAGTGATATTTGGGGAGTTCTTGATACATTATAAGGCACATTATATATTCAAAATGTGAAATTTATATAAGAACAAAATAATTTAACATGAAATTCAGGGACAACAAAACTTTCAAAAACCCTGAATTCAAAGGATAGCCCTTGAAAAGTTTCACCACTGCATATAAATTACATATTATATTTAAATATAAGAATAAAGTTTAAAAATTTCTCCAAAATCATGTCGCCTCTAACCTTTTTCAGGGACGTGAAGTAAAACATTTTTTTTTTTTTCAATATCTTTCAGCAAATAATAATTTTACAAGTTTTAGTTGACGATTAGACTTTATGCAGCTAAGGGAAGCTCGAAATGTAACACCTAATTGTTTACGTATGAAGCAGTAACTATCTCTTAGCGTTTAATAGAAATTGTTACTTATTAAAACCATTATTTTAATAAATAATAGTTTGTTTAAAACCATTTAAACTTTTATCAATTGGTAGATTTTTGCTTTTAAAGTAATTTGTATTTTAACAATGCTATTCTGTTCCAATTTACTGTACATTTAGCGAAAAAAAAAAAAAAAAAAAAAAGCCACTCCCCCCACCACACCTAATTTTGCCGTAAAATATTGTAGAAACAAACATTAATTTCAATAAAGAAAATAAAAAGTATTGTTCACTTTCAAACAATAATTCTCGCATTGCCGAGTTAAATAAATCATGACATTTAACTTGAGGTGCACGAACCCTACATGATTTAAGTACAAAAAAAAAAAAAAAAAAAAAAAGGACAACATAGAATTTTATCAGTGAGAAACTAGGAGAAGTTATGTAATATTTAAGAACAAAGACATAAGATTTCAGGATCGGGTATATTCCTTTTTGCAACGTAAGCCACACCTTTACACAATTTTCTAAAACTTTACATTATAAAACAAAATTATTTTACTTACTTGCAATTAAATCATTTAAATTTTGTCTTCAGCATTTGATGTAGTAAATGCCATTGATATTTATGCATACCAGCGTCACATATAGAGTGAAATACGAATATGCAAACTAGTTTTTTTAATATTGTTTCCACAATATAGAGGCGAGGCTTCATTTCTTTTGGAATTCTTTCACGATCTCTCGCCTGCATTACGATAATTTTATAAAAAATAAGCCAATTTGTATAATAAGCATCGAAATGTTGCTTAAAAAACAAGTAGAATAACATAAAGGTAAATTAAAATAGCTTTTCGTAAAAATATATACAGATATTTACTCACTCACAGAGGATACAAATTATAACAAGTGACGGCCCCCTAACAGCAGTAAAAAATGAAATATCACTGTAACTCAAAATATGTTAGGAACGAGCTGTAAATTTGGAAACCCATGTTTTTTGATGATGCCCATTCTATTCGTGCAAAAATTAACATAGGTCATAATTTTTTTAAATATGAATTTATTAATAATTTTCATAATTCAAAAAATATTTTTTATCAAAAATATGCACGGAATATGTTTGGATCACTTCATTCTAACGCATAAAAAAACAGAATTTGAAGATATTATTTTTTTTTGAGAAGATATGAGTTAATATTTTTCACATTCATTTAACATTAGCATCCCCATACTTTGACAGCTTATAACTCTGTGATAAATTCAGCAAAATATATAAACTATACCATTTTCAGTGATGATTTGATCCAAATATTTCAAATAAATTATAAAAAATGGGGTTACTATTGAAGAAAATGAAGTTGAAGCCAGTTTTAACATATAGACGGCCCCTAAGCAAAATCTAACTATACCATTATTAGCTAGACGTTATTACAAATCGATTGGTACCAGCCGCATATTTCTACAACTTACGACGATATTGGGGGTGGGGGCATTTTTTTTTTTTTTTTTTTTTTTTTTTTTTTTTGACTGTACATTGCATTTGCACCATTTTAAAATAGATAAATAAAATAAAAATTGTTTCAGAAAATTAATATATAACTCTCTCTAAGAAAGTCACAAAATGTCTAGAAAGTATTTCTGGACTTTAGATCAGGCATTTTTTATAGGGAATTGAAACAGGATATCAGAGATAATCTACAAAACCTGATTTGAAATTAGCTTAATCTGGCAATACCTTCTAAAATATAAATAGTATCTTTAACATGCAAATGTTTAATCAAATCTTTAGCTTTCTTGGTAAGTATTATACACAAATGATAAAATAGTACTTTCATGTTAGAATTATCTTTAGAATAACATACATGTCAATTTTTATGTAATATATATATATATATATATATATATATTTATATATATATATATATATATATATATCTTGTTAAATTTTACCATTTATGAAAAAGTGCTGAAAAGATTTTTTCAGAAAAGAAATGTAATTTGCTAAAATTAGTATATATAAATAAAACTTATAGTATATATAAATAAATCATTATTCCATGTTTGTGCTTTTTTTACATAGGTTCTTTTATTTATTTATTTATTTGTTATTAGTATTTTAGTTCAATTTGTTTTACTTCCATCGTTAATTGTGTAGTTCTCGTTCCAGGGAACCGATGATCCACATGCACGGTATTGTGACTACTTTTGTTGCTACTCGGAGTGGTCTTCTTCGATTCAATGATTATAGATCTAAAGAAGAAAAAGAAAACAATACAGAGAGGTATGACACTTCTATCTAAAAGTAAAAAGAAACTGTAACTTTCCAAGTTTTTTGACATAGCCGATAATCTTTAAATATTATAAGTAGAGTAGTATGAAGATGCATTTATTAATGAAATTTTACTTACTTTAGAAATTTTAAAGTTTTACTTTGTTTGAATATCTGGTGTCCCTGTGCATATTTTTCATTTATAAATGAAAGTTTTGGATGTATACGGCCATTTATTCTCCTTTTCACTTTCTTTTACCCATATATATAGAGAAAGTATTGTTTTGGAGTTAAATTTTCGAAACTGAGTTTTTTATGCTTTTTCAAGTCAAATAAATATGAAAATCAAGATTTCAGCCATTAAAATGTATGCAGGATTTTTATCAGAATAACTTAAGAACAAATAATTACATAAAATTCAAACTTAGTAATTTGATGATATGATAAGATCAAATGAGGTTACTACTTGGAAACATTGACCAAAAGTAAGTTTCAAGAAGTGACGTGAGAGAAAATTATCAGAATAATTTGGAATACACTTTTAAATTTAATAACAAACTTAAAACTTTTATGAATGTAGGTGGTACTACATTCACAGGGCAGATAATGGGGCGGTATCCACCCTTATACAGAAACATATGTCAAATGAAAATGTTTCTAAAACTGTTTTATAGTACTTCTCATCTTACCTCGGAATCCGTAATCTCTCTTTATAGTATTTAAAAATGCTGGGTAAATGAAAATTGTGTGAGTGATACACCAGATTATTTAACTCGTGAAACGAATTTTCTTCTTGAGATTTATAAATGAGATTAAATGTTTAATATTTGTTGAATGTATGCAACACAATTTTCATATACAAATATTCATACACGATTTTCAATACATATTCATTTGAGATGCTTATTTTCTTAGCTATCTCACGCACTTTACCACCACTGTTTTCTCATACGATAGAATGGATTTTGGTTATGATTTCTTCAGTCATTATTTCAACCCAGTGCACTCCAGTCATCATATCATTCCACTTCACTCTTCGTTTCTTTTTCTTACATGGCCGAGACGAATTTCTCTAAACAACTTGTGAATCCTACCGTATAATGCAGCAAAATGTCTGTACTAATCACTCAGTTATTGTTATTATTTTCATCATTTTTTCCCTGCAAAAAGTAATGGATTATTTACTCACGAGATTATTATTATTTTTTTAATAATAAAAACGTTGGCTATCTGATTTCATCTCCGATAGATCATAAATTATTTGAAATTTCGTCTTCTTATTTCACGTGTGTTATTTTCCAGATAATAATAAAATAAATACATAAAAATGAAAGTTCTTTCATGAAGCAACTTTTCTTTAAATCATGGACTTATCAAATTGCTCTCGTATTTTTTTTTTTTTTTTTTTTTTTTTTTAATTTAACGATTTTTATCAAACTTGTTCTGTCAATAAATGTTTTGGTATTTAAATTTATTTCATATGTATTTGAAATAATTACTTATTTTATTAAATACGTAGTGCACATTCCAGTTCATTATTTTGAGTAACTAAGTACGCTTGCAACCTGAAAGCAGCAATGAGTAGCAGCTTTTCGAGTACTTGTTCCAACATTTTTTTCGCCTGGTGAGCATATGTGCTTTGCTAATTTAACCTCATTAATTGTTGAGTGCGTCTACAATTTATGGTATTTTCTTATAAAAAATAACACATCTTTCAACGCCATATTTCCAGTGCATTTTACTGTGACATTAATGTATTTTATCACTCTACCCGCCCCCAAATTCTGGTTGCGTTAGTTCTATAGGGTATATATAGAGCAATAAACATCACAATCACGAATGCTTAAAATAATTATGGCAACATGAATGGTAAGGATGGTGTGATATATTTAGTGTCCCATTTTACTCCTGATGACCATCTTACCCTAAACTCGGGGTAAAATGGCCGTCAGGGCTAAAAAGGCTTACGGTATTTCAATGTAAAATGCGCATTTTAATTAAAACGAGAAAATAAATGTTTTTAAACTATTTTTTCAAACATTAAGTATCTTAAAATATTATCCTTTTAATAATATGTATTACTTTGATATTTTGCTAAAATTAATGCCCAGATGTAACTTAAAATATCAAATAAGACTCTCAATATATTAAAACTACCGGAATCTGACTCAAAAAATTTTCGTCATTTTACCACAAAACATTTAACAACGCATATTTAGAGCCGATCTTATCAGAAATTTATAGATTTTAATTAATTTTAAAAAATCTAATCACAATTTCGGAAATTGGGCTTTGAAGTGCAACAGGAGAGTTCAGTAGAAATCTCCATGCAAATTTGTGTAGCTCTGCGATCAGCTGTTTTCCTAAAAAATCGTCCGGGACACACACACAAACATCATCTTTTATTATATGTACAGATATACTTAGGACGATGATATGATAGACCACATGAACACTTACCATAAGCATTAATTCGGAGATACAAATTATATCCAAAAAATTTTTATTAGTGATTTCTCATGTATATTACGTAATTAAAAATTTATTGCGATCTTTATTTTTGTTGCTATTGATTTCATTAATGATAAAAAATAATAAAAAGTATTGGTAGGTTTTTTTTTTTTTTTTTCCTCCAAAATCGAAAATTCAACTTTAAAATGATGCATTCTTTAAATGAGTTTCGTTTCAAAACAAAAAGTCCTAAATCGTTCAAACATCTCAAAGTTCTTTTTTTCTTTATTTTTTTCTTTCTTTCTTTCTTTCTTTTTTTTACTTTATTTATTTATTTATTTATTTTTTTGTAATAAACTTTTTTTTTATATGTTTACACTGCTCCGCAGGAAGACTGACCCCCAACACCATTTTTTCAAATACTTATGTAAAATGACCTCCAGAATCCGAATATGACACCCATTTTGTCCTATCACCCACCATGTTTTAGGGACGTGCCGCTGTTTTTATCACTTTTTGGTAATTTAATGGCTATAAATTTGATTCGTAGGGGGGTAAAAAGATTTTTTAACTGTTAAATATCTCCTGAGAAGCTGCAGAAGTGAAAAATTCTGAAACATGAACATTTGCAGCAAGGGGAAAATTTAGGGGGAGGATTTGCCACTGAAATTATGAATTACATTTATTATGTTTAATTAATTAATTATTATTATTTATTATACATTAAGTTTTTTTTTTTTTTTTCTAAGTGTTAAAATACTTTTTTTCCATTCTCCAAATCAAATCCATGGCCATAAAATTACCGAACCATGATAAAAATTTGGGGTGTGTGTGGTGTCCTGAGAAAATGGCGGGTGATAGGACAAAATGGGTGTCATATTCGGATTCAGAAGGTCATTTTATATAAGAATCAGCAAAAATGGTGTCAGGGCTCGCAATATATATATATATATATATATATATATATATATTTATTTTTTTTTTTTTTTTTTTGTAGCGCAGTGTTATTACCCCTTCCCCTAACGAATTAACCCTTAAATTTATTTTTCTTCAAGGTGAGAGTCTGATTTTTAAGCCTCGATGCATTAAAATACGAATACCTGAAAAAATTCATTATTTGGGCCAAAGTAAATTTTGGATCATTCGGGAAAATGTCTATAAGTAGCAAGCTTAGTTAAAGTTTACATGTCTCAGATTTTTGCTCAATCTCCAGAAATTTTAGAATTATTAATTTTTATTATTCTACACTAAGTTGAATCAGATTTTAAAGATAAAAAGGCAACGTATTCCAGAACTGTAGCACTCTAATTATTCATTAAAAAGTGCTCAACCAATACCTTAACATTTAATTTGCAGAGGGTGAACTCTTTCAAGATTGCATTCAACAATATCCTGTAATACTCTGTACTGTGTTTTTAATCATGCTGTACTGATTTTTGTTTTCCTTAAAGGTCAACTGAATGATCCGAATAGATTCCGAGACAGCTATTTTATTTTTGATCAAAATTTGAAAAAATTCCTTTTCTGTTAATTTAGTTTTTGTAAATATCAAGATTGCACTTTACAATTATCCCAAAGCTGGTGTCTGTTTTTTAATGTCAAAAACTAATATAAGGCCACCTTGTATTTTATAATCACTGCATATTCCTATTCATGTTACCGTTCATCTCCATTGTACAAACAGTTGCATCTTTAGAACGCAGATCTCGTGCATATAAAAGTAGACAGAAATACAAAGTACTATTTTACTAAATGATTCTCAAAGAGGAAATATGCAATTATTTTAAATTGTAATTCTCAAGAAAGAAAAAAAGAAAATTTATTATTGCTCGGTATTCAATGTTTTTCGTGTTTCATTACAATATCTTTATTAATTACTTTTTTTTAATTAAACAAAATAAAGTAAATCTGTTAGGAAATTTCACTTTTTAAAACTTATGGTTCAATTTTTTTATCTTTTTCTTTTCTCCCAGACATTTACGAGAAAAATTCATTTAAAATCGAATACTTTTTATAAGGATTTGTTTTTTAATATTTATCTCTTAGTTTTGCAGTGTTTTGATTGTATTGATTCAGTTGATGTAATACGAAGTATGTAGGGGAAGATGGTCTAAAATGATTCTCTTAAGGAGAAAACTTGCGTAAAATGACATAATTGTTTGAATAAAACTTTGGTCATTTCCTAGTATATTTTTCATTATAAACATATTTTAATAATATTTTAAACCCAAATTGAGTAATTAAAGAAATAATTTTTGAAAAAGCATCGAAAGGATCATTTTACCCCCATCAAAAGGATCCTTCATTTTAAAATAATGTGTAAATTGTTTTTATCGGCAAGATAAAGGATATAAAAGTAATTATGGCAATACATAATGATGTAAAATAAGTAAACAGGTCATACTTCTGTACATGAAAGACTGTATATCTAAATAAATAGGAAAGTTAGTGCTCACCTTATGACAGATGTTATAAAACCCAATTTTTCAAAGAATTCTATTCAGACGCGTAATACTGTGATCTCTTGACTACCGTTATTGCTTCTTCTACAACTAATTTATGTGTTACCCTGTAGATAGCGCAACCTGTCTAGAAGAAAACATATAAGGATCGTTTTGCCTTCTAGGATCATTTTAGGCCACCTTCCCTTTTACACAATTTGATATAAGGAAAAAATACATATGTTTAATATAAGAACTGAAAATTATGTGAAACAAGGGCAATATCCAAACAAATGAAACTGAAATAACAATAAGAAAAAATAAAGTTAGTAATGAAAATTTACCTCTCAAGTTTTCAATGAACTGATTCAATAAACTTGTGTATCACCAATTAAGCATGAAAATATAATTTGAAAGTTTTATTTTATTCCTGAAGTACTAAAAATATTTTTTCTTCAAGGCCTTTCTTTGAAACTCATACCAAAGCTACAGATGAATTATTTTATAGAAGAGCAGTAGATTTTTATCATGTCAACAGCTCAGCCTTCGTGTTTGCTGTACCTTTTGATGCTGGTAATTGTATACATTTATTTTGTTTCTTGTTAATTAACTACATACATTCTGCTAGAAAGCTACAATGAGTTTAACATTTAATATATGTTTTATCAAATATTTAAAAAAAAAAAATGCAATTTTCATTACTAAGTTTCATGCACAATTTTCGTGTGAAAAGCAACTCATAAATTAATTTTGAAATTTTTAAGTTTATTTTCCAACTTAAAGTGATTCTTTAAATACTTTTAACCAAAAAACATTTACTCCAAATCACATATCTGCAATAAGAGAGAATATACAGGGGTTGGACAAAAATATGGAAACACCTTGTGAAATGCATGTTTGAAAAGAAAGATTGATTTTAATGAAATATGTAGGTGGCGCTGGTGTTTTAGTCTACTGACGCCACCTATACAACTTCGTAAATGCGCTGCACAGTTCAGTCGTTGTTGGAGCACTGTTATGTGAGGTTGTCATTGCATTGTGTTCGAGTTAACAGACTTCGAACGTGTGCAAATTGTTGCAGCGCGTATGGTTGGTGCTTCCGTAAGCAAGGTAGCCGAGGTGTTTAGTGTTTCAAGAGGTACTGTATCGAAGATTTATTCCGCATATTTGAAATGCGGAAAAACATCATCCGCTAAATCACAGCGCGGACGAAAGTGTGTGCTGAGTGATCGTGACAGACTATCATTAAGGAGGATTATCACGAAAAAGAAGAAGACCTTAGCTGCAAAATTTACTGCTGAAATGAATGTCATGTTACCAAAGCCAATGAGTGCCAAAACAATTCGAAGGGAGCTTCATAAACAGGGAATTGCTGGCCGTGCTGCAATTGGAAAGCCATTCATCAGTGATGCTAATGCCCGTAAGAGGAAAAAGTGGTGTTTAAGTCATAAAACCTGGACTATACAGCAGTGGAAGAGAGACATATGGTCCCATGAGTCTTCTTTCACATTGTTTCCCCACTTCTGGCCGAGTTTACGTCTGGAGAACGCCATCTCAAGCCTATAATACAGACTGCTTGTTGCCAAGATTGAAACATGGCGGGGGTTATGTGATGGTTTGGGCAGCCATATCGTGGTCCTCTGCTGGCCCCATGATAACTCTGTCAGGGCGCATTACAGCTAAGACTTATGTGAAAATTTTGGCTAATCAATTCCATCCCATGGTACAAACTTTGTTCCCCAATGGTGATGGTGTCTTCCAAGACGACAACTCCCCTGTTCACACAGCTCACATTGTCCAGGGCTGGTTTTATGAGCACGAGGATGATTTTTCGTATCTCCCCTGTCCACCACAGTCACCAGACCTGAATATTATCGAACCTTTGGTCTACATTGGAGCGGAAAGTGCGTTCTCGCTATCCACCGCTAACATCGTTATCTGAACTTGCCACCGTTTTGCAGGAAGAATGGTACAATATTCCCTTGGCAAACATACAGGAACTGTATTTATCCATTCCGAGAAAACTGCAAGCTGTTTTGAGTACCAACGGGTTTCCTACACCATATTAGGCAAGGAAAGATGTTTTTTTTAAGGTGTTTCCATATTTTTGTCCAACCCCTGTATAAATTTAGCTTGAATTTCGTACAAAATTTAATGACTAATTTTAAACCTATTACTTTACTTTGCATGCAATCACGATTTCATGAAATTAATTTTGTGGTATATTCACACTCATGGATGCAATAAGTCTTTCAGAAAATTACTTAAAATGATATGTTATAATCTTGTAAAATATCAAATTAAAATTAATTATAAAAGTCCCAATAAAATTAGTTGTAAGGAAGTGTTAAAGCTAGCTAATAATGTATAAAATAGTTACTGAACGACTGAAAATTGATTCTAAATTTTGGATTTTCAATATTTATGTCAATTTCATTTTTCTAGGTACTCGAAACACGAGTCTGGTAACGGCCAGCCAAGCTATCTTTTTAGGTAAAGGCCAGAAACGTGCACCGGTTGCTGTTGTTGGCGTTCAGTTTCGACATGACGTTTTTGTAGAAAGATTCTTCAACACAACTGGAACGGTAGGGAATATGGTAGAGGAAATGTTTATTTCTTTTGTTAAAATATAAACATTTCCAATGACACTTTTCTTTTCTTCTTTACCTTTTCAGTTATCTTATTTCTTTCTAATTGTTATGTTTTATTATATTTTTAATGTTTATTTCTTATTCATTTAAATTTTGTACTTTTTTAAGTATTTCTTATTTTACGTAAGCTAATGAATGTTATTTTTTGCAGTATATTTATTTGATGCATTCGAAAGTTACATCAAAAACTAAATAAGAGTATGTTTTACGAAGTTTTAATATTCAGGAAGATATTTTTAGTATCATATTAAAAAAAAAAAAAAAAAAAAAAAAGGAATGCCTTTTGCTTTATTTATTTATTTATTTATTTTGTAAGGATTTTACATTTTACACAAAGGAAAAAAGAGCAAAAAGATTTCAAATTTTCTTCTCTCGCACAATTTATAAATTAAAGTTCTGACCTAAGCGTAATTTAACTTTGAAATAATAATAAAAAAAATTGAAAAAAATAATAATAAATTCTGTTCAATTTTGAATAACAAGTAAGTGAGAAGAAGAAAGCGACACAGAACTGTCATTTTAAACTAATAATTACAAAACTTTGAATAAACACCATAAAATGCAATAAACTCGCAATAATTGTTTTGGGTCGAAAGAACACGCGACCCTTCGTCAGGCAAACAAAGTAAGCACGAGTACTGCAGTCAAAGCGGCGATGCACAAAACTGTTCTAAAAGAAGAGCAAAAATATGTAAAGATGAATGTAAATATACATACTGGTGTGAGCAGAATTGTGAAATAAAAGAAGAAAACGCTCACTCCACATGTTTTGAAATTGGAATTGGTACCACTTGAGGACAATCTAAGAGTTGTTCTTTACAGCCAAAAGGCTCCAAAGTTGGCAGCCGCAAGCGTCCAGACCTTTGATGTCATCTGAAAGTCCATAGACACGAAAACAACAATAAATAAATAAATAAGATTAAAATATGTAACAAAATCTAAAAATCTAAATAAAATTTAGAAATTTAAATTTTGTTACATATTTTAATTTTATTTATTTATTTTCTTCTATTATTTCACAATTCTGCTCACAACAGTATTTATATTTACATTCGTCATTATATACTTTTGGTCTTTTAGGACGGTTTTGTGCGTTGCCGCTTTGACTGCAGCACTCGTGCCTACTTTGTTCGCCTGACGAAGGATCGTGTGTTCTTTCGACCCGAAACAATTGTTGCGAGTTTATTGCATTTTATGGTGATTATTCAAAGTTTTGTAATTATTAATTATTAAAAATAAGTGTGTAAGATTATCTTTTTGTAATCAGTTACAAATTGTTTACTTCAACTTAATGATAAAGAGAAAAATAAAACAGTTTTCATTATATCTATTTTATATAAAAGAAAAAGATTGACTTTCTTAAAAGAAAAAAAAAAGTTAATCAAGTAGTCCATATACAATAGTTGTAGTGTCAAAAAGGGTATCTGAAAATAAATGAATATGGATATATAAACATTTTTGTCGTTTGTGTTTGAGTTTATAATTTTAAAATATTATTTATGTGTACGCACGTACGTTCCGGTTTTTCAAATATGGTAAAAAAGATCTCTTCTCAGGCCTTCCAAAATTTCTACTAAATTTATTTTTCATTTTGAATAAAAATAGTGTATATGAAGTAGAGTGAAGTGGGGTAAGTACACAGGATAATGAAACTGTTAGATTTTTTTTTTTTTTTCACTTTATGTCAAGTAGAAGAAAATTTTCATTTTCTAGTTTTCGATGTATTTACGCATTTTGAGAGATCCACAACATGATTTGACATTTTTTTAGAAAATGCCTCTCTGTAAGTGTGTGACAAAAATATTGTGGCACTTATATCATAGGAAGTATTGCACAGAATTTCATATAAATTTATATGTAGTTACACTATAACATAAATTAGTGCCTATCAATTTTTGGAGCAAATCACTCAACAGGTGGCGCTGCGATAACGTGATTTCTCCAATTTTTAAGGGAAAGCTGTATCTTAGATTATATTGGATATAATCAATAAAGCTTGTTATGCGAGAGAAACATCATGAAAATTTATGCTTATCAAATTTAGGTGTATATCGGCCGATAGATAGCACTGCTATACTATAATTTTCCCAGTGAATTGGAAAGCTATATCTAAGATTCTATTGCTTATAATTACACAAAACTTAGTACATGAGAGGGCCATTATGAAACACTACGCTGATTCAGTTTGAGTGGATATCGAAAGACAGGTGGCTTTCCTGTACTGCAGTTTACCTCATGAATAAGAAGGCTATATCTCAGATTCTACTTTTCGTAATGGCGCAAAATTTGGTATATCATAGGGCCATTATGAAACTTTACGTTGATTCAATTTGTGTGTGTTTATCGGCCAACAGGTGATGATGCCATTACTCGCCTTCTGGGATTTTTCACATGGCTACACCTCAGCAGCTGTTGATTAAAATTTCACCAAACTCTGTACGTGAGAAGCTGTGATTAAATATGTGTGTCTGTTAAACAGTAGGTGTGCTGTTTATAGAGAATGATGTAGAAAAGTTTTCTGGTGGCCACAATATGCTAATTTTATTTTGTAATTTTTTCTATTTTCTAAAACAAAATACTTAGACGAAATGACCTTGAACTTCAGAGAAACAGAGAACATTTATAAACCCATATTTCCCACTATCGATTTAGCCATGAGTGCATTTAGAAAACTAGCCCAAAAGTGAAGAAAAGCACTAATTCTTTGGATTACCCTGTATCATAAGCTACAAATGACTTATAACTTTTTTTAACATAATTTCTTTTACTCTGTACAATATCTGTATGCTTTTTTGTGGAAACTGCACAATTATTTAGATAGTTTTTTTTTTTTTTTTTTTTTTTTTTTTTTTTCAATAATTATTATTATTAGTATTATTATCTTGGTAATTTTTTTCCCCTTCTAACAAGAATGGTGTCAAGGGTCTAGGATTCTTGGTCCCGGGAGACATGAAACAACGACACAAGAATTGTTTGCAACAAAATTTTACCAAACTTTCAGAAAACTTGACAGAATATTAAAGAATCATTATTCTGAAACATAAAATGCACACGTGTGATTTTCGCTGAGATATGAGTATTTACAGTAACGATTTTTATTACACATTCACGAAATACAGGATTTTGTTTATTACATAGGTTGAAAGCTAGATATATTGGGCAACTTGTATCAAAAGTTCATCTGAATAGAGTAAAATTTTAGCAAATTATCAGCAAAAAATTTTTAGATATATTTTAGAGTTCAAACTTCATAAGGAGTTTCTTACATGCCAAATATTTAATTTAGAGATTTCATTATTTCAACCATTTTTAAAGACGTGTGTGTGTGTGTGTTGTTAGCTTTTGTGTGAAAAACTCTTTGTTGCCTTGTAACTCTAACATAATTTTAATTATTTACTGAAATTTATTTTTTCACAAAAAAAAAAGTACTGTTGCAACGTCGGTGAAATAACTGGAACTCCATATTAAATATGTGGCATGTGAAAAACCCTTTACGGAATTTCAACTCTGGAAAATATCTAAAATCTTGCTCATTCATTAGCCGATAATTTGCTTAATTTTTAGTCTATTCAAATGAACTTTTGACATAAGTTGTCCAATATATCCAGCTTTTAACTTCAGTAATAAAAAAATTTCTATCTTTCACGTATGCACAGTAAAAAAATACTTTCTCAAATTATCATATGTGAGGAAAAATTACAAGTACATTTTATGTTTCAGAATAATGACTGTCTAATGTTTTGTCAATTTTTCTGAAAGTTTTGTAAAATTTTGGTAAATACATTTTTGTTATAAGAAAATAACATATCAAAAAAATTATATCTGTCTAAATAATCGTGCGCTTCAACCAGAAAAGCATACAAATATTGCACACAGTAACTTAACTTTTTGTTAAAATTTTAAGTATTTGTGGTGTTCAGTTTTTGGTTGATCCCTTAATTGCACTCGTGACTAAATCGATAATGTTCTTAATCAAGTTTGTAAATGACCTTTGTATGTCTGAAGTTAAAGGTCATATCGTTTTTTATTTTTTTAGAAAATAAAAAAAATGTGGAAAAAAGAAAAAAATATCACACACTGTAAAAAACATTTTGGCATAGTGCGACTTTCAGTTCTTTGTGCTCACCTTCTATTGTACTTACAATTCTAAAAATTTTCATTTATAAGCCATAACTGGCTTTATATTTGTCATTCTAATTATATATGCTGTATGATATTTTGATAATTTAACGATGTGCCACTTATATATATATATATATTGGGTGTTTGAATTAATTCGTAGCGTTTTCTAATAGATGGCGTGACTAGTATTCCCCGTAAACCTACTATCATTGAGCATCGTTATTAGTATATGTCATTTGGTTGAAGCGTAAATAATAAAAATTTTTACTTCATCGAATATGTCTAACTTGGTGCCGGATAAAGTGTTTTTGCGGGGAGTTCTACTTCATTACTTTAACATGAAGAAAAGCGCTGCCGAAAGTCATCGAATTTTAGTGGAAGTTTATGGAGAGCATGCACTAGCTGAACAAACGTGTCGGAAATGGTCATTAGCTGAATCATTAAGAGTTGACACTTCAACAGTCAGCAAACGCCTGAAAGCCATGGGAATGAACCAAAAGCAGGGAAATTGGGTCCCATACGAACTGAAACCTAGAGACGTTGAAAGGCGTTTTTTGGAAAACTGGTCATAGCCTACATCGAAACGACCAAATGGGAGGTCCTAACTCACCCGCCGTATTCTCCAGACATTGCTCCATCTGATTACCACTTGTTTCGATCGATGAGCCTGTCTGAGGAACACTTCACTTCTTATGAAGATTGTAAAAAATGGGTCTATTCTTGGTTTGCCTCTAAAGACGATTCGTTCTTCAGACGCGGAATCCGTATGCTGCCAGAAAGATGGAAAAAAGTAGTGGCTAGTGATGGTGAAAACTTTGAATAATCTATTTGTAATTATTTTTGCACAATAAAGCCTCAATTTTCGAAAAAAAAACGCTACGAATTAATTTAAACACCCAATATATATATATATATATATATATATATATACACACACACATACACTCTTCAGGGCTCCAAATGCCATATATCTTGGAGCAAAATACATGTAAGTCGAGTTTCGAGACAGTAAAAATATTCTTGAATTTTACAATATCTCAACTCTTTATAGAGTTCCGAACTTCTTCGTTCAACTCCACTCAACATTTCATATCTTACAGTTTTTAACACACCGAAAAAACAACTAATTTTCATTAAAAATTAAAAACAGAATTTTAAAAACAAGGTAAATATATATATATATATATATATATATATATAAGTTATGCATTTGAATTGCTTGGGACAAATGTAAACACCCTGGTTACATTTGCCCGACACACAAACTTCCTGGGGTAAGTGTTACCAAGGAGGACAAACCAAAATGCTTAAGAAATAGAACAAATCTGAGGTTATATTCAAAACTTACATACAAAACATAATTACCAAAAAAAAAAAAAAAAAAAAACTGCAGAATTTACTTCAGAGGTATAGCAATTGCTAAACTTCGAATTTTGAGAAGGGCACTCCGTCAGAGATGGAAATGAAAGCAGTTTTTAAACTTTTTAAACAATCACTGTTCCATATTTAATAAGGTTTCTTAAAACTGAATATTACAAAGAAAGATTCAAACAAACAGATATGATTACTATTAAATCCAAATTTAGCTTAGCATTTGCGCTGTAAGCCGAGATTACACTTACACCTCTTCACCCTACATTAAATAATTTCTGTCATAGGAAATCCTAATAATAAATAATAAGCATGTCTGAAAGTATTCCTCATTTAAACCAAAGTCTTTTTCAATTTTCATACTTTAATATAAATAAACTCTTTAGTTTTATTTTTACCGTTTTAGATATAAAAGTTTTTGGTTTTTAACTGAATAATAATAAATTATACTGTTTTACAAATTCGTGTTTCGTTCAAGTCGAACCTCGCATTAAGCTATATTATTCAAAAGCTGTCGTGAAAGAACAGTTATAAAAAGTTCATAAATAAAAATTTTAAATAATTCATGCAAACAATTCTTCTTAAAGTTAATGAACGCCAGAAGCTGCTTCTGTATTTGATTGTGCATGGTTTTTTTCTTTCTTTCTTTTTTTTTCCCTTAAAAAATTCTTTCATTTCAAGAATTTTGTTGTGTACTTTTATGTTAATTTATAAAAGTTTAAACTTTATTAAGCATGTTTTTGCATCATTTTCTCAAAGTTAAATTTTTTTTGTAATTATTCTTTTTTCTGGAGTTTTATTATTATCATATTGCACAGTGACTAATCTCTCTTTTTCTTTATGTATATATTATTATCTTTGTTCTTTTAGGTAAGTTCTTTAGTATGCATTTTGTATTCTTGATCAATTTTATTAAATGGTATTGCAATTGTTTTTTTTTTTTAGGTATTGTAAGTCATATTTGTTTCTTACTGTAACTACAATAAGTTTTTGAAGTAATAATCTTTCTAAACTTATGTCAAATTCCTTTACCTAAAAACTTTTTTTTTTTTTTTTTTTTTTTTTTTTTTTTTAACACAGAAATATATTTTTATTCCATACCAGTTTTTAGGGGCTTTATATTGAAATTGTTTTTCAGTTTCTTTAAAAAAATAAAGATCTTTATATATTTTTTTTTAATTTAAATAAAAAAAAAAAATCCTTCATTATGTTTTCTAAAATTGTTTGGATTTTTTAATAAAATCGGGAATGCTAGTTATATATATATATACATGTGTGTCGGTCTCTAAAAGTGTAATCAGTTAAACTTTTTTCCTGTCCTCTCGTATCGAATCCAAAGCTATTTAATTATAACTTTTCTGCCGTTGCTCATTCTCAATGAATCCTCCAGATACATTGTCATTTTCAAATATTTCATATTGGTTCCTCACAATCGTAGCTGGTATCTCTGTTTCATTTTGTATGTAGCAGTAATAACACCAGTGTATGGAACATGTATAGAATACAGTTAATCAACATTTACCATTATTATTTTTAATCGTAATATTTCTTTAATTTTACTGTCATATTAGTTAAATGTTCAACTCAGATCTAGTGATGTAGTATGAAAAAATCCGTACATGTTAGCAACAATAATGCAGATGTGTTGTAATTAACCAAATTGCATTTCCTGCCTTTTCTACCCGATTTTTGTTTCTTGTCTAAATTCCATCTTTTCTCGGATGACCTGTATTGTTCAATCAGAATTTTCACATGCTTTTGGGTTTCATTGGTTACGCACCGAGTTTAATACATAGACGATAATTTAGTAGTTTTGCTGTATAGTAGGTGTGATTAGGGAAATCATCTGGAGAGGGGGGGGAGAGAGAGAGAGAGAGAGAAAATAAAATAAAATAACAGAATAAAAAGATTAGATGTTTTAAAGATATGTATACTACTATTTAATTGTATTAGAGAGGTTGCCTTTATCCAATGGCAGGTTACTAATAGTTTTTGAATTCAAACTGGTTAATGTATATACATACCTTGATTAAAACTTTTTCAGGGCTTTAAATTTGCCATTTGCCATTTTTCCTTTCTTCAATTTGTATGGCGTTTTATTACTGTTAAAAAAACTATGTAGAGCTGTAGCTGTCTGAATCTAATTAAAATAAATCGAAAACAAATACTGTGTGAAACGGAAAAGACCGTGGTAGTATACATGTAAAACTATAATATAATATTTAAAATCATCTATTGATATTGAATATATTAGCAAATGCAATATATAATTTTATATTTTATGAAAAATATATATATATAGATAGATCTTTAGTTTAATATAAAATATTTTCTCTATAGGTGTGTTATCTATCGTGTGTTCTGAATTGAACTTGATATTTGTGAGTAGCTAACAGCAAAATATACATAGCAAAATATACATAGCAAAATATTATAAAAACTATAAAATGGTGCAATGTTTTACTAAGAACATTATCTAACATAAAAATGTTAGTTAAAAAAAAACAACAGATTGACAGTAAAATAATTAAATAAAGCACAAAGTAAACAAAAAATTTATTTGGATGTTAAATCAACTTTAAATTTGGGAAACTCATCACATTTTCTACTGTTCAGGTTTTAGGAACATACTACGTATGAGTTTGTGTGAGATAGGAAATAAGGACAATAATAATAAATAATATAGAAAAACCTGGTATTAAAAATACATAATTTATATTTTAAAGCACAAATATACTATGATTGCATGGAAGAGAATGGAAATTGTGGTCATGTGCATTTTCCTTTAGCAATTTGGGATGTATTACTGCTACATGCGATTGTTTATTGTTGGGCAATTCATAAATTTCAAAGTTTCGGGAAACCTGCATATGCCCCATCAGGAAAGAGGTAAGTAACCAAATGCAAAGTTCCATCGAAAATGAATTAAAACTTAATTTTTTCGAAAATAAAAAATTGCAACGAGTTCCTCTAAAGCAGTATTTACCCAGGGTAAAGCACCAGGAGTACAAAATTAAAAAATAAATTAAGTATTGTTTGAAAAATCCTAAGTGCGACAGAATTCTAAAGAAATCCATCGCGTGGGTTAGCGAGATGAAACTACATGGCGCTAAAAATATAAGAGGTTCAGGAAAGAGTCCTAAGAAATACAGCAAAATGCCAAGGTATCCTCACTCGCACAAAATTTTTCCAATGATGCTATTCGCCAATTATGCACTTTTTAGGGCCAATCATATTATTGCTTTCATACTATTGCTATCATACTATGCACTTTCATGAACGACAGACAATTTCAGCTGAAAAAATTTAACAATACCTTGTTGATTATATTTCAATGAAGGTAACAAATGATCCTATACATCAAAATTTATTTCTTATTATAAGAGTGAGCCTTCATACTACTGGCTATCTACTGTCATCAACACAAAATTTCGTTATTTGAACAACTGATTCATTCATATATTTTTATCACTATTTAGACAATTTCCTTAATAACTATTGCATGTTTGATTAAATTTAAAATAGTTGGTCTTATTAAAGCTCAAATAAACCATAAATTGAATCAAAAATTCTCTTTTTAGAAAAACGATAATTATTTAATTCTTTTTGTGGTACCTTAAAGTTTTTCATTCTTTATCTGTGTTTGATTACACTTTACAAACCTCTGTTACACAGGATTATAGGTTAAATGTTAAATATTGTTTTATTCAACACATCCCATTCTTAAACTCATTTCACCTCATTAAAACTGTTTCATTCTAGCCAATTCTTTATTTTATTTTTATTTATTTTTTCTTCCCAAAGAGTGTCTCTCTAAAATTATATTACAAAATAAAACGATTATCTTTAAATTCTAAATTTAAGGCATTTATTGGAAAACATAATGCTAAAAGTAAATGAAATCAAGTTTTCTTTTTAATTTCTCATCATTTTATAACAGGTGAATAGACAATCGAAACTAAAATCACTGTGGTTTACATATATATTTTTTAGGTTAATGCATGTTGTTAAATAATTTAACAATTTTTCCAAGTAGAAAAGTTAATACATTTCTTTTTATTTCAGTGCCTAGGAGGTTGCAAATACAAATGTACAGACGATGTAAGTATTGCAATCTTATTTACTGAAATACACTGGTGGACAAAGTTAAAGCAACTCCTCATTCTCTTCTTTTGCATATAATTTTTAAACAAATAAACATATGAACATAAAATTTGGATGGTCTGTTCGTTATCATATAACCGAATTTTATGTAACTTTAGCATAAGAATAATTTTTAAGCTAGTAAATATTCATTTTTCTCTTAAAAGTAAGCTTTGGGGAAGAAGGAAAGAACACTTAATGAAAAGTGGTGTAAAGGATGCATTACAGATAGGTAAAGACGCACATGCCTTGAAATGTTAAACTAAATCTCGATTTTTCTTTCTGTATTAACTTTTCTTTTCCTTTTAAAATGAACTTTTAAAAAAAATACAATTAATAATTTGTGAACTATGAGCATCACCAGAATAACAAAAATATCGATAAATAGTTTTATAATGAACATCTTATTCAATTTTCATACTTGTATGTATACTTTAAAAAGCTATTTACATGCGAAAAAAGAAAAAAAAAAGAAAAAACAGAAAAGTGAATACAGGTAGAAAGATTTGGTTGTAATCTAACATATGGTTGTAATTTAACATCTTCACCTATCTCTAGTGCATCCTTAACACCAATTTTCATTAAGCGTTCTTTCCTAAAATTATTGAAATTTTTTCCTTTTTCCACAGCTTACTTTTGAAAGAAAAATGAATATTTATTAGCTTAAAAATTATTCTTATACTAAAATTACATAAAATTTGGTTAATAATATGATAACGAACAGGCCATCCAAATTTTATGTTCATATGTTTATTTGTTTAAAAATTATGTGCAAAAGAAGAAAACAGGTCTTTGCTTTAATTTTGTCCATCGCTGTATGTTTAGCATTTTTTTAAAAGTAATTCTAAAAAACGAGATATATGCCAGTATGACCAAACATATTGAAGTATGTAAAACATTCGTGCATTTCTGAAAAAACAAGATAGCGGCTTTTAAGATAAAATTAATTAAAAACATAAATATGTTATACTGATAATGCAGTGCTAAATTGTAACTGAGAAAAAAATTGTTAAAAAAAAAAAAAAAAAAAAAAAAAAAAAAAGACTATTTTGAGTTCCATTTGGAGAATAGATTTCATTTACAGTTGGTAAAATACGGAAAAGTTCATAGTTCGTATGTAACCTAACTTCTAATTAATGAAAAAGAAAAAATAAATCCTTCATAGATGAATATTTATTTTGCAAATAAGATCCTCTATATGACAAAATTCAAATTGATTTTTTAAATTTCAATCGCAACAGTACACTGTAATTTTATAAAATATTTAGCATTAGGCTAAAATACAAATGTTTACCTACAAAATGCAGTTTTTTTTAAAGTATACGGAATGATTATAATTAAAGTTCTAATTTTAAAAAGCTATTAAAAAAGAAGCTGCTGATGAGTCAAGATGATTTAAAATTTGTCCTGAATAGATGCAAAGAAAAGTGTGGCAGAAAAGAAAATAGTTTAAAATTTTAATAATAGATGATGTTTTACATGGCGAAATGCATATGGATTCGGGTGGTGCCAGTTAGACTGATAAACAATGCGACGATCGATCAGTAATGAATTGCCAACAGTACTGGTTAAACCAATTTTACTAGTCAATGTGCAGGCATTAATAGTTTTTACTTCATAAAAAAAAATGAATAAAATTATGTTTTCCAAGTCATTCGGCGACTATAGCACTCTCAGTTCAAAGCCCATCGACCACACTGTAATCGACATATCAGATAGGAAGAACAGAATGGGTTTTTAATTTTCCTAAGGTCAAAAATTCCAGAGAAAGCTAAAGTAAAATCTTGTTATAATTCTCTTGAGGCAAAAACTTGAGAAAAATCAACAATAAAATATTTTTTAACTGTCGCGAAACTGTCTCAAGAAACTTGCTTTTCGCAATTTTCAGTCAAAGTTCAAGCTGAGAAATAGCATGATTCACTACAGATCAGACTGCATTTGTGCTCGTATTTTTAATTTGTTGCACGATGCTTATCTGTAATTCAGCTAAGTTTGAAATCAGAGTATTGGACACATTGTTTCACATAATTTAACCCACAGGCAGAAATCACAATAATTAAGATCAGGTAGTCTTAGCAGCTAATTTATTGGAAAATGACAAATGATAATTCTGATTTTATTTCCGGAAAGTATGCGGATAAACCACTTAATAAGATTTATATAGTGTAGAGCTGTCCAGTTTCACGTGAAAATTGTCATAACCCCACATGCACGCTATTCAAGTGCTTTAATGACATGGTTTCGAAAAATGATTTTTGCTGCTCATCATTGAAATTATGGGTTACTGCACGTTCCTACTTGAAAAAAGATTCTCAAAATGATACTGTAAATCCGTACAAAGTTATTTTTTTAGAATGAAGCAAATTTTAGAACTGTCATATCTATAGATATGGAATTGGGCTTCATCTATCCACAAAATGTTCCATAGCCATTCATTGTCCACTTCTATGCGAGCCAAATAATATAGGACAAAGTTGTGTCGTATTGGCAGATCAACAGAATGAAATTCCTGAACATTGGTAGCTTTGCATGGATGTTATATAGAATGCTTCATAAAAGTTTACGTACTTTGCTCAAAGATTGATTGCTCGGGTACTGACGTTTGAACACTACTCCTCATTGCTTCCTGCACTCCTGTGGTTATATCTTTTAATCATGTCGAATCAATTACCAGATTTCACTTCAAATGAACATGCGTCTTCGATATGCTTAACCATCTTTTGCGAATCATGGAAGACATCGGACTTCAGATTTTTACAAACCTCTTAGTGCCCAGAATTTTTTCAGAGCTATGAATGATTGCGTTGTTATCGTTTTATTAAAACAGCTTCAAAAGAAGCGAGTGAACCTTCTATGAAAGTGCTATGACGACGTTTTCTAAATGAATAGGAGGAAAATCGCGTGTACCCTACATTTGTGTAACAAATGAATTGCGTAGTATGCATGACACGTTTCTCTTTTTGCATTTTCTGATGTGTAAAGTGCTATCTATGTGTAAAGTGCTAAATTTTGAATTAATTTTTTCTTTTCTTCATTTTTCCCTTTTTCGAGTTCAGGTCAAATCAGGTTATTTTGACGAGTAAAATTTAAATTTTCTTTTACGATTTCTTGAACGTTGAATTTTAATCATAACCACTCTGTACGTTTAAAAAAAAAATCAACTAATAAACGTTAAAAAGAAATATATTTAAACATAGATGTTAAAATATTTTTCAATTTTATTTATTTGTTTATTTTACTAATTTGTGAATGTTTAAATACAATCAGTGCTTACTTTATAAAATACAGAAAATAAACCTACATTATAACAAGAAACGTATTTCATTTACCCAATTTATACGTATAAAAAACAGTCTTATAATAGCGTCACCATATGTGAAATTTTACTATAAGTTCATTTAAAATAAATTTATTAATTATATGGATATGTTGTTAAATTTAGTCTAATTCAGAGTGCTAGAAATTGATAGTGTGTTTCTAAAACAATATCGGGGTTTTAATGCTTTGTAGTAATTATTACGTAAAACTTAAAATCATAATTAATACATGAAATGAAAGAGCAACTTAAACAGTTATGTTTGTTGGTACGTGCATGCGCTTGGAAGCCTGTGCGCTAGCGCCTGTGCGCATGCTCTAGAAAGCGCTAGTAGCAAAAATGGCGACTAGTGAACAAAAAGCTTTTTTTGTACTGCAGTTTGCAAAGGCCGAATCTGTAGTTATTGGGCAACATGCGTTTCGTATTAAGTTCAGATGTGATCCCCCAAGTTATAACAACATTCGTAGATGGTATCATCAGTTTGAAAATACCGGCTGCCTTTGCAAAGAGAAGAGTACGAGACAACAACGAGTTTCTAAAAAGAGTGTTGAGCGAGAGAGAGAGTCTTTCACACGTAGCCCGACGAAATCAGTTCGAAAGGCTAGTCGTGAATTAGCAATTCCGGTGACGACTGTTTACAAAGTTTTACGTACACGCTTACAACTACGTCCTTATTGTTTACAGTTATTACAGGCTCTAAAGCCTGCAGACCGTGGTTTACGTGCCAACTTTGCTCATGAAATGTTGTTGCCCGACGATTTTCTGGATTGTGTTGCTTTCAGTGATGAATCGACATTTAACATCAGTGGACATGTGAACACTCACAATGTGCGCATCTGGGGCTCAGAAAATCCTCACGAGATGGTACAATTGCAACGAGACTCCCCTAAATTGAATGTTTTTTGTGCCATATCTCAGCGGAAAGTTTATGAGCCTTCTTTTTTTTTGGGGGGGGGGGAGGGGGAGCAACTGTAACTGGTACTTCCTATCTTTATCCTCCACAACTACGGCTATTTCCCCAATTGGTAAAAGACGAACCAAATAACTTCATTTTGCAGCAAGATTGTATACCGCCTCACTGACATAAAGACGTACGCGATTGGTTGAACGTCGCTGTACCAGAACGCTGGATTGGCCGCAAAGAACCCAATGATAGAGCTTTTTTCCTATGGCCTCAACACTCATCCGATCTCACATCATGTTATTTCTATCTGTGAGGTTTCATAAAGGATCGTGTGTATGTGCCTTCACTACCAGCGGACCTACCCGACCTAAGAAACAGGATTAAGGAAGCTGTTGCAACAATTACACCACAAACACTAAACAACGTTTGGGAAGAACTGGGCTATTGACTTGATGCCACACCTTTCGCCGTGTCACGAAAGGTGCTCACATTGAACACTTATAACTGTGTAGGTATAACTGTTTGAGCTGCTCTTTTATTTCATGTATTAATTATGATTTTAAGTTTTACGTAATAATAATACAAAGCGTTAAATGTTCAAAAAAGAACTTGAATCATTATTGTTTGTCACATTTTCTTTCTTATAAAATGACAAAATATTGACTTTCAAGGGTTTTGCCTAGACCAAAAATTTACAAATTTCATGTTTTCTCTTTATTTACTAACTTATTCTAAAACCATTAGGTTCCAAATTACAATATGTTTACATGAAACATTGTACATAGCGTATGTAACTTTAAACTAATTTATTGTTACATGTATCCTAAATTATTTTTTAAAATGTAACTGCATAGAAAATAACTATGTATGTTTAGTCAGACACTGTGCGTTGGTTTAATGCTACTTTTATGAATATGCAATGTATATTTTAAAATATTGTTATTAAAAACTATTTTCTTCTTCTCTCTTACCATTAGCAAATGGATTGCTGGCTGCTGGATAGCAATGGCTTTGTAGTAGTTTCAGAAATTCATGAACAGGTCAGTATAACACTTTTCTATTTTGTGAAAATACTTATATTAACAATATGTATTTTCGTCATTTTCAGAAAGACATATTAAGAACAGGCATCGCCAGCGACCCTCTATTACGAATTCCCCTATTTACCAGCAAAGAAAGTTCTTCCAGAATACTCATGACAACTTTTATAGAATTTTCAAATTTAATATGATTTATTTATCATTGATCCATTTATTTATTTGCAAAGAATAGTGCTAATTGAAGAAAATCTACGAAATTGTTTAATTTCTTAATTATCCATGGTAATTAATATGTTTGAAAATTATCTTAGAAAAAATATTTATAATTGAGTAATACTAAATGATATGTTAATAAATGTAAAGTTAATGAAAATTCATTCATTCGGTGTTCTGCAAGAACGCCTATAACATTAAAGAATAAATTAATTAAATAAAAAAGATATTGTAATAAATAAAGTTGTTTCTTTAATATCTATTTTTTGTCAAATTTAATTTTTCTAGGAAACCTTTCCAGAGTTTAGCAGATAAATTTCAATTAAGCTATTGTTGATATGTAATACTATTATGTTACGGTTTGTTTTATAAAAGTATAAAATAGGGGAAGACATCAAATGCGTTCTGTTGCAAAATATGTGTATGCACCTAGAAGGAATTGAGCTACAACGATTAAACTTGTCATGCAAACATGGTTTAACGAATTACGCCAACTGTGGTGTTTCTACATCATTGTATTCCTGAATATTAGTTTATTAGTATTTTCGTAAGTGACGTCACACAAATATACAGGTACTTAAAAACTGTACCAACCAATCAATGATATGGTTAAATCCCTATATTTGTGTTCACGCTAAAATAGATCAGTCTTTAAAATGTAATCGTTTGTGTAACATGTCTATGCTAGCTGTAATTGTTATTTTGTCTTTCATTAAATTGTGTGTGGAAAATTAGAGGAATGTCTTCTCATCATAATCATACTCTAATTGTAAATCGTGCTCCTGCAAAAAGATATTACTAACGATCCGTTGTACAGCATTATTGAGCATGAGACATATACTATAGAACAACTATAGGGGTGCAATTTAAAATGATTGGTATGCTCAGGGGCAGACATTTAGAACTGGATTGGTAGGTTCAATGAACTATATTGACAAGTACGATACGTTACAGGACGGCGTTATGAGCTGTTGTTCAACGTTTAGTGTGATCGAGTCGAGAGATCGGCTTCCATGTTGGACAAAACGATAATGTACTTCACTGGAGTTGGAAGTAGATATTCCGAGAAGATATAAAAAGTCATCGCAGTTTCTTAAACGTCTCTACGCCACCAGTACGCAAGAGGATTATGCATTTATAAGAGTAGCTACATCCATGCTAACAACGACTCTATCAATAATTCAGTATCATTTGTCAACTCGTAGGTATGTTGTGTTTTCTAGGAGATATCATTCGGAGATGATTAGACGAGAATGGGTTGAGAAATATGCGCTCATTATTAAGACACTTCCGCTGCTTTTTCATATTGAGTGTATTATGGAATGGTAACCCTCACGTTCAGATTGAACAGCTTCCAATAGAGGAATGTCATTTTTAGTGACGAATCCCTAAATTTTCACTCGCTGATGACCGCCGTATATCTGTGGAGAGAAGAGGGTTAAGTACTGAAAACTAACATTCTTACAAAGAAGTCTACAGCCAGGTAGGACAGTATAATAAGTCTCTCTTACAATAGCTAGTCATGTTTAATCGTACTACGAGATATACTTACTGCTCACAATTACGTGGGGGATGTTTTACGACTGATAGCATTGCTTATGGCATCGTCCTGGCTAAATTCTTTTTCATGCTGGAGAACGCTTGGTCATAAATTGATAATTTATTGCAACAGTTTTTACGGTGGGTTTATGCTCTACAAGGTTTCAGATCATAATGATTACAATAAAACATTTTTGGGGCGTGTGTGTTGGGTAGAGAAAATCTTGGAATATATTTAACAATTCATGCATTTACTGTCAGAATCTACCATCGCAGAACATCGACTACTTACTTGACTTCATTCTCAAACGATTATTTACTGGTGTAGCCATAATGTTTGTGTGATGGGGAAAAAAACACAGTTTGATGGCAGTGATCATATTCTTTAAACGTATGTGAGTAGAAGGGGGAAAGTGACATGTCAAACAGTACAATATCAAGTGCATAGAGCTAATACGTACATCATGCAACACACCCTAACCAAGAACAGAGTTAACTAATCATATTCGATTGGCGCATAACTAATAAACACACATTTTATCATCCAACTAAACGCTGGTAAGGCGAACTCTTAAACCAGTGCTAAATTCAAGCATAATAAATTAGATAACTATCCATTATTGGCAGCATAACTTTCGTGAAGTTTGCGCAAAGACACTCTGTAACTTTCAATGTATGTTAACTTCTGAGAATGAAAAAGGCAATGTTCTGAAAATATATTTTTCTCTTAACCCTTTCAAGGGCAGTCGAATCTATTATATCCAACCAATTTTAATTCCCAACTGCAAAAACTCACCCTAGAATTTATGAAATTTTACTTTTATAACTTTGAGGAAAAACTTTATTTCTTCTCGTATAGCATTGTTCGCAAATTCTGGTGGCTGTCGATTTTAAGTGAGTAAAATTTCCTTGCCACTGAAAGGGTTAGAAAATTACTAAACTAAGGAATCATTTGAATAGCGTATTCTTGACCATATGAGTAGGAACAGAAATAAAATGAGTTTGATTTAATTACCTGTTGAATTTAATATATTGAGTTTAGTTTCATTAATTTAGCATTTTAACATATAAGAAATTGCTTTAAAAGAATATTACTTCATATACTTTCATGATGTTAATTTAGAATAAAATAAATATTAGTATTCAAAAAATGTCATGTTATTGACACTACCGTGTGGTGACCGTCTATTGAAGAGAACATCCTTTGTATAGTGACACGTTAATAAAATGTTTTGCTTTAATATGTTGAACATCTGCTCACCTACTCAAATACTATGCACATGCCGAGTTTTGTATTTATTGCTCAATTCCTTCTGATTTATTTATTTTTTTATGCAACAATACCTATCTCAATATTTCCAGTGAAAGGTACAAACTAATCATCAATTGTGCATAATATTTAACAAAACATTTATTATTATTGTAAAAATAATTACTTTTAAAAGTTTAGCACGGAATTTCTGCCATTTAGTCTGTATATATTGGCTCTCGATCCTTCAACTATTGAAAATACTAGAAACATAAAGTATGACATGCGACACATCCCACGAACTGTCTATAGAATTCAGGCTGAGGCAGTACTGCCGTTCTTGACCGTTCTTTCTTACTGACTATGAAGATTAAGATCACATTTTAATTATATCAAAGATTTCAAATAAAGTATATAATATTATAATAAAAGTTATGCAATTTATTAAAGCAACATAAACAAAGGTGCGATTTTCCTTTTTAACTGTGAAATGCTGTGTGAAAGAAACACAAAGCGAAATTAGCTTCAATTTTAACATGTTTAAGTTAAACTAAAAAGAAAGATTGTAACGTACAGAACACACAATAATAATTAAAAAAAAGACTAAAAATCTATTAAAGGGATCTCCCCTTCATTTCAGTGAAATTTCCTTTCAAAAAATATCGTGATTGACACGCATTTTATCACTAGAAGTATGTTTTTCGTATTCATCATTTCCTTTTTATTAGTTTTTTGTTTATTTTTTATTATTAAATATAGCCTACATTGATTTACTTTTATTTGCAGATTTTGAATATTTTCGTGATATTTTGTAACTATGTATTATTATCGTAAATTTTATTTATAAATATTTTATTTTTATGAAAAATTTACTGAACAGAAAAAATATTTAAAAACCTGTTTTAATTCTTAACCTAAATTCCTGGCTGACTGAATAATAAACTAGCACTATACAAAGGTGATGGTGTATTGGTTATGTCAGACTGTGTAAGAGGAAGACCTGGTTTCAGAAAATGACATGTCAGAAAATGCCATGTCCTAGCCCGTGTTCATGAGAGTCCCAAAGAAAAGTTACGGTATACTCCTAATAACTAGACGAGCGTGACCTGGGTTCGAGCAAGCTTTCTTTAATCCATCTTAAACTATCTTTCCTAAACTATCTAGAAGGCTGTGGTTCGAGGGACATATTTCTTCTATAGACATTTGAAATTAGTACTTGTCCCCCAATGGTGTGGTCCATCATCGCAAAATCTATAGAACAATTTTTTATTTACATCCATGAATGCATTGTAAATTCAAACCTTGTTCATCTGGTGCAGTTAGTTTTTGCACTAGCTATTCATAAAATCTCTCGGGGCATTCGGTCTTTTGAAAAGCCTTTGGTGATTTTCGAAAATGTATTCGTAAGCTAAAACTGGTATGTTTAGCATACCTGGTAATATTTAGAATTTATTCCTGAGTACTGTTAATCCAGCTTTTTTTTTTTTTTTTTTTTTTTTTTTTTTTTTTTTTTTGAAACACTACTTTGCTTGTAGAGAAATATCCTCCATTATGAAAAAATAAGAAAATTGCTCTTTAAAATAGTGGTGTAAAAAATGGCAGTTAAAAAAGAGGGGAAGGGTGAAAATCATATTTAGGAATCAAACTTTCAGAAAAGTCTTTTTTATTCGATAAATTTAAATGACAAGTTGTATTTAAATATATATATATATGTGTGTGTGTGTGTGTGTGTAATAAAAAATATAAACATTATGAAGTACTTTTTAAAAACTAATTTGTAATGTATTTTTTAATTTATAGAGAAATAGATTAATATAGGAGGATGTTTTTTTTTTTTTTTTTTTTTTTAACTTTTTAAAAATTTGAAAAGCTTACTTTTTGTTATTAAGTAATGACAAATCAATCTTATACAAAAATTTTCCATAAAATGACTCTAAAACATCACAGAATTACTAATTTTAAAATTTTAAAAATAAATCCATTAAATTTAATTAACTTAATTTTTTATTTAAAAATTTGAAAAAAAAAAAAAAAACTTAAAACTAAAATTTCTTAAACAGAATATAACTATAAAAGCTAAAAATATATAGCTAAAAAGGTTACAAATTTAAAACAGCATTATTACATGAATGTTAAATTGCCTTCGAAAATTATCAAAAGATTAATTCTCTATAGTGTATTAAGCATAATTTTCAATATATATTATCGTATTCTTTTTTACCTGTTTTGTTGACTGCATCTCTTATGAAATTATCTCACTATATATAAACCCAAAATAACAAAACACTCTACAGATGAAAACAAACACATAAACTGTTAGTACAAGAAGTTTAGTGCAACAATGCAACATAAGATGCAGCAAAAAGAGCTCGTAAACTCATAGGAAACATGTTACAGTGAATCATAACTAACAACGTAACAACCACGGACTTAACGAATACTGTATCTCCATGCTAACAACACTAATATAAATTTTACCATAAAAACTAGTGCATTTAGTGTGGAGTTCACGAATAATATAAAATCGCAATTTTCAAAATAAATTGCATTTATTTATTTTTTTTTTCCTGTAAGTTAAGTACAATAAAAAGTTTCGAAAACAAAAATAATAATAATAATAATAATTCGAAATCCGCAACCAATTGCTTCATTCATCTAATCTAAAGAAAAAGGAGGAAAACGAAAACACATCAAACAGATAAAGGTGCCTTCTTTTATTATTATTTTTTTTTTCGGGGTTATAAAAAGGATTTTGACGTCGCCATCTGTTAAGGATAATTTAAATGGATTAATAATACATACAAGGCACATTACAAATTCACATTAAGAGGGAAAATTATCCAGTATACAGTAGTTTTTAATTATTTAATTAGTTTTAAAGTTTTAGAAATAGCTTTAGATATCTTTTCTTTTTTTTTTTAATATGGTGTCTTAACAGTTTTTTTTTTCTAAGATTTATCATAAGTACTGTATTCTACAATTTTTTAAAGTAATTTTGAATTATTATTTTTTCCCACTCAGAATTGAAATTCAGGTACTACATAATGCAACATGCATGTATAATGAGAAAAATTTTATTATAATCAAAATATTTGTCTAATATTTATTTTATTTATTTTCATAAGTTGCAGGTAAGGTTTGGGTCTTCAACTTAACGAAAACAATTCTTTTAACCAAATATTTTGTGTATATATTTAAGTCTATTTTCATAAGAAAAATGTTCCCTTCCAGGGAAATTCTAAGCTCAAAGCTGATAGACAGAAGGTACCAGGTTCGAACCCAGAAAACAATCGTTGCCCTGGGTATTCGGTGTTTTTTGTGGTTTCTCCAAAACTCACATAAATACTGGCTAGGACACCTTAGAAAGACCTACTCGGAGAGCCAGGGCCTAGGTCCTTCAAGTAATCAGTTAGCCCCTATTCACAAATTGTGCTATTCTGTCCAGATTTTCATTGTTTATCAAACTAACGTTTCTCGTGAACTTTACACTGCATCTGTTTTTGATTTTTTTTCCCAGAGAGCGTTTAAATAATCTTTTAAAATTGTAAATCTCATAAAATCTTTCAGATTTTTCAGTATTTTGTCCTTATGCATTCATAAAATGACTGTGATGTATCATTAATAATCTTATCTTGCCTTACCTCTCTTAGCTGAGTATTATATTTAAATTCTAGCAAAAAATATCATTACCGCTTTTACAAAACTAGTTTTAATACACTAAGATTTCAAACATTTTTGAGTTTTAAAGGAAAATATTTCTATTATGTAGACCGTTTTAATCTGTTTGATGAAAAAAATTCTGAATAGGAATCAAAGAATTTACGTAGTTTTTATGTTCTTGATAATTTTTAAATGATATCAGCGATATTTAAAACTTGTTCTCTATTTTGTTTGGCTATAATAGGTTTTGTACAAGAAAAACATAAACAGATAAAATTAAGATTTTTTTCTTATATTGTTATTAAAATAAATAAATAAAACCCCACAATATATCTTTGCAAAAAGTATCACTGACTTGTTGATTTACGCAGAGTTCGGTTTTTGTGGAGGAAAGAACAAAAAAAAAAAAGAATTCAATGTCTCATTTTTATACTGTAATTTAATTTAAAACAAGAAATTTCTTTCATTTTTTAATTTTTTCATTCGTGTATTTTTTATGTATTGACATATATGTTTCATATTTTATGTAATAGAATATTAAAGCAATTTTAATGTATATTCAGATTTTACGGTGGAAAAAAAATCTTTATTTAACTTACTTGTATTCTATTCTTTTTGATTTGGTTTTTAATTTTCAAAAATTGCATAAATTCTACCCAATTTAAACTGGAATGATTTTAGAATTTATTTTATGTGCATTTTATTACAGTTTGTTATGGTTTAGTATTTAAAGATTCTTTTCTTAATAATTTCTAATTACTTTAAATAAATTCTTACTGATTTTAAAATTCAATATTTGAAATCATTTACAAGTATATAATATTTTGGCAAACAATCTTATAATAACTTAAAATAAATAGGCAAAACGAAGTATAAACATTACTTAAAAACATTAGACAAAAAACCTAAACATTACTTCGTGCGTCGCTTAAATTTTTCAACCGGGCATCCGGTACTCTTCAGAACGACAACCTTCTGTGTGGAAGACTTGAGTTGGAGTGATCTTGAGCTTGCTTTGCCAATAGGTGGTGCCATGCACTGTCTGGGGCTACTGCGCCGCTGTCGTTGCATATATCCTGATTGGTGAAAATTTCAATCGATTCTCTGAACATCGCGTAGTTGTAATCGTCGTAGTTGGCTATTTTAGTGGCTTTATCAAAATCGATTTTAATGTTTTGTTTATTGTAAGTTTTAGCTAAGGCTGTATTATATTTTCCAGTTTTTATATCATTTTTATGTTTATTAATTCTAGTTTTAATTTTTCTCTTGGTAACTCCTATATATGACCCTGGTTTATTATCTTCATTTGTGAATGGGATTTTACAAATTCCTGCAGTTTCTAAAGGGGGGATGGGGTCTTTATCGCTTCTGATTAATTGGAAAATATTTCTGTTAGGTTTAACGGGGATATTTACGCCGTATTTATTTGCTACATTTTTTATTTTATTGGAGGCTCCGCGATCGTACGGGATAGATGAGGTAAATTTAAGGGTTGTTTTTGAAAACTGGGAATGTAATCCAGATTTTTAATTTTATTTTTAATTAATTTATTAACTATCTTATCCGGGTATCCTGCTTTTCTAGTAAAATCTTTAATTAGGTCAAGTTCATTTTTAAGATCGTCGGGTTCGTTACAAATTAGAAATGCGCGATTGATATACGAACGGATTGCATTAGTTTTATAACGGAAGGGTGTTTTGCTCTTATAGTGAATTATTTCGTTACTATTGGTTGGTTTACGGTATACGGTGGTTTTGATTTTGTTGTAGCTACGGGTAATTTTAACATCGAGAAAATTAATTTGTAGATTATTTTCTTCTTCATACGTGAATTGGACGTCTAGGTCATGACATGACTATTAATTACGTTAAGGATTTTATTGACACCAAACTTCTTATCGATGACGGCCAAAACGTCATCGACGTACCTGTACCAAAAAATGATTTTGTTTTTTAAATTTTCAATAATTTTATTCTCGAGAAGTCTTAATTTAAATTCCGCGATAAAGCCTGAAATGGGCGATCCCATCAGGACGCCTTTGATTTGTTGATAGATTTTTCCATTAAACGTGAAATAGTTTTCTCCTTAACAAAAAAATTGTGACTGCATTTAATGTTTGGGCTATTTCAGGGTCGGGGAAGTAATTATTGATGGTTTCGTTCACAATTTGACAAGCTTCGTTAATGTTTATAGATGGGTAAAGGTTGATAACTTCAAAACTTACTAAATGATAGTTACTTTTATTTTCGATTTCTCTTAATTTTTTGACAAAATGTTCTGTAGATTCCAAAGAGTGTTGTGAGGGGGGAATAATGTTACGATAAATATTGGCCATGTATTTTTCTAAACAGTATGTAGGAGCTTCATTTTTATTAACAACAGGTCTGATTTTTTTTTTTTCGGGGGGGGGGGTGTTATGATTTTTGAATCTACCAAAAATTCGGGGAGTATTAGTTGCATGGCTATATAATTTAGGGGGATGTTATCGGGCAATTTACCTTCCTTAATGATTTTCGCGTTTTATCTAAGAGTTTATTATTTGTGTCTTTGTTTACAATATTAACACCTATTTCTTTAATTGTTTCTTCCATTTTTGAGATATAATCTTTGCGATTTAAAATAGCAATTTTACGCGTTTTGTCAGTTGAAGTGCAGGTAATTTCGTTATTCATTTTAAGATTTTTCAATTCTTTAAGATTTCCTTCATTAATGTTTTTATTTTGAGCGGACTTTTCAACTTCGGTGACAGCGATGTTAATTCTATTATCCTCAGGGATTTTATTTATGGCGGATTCAATTTTAGCTATACTGCGTTTAATATTAACGGGTTGGTCAAGTATATATTTATGCCTCAATTGAAGTAATTCACGTTGACGGTTATTGATTTTAGCATCAGACAAGTTAATAAAAGGTATTTCGTTTCTTATAATAGGTGTGTAATTTCTTTTTTTAAGCCAGAATTTAAGGGTTTTTTTTTTATGCCTATTAAAAATTGCGGTTTTTTTTTTTTTTTTTTTTTTTTTCAGTTTCATAATACTGATTAATTTTCTCATTAAATAAAGTCCAATTTTCTAAGTTGGTTGTATTTTTAAGATCATTAGTGGCTTCATTCCATATTTTCTTACTTTCAAAGAACTCGGCTTTCCTTTTTCTTATTAGTTTATTCAGAATCTTATGTTCAAACTCGTGAACGTCATCTTTGAAATTATCAATTAGAAATTTGTTACTAACCCTTAAAAATGTTGGTGTAATTTTAAAGTATTTACAATCATTCAAGAAGTTAAATTCTGTTCCGATTTAGCAAGTTCTTTTTTTAACATACTTCCATTCATTAAAAAGTCGACTAATCATTTTCAAAAAACGCTAACTGTTTACACAATTCATAAAAACGCCAAAATTAAAAAAAATAAATAAAATAGAAAAACTAAAAACACTAACTTTAAAATATGTAAACGACTTTTTAAAAAACGCTAACCATCTAAACATTTCATAAAAACACTAATTTTCAATCAAAGGAAGCAAAGATATTAATTTTAAATATGCAAACGACATTTTCGGATGCAGATAGCTTCAAGTCCCATTAACCACAGGAAAGCATACAAAAAGTGCAGGTTCGACATTAAACTTAAAATAAATAGATAAAACGAAGTATAAACATTACTTAAAAACATTAGACAAAAAACCTAAGCATTACTTCGTGCGTCGTTTAAATTTTTCAACCGGGCACCCGGTCCTCTTCAGAACGACAACCTTCTGTGAGGAAGACTTGAGGGTTAGTAATAAATTTTTAATTGATAATTTCAAAGATGACGTTCGCAAGTTTGAACATAAGATTCTGAATAAACTAATAAGAAAAAGGAAAGCTGATTTTTTTGAAAGTATGAAAATATGGAATGAAGCCGCTAATGATCTCAAAAATACAACCAACTTAGAAAATTGGACTTTATTTAATGAGAAAATTAATCAATATTATGAAACTGAAAAAAACGCCATTGTTAATAGGCATAGTAAAAAACTTAAATTCTGGCTTAAAAAAAGAAATTACAAAGCTCTTATAAGAAACGAAATACCTTTTATTAACTTGTCTGATGCTAAAATCAATAACCGTCAACGTGAATTACTTCAATTGGGTCATAAATATATACTTGACCAAGCCGTTAATATTAAACGCAGTATAGCTAAAATTGAATCCGCCATAAATAAAATCCCTGAGGATAATAGAATTAACATACGTAACATCGCTGTCACCGAAGTTGAAAAGTCCGTTCAAAATAAAAACATTAATAGAGGAGATCTTAAAGAATTGAAAAATCTTAAAATGAATAACGAAATTACCTGCACTTCAACTGACGAAACGCGTAAAATTGCTATTTTAAATCGCAAAGATTATATCTCAAAAATGGAAGAAACAATTGAAGAAATTGGTGTCAATATTGTAAACAAAGACACAAATAATAAACTCTTAGATAAAACGCGGAAAATAATTGTAAATGGCCCGATAACATCCCCCCTAAATTATATAACCATGCAACTAATACTCCCCGAATTTTTGGTAGATTCAAAGATCATAACCCCCCCCCCCCTCCCAAAATTCAGACCTGTTGTTAATAAAAATGAAGCTCCTGCATACTGTTTAGAAAAATACATGGCCAATATTTATCATAACATTATTCCCCCCTCACAACAATCTCTAGAATCTACAGAAGACTTTGTCAAAAAATTAAGAGAAATCGAAAATAAAAGTAACTCTCATTTAGTAAGTTTTGATGTTATCAACTTTTACCCGTCTATAAACATTAACGAAGCTTGTCAAATTGTGAACGAAACCATCAATAATTACTTCCCCGACCCTGAAACAGCCGAAACATTAAACGCAGTCACAATTTTTTTGTTAAGAGAAAACTATTTCACGTTTAATGGAAAAATCTATGAACAAATCAAAGGCGTCCCGATGGGATCGCCCATTTCAGGCTTTATCGCGGAATTTAAATTAAGATTTCTCGAGAATAAAATTATTGAAAATTTAAAAAACAAAATCATTTTTTGGTACAGGTACGTCGATGACGTTTTGGCCGTCATCGGTAAGAAGTTTGATGTCAATGAAATCCTTAACGTAATTAATAGTCATGCCCCAGACATCCAAATCACGTATGAAGAAGAAAATAATCTACAAATTAATTTTCTCGATCTTTGTTTACAATATTACCCGTACCGACAACCAAATCAAAACTACCGTAAACCAACCAATAGTAACGAAATAATTCCCTATAAGAGCAAAACACCCTTCCGTTATAAAACTAATGCAATCCGTTCATATATCAATCGCGCATTTCTAATTTGTAACGCCCCCGACGATCTTAAAAATGAACTTGACCTAATTAAAGATTTTACTAGAAAAGCAGGATACCCGCATAAGATAGTTAATAAATTAATTAAAAATTAAATTAAAAATCTAGATTACATTCCCAGTTTTCAAAAACAACCCCTTAAATTTACCTCATCTATCCCGTACGATCGCGGAGCCTCCAATAAAATAAAAAATGTAGCAAATAAATACGGCGTAAATATCCCCATTAAACCTAACAGAAATATTTTCCAATTAATCAGAAGCGATAAAGACCCCCCCCCCCCTTTAGAAACTGCAGGAATTTATAAAATCCCATTCACAAATGAAGATAATTAACCTGGGTCATATATAGGAGTTACCAAGAGAAAAATTAAAACTAGAATTAATGAACATAAAAATGATATAAAAACCGGAAAATATAATACAGCCTTAGCTAAAACTTACAATAAACAAAACATTAAAATCGATTTTGATAAAGCCACTAAAATAGCCAACTACGACGATTACAACTGCGCGATGTTCAAAGAATCGATTGAAATTTCCACCAATCAGGATGTATGCAACGACAGCGGCGCAGTAGCCCCAGACAGTGCATGGCACCACCTATTGGCAGAGCAAGCTCAAGATTATTCCAACTCAAGTCTTCCACACAGAAGGTTGTCGTTCTGAAGAGGACCGGGTGCCCGGTTGAAAAATTTAAACGACGCACGAAGTAATGTTTAGGTTTTTTGTCTAATGTTTTTAAGTAATCTTATAATATTTTATGTCTACAAAAGCGTATTTCATGCAAAATTCACAAAAGTAACGCGAAAGAGGAAGGGAGCGATGTATCTATTAACTGCTTTTTTTTTTTTTTTTTTTAATTAAACAAATTTAGAAAATCATTACCAAACTGAGTTAACTTCTCTAAAAAAAGATATTTACCTAAAACAAGGCCAACTAAAAAGAATTTTTTAGAGGTTTTTTTCGTTCTGGTTATTTTAAACCAAATCTCCCAAAAGTAGCTATTATTTTTTCTGCCTCTGAAATTTTGTGGCTCGGGTAGTCGACACATTTTGTCTCCCTTCCACGTTGTCTTTTGAAAAACTTTTTTTTTTCTTATAAGCATAAAAAAGGCATGTTTAAAAAAAAAAAAAAAAAAAAAAAAAAAAAAAAACTTTTAATTTTAGATAAAACTTTTCTTCCAAAAGTAAACTTTAAAGTTTTATCGATAATGCTACCATCTGTCGAAAGTTATCTAAAGTCATTTGACAAATATAAAGTAATATGCTTGTTAGTTTATTCTATATTTAATAGAAAAAAGTATTGGATTCGTAAAAATTTTCGACTTGCAGTTTTCGATGGATTTACACATTCTGAAAAGATTAGAATACAATTTGACAATTTTTAGAGAATGTCTGTCTGTGTGTATGGGACAAAAAATTTTATGGCTATTGTATTTCAAGAACAACTGCACAGAAATGCATGTAAATTTATATGTAGATGAACCTTGGTATAAATTAGTGTATGCCAGATTTTGGTGCCAATCGCTGAACAGGTGGCGCTGCTATACAGGGATTTCTGTAATTTCAGGGAAGACTATATCTCAGGAACTATTGCATAGAATTGTATATAAATTTATATGTAAATGCATCATGATATAAATTAGTGCGAATCAAATTTTGGTCCCAATCGCTTAAAAGGTGGCACTGCTATACAGTGATTTCTGCAGTTTAAAAGAAGGTAATGTCCCCGTTTCTATTACTCATAATCGAACAAAACTTGATATGTGAGAAGGCCATTATAAGACATTGTGTTGATTTTATTTGAGTGCATATCGCCCGATAGGTGGTGATGTTATACTGCACTTTTCTCCGAGAATAGAAAGACTGTATCTCAGATTATATTGTATATAATTTCACAAAACTTAGTATATTTTATAACCATTATGAAACACTATACTGATTTAATTTGGTTGTACATCATTCAACAGGTGGTGCTTTTGTGCTTCAATATATATCGTCAATAGAAAGGCTAAATTTCAAAATTATGCTATTTTTTAAAGTTAAAAATAAATCGTTATTTTATAAGTTTTTATGTATAACTAATTCATTCAATTTTTAAGTCTGTTTAGCTTGAAGTTTGCTCAGAAACGTAAAACATTTCAACAGACAACAACAATATTACTACTTATTTTACAGCAGATTTCAGCCAAAATTCTAGTATATAAACATAAAAATTTATTAGTAAATTGCATTGTAAAAAAAAAAAAAAAAAAAAAAAAAAAAATGTAAAATCACGGTATTTGACCGTATAATTTTAGGGGAAATGACCGTTTTGCTACCTAAACGGTCATAAACCATAAATTAGTGTTTTGAAAGCATAATTTAGGAATTGGCCGTATAATTTTACGGGAAATCACCGTTTTGCTAGCTAAATGGTCGTAGTCCGTAAATTGATGTTTTGAAAGCATAATTTTTTGGATTTTTTCGAGAAAAAGCCATTAATCTACGCAAATTGCTCTTATCTTCCACCAAACCATTTTCGTACGGGAAAATCCCTTCAAATGCTATAATTTCAGTGACGTCATGAGAGACGCTTCCATTTTCAAACAGCATTCTAATTGCTCTTAAACTTTTAGTTCAGCTTTAGAAAACGAAAAAAATTAATATTGTTTCCACAATGGAATTTTTACAATATGCTAAAATAAAGTTTATTTCAATATAAGATGAATATGTAATTAGCCATTTGAAGATAAGTCTTATGATTATTATGTATGGTCTTCACTGTTAAAAAACAAAGCTGTTTTATCTTAATATGACCATCAGATATGTACATATACATCATATATAACAGGTTCTGCTCTCGAAATACTTCAGTCCTTCCTCCATTGAATGAAATACAGCTTAAAAAAAAAAAAAAAAAAAAAAAAAAATTCTTCTGCTATTCTAAAAAGTGCAAATATGCCTAACACTTCATAAACACATGAAAACACATTTGAAATCGGTCCTGTAATGAAAACCTGTTTGGATGAGTGAGAATTAGTCTCTAGTTATTTCTGTTTTGCACCCACTACAGAAACCATAAAGATCGAAAACCATGAAAAAAATCGTATTAATTGTAGATACAAATTCTCTGTGTCCATGTAAAAGATTTATTATTATTATTCAAAGTTTATTTGGGGGCCCCAATTAATTTTCACATAGTTTTTAAAAGTTTTATTTTGTTTTTGAAGAAGGGTGAGAAATTCTCACCCATTATTTTCCTCTGATGAGAACCTCGAAATAAGACTACCTCTTTAGTGCTAGCGTTTACGAAAAATATATTAGATTTTTTTTCTCAAAAATCGGTATCATAGTCTTTATAGGAAAAAAGGGAAAAAGAAAAAGGCTATTGTTTTCCAATATAAGAATTGACTGACTTCTTAATTTTGTCAAAAATAGCAAATTTATATTTTAAAAATAGTCTTAAAAGAAAATAATTTTTATGCATAATTTGAATGTTAACAATATTCAATCGCTATAAAATTTTTCTGTAAACATAAAGCACTATTTTAACATATATGCAGCATAGGTTGCTATATATTTTTACAGCTAGTTCTGTAAAAATAATTGAAGATTGGTTACTTCACATTGTGCTGTAAATCGGTATCAAAATTTTTTCAGAAGTCTTTTGGTGCGTATGACATGATTTATCAACCAATCAGTGCTGATATTGAACTTATCTGTTTTTGTAAAGAAAAGTCATTGTGAGCCCAACGGCGCGATTGGCAAAGTGCTGGCCTCTAGAACAGGAGATGATGAGTTCGAATCCCGGGCTACCCAAGACCGTTTGTTTCGCATGAAAAAATAAATAAGTTGCTTAGTGTTGTGGATTTCTCCCTGCACGCATGTGTAATAATTGCAGGAAATATTTTTATATTTTAATTTTACGGTCAATACTGCTTTTTTTACAGGTTGGTTGTATGTTTCATCACAACGTAAAATTGCTGGCGATATATCATTCATCGTCTAAATGTTTTTTTTTTTTTTTTTTTTTTTTTTTTTTTACGGGCTTTGTCTGGAATCTCTGCAACCGGGCTTTGCCCGTTATTTTACTGCAGCTTTTTTGTACAATGTACAACTAATATCAAGATAATATTAGCTAATATTATGCTAGTATTATATCTAAAGTATTCATATTTTGAAATATGGTGATGGTAACATTTTAAAGAAATTATTTCTCATAAAACAAAATTATTTTTAAAGTTTTCAATAATTTAAGCATTCTATTAAATTACAAAATTAATTAAAAGACAAAGATCAATATTTCGTCAACACTAATTCTGCTATTAGTATTTGGTGTATCAAACCATTTTAATGTTTTGTTGCTAAACTATAACTGTAAAACAGGTTATAAATCATTATTTAATAACAATCGGAAAATTAAACAAACACAAAATAAGGACATAAGGACATAAATTTAACGAATTATGATTATATATTAATTAGTTACATAAGGTTTAACGAACTTTTATCAATTACGAATGAGAATTTCTTATTTCTGTACAACTATTAAATAAAATAAAATAAACTGCAGAAAATTAGAAGTAAAGTACATGTCGTCATATACCATGTCAGGCATGAGATATTTTAGCTGAATTCAGCTTCTGTGTAGTTTTATTGTTATTTCTGTAACAGTGTACAATTAATAAGCATTGTATTTTGTAAATAGAAGTTTCTATTGCTGTATATATATATGTTACATTATCTAATGTAGCATGATTCTATATATCCATGTTACACACCATGTTACCATTAACACAATAAGTTTTTATTATTAAAAGATTAAAGATAAAATAGTTAAGTGTTTTCTGTAATCCAATGCTTTGGCTAACTGAATTCTGTTATTTTATTTTAATGTCCCTCTTTTGCGTAAAGTTTTGGCTTATTTTCACCTTTTTGTCAATCTTGTCTCTGTATTGTAATGTTTAAGTTGATAAAAACAATATGTTGTTTTTCTAAAAATTTAAATTGAATTTTTATTTTCAAAATGAATATTAAATCAAAGTATAAGTTTAAGGTATAACACTTTTAGATCATTTGCAATTCTATTTTTCTACAGTCTTAATACTGTAGTAAAGTAGGCAGATCTTCAAATCAAACATTCCTTTTGCCCTATATTCATACGTGTAAAAGTTATGAAGCTCTAAATGTCAGTTAGCACGATTTTGTATTATATGAATAAAAGTAATTCGGATCGTTATAATAGCTCATAAATTTCCATTTGGAATCATATAAATTTAATACATAATACGCTCTTTCCATAAACGACCGGACACTTCCGATTTTAGACGTTTTGTCAAATATCTAGAAAAATTCTTGGCGATTTATCCTTCAACTTCAAGGGTGTAAAGGACATATTATACCTCATACATTTCAGCGAAATTTTTTGTCCCAATAGCAAATGTGAAATCAGTAATAAATTAAACAAAATATTGTTTGGAATAACTTTGTAAAAAATAAACCCCTGGAACGGTTAATGTTGTCGCAGCTTGAGATTGTGAGGTTTCCTTTAGAAATTTGTATTAAACTGTATCTAAATAGTTCTTATGGTGATATAGATTTAGTGGTTTCTTTAAAACAATTCACAAAAAAATGCCCATTTTTTGCTTATAATATGCAGAGTATACTTACCGGTAAAATGCTCGCCTACTGTTTCAGTGTTTTTGAGCTCGATTCCATCTTTATCCCAGACACCAGGGTCTGACTCACGAATTTTTGCGCCCAGGGCACTTTCAATTTTTTGTGCTCCCTTTGATGATCCAACCCCACTCTTCCAAAAACAGAAAAGAAAAAGTTATACTACGATTTATAGCTGCAAAAAAGCAAACTGGCTGGAAGAAGTATTTGGGCAAAAAATTAATCTGTTTGTGTTTTTGGCTTTAATAAAATTGCTTCACTCAGCCAAACAATAGATTCTATTAAAAAAAAGAGAGAGAGAGAGAGAGAGAGCGAGAAAGAAACTGGGGAATTTAGATCAGATATTTTTAACCATTAGTAAAATTTTCTGCCCCTCAGAAATTTCGTGCCCAGGAGCGACAATCAGGCCCTGCCGGACTCGTGCAATTATGAGCACGCAACAACATATCTCCATTCGGAAACAAGCGATAGCAGAACATGTGTGTGGCACAAGGCATATTATCACTTTCGAATATGCGCTGCCTAAAAAATGAGGACATGTCGAATCATTTTTGGGAAGATGTGTCTCTCAAAAATAAGCATATTGTATTATTATTTTGAAGCGCACGCTGTACAAATGGTATAACACTGTTTTTCAAATACGAGTCATTTTTCTTGAGAACTATTTTGAGTACATGATGTGTTTTAAAGTAAGCTATTTTTGTTTTAATAAAAAGAACCTTGATTCAACAGTGTAAAACGCTCAATACTTGAAAGGCTGAAGGTCTCCGACACTAACATTAAATTTCTCTAAGACAAATTTTTGTATTTTTATTATCGTTCGAAATAAAAAAGAAAAATTAGTAATACGTAAATCTTCTTGGTTTTAACGGACATATTCATTCTTTGAAACCTAGAATGTTTTGCGTATTGTCTTAAACCAAATTATAAGGAATGTTTATTTTTTGAAAAGGAAAGATCTTTACTATGCTAAATCTGAATAAATAACCTGTTATTGTTTCAATATGTTAAAAATAAGAGTACTTTTTAGTATGTTAAAATTCAAACTGGCATCATTACAAAAGAGCAATTGAAAGACAGATGCTATTTATTTTTAATTTTGAGATTTTACTGATTACATCATTAGAGAACTTAAAAATAATTTTTTTTGTGAATATATTGTGCTTTGTTCTAATATAAAGAGAAATATTTTACCAGATATCCTTGATGTAACCAATACAGATTAATATTTTTTAATTAATTGAAAATTTGTTTAATTCCCATTTGCTAAATTTTGGTGATACTAATATAAGGAGTGAAAGAAGGTTTTTTTTTTTTTAGTCCTTTTTTCTGTAAGTTTAATAAAAATGACTTTTATGATCTAAAACTAAGCTACTTCTTTCAAAAATTGATTAATTTCTAACTGTTTATTTAAAAGAAAAAGTTAAATTATAACCATCACAATATGAGAAATCAACCTTTAAACGTCTCTTTTTTGCCTATTTTTATTCATTTTTTTAGCTGCTTTAAGATGACAGTCATGATTATATACCATTAAAGTTAAACCTTAAGAAACGCTTTAACATTAAGTATAATATTAATTGATATTATATAAACATTTATTTTAAATGTTACTACTTTTCATTCTCTGATCAGGGATGGAACACGGGCGCAGAATTCATACCACTATCAATGTAAGAAAATTTTCTACCTCTTAAATCAACGATATTATAGGTAGATAAATTTCTTCAACAGATTCCGGTATGAATACTGCGCCTGTGTTCCATCCCTGTCTGATTAGTAACAAAGAAATTGAGCTATATTTTTATAAGCAACTAAGAATGAAGAAAACTCTCTCATTTTTCAATATATCTGTTAAGGGTTTATAAAATTAATTCGATGCACAGTATAAATATGAGAATTTGACACTATATACTACAGCTACATATTAATCTTACTTTCTTGGGGGGGGGGGGGGGGAATTAAAAATTGAGTCACACCAGCGTTTTATTTCGACTATGCATGACGAAAAAAGAAGAGTTAATGCTTAAAGGGTTAAATTATAATGTATTAATTCAATAAACAAAGTTGAAAATAAGACGAAAATAATTCTCAAACTCAGAACAAATAGGGATTAGAAAGAAGTCAAGTTTAACTCTTCAGCTCTTTTGTATGTTTAGCAAGTTCCATCTTTCCATTTTAGTATATCTGTCAAGTTTTTTTTTTTTTTTTTTTTTTTTTCTCTCCCTTAAAAGTTATTTTATTGCTTGAGAGAGAACTTCTGATTTACCCAGTTCCAACGTATAATTGTATTAAATAGTAGTAGAGGCTAAAGATCCCAAAGTCAAGTATGTTTTTTTGTTTATTTTACTTACCAAAATGAAAATTGCGTATTTTACACCATGAATGTAAACCACAAACTGGAATTTAAAGATTCATTTATACTTCGAATATATGACTCCTCAAATGAGTGAGAATTAATTACATTCTACGCATTATCTAAATTTATTTTGAATAAATATATTTCCGGTGATTTTATATATATATATATATCCTGCATAGAAATCGCTATATTTTCTGTTTGTATTTAATGCTTATAATATAAATATTTAATTTCTAATCGCAAAAATGCGATATATCTCAGATATTAAACTTAGAAAGTCTCTTTACTGCTCTTGGGTGACTATTTTTTTTATTATTATTATTATTATTATTATTTTTTTATTATTATTAAACTTATGCTAGAATGAACGATTGAAAGGGACGTTTTAACATTGGAGGTAAGATTTTATTCTATTTTTAATGGATGAATGTAGTCAAAAGGTATGTATATCAGAAGGTAAGTCTAAATGCTAATGCACATTTTTTCTGCTGTTATTTGCTTTCCCTTTAAACTGCAGCATATAGAAACTCATTAGATACTTAAAACTATATGTGCTTATGTCATATTACAAAATTTTTAGCATTATATAAACTTACATTTTATTTTGCAGTTCATTTAAAATTTGTCGTTAAAATGGATTGAAATAGTACATTCTAGAATAATTTTAACATCTATTTGCATTGGATTTATGATACATTTAACATATCTATATTGATAATCATTATTGGTAAAAATTTCAAGAAATTTGAGTTTCCCCCCCCCCTCTCTCTTTATCGTATAAGTAGAAGCTCAAGGATACACATACATGTAACTAAAATAGAATGTAATACATTTGTTTTATGACACTTTTTCGTTTATTGTAGTGAATACTTTCATAATCAAAAACATTAGGGAAAAGACTTAATTTTTAAAACCATTGTGTATGAGGGCTCACGCATTCTATTTCTTTAATATCACTATTACAGAACAGAAATTTTCGTCTTACTTAATTTGCACAATTTCAGTATTTGAATCAAGGAAAAAATATCTTTGGAAATAGCAATATTAAAAAATTAAGGAAAATGGCAGCTATGTACAGGGTAAAAAATTTACAGAAATTTCAAAAAACAAATCAATGCAGCACATTGTAATTTATTAAAAATTATTTATGTAATCTATATTATGTAATCAATTAATTTATATAATCTATATTATGTAATCAATTAATTTATGTAATCTATATTATATAATCAATTAATTTATGTAATCTAAATATTCACAATTTGAATTATAACTTTAATAGAAAAAATATTATACATTTTATCGAATGTTGTATATTATTAAAGAAGAAATTATTATTATTGAAGAAGATTGGACATTTACATGAAGTTAAATATGTATACAAATATTCGTGTCATATTTATTTAAATGTATTAAAAAAAGAAATAATAAATAATGTATTCTTGTCTAGAAGCACTTTTACTAATGTAACGGGGGCTGCGGTAGCCTGGTCGGTAGAGCACCGAACTCAAAATTGGAAGATTGCGGGTTCGATACTCGAGTCGGCCAAAGACAATCTTGTGAACCAATGATGGCTGGTGCACATAAAATCCGTCGTGGCCGCAATGTCCTCCATGTTCCGATCAAAATTATACCTCTGGGGTCACCGAAGTGGGGGAGTCATCCCTTCGTAGAGGATCAAATTTGTGATGGCATGACTCCGGATCATCCTTAGGGGGTGCATCACAGACTGTCGCCAATTACTCATTGTGCAGTACTGGTGCGACGTTATGCCCAACCAACCACTTAATGTAACGGATTGTGTTTTACGTTTTTTTTTTTTTTTTTTTTTATGATTTCATAATTTTTATTTATTTATTTATTTTTTGTCTGTAAATATGGCACAATTGAAAGCAATTATCATAATAAAAAAGTGAGAAATTTCTGAAAACATGCTATGCTTAATTTAGAAAATGAAACCTTTTCTTTTATTTTTTAAAGTTTCCTGTCACAGTTCATTCCAAGTTAATTTCTTATTTCCAGTTCGAATGACATTGTTGAGTTGGTTTAATAAAAGGTGAACTAGTTCCGATTATTTTATTTTGTATGCCAGAGAGGTCAAAAGAAAGACAGAGGCATTAATCCTCTTTTTTTAAGCCAAAAAATAGCACAGAAAATATCATACCTCATTCAGTGTTTCTCGAATCAATGTAGTAATTACCTTTTTTTTTTTTTTTTTTTTTAGAGGGGGGCGTAATGGTGGGAAAAATGTTTTAAAGTTTGTGTATAAATTTAATTATGCTTAAACAAGGGAATCATCTACCTTAAAAACTTTGTTTCTCTATTTCATAATTCATAGGATCATTTCAAATTAATAATCTAGACATGTAATATTTAGCACAAAATTATATTTTTATGCATTTTAAATATAATTTATTCCTTTATCTTATGGTGCAGTATTTTATGTTGATTTCGTTAATAATCGATCTATTGCAATCACTTCATTTATATCTATCTATATCTACATAATGAAAATTTTGTCATCACGATAACTCCCGAAATAATACTCAAAATCGAACCAAATTTAGACAGCGAACTTATCTTATGAATATCTTGGATGTGTTCGTTAATCAAGTTGCTCCGCCTTTTTATTTTCAAGTGGAGGCCATTTGAATTTTTCAAATTCGCATTGTAAAAAGGGTATTTAAGACCGGATTTGCTTGACTTTTGATGTATACATAGTCCGTATAAGGATCACAACCAAGTTTATTAATCAACTTTATCCGCTATTTTTAACAAAGTGCGGATTTTATAAACTAAGCGAGACAACATGAAATCAGGCTAGCACTTGAAAATTTATAATCATGATAACTTTTTAAAATCTTATTCAATTCGAAACGAAGTTGGACAGTGAACTTATCATATAAATATCTTGGATGAGTTCACTGGGCAACTTGTTCGGACATTTTGTTTCCAATACACGGCCACACTGTTAAAAATTTCAACAGAAAACTATTGGTAATCTATTATCGTAAGTCTTAAATTACAAAAAATAAACTGAGATGTTAAAAAAATATATTTTATGTACGCATTTTAATGGCTAATATTAATTTAATTTATTGTTAGCGAGAATATATTTGTGACTTAGAATACTAGTAGAAACAGCCATTTTTAGTTTTTATCGATAGATTAAATAAATAAAATAAGCAAAATTACAGAATAAAAATTAAGAATCTCGATTATTTACTTTTAACTAAGAATTTCTGTAAATTTACCGAGACTCTGTATAATCATTTCAGTAAATTTACAGAATTGTTTTACAGTGCACTTCAAATCAGGCTGCCACTTGAAAATGCGCCGTCGCAATAACTTTTAAAATACTAAACTAATTCAAACAAAAGTTAGATAGTGAACTTACCGTTCATATATCTTGGATAAGATCGCTTGGTAACTTGCATTGCCATTTTATTTCCAAGTGGCGGCCACATGAAAATTTGTCATTATGATAACTTTTGTAATGCTGAATCAATTCATATCAAACTTGGGTAATGGATTTATCATTCAAATATCTCAGATAGGTTCGCCGGGCATCTTACTCTGCTTTTTTGTTTCCAAGTGGTGACCTCTTGAAATCACGGTGCCACTTGAAAATTTCTTATCACGATAATTTTTGAAATACTGAATTAGTTTGAACCAAAGATGGACAGTGAACTTATCATACAAATATTTTGGATGATTTCGCTGGGCAAGTTACTCCGTCGTTTTGTTTCCAATTTGCAGCCACTTAGACTACCACTTGAAAATTTGTCATAACAATAACTTTTAAAACACTGCATTGATTCAACCAGAGTTGGGAGTGAACTAATACTTCAAATATATTGGATGAGTTTGTTGGGAGCTTTCTCCGTCATATTGTTTCCAAGTGGCAGCCACTTGAAAATTTGTTATCACGGTAACTTTTGAAATACTTAATCAAATCGAAGCAAGTTTGAAAAATGGATTTATCATTCAAATATCTATGATTTCGGTGGGAAAGTTTCTCCGAAATTTTGTTTCCAATTTGCTGTCACTTGAACACTGCCACTTAAGAATTTGTTATCACTATAACCTTCGAAATACTGAATTTATTCGAACCAAAGTTCAACAGTGGACTTATCTTACAAATATCTTGGATTAGTTCACTGAGCAATTTGCTAGGCCCTTTTGATCCAGGTGGAGGCCACTTAATTTTTTAACACGATAACTTTTGAAATTCTCAATTAATTCGAATTAAATTTGTACAGTAGACCTTATCTCACAAATGCATTTGATATATTTGTTTGCCAACTTGGTCCACCATCTTGTTTCCAAATGCTGGCCACTTGAAAATTTTAAATTCACATAAAAAAGTATTTATGAACAGATTTGCTTAAAACTCCATATGCACATAGCCTACATCAATATTTCTAAGTTCATTAATAATTTGTAGCCACCATTTTGAAACAAAATGACGGCTACTTCATAAGGAAAAAGAAATCAACCTACCCTTCCGCATGAGCCGGAAAGACTTTTTTTTTTTCTTGTTTTGTTTTTGTTTTGTTTTTTCAAAAATTTCATTTTATGAAAGAATTTTGGAATTTCTTAATTATCATAATAATAAGTTATTTGTGATTTATGATTCCCAACCATTCCTAAAAGTTTGAATGATAGTTAAAATTTAAATAATGTTATGAATTATTCATTAGCTTATCTTCAAAAAGAAATTACGAAATAATTAAAATTCAAAAAACTTAACAAAATTTATCAGTTAATTAATAACAGTTTTTGAATTACACTTTTAATTATAAGTGTTTCAATTTTTCCATTTTTAAATCTATCCTACGTTAATTTATTTCGTAACTTTTTTATTCATTAACCGTGTGTCACATAAATGATATTTGAGTATTAAATTTGTATTTGAGTTAAAAGTTCTTTGTGAAATACTTTAAAGAATTCTGCTCTTGGTTATCGTCTGATGCATAGTTGAAAAATAATAAGATTTTTTGGATTATTTAAAGCATAACATTCTCACCGGCAGATTGTAAGTTGAGCAATAAAACAACTCTAAAAAATTTTAAATAAAATAGCTGACTATCAATTTGGTGCTTTATTTTGATTGATACTTTCTTTTCTCATTCAAAACTTAATTTAAAAATTCAATGACAAGCGATATGCCGATTAATATTACAATTAACCCACTACATTTCGGGAACAAATATATACATTCATCGATTTGCAGTTATCATTACAAAGTACATATTAAAAGCTCATAATTACACATTTTAAGTTTCATAGATAAATACTGGGATTTAAAAAGCTTATATTTGTGATGCAAAACATGGTTTTGAAGTTGCTTTAATTTTATCATATTTTATGAAATGTTGAAAAAAAAAAAAAAAAAAAAAATGTTAAGAGGCTTCCTGCCTTCTCTTAGTGCTCAGACTCAAATGGATGAAATGTTGTTCCCTGTTATGAAGGTCATAAAAGAGGAATGATCTCTTCCTTTTTAATGACCTTTGCATAGACTTACCTCGGGTAATAGATAGTAAAAAATAAATAAAAAATAAAACGACAGTCAGTAAATTTAATGATTACAACAAAAATATCCACGGTATGCAGACTTTAAAATTTTCGCACATGTTAAAAAATTTGCTCTTTAAGTATTTTAAAGAGGTCATGCGGAAGGAAAAACGTTTTTTTTTTTTTTTTTTTTTTTTGTTTGTTTGTTTTTTGTTTAATTAAATATAAGTATAAAAATTATGCTCAGTAATTGAATAAAACAAAATAATGTAATTGCTCTTTAAAATATTCTATTTAAACTTCTGTTTTTTATTAATATCTCTTTTCGATGGATGAAAATCTTTTTGTTTCTTTAAAATTTTTATAAAAATTTAAGACTAATTTTAATTTTTTTTTCACAATTTTGTAAGTATATTTTCTTAGTTATATTAACTTTGGTAAAATATATTTCAATTTCCCTTAGTAAATTTATTAATATGTAATACGTATTTGCTTAGAGGTATTTTTATTTTTAATCGAATTTGCTATTACTATTGCTTTATGGAAATAGGAATCATAATACAACTGTGCCAAAATGTTAGTGGTTTCTATTTGTGTTTCAAGACCGCATTAAATAAAAGACTAGGATATTTGATTCTAATTTTTTTTTTTTTTTTTTTTTTTTTTTTTTTTTTTAATGTTATGTTTTAAAAGCGGGAGCATGCACTTTATTATAATGCTACCTATAGTAAAGGTTTGAATTATATAAAATATATATTAAACAAATCCTGGATATACATTCAATTTTATTAACATAGCATTTAATGAATCTTTTTATTACATTATTAAATAACTTTTATTCACTCATAACATATAAATTTTGTTCATTATACATTCATGTATTAAGTTTTTTTTTTTTTTTTTTTTTTTTTTTCAGCAGTATTTTTAATGTAAAATATTTTTTTTCTTTTTTTATTGATTTGAAAATTTATGGGTGAAAATGCAAGGCAAGATTTGATATTAATTTAAATAAATATATAAATTTCTTTTACTTTGTTCGTGTAAGTTCATTCATTAACATAAACTTTAAAAATGTGTAAACAAGTTTTTCCTTTTGAATTAAGATTTCTATTTTAAATTTTGGTGAAAAATAACCTTTATGTTCGCTTTAACTGTAATATTCATTTAAAAGTCAAAGTGAAATAATTTTAAAGTAATTTATCCGTATTAGAAATAAATAATTAATTATAATATTTCTTTTGTTTTATTTTTCACAAATTAAAAGGAATTTGGCGTATTTAATGCACTGCAACAATTTAAATTACACATAAAAGGTATGACTTTTGAAATTCAAGAAAATATTTTACTTAGGAAAATTATTTTTTTAATTTTGAATTTAGAAAATAAAATCTCTTCCTATTTATAATCATCAATTAAAAAACTTTTATTTCAAATTGAGCTATGTTAAAGAAAAAGAAAGAAAAGAAACTATTATTATGTCTTAATTTTTCTTGTGAATGATGAGAATGGATATGAATCTGCTATGTTTCGTAACCTACAGCGATACTTAAATATATCGCTGTATTGCATATATATATATATATATATATATATATATATATATATATATATATATATATATATATCGTATACGAATACAAGTAATTTAAAAAATAATGATTATATCGGAAAAATATATCGTTGACGAGTAAAAAATGTTTAAAATTTTAAAATAAACAATTTAGCTATTTTGAAAAAACTAAATTTTTTTCTCCTCTTCCTCATTCTTTCTCTGTAGTGTGAAAATTCTGCTAGATTCTGTACGTTACATTATATTCTTGTTCAGTTGTAATTAATCACAACGTTCTAGTTAGAAGAATTTCGGTTGCCCCCAAATTACATTAGTTCAAACTAGTGAAACTTTTTAATTTTTTTCCGTAGTTGGTATCCACGTTTTATTTCATACCACTTTCTTTGAAGAGTACTTTTCTTCTTATTTAATCGTTATATGTTGGAGAATATTACTGTTTAAAAAAAAGTGATGTGAAAAAAAAAGTGATGTTAACATAGATATAGTAATTTATATAGATCTATCATCCCTAAGTTATCGACCAAAAGTTTTTGATGCCGAAAAAAAAGTTTTTACAGCAGGCATTACAGGGATTGACATTCAGCAATAGGAATAGGATAGAATGTTGATGAATTTTAAAATGAAGAAATCATGCGTGGCTTTTAGTTGTACTAATAAATATATGAAAGGACATGGGATACGTTTTCATCAGTAAATTATATTTCACTAATTCTATACTACAGTTCCCCTGTAATGGCCGTCTTTCGTCGAGTGAAAAGGAATCACATTTTCCCCCGCGATGCCTTATTACTATGCCTTATCTACTATACCTATGGGTACTGAAAGAGCAACAAAATAAATTGAAAAGTTGTCAGCTCTGTTAGTTCTAGATCAATTGATTTTACTCCATTGGTGACAACTTGTTATAATCTGAAAAATTAATTAATTAAATAAAGGAAATCAGTGAAATGTTAGAGAAATAAATATGAAACAACGCAATTAAATCAAAATATGTATACACGATATTTATTACTCTTGTACATTCTTTGAACGAACTCTTAAGGTTTGAACTCTATGTAAAATATTTAATAATATATAAAGCACAATACCATCGACATCTATTTATTTTACACTTGCATTTAGATTCAAACATTTATTTTCCCATATGCAAAACAGAAACCAAACAAACGTATAGGTAAACTTGCGTGCAAACATTACATGTAATATTTAATTTTCTTTTTTCTATTTCTTTATTTAAAGCTACGATAATCATGTTTCCTTTCCCTGCACATAAAACATTTATTTATTTATCTATAAAAGTCTTATATCTTTATATTCCCGTTATATTCCTTTTCAAATAGCAAAATTATCATATGAATTTTACTTATATTCTGTAATTTCCGAATCTAAGTGTACCCTAGATATTTTTTGTATGACTCGTTTTTCTATTTTAATTTTTTAGGAATATGTCCTTGCTTTTATTTCATGAAATAATTTTGTAAAAATTAAAATAAATATTTTACTTTATAAAAAATAAATTAAAGCTTTTTCTTTATTTGTGAAATTTAATAAATTGTAATAAACAGACGAAATTTAATTATTACTTTTAAAAGCATGTCTAAAAACAATCGTGTTTATCAAAAACAATAATTAAGCTATTCAAGACAGAGTAATTATGTTACCTGATATTCGACTTACTCTCGATAAATAATTGAAACTTTTGTAGTCATCCTGAAGAGAAAAAAAAAACTATGCTGAGATCCGTATAAATCCGTATTACTGTTTACGATGAAAACAGAAAAGCCTTTAAATGTTATTGTATAAACTTTTACTTTTCTTATTATATACTCTCTCTCATAAATGATAAACATTTGATTTCTTTTTTCAGATGACCTTTTGATAACATTCAAAATTCAAAGGATGCCCGTGATAGCTAACATTAAGCAAATATTTTCCAATTGAATAAACTTTAATCATGAATTTTCATTCACTCATCCATAAAGTTATCCACTGATGCAGTTCATGCCTTCTTAAACTCGTGTCTTCCACAGTCTCTATATTTATTTTCATGTTTCTTTTCCTCAAGTATGCAACGACTTTAAATACCGCTGAGTTAATGGCGCCTCAAGAAATTTTGTTTCATAATAAAACATGTAAACAAAGATTTTACGTAAAAATCAGAATATCTGTTATTTACGCATTTTTAATAAATGTGGTATATCTGTACATTTTAAATTACGAAATTGAAATCGGTACTTATGAAATTGCGCTTTAAGCCTCAATCTCGCAATCATAAAAAGTTTTTCAGAAAGTCAAAAAAAAAAAAAAAAAATCAACATTACTAAATTTAACTTTTTGTAACACCCTCTACCAGAATGAATTACTTGTATTCAGTGCAGTAAGAAGTGAGCTTACACTGAATGTCCCTGAAATTAAAAGAATTGGTATCACTGGGAATCTGTTATCTTTGTTGTTTGTCATTCAGTTTAAATTACTGGTGAATATTGTAGATATAATTAGTTATAATTAAATGTGATTACCTAAAAATGTATTAAATACATTTTTTTAGCCTCTTAAAAGCACAGACAGAATATTGTATTTATTTATTTTTGCTTGCGGGTAATAAAAATGCATGGTGTTACACGAAATACATTAAAAATTTTCTATCACTAAATTCTGATCGTTGCCAATTCCAGTAGCGCTAATTTGAAACGCATTGGTGTCGTATGGATGAATCTGGTATCACAAATAAACTTTGGTTATTGATAACGATCTGTAAGTTGCTTCAAAGAATAATCCGGAGATATCTTTTGATCCTCAACGAAAGGAGGGGGAGGGACATTTGCATTCGTAATCCAACGACTTGGTGAAAAGGATAATTTATATTTGTCATTTTACCATGTTTTTATTAACTTCGATTCTTGTTTGTTTGTTTTTTTGTTTGTCCAGTACAAATCTTGCAATAGATTTTTAACTAACTTCCCGACTAGCTAGATATTTGAAACTTTCAGGACAGCTCAGAACACGGTGAGAATACATTTTTTTAATACTTTTAGTCAACTGTTTGAGGTCTCGCTGCAACCGCCAGCGTTTATATGATTCGACAAAAAATTTATTTAACTAACTTCCCGACTAGCTAGAAATTTGAAACTTTCAGAATAGTTCAGAACACGGTGAAAATGCATTTTTTTAATACCTTTAGCCAACTGTTTAAGGTTCCTGCTGCCTTCGGCAACGTTATCAGTACAAAGCTTGCAAACGATTTTTTACTAACTTTCCGACTATCTAGACATTTGAAACTTTCAGGATAGCTCAAAACGCGGCGACAATACATTCTTTTAATACTTTTAAACAACGGTTTCAGGTCCCCACTGCATTCGGCAGCGTTTATATGATTCAACAGAAAATTTATTTAACTAACTTCGCGACTAGCTAGACATTTGAAACTTTCAGAATAGTTCAGAACACGGTGAAAATGCATTTTTTATATATTTTTAACCAACTGCCCCGAGTTCCTGCTGTCTTCGGCAGCGTTACCAGTACAAAGCATGCAATCGATTTTTCACTAACTTCCCGAGTAGCTAGACATTAGAAACTTTCAGGATAGCTCAGAACACGGCAACAATACATTTTTTTAATACTTTTAGTCAACTGTTTCAGGTCCCTACTGCCTTCGACAGTGTTTATAAGATTCAAGAGAAATTTTATTTAACTAACTTCTCGACTATAGCTAGACATTTGAAACTTTCAGAATAGTTCAGAACACGGTGAAAATGTATTTTTTAAATATTTTTTACCAACTGTTTCGGATCCCTGCTGACTTCGGCAGCGTTACCAGTGCAAAGCTTGCAATCGATTTTTCACTAACTTTCCGACTTGCTAGACTTTTGAAACTTTCCAGATAGCTCAGAACACGGTGACAATACATTTTTTTTAATAATTTTAGTCAACTGTTTCAGGTCCCTACTTACTGAATTTGGCAGCGTTTATATGATTCAATAGAAAATTTATTTAACCAACTTCCGGACTAGCTAGACATTCGAAACTTTCAGAATAGTTCAGAATACGGTGAAAATGTTTTTTTAAATATTTTTTAACCAATTGCTTATGGACCCTGCTGCCTTTGGCAGCGTTACCAGTACAACTCTTGCAATCAATTTTTAACTAAATTCCCGGCTAGATAGCCATTTGGAACTTTTATAATAGCTCAAAACACGACAGCAATGAATTATTTTAATACTTTTATCCAATTGCTCCGGGTTCCCGCTGCCTTCGGTAGCAATTTATATGATTCAACAAAAAATTTAAAAACATGGTATATAAAATTTCTTTTTATCTTGTAATTATTTATGAATTCACTTTATATTAATCATTCTTACTTAAAAGCTATATATAAACTGGGCATTCCAAAAAATTCACCATGGCATTAATCCCTTAAATGTTGATCTTAGACATACAGAAAAAATAACAAAGATGCGCAGTAAAATGGCAAAATTTTATCAAATCTACCTTAAATTTCGGGGAGTTTAATTTCGATATTTACAAATTTTAAATTTCTATGTGGCCCCAATTAAAAAAAAAAAGAAAAAATAGTAAAATGTTTCTCCACCCTATTTAGGTGATGTACAAGGTTTCAACATTCTATAATAAAATATCTTCCAGAAAGGGTCAGATGGGATAATTGTGACCACGTATTATGTCTTTCAAATTTGTAATTTTTTCTTTTTTTTTTCTTTTTATAACGAAAAAATTTTTCTTAAGTAATCAGAGGTTAACTTTAATCTTTCTGAAACACCCCATTAAGTTTTTACTTCCTTAGGATTCTTTATTTAAAATTAATGGGGGTGGATATAACTACTCCACAAAAAGCACAGAATTACGAAAAGTTTTAGTAACTGTGACCACCAATAGGAAAATAGTAAAACCTTTGATTTTCTGTTTATACTGATTAATATAGATTTTTTTGTGCGCGTTGAGACCACTACTGTTTTGATTTGGTGTTAAAGTATTTCTCACTGCATATAATTCTAACATTTGTTGTTTAGAAAATTACTTAATAAAATAAATAAATGATACAAAAAAATTTTATTTATTTAATCAAATTAAAATAAAATGACATCTTGCACTGGAGGTGATATATTATTTTAACAAGTAAAAATAAATGTCTAGGACTATTCAGAAACAGCAATTTTTTCTCTGATAAAACATACATGAATGTCTTTTTTATCAGTCATTTGTGGCTCGTCTCTATGTGTTTCCAAAAAACAAAAACAACTGTGATTTGTTTTTTTGAAACATACAGAGACAAATACCACCTACTTCGATACTGATTGATTACTTGGTTATGAATTTTGACATTCTATAATTTTCCAGCTTCTTTTTGAGTTTTCTTTTCTTCATCATACTGACTGCTTCCCGAAAATTATAAATAAAACAAAAGGAAATGGAGGCTTCATCATTTAATGTGATCTAAGTATTCTGCGGTAAACCAGTGAAACCAGAAAAACAGTACAGTAATTATGATTATACATTTTAAAACATTATTCTATGTTAGAAAAATTAAAACTATTCAGAGACACATAATTGCATTACTAGCAAGCTTTTAAATATGAATGTTCTGATCTGAAATATTTTCCTTTTTGGACTAAACAACTTTAAACATTGAGTTGACAAATTCGTTTTTCAAAAATTTCAGTAGGCTGTTAATATTAACGCTTGTAACTGCTTTAATATGCGTCAGGTTAAGGATGAAGTATATCTATCATGGAAAATACATAATTAGCTTCAATTTTCCTTTTGATTTTCAATTTTCTTGGAAATCTCATTAGTCACAATTATCCCGCATAGTGGATCGAACAATGTTAAAATACGAACATAGGCCCAAAAATCAGTCTCTAAATAACTGATATTTTGCAGTGAAATAATTTAAAAGAGTGTCTAAAAAATACAAATATATGGTTATTTCTTCAATTACACGAAGTTTTATTATATATAAATAAGTTCAAAACGAAAACTTTCAAAAGCAAGATTTTTCGATGAATTTCAGTGACTTTATTTGAATAGCCATCAAGTGGCACTTAAGATAACTACGAAAAAATATGAAATAAAAATACTTTTAATAATGTCCTAATAAAAATTTAAGGTATTTCTGACAACATTTTGTTGGTTTTTTATGTTGTGATTCACGCATGAAATGTGAATATTAAATTAACAACAAAATTAAATTTATAAATTGTGTAACTTTTTTTGTCCAAAATTGTCCAAAATTTCAAACGCATTTTACTATTTCCAAGTATACATTTTAATCTGTGAAAAGGATTTTCGCCACAAATCGCCACTTTTAGAGGAAAATAAATTTTTATTCTGTTTACCCCCAAATTATCAATCGATAAATTTATCTGAATAACTGTATTCATTAATGACAGAAAATATATTAAAATTTTTTTAGTGAAAATATTATAGAAATTAGATGATTTAAATAGATTTAATAAATCGGAAATTAGTTCTTATTTTTTTTTTTTAAATATTAACTAAAATAATTAATTTTACTTTAAAGGTACTGAAAAGAACCGTTGGACCCAAAAAAGGGGAGAAATGTAAATGGTCGCTGTGATATGTCATAAAATGTTAAAAATTAAATAAATGTTTACTGCTAAATTACTAAATGTTAAAATTAAATATTATAATCCCATATTACGATTTAAAGTAAAAGCTTCTGTGCAATAAAAATAAAGACAAATGTGAATTTTTCATAGAGTTTGTCCGTAAATACTTGCATGAGTTTTCTATTGAAATACTACATAAAAAAATAAGAAAGAAAAAAGAAACATTAATGTGATGATATATTTAACACTGTGTGCTAAATTAATTGTGTTATAAATATAGATTTTCTTCACGAAATTTTTATTTATTTCCTTTTATTCTCTTCTTTTTTGCAACATTTGTTTCTTTATCAGGTATGTTTCTAAATACCTGTTTGCAGCAGAAAAATATGATACCGTTTAACCCTTTTATAATGCCAGTTTTTCCTCAAATGGCACATTAAACTAATTTCACGAATAAAAATTTATGTAAAAAAAAAAAAAAATCATTTAGCTTATTAGAAATAATTAATTTTAATTATGACACATTATTCTCTTAGTTAATCGCAAACTGCTCAAAACCCATTTTATTATCATAAGCAGAACTGCTACAAATGACTATTTTTTTTTTCACCAATATTATAAAAATAATATTTATACTGATATTTTTCTAGAGAAATGATACACAGGAATCATTATTTAAAAGAAAAATGGTACCAGTTGAATAAAATGATAACGAATTTCGTGGGGAAATATTCATGTGGCCTTATAAAGGGTTTAAAAAAAAAAAAAAAAAAAAAAAAAAAAAAAAAAAATGGAATCGCTTTTAGTATCATACATATATACATATTTAAATCGAAATGTGACAAAAAACATCATACATAGATAATAATAATACCATATCCTTCCTATGTTCGCCACTGCCTATACTTCGATCCACTGTGCCCCGTGGGCGTACTATCCCACGTGATACTATACATTTAATCAAAATTGTTGCCAGATTAGTCTCTATTTAAAACATAAATATATATTTATTTAAGGTAAAGACACCAGTGTTCGTCTCCCCTAAGATTTGCACCAGTGTTCGTCACCCTCACAAAAGACTTGTTAAAATAACCGTTAATTAACATCTATGAATTTGAATCCACTCGAGCTAGATTCTCCAGTTCTGAGGAATCTAACACAGGTGGATTCAAATTCATAGATGTTATTAAACACTTATTTTAGCATGCCTTTTGCGAGGGTGACGAACACTGGTGTCTTTACCTTACGTTTTCATTCGTTAAATGTGAATACCTCTAAAAAGTGATCTTTCAGTATTGTTTCTGCTATCCGAAATTTTATGTCGAAACATTGGGAAGTTTTAAGTTAGCTTTTTTTGCTTTATCATATCACAAAGTCCTTTTATGAAAAAATGTTGAAATTTTATGTGTCATCTAATTAGGGTATGAGGCTATTAGTTTCCTTTTTTTCATAGAAGCCTATAAAAAAAAATTTATATCTTAAATATGAATCCTCTGAAAATTTTAAATATTTTTTTTAATATTCTGTATATATTTTATGTTATCTTTGCAACTTACACTAAATGTCTGATATCAATATTTACGAATAAAAGTAAATATCAAGGTTTTTCGAACACATTGTATATACACAGAGATAAGAAAAGCCATACGCACTTATTCTTTAATTCAGCGTAATTGTCAAATTATAAGATTTTTTACGAGCAGATTTTTTTTTTTTTTTATTCCTGTATTTTGGTATTTTAGGATATTGAAATTAATAATGCCTAAAGGTATAAAATTTTCAAGAATAGTAGTGAACCGATTAAAAATAATAAAAAACTATTTATTTAGTAAAACCGTGCAACAGAAGCACATGATCCGGAATTAAAAATTTTATTTAATTACTATTCAAGTAGATTTCACTTTTTTAATATAGCTAAATCAGTTTGCTTTTAATCAAATCCATTTTGACGAATTGTAACAAATGTTTGTCAATTTACTTGTAAAGTAAACAAAAGAATACCAACGTAATTTGTCATAAAAACAATTCATTTTCTTCGGTTCAAAATATATTTAAGAAGACTTTGTTATATTGCGTCTGAAATATGTGTGTTTCCATATAAAATACATCTCTAATAAACGAAAATTATTTCTCCCTTCTATCATACTAAGGTTAATTTACTTTCACGAAACAAATGTTTATGGATTAAGGAAAAATTAACATAATCAAATCAAATCTTTTTAAAGCTGCTAAAAAACTAATTAAGTCAAACTTTTAGAGATAATTATGTACATTAAATTATTAGTTTCGTTTCGTTTTAATTAGTTACTTAATATTTGCATGGTCTTTAAGATCTATCATTCATTGCATTGTTAGAAAAATTTAGTAAGGAGAAAAGGGTAAAACACACAGTCCTTGATAAATTTTAGACATTTTGTCGTTAAAAATTGTTTTTTCTTAAAATCAAAATCTAGAAATATATATAGTTGTATATATTGGTTATTTAGACATGGTATTCAAATATTATGCAGTTTAAACATAAGTGCACGCTCTTATCGTTACAATCTTTAATCTGAATAAGTGAATTCGTACTGTAACTGAAAAATATTTAACTGAAGATTTGCAGAATCTAAATATTTCTTTTCTCTCATTTATGTATAAGTCTCTAGCCATATGTATATGCAAAATTTTATTATTAAAAAAAAAAAAAAAAAAAAAAAAAATTCTTTTGATTATGCATTTTATTTTAAGATCGCAATTTTTGGAAATAAAAATGTTTTTATCATATGATGTAATTTTTTTTTTCCTGAATTAGATCGCTCTTAAATACATAAATTCTGTTCTAATATGTTTTTGTTGTAACTTTTATGTTGCAAAAGTTATCGGATTTCATGAAGTTATAGCGGAAGTTGTTTTCAAAATAATTTTATGTTAAGTAATTGCATTAAAACTCTTAATACATTATATTAACCCATTAAACGCCGCTGTATAAATCCCACTGAAAATTGTTGAATTTTCGTAAGTTTTGGGTTTCAATGTACATTTCTAATCATTTTCAGTGTAAATAATTGAAATATTTTTTTTTTTTTTTTTTTTGTTAGAAGATATGACATGGTTCCAAAATGGGAGATTTGGCACCTAATTGGGGTAGAATATATGCTGAAAATTTCCAAAACCCTTTTAAATTAGTTTTATTGATCCCTGTTTGTTATAATTTAAGAAAAGAACGGTTTTTATTCATATCCCTTGTTTTAAGCCCCTGCACTCGAATAAATTATTTTTTCTGTTTTTTTTTTTTTTTTTTTTTTCTTTGCTGCTTTTTTTTGCAGAAAAACAGACATCTTTGTTTGAATAAAAAAAAAAAAAAAAAATGGAATTACAAATTTTTTGAAAAAATTACCAACGAAACTAGATACTGCAATATTTAATGTAGAAAATAAAATATATATTTATCTTAATTACATGCAGAGAAAAAAATTCTTAAACAATTGTTTCCGCAGCGGGAGCTTTGACGCTTAATGAGTTAATGCGTGTATTTAATCATAAAGTAATATTTGATAAATTGTACAAAATGAATTTTCGGTTAGTATTCATTTCAGTCAGTAGAGATTCAATAGGATAATACAAATTTCATCGCTGGTTCATTTAAATAAAATTTTGAATTTTAACAAAATATAAGTGCTCTTTTATTTAGTATAGTTGAAAAGTTCTTCGTCAAATGTTTGAAATTTTGTTAAGCATGTATTACAACATATCGCTTTTTCCTACCTCGCGTCCAATCATTTTTTTTTTCCTCTGCATCGTGTCACATTAAAAACAGATTTATAATTTTACCGCCTTTTAAGTCTAATAAAAATTCCATGAGATGTAGTAATATTAAGCATTGATCAGTTTTAGTCGCTATGTCCGAAGACAAAAAAATCTTTAGGGGTGCTTTTTTTTTTTTTTTTTTAAGAAAATTAATACATGAATAGAAAAAAAAATCTTAAAACATTGCATCCCTCTCTCTGCTTCAATGGTGCCGATAAATGTTTTATTATGGAGCGCAGATTAAAGATTCTGATTAAGACTGGCTTTGTTCTTCTAGCTGTTGATAAACAATATAAAACATCTGTTTATCCGCATGGCTTAGTACAGTAATCACATTAGAATTTAACTATTGAGTAATTCCGCCAGAATATATCTAAAATTATCTTTGACTCTTAAAAGAAAAGATTGCCCATGATTTTTTTTATTAATGTACTAGCAGGCTACGGCCCGCTTCGCTGGTCGTTATATTTAAATTATTTTTCAATAGAATTGAATTACTATTTAATTTTTATATTGCATTATAAATAAAAATTTAAAAAAAAAAAAATACCTATATTGAAATCGCCCTAAACCTTGCTTCGGGTATCTGCAGCCTACGGCAGGTCCTTTTTCGTCCGCACTGCATCGGATACAGGTTACCACTGCCTGCAGAAAGGTCTTTACCGGGTACTTCAATTTGGGTATTTATCGATGGCTGTGTTATTATTTAAGAACTACGATTTCAAAGATGACTGTACCTCATCATCTATTAAATATTTCAGTTTCATTATTCAGAAGCAAATGTTTCACTACTCGCGTGAAAAAAATATATATATATATATATATATATATATATATATATATATATATATCTGTAGTGATAAGTATAAAGGATTTAAGTCCATATTCTTGATTTTTCAGGAGACGAAAAATAAAGTTTAACTAGCTAAAAACAAATCAGAAGAATGGATTAGGGAAAAGGTATTTCGTTGATTTTTACCCTTTATACCATTCAGTGGTTGTCAACCTTCATTTAATAACGGGAAAAATTGAATTAAATATTTTATACCATACATGAATGGTAAATTTCTAAATTAGTCCTTTTTTTACCAATGAATTTTCTCAAAGACTAATTGACATAGAAAAAAATTCTCTATCGATTGGTATAAAGGATTTAATTCTGAGTCTGACTATGTACTTAACTCAAAATCGACATTTTTGGACTTAAATCCTTTATACTTATCAGTACAGATATATTCTTTTTTTTTTTTTTTTTTTTTTTTTTTTTTGTCGAAAAAAATGAACTAGAAAACTTTTCTGGCAACAATAAAATTAAAAATTAATATTCAAATGGCAAATTTTAAAGCTATTATAAAGAAATTATTTTCATATTTTAATTAATAAAATAATAATAATAATCAAAAATCTAACAAATGTAAAAAAGAATCTCGAATGTTGCTCTCGAATGCTTTTTAAAATATTTTGATTACTTAAAATATTCCATCTCTTGCAAAACTAAAACATCTATATTTTTCTTTAAAATTTACTTATTGATGAAACATTTGTATTTTTATAACCATGTCTCTTCAAGAATAAATATTTAGTTTATAAATTTTTGGGCTCTAGTGTTTTATCTCTCTCTCTCTCTCTCTCTCTTTCACTTAAATTTTTATTCAATGCGTTTTAGTAACTAAAAGAAAACTTAAGGGAAAGAAAAAACTAATCAGAATTTCTTAGGCTACTGCTAAGACAATGAAATGCTTTCCTTACAATTGACATCTCATCTATTAATTATCTGCAAGCACCGAGTGTCGAACCCACGACCATCGCATTAACAACTTAACGCTTTAACCGACTAAGCCATTAACCGACATAACGGAATCCTCATATTTACTTCAAAATGGAAACGCGTTGTTTTTTAGTGTGACACGGAAAAACTATGGCAAAATCCAATCTCAATAAAACAAAAACTTCTAATTAAAAGAAAACTAATACAGAATTTGAAAAACGGGCTTCGAGGTGCATCAGGAGAGGCCATTACGAACCTCCTTGCAAATTTGTGTAGCTGTGTGATCAGCCGTTTTCTTAAAAAGCTCTGGACATATACACAATAACACACGCACACACAAACATCTTATTTCATTATATGTACTAGCAGAATATGCCCGCTTTGTTGGTCACTATATTTAAATGATTTTTCAAAAAATTTTAATCACTGTTTATTTTTTATATCACATTATAAATAAAAACTAAAAAAAAAAAAAAAAATTACCTACATTGAAATCGCCGCTTCGGGTACCTGCTGCCTACGATAAATCTTTTTCGCGCTCACTGTATACTGTATCGGATCCAGGTTACCACTGCCTGCAGAAAGGTCTTTTCCGGGTACTTCAATTTGGGTATTTATAGGCGAACGGTAGATTTGTTATTATTTAGGAACTACGACTTCAAAGATGACTGTATCTCAACATCTATTAAAAATTTTAGTTTCACTATTCAGTAACAAAATTTCATTATTCGCGTGAAAATATATTTCTTTTTTTTTTTTTTTTTTCTTTTGTCGAAAGCAATGAACTGGAAAATTCTTTTGGCAACAATTAAATTTAAAACTAATATTTAAATGGCTAATTTTCAAGCTATTGTAAGGAAATTATTTTCATATTTTAATTAATTAAAAAAAATAATAATAATAAATCTAACAAATATAAAAAAGAATCTCGAATGTTGTTCTCGAATGCTTTTAAAATATTTTGATTAGTTAAAATATTTCATCTCTTGCAAAAGTGAAATATCTATATTTTCTTTAAAATTTACTTATTGATGACACGTTTTTTTTTTTTTGTTTTTTTTTTTTTATAGCCAAATTTCTTCAAGAATAAATATTTATTTTATAATTTTTAGGGCTCCAGCGTTTTTTTTTTTTTTTTTTTTTTTTTTTTTTTTTTTCCTTTTCCCACTTAAATTTTTATTTTGTGCGTTTTAGTAACTAAAAGAAAACTTAAGGGGGGAAATAAATCTAATCAGAATTTCTTAGGATACTGTGTAGACAGTGAAATGTTTTCTTTTACAATTGAAATCTTATCTATTAATTATCTGAAAAAAAGGTAACACATCCGCCACCGAGTATCGAACCCACGACCTTCGCATTAACAACTTGATGCTTTAACCAACTGAGCCATTGACCAACACAAGGAGTAATTCACATTTACTTTCAAATGGAAACGCCTTGTTTTTTTTAGCGTGACTCGGAAACACTATGGCAAAATCCAGTTTCAATTTAAAAAAAAAAAAAAAAGAAAGAAAGAAAGAAATTAAAAGGAAACTAATCAAAAATTCGAAAATCGGGCTTCGAGCTGTACCAGGAGTGGTCATTACGAACCTCCATGCAAATGTGTGTAGCTCTGCGACCAACCGTTTTCCTAAAATGCTCCGGACATACATACACAATGACACACACACACAAACATCTTATTTTATTGTATGTACTAGAAAGCTACGCCCGCTTCGCTGGTCATTATATTTAAATGATTTTTCAAAAAAATTGAATCACTGTTTATTTTTTATATCACATTACAAATAAAAAGTTGAAAAAAAAATTACCTGCATTGAAATCGCTCTAAACCATGCTTCGGGTACCTGCTGCCTAGGGCAGGTCTTTTTCCGCCCGCACTGCAGCGGGTCCAGGTTATCACTGCCTGTAGGAAAGTCTATTCCGGGTACTACAATTTGGGTATTTATCTCGAAAGGTAGATTTGTTATTATTTAGGAACTACACTTTCAAAGATGACTTTATCTCAATATCTATTAAATATTTTAGTTTCATTATTCAGTAGCAAAATTTCATTATTCGCGTGAAAAAAAAAAAAAAATATATATATATATATATATATATATATATATATATATATATATATATATATATATATATATATATATATATTATTTATTTATTAATTATTTATTTTTGTTGAAAACAATGAACTGGAAAACTTTTTTGGATACAATTAAATTTAAATCCAATATTTAAATGGTTAATTTTCAAGCTGTTATAAGGAAATTATTTTCATATTTTAATTAATTAATTACAAAAAATCAAAAATCTAACAAATATAAAAAGAATCTCGAATGTTGTTCTCGAATGCTTTATAAAATATTTTGATTAGTTAAAATATTTCATCTCTTGCAAAAGTGAAACATCTATATTTTTCTTTAAAATTTACTTATTGATCACACGTTGATTTTTTTTATAGCCATAGCTCTTCAAGAATAAATATTTATTTTATGACTTTTAGTGCTCCAGTGTTTTTTTTTTTTTTTTTTTTGGCTTAAATTTTTATTTTGTGCGTTTTAGTTATTATAAGAAAACTTTTAAAAAATCTAATCAGAATTTCTTAGGATACTGTGTAGACTATGAAATGTTTTCTTTTACAATTGACATCTTATATGCAATAAAAGTAACACATCCACCACCATCGCATTAACAACTTCTCGCTTTAACCGACCAAGCCACTGACCAACGTAATAAATGCTTCATATTTGCTTTCAAATGGAAAGACGTTATTTTTTTAGCCAGACACCGAAACACTATGGCAAAATCCAATTTCAATGTAACAAAAACTTCTAATTAAAAAAAAAAATAAAATAATTGAAAATCGAGCTTCGAGGTGCATCAGGCGAGGTCATTACGAACCTCCATGCAAATTTGTGTAGGTCTACGATCAGCCGTTTTCCTAAAATGCTCCGGACAAACATACACAATGACACACACACAAACATCTTATTTTATTATATGTATAGATAGATAGATTTTTTTTTTTTTTTTTTTTTTTTTTTTTTCGTTTCGCTACGTACTTGAACTATTTAACTATTTTACTGTAATTGACTTCAGAAGAGTGTTAAATTTAGTAATCGAAATTAATTGAAAGGATTGTTTTAATAATAATTTGCGATGTCATGTACTACAGGTAAGTATTTAACTTTTCAGCAGTAGGAATTTCTATCGCATAAATGATTTTAATATAGATTTTTTTTTCATTGTTTTGTTTTTAGAATAGACAAATAACACGCTCAGTGTTGGTATTTTGGTGCAGATTTTATACCATTATTTATGAAAAAAGGCTTTTTTTTTAATAAATCGTAATAATAAACAATTTTTACTTTCTCTTACCCATAAGGTAGAGAAAGTATTGTTTTTGGGTCAAATTTTCGATAGTGAGATTTTGTTATATTTACACATTTTGAAGTCCCCTGAATACGAAAATCATGTTTTTAGCAAATGGTCTGTGTGTATGTCTGTATGTATGTCTGTCTGTTATCAGCATATCTCAAGAACAAACAGTAGCAGACATTCCAAACTTGGTATTCTAAATGTGTATCATATAGGGATGCTACAGTAAGCTTTTCGTTAAGATCAAGCAAATGGTTCGTGTACAGGGACAGTCAAGAGAATTATAATACATTACGTCTATGGGGGAAATTGCAGGTAAGTAGAGTTTAACGTCTACAGATTGCACTAAACCAAATGAAACGAATATATATTTTTTGTAATAGAGATAGTCAACTGGGAAAAAAAATTGTGTGCGTAGGAGCCTCGCCTCCTCTCCAGGGGGGGAGTCCCCCCTCGAGAGGAGTAAATTTTCACGATGGGTATCTTTGAAAAGAGCTCGCCAATACCTTTAAAACAAATGGTTGAACCATCGATCTGCGATAATTTAAAACAAAGTTATCGGGTTTATTTTTTTTATTTTTATTTTTATTTTCTTTTAACAAAACAAAAACCTATTTTTTTTTTCTAATATTGAGAATAAAATGGGCAATTTTTTTTTTTAAATTTAGTGTTATAGTTTTGGATATTTAGTGTTTGGTTATTTCTCTAATATGGAAATCGTCTGCATTATCATAAAAGATAATTTTTTAAAATAATAATTTTAATAAATTATTTTTAAAAACAGAATTATTTTTTAATAACCGAATTAAATTTTATATAAATCTAGGTGCATTAATGAAACAGGGGGTTGAGGGGGGCGGTAGCCCCCCTCACACAGTTAATTATCATATAAAACTCTTCCGAAGCCTAATTTGAATTGTTTAACAAAGGTTTACATAACATCGTTATCTTACCTCTTAATCTCCAACCTGTATTTATCGTATTAAATTTCAGGGTAAGAGAAAGTCGTGTGAGTGACACACCAGATTATTTTTTCTTTGAAATAATGGTAAGAATTCTGCTCTAAATTCCTCCCCCTGGGCGCTTTTAAACCTGTAGTAATGCACGGTGTTTATAATTACACTAACAGACTTTACCCACTTCGCTGTGTCAATATATTAAATGAATTGAAAAAAAAAGGATTAAAAAAATAATAATTTTTAAAAAATGCCATTTGAAATGACTGGAAATATCGTTTAGGACGATTTCATATAATTTTAGACTAACTCATCCTGAAATCTTGTTAGGAACATTAAATATGATTTTGATCTATCTCATCCCGTTGCCACTGGTTGTATTTTGCCGTCCAACCGTTTCAGGCCGTTGGCGCTGTTGTATGCAGGTATTTTTATAGCAATAAGTTACGCCGCTTATCTTTTACTCGTTTTGGGCTTCAAATTAATATCTTTTTAACTAACTGGAATAATTTTATTTAAATGGTCAACTCTGAATGCTAGAGTTAATCCGTATCTGTTGGTATCTTCCGCGTTCCATGTGGAGACAGCCGGACATACATACTTTCGGATTTTATAGAATGGTTAAAAATTTAAGGAATTTTCCGTTTAAATTTGCTAATTTTATTTAACGTAAATAACTTTTCTACTGTCTAAGATTATTCTATTTTAAAAATAAGGAATTAGTTATAAATACGCATGCAGTTTATTTAACAATTAAGTTAAATATTTTAGCTCTGGGAAAAAAGTTCAAACATTATAATCTATTTTTTTTTTTTTACTTTGTTGTTATATATATGTATATAACCAATAAGTCATCACTAGATTAACACATTTTAAGTTAGAATATGAAATATGATTAATATAAAAAATCTCTTAGTTTAAAAATTTTATTTATTTATTTATTTAACACTTATTTAACTTACAGTTTTATATCCAAAACTGACCCAAAATAAAACAGACTATTAAGAATAACTAAGGTACAGCAGATTCAGTAACAAAAGTACTTTTATTTGAATGTGGTTAGCTCAATATACCTCCCAAAGACGTTTGTTTTGGAATAGGTATAGAATTAAAAAAAAAAAAAAACTTTTTTAATGAATTCCTGTTAATTGATAAAACATAATTGATTTTAACAAGATGTTGTTTTCTCAGTTGTAATAACAAATTGGTGGAGTTATATGTACTTCTACAATTTTTTTCAGCGTTTATATAAAAGAAAAATTAACATTTACAGATTGGGTAAGTGGTTGATGTTTTTTGATATCCAATTTCAGTCTTATTTATTTTTTATTGCCTACCAAGGTAATGTGAAAATCTTATGAGAAGGTGTTGATTTCAAACTGTGGTAGAGTTCAAACATATTTGTTAATCTTTCTTAATACAATCGCTGTATCTTTTATGAAATTAGAAATAGGAATTTTGAATTAATTTTTAAAGTTACTTTGATCGTTATTTTAGAAGATAGCTACATTTTTAATATTTTATAAATTTATTATAAGGATCACATGACTGGAAAATGTTGTTGGAAAAGAGCACAACTTGCAGTTAATGAGGCATTTCAGAAAAAAGGATCATGAATATATTTTATAAACTAAACTGCTAGCTCCAATTAGCAGATAAAATTTTAATTTTTACGAGTAAAAGCCTAGCTGCACGGAGTACCGATTTAGTAAAATTGTCTGTAATATGTTGGAACATATTTCGTACGAAATGGTATATAATATGAATATGACTGCATGCAGTTATAATTTTCTTTTGGCGGATCAAATTTGTTCTTCATTTTATTGCAAAGTTAGAACACTTTCCTTTAGAACAATGGGAAAATAAGTAAAGGTAAGTAGTCGACCTATTTTTTCTGAAAATTTCGCTATAAATTGTCTTTTTAGTCAAATAATGTGTTTTATTTATTTTCTGATTTTACAATATTTAATTACTCTATGGAGAATTCAATTACTCAATATTTTATCATTATGGATCTTTTTCAAGTAATTAAATTATACATATCCTAGAATACAAATAAAATTCCGTACATAATAATATGCTCTTTTGTTTCTAATCTTGATCTTTAAGCCAAATTAACTGACTTAATCAGTTAAAATATAAATAGTTTGTGAAGTAAAATGTAAATCATATTTATATTTAACTGTCAAATTTTAGTAAATATTTTTGAGTGTATAGCCCAGTCTTGAAATTTTATTTATTTTATTTGACAGACGGGGAAATTTTTTGGAGAGATAGATTATACCTTATTCGAATCCATGATACAAGGAAATATTTATCGAAGGTATGTTGTAAATTTTCTTTGCCTTTTTAATTAAGCTTAAGTAATTTCTAATGTTATAATAAATTTTGGGTTGTAATTAAATTTCAAATTTTAAGGAAATCAATAAAAGGTAAGATATTTAATTTATAGTTAGAAAGCATTATCGAAACAAAAGAATCATTCTCGGTAATAATAACCTCCACCTCTTTATTTTGCACCATTTTAATGATATATCGTTGTTCTATAAGCGCTAAATTTTATTTTTGTAAAAGCAGCCATATCTCTTTAATGTAGTGATTATTTATTTATTTTTTTTTTTTTTATTCTCCATCCACCATGTTCATGTACAAAACAATTCAGTGTTAATTATGATTGACATGATATCCACGATTCATTGTGTCGCCTACAAAAACGCAGTGTGAGTATCACAATCTCACAGCCTGTATAATTAATGTCATTTCAATTTCATGTAATTAATTTCAGATCAAATATAACGGATTTATAGAAACTGTTAATTTTCTATAATCCGGTCATTGCTCATTTTTGGTTCATTATATAATTTGGTGTAACAAAGTAGTTTCATGGAAAACTATTTAATGCGCTCTCAGACTGCTTTAAAATACAAAATTTTCAATACTGTTAATATTTCAAATTAACATTTCGCAATAAACCTGTTTAAGGAGAAGAAAAAAAATATGGAAAACTTTTAGATAATATCGGTCCTTCATTTTGAATCAACGTGAAAATATTAGGTACCGCTAACACAAATCAGTGATTTCAAAGAAGTGCTGCAGAGCTGTTCCTTATTTACTTATTTTAAATAGCAGCTAAAAGCTTTTTAAATATCGTGTATACAAAAATAATTTGAAATATATCTTTTCACAGCAAAAGCTTTATTATTAGATAAAACAGGCATCCGAGATACTGACAAAAAAAAAAAAAAAAAAAAAAAATTGGTTTATAAATGTATAATATTCTAAAAATATTTTAATTAGTATGATTTGTTAAACTATTTTATAACCACATCATGAAAACTTGAATATCATTTTAAGAATTAATCGTATAATTTGCTTATATCACGATCAATGGATAGCTGATAAACAAAACATTTTAATGTTTATTTAAAAAGTAAACCTTCTCATAATAATAAAATACAGAACCTTGCCTTAATAGAAGAAATTAAAAATATGTTCAAAATATTTGTATAAGATAAATATTTGAATATTTAGGAAAGTTGATTAATATTTTTTCTTAAATATATATATATATATATATATAGTTAAGTGTGAGTGTGAGTGTGACTTAGTGAATACAATTATATGTATAATTCATGTTTATAAACATCAGCATTCAACATTCAACTAAAAATGTTTTCACTTTTATGTATTTAGAATAAGTAAAAAGGTTTATAATAATCACTTTGCAAGTACAATTATATATTCCTTTACGTATCTTGAGATTATCAGGTTCTTACGATATCTAACAGCGCTTGATTCAAAAAAACAAAATGTTAAATAACAATTAAATAAAGAAAATAATTCAATTATATACGTATTTGGTGAACTCCTGCTTATTTAAAAACCGGATTAATTTAAAAATTATTTATTTTCAAAGCTATTATTTTACATAGCTGTTTTGAAATCTTACATAAGTTTTTTTTTTTTTTTTAATTGTTGTTGTTGTTGCTCTATAGCTAACATTACGCACTACCTATTACTTAACGTGGATTCCAAAACACTACTAACACTAACGCCTGAATTGGACTCAAATCCAGTTTATCGAACGCTAGTGCGCAAGCCATTCCGCCACTATAATGGATGGGTATATATAGATGGGTCTATCCGAAAAAATTTGAAGTAACGGGAGTGATATATCTCGAGCAGTTAGGGCTTTTAGAAATCGTTACCTGTAATATAGAAAGAAAAATATAACTTTACTGAGAGAGAAATTTACATTTTACATTTACAGAACTATTTCTTTCAGACAGAGATTTTTCGTTGTCACCATTTCACTTTCATTTTTGTCAAGATACCCCCAACATTCAATTTAAACATTTAATTCTTAAACTATCTTAAAATATTTTGTCAAATCCGTAAAAACTTTTACATTTTCCAAAACCTGCTGATAAGCTAGAGATTCTTCCTTGCTTGCATGTAGAAATGAATTTCCGATCTTGGTATTCGATACCATCAACATTTCTGAAATTGGATGGTTTCTGAATAATTATTGGCAATATTTTCTGAATATGTATTGACAATGGTTTATAGATATTTTCTGAAGATGTGATCATGGCTTTTGAATATTTGCTGGCTATATATATCTGATGAATGTATATTGACGATGGCTTCTAAATATTTCTTAGCGATATCGTTAAAATACATATTGAGGACAGCTTCAATCTATGTCCTAGGGTTATCTTTCTAAATATGTATTGATTATGGCTTCTGAATATTCGTTGGCTATAACTTCAGAATATGTATAGAAAATAGTTTCTGAATATTTGATGGTGAGACCTTTAGAATACGTGCGGTTTATGGCTTCTGTGAATATTTATTGGGTATTTCTTCTAGATATGTATTGATAATGGTTTTTGAATAGATGGCTATATCTTCTTAACACGTTGAGCGCCATGTCAGCCATCTGTGGCTGAAAGTGTCAAATATGATATAAAGCCGCGTCTACCATGTTGACAGTGTAAAATATGACATAAAACTAAAAATATTACATTGTTTTAAGAAATTATTGAAAATTTATTTAAAATTTACTTGATTTTTATTTATTACAGGATAATATCATTAAGGAATTTTAGTGGATTTTATTACGAATTCGCATGGCGCTCAACGTGTTAATATATGCCGGTGATATCTTCCGATTAGTTGGTAAAGCATTTTCTTTTTTTTAATGATGTAATAATATATAAATTAGTCTTGTCGTACTAAATTAAATTCTGTCAAAGACAGATATATATATTTTTTCAATTACAATTAATTTGACAAGGCTATACGCGAGGTAAAATGTTTCGAAATTTTGCATATAACTCGGACAATTATTATTTTTTTTTTTACTTCATTCAAGCACACGCCAATTCTATTTTGAAAAATTATGCAGAATTAAGATCGGTGCATTACTTTTTGAGAAATCGTGTCCACCGATTTTCTGAAGGGTCTCCAGAAACCAGAACCCACCGACTGAATTTTCCAAAAGTTTGAATGAAAATGTTATAAAATACTGTTTAAATGATACTCTTTTATATGCTCAAAATTTGAACAGAATCTTTATTTTATTTTTTGTATTAAAAGAAAATAGACAAAATGACTTTTTTTTTTTTTTTTTTTTTTTTTTTTTTTTTTTTTAAGCAAGTGAAACCTATGTAACCCTTCATTGAACATTGAACCCTTCATTGTTCAGTTAGATATGTTTAGCCGATACAAATTCGCATCGGGAAACTAGAATTCTCATTTAGTGTAAAAATTAGCCCCACCCTTAGGCGTTCTTTTAAACGTTATATATTTTTACAATTCTTTTGCCTATTTGTGTTTAAACCTTCCAGTGCTTCGGATATATATTGTATATATGCTAGTGACATTTATGCTATCGATTGATTATGCCATTTAAATGATATAAACACGAATATGTAAAACCGTTTTGTTATGACGATTTAGAGAACACTAAAGGGCAGTTCAAATTAGAAAAATAACTCGACGGCAATGTATTAATAAAAGATCGTTTTTTTTTTTCCACTAATGAATTGTTTTTTGTTTTGTTTTTTACACTTGTATTTTCGTATTTTCTAACTAAAGCACATTAGAATTGTAAGTAATGTATTAATTTATGAATGTATTAGCAAGTAACGTTAGTTATTATTCATATGATAAAATAGGGGAATTTTAATTATCAGACGAAATGCTCGAAACATTGATGGGGCTCTAGTGGGACAATATCATAGAACTGCAAGGTATGCTTATTAGTATGAGATTTGATCCAGGCACACACATATTCTTTAAATAATTCATTTTTTTGTGTCATAATTACCCATTAGTGTAATAAATATTTTAAATACATAAACTTTGATTTTTTTTTTTTTAAGCAAGTGTTCTACTAATTTTTTTGCCTCTCTAATCCTTTCTGTTAAAAGATGGAGTGCAATTGTAATGCACATATATTTTGTTAGCAACACTTCAAAAAGAAGCATTCAAAAAGACTATCTCAACATAAATAAAGAGCCAAAACACTGTTTAAAAAAAATCATGTTATATTGCCAGAAAATATCCGTATGTTGCGAGAAAAAATTGTAGACATTTTCTGTAACCGAACAATACAGAAAATACTCTTAGAAACAGATTTTTCCCGTAGTGCACACTGTAAGCCACGAACTCACATATCACGCTTTTGCTTAGCACTTCCCAATCCTGTTTTGATATCAAGTTTTCTGAAAAAAGAACAGAAAAAAATTGTACCCATCAGTTAAAATCTGTTACAATTAATTCATTTGATTATGAGAAAAATATGACTGAACTTTCAAGATAACCTTCACAAAACTAAAAATTTTAACTTCATTTATTGTAAATTTAGTAAATTCTATTTACTTTTTATAATTGTGTTTTACATTTTAAACTGTGTTATTAAAAGTTCAAACACAAAAGTAAAAGTTTCGACGTTGAATCGCTACTTTGTAAAATAAATTGTCTTACACTTACTTGTAATCATTGTAATAGTGGGTATAATTATTTTTCTGTTTTGTATTACGAAAACTTATGTCAACATTTTTTTTTTTTTTTTTCGTAACATACGGATATGCCAGGAATTGTCTGCAATATAACAGGATTTTTTTTAACAGTGGAATACTGAAAATATGTTTCAGATTTGCGTATAATACCAGTTTCACCTAATAATTAAAGATTACCACAACTGCATAAAAATAATCATATAAGAGAGATAGAAAGAATAAAATTACGAAATTTCACACAAATATACTGTCATATTTCTGATTAATGGGAATAACTTGAAATCAAAAGAAGAGTTCATTGTACTTGAATATTTTAAGCTATAAAGCACAGAACAATCATTTTAATCCCAAAAAATTATTTTAAAATGTGTCTACACAAAAACTAACAAATAAATGAGTAAAATGAAAAAAAAAAAATATTTTGTAAAAAACCACTATATAACTGCCATAAAAAGTTTGCTTTATTCACGCGCGGTACAAACAAAAGAAGAATAGAAGAAAATAAGCCATTAATTTTACGTATTGTTATTATTTAAGTATTTTTAATTCGTTGTAAATATTTGTTAGAAGTATATACCTAACTTACGGGGGGCATCACTTGCGTATCAAATATAGTTACGCATGGAAACGTATGCTTGAATATATATGAAATTATCACCTAACTTGGTGCTTATTACATACAGATATGACAGCACAAAATATTTCAAGATTCTCACAAATTATGGCCAGTTTTAAACTTCGCCCATATTTTTAGAGATTACTAATTCCCTTCCCAATTTCACTCAGTCAGCTCTGTGTTGTTCATTCTGGAGCCTTGTGTTTAAATTCACCATTACCTGAGAGTAATCCGTTCGACTGACTACCAGCCGTTATTAGAGACGTTAGACCCGCATTACCCCTTCCTGAAAATCGATACATTTATTTTATTCTAAATTTTGCTTATTTAATTGGTATCAGTTTTGTATTTAAAATTTTTATGATATTTCCTCCGCAATTCAACTACGTCGTTCTGTGATAATCTATTTGAATTGTATATTCACCAAAATTTTAAACGTCTATCATCTGCTTTTTCATGGATCTCGATGCTTTGACACATAATTGTCTTATTCTATTTTAATATACAATTAAGCACAAATATCTAAGCGGATAAAGCATTTTTGTAGCAAACATTGATTATTTACTTAAATTTATAATGTTTCTTACTCAACTTGTCGTTCTTAAATATAGAGTAAAGTGGGGTAAGTGTAACAACGTTTTGATATTGTTCGATTTTGATCTAACTTTACTCAGTTGCTATTATACTTAAACTTCTGAAACGTTTTCGCCATTACACTACAACTAATTACCTTATAATATTTATAATATTTTTATAATTTAATATTGTACAACTTAAAGAAAAAAAATTGATGAAAATATTGTGTTTCTTTGTTACACCTCGACCTAATATAACTATGCAGGAAATTATGTAAGGCGAGTGTCTAGATAGTGAAAATTGTCAAGAATCTGTAACTTTTTAAATTTTTAAAGCATCTCAACTCGTTATACAGTTACGAATTTTTCAGTACGCTTCCAACCATTTCGCATCTTAAACTTTCTAACACTCACAAATAACTTAAAAAATGATCAGAATATTAGATTTCATTGAAAATTAAAAGACAGAAGTGAAAAAGTAAAGGTTTAAAAAAAAAAAAAAAAAGTGATGCAGTTGAGGTGCTTGGGCAGAAATCTGAAGACATATCGAAATCTACTTACAAACTTACAAGGAGACGGCAAGGGTGTGGGGTCCTCAAATCGAACGGGGGTTCCGCGCGTAATTAGCACTCAGTGAGTGTATTCATATACTCAAACCCTAGAGCGCACTACTTAGCCATCACCAAGAAAAAAATTCCTGAAGTTTGAAAAAAAAAATAATAATAATTTGTATTAAAATTTAATGAATCGTTATAAACAATTTCTTTTCAACTTTTATACATTGTTAAATCGCGAATTTAATGATTTCTAACTTTTTAACGATTAGAACTTAGAACTGTAGATAGAATAAATATGTATAGTGCAACGGTCAGGTCAAACGAATGTACGTCGAATGGAGCGTTAGTCCCACTACACACTGAAGAGACACGAGACAAAGTTTGAAGTGAAGCGACATGCGACACACGCATGCTCTAAACAGTTTTCAGGAGATGAAGTTGTGTTTAGAGCATCGCACGTCGCTTCAAACTTTGTCTCATGTCTCGTCAGTGTATAGCGGGTCTTACGAACAGATGAATTTGTAATTTGTAAATTCTTCATATTATTTTTGATATATTGAATTTTATTTAATTCCAACCACATGCGAATAATAAATTTCCATATGTTTAATGTTAAAAAGTTAGAAATCATTAAATTCGCGATTTAACAATGTATAAAAGTTGAAAAGAAATTGTTTATAACGATTTATTAAATTTTAATACAAATTTAAAAAAAAAAAAATCAAACTACAGGAATTTTTTTCTCGGCGATGGCTAAGTAGTGCGCTCTATGGGTTCAGTATATGAATACACTCACTGAGTGCTAACTACACGCGGAACCTCCGTTCGATTTGAGGACCCCACACCCTTGCAGTCTCCTTGTTAGTTTTCTTACCAAAAATTCTGGCGTTCACTTCACGGGTACAGCAAAGGCAAAACTTCAAATTTTCAGAAGAGCACTCTGTAGGAGAGAGAAATATAAGCAATTTTTCCCTTTTAAAACCATCAATGTTTTCTATTTTATTAGATTCCCTAAGGCTAAATATAACAAAGAAATGTTCAAACAAACAGGTATGATGACTATTAGGTCCATATTCAGCTTATCAGTGGAGTTATAAGGCATGGTTACACTTAGCCCGCTTCACCCTACATATTTAGTGTATTACTTTTTATACTATTATATGCAACCGTAACTACTGAAGCCATTCACTTATTATTAATATTCTTAATGCTTTTCCAAAACTTTAAAGCGTGTGTCTAATTAAGAGAAAGTATACTCAAAATTTAATTTTTAAATTTCTCATTAAATATATGAAATAAAAAATCTATTTTCTTTGTTATATTTATCTAAAACTTTCAAATACTTCTTAAAAAACATAATACAGCAAAATTTTGATTGTATATGTCTAAATTTTTTTAATTAATCCTTGCATTTTATAGACTTAAGGGGACTCTCTACCTATAGTCTCCGAAAGCCGAAGCCAATGTTATTTTATGGGAAATTTTGCCCCATTATAATTCATTAACTAATACATATTTTTAAATTCCGTTTTCCCTTTCCGAAAATTCACAACTATTAAACAATTTATTGCTTTCTAAAAATGGATTTTTTTTATTTTTAAGATTTCATCTTTAAGCTCGAAAATGAAAAATTTCACATTTTGTAAATTCGCATTTTACAACCTCAAAATAAAATGTTAAAAATTTAAAAAAATAAATTTTAGAAAGCGATAAATTGTTTAATAGTTGTGAAGTTTCTGAATGTGAAAACGGAATTTAAAAATATACATTAGTTAATAAGTTATAATGGGACGAATTTCTCTATAGAATAGCATTGGCTCTGGCTTCTGGGGACAATAAGTGGAGAGACCTCTTAAACTTTGTAATTCCAAAGCCTAAAATATTAAATAAGTACTGAGGAGATATCTTTGTCCTCGCTAAGAACGTCGTCATGTAAATTATTATTCCTATAACAGATAATTACCCAGATTCTCTGGAATTGCATAAGAAAAATATTAAAGAATGTCTGTTGAGTTAGCATTCAAAGAAGTGAATGCAATAAAAATCTTTAAGACATAATTAGTCAGTTTTCAAACACATTGTATAAATAATAAAACTGTATATATTTGTATGTAATAAAATTATATGTTTTATTAGATAATTAACGTATTCTATAAATAAATAAAATTTTGTACATTCTGACTGCGATGAAGATGTGTCTCCAGGCTAGACCCGAAACAGCTGTTTGCTCTTTTTTAAACTTTTCTTTTAATCAAAATTGTTGTAATTATTATCTTATTTTTAAATTCCTTGCACAAAGACATACTTTTATAGGTTTACAATTTCTAATGAAATTGGCTTAAAAGAAATTAGTTTATAAAAATATATATAAATAAATTCAATTTTTAAATTATTCTTGAATCTTATATCAGTAATTTAGTTTAGCCCTGTATTTATATGCATTTGTTACAACTTATCGATTTTTAAATCCAATGTATATAAATGTTTCATTTTATAATTCGGTGCTTTTTTTTTATTTTAGGGTACGACTTTATGACTATCAAGCTATATGTATTGATATAATTACACCATCGGGACCGGCCTCCTTTTTGCGGACGGTATGAAAAATTTTATCAAACCTTAATATATATATTATAAAAAAAATTAAATTTTAGAATTTTTATTTCAAAACTATATTTTTCGTACATTTGTGAAATAATTATTAACCTTCTTTTTATAGCCTTTGAGACAAGTAGGCCTTATTTTTAATTGGATTTGGAGTAAGATTATATGGTAAGTGTATTAATTTTCATTTTTAATATATATATATATATATATTTGATTTAATTCTTTTTTAACTATACACTATTATATTTTTATAGAAGATTAATTCAAACTTTCTACTATAAATAGAATATTTCATCTAAAATAACTGAGATGTTTTTATGATTCATTGCGATACATATAAATTTAATTCTACATTCATAAGTCAGAAATTTCAAAGCAATAATAGCAGCTTGATAGTTAAAGTATCATACCTGAGAAAATTATAAAGTTCAAACCTTGAACATAAAGAATAAAGACCGAAGATCCTCAAATGATTAAAAATGTGACAATAAATAAATAAACATTTTTAATCTAAAGCATTCCATATACACTATTGTTATTCTTCTCAAGCATTTTATGTACTTGCGATCCATCTCATCCGAAAAGAAAAAACACTTGAATAATTTTTCACTATACCACAGTATAATCATATATATGTATATATATATATATGTGTGTATTAAACACAAAGTATGAAATTCATGCAAATGAAGTCCATTAATGGACTTGTGTTTTGATTATATATTTTTGGACTTACATATTTTGACAGAAAATTTTTTATTGCAACTCTGAAGAAGACTCAACGATAAAGAGTCGAAAGCTCAGATGAAATTATATAACTAATTGGATGTTTTTAATGTGAGATGTTTTGAATTAGTTGTATTGAAGTAATACATTGTTTTTAGTATATATACTGCAATAAATACTTAAAAGTAGGCATCTAAAAATTAGAGAAAATGAAATTTAATGTTTATCATTAATAAATATTAAGAGAATCAACTTATATTTAAATCCTTTCCCCTTTTTCCCAGTCAATATTTACAATTTTATCATTAATAAATAATTTAGAAGTTGCCAAGTGTATGCAAATTCATTTTTAAATTAATATTATATTAATGTATTGTACCTATATAGTGATAAAAAGTTTTATTCTTTTTTTTTTTTTTTTTTTTTTATAGCTTTTCAAGTCGTAATGCTTTCCAACATTAAATAAATAAATAAATAAATAAATAAATAAATAAAACTAAAATAAACAGAAAGCATTAATTTACTTCTGGGTATAAGTTTAATATATTCTAATTATTATACATAATAGTTTATATGCTTACTTTTCTTTATTTTTATACGAAAAACAAGTAAATATTATAATCAAATAATAAATATTTGAAATTTATTCAAAACAGTAGAGGGGAGGGGGGGGGGCTATGAAAGGGTATCAAACTATGTAGGAGGTTTGCAATGAAGATCGAATTGAAATTCATGTCAAAAAAGTTTTTAACACTATCCTGTTTGATTAAAACACATTTTAAATTTTAAAAAATGACGCCTCCCCCACTTTTTTTTTTTTATCAAAACAATGCATAAAATATATATATATATATATATATATATATAATCTAATATTTTAAAGTGGGTTCTTTTCCCCTTTTTAACACTTTCCAACAAGGTTGAAAAGTGTTTGACTTCGGTTTGTCTGTCTGTCTGTCTGCGCTCTAACTCCCGTAAATATTTATGGAATTTCTTGAAACTGATATATGTTATTCAAGTTCACTATCGGACGCTCCCTATTGAAAATGGAGTTTATACCACTATTAGTTTGTGTACAGGTACACCCGAAAGTATTTCAAAGCATTTGTTCCATGGGAGGTATTTCTATAAACCATATTTTCATACATTTAGTGTAGACATATCTTAATGAAATTGAAATATGTTATTCCAGTTCACTATCGAAAGTTCCCTATTGAAAATGAACTTTATACCTCTGTTGGTTTGTGTACAGGGACACTCGAAAGTATTTCAAAGCATTGTGTTTTACGAGAGATATTTCTATAAACCATATTTTCATACTTTACTCTAGACATATGGTAATGAAATTGAAATATGATATTCAAGTTCACTATCGGACGTTTTCTATTGAAAATGGAGTTTATACCTCTACTGGTTTCTGTACAGGGACACCCGAAAGTACTTCAAAGCATTGTGTTCTATGAGAGATATTTCTATAAACCATATTTTCATAACTTTACTCTAGACATATCTTAATGAAATTGAAATATGTTATTCAAGTTCACTATCCGACATTCCCTATTGAAAATGGACTTTATACCTTTACTGGTTTATGTACAGGGACACCCGTAAGTATTTCAAAGCATTGTGTTCTATGAGATTTATTTCTATAAACCATATTTTAATACCTTTACTGTAGACATATCTTAATGAAGTTGAAATATGTTGTTCAAGTTCACTATTGGATGTTTCCTGTATAAAATGGAGGATATACCACCATCGGGTTATACACAGGGACACTCAAAAGTATTCCAAAGCATTGCGTTCTATGAGAGATATTTATATAAATCAAATTTTAATATATTTACTTTCCACGAAGGCTTAGAATTTGAAATATGTTATTTAAATGCACAAAAGAATGCTTTGCATAGAATATAGCATGATTAGCATTAGATTTACAGGGTGACACAAATATATCCATTTATATTAAGAGCTATTAATAAAAAATTGCTAGAACTGTACTTTCGTTTACGTTAAGCGTTTTTGACACTTTCTAACATTTTTAAGTGTGAATATGATTTCAGTTTGTGTATCTATCGATCTGTCTGTCTATCTGTCTGCCCGCGTTCTAACTCCTGTAAACATTTATGGAATTTCTCGAAATTGATATATTTTATTGAAGTTCACTATCGGATGTTCCATATTGAAAATGGAGTGAATATCTCTTCTGGGTTGTGTACAGGGACACCCAAAAGCATTCGAAAGCATGGTGTTCTCTGAATGTTATTTTTATAAATATTTTTTCGTATGGAATGTTCCCCATTTAAAATGATATTAATGGGTCCTGTACAACTAGTTTGTTTACAGGGACAACAACAACAAAAAAAAAAAAAAAAATGCCAATGCATTACGTTTTAGGACAGAATTTTTTGAAAGTTATATTTAAAAGTCTTTCTACTGAAAAAAATCATAATATTGAAATGTATTATTTATATTCTAAAATAATGTTTTTTATAGAATGATATGAATAACTTTCTGTTTTACAGGGCTACACTAAAATATTCAGAGAGATCAAAAGCTGTAATTATATTCTAATGGCTGCATTTTCTTTTGCGTAAAGCCTTTTTAACACTTTCCAAAATGATTAAGAGTAATTTTAAAATCAATTAATCTATCAGTGTATTTTTCAGTCCTTCTGTCTTTTGTGTGATAACGTAGGGAAAGTATATTAAAAGTTATTCGATACAACAATTACGTACAGTTCGAAAGTGCTACTAATCAATGCGTACTGCATGATTTTTCTTTCTTGTTTTCGTTAAAACTGTCGAATAATAAATTACATCATTAAACTGTTTGCCTACACGAAATTTTCAGTATTTTATTATGTTTTAAATAATTTTAGTATTATAATGTTGTTTATAAAAACTATTATTAGAATATATCAAACCCATGCCTAGAAGTAAACTAATGCTTTCTGTTCATTTTACTTTCATTTATTATTTATTTAACAGTAGGAAGCATAAATATAACTAAAAAATATGCAAAATGAAATAAATGTTTTATGACTTATATAGTACGTACAATATTTACATATAATACTGAAAAAGAATTAAATTTCCATACAGCTGGCAACTTCTAAATTAGATATTAATGATAAAATTGTAAATATTGACAGGAAAGAAGGAAGGGGAGAGAGTAAACAGCATAACTCATCCTCTCAATGTTTATTAATGATACCACTCATTTCCTCAATTTTTAAAATGTGAACTTTTAAGCACTCTTTTTGCAACCAATAAAATTCTTAACATAATATTAAAGGGAATATCTCAAATATTTGCTAGAAAATTTTTTATACATTTTTGTATTTTATATTTTTATTTCATTTTATTTATTTGTTTATATTTTTTATCTAGGCATAACATATAATGTGTATAGTTCAATATATAGAATTTAAATAAATTCAAATTTACTTTCTTTAAAATTTACTAATCATAATGCATAATTTATAATAACTTATTTACTTAATATTGGAATGAATATAACTGAATTGTGCATGAATATAAATAGAAAATGCATAAAATAATATAAATAAACTGTTATTAAGATATTTCAAATTCATTAATACGTGTTTTCATTTTTCATCATTTTATTTGAAATTTATTTCTATTCTAAAATTCATTCCATTTAAAATAAAAAGATGCCATTTTTCAGAAAATATTTGCCTTGGTATGTATTTTTAATTTGTCTTACAGGTTCCTTGTACAGGCAAACATATTACCGTGGGTAACTGAGAGACTAGCAGAAGCATCAGGTAATTTAAATATTAACGCTTTTAATTTATAAACATAGAAATCTAAAAAGCTTAATATACTTAGGTAGTCTATATCAAAAGAATATAATTACCTAATTATCCGTGCATATTTATTATATTTTTAATTTTAACTTCAATTACACATCCAATAAAGCAAGATTTTCAAAATATATATATATATACAGTGGCGGACATAATTATAAGACACGTGTATCTAATTTGTCAAATAGTGAAAGAAAAGATTCAGAGCTTAAAAATGTTTTATCAAATACGTCAAAAACATAAATTTATTCTGTTATCACACGTAATTGTTTTACAGAAATGATATTTTTATAGAGTTTAATAGAAAAAATGAAAAATACCATGGACAAAATTATAAGACACCCTAATATTTTAATTAAAACTCCTGCTTGTTTTTCGAAAATAATGTGCAATATGCAAATTTTCTGCACGCTGTTATGACGTCAGCAGTTAACTAAAGCAGACGATAACCAACTTCACGCATTTACAAACATGCCACGAGGTACAGGATTAAAAGAAAGTGAAATTCCCGAAATTTGGAGATTAAATAGAACTGGTGCTTCAATTAATAATATTTCAAAAGTTATTAAACGCTCCAGATGTGCAATTAGAAATGTTTTGAAAAGAGGAATTAATGGATCGGTGATTAAAAGATCTGGATGTGCTCCTTGCTTGTCCTCGAGAGACAGATGTCATATGCTTTCGCTCGCTACACAGAATAAGATGACCACTACAGGCATTAAAAATGCTTTGAAACTGAATTGTTCAAGGAGAACCATTCGCAAGGTGTTGCATAATGCTTCCTATGTGAAATATAAAAAAATGAAGAAAAAAACTACCGCTTCTATGCCGGCACAAAATGGAGCGTCTGAACTTCACAAAACAAACTATGGCCTGGACCTCCAAATGGTACTCTGTGTTATTTTCTGATGAAAAAAAGTTTAACCTGGATGGTCCTGAGGGGTTTCAATATTATTGGCATGATTTACGGAAATCTCCTCATATACTAATGAGCCGCCAAATGGGTGTAGGCTCAGTAATGGTTTGGGCTGGTTTTGGCTGGGAATGGTTTGGCTGGGAAAATGGATATTGTTTATTTGCATTCAAGAATGAATTCCGAAAAGTATAAGAATCTTCTTAAAGATCAACTAGCCATATACGGTGAACTTCTTTGTGGCGAAAACTGCACTTTCTAGCACGATAACGCACCGATTCATGCATTACACGAAACAAAAATGTGGCTTTCAGAGCAAAGTATCAATGTTCTCCCGTGGCCTTCTCGCTCCCCAGACTTAAATCCCATCGAAAACTTGTGGGGTATCTTAGCTCGTGCGGTTTACCGAAATGGGAGGCAGTTTATACGTGTCGAAGACCTAAAGAATGCTATAAAATGTGCTTGGGAAGAACTGTCTTGCGATATTTTGTTGGAACTGATAGATTCGATGCCGAACCGCATCATTCATGTTATAAAAAACAATGGCGGCTCCACCAAATATTGAATAACCATGTTAGAGGATTTTCTTTTAGACCATTAGTGTCTGCTAATTACGTTGACCACTGTATTTGGAAAAAACGGTTGGTGTCTTATAATTTTGTCCATTATGTTTTAAAGTTTTTTCATTAAATTGTATGAAAATATCATTATTATAAAATAATTATATATGATAACAGAATAACTTTATGTTTTTGACGTATTTGATAAAACATTTTTGAGCTCTGAATCTTTTCTTTCACTATTTGTCAAATTATATAGGTGTCTTATAATTATGTCCACCACTGTATATATATATATATATATATATATATATATAGGAGTGTAACATAAAATATTTATATAGAATTTATTAAAATTTTTAAAGCATTACGGCCGAAATATAAATAAAGATTTATTCATTTCTTTTTTAAATGATTTTAAACTGAAAAAGAATTCAAAGATTTATAGTCAGCAAACTTTTTAGATCATTTTGACATTCCCAAGCAGTATTCCAAATGTAAAATTAAGATTTAATGGAAACACTCTTGTTTTTTATTATTAATTATATATCAGAAACAACAATATTATATTGTCTAAAATATCTGTTATGCCTTAAGAAGTTATAACTTATACCAATAGAGTTTTATCTAAAGCATTTAAAACTAACTACATTAATAATTTTCCAATATTTTTGTTAAAAAGAGAGAATCATCTGAAAGTTTAGTCCTGTGGGTAATAAAAGGCCAAAAGTGCGTTCATTTTAGTGTGTGTTGTCGCCTCATCAAAATCAATAGCTGTAAATTGTGATATACTTTTTGGTAAATTTTTTTTATTATTATTATTTTTATAAATGTGCTATGCTAAATTATAAATATGCTATGCTATTTAAACTAAAAGTATGTTTATTTGCTAAATATGCTATATAAGCGCCATGCAAAAGATTTCATTCTTGAATTTTGTTTATATTTTATTATAAATATTATAAGGCTGTACTATATAATTATAACAAAGAATTGGGAAAGTTTAAATTCTCTAATCCTGGAATTGTGTCTAAGTAAACAATTTCAAAATAAAATGTAAATTTGGATTATTTTCTGCGTGCTGGATTTATTTTTATTAGAAAAAAAAATGGTAACATGAATTAGTGTCAAAAATAATTATGATTATTAATCTTTTGCGCTTTTTCTTAACTTATTTTATATTTCATTTTTAGTAAAAAGTAAAAATGAATTAATCAACTTCAGGAAAAGTATTGTAGGCCCCTTATATACTTCCTTCAATATTTAATACAATTGAAATTTAACATTAAAATGTACATATAAAATAAATTTTCTACATATCATTTTTCTTTTCGCTTTAACTTTACGTAAGACTTAAAATAAATAACTTACAGTAGTTTTTCTGCTTTAATTTTTAACAGTGTAAGTACGAGGACTTACTTTTATTTGTCGTTAAAGGATAGCTTTAAAGGACATTTGCACTTTATATGACCCATTAACCGAATATTCCACGCCACCCACAGGCATGATGAACTCTTCTAACCTGAAATCGCCAATTTATTCTTACCGGAGGTAGCTCTTATTTAATCTAATGTTATTTTTAAAATGAGATCACAAAATGCTACCTTCTGCTAAAAAAAAATTCTAACGGTGTTATAAGTTTAGTTTTATTGCTTTTATTGCTGATTCTGTAATTCTATTAACTGATTTTTATTTCCGTGCTGTGTAGATGATTATTATAACTCAGCAGGGACTGATGAAGAAAGCATCGTTCTAAACAAGACTCGACCTCGACCTTGTGACAAAGAATTTTATGCGTATGAAATGAAGCCTTCAGATTCTTGGGAACCCACAAAGGGGAAACTGCCGAAATGCCATGCATCCGGCTGTGACAAGTATTTATCATTTTTAATTAGATCATGTGTTTATTTTATTTATTTTTTTCAATTCAGTATTTAAACTATCTCTTGTAGAAACTATAATAAATTATCTGATCTTTTTTTTTTTTTTTTTTTTTTTTTTTTTAACATACTACAATATCACAGTGAAATGAAAATTCTTATTGGTTAACCGAAGAATGCTGTATTTTCGTATTCACTTTATTAATTTTACTTTCTATATATCTTAGCATTTCACAGGAAATAATATTTATAAAACTTTAAGTTTCATATTTTGTACGGTTAAAGGTTTATTCGTTTCCCGTTTAAAAATTACATTAACAAATATTTGTAATAAAAGTTGCCTTTTTAAATTGCATTTTATTATTTAAAATATTTTAACAAGTCTACAAATTAAAGTGTTCAAAAGTATTATTTGATTAACCAGTTATACTTAACATTAAATAAATATATTGGGTGATTGCGAAACCTGGTGTCCTATTTCATTAATCACTTTTTCTGTGGTATAATTAATTATACTCCATGAATTACCCCTAGAAAGACTGCTGAAATGCTAAATATTTATGATTCTATAGTTTTTCACCGTTTAAAGAACCTTGATACTATTAGAAACCCGATTTCTCGGCAATTCCACTAGACGTACTTCATTAGATGCTTTTACCATAAATTGTGCTCTACCAGCATTTTTTTTTTTCTTTTTTTTTTATGCCAAACCCATATTTTACCTCTAGATATGACTCGATTCAAGAAAGATACTTTTTGTTAACTGGCAAGGAGAGAAACATTTGAAACACGGTTCAGTTTGTTTCATCTGTCAAAACGTGCGGAACCAAGTTCTTTAAATGGCAAAATACAATATGATTATCAATATTTACTTTTAGAGCAAACTTTTCAGTTGTAATTCATGGATTATAATGATCTATGCAATTGGGCACGGATTTTTGCAATCACCCAGAAAATAAGTAAAAGCAAAAATCTATGTATGTTGCACTTCTGTTTTTGATGACGCAAGACACTTCTGATAATATGATGCCTGTATGGATCTCGAAATTTATATATACATCAAGAAAATTTTTAACTATTAAGTCTTATATGCTACTAGAAAAGCCCCGGTTCGGAAACGGACCGAATTCCGAATGCGGGAAAAATTTCAAAACGAAACCCGAAATGTATAAACTCGGCCTGATGCTGTTTGCGTACCAATAGATCAAAGTTTGTTAACAAAACCCTTTTTTAATTCATGAAATCAATCAAGGTAGTGAATTGACGAAAGTTTTGTGTGCTTCGCTGGTCACTATATTTAAAGGAAACTCTTTTCTATGTCGCTTTATAAACCAAAAAAAAAAAATGCTCAAAAACCCGCTTTCTGTCCCCGCTGCCTCCGGCTCATTCGCAGATTCTCGGGTGCCTGTCCCTATTGCCTGTGACAATAGCTTACCAGTGGGCTTCCATTTGGGTGCTTATCAGACGACAGTTTCGAAATGGACAGTATCGAAAAAATTGAAGTAACAATTTTATAGTTGAATCCCAGTTAGATATGAACAAGACTATACGTGGTGTACATAATATTTTCTTTCACGTTATTTTCTATGTTTCTATATTAATTCGATTTATTCGATCAACCATAAAATGACAACAATTTCACGCCAAATATAATGTCACAATATGCTATGATCGGCTACGTCTATCGCATGAGACAATTATTTTTTTGTATTATAATAGTAGCTGAGTTAGTTAATAGTAGTTGGTAAATAGAAAAATAAATAATTAAATATGTAAACCTAATCGTAGTACAGCCTTAATATAGATCCCCATGGCGACTTATGAATTTTTGTCGACATTTTAGGCAAAAATAAGCAATTCATGCTATTATTTTTTTTTCTTTCTTTTCTTTTTCTTTCTTTTCTTTTTCTTTCTTATATTTTTGATGCGCTACTTGGCTTAAAGTGGCTTTCACAATAGAAGAGTCCTTGGCGAAAAATGTCCAATCTATTTCAGCATCAAAATTTTAAAAATTACCCAGGATTATCAATAAATTAGCTTTCATGCCAAGTGCAATTCATCCGTGCCAAGAACATAATATTTAAACAAAACAAAAAAGAAAAAAATCTAAAATTGAAGTACATTAAAAAAGGTTATGGTTGTTTTTTTAATCCATTTTCATATTTTGATTTTTTCATATGCATGAGCAAATTTAATATTTAATATTATTTCTTTTTAGGCGTGAAAGCATATTTCATTTTATGCTAAAAAATAAATAAATAAATAAATAAAATAACCCGTAATTTTTTTTTGGCAGCAATTAAAAATGTAACTATCCAATTTTAAAGTTATTATTTTAATATTTTAAATAATTTAAAAAATTCTAACCAAAACTTCGTTACAAATAAGGTACCGAATGAAAGGGGCGATTTTTCTGAATCTGTCGGACTAAACAGCTCATCGATCGGACAATTAGATTTTTTTAAATTAACTAAAGTATGAAAATTAGGTCGACACTTGCGTCAACACACAGACAGAGAGAGTCCAAGAAAATCTCTTAGGCTTTTATATATATAGATGAGAACAAGGCGTTATCTTTGAAAAATTCATATTTTTACAAAAGATTGTTTTAAATCATTTATCAATAAAAAAAAAATGTTTTTTTATCATATTTTATCAGAGGTTTTTGAAATGAATTTTTTCTTTATTCATTTTTCAGAAGCATACTTTAGACGAGTTTAGCAGGAAAGAATAAAATATTAGACACGTTTTTATTAGATTTTTCTTTGAGATGATGTTAGAATGTATCGAACGACCCTCTAAAAACAAACCAATATGTCCTTAATCTACAAATGTTCCTTTATCCATAAAAAGTTGCCACACCATATCTTTTCGTTTTCCAAACAATTTTTAATGGAGGATCCACGACAACTTTGAAATTTCAGATTTTCCATGTAAAATTATTATATTGACTATTTTTAGTTTCCCATCATACTATAGGTATGGGGAACTTGGGTAATCGTGAAAATTTTTGACCTTTAATACTTTTTTACACGTTTTTAAGTGTGAGGAATCCGAGAATGACAAAATTTGTATGGTGTCCGCCTGTAGGTTGTCTGTTATTTTGTTAGACCGTTAGTGAGTTTGTTAGTCTGTGTACACAATATCTCAAGAACAAATAGTCGCAGAGAAGTCAGATCAGTTTTAAAATATTACTTTCGATACTGGCAAGAACCCTATTCATTTGCAATATTCGAATTTTAATACTTCGTAAGTTATTATAAATTTACGATTTTCTTAACATGAGATAATAAGGCAAAATTTCCCTTAAACGTCCATTAAGTAGAAAATTTTTACTGTAAAGATGTCAGGACAGTTTTAAAATATCAATTTTGAATTCGAAATGAGCATCATTAACTATAAACATGCTACTTTGAAAGTTTCGCAAGCTATTTGGAATTTACGAATTTCTTAACATGGCAGAATTCGGCAAAGTTTCACATAAACGTCAGTTTTTAGGGATATTTTCATCGTAAAGATGTCAGACCACTTTTGAAATATTGTTTAGGAAAGTGGCATGAATATTATTGACTATGAATTTTCCAATATAAAAATCTCGTAAGTTATTGGAAATTTACGAATTTCTTAACATGGCAGAAGAGGGCAAATTTTCACATAAACCTCAATCTTGAGGGACATTTCCCTCGTAAAGATGACAAACCACATTTGAAATATTATTTCGGATACTGACATGCATATCATAGACTGTGATTTTTCCAATTCAAAAAATTCGTAAGTTATTTGGAATTGACGATTTACTTAACAAGGCAGAATAGGGCAAAAATGAGCATAAACATCCCTTTTGAGAGTCATAAATATATCAGACAACTTCAAAATGACATTTATGATACTTGTTTGAACATGATTGACTACAAATATTCTAATAGGAAAATTTCGTAAGTTATTCGTAATTTAAGAGTTTATCAACGTAGCGAAATTGAAAATTTTTCATATAAATAGAAATTTTGAAGATTATTGCACTGAAAATAGTAGCATGAAAACTAAACAACGGAATTGACCCTGATAAAATAAATTAACAGATTAGAATAAGATAAATATATCGAAATGAACAGTGGATAGCCTATTAGGCGGGGATTTCATTCTTTCAGTGTGTTAAGCTTTGGTCAAATTCATTTCTCTTAACATGATTATAATATGTCTCGCACTAGAAATTTATAAGAACATAAATATGATGGGGAACTGAGCAGAGTCCACCTATGCCAACTAGTTTTAATTTAATATTTTCCCATTTTATTAAAAACTTTTTCCCTACGTATGAGCAGTATCATGAAACAAAATATGGATCAAAAATATATTTAGTGTTAAAACATATATAATGCTATTAAATTAAATTGCTTTCAAGTTCCTTATTTTTAGTATTGAATGGGGGGAAAAAAATAGAAATTTAGTTTGAAACGGAAATAATGAATTAAAATAAACAGGCAATGCAATGTATTGTAAACAAACTTAGTGTGGAACCACGGAGAAAAAGTTAGAAAACTACTGATTTGATGATTTCGATAGAGAAACCTGAAAACAATTTAATTTATTAGCATTAAAATATTTTTAATTAAATATTTTTTATAATTAATGTTTTGTATTATTCAAATTATTATTTGTACAATAATAAACAACAATTTTTACTAAGATATGAAAGTAATTAAGTATAAAAAATAGAATTTATTAAAATTTTTAAAGCATTATGGCCGAAATATAAATTAAGATTTATTCATCAATCAACATAATAGGCGAGACTATTCATCTCTGAACGATAGCTTCAGAGTCCCGAGCCCAATCTCTTCTCGAGCTTCGACGACTTTTTCTAGTCAATTTTGACCTTTTATTCTTTCCGGTGTGTTAGCCCCTTTTTTTTATACCCTACACACTTAACATTGTGAGGTTTTTTTCTTTCTCATACCATGATTTTTTCTGTGGATTTTTAGCTTTTTTTTTTTTTTTTTTTTTTTTTTTACCCGTTTTCTACATTCTCAAATGCGGTGGCTTTAGAATGTATAATGTTGATCGATGCTGATCAAAGAATCTGCAATTGTTCAAAAAATTATATTCTCTAAGATGGTACACGGAAGATGTTGGTTTCGAATCCAAATCGCGCATGTAGACTTAGCTGCTCAGAATTTTCTAAAAGCTATCAATTACAATGCACTCTTTATTTTTTATCAAAACATGACGCGTCAAATAAGAAAAAAATTATCTATTAATGTAAATCTTAATGTAATATTTAATGAATTTATAACGTAATTTCAACATTGAAATAAACCTCATGATGTGATTACATACATTTGCTTGTAAATTACAGGCAATAAATTTAATGTTAAATAAATTTAAAAATTTTCTCAACAGATGAAATTCCTTCTATGTAACTTTTAAACTTAAGTATTATTTTTCATACAAAGAGCATCTTAATGCTTTAAAAACTTAACATAAACAGTTTGAATTATACAAAGTATTTTCTTTTATGAAGATATGTTTTTAAAATATTTTTACAGAAAATCATAAAGTGATTAAAGTCTAACCTTCATTAAGAATTAAATGAAAATGTCACTGATGTGAAAGTGTTAATAATGTGAATTAAATTAATCTATCCAAAATTTAAAAAGACACTAAACGAATCTTTAATACATAATTTTAAATGTTTTTCCTGAATTACCTCGGAGATTTGTTAAAAAAAAAATATATATATACTTACATCAATTGTTTTACAAATTGAAGTTTTATTCAATTTGTTACATTTTGTTTTATCTCTTACTGCTTATGAAAAAATATTTTGTTTTTCATTTCTGGAACATTTAATGAATGATATCATGTATTATCACCATTAAATGTTAGATGATTAAACTTATTCATATTTTTAAGTAGTCTCTTTTTTTTCGAAATCTTCGTCTTGATTGCTGAAAGGTGTTTTGGATCATGAATTTATGTTTATCATTTTGCATTTAGAATGCATCTTGACAGTTTTTTAAAGTTATTTTATTTATATTGATCTTTTTTCATTGGATATATTTTACTATTAAGAAATTTTATTGATTTTTTTTTTTTCTAGAAATTACATATTTCAAAGGGTTCCCTTTACTAATCTTGTGATGTTGGTGACATACAGTGGATGTTCGTGTAGTACTCGAAGTGTATCTCTCGAACCCGTAGAAGTCATCTACGACGAGGAAATCCGATGCGACAGAATGAAAAACGGCACTTTTAGAAAACTGCCAGAACCATGCGTCCACCATCATCCAGAAGTAAGTTTGCAAATCCAAGAAAAATTTTGTAAAACAACGTAAAATACGTAATAAACTTTAAAAAAAAAAATATTGAACGTTATGATACAGAAACATAATGACACACCAAAATATTTTTTATGTATTAAGGATACAATGCTCTTAATCGTCAACTTAGACAGAATATTTGACTTAAAGCAATACCAAGATTTACTGTATAACTTTTATAATAATGAAGCTATTTCGAAAATATATTGCATAGTCGTGTCTTGCTTTGAGCGAAATGTTAAAGCAACATGAAAATCTCTAAACGAATGTAAGTGAGCTTGCAGTGGTACACCCAATACTTTTTCAAATATTTTGGAAAATTTTCTTAACAACAGTTTCTAAGTATTATTAGAAATTTTGCTTATTTCATTTTTGTATAAGTTCTATATTTTGTTTTTGTGTATTTTAGGAAGCGGCCATCAGGCAGCAGTGTGGAATTGGGTCCTTTTTGCGTGCTTCCATGTATTTAGTTGTGGGTGCCTTGCTCCTCCGTCTGATATGAGACAACCTGGTGTGGCCTTCATGAAAGATTGTGACCACCACATATCCCAGAGATCCCAATTTCATGCCTCTTGGACTCGACCATCATATCTTGGACAAAAAAGAGTGATTGGATGAAATATTCCTTTAAGCAAAACAAGCATTTGCTGGCAAGATTGTTCAATCTCTGAGGACTATTTGCTCCAATAGAAACAGTGCCACGGATTGTCTTTATATTCAAGGAAGTTATCAACAGTATAAAATAAGCTTTTATAATTGTCTATATATGGAGCCAAGTTTCAACTACTCCTGTTATATTCATCAAGCCGACAGTCCAGTTGAGTTGATAACTAAATTGTGCGAACTGTTCTTTTCGCGAAAGAAATCATCTGGTCATTTGCATATCAGAGTCTGTGTGATGGTAAAAATTTGATGAAACACAAAAAAAGAGTAAACAAACTGAAACTGAAATAACAAATTTCTCTAATATTAATTGCACATTGCTCGTCAGTTTAATCTCTTAGTATTTTATGTAATACTCACCGTCAGTTTTTATATAGTAGTTGCTTCTGTTAGTGGCATACGCATGACTTCTTTTAAAAACCGCACACTGTTCATCGCTCGTTTTCCCACGTCAATTTTAAAGTTCTTATAGACGATAAAAACAAATGTATGTTCCGTCAATTGTATAATTTATTGCATTTTTTCAGAAAGAACTTGCACTTCCACCAGACTGCTAGCTATTTCCCAAATAATTTGGGCGTTTGTGTGCTTGCTTATACTAGTCATAAATTCCTCTTAAATTGCCCGAAAACTTTTAATTGCAAATCATCTGGTTGAAGCTGTTCATTATGTTTTTAATATATACAAAGTTTCCAAATAATATTGTAAGTATAAGCATAATTCTTATAAGGAATCAAACAAATTTTAGTCGCGTTCTTTGAACAGTAATAAACAGCTGTTCATTAAACTCACATATTTTATCAAGTTCATTGAAATTAGAACTTAGTATTAGGCCCATAAAGCTTAATGATACACATATTATGAGTCATATCATTTACAATTGATTGTAATGATGTGATACATATCCTAAATTTTTAATATCACTGCGAAACGTCCAAACAAGAAATTGTAGGAAGAAAAATGTGGAAAGTTCAGTCGACGCACAAGTACACTAACTACGCCATATTACCGACTAACTACAAAGAGTAGTTAAAAAATTAGCGTGCTTTTTGTTAGTCTAATTTTTCTTTTTGATCAGCGTGTTTAACGCGCTGAGGCAGTATAAGAAAATATGTAAGTCCGAGTATTTTTTCGCAAAATAGAGAGTAGTTTTTCAGTTTTATCAATTTTTACCATGGATGTATATTCCATTTACTTGTATATTCCATCAGATCAAAAGAGAAATTAATAGATTTAATGAAGTTAGGGGAAAATTATTAAAAATTAACCAGCTTAGTGTGCATATTAAAGTTTTCTGTAGTATTATTTTATATATTACGCTTCTTAATATATAGGAAATATATAATGATTGCACAATAATTTATAAAATCATTTAAGTTATGGAATATTCACTCATGGCGAATAGTTGTTAAAAGTAATGGTATTACTAATTAAATACTTACGTTTCAGAGACAGAATCTATATCTTTGCTCGAAAGTGTAAGATTTAAAAGAAAACTAGGCTTATTTATATTCCATTGAACAATGTTTTAACATAAATAGTTAATGATGCATTCAACAATGATGTATACTTACACAAAGTTCTATGTAACAGTCGTAGAAAAAATATTCAATATCATGCAGATAAAAAAAGGGAAAAAAAAATCTTTACCGTCGAATTTCTGTATAACTGTGAAATATGTTTTATAAAATCTCTGCACGTTTTCAGTGCTTGAATCATATCCTTACTTTATTTATTTCTGATTTGCCGCAGTGCTTTAGATGTTAATGTTGCTCTTGATTAATAATTTGATTATTATTCATCATATACTACCATATCTTGAACACAATGTTTAGTGTTTTAAAATTGTTTCTAATATATTTTCCCTCAAAGCTGTTATTTTGTGACATAAAAATGTTTTTTTATGCCTTTTGTATGTTTCGGCGTAGAATCTCCAGTCTTTTTCAAGAGATAATCTAAAATAAAAGAAAAACTGTTTTCATTTTGTGTGTGTGTATTCTTCTTTCAAATAATCTAATTACATTCACCGATGAAAGTCGGTGAATACAAATATATCATTTATAGGAATCATACTTTTATTACAAACATTTTTAATTAAATCAAAGCAGATTTCGACTATGTTTTTTGAAGGGCACTAATACCATAGGTAATACCAGCACTAATACCATATGGAGGCTCTTCTCCTGCTCTGAAGATCTTGCCAAAATAGGAACACATTCTAAAAGGTGAAAAAAAACAAAAAAAAAATTAATTCATTTGAAGCAATTTATATTGTGTAATGCTTTTTTGTAAATTTCTCATACGATTATAACTTTTATTTCCCCAGTTTTCATGAAGCTATAATAAAATCATTAGTTTAATGTTCATTACAACCGAAAATTTAATGTGCATTGATCAGTCAATATAAATTCGTAGGAAAGGAAATTAGTAATAAGTTTAGAAAATTAGTGACAAATTTTAACAATTGTTAAAGTCTATTATGTAATATTAAAATTTCAATCAGGTTCTCTTTTCGTTAGATATATGATATGAAAATTTGTACTATTACTTCGCACTTTCTGGAGGTGAGCGTCCCTGATAAATTTGGAGTCCCTGGGGCAGTGCCCCATATGCCCGTGCCATAAACTGGACCTGAACCAAAATTTTTTTTTCTTCAGAAAATGCAAAATATTGCACATTTTTAATAAAATACACAAAGTATTGTGCTTTATTCATTTATTTTTATTTTTATTATTTTTATTTTTATTATTATTACTTTTTTTTTTTTTTAGCTTATTTTGTTTCATTATTTTCAAAATTACAAATATTCCTTTTAAAGGATAGTGGATGCTATAAATGGGGGGTGTGTGTGTGTGCGTGCGTGCGTGCGTGCGTGTGTGTGTGTGTATTACTGACTTTTATGAAAATTTATAAAAATGTTCATTCATATTTTTTACGAATAAAATTCAAAATTTTTAATTTTTTCCCTTTGATTTTAGATTTTTAGTTTAGTAATATATTGTAAACATATATGGGTACTACTTTGTGGATTCATTGAAGAGTTATATTTTTATTAATATTTTTATGCTTCAGTGTTAAAATTTTGAAGAAATTTTAGAATTCAAACTTAAAATTATGTTTAAAAACTTAATTTATTAATAATTTCACAAAATAATTCAATACGGTTAGAATATATTGTTAAAATAATGTAAAATCAAGGAGAAAAATTAAAAATTGGTTAGTAAGGAGCAAAATAAAATTAAAAAAATTATTTTAGTAATCTAAATAGTTTTCAAAAATATTTGATTTTCTTAGTATTGATATATTTCAATTCACATGTAGCAAATTTTTATTGTTCTAAAACAGTAATTTACAAAAAAAAAAAAAAAACTAGAATGTTTACATTATTATTCAAACTATAGTAATGTAAAATCAAGGGGGAAAATTAAAAATTGGTTAGTAGGGAGCAAAATAAAAAAAAAATTTATTAATCTAAATAGTTTTCAAAAAGTTTTCATTTACTTAGTATTGTTACTACATTTCAATGCATATGTAGCAAGTAGCAAATTTTTGTTGTTTTAAGACAGTTATTTACAAAAAACAAAAATAGAACATCCACATTTTTTTTTGCATAATGGTAAAATGTTATTAAAAAATATTTTTATTTGAAGAGGATCATTTAAAGTGAATAGGGTAAGGTGAGGTAAGTGGGACCACTTTTCGGCATAATTTGACTTTAGCTCAACATAGCACCGGATGTAATTGGCCTAACAAATTAATTTTTTTTGTGGTTCATTCTCTCATATGTTTTTACTGTACCCATGGCAACCTCTAACCAAATTGGCAAATGATGAATTAAAAAAAGAAAATTATTTTGGGTGTTCATCGGTGTGGCCCACTTGCCCCGCAAGGTGGGGTAAATGGGCCACCCCCTGAATATATTTTTACACATAATTGGTAGAGATTTGGTGGGGCAAGTGGGACAATCTACATGATTTTCTGAATCTTTGAAAAAAAAATCACTGAAGTATCTCCATTAGTTTACCCGTAGCAACTTTTTCTGGCACACAAGCCTGCTAAAAGAAACAAATATCAATTTTTCATATTTTTACTTTTGCATGTAGAGTAGCCTAAAAGTTAGGACTGCAAAGTTTAAACTGGCCTATGGCAGTGTTGCATGCTAGTGAACATTATATCTTGATAAATCGTTGGTAAACATGTATTTTGAAAGTCTCTTGGAAAGTGTTGGTTCATTTAGTTTCAGCACATCTTGTATCCCTTGTCATCATGAACACCATTAGCTTCAGGGAGAAAAGTTATTACGTATAGTTGTGCCTTTGTGCATGTATTACATGACAATTGTATCTTCATAGTTTGGACTGTCATTTAATGCCAAGCTAACATAATATTTCTTTTTTGTTTTGCTATCAAACTGGACAAGGCCATAATCCCCATTTTTAAGTTCTGTGGTAGTAGGTGATAAATGATAGTTCATCTTCGGAACTTGAATCACTACTGGTTGAGTCATACAGAGCTAAACCATATAAATCAGTGCATATGACTATTTTTTAACTATATTAAAGAGTTGGGGTGGGTGGCCCACTTACCCCGCTATTGTGGTGGCCCACTTACCCCAAACGCGGGGCAAGTGGGTCCCCCAATTTTTTTTTCAACCTTATTAACGACGTATTAACTGTACACGATACTACAAAAAGATTCTGTGTTTTATACACTTTCAAAATATATAAAGTTTTGGTTTGTATCATGAACGGTTTGGAAGAAAAAAAATAATTAGTACAATGGCACGAATTACGACAGGACTGCAAATTTAAAAATCGTCACAAAAAGGCTTGTAACTTATCACACACATAAATGAAAACGATGCCATAAGGTTTTCTGCATCTATTGGGGTAGGTACATAAAAATATTATAACAGATTTTTTTTGAGTCAATAACTGGGAAAATGCCAGGGGAGGTGGCCCACTTACCCCAATGGCCCACTTACCCCACCTCACCATACTTTTTTTTTATTTATTTACTTTGAATACATTATTTTGTAATATTAACGTATTAAAGAAATTACATTAAACCTCCCGCCAAACGTTTAAAATTAGAAAGGCAAAGCAACAGGCTCTCAATAATTATAATAATTTTAATAGTATAAAGTACCTTCTCTGTAAACTTATTGTTTTTTTTTAATGTTCCAGAGTCCTTTTTTATTTTAGCCGATTTGCATTTTAAATGTGTATATTGAGCTTTTTTGCTTTCGCGCAGAAATATGGATTATTTATACACTTGGATTAGGAAAAAAACCAAAGTTACTGAAGTTATTTCGAAAGTCAAGAAGTTAAAATGGAGCTGGTCTGGGCACCTTGGGAGAAGAATTGATAATAGATAGACCACCAAAGTTCTATTTTGGATACCAAGAGATAAGAAAAGACCGTGTATGAGACCATTGTGTCGTTGTAGAGATGAAATTGTCAAGTTTGGACGAGCAGAATGGAGAAGAATTGCAGAAAACAGAGCAGTTTGGAATCAACTAGGAGAGGCCTTCCTCCTACAGTGGATTGATAAAAGCTGAAACTTATGATGATGATGATGATGATGACATCCATTGTCACCAGTAAGTGCCTAAAAGTTCATACTTTTGAAGCCTCTTAAACCACGATTTAACTTTCTAAACAACAGGTTAAATGACACCCTTAACTCTTTTTTGAGACAATAGTCAGCGTTATTATAACTGCATTTTGTTTAATTTACTAAGCCAAACCAATTTTAAAAAGCCAAACAAAAATATTTCTCATATAAGTTTTGCAGTATATTTTTTAAGTAAGAAGCGAAAGAAAAATTTTGAAGAAACACCTTTTGCAGTTTGTCCCTTGTTTGTCTAGTCAATAGCCTTCCGACATCAAATAAAACACTGCGGATGCCAGCAATTTTTCCCCTTTCTTTTTCGGCGCACTATCGGCCAAGCGGTTCTGCGCTCAAAGCTGGTAGATGGGGAGTACCGGGTTCGATACCAGGCCGCACTTATTGACCTAGCCGTTTGGAGCCTTCCGTAGTTTTCTCCGAAACTCTTGTAAATACGGGCTAGGACCCTTTAGAAAGACCCCCAAGGACGGCATTCCACCCATAGGCTTGAGAACCTAGCGTAGTCAATCGGCCTTAAACCGTACAACAACCCTTTTCTTTTCTAAAATTTCGGTGTTTGTCTTCTATGTGTCTGTTTTAGCATCGAAAAATGCCGAAATTTTATTTTTGCGGTAAAATATTAAACCTTTTACACACCATATTCAATTTAATGAAAGTAAGCTCAATTCCAGATATATTACATTGCGTCAAAATTTGCTTTTTACTTTCCGAACACTATAGTGAGGAAAGTATTGTAATCATGTCAAAAATCCGAATTCGAGATTTTGAGGTCCCCTGAGTCCGTTTTCACTATTTTTACGATGATGTATGTATGTGTGTATGTGTGTATGTCTGTGGGTGAACACGCTAGCGTCTAAACGCTTCGTTCGATTAACCTGAAAGTTGGTACGCATATTGTAAGTCACCATAGTACGAACCCTATAGATTTTGGTGAATCTAGCACTTATAGTTTTTTTACAGGGACACAAAGAAAAATTCTTTATCATTATGGCCTATGGGAGCAAAATCTTAAAAGTGCGATAGCATCTAAACGCCTTATTCAATTGAGCAAAAATTTTATACACATATTATAGATCACAAATACTCAATCTGTATAGATTTTGGAGAATCTAGCACTTATTGTTTTTTTACAGGGACACAAAGAAAAATTCTTTATCATTATGCCTATGGGGCCAAATTTTTAAAAATGTGATAGTGTCTAAACGCCTTATTAATCCGAGCAAAAAAATTGTACACATGTTATAGATCACAGTTGAACTAACTGTATAGATTTTGGAGAATCTAGCACTTATTGTTTTTTTACAGGGACACAAAGAAAAATTCTTTATCATTATGGCCTATGGGACTAAATTTTTAAAAGTACGATAGCATCTAAACGCCTTATTGAATTCAGCTGAAAATTTATATGAGTATTATAAATCACTGTTGCACTAACTATAAGCATTTTGGTGAATCTAACATTTATAGGTTTTTACAGGGACACAACGAAAATTTCTTTGTCATTATGATCTATGGGCTCAAAGTTCAGTAGCGTTCAATAAAACAACGTGTAATAGATGGAGAAAAATACTCAAACACTCTATTATGGTTTTCTCTCTTTTGTTTGTTTAACAACTACTCTTTCTTTACTTTATCTACAAAACTGTTAATTACTCAATGTTCGGAAAGTCGAGTGGAGTCACTCCAGATTTTTTAGTGTGAAGTGGGGTAAGTGTTATAATGTTTTGGCATTTTACGACTTTACTTCATATTTCTCTGTCGTTATTATACTTCTGAAAATTGTTAGGCATAAAATGCAACTAATTAGCTTTTAAAAATAATATATATAATCTTTTTATAATTTAACAATGTGTCACTTAAAGAATGATGTTCATTCTGTGTTTCGTGGTTACGCTTACCCCATAGTTTGAAAAGAGAAACAAAAAGTTTGAAACCTCTGCCTGCCATATTCTATATACACTAAGCGACAAAAAAAAAAAAAAAAAAAAAAAAAAAAACCGCACTTGGAAATTTTCCATTTTTCTTTCTGTAATCGCTAATTTTATTGCTTCAAAGGTAAATTTTTTAACTGATTTTATTACGTTGTTTTCCACGTGCAATTTATTATTGAGCCAAGTGTTAAAAACAAGATGCAATTGTTCGAAAAATTGTAATTTTAGAAAGTATTTAAAAAATGGCAAGAAAATGGCAATTAATGATACCACAAAAAATATTAATTTTAGAGCGAAACTCAAAAACATATTTTAATACGTGGGATGTTAAAATGATTAAATGCTAACAAAATATTATTGATCTGGTTTTAAGCAAGCTATAACATTTTTTCGCTGTTTAAACTGCACATTTATCCTTAGGCGGCCACGTTACTCATCCATTCGAGATGACCGCAAGTTAAAAAGTCAGTGCTTAAAAAATTAATTTGTATTACATTTAGAACATAAAAGGAATTCAGAAAAAGTGTTTAGTAACATAATTTATGTAAATACAGTGCAATAACAATTAAACAAAGCAGGTTTAATTTCCAAAAAATCTGAAAAAAATCCATTCTTAACAAAAAGAATTAGAAAACCAAGACATTAAAGGGTTAGAAAATTTAAAAAGTGATTGGGTTAATTGTTGGGCTGAAGTGGTCTCTCTGATGAGTCAAGTTTAACTTATTTCGAACTGACGGAAACAATCAGATCTGATCACGAAAATGTGACTGACTTAATGAAAATCGCACTTTTAAAACAATGACATATTCCCCGTACATTACGATACGAAAATGCATAATTTTTCAGTGAGTCTGGAAAATTTTCATGTTCAAAGGATCAATTAACCCGAAATAAAACTTGGCCATTAAAAAAATTGATACCTGACCGACTACTTTGGAGGTATATCAGACTCTTCCATTTTCAGCATTTCAAGATGATAATGAAACTTTTTACATGGCACCTGTGGTTCGTTAATTTGATTCAAGTTGTTAAAATTACCTATGCATTCTCATAATCATCTATAACTTTGTAAGTTATTATAACTTTTTTTAATTAAAATTAAATTTCACAAAGAATAACACAGGCTTTCTTCTTTGGTAGACCTGAAAATTTTCCTATTCTCAATCTGCTCGAAAATGTTTAGTCTATAAAAGAGGGTGTGGATTAGAAATTTGCAGTCTACAACTTTGCAAGAACTAGAAAAAAATATTTATGATATTTGGCACAGGGATACAGTTCCCGCCGCTTATTAAAATGACATTCGTTCTGAGCCAAAGTGATTTTATTAAGCGGCTGATTTTTATATCCGGCGAACGTTCCTTAACTTAAGGAAAAGGTATTACTTCCCTAAATTTTGAATGAAACTTCAAAAGGTAACGAATAACTGAATTAGTAAACAATATTAATTAATTTTTGATAGATAATTAATTGTTTCTTCGATATAAATAAATTAAACGCATTCCAAGTTCCCATGCACTTTCGTTTGAGGAAAATCATCATTACTTTAATAAAAGTTCACGCTGTTCTTATAAATTTAAAATCTTTTCGTTTAAACCTCAAGAATTATTGCAATTTGAAAATAAGAACTAGATATTGCCTTTTAATAATTAGAAATTAGAAAAATATATATCATTTCAAATCAAATTTGTAACTTATTGCCGAAACGTCAGTGGAGGCCCTCTGTTGAGACTCAAAACGGTTTTGGGCTGTGTCTGTGTCTCTTTCTGTCTGTCTGTCGCGCGATAGCGGCCGCAAAAATAGCGCTATTGACTTGAAATTTGGTACACGTGTTCATGAGCCCCCCGAAATCATCTGTATAGTTTTTGGTGTGTTTTCCATTTGTAGTTCGTGTACAGGGATACGCCAAAGTTTTTCTTATCATTACGGCCTATGGGAGGAATTTGTATGTATCGAGATAACGGCCACAAAAATCACGCTATGGACTTGCAATTCGGTACCGTGTTCATGTGCCCCACGAAATCAGCTGTATAGTTTTGGGTGTGTATTCCATTTGTAATTCGTGTACAGGGACACGCCAAAATTTTTCTTATAATTACGGCCTATGGGAGGAATTTGTATGTATCGAGATAACGGCCACAAAAATCACGCTATTGACTTGCAATTTGGTACACGTGTTCATGTGCCCCACGAAATCAGCTGTATAGTTTTAGGTGTGTATTCCATTTGTAATTCGTGTACAGGGACACGCCAAAGTTTTTCTTATCATTACGGCTTATGGGAAGAATTTGTATGTACCGCGACAGCGGCCCCCAAAATAACGCTGTTGACTTGCAATTTGGTACACATATTCATGAGCCCAACGGAATTAGCTGTATAGTGTTAGGTGTGTATTCCATTTGTCGTTCGTGTACAGGGACACGCCAAAGTTTTTCTTATCTTTACGGCCTATGGGAAGAATTTTTATGTACCATAATAGCCGCCGCAAAAATCCTTCGATTGACTTGCAAATTGGCGCACACGATCCAGCTTTGCATATAAGTAGCTATATAATTTTTATTGTTATATTTTTTCATAAACTGTGTAGAGGGACACGCCAAAATTATTAACATTACGGCGTATGGGGTGAATTTCGTTTAAATGCATTTTAATATCATTACTTTGCAATGAAGAAAATGAAACTAGCGTACGTGAGTAAGATGCTTAAACTTATGTTGTTTGAAGAAAATATGTGCTCTTATGCTTTTTAATTAATGTACAGTACCTTACAAAAGTGTTCTGACAATGTCACGTAGTCATCCATACGATGTTAAATTTGGAACAATTATTAATTTTAAACGCAAAATAAGCGGAATAAATTTTACTGGTGTATACAATGTTTATGGTTCGTTTACAAAGAAACACGAAAGAATTTCGTAACATTAGAGCCTATGGACTAATTTTTATTTTAAGCGCGCACTTTAATGCGTTTATGCTGCATTGAACTTAATAAAGTTAACATACATTATAAAGATGCTTAAAATCATGTTTACTCTTAAAAAAGGTTATGTATAGACAAAATAATTTATGGGATCACACAAAATAATTCCGCGTATGTACTGTAATCATCCAAATGATGTCAAAATAGTTTGAAAAATTAATAAGTTGTAATTAATTAGGCTTATTCTTATAATTGGCGTTTATAATGACTGTGACTACTTTTCCGGGATACATAAAGGAATTTCGTACTATTACGGTCTGTAGTCTGTATTTCTTAAAAGTGTATGTTAACATTGTTACAACACATCAAATATAATGAAATTTTATTAGAATTTTAAAAGCATGTTTTCCTGTTGAAAATTGTGGGCATAGAATTGATAATTAGTTTAAAGGTTACGCAAAATATTTCCGATATGCTATGTAATTTTTTTGGTATGAAATTTGATAGTTGTGAAATTTGGTATTTATGGATTTCAGGGAAATAATACAAGACCGTAGTTTATTAAGAATACATATTGTTGCGTACTTGGGGGTTCGTAAGTTGTCCGAGAATGAAAGGCAAAACTTGCAAAAATTCAATGATTTATTCACAGAAAGTTCCAGAAAAATACAGGTCTATAAACCAAGTATCAGCTTCAATTCAAACAGTAAACACAGCTTAAACAACAGCCGTTAACAGCAAAACAACAGTACAAACTGTTTATCAATAACACATAAAGCAAGTCTCATTCAAAGAGGCTCAAAGCAAAGCAAGCATTTGACGAAACTGACACATATCTGAGATTGGCCGCCTTGGCTAAAAAAATGCTCCTTTATACTACTCTGTCACACAGACTGTTCTGGAAAATTCTTGTATCTCATCAGCCAATGAGATTAGAGCTTCCATATTTGGTATGTCCCTAATAAGGATTTTCTCGCCAAGGTCGCCAAAAAAATCGTCAAAGAGGAAAACTGTCGCCAAATTTGGCGCCAAAACAATTTCTTCTCTTATTGGAGCTTTTTAATGCGTTTTTAAAGGAAAATTAGGCAATTTTGACGCTAAAACGACTAGAAATGCACAAAATTAGCATTTTTTCGACTTACTAAGCCTCTTTGAAAGACTTTATACAAAAATAAATGCAATTATTTACAATTCCGTAACACTTTATATGATATACAAATAGGTATACAAAGAGAGATACAGCAGGGGGTTGAGGGGGGCGGCAGCCCCCCTCAGGAATGTATCTGATTATGGTAATAAGTCGATCGAATCAATATATACTATTATATAATAAGGAATAAATAAAAATGACATTGAATAATGTCTGATGCAAATAAGACGTTGAGGCTCCTGATCTGCAGATCCACTAGTTACTGCGTTTTGAAGAATACGTTCCTTGAAATTGTTACGGAGATAAGTGAAGGGGCGTGTTTGCCGAAACGTCAGTGGAGGCCCTCTGTTGAGACTCAAAACGGTTTTGGGCTGTGTCTGTCTGTCTGTCTGTCGCGCGATAGCGGCCGCAAAAATAGCGCTATTGACTTGAAATTTGGTACACATGTTCATGAGCCCCACGAAATCAGCTGTATAGTTTTTGGTATGTATTCCATTTCTAGTTCGTATACAGGGACACGCCAAAGTTTTTCTTATCATTACGGCCTATGGGAGGAATTTGTATGTATCGCGATAGCAGCCACAAAACTCACGCTATTGACTTGCAATTTGGTACACATGTTCATGTGCCCCACGAAATCAGCTGTATAGCTTTGGGTGTGTATTCCATTTGTAATTCATGTACAGGGACACGCCAAAGTTTTTCTTATCATTATGGTCTATGGGAAGAATTTCTATGTACCGCGATAGCGGCCCCCAAAAATCACGCATTCGACTTGCAATTTGGTACACATGTTCATGAGCCCAACGGAATCAGCTGTATAGTTTTAGGTGTGTATTCCACTTGTAGTTCGTGTGCAGGGACACACCAAAGATTTTCTATCATTACGGCCTATGGGAAGATTCTGTATGTACCGCGATAGCCACCACAAAAATAAGGCTATTGACTTCCAATTTTTGCCGAAACGTCAGTGGAGGCCCTCTGTTGAGACTCAAAAGGATTTTGGGTTCCGTTGGTCCGTCTGTCTGTCTGTCTGTCTGCCGTGCGATAGCGGCCACAAAAATCACGCTATTGACCTGAAACTTTGTACACATGTTCATGATCCCCACGAAATTAGCTGTATAGTTTTCGGTGTGCATTCCATTTGTAGTTCGTGTACAGGGACACACCAGAGTTCTTTTTTTTATCATTATGGTCTATGGGAAGAATTTCTATGTACCGCGATAGCGGCCCCAAAAATAACGCTATTGACTTGCAATTTGGTAGACATATTCATGAGCCCAACGGAATTAGCTGTATTGTGTTAGGTGTGTATTCCCTTTGTCGTTCGTGTACAGGGACACACCAGAGTTCTTTTTTTTATCATTATGGTCTATGGGAAGAATTTCTATGTACCGCGATAGCGGCCCCAAAAATAACGCTATTGACTTGCAATTTGGTAGACATATTCATGAGCCCAACGGAATTAGCTGTATTGTGTTAGGTGTGTATTCCCTTTGTCGTTCGTGTACAGGGACACGCCAAAATTTCTCTTATCCTTACGGCCTATGGGAAGAATTTGTATGTACCGCAATAGCGGCCGCAAAAATCCTTCGATTGACTTGCAAATTGGCGCACACTTTCCAGCTTTGCATATAAGTAGCTGTAAAAGTTTTATTGCTATATTTTTTATAAACTGTGGACAGGGACACGCCAAAATTCTTAACATTACGGCGTATGAGGTGAATTTCGTTTAAACGCATTTTAAAATCATTACTTTGCAATGAAGAAAATAAAACTAGAGTACGTGAGTAAGATTCTTAAATTTATGTTGTTTGAAGAAAATATGTGCTCTTAAGCTTTCGAAAGAATTTCGTAACATTAGAGCCTATGGACAAATTTTTAATTTAAGCACGTACTTTAATGCGTCTATGCTGAATTGAACTTAATAAAGTTAACATACATTATAAAGATGCTTAAAATCATGTTTACTCTTAAAAAAGGTTATGTATAGACTAAATAATTTATGGGACCACACAAAATAATTCCGAGTATGTACTGTAATCATCCAAATGATGTCAAATTATGAGAAAAATTATTGAGTTATAATTAATTAGGTTTATTCTTATTATTGGCGTTTCTAATGACTGTGGCTACTTTTCCGGGATACATAAAGGAATTTCGTACTATTACGGTCTATAGTTGGTATGTCTTAAAAGTGTATTTTAACATGGTTACACCCCATCAAATATAATGAAATTTTATTAGAATTTTAAAAGCATGTTTTCCTGTTGAAAATTGTGGGCATAGAATTGATAATTAGTTTAACGCAAATTATTTTCGATATGCTATGTAATTTTTTTTTGTATGAAATTTGGTATTTATGAATTTCAGGGAAATAATACAAGACCGTCGTTTACTAAGAATACATATTGTTGCGTACTTGGGGTTCGTAAGTTGTCTGAGAATGAAAGGCGAAACTTACAAAAATTCAGTGATTTATTCACAGAAAGTTCCAGAAAAATACAGGTCTATAAACCAAGTATCAGCTTCAATTCAACCAGTAAACATAGCTTAAACAACAGCCGTTAACAGCAAAACAACTGTCCAAACTGTTTAGCAATAACACATAAAGCAAGTCTTATTCAAAGAGGCTCAAAGCAAAGCAAGCATTTGACGAAACTGACGCAGATCTGAGATTGGCCGCCTTGGCTAAAAAAATGCTCCTTTTATACTATTCTATCGAACACTGTTCTGGAAAATTATCGTATCTCATCAGCCAATGAGATTAGAGCTTCCATATTTGGTATATCTCTAATGAGGATTTTCTCGCCATGGTTGCCAAGAAAATCACCAATGAGGGAAACAGTCGCCAAATTTGGCGCCAAATCCATTTCTTTCCTTATTGGAGCTTTTCAGTGCATTTTTAAAGGAAAATTAGTCTATTTTAACGCTAAAACGACTAGAAATGCACAAAATTAGCATTTTATTGACTTACTAAGCCTCTTTGAAAAAATTTGTACAAAAATAAATGCAATTATTTACAATTCCGTAACACTTTATATGATATACAAATAGGTATACAAAGAGAGATACAGCAGGGGGTAGAGGGGGCAGTAGCCCCCCTCAGGAATGTATGGTAATAAGTCGATCGAATCAATATATACTATTATATAATAAGGAATAAATAAAAATGACCTATTGAAAAATGTCTGATGCAAATAGGACGTTGAGGCTCCTGATCTGCAGATCCACTAGTTAGTTTGTAACTGTGATGCAAGTGTAAAATCTTCGACAATGAACGACAACGGAGGAATTGTTGTGCTTAAATTTCTTTTCTTATTAAAAAAAAAAAAATCGCAATGTAAATAAATAAAAAAAAATTTAGTGTGCATAAATGATATTTTTCGCTGCTAAATGATATTTTTCGCTGCTGAGGTGATATTTTTGAGTTTATTAACCGGCGATGCTAATTTTATTAAGCGGCGAATTTAAAAGTAATGTGTACTAATTTAATTCCGGTCCCAGCAATTTGATCAGATTAAGCGGCTGATTTTATTAACCAGTGATTTTATTAAGCGCCGGTTACTGTATTTCTGAGTTTCATGTTAAAAACTGTAAAATACTATACCGTTGCGCATTAAAGCAGTAATTCCATATGAAGGCGGAATTATCCATTCCGGAATACATATTTTTATTAAATAATTGTTTAGATCTAACAAATGAATAGTTTTATTTCATAAATTAAAATAGTACTTGTTTATTTCATATAATAAATCCCAACAGAATACAAATTATATGTTTTTTATATTACGTTTAAAATGAAAATTATCTGTAAATTTTTATTAAATACTTTATAGAGTGTAATAAAACGAATTGTTAAATCGAAAATGTACATAGGTATCATGTTATGACTTCGATATTACATAAACATAACAATTTTATTTGCTGCAATCTTTAGTTTTTAAATTATTACAAACTCAAAAGATGTAAGTCAAATTTTCTGCAGTGCGGCTTTTTTTTTTTTTTTTTTTTTTTTTTTTTTTTTTGTCGCTTAGTGTATATTATATAACGAGATATGTTTCAAGTTTCCAGATAGTAGAAACCTTCATAAATCTGACACTTTCGAATTTTTAAAATGTCTCAAATTGTTACTCAAATCGTCTTAATCGATTTTTTTTGTACACCTCCAAGTAATATTTCACCTCTGAAATTTTTAAACACTCCTAAAAAAAAAACTAAGAAAATGATCAAGATATTGGTTTTCGTTGAAAATTAAGAGAGCAACTGTAAAAACAAAATAAAAATGTATAAAAGTTGCAGTTGGGGGGGGGGGGGGGGAGCATGCGATAAGTATAAACTCCCTGATTACACTTGCCCAACATTAAAAAAAAAATCCGAGGTAAGTGTAATCGCAGGTGTCAAAACCAAAAACGTATGAAATAGAACAAATCTGATGTTAGATAAAAAAGTTACATACAGAAACTACATGCAAAATTAAGTGTCTTTGCAAAACACTTATGGCGAAAATTCAAATTTTGAAAGGGGGACTTTGTCGGAGAGGAAGATATAAGTAATTCTTCAGTTCTAAAACGATCACTGTTTCATATGTTATTTGGTTTTCTAAGGATAAATATGGCAAAGAAAAGTTCAAGCAAACAGATATAAATATTAGGTTCACCTTATAAGTACATTTATAAGCCGAGGTTACGCATACCAGTGGTTACATTTACTCCCACTTCACCGTAATTATAATTAATCACATATGAATTATTGGTACCCCGTCAAAATAGCCCAAGACAAAATAGCCCCGACAAAAGAGCCCCGACAAAAGAGCCCCGACAAAAGAGCCTTGACAACAAAACAGCCCCGACAAAACGGCCCCGACAAAACGGCCCCGACAAAAGAGCCCCGACAAAATAGCCCCCGACAAAATAGCCTCGACAAAACAGCCCCAGGACAAAATAGCCCCAGACAAAATAGCCCGAACAAAATAGCCCCGACAAAATAGCCCCAGGCAAAATAGCCCCGACAAAACAGCCCCGACAAAATAGCCCCCGACAAAATAGCTCCAGGACAAAACAGCCCGGAAAAAATAGCCCCCGACAAAATAGCCCCGACAAAAAAGCCCCTGACAAAATAGCCCCAGGACAAAACAGCCCAGACAAAATAGCCCAAGACAGAATTGTCTCAACAAAATAGCCCCAAACAAAATAGCTCCGACAAAACAGCCTCGACAAAATAGTCCCGACAGAATAGCCCCAACAAAATAGCCCGGAAGCATTTATATGATTTGACAGAAAATTTATTTAATTAACTTCTCCACTTGCTAGATATTTAGAATAGCTCAAAATACGATGACAATGCATTTTTTAAATACTTTTAGCCAATTTTTTCAGATCCACGCTGCCTTCGGTAGCGTTTTTATAATTCAATAATCATATAACTTTCCGACTTAAAGGTCTGCACGGGCCGGGTTCGGACTGAATTTTTCAACTTGCGCTCGGGCCGGGCTCGTGCTCAGTTATTTTGTGTATACTCGTGCCGGACCGGCGTGGATGATACTTATTCCGGGCCGTGCCAGCTCGAATCTTTTTTTTAGTTTCCTCGTTAATCAAGGAAAATGAAAAAGATAACATATTTCTTCAGTCATTTATTTTACATAATTTCCCAGGCTTGTGTAGCACATAAAATTTTATTTTGATAAAAAATGTCCGTAACTTCAATTAAAATGAATATCAGTGTGCCTGTTTGAGATTTCATTTTCCGCAAATATTTTTAGCATGTCTCGAAATTAATATATTTCATTTTATGTAATATTAGATGGTTTCTTATTCAAAATAGTATGCATGTCATTATTAGTTTGCACACATGTACAATCAAAAGGAATTAGATACGTTACTGTGTATAAGGCTTTGTGTCCTACGGTCTGAAGAGTTTAGGTTGTATAAAGGCAGTAAAAATCATTCCACTGTAACTTTTTCGCAAAAGCTCCTTTTTCTTATCTCCTGTGCATTGGATGAAAGTAGCACCATTTCTAGCATGTGCAAAAGCATCTTTTCTATTGAATATGGTTGGATTAGCATTAAAGCTTTGTTTATCGGATCACATGAAAGATTCAGATACATTACGGTATATAAGAGGAAATGGTTGAAAATACATTTTTAGTAGTATTAATTATTTTAAATACTTTCCTATATTTTTTGATGAATGGTAATATTTTCGACTCGATTTTCTGTCGTCCTTTGAGTCTTTTGTACGTCTGTAATAATGAATTTCTGTTTATATATTATTATCTTGTGAAAGTTCAGCAGCTTTGTTAAAGGACATTCTGTTAATTGGCTATATAAAATCTCTACAAAACACATACTAAAAATTTTTTTCATAGAAAGGCATGCAGTTTTTTTTTTTTTTTAATATTTTTGAAACGGGCCGGAAGGGGCTTAGGCCTAAAAATTTCAACCCGTGCAGACCTCTATCTTGACTAGCTAGAAATTTGAAACTTTTAAAAAAGCTCAGAACACGAGGACAATGAATTTTTTTTTATTACTTTCAGCTAATTATTATGGGTCCCCGCTGCCTTCGGTAGCGTTTAAACATACCTGGTAACTTTTATAATTTATTCTGGAGTACTGTTAGCTCCGCCCTTTTTTCACACCAGTATGATTGTAGAGAAATTTTCTCCAATATGTAATTACGATGAAATAAGAAGAAAAGTGCTTTTAAAATATACTGGTATGAATAAAGGGCGAGGTTAACAGTACTTCGGAATAAATTATAAAAGTTACCAGGTACAGTCGGTAACTAAAGTCTCCGAACACTAGCAAAAATTCCTATATAAAAAAAGTTAATACTGTTTTGTTAAATAAATCCTTGTCGAATCATGTTCTTAGACTGACTAAGAACAGGATTCGACAAGGATCTATTTAACAAAACTGTATTAAGTGTACTTTTTTTATATAGGAATTTTTGCTAGTATTCAGAGACTTTTGTTACCGACTGTATGTTTATATGATTCAACAGAAAATTTTAAAAACATGGTACATAACAAGTTTTTTTTTATCTTGTAATTATTTATTGTAAAACATAATGTATTTTCGTAAATTGTAAATGACTTATTTTTTTTTAAATGTGGATTTGTTATTTTCTTTTATATACCTAAATAGGGAATGAAATATTCCTGAAAATTTTTGATTTAAGGTTTTCTATGAATTTACACATTTCGAGATATCTGTCTGTGTGTGTCAGCAAAAGTTCTGGTCGCTGTAACTAAACCAATAAGCAGAATTTAACAATACTTGATTTTTTTTTTTTTTTTCATCTTGAGTTAAATTTGTTCTGATTAACTTTTGTGATACATCGCCAAACAGGTGAGCTTTCATCCAGCGGTTAAACTCTTTTATTCTAAGGCCGTGGCGAACTCCCACTTGGGGCCTACTGTCCCTTAATCTATCCTCCAAATAACTTTACACTTTCATAATTAAAAAATACATAAATAAACTTGCATAATTTTGTTTTAAGATAAAAATGATTTAATCAGCAACCACTTCAACTTTATGTGTACATCGACGGCAGACGTCAGTGTTATGCACCGCTGAAATAATTTAATCTTGTGTAATTTTAAGCAACAACAACAGCAACAACGAAAAAAAAAAGCACTGAAAGGTGGTGTAGTTACGTTGTAAATTTTGTTTGAATTTGTGTTTATATCGGCCGAAAGGTAGCGCTGATGCTGATATGCTGTGATTTTCTCTGTTTATGAAAAAGTTTATCTTAAAATATAATGGTCATAACTGCATTATTTTTTTTAATTCTGTGAATATTACACGCAATGTTGTTTGTTATGGGTCGGAAGGTAGCGTTTTTATGTTGTAAATTTCTCTGAATTTTCCTTGCTTATGAAATACTACACATCAAAATCTATTGTTTATAGTGCACCATTTTTTTCCTACTGATGTTTAAGTTTTTGAGTGTATAGGCCGATAGGTGGCGCTAATACGCTGTATTTTTCTTTGATTCTGAAAAAACTATATGACACACTTCCGGTTATCCAATTTTCATTATTTTGTCGGGGGCTATTTTGTCGGGGGCTATTTTGTCGGGGCTGTCTTGTCGGGGGGCTATTTTGTCGGGGCTGTTTTGTCCTGGGGCTATTTTGTCGGGGCTGATTTGTCGGGCGCTGTTTTGTCGGGGGCTATTTTGTCGGGGCTTTTTTGTCGGGGGCTTTTTTGTCGGGGGGCTATTTTGTCGGGGCTCTTTTGTCTTGGGGCTGTTTAGTCTAGGACTATTTTGTCGGGGCTGTTTTGTCGGGGCTATTTTGTCGGAGCTCTTTTGTCGGGGCTCTTTTGTCCTTTGGGCTCATTTGTCGGAGCTATTTTGTCGGGGCTTTTTTATCGGGGCCGTTTTGTCTTGGGCTTATTTGACGGGTCACGTGAATTATTTAAGTGCAAACAATGTTAGAAGCTAAAACGAATCAAATACAGTAGCCGCCGCTTTATAAAATCACTGGTTAATAAAATCAGCCGCTTAATCTGATCAAATTTTTGGGTCCGGAATCAAATCAGTACAATCCGCCGCTTAATAAAATCAGCATCGCCGGTTAATAAACTCAAAAGAGAATCTCTTCAAAAGCAAAAATTATCATGTATGTAAACTAAACAACGAATTATATTTTCTCACCGGATTTTTGAAAAGAAGAAAAGAAATAAAACATACAAAGTCATCACATTATTACACTTTGTCAAAAATTACATGCCTCAAAAAAAAAAAAAAAGAAAGAAAGAAAAACTCGCCCCACCATGTGTTGTAGTATGAATTCGAGGAAGGAGTTCTTCAAATGATTAGCCAATGAGTATTTTTTTTTTCTCCCTTAAAATATTCAAATAGAGTTTGTAGCTCTTATTTTGAAGCAACTTATCTGCAAGATATGCAAGCGGGTTGTTTTTATTTTGAAGGAAAAGCGTAACATTTTTGCTAAAGTATGATGGTTTTCTTCAAATGTATAGTCAAAGGAAGGCCACATCGAAGCTTGAAATTTTTCAGTTTGTTTCATGTAAACATAATAATAAAGATGATATTAGTGCCTAAATTGTACCAAACGGAAGCGTGAATCGCAAGCGAAAATGAATAAGGAGAGCAGAAGTCCTCAACGTAGCACTTCCAGATAAGTACAAGAATGCCAGGTCAAAGAAAATATACATCTTTTAAGTAATTTTGTCCTTAAAAGCAGAAAATTTTACATGAATGATAAGTAGCAAAAACTCCATTCCGACGGATGGCTAGTTGATAGATGGAAGGGCGAAGAAGACTTTCTTTCCATATTTCGGTAACGAATACTCTTTTATTGAGTTCGGTCGTGTTCGCCGGATATAAAAATCAGCCGCTTAATAAAATCATTTTGGTGAAAACAAACATGATTTTATAAAGCGGCGGCTACTGTATTCATATATTTATATGAATGAAAAGCCCCAGAAATAAGATTCGAAGTAAACAAATTGTACATGTGTAAATTTCTTTCTTTTTCTTTCTTTCTTTCTTTTTTTTTTCTTTTTTAATTGTTGTTACATTACTATAAAGAACATATAGAAAAAACTAATATAGAACTAATATAGAAAAAATTTACGTATACTCTGTTGGGTGCATTAACGATTTATATGATACTATTAAAACCCAAGTCACAATAGCTATTAATGATGAAATATGTTTCAGATTGCATTCAGGTCTTTTATGAGGATGTAAGCATTATTTCACCTACAGCCGGCAGCAAAATTATTGAAGAGCTAGCAATAATTTGTATTTAAAAGATGTGCACCTAATACCGTTTCGGTAAATAAATATTTGTCGAATCATGATGTTAGTCTTATGCTCTTTGTAAAAAAAGTAAATTGATGATAAAAATTAGCGATAAAACTAAAAAAAAAAAAACATATGAAAAATGTGGATGTGTACTTCAATAATTTTGCTGCCGACTGTACCTGCCATAAATGTTTAAACATTTTCTATTTTAAACGTTTTGTCAAAATCTGGAAAAATACATGACGGATAATCCTAAAATTTCGACTTAAGACTTTTAAAACTCATACACAGATGGCCGTTCGCACTTTATGGTTGGTTGGTTGGTTTTTTTACGTCGCACTAGTGCTGCGCAGATGGGCAATTGACGACAGTCTGAGACTCACCCTAGAGGTGGTCCGGAGACATGCCATCGCAATTTTGATCCTCCACGGAAGGGATGGCTCTCCCACTTTGTTGTTCACACTTTATGGAAACGATTTTATAATTTATTTTTCTCTTTTGCAGTTTGAGAAAAAAAATTGGCAGCTTTAGAATAATCGTCTGCTACTTTCATTTTTTTTAATTGGAATGTAGAAATAAGATTTGTTTTGATAATCGCTCTTAAATTTGATAGATGGCTCAAAGGTTATATAAGTGCACTTTCTGAGGAGAAATATTTGTATCATCAAACTATAAACCAGTGTAAAAATTGCAGTTATTGCATTTCCAAAAAAATGTATTTATAATATATTAAATTTGAAAGGGAAAAAAGAGTCTAAGTGAAAGTAAAAATGAAAACATGACGGTGAAACTTCATCCTAGGGCTGTTCGAATGCAGATAAATATCAAGAAAATGAAGTCTCTGATCCTTAAAAAAAAAAAAAAAAAAAAAAAAAAAAAAAAAAAAAAAAAGATTCCACCAACTCAAAGATCTATTGCATCAAAAATAGGAATATCTTCTGGCACTGTATATATTCCTAAAGAATTTGAAGTTTAAAAAGATGTTTAAACCTAAAGTTCATCTGCTTTTCCCAAAGCATATTGCTGAAAGAAGAACAATTTGTAGAAAATTATATGAAAAACACCTAGTTAATGAAAAATGAAAATTTGTAGTGACACTCGATGAGGCATGAGCATATTTAAGTGAGTGTAATTAAAAAAGGATCAATTTTCTATTGCTCAGTTGACGGGAATGACCATACGAAAGGGTTTCGTCAATGTTCCCAAAGGGATTTATGATAGTTGCAGGATTTTGTTACAACGGGAAATTAAAAATGTCTCAAGTAAAGCCAAAATTAATTCACTCTATTATCATCAGAATATTTTAGAACTAATTTTTTGAAGAAGAAATGCCATATATGGAATGGACATTGATAAAGTGAAACTTCATATGGACAAAACCTATAGTCACATGCTTATTTAGCAAGGAAAGAATCAGAAACAGGAATAAAATGTATCACATTTAATGAAATACCTGTAAAATCACCTGACGCTTCTCCAGTGAACTTTTATGCTTTTGGTTTAATAGAACGAGCCTTAAGAAAATGGCATCTAAGAACATTGAACGGACTTTGGAAAACGGTGCAAGAGGAATGGGATAAAATTGACATGACGGTACCAAGAAAAAGTTTACTTTCATGGGAAATTCGAGCTAGTGGTATTGTCAAGAACCATGGCTATCAGATAGAAGCAAATCGACGTAAAAAATACGGCATCTATACATAAAACTCAACTACTAAAGTCATTTCCATAAAGTGTGAATGACCTTCTGTATTTCACGGAAAATTTTATCCCGGAGGCAGAAATAAGAAAAGTAAAAAAAAAAAATAATAATGTTTGTGATCATCAAAAAAAGTAATGCTTCAACTGCATTGTAGCTGCAGTATATAATTATGAGGCTTTTAATTAGATGTTTTTATTTGCATTTGAATTGCACGTATGTTCATGGAGGTATAAAGGTTTCTTTAAAATTTCAAATAAAAAAGCCAGTTTCTTTTATAACATACAGCATCCCAATGCAGAGCCATTTTTAGAAAACTTGACATATTACAATAGACACAACATACTGCAACAAAAATTAAATACTAGATAAAATATGAATACATTTACTAAATAATTTTTAACTGCGCATCCGCAAGCTTTAGCAAAAATTCTTTTGCATAATATTTATTAGCCAGATACATTGAACTACTTGTGTAAAAACCTCCAGCAAATGTCTCAAAAATGCAGAAAGCTATCGTTGGAATGAACTGAATTTAGGTTCTAAAATAAAATAAAAAAATAAAAATCTATAAGGGTTTTTTATTCAAAATTTTATGTTAATTCTATCAACGGTAATATACTACATGTAGCTTGTAAGAAAACATGGATAAACTCCCTGCCTTTCTTTACTTTGATAGGGAGAAAGGAACTAAAATTCAACCCATTCTTTCGACGATAACTTTTGAATTTTCACTACATTTTCCTGGAGTTTTTATGTCAGTAGCTAAATACATTGGCTAATAAATTATTAAAATAAATCTTGTTAAACCTTGCCTATGCGCAGCTAAATATTTAGTAAAAATCTCATACTTTATCAGATATTCAATAGTTTTACATTCTGATTGAATTATATTGTGTTCAATATAGAATGCAAAATTTTCTAAAAATGACATTGCATTAGTTTTGTACATCTTGCATATTATATATATATATATATATATATATATATATATATATATATATATATATATAACGAATAACTTTTTTTTAAAGAAACCTTTGTTGTATTAATATGCATGCTTTTCGGATACAAATAAATACAAATAGTTAAAACCACATGCTGTTGCTACAATGCAGTTGAAGTATTGGTCTTTACAAGATAATCTTAAACTTTATTTATTCTTTAATTTTTTGCTGATCCCATTTCTGTATCCGGGACAAAAATTTCGTTAAAATAGATGTGGTAAACATTTTTTTTTTTCATCCGAAGTTTCAAGAAAATTCGTCAATTAATTTTCTAAATATTTGATAAAATGTCAAAAATTCAGCGATAGTAAGGTAATATTTGAGAGGTAATGGCGTACGTACATATGTCGTGATGCTTAAGGGTTTAATATTTATTCTTATATGCTGCTTTATGTTATTACAATTCTAAGAAAAATTTTAGCCTAGTCTTTTCTGTCCGAAAGCTCCATGTTAATCTTTAACGGTCGCGGTTTACGTAGGTTTCTTTCATCAAGATGTTTTGACATATTTTTATCACGATTTCCTGAAATATAACAACAAATATAATATTTAGCTTACGGAACATATTTCGACAAAACGTTTAGGCCCCACCTATGTCCGAAAGGTTCTGCTCTAAAAGCTGATTTACAGGAATTACCGTGTTCAAACTCGGGTTATTCTTGCCATTTGGATTTTTCCGTGGCATTCTCCGAAACTCGCGTGATACAGGCTGTAACCATTCAAAAAGACTCACAAGGAGGACATTCCACCAAATCCTGTCTTCCGCGTAGACATTCTTCTTTACCGCCCACTTCGGGATCGAATTTTCCCCCTAATCTTTCACGAGGGGAGATAAAAGCTTTTACGATGAGTCATCATCTATTACGAGGGTGGATAAAAATATTTAATTTATTTCGGGGACTTAAGGCCGGTTTCCACCAAGATTGGAACTTCGAGGTTCAAAAAACCATTAATCACGCTTCCGAAACAAAGAGCGAAATGTCTTGTCATCAGTTGTAGCCTTCTTTTATCAGATTGCGCAATTACTTCAAAGGAAAGCATGCAAAATTGCCAAAGATATCTGCCTCAGGCCCCTCAATTATCTCAGCAGTGGGCTAGATCTCTAGACTTCCAAACACGTTTAGCCGTTTACTGCTTGACCACATCAAAAGATTCTGAATAGCACCGCTCTAACCAACCTCTATGGAAACCGGCCTTTAGAAGTTTTTACTGAATAAAACAAAGGGTGCATGAAGGTAATTAACATAATGAATAACTAATTTAAATAATGGTTTAGACTTTGATCTTAAACTTTTAGTGTTGCCATTCGGAGATTGTAAATTTATTACAGAATTAAATAGAAATTTTCGTATGTATTTTGGGGACTTTAATGAGATTTTATTGAGATTTTTAATGAGATTTTATTTCGGGGACTTAGCATTTTCGACTGAGATGATGAAAGTAATTAACATAACTAATAATTAACTTGAATAAATGGTTTAGCTTTGAATTTTTGGTGTTGCCATCTGAAGATTGTTAAGTTATATTAGGAAATTAGAAATTTTTACAGAATTTATAGAAACAAGGAGTTAGGTGATTCTTATTGCCGAAACGTCAGTGGAGGCCCTCTGTTGAGACTCAAAACGGTTTTGGGCTGTGTCTGTGTGTCTGTCTGTCGCGCGATAGCGGCCGCAAAAATAGCTCTTTTGACTTGAAATTTGGTACACATGTTCATGAGCCCCACGAAATCAGCTGTATAGATTTTGGTATGTATTCCATTTGTTGTTCGTATACAGGGACACGCCAAAATTTTTCTTATCATTACGGCCTATGGGAGGAATTTGTATGTATCGCGATAGCGGCCACAAAAATCAGGCTATTGACTTGCAATTTCGTACATGTATTCATGTGCCCCACGAAATCAACTGTATAGTTTTAGGTGTGTATTTCATTTGTAATTCGTGTACAGGGACACGCCAAAGTTTTTCTTATCATTACGGCCTATGGGAGGAATTTGTATGTACCGCGACAGCGGCCACAAAAATCGCGCTATTGACTTGCAATTTGGTACACATGTTCATGAGCCCAACAGAATCAGCTGTATAGTTTTAGGTGTGTATTCCATTTGTAGTTCGTGTACAGGGACAAGCTAAAGATTTTCTATCTTTACGGCCTATAGGAAGAATCTGTATGTACCGCGATAGCCACCGCAAAAATCAAGCTATTGACTACCAATTTTTGCCGAATGTGCCAATTTTTGTGAAGCCTATGGGAAGGGCTATGGGAAGAATTTGTATGTACCGCAATAGCGGCCGCAAAAATCCTTTGATTGACTTGCAAATTGGCGCACACGTTCCAGCTTTGCATATAAGTAGCTGTATAATTTTTATTGCTATATTTTTTATAATCTGTGTACAGGGACACGCCAAAATTCTTAACATTACGGCTTATGGGGTGAATTTCGTTCAAAGGCATTTGAATATCATTACTTTGCAATGAAGAAAATGAAACTAGCGTACGTGAGTAAGATGCTTAAACTTATGTTGTTTGACGAAAATATGTGCTCTTAAGATTTCTAATTAATGTACAGGACCTTACAAAAGTGTTCTCACAATCTCACGTAGTCATCGAAACGATGTTAAATTTGGAACAATTATTAATTTTAAACGCAAAATAAGCTGAATAGTTTTTACTGGTGTATACAATGTTTATGGTTCGTTTACAAAGACACACGAAAGAATTTCGTAACATTAGAGCCTATAGACATTTTTTTTAATTTAAGCGCGCATTTTAATGCATTTGTGCTGAATTGAACTTAATAAAGTTAACATACATTATAAAGATGCGTAAAATCATTTTTTCTCTTAAAAAATGTTATATATAGACTAAATAATTTATGGGACCACACAAAATAATTCCGAGTATGTACTGTAATCATCCAAATGATGTCAAATTATGAGAAAAATTATTGAGTTATAATTAATTAGGTTTATTTTTATTATTGGCGTTTCTAATGACTGTGGCTACTTTTCCGGGATACATAAAGGAATTTCGTACTATTACGGTCTATAGTCGGTATTTCTTAAAAGTGTATTTTAACATGGTTACACCCCATCTAATAAAATGAAATTTTATTAGAATTTAAAAAGCATGTTTTCCTATTGAAGATTGTGGGCGTATAATTGTTTAAAGGTTACGCAAAATATTTACGATATGCTATGTTTTTTTTTTTTTTGTTTTTTTTTTTTTTTTGTATGAAATTTAGTATTTATGAATTTCAGGGAAATAATACAAGACCGTCGTTTATTAAGAATACATTTTGTTGCGTACTTGGGGGTTCGTAAATTGTTCGAGAATGAAAGGCGAAACTTGCAAAAATTCAGTGATTTATTCATAGAAAGTTCCAGAAAAATACAGGTCTATAAACCAAGTATCAGCTTCAATTCAACCAGTAAGCATAGCTTAAACAACAGCCGTTAACAGCAAAACAACAGTACAAACTGTTTATCAATAACACATAAAGCAAGTCTCATTCAATCAGGCTCAAAGCAAAGCAAGCATTTGACGAAACTGACACAGATCTGAGATTGGCCGCTTTGGCTAAAACAATGGTCCTTTTATACTATTCTATCGAACACAGACTGTTCTGGAAAATTCTCGTATCTCATCAGCCAATGAGATTAGAGCATCCATATTTGATATATCCCTAGTAAGGATTTTCTCGCCAAGGTCGCCAAAAAATCGCTAAGGAGGGAAACAATCGCCAAATTTGGCGCCAAATCCATTTCTTCCCTTATTGGATCTTTTTAATGCGTTTTTAAAGGAAAATTGGGCTTTTTTAACGCTAAAACGACTAGAAATGCACAAAATTAGCATTTTATCGACTTGCTAAGCCTCTTTGAAAGAATTTATACAAAAAGAAATGCAATTATTTACAATTCCGTAACACTTTATATGATATACAAATAGGTACACAAAGAGAGATTCAGAAGGGGGTTGAGGGGGGCGGCAGCCCCCCTCAGGAATGTATCTGATCATGGTAATAAGTCGATCGAATCAATATATATACTATTATATAATAAGGAATAAATAAAAAGGACCTATTGAATAATGTCTGATGCAAATAGGACGTTGAGGCTCCTGATCTGCAGATCCACTAGTTGTAAGGTAGTTGATACTTTTCGAAAGACTATCCCCCTTCATCAAAAGGAAAATTAATGCTATATTCTGATTGGTTGACTCATGTGAAATACTGTATTCTGATTGATTAACAAGATTCATGAATTTTAGGAATAAATACAATTTAATATTGTGGAACATAAAATTTTTATAGGAGTTGGTATTACATTTAACCCATATTTCACCATCGTCCTAAAAATAGGACACCATGCATAAGTGGTGTTTATATAAATATTTTTGAATATTTTGATTCAAATTAAAGGCGATATATTATTAAAAGTCCAATAAATACATATGTGTCTTTATCGTTTGTTTAAATTAACGTTTAATATATATATATATATATATATACAGGGTTAGCAAGAAATATGTTGCCCACTTCAGAGGGCTCTAGAATCCGTCCTATTGGTCCAAATGAGGTAAAGTTTTAACTACAGATAATTCAAATGATGTGCTTGACATTTATTAAATAAAAAAATTAATACAAAATTCCGCCGGTAGATGGCGCTATAACATAATAGTACTTATTTGCATATATTCAAAATAAGAAAGAGCATTTGTGTTTCAGCGCATGACTATTAGCATTATTCTTTGGATAAAGGACCGTCAAAGGCCATCAACTCTGCCTGATCTGAAGGACATCATTCGGCGCCATGCTTTAGATATTCCGGCAGAACTACTTCGGTTAGCTGTTCAAAATATGATTATACGATTACAGCACATTGTTGAACTTGAAGGGTATCATATTGAGCAGTTTTATTAATGTTACTTTATTTTCCAAGCATATTTTTAAATCATATTAAATATGGCTATGTATATTGCAGCGCCACCTACCGGCGGAATTTTGTACTAATTTTTTTATTTAATAAATGTCAAGCGCAACATTTTAATTATGTGCAGTTAAAATTTTATGTCATTTGGACCAATAGGACGGATTCTAGAGCCCTCTAAAGTGGTCAACTTATTTCTTGCTAACCCTGTATATAGATGAGAGGAGGGTATTATGGAATACCATTTACATTTCTGAAAATAACTTTACTTTTCTTTAATAAACTAGGGGGCTCTGCCCCCTGCTCGCTCCGCTCACCAACCCCCGAAAGAGGCTTCGCCTCCTCCTCGACTCACTTTACTTATTAACACATGCAGAACTCTGCCCGCCTATTCGCTGCTTTCTTTCACTGAAAAGGAATATTAATAGTGCATATTACAAGACAAAAGCAGAAAATTATTATGGAAATCCTCATATTCAATGTCAAATTGACATATATAATATTTATATATATATATTTTTAATAGAAATAAATTCATAATATCTAGATCATTTTGCATTACAGCTTTAGTATATGACCTTTTTTATTTCTTTTTTACAACCTTAGATCCGGACCACGGTACCCCAGTCGGTAGAGGAGCTCGTAATTGGAGGATTGTGGGTTCGGTTATCGAGCCGACCAAAGACCGTCGTGTACACTAATGATGGCTGGTGCACGTAAAATATGTCGTGGCCGCAATATCCTCCGTGTTCCTATCAAAACTATACCTCTGGGGGGCACCGAAACTGGGGAACCATCCCTTTCGTGTAGGACCAAAACTGTGGTGGCATATGTCGCCGGAACATCCGTAGGTGTGCGTCCCAGACCGTCGCCAATTATCCATAGCGCAGTAATCGGGCGACGTCAAACACAACCTACTTATTTATCTACTGCCTACAACCATGGATCATATTTTAATTTTCACGTGTAAGAAAATTAATTTTCTAAAAGTAGGGTCTTTTTTACATTCATGGTTTCGGGCCGCAGAACCCTACTCGGTAAAGCGCTGAGCACGTAACTGGAAGATTGCCGATTGGGTACTTGAGCCGGCCAAAGACCGTCGTGTGCACTAATGGTGGCTGGTGCGCATAAAATCTGTCGTGGTTGCAAAGTCTTCCATATTCCCATCAGACTTGTAGTAATCTTAATCGCATAATCCTAATCGATTGTAATCGATTACAAAAGCAACGTAATCGCTGATTAATCGTAATCAAAATAAAATATTTAAATTATAATCGTAATCTAATCGTAATCAAAAAAAATATTTAAATTGTAATCGTAATCTAATCGTAATCAAAAAAATATTTAAATTATAATTGTAATCTAATCGTAATCTGATCGTAATTTAATCGTAATCTCATTATATTTTTCTAGAGAATAATCTGTATCGCGAAGCAATGTAAACGTAATCTATCTCTAAAATAAGATTGCACTATATTTTTCTTTTCTTTGCTGCCATTTTTACTCTATTTATATTTTTTGTTATCCCTTTTTTCAAAATTTTCTAGCTTCACAAGCTAATTTATTAACTTACCTACTCACCCTGGAAGATTTCAGAGGTCATGTTTTCAGGGCCCGATTAAGCTTTGAAGCTAAGGGAAGCTCAGCATCATTTCGGGGCCACCTTTCATTTCGGAAAATCTTGTTTTCCTGTAACGTATTGTAATATAAAAATGCTACAGACCAAAAATATAGTGTGTGTTTATTATTTTTATTTTTTACTTTCCGAACACTATAGTGAGGAAAGTATTGTAATCATGTCAAAAATCCGAATTCGAGATTTTGATGTTTCTATACGTTTCGAGGTCCCCTGAGTCCGTTTCCACTATTTTTACGATGATATATGTATGTGTGTATGTATGTCCGTGAATGAACACGCTAGCGTCTAAACGCTTTGTTCGAATAAGCGGAAAGTTGGTACGTATATTGTAAGTCACCATAATACGAACCCTATAGATTTTGGTGAATCTAGCACTCATAGTTTTTTTACAGGGACACGAGGAAAAATTCTTTATCATTATGGCCTATGGGACCAAATTTTTAAAAGTGCGATAGCGTCTAAACGCTTTATTACTCTGAGGAAAAAAATTATATACATGTTATAGGTAACAGTTGCACGAACTGTATAGGTTTTGGTGAATTTAGCACTTACAGTTTTTTTTTGCAGGGGCACAAAGAAAAATTCTTTATCATTATGCCTATGGGGCCAAATTTTTAAAAGTGTGATAGCGTCTAAACGCCTTATTAATCTGAGCAAAAAATTTGTACACATGTTATAGGTCACAGTCGCACCAATTGTATAGATTTTGGTTAATTTAGCACTTACAGTTTTTTTACAGGGACACAAAGAAAAATTCTTTATCATTATGGCCTATGGGACCAAATTTTTAAAGGTGCGATAGCATCTAAACGCTTTATTCAATTGAGCTGAAAATTTATATGAATATTATAAATCACTGTTGCACTAAATATAAGCATTTTGGTGAATCTAGCATTTGTGGGTTTTTACAGGGACACAACGAAAAATTCTTTATCATTATGCTTAAGACTTCGGTTCGTCTCTTCGCGCGCGCTCTAATTCCCTTAAATATTTTTTGGAATTTTTTGAAACTAATATATGTTATGTTCTTCAAGTTCACTATGGAATTGTTCCTTTTTAAAAATAGGGTAAATATTACCACTGGTTTATCTACATGGAAATTTGAAAGAATTTCAAAGCATTGCGACCTATCAAAGGTATTTCTATAGATCATATTTTAACTTTTATTTCGCACAAACCATAATGCAGTCGACATTAACAATACATATGCGCAAGAAAATGCTTCCTGCAGAACATAATGTCATTAGCAATAAGATTTAGAGAGCAACACAAAAATTTTCACTTTCAATAACGGTTATAATTGAAAATTGCTGGAATTGCATTTTCGTTTGCCTTTATCATTTTTAATACTTCCTAGCAACGTTATAGAGTGATTATTGTTTAGAATGATTGTTTCATTTTCTATATCTACAAATTTATATGAACTTATTGGTGTATTTTTTTTTATATAAACCTTTTAAAGGAGTTTTATTTACAAAAAATATTTAGTAGAACGCTTTATTGAAATTAAAAAATAAAAATAAAAATAAAAGTTAACAAACAAATCGAAAATATTTTTATGAGAATAAAGAGTTTTGCTTAATCACCAAATTAATCATGTTAACAATCCACTTAATAAGATGCTTTGCCATTAAAAAGTAAAAGAAATCTCTGAAATATGATTGTTACTCACCCGTCTTAAAACTTAAGTTGTCCACTAAAAAGCAACTTTAAAGTTTAGATATGCTTTAATGATTTCATAATTTTTTGAACTTACGAAATTTTAATTTAATTTCTTAAAATATTTAAAATTTAATTTTTGATTGTCTTTTCCTCTTCTTTCTCTCCGTTCATTTATCTATTTGCGTATGCTCTAGTAAATTTAAGTAAAACATTCTGATTGCCGAAATATTGCGAAATAGGTGTATTTCTCTTTTCAAACATATTTCTGTAATGATTACCGTCATTTATGAGGCCTAATAAAATATTTTTAATGTATTTGTATTTATTGTATTTTATTGTTGTAAAATAATTTAAAATCTATAAGAAATATTTCTCATCCAAGCTTTGAAATTTTCCTTAGAAAAAAGGATGAAAAAATATGTGGAAAGTACACCATTTATTATATCAACAATTTTGGATCCACGATTCAAGAATAGTTGCCTGGACTTGACGAATGAGCAAGTGTGTGAAATAATAATTAAAGAAATGAAGAATCACTTTCTTGTCGAAGAAATAACAGAACCAGAAGAAAAAGCCGCAACTGAACCTAAAAGAAAAAAAAAAAAAAAAAAAAAAAAAAGACCAAACTGTTTGCGTTTTTGGACGGGAAAAGATTAAGTAAACTTGCCAAGAATTATATAGCAAAATCGGAAATAACGGAGTATTTAAAAGAGCCATTGAAAGGAGAAGATATTTGCCCTCTAAATTTTTGGAAGGAAAATGACAAAAGATATCCAAAAATTGCAAAAATTAGTTCAAAATATCTCTCTATCTGTGCATCTTCAGCACCCGTAAAGAAGTTATTCAGTGTCGCTGGAAAATTCTATACGAGTTCCCGCACTCTACTAAAAGCGGGAAACTACTAAAAAATTTAATTTTGATTAAATTAAATAAAAATGTTTAAAAGAATTTTAAATCTCTCCTACATTCTATTTGTATATGTATGAAGTTCAATGTTCAGAAGTAAGAAAAAATAAAATTTTTTGGATTATTAATTAATTTTATTTATTTATTGGGGGGGGGGGGGTAGTAGTGCAAAATTTTACAGACGAGAAATATTTGTTTATAATATTCATTTGAGAAACATAAATATATTATCTAGACCATTTAATAAAATCATTTAATTAATACAGGTGTCATCATAATCTATGAAGGTATAAAGATAACTAAACTCATTATTTATTATAGGCAACAGAATTGTACATCTAATTTGCAATTTTTAAATTTATATCAATATGATATTTCTCATTTGTAAAAAAAAAAAAAAAAGAAAAGAAAAGAAAAGAAAAGAAAATGCATTTTTAACTGACAGTTTTATTTAAATCAAATGCGAATGTTTGAAACTTCTTTTTTAATTAAATTGATTGCAATTTCATTTAGACTTCTTACTTATACCTTTACACATTGCTACCAGTGTAATTCAATGCGTGTACATACTTACATATGATATAATTTAAGGAGTTCTCCAAATTTACATAGCTTCTACTTCTTACCTTTTTATGTTTTACTAAATAATATATATATATATATATATATATATATATTTTATCTTTCTTTTCTACTGAAAATGCAAAAGTAATATAAAACGAATTTCATGCTTCGGAACTAGCGGTCGATTTGAAAATAAATTTTGGTCAACTAAGTTATTATAAAGAAGTGAAATTTGTGACAGATATTTGAGATAGTATTTTAATTTCTGACTCAGACTTAAAATTTCTTTCAATATTTTAATGATTACATTTCTTTGATGGTCAAAATATAGAGTTTTGTATAAATATAAAATTTCTCTCGCTTTAGATTTTATCATCTAACGCGAGGGAAATTTTATTGATATGATATTGAAATGATATTACTTGATATGATAATTTTAATCTGCTTGCTGTGATATTAAAAGCTTAATCTGAAAGCAATCAAAATAAAGAATATATAGAGAATATAGGGAGAGGATATATACAAGATATATTTCAGGATATATGTGAAGAAATATCTAAGAAGGATTATATACAAGCGATATTCATCACATCGAGATTGAGAAATCTGTATAATTGAAGTTTAATTGTAATCGATTTTTCATGTAATCGTAATCTGAATATAATCGTATTCTAGAGTCTAATCAAAACGTAATCAAAACTGTAATCGTAATCCGAATGTAATCGTATTCTAGAGTATAATCAAAACGTAATCAAAACTGTAATCGTAATCGGAATGTAATCGTATTCTAGAGTATAATCAAAACGTAATCAAAACTGTAATCGTAATCTGAATGTAATCGTATTCTAGAGTCTAATCAAAACGTAATCAAAACTGTAATCGTAATCTAAACGTATTCGTAATCGGCATTTGAAGATTAAAAATAATCGTAATTGTAATCTTTTAAGGATTCTGTAATCGACTACAAGTCTGATCCCATCCACACTATACCTCTGGGGATCACCAAAGCGGAGGGGGATCCCCTCCGTGATGGTTCAAAATTGTGATGGCATGTCTCCGGAACATCTCTACGGGTGGGTCCCAGACCGTCGCCAATTACCCATAGCGCAGTATTGGTGCGACGTTAAATCCAACCAACCATCCTACCTACGTACAACTATGGATCATATTTTAATTTTCCCGTTTAAAATGACTTCATGACAGAACAACGTCACTGGGAGAAACTTTTTTCAAAATGGCAAATAGAGTACCTTCATAAACTTGTCGTTTTTAGCTAATAACGTTTTTAATTAAAATAATAGAAATTTCTAAGCGGCTGAAATGTCTGCCTTGGAGTATTCGGAACAAATTGATACCTCTCATGACGCGAAGGACCCTGCCCTCCGTTAGAAGATGCTGTCGCAGACAAAATAATTTGACGCCAGTGACAGTAACTTTTTTTAATATATAGAGAAATCCCCAAAATCATGATCAGTACACAGTGTAATTATTTGTAATGAATTGTCACTTAAAAAAGAAAAAATATTTTGTTGTTATAAAAAGTTTACTTTAAAAAAAAGTTACAAATTAAGGTTAATATGAAATAGTCGGGTAATATGGAATAGGTGGTTTAAACTGTTTAAACCATAGAAAAACTAATTAGACTTCATAAAATCATTTTCAGAGAATTTTCTGTGACAGAAGATACATTCGGCATTTTTATTTTCTGTTTCTTTAGTTAAATACATGAAGTCAATTTCAGATATTAATTGAGGAAAAAGCAATGAAGTGGTATGCAGTTGTGAATGTTACCCTTAATTACCATACTCAAAATGGAGAAGAATTTATTTCTCCTCACTTTCGATTAAAAATGAAGATGGCATTTTTAGCAGGGCCACTCAGAAATATTCAGTTACAATAATGGGTATTATTGTAAATTTACTGGAATTGCATTTTTGTTTATATTAATATTAATCGCTTTTATCACTTTCTATATGCTTTTAACACTTTCCATAAGGTTGAAGATTTTAATGGCTTCGGTTTGTCTGCCTGTCCATCTGTCTGTCCGCACTCTAACTCCCGTAAATATTCATGGAATTTCTTTAATCTGATATATGATATTCAAGTTCCCTATCGACTGTACCCTATTGAAAATAAAGTGAATACCTCTACTGGCTTGAGTACAGGGACACCCAAGAGTATTCCAAAGCACTGTGTTCAATAAAAGGTATTTTAATTAACTATATTTTAATTGTTTTATTTTACAAAAATTTCAATGAAATTAAAATACGTTATTCAAGTTCACTATCGGATGTTTGCTATGGAAAATGCAGCAAATACCACCACTGGTTTGTGTACAGGGACACCTGAAAGTATTCCAAAGCATTCATTCTATGAGAAGTGTTTCTATAAACCAAACTTTAATAATTTTATTATGGACAAATCTTAGTAAAATTGATATATGTTATTCAAATGCACAAAATAATGTTTTCTACAGAATGTAGTAAGATTAGCATTAGATTTACAGGGTCACACAAAAATATTCAGTTACATTGATGGCTTTTATTGGAAATTTGCTGGAATTGCATTTTTGTTTACGTTAAGCGATTTAACACATTTGAACAATTTTTAAATGTGGACATGATTTCAATTTGTGTACCTATCTGTCCGTCTGCACGCCCCCAGCGTCCGTAACTATTTTCAGAATTTTAAAAAAATTATTCATGTTATTAAAATTCACTATGGAATGTCCCCTATTTTAAATGTCATTAATAGGTCCTGTTCAACTGGTTTGTGTACAGAGACACCCAAAAAAATGCCATTACATTGAATTTTAGGACAGACATTTTTATAAATTACATTTAAAGAACTTTCTACTGTAGAAATCGTAAAGAAATTGACATTTACTGTTAATATGCTAAAATAATATTTTGTACAGAATTTTATTTTGTTAACCTTCAGATTTACAGGGCTATACTAAAATATACAGATGCATTAAGGGCTGAAAATAGAATATAAGGGCTACGTTTTCTTTTGTGTGAAGCATTTTTAACACTTTCTTGTAAGTTCTTGAGCACTGAAGTTCTTCAAAATTTCTTGAGCACTGAAAGTTATACGATACAACAATCACGTAAATTTGGAAAGTGTTAATAGTCAATGCGTACCGCATGATTTTTCGTTCTTGTTTAATTTGTTTATCTACATTATACATGTTTTCATTATCTGAACGATTTCCGATGCAATCATATATTATCCGCGGAAATGCATTTTTACCACCTTTAAATAGAACATTGGAAGACCAGAATGTTTCGCACAAAGGATCATGATACTCCACTTTCATTACCAGTTTAAATTCAGATTATATTCTTAAAAACCTCATTTTCAACTGAGAGTTCAAAATCTTTTGTCGTTTTTTTTTTTTTTTTTTTTTTTTAACCATGCGCAGTGCTTCCTTCAAACAATGTTACTCACAAATCAATAAAGAAATTGCATTTCAGTTGTATTCACATTTAACTTCTGTTTATTGTAAATATATCACACGATAATTAAAAGTTTAATAAATAAATAAATCTCTTCGTAGCCTATGATTCTCAATCAAATTTGTCTCCATTTATGAATTTAGCCGCCGGTGATAAATGTTTCAAATCTGTCTTAATATGAAAGCAAGTTCTTCATTAAAATCTAATTTTAATAAACATTATAATTATTATAATATTTGTTTTTGATTTCATAATTATTGGGTTGTTCGATAAATAATGTCGTTTTTTAAAACCTTCGCTTCTAAAAACCAAGTCTTCTTCGAACGTGGAATTTTTCAATTTACCGAAAGATGGCAAAAGGTCATCCAACAAAATGGTCAATATATCATTGATTAATGTTTGTTGTTAATATAAATCAATTCACTTTGAAAAACATGAAAACAAACGACATTATTTATCGAACAACCCAATATTTGGTGGTAATTTCCTGTCATTTCTTTGCCTTTTATGTTCTTTTTTAACACTTTCCAACAAGGTTGAAAAGTGTTAATGACTTCGATTTTTCCGTCTGTCCGTCTGTCTGTCTGTGCTCTAATTTCTGTATATATTCATGGAATTCTTGAAACTGATATATGTTATTCAGGTTCACTATCGGATAGTCCCTATTTGAAAATGGAGTGTATACCTCTACTCGTTTGTGTACAAGGACACCCGAAAGTATTCCGAAGCATTATGTTCTATGAGAGATATTTCTATAAACCATATTTTAATATATTTGCTTCAGACAAATAATAATGAAATTGATATATGTTATTCAAATTCACTATCGGATGTTCCCTATTAAAAATGAAGTAAATACCAAAGCTGTTTTGTATACAGGGACACCCAAAAGTATTCCAAAGCACTGCGTTATATGAGAGGTAAACCAAATTTTAATAAATTTATTTTGTTCAAATCTTAACTAAATTAGAATATATTATTCATTTGCGCAACATAATGCTTCCCATATAATACAGCATTAGATTTACAGGGCCACAAAAAAGTATTCAATTTCATTAAAGGCTATTATCGAAAATTTGCTTAAATTGTATTTTTGTTTATATTAAACGTTTTTATCACTTTCTAAATGTTTTTTAACTGTGAATATAATTTCAATTTGTGTACCTGTCTGTCCGTCTGTCTGTCTCTCTGTCCGCCCTTTAAGTCCCGTTAAATTCATGGAATTTCTTGAAACTGATATATGTTATTCAAGTTCACTATCGGATGTTCCCTATTTAAAATGGAGTGAATGCCTCTACTGGTTTGCGTACAGGAACACCCGAAAGTATTTCAAAGCACTGCGTTTTACGAGAGGTATTTCTATAAACCAAATTTTAATAACTTTGCACAAATCTTAATAAATTAAAATATATTATTCATGTGTACAAAAGAATGCTTTAAAGAGAATATAGAATGATTAGCATTAGATTTATAGGGACACACAAAAATATTGAGTTATATGTAGGGCTATTATTAGAATTTTGCTGGAATTACATTTACGTTTTCATTAAACGTTTTTAGCACTTTATAAATGTTTTTAACTGTGAATATGATTTCAATTTGTGTATCTATCTGTCCGGCTGTCTCCGTCGTCCTTAAATATTTTCAGAATTTTTAAAATTGATAAATGTTATTCAGTTTCACTATGGAATGTTTCCTATTTATAATGGATTTAATAGGCCCTGTACAACTGGTTTGTGTTCAGGGACACCCAAAAAAATTCCGAAATAAAACGTTAAATGAATAAATTTCATTCCCATGTTTAAGAGAGAGATTTTTGTAAATCACATTTAAATAACTTTCTACTGCAAAAATCATAAAAAAAAATTGTCATTTATTGTGAATATGCTAAAATAACATTTGTATAGTATATGATATGGTTAACCTTCAGATTTGCAGGGCTACGCTAAAATATTCAGATACATTAAGGGCTGATTTTCTTTTGCGTTAAGCAATTTTAACACTTTCCATCAACGATTGAAAGTGTTTAAAAGGGCTGCAATTGGAATCTCAGGGCTGCATTTCATTTTACATTAAGCAATTTTAACAGTTTCTAACATGCTTTAAGAGTGATTATGAATACAATTAGTCTATCTGTATGCCTTTCAGTCCTTCTATTTCTCTGTTTTGTGATCACGAAGGCAAAGAACATTGAAAATTATACAACAAGTATGTACAGTTGGAAATTGTTTATAATCAATGCGTACTGCATGATTTTTCGTTCTTGTTTTAAGTACTATTTGACAACTAAAAAAATTAAGCGAATCTACAGGATTTTGTATATAGCAAAATTCCATTATGCTTGTCATTATACATGCGATGATTAAAAAAATTAGTGAATTTATAGAAAAAAAAAAACCCTCTTACATCTTAGAGTAATTAGTACGACACTTCACAAGCAAACCGGGCCAATCAAGTACTTCGCCCCGGAGGTGCATCTTGCCGTCTTTGTAAAGAATGACTGGGTTCGAGAACGAAGAGCAACTGTGGTGTCGGTCTTCATCTTTAGTTGATGTCTTGCTCTTGGATGCAAGTGGTTGCATTTTTGCTTCGCTGCTCGCGGGGATTATAATGATTCTACCTGTTGTATGCGGATATTGAGTGCGGCACGTGCTTTGTACGAGCGGATTGTTTACTTATCGGCTATGTTTCAAGGTAAGGGATCATACTATTGAAATGGCTATTGTTTATAAATTTCTACGTTGCTTTGTAATGTATGTTGCATATTAAATGATGTTTAAAAGTTCATATACCTTCCTTTCTATTATAAAATACCTTATTTATGTAAATACACTGTGTGTGAAATATATGTTTCAAACTTTTAACACATATAATAAAACACTTAAAAAATGATTATACTATGTGCCTTATGATGGACGTAATAGGATTCCATGAAGTTTTATTTCTATGTGTAAAACTTTGTTTATTGTCTGGCTATATTCTTAGATTATGATAATATTTAATAATGGAACGTTTTTATATATTTATGCTGAGTTTGACACACACATCAAGTGTAAGTTTAAAGGAATCCGTGCCATTCAAACTAGTTTTAAATATTGAAAATGATATTCAAAAATAAAGCACTCAATGAATAAATTTCATTTCCTTTAAGATTAAAATAATTTCGATTTAAATTTCTTAAAAATATTTTTCAAACCAAAATTATCGGATGAGTGCTAACAATAATAATTATGTAAAATAATAATAATAATAAAGCTGTAGGAATGTGAAGGCTTGATTGTACATTTTAGTATGGAATCACTGTTATCTCTTAATAAAATTTGAATAAAATCATTGTTTAAAAAAAAAAATAGAAAATTTTTGACTTTCTCATACGCATGATAAAGGTAATCATGAACAAAAAATATAAATAAAAAGAGGTTGATAGCCACATTGAGAATAATGTCTTTTTAGATGTCAGCTACAACCGTAAAATTAAAAGAGTTTTACAAAGTTTTAATATAATAATCAGTTTTTTAAATTTTTGTCACTAAATTTCTTTCAATATTATCTTCTTATGTCATTCTATGATTTATTATTAATATTATTGTTATTATTTTCGTTTTAATCAAATTAAACGCGCTAATAAATTTCTCCTTTCTCAAAGTTCTATTTTTCCTTGGAAAAAAAAGTGATAGGAACTGTTGTACATAAAAGAAATTTCAATTATAACTAAATTATGCATAAAAGAAAGGTTGAAATTGCTGTACATAACGGATTAATCGAATCATTTTGTTTCAAACATTTAAGTTTCAATGCTTTGCCGTCTTTTATTTTTGCATAAAAATTCGCTGAAATACTGGTGCTGAAGTTTTGTTAGGAAAGACCATAAATTACAAAAACATACAACAATTGTTTCGCATTGAAATAATTATGCACAACACTTCTTGAAATAATTATGCACTTAAAAAACTATGCAGCATGAGCACTATATTGTATTCGAAAAAGGAAAACTATAATATTATTGCCGGCAAGAAGAATTTTTAATATTTTTTAATACTGATTCTCCTGCCATGATCTTAGTTATTTTGACCCGAAACAATTGTTGCGTATAATTGTTTGCTTTTGTATTCTGTTTTCTTAAAATGATTTTATATATCAATTATATTTTTATCTGAATATTTGTTGCTTATGCATTTAAATTACAATTATAATAACCCTTTTGAGTTAAGAAGACATTAAAAGATTCTATTTCATATTCATATGACGTTTTAAATTCCTTAACATTTCTGTATTGTTTATAAGTTTAAACATTCTTCTAACGAGAAGGACAGAGACATAAAGATGGTCATTTTTGTTGTAAAGAAGAACGGAATCTTGCCTGAGGTCTTCAGAACATGATGTTACGAAATTTTAAATAGCGGCAACGAAGTATAAAAAACGAATGATGCAGTAATAGTCGGACCGGTTGTTGACCGATTCTGTCTTTCAGCAACTATAGTAATTTAACATTGGTTTTTAAATATAGTAATTTGTTAAGAAATTCTAGGGCTTGTTTTTTTTTTTTTTGTTTTTTTTCCTGAAAAATTGAATTCAAGGATTATTTTGTTTCTTTTTCGAAAGTGTTATTAGCTATTTAATTACGAATATATGCTTAACTAAGTGACCGATTATTCTGCTTAATTTTATACTAAACTATATTTCCAACTGATAAACGTTTTTGCTTTAGATATACAAACAAATTTTGTTGTGTGGTAATATAGTTATAGTTATTATAGCTACTTTTATAATAAAAAGTTTTATATTTTTCGTTATTTAATTTTAATTATATTTACTGATAACCAATCTAAGTATTTGTTTTTGCATTTATCACTATGTTAACTGTCTAAAAAGTTTCATCTAATTGTTTCTTACATTATTATAGTATCGTGTAGTGTTCAATACTCTTAAAATATCCTTGCTTCATGGTGTATAATGTACAAATGGATTTTTTTTCCACATTTTAAATATATTTTAGTTCACTATCAAAATCCTTTAATTGTTCATCAATGATAGTAATTTTATATGATCTCGTGTATCACTGTTTCAGAAACATCTCTTTTTTTTACAACCCTACTGCTATAATTGTCCTTGATAAGGGTATAGCAGTTTTTCAGGAAATTTCAAAGTTATTTCATTTTGTATTCTAAAATAAAAAATATATATAATAATAAATAATAGTATAAATAAACATTTTGTTACACATCTGAAATGTTTAGGCCAGTTTAATATAACGTCGAAAAACTTCAAAGTTGGCAAAATCTTGAAAAGTTTTCTCACTTTTTCAAAAATCATAGAAGTATCAATAAAAAAATTCAGAAAACAATAAAATTACATGCTTTGAATAAAGGGATCTTTTTATTTCCTTAATCTCCAAGGTATTGAAAAAATAGCTTTTACTTTGATAACATAAACATTAAAGCAAAGCTTTCAAAAATATTCAGAACTAAATAACTTAAGCATCCTTTTCTAAAATTGAAAATTATGTGTGATTCTAAAAGTTTTACCTATTGTTTTTAATTAAATTGTTTAGAAATATGCTTTCTCTAAAATGAATATTGCAGTTCCCAAGAAAAAGAAGGATAAATGCACAGTTTTATTATACTTTTATTTCATTTAACTCCTAAATCACAAAAAGGGCCTCACCAGTGACCTAGAAGATCAGCCCTCAAAGCTGATAGAAAGGAGGTACCGAGTTCGAATATGGACCAAATTCATCGACCTAGCTGTTCGAAGTTTACCGTGTTTTCCTACGAAACTCGTATGAATACGGGCTACAACCTCTTAGAAAGACCCCTTCTCGTAGGCCATCCCTCCCCAGACCTAAGACTCTCGCGTAGTCAGTCGGCCTTAACACCTACACCACCTTTACGTAAATCACATAGATCTTTTACTTTCTTCTTTCAGATATTTATATAATGCTGTGATATCACTTTCAAATTATTATTGCCCTGAAATTGTTAAAATTATATCAGTTTCTCTTTGTTTTTTTAATTGTGTGATTAATGTTAATAAGTATCATACATTTTAGATAACAAAAACTAATAGATTGATAAGAAGTCATACTTTCCTATTTATAATAATCGTAATGTATTGAATTATTGCAATATTTTATTATTTCATTTATATCAATTTAAAAATATTTACCTACATTTAAATTCAGGGGCTATAGGGACTTCAGTTAATAGTATTTTTTAATTTTTATCCATGGCATTAAAATGTGTCGTATTGCAGGTGAGTTCACTTAAATATTTTCAGAAAAATATATTACGTAATTTCCTCTTAAAATCTGTACGTAAACTTTAAACTTATGATCACAAATAAAAGATAAATGCTTAACTATAAAAAAAAATAATTTATTGTAATTTTCTGTTTTTAATTAGTTTTGTAATATTATCTATAGCTGAATAATTTTAATTATTAGGTTTATTCACAAGTATTTTTTTTTTTTTTTTTTTTTTTTTTTTTGTTAACTTCTTGATTATTTAAGCGAAAAACGGTGAATGAGAATATTTAACTTTACTAGGCACATAAAAAAGAAACTAAGCTCTAATTTACAAATCTAAAACACTTTCAGTTTTCGAGATAAAATTCTCTCAGTCTAAAACGTAAAGCTTAGCTTATATTTTTAAATAAAATAAATGATAAAAAAGCTTACTGATAATAAATTGATTCAAAACTGAGAAAGAATAGTATTATGGATTTATATTTTATCATTTTAAATGTGATGTACAACAAAGAAAAGGAAAGGGAAAGAAAAAAAGAAAAATATATACGTTTTAACATTTCTGAAAACTGAATGACAATAAAATAGATTTTATTATGTTAGCTATGATAACGAAAAATCACGATATCCCCTGTCATTTTATTTTAATAATCGTTAAAAATAAAAAGCACTTTTAAAATTTCTGAGTAACTGAGACTATGTTGGGTTGGATAATCCTTAATACATTGATTATATCAAGAAATGCCTTCTTAGTATTTCACTGTGTATAAATCACTGGTTATTCTGATAATTAAAGTTTTTGTGATGATGCACTTAATTAATTTATTATTGCTCAGTAATTTAAATACCGAAAATTTTGGATAAATACTGAAGTATTCTAAAAGCATTGATTTAAAAAAGTTTCCAGTGGAAATTTAAAAAGTATTGTTATAGTTCAGATATTTCTAATATAAATCTGATTACAAAGTAGTATTTTTAAAACACTATTTTTCTACTTTCATCTCAATTTTACGGTACATGTGATTTCAACGAATGTTCAAAAAGTTATAAAATGATTTCTTATTTCTTTATTTTATCTATAATGGGGTAATTTAATCTTCACACATGTGCAAGCAAAGTATTTTTGTGTGATTTATAGAAACAAAGCAGAATTACAATATATTAAAATCACACAATCAACTGATTGGGAAGAAAATCATATATATTGAAATTTATTTTTCCGTCTGAGTGAAAATAATGCCTGGACCGGGAGTCGAACCCCAGATCTTTGACTTACAAGTTCAAGGCTCTACCAATTGAGCTATCCAGGCCGACAACCGGTGGACATTACTCACTCAGACAACCCCTAGGCAGAAACATCTGGTCTATCATGTAGATAGCTCGACAGAAATAAGCTGCAGGTAAAGGAAAACACCATTAAACAATGGGAGAAAGAAATAAAACAAAGATCTGGGGTTCGACTCCCGGTCCAGGCATTATTTCCACTCAGTCGGAAAAATAAATTTCAATAAATATGATTTTCTTTCCAATCAGTTGATTGTGTGATTTTAATATATTGTATTTCTTTCTCCCATTGTTTAATGGTGTTTTCCTTTACCTGCGGCTTATTTCTGTCGAGCTATCTACATGATAGACCAGATGTTTCTGCCTAGGGGTTGTCTGAGTGAATAATGTCCACCGGTTGTCGGCTTGGATAGCTCAATTGGTAGAGCCTTGACCTTGTAAGTCAAAGATCTGGGGTTCGACTTCCGGTCCAGGCATTATTTTCACTCAGTCGGAAAAATAAATTTCAACAAAGCAGAGTTGTTTCTTAATTCATTCAGTTGAAAATTTAAGACGCTAAAAATCTGAATTAATCAAAAAGCATGATTTTTTTTTTTTTCTTTCTCTCTCAAAAATAATAATAATAATAATAATATATATATATATATATATATATATATATTGGGTTGTTCGATAAATAATGTCTTTTTTTTTTTTTTTTTTTTCATGTTTTTCAAAGTGAATTTATTTATATTAACAACTAACATTAATCAATGATATATTGACCATTTTGTTGGATGACCTTTTGCCATTTTTCGGTAAGCTGAAAAATTTCACGTTCGAAGAACTCTTGTGTTAAAGAAGCGAAGGTTTTAAAAAACGACATTATTTATCGAACGATCCAATAATAATAATAATAATAATAATAATAATTGTTTAAAAAATAAATCAAAATAATTCTAAGAATTATGTTAATGTATTTCTAACTCAAAAATAAAAGTTATGGGAATTTTTAAGCCACGTGCAATGTTTAAACGAAGTAATATTACTTCTTGATGCAAAAGCTTGATCATTATACATATTCCCTTTATTTTATTCTGTTTTTTTTTTTTTTTTTTTTTTTTTTTTAGGAGGGAGGGTGAGGGGGGGAGGGAGGGAGACGATATACATAAAATGTTATATTATGTAAATGAAAAATGAAAGAATTTCACATTTGGGAGCATAAGTATTCAAGGTAAGGAAAATGCTTTGACTTCTTCAAAATAAGAAATAAACATGTTTACCTCTTTTCCACTTGTAAACATTTTTTGACGTGATGTAAAGAACAAATGTGCATATTAAAAACTGGTATATAGCTTATACGAGGTAATGCGAATGAAAATTTGTCATTTACTCTGATTATGATGTTAATACGTATTTCTGATGCAAAAACCTTTTTTATTTCAAAATACTAAGAAATAAATTTATATGTGAGCACTTTTAAAAGGAAAATAGGTGGTACTTCAAAAAAAGCCCTTGCATTAGTTTAATTTAAAGAATTATTTTTGATGTTTTACTTTCTGTTATAACAAATAATAATTCGTTGGTTGTTTTTAAAGGAAAGAATATTGTACAAGTATCACATAAAAATAATTTTTATAAAAATGTTTTATTTTTTAACAATTTTTATGCCATTAGATTTCCATGATTACAAAATGTGTATTAAAAATTATATAAGATCTAAAAATAAAATCAACTGTAGATTAAAGGGAAATAAACGTATCTAAATAATCCTAAAACTACGCAAAAATATTTTCGGCGGCTTCAAAAGAGTTTAAAGGACATCATAAAGAAAATTTCTATACGTTTGCGAAAAACTTAATTGCTTTTTGAAAATCCAGAAAAGGATGAAGAAAAAGAAGTTAAATGAAATATAATTGTTTTGCATTCAGTTAAATTGTTTCAGTTGTAATATATTTTTTGAAGTGGATCTATATGTAAACATTTTTAAAAGAAGAGCAAGTGCAATTAAAACAGTCTTTGCGTTTCTTTAATTTAAAATAAGAACGAAGAATCATGCGGTACGCATTGATTATTAACACTTCCCAACTGCACGTACTCGTTGCATCATATAACTTTCAATATTGTTTGCCTAAATTATCACACACAACGAACAGAAAGAATGGCAGAAAGGCAGGCATATCGACTAAATGAATTCATCATGAATCCTAAACATTGCTGAAAAGTGCTTAAAATGTATAGCATAAACTGATAAACTGAAATCCATCCCTTAATTGCCAATTACTGCCTTTAATGTATCTGAATATTTTAGTATAGCCCTGTAAATCTGAAGGTTAGCCATATCATATTCTAATCAAAACATTATTTTAACATATTAACAATAAATGTCAATTTCTTTACGACTTTTCCAGTAGAAAGTGTCTCTCTTAAAATGCAATACATTGGCATTTTTTGTATCTCCCTGTACACAAACCAGTTGTACAAAACATATTATGTCATTTAACATAGGGAATATTCCATAGTGAGTTACATATATCAGTGTTAAGAAATTTCGAAAAGATTTAGGGACGGTGGAGACGGGCAGATGGACAGATAGACAGACGGACAGTCGAACAGACACATACGCAAATAAAATCATATATACACTTAAAAATTGTTAGAAAGTGTTTAGAACACTTAATGTAAATGAAAATGGAATTCCAGTAATTTTCCAATAATGGCAAATACTATAATTAAATATTTTTGTGTAGCCGTGTAAATTTTAATGCTAATCATACTGTATTCTATGGAAAGCATTCTTCTATGCTTATGAATAGCATGTTTTAATTTCATTAAGATTTGCGCAAAGTAAAGTTATAAAAATATGGTTTATAGAAATAATTCTCATAGAAGGCAATGCTTTGTAATACTTTCGAGTGCCCCTGTACACAAACCAGTGGTGTTATTTACTTCATTTTCAATAGAAAACATCCAATAGTGAACTTGAAAAACATATTTCAATTTCATTAATATTAATGCAAAGTAAAAGTATTAAAATATGGTTTTTAAAAATATCTTTCAAAGAACGCAATGCTTTGGAATACTTTCGGGTGGTCCTGTACACAAACTAGTTGTGGTATTTACTCCATTTTCAATAGAAAACATCCAATGGTGAACTTGAATAACATATTTCAATTTCATTAAGATTAATGGAAAGTAAAGGTATTAAAATATGGTTTATAGAAATACCTCTCACAGAACGCAATACTTTGAAATACTTTCGGGTGTCCCTGTTCATAAACCAGTGGTGGTACCTACTCCATTTTCAATAGGAAACATACAATAGTGAACTCGAATAACATGTATCAGTTTCAAGAAATTCCAAGAATATTTACGGAAGTTGGAGCGCGGGCAAACACACAAACCGAATTCATTAACACTTTTCAACCTTGATGGAAAGTGTTAAAAATGTTTTTGTTTTACCTCCTGTTTCCGAACAGAAATACCAAGCAGAAGACATTTTTTTTTATTTATTTGTTAGCTAATATTAATTATTCTTAAAATAAATTAATTCAATCAATTACTTGTTTGAGTTAAACTCTCAAGAATCCTTGAAAATTTCTCAAGAGTATTCTTCTATTTCCTATAAAATTTTACTTCTTTTTCCCAAATTCTTATGTACTTACTGTCAATCACTACGGTGTGTTTGTGAATCTCAACCACACAAAAAATGCGCCTCTATTTTTACGTAAATACAATATTTTTCGTTTGTCTCTCCGTTGCTCAGGGGGTTAGAGCGCCATGTTAGTAATCCGGTGGTCCCACGTTCGATACCCTGAAGGTCCAGCGTGTTAATTTTTGTAGACAATTAGTAGAAAAGATGTCAATTGATAAAAGAAATTTTATCGTTGACTACACAGTATCCTAAGAATTTTTGAAGTTTTTTTTTTAAGAAGCCTTTTTCTTACATCTCTTTTTAGAAGCAAAAAAGAGTTTTTTGTAGACTACAAGCGCCCTCTATTGGGAGGAATATTCCCTAAAATGTCAATGAAACAATTAACAATACAAAATAAAAATGATTAGGAAAAACACATAAACGTTAACCAAATCAGTAAAATGTAAAGTTATAATATAAAAAAATAATAATAAACTAAAATAACAATAAAAAGGTGCCTCAAACGAATAATTAAATTGCAGATATTGGCCCTTAATCAGAAAATGAAATCACAAAACTTATAGGCAATCGTGTGGTGCTGACATCTGTTGTGAATTTTAAGAAATAATTTCTCTTTTCTTAACACAGTTCATATTTCCCCAATTTTGGTTAATAAACAAAAACGTCACTTTTTTTTTTTTTTTTTTTTTTTTTTTTTTTTTTCAAATTAAATTTTATTCCAACTTCGAAAAGTTTATATGATACGCTATAATAAGAATTTGGGTTTTAAAAGTTTTTTTAAATAGATTATTTTTATAGTACAATTGTTAGCTTTCGACTTTTTTTTTTTTTTTTTTTTTTTTTTACAGCATTATGAAATTTATTTTTTTATTTACTTAAGAGTATTTTTTAAAGATATATGCAATACAAATTATGCATATCGCCCCATCATAGTAATTAAAGAGGATTTAGTGAGGTTGTACTTTAGTGTACCACTAGTACACAGAGGTCTCAAAAAAGGTATTAAGACCTTAAAAATGTGTAAAAAATTATTTACTTTTTATAAATATACCTTATATTTTTAAGATTGATAGTAGATTCTTGATGCAATATACGAATTAATTACAACACACCAGAAGATCTTAAAAAATGCCAAGCAAAAAGACCACTCTATAAAACCCTCTTTGGAATAAAAACGGTTACACCTAGTGTCATATGCCATGTAGTAAGAATAAAGTGTATATATGAATATATAAAGTGATATAAAGTATATATAAAGTATATATAAAGTGAATATATGTTCTCTTCTTATAAATACCTTTGACATTTCTTCCATAACTTTGATTTAATACTCTTTTTACACTCTTTAATGTACCGTCAGTACAGGGGCGTAGCAATTCTTAAATCATGGGAGGAGTTAAAAATGTTTTCATTTTAAAAATTACTCAAAATTAATCTTAAGAAAATCAATTAATAATTAGATGTTAATTAATATTCACTAATTATTAGATTAATTATAAAATATCACTAATTATGGACATTTATAAGACATTGATTTTTATTTTAAATTGGTGATTCTTTCATCTGGCATTAAAAGAAAACTTTGTAATAATGAATAGGGGAACTTGAGCTCACTGAGCCCCTCCCTTTCCTACGCCCCTGCGTCAGTAGAAAAAGGATTAATATTAATCTCAAGCCTAAACGTTAAGGTCTCTTTTCTTACAAATAATAATAACATATAATATGGATCTTTTTTAAAGTGATTTTTTAATTTTTATTTGAACGGAGGCCTATTTTTTTTTTTTTTTTTTTTTTTTTTGACAAAATAAACCAAAATAAATTTTTATTTTTTTCTTTCATTTTTCTTTTGCATCAAGTTGAAATAAGCAATTCACATCTGATAACAAAAAAAAAAAAAAAAAAAAAAAAAAACTATTTACTAATAGCCATCACAAAACTTTCTTCTGTATTTTCCTATAAAAACTCACGCAATACAAATTATTTATTAAAATTATGATATATTAAAATTATTTTACCCTATGAATTCAGACAATTTTCATCGCAGAGACGAATAACATTAAGTATCAATGGAAAATCAGTTTTGGGCCCTATAGACAACATCTGAGAAATTGCCCTTTTTTTTATGAAAAACAAGTCGATAACTTTTTTTTTTTTTTTTTTTTTTTGTAATAGATTTATAGCTCTGCCATTCGTATTAAAAGTATTGACGATCATTTTTCAAACATAATCATTTTAAAAATTTATAATACCCCGGTGATAGTTTCCAGAATTCCTAATACATACAAAATTTTTTCCTAGTTGACTATTACTGTTACGTATCATTGTTTTTAATTTCACGATAATTTGTTAAAAATAATTCTCACTGTGCACATTAGTATTATGGACATTATAGACCTGCATTGCCATATTAAAAATTCTGAAAAAACAGGATGGCAACGACACTTGTTGGGCGATTTTTATCAAAAGTTTATAGGACCCTACATATAAATATATGTGAAATTTTCTGGAATAGTTCTTGTGCTAAAGCAACCACAAAATATTTGGGACAGTTCAGATAAATACATAATAAATAGTTTTTGTCCATAATTTCGAAATGTTACAAATGAAGAATTTTTACTTAATGTAATTAGCAAATCAATATATATTCGTTGATGTTGCTGTTGTTTTTATTGTTGTTCTTTAAAGCGAGCACTTTTCTCATACTTTTATTTCCGAAAAAAAAAATAAATAAATAAATAAATAAATAATTGCCGAAACGTCAGTGGAGGCCCTCTGTTGAGACTCAAAACGGTTTTGGGCTGTGTCTGTGTGTCTGTCTGTCTGTCGCGCGATAGCGGCCGCAAAAATAGCGCTATTGACTTGAAATTTGGTACACATGTTCATGAGCACCACGAAATCAGCTGTATAGTTTTTGGTATGTATTCCATTTGTAGTTCGTATACAGAGACACGCCAAATTTTTTTTTATCACTACAGCCTATGGGAGAAATTTGTATGTATCGCGATAGCGGCCACAAAAATCACGCTATTGACTTGCAGTTTGGTACACGTGTTCATGTACCCCACGAAATTAGCTGTATAGTTTTGGGTGTGTATTCCATTTGTAATTCGTGTACAGGGATACGCCAAAGTTTTTCTTATCATTACGGCTTATGGGAGGAATTTGTATGTACTGCGATAGCGGCCACAAAAATCACGCTATTGACTTGCAATTTGGTACACATATTCATGCGCCCAACGGAATCAGCTGTATAGTTTTAGGTGTGTATTCCATTTGAAGTTCGTGTACAGGGACACGCCAAAGATTTTCTATCATTACGGACTGCGGGAAGACTCTGTATGTACCTCGATAGCCACCGCAAAAATCAAGCTATTGACTTCCAATTTTTGCCGAAACGTGAATGGAGGCCCTCTCTTGAGACTCAAAAGGATTTGGGGTTCCGTCTGTCTGTCTGTCGTGCGATAGCGGCCGCAAAAATCACGCTATTGACTTGCAATTTGGTACACATGTTCATGATCCCCACGAAATTAGCTGTATAGTGTTAGGTGTGTATTCCATTTGTCGTTCGTGTACAGGGACACGCCAAAGTTTTTCTTATCTTTACGGCCTATGGGAAGAATTTGTATGTACCGCAATAGCGGCCGCAAAAATCCTTCGATTGACTTGCAAATTGGCGCACACGTTCCAGCTTTGCATATAAGCAGCTGTATAATTTTTATTGCTATATTTTTTATAAACTGCGTACAGGGACACGCCAAAATTCTTAACATTACGGCGCATGGGGTGAATTTCGGTTAAACGCATTTTAATATCATTACTTTGCAATGAAGAAAATGAAACTAGCGTACGTGAGTAAGATCCTTAAACTTATGTTGTTTGAAGAAAATATGTGCTCTTAAGCTTTCTAATTAATGTACAGGATCTTACAAAAGTGTTCTGACAATGTCACGTAGTCATCCAAACGATGTTACATTTGGAACAATTATTAATTTTAAACGCAAAATAAGCTAAATAGTTTTTTCTGGTGTATACAATGTTTATGGTTCGTTTACAAAGACACACGAAAGAATTTCGTAACATTAGAGCCTATGGACTTTAATTTAATTTTTAATTTAAGCGCGCACTTTAATGCGTTTATGCTGAATTGAACTTAATAAAGTTAACATACATTATAAAGATGCTTAAAATCATGTTTACTCTTAAAAAAGGTTATGTATAGACTAAATAATTTATGGGACCACACAAAATAATTCCGAGTATGTACTGTAATCATCCAAATGATATCAAATTATTTTGAAAAATTAATGAGTTATAATTAATTAGGTTTATTCTTATTATTGGCGTTTATAATGACTGTGGCTACTTTTCCGGGATACATAAAGGAATTTCGTACTATTACGGTTTATAGTCGGTATTTCTTAAAAGTGTATTTTAACATGGTTACATCCCCATCAAATATAATGAAATTTTATTAGAATTTTAAAAGCATGTTTTCCTGTTGAAAATTGTGGGCAAAGAATTGATAATTAATTTAAGGGTTACGCAAAATATTTCCGATATGCTATGTAATTTTTTTTTGTATGAAATTTGATAGTTATGAAATTTGGTATTTATGAATTCCAGGGAAATAATACAAGACCGTCGTTTATTAAGAATACATATTGTTTCGTACTTGGGGGTTCGTAAGTTGTCCGAGAATGAAAGGCGAAATTTGCAAAAATTCAGTGATTTATTCACAGAAAGTTCCAGAAAAATACAGGTCTATAAACCAAGTATCAGCTTCAATTCAACCAGTAAACATAGCTTAAACAACAGCCGTTAACAGCAAAACAACATTACAAACTGTTTATTAATAACACATAAAGCAAGTCTCATTCAAAGAGGCTCAAAGAAAAGCAAGCATTTGACGAAACTGACACAGATCTGAGATTGGCCGCCTTGGCTAAAAAAATGCTCCTTTTATACTATTCTATCGAACACAGACTGTTCTGGAAAATTCTCGTATCTCATCGCCAATGAGATTAGAGCTTCCATATTTTGTATATCCCTAATAAGGATTTTCTCGCCAAGGGCGCCAAGAAATCGCCAAGGAGGAAAACAGTCGCCAAATTTGACACTAAATCCATTTCTTCCCTTATTGGAGCTTTTTAATGCGTTTTTAAAGAAAAATTAGGCTATTTTAACGCTAAAACGACTAGAAATGCACAAAATTAGCATTTTATCGACTTTCTAAGCCTCTTTGAAAGAATTTATACAAAAATAAATGCAATTATTTACAATTCCGTAACACTTTATATGATATACAAATAGGTATATAAAGAGAGATACAGCAGGGGATTGAGGGGGGCGGCAGCCCCTCCTCAGGAATGTATCTGGTTATCCTATAGTATATATGATTTGGTAATAAGTCGATCGAATCAATATATACTATTATATAATAAAGAATAAATAAAAATGACCTATTGAATAATGTCTGATGCAAATAGGACGTTGAGGCTCCTGATCTGCAGATCCACTAGTAATAATAATCTAAACCCTTACTCACACACACACACATACACACAAAAAAACCTTATTGACAAATTTCTTTTCTAAAAAAAGTTATTCTTTGTTAATGTTTTTTATTTTTTTTTTTATCATTATTAATTTATGAAGCATTATTTGCTTGCCTTGTTTAACATATTTGTGTACTATAACGATCTGATTTTTCCTAAAAGTAGAAAAAAAAACACAAAATATTAATTAAGTTTCATGACACTAACCGATTTCTGTTTTAAAGTGTGACTTTTCCTATTATCAAATTATGCATCAATTACGAAATTATTCGCGAAGAATGGTGTAGTGCAAATTATCAATTGAAAAAGCATAAACAATTAAACGAATTTTTTATCTCATTTGCAATTTTCGGAAAAAAAAATTATATATATATATATATGTATATATTCATATTCATCGCATTCATATATATATATATATATATATATATATATATATTTATTCATTTTTCCATTTCTATGATTAGTTAGAAATTAGTTTCATTAGATTAAATTAAGAAAAGGCTCATTAGTATGAACCATCTGAATCGTTGAAGCTTTGTGGTATTTTTTATTTGCTGAAGTTTTGAATACGAAAACCATGTTTTATATTCTTCTACCTATACAAGAAGAAAGTATTGGATTCGTAAAAATTTTCAAACTCCAGTTTTCAACGGATTTACACGTTTTCAAATGTCTTGAATAGGATTTGACTGTTTTTAGAAAATGCCTTAGTGTCTGTGAATCTGTGTGTCTGTCCGTGTGTATCACAAATTTTGTTTAAACTGTATCTCCCTAACCTGTGAACTAAATTTAACCAAACTTGATATTTAGTTGGACTCTGATCTAAACTGGTGCTGATTACATTTGGGAATCAATCGCTCTACATATGACGCTGTTATCTCACTTTTTCTAAATTTTTAACATGGCAGTATAGACCAAAATTTCCTATAAACGTACATAAAGAGAGTTATTTTTAACTCATAATTTAAAAATTAATATGAATTGTTGATAACAGTTGCAATAAACTATGGATAAAAGCGCATATGTGTAGGAGCATCGCTCCCCCAACCTGGGGGGAAGTACCGCCGGGAGTGTAATTTTTCAATATGGATATCTTTCGAAAGAACTCATCAATATATTTAAAACGAATGGTTGAGCCATAGATCTGTGATAATTTAAAACAAATTATCGATTATTTTTTTTTTCAATCTTAATGGGAAAAGAAATATATCACTTCTGATGTTGGCACAAAATTGACTTTCTTTCGACATTTAGAATATATACTTCTTTGAGATAAAAATCGTCTGCATTCATTAAGGAAAATAATTTTAATAAATAATAATTTAATAAATAATTTGTACAGTGTGAATTTATATAAGGAAATATATAGAAAAAAGTCTTTTGCTGGCTACAACATACTAGTTTAAAAATGTAAACCACTTTTTAAAAAACTGCTCAATTTCCGTACAATAGACTAATTTTTATATGAATAGCTTTGACGGTGATTTGAAAACTCTGTGAAGTTGAAAATTGTTCTTTCATAAAAAAAATTAAGCAGTTTCTGTCAACTCATGGTGGTCTGCAGTTGAATAAATTAACAATTTGTCTTTAGTGGTCAGAAGGTATAATTAAGAAAATATTTTAGATTATTATCATTCCGATTTTTATACGTGGACAGTCAAGTTCTGAAATGTCTACTGACATGTCTGGAACAGAAGCGATAAAAAAATAGAATGCTGGAAGCAATCTTAATAGACGGAAAAGTCTTCCCGTTTGCAAACAAGCTGTAATTATGAGGCGTGGGTGCTTGGTTTTTAGGAAAGGATTTTCATGTCTGATAATGAGAAAAAAAAATGATGTAAGTAGACTATTTTGTAGCAGAGAACATTTGGATTCGGAAAAGTGAATGGTGGGAGAGAGATGAGAGAGAATAGAAAAGTTTAGCAGGTATGTGGTTTCTTATTTTCCCTCTATGGAATAAAAAGCTATCCATTTAAAAAAAATAAATAAATAAAAAACAAGATAGGGTGATTGCACCAGTGATTGACACTTTTAGAGCAATCTCTGATGTTTTTAATGTTCTAGTCATCAGAAAATATTTTTAGAAATCTTAAGTTAATACATATGGCATGAAAGATATTCAGAACCACATATATGTTAAAATATATACATTTGATAACAGTTTTTTTTAATGAATTTTTATTTGACACCCATTCAATGTTCCAGTTTTTCTTTATCAGTAATTGGCCCCCTATGTTCCAGTTTTTGACACTGCTAGTTATTCATTTTACCAGTTATTAGCACCCTATGCTCCAGTGTTTGACATAAAATGTTAAAATTCTTATATGTAAAATATATGATTTTATTATTTTTCTTATTTATTAATTATTTCGGGATAGATGTCAATTACTGGAGCATGCCAATCACTGGTGCACCTACCCTATATATGTTTTTTTCCCCTTATTTTCTGATAGCTTGGGGGGGGGAATTCAGGGGGATTTATATTACGCTTCGAAATGCTATTAAGAATTCTAGAAACCTATCTTTGCTTTATTTTTCCTATGAACATTAAATATTTTAAGTGATTACACATGGGCTTAACAAACATTAATTTGACTGCTTTTGGTTTGTCTTCGAAAAGGTCTTCACTAAGAAACCATTCATTAAACAATGCTTCAAAAAATAATTTAGTTAAATGTGGTTTAATTTAAGTTTTTACTAAATCGAATTTGCATTCTTAAAATATATATATATATATATATATATATATATATATATATGTATATATATAAATGAACGATCATTCTTTCTTTAAAGTTACAGAAAAGGATTCATAGTCATCTTACTTTATGAGAATTTTTAATGAGTTATGCCCTTTTTTAAAATGTGACGATTATTCGATATATTTTTCGCAAAAAAATTGTCTTGTAAATTATATATAAAAGACTGACAATTAGACAATCAACACTTTTTTTTATGTTCTTAATCTTTTGCACATGTATATCATATACAGAAAATTTAAAAAAATAATAATAATAGTATTTAAAAAAATAATAATATAAATTTATGGACTATTTAGACTACACAGAGTAGAAGCACCTTTTAGCAAAACAGTTTTTACTTCTGGCTAGCCAGTTCTACAAAATAGACACTACCATCAATAAATTTAGATAAGTAATAGAAAATATTTTTCCCCACTATCTTTTTTTTTATTTTTTTATTTATTTTATTTTATTTATTTATTTATTTATTTATTTATTTATTTATTTTTTGCTTAATTTGTTTCAAAAATAAGGTAATCGTAAATAAAAAAGATAAATAAATAGAGGAATAAATTGAAAGCAACATCTTTAGCATATTTTACTAACGTAATTTGGATTAAAAAAATATATTTGATTATAACATATTATTCTTGTGATTGCCAAATACTGGAGATTACATTGTTGCCGTTTTTTTTTTTTTTTTTTTTTTTTTTTTTTTAATCAATAGGTTTTTACTAAGTTTGTACTATTTTAAAAATTTAATTGCCATAAAAAAAAAAGTAGAAATTATAATTTACAAATTGGGAATTAATGTAATCTGCCTTTCTATTTATAACATTGAAAGAAAGTCATGCTAGTTTACGTTAAGTATTATGCTCTGATATTTTTATACAGATTTTTTCTGTAAGTCGAGTTTATCACCAATCATAATGTGAAATAAAACTGGCAAACAATATGGTTTGAAGTGAATGCAGAAATTAAATAAACAATTGTTATAAAAACTTTCTGTTCCATCAAATACCTTGTAGAAATACACCGACTGTCAGTGGACTTTAAAATAAATAAATAAATAAATAAATAAAAATAGAAATTGATTAAATTTTATAATTTAGAGCATAAAATTCAAACGGCATCGTTTAAACAGTAAGTGGTATGAATAATTTTTACAAGCTTTTTATTAATAATTTTTGAATTATCATCTTTATATTTACAAAACATGCATCAAAATTAAATTTATAAAGTTCAGATTACTTACTAATATGCGAAGAGTATCTGTAATATTTCTAGCAAAACCTTTACTGAAATATACGATATAAAACATATTCTTTATATGGAGTGGAGTGGAGTAGAATGAGTTTAACGTCGAACTAATATAGCTGCGCATCTGGCAATATGTTCTTTAGATGCCTGAAGTTTCTAGATAGTTAACAAAACGTTTATAGTCGAAAATATCCGATCTTTTTTTAGCAAAGTAGTGTACATAATAAACAACACATAATTTCAATTTATTTTTTAATTGCAAAATTTAAATTAATGTGTAAAGCTAAAAAATCAATGAACATAAATTTACAGTATTTATCAATATATATATATATATTAATATGTGCCCGTCAATAAAAATAGTCGGTTATTTTGGCATAACTTTAAACAAAGGTTATATAAGGTAATAAGAAGAAACTGCTAAAGTGTTAAGTAAGAAACTACTAAAGAAAGATTCTTGTTTTAAGTATTTTTTATAATCTCGATTAAAATTCCCTGACATAACATTAGTCTATTTTGCCTACTAATATGAAAGCGTTATTGAAAAGACCAGTAAAATGGCTGAAAAAAATAGTGCTAAAAGAATAAAAAGAAAAATTTTGTTAGTAAGCGCCATAAAATATAAAATCATGCAAAAAGATTGTTTTGGAGCAGAATAATTAAGCATGCCCCTTCATCGGGAAAAACAAATAAGTGCAAGTTCTGTGTAAAAACAGCAACGCTTTATTCTACAAATTAAAAAATAAATAAAATCAACAAGTTTTTCTCACTGTTCAGATATTTTTTTAACGTAGTATATAAATATACAACTCTTCTATTTCTTTCTGAAAGACTTAGAAGTTTTTAATATTAATGGAAAATGAAGAAATATACCTTTCAAAAAATACACAGATGAAAGATTCTTGTAAGCTATATTACGCTGAGAATAATTTAGAAGACTTCGTGTTGCCTATAAATTAACGTGTGTTCTTGATTTTTTTTTTTTTTTTTTTTTATTACGAAAAAGGGTGATCGTAAATTAAAAACGTAATGCAAATAATAATGCGTCTGATATATATATTATACTATATAATATACAATTAAATTACTTGTATATACAATTAAAATCCGCTAATAGATTTCCGGCTACCTCCTGACAAACCGAGTACAATGCAAGCAGTACATCATACTTGAAAAAAAAAAAAAAAGAAAAAGAACAAAAAAGAAGATGATGATGATGATGATGGTGAAGATGAAGAAGACCCGCGGCAGTTGCAGAAGCGGCAGCAATGTACAATCAGGGATAGTGAGATAAGTTAGAGAAGAACCTTAAAGTCCAAAATTATATGTAACCAGCTAAAACGAAATTTTGAACGATTTTTTTTTTTTTTTTTTTTTTTTAATATATAAAATGACAGAAAAAAAAGTACTAATTTTTTTATTTTAATTTATTTGAAAATTAATTTTAATGTGGGGATCAGCGTGGGGCTGGCAAAGGCAACTAGTATGCACGTTTAATTATAACAGTTAAAAGAACAAGAAAAATCACAATTTCCTTAATATACCAAATGAATTTTTTGTTTTTAATATTGAAAAGCCAAACGTTAATCGCTGTAAATAATAAATTACAATAACAAATATTTTATTTGCATTTGATTAAAAATTTAATTAAAAAAAAAAAAAAAAAAAAAAAAGCGTTTATCAAACTTAATAAAAGGGACGATAACGGATGGAAAAGAAAAACGTCAGTGATCCTGTTGTGTACAGTTAAAACCATAGCTCAAAACACTGTTTCTCTTTTATCAACATGGAAGTGATAAACTGCAATATTATTTAAATCGTTTTATTATAATCGACAAAGGTTTTCTTCTGTTTTTAGTCAATGACATAAGTATGTGCTCAAGTCTGACAGCGGCAATTTCCTTCGATTTCACTTTCGAGGTCATTGTTCCGTTCAGCATTTTAGACATATAATTTACCGCATCACTTCTTTTGAGGCTGGGAGTAATTTGTCCGGAAATCGTTCGAAGCTTCCAAGTTCAAGGTTTTTAGTCAATCTAAAGAATTCCTTAATTTTTAAGTGTTTTCTCGGAACCGCAAGTCTTAATTTTACGGTTGAATTTCGGTTTTATGATCTTAACATAAATATCAGTTTTTAAAAAAGCGAAAAAAATGAAAATATTATCCTGTATTTGTTATGAGTTTCAACTTTGTAGATAAATTTTATCTATACCACGATTTTTATCTTAAAAAAAGGGTTTTACAAATTATGCATAGTTAAATTGTCTTAATTACAATAATAGCATTCGTTAGATAAAACACTGAAAAATCCAAATCGTGAAATGTCTTAATCTATCGAACAAAATTCCCTGAGTAAAGTGTTTTATTTGATTTTAAAAAACGGAAGAAAAGGTTAAAAATATTTGGTTATCTAAAATGAGGTTATAGAATTTAATTTTGTCTATACTCCATCATTACTGTTAATGTTATCGATTTTTATTATGAGGTGCTTGAGTTTTGCTTATAATGGTAGTGGGAACTATTCGAACTTCACAAGCTGAGTTCATCCAGCAGTCTTTACAGATACATGCCTAAAAATAACTTAAACTTTGGTGTTTTTGTAAGTTACTCTATCGAAGTAAACTCTAGTAGATTATGAATTACATTTCCTGCAAAAATGTGAATATATTAGTAAAATGCACAAATAACGAAATAAAGGAAATAATATAATAAAAGTAAACAGCTGAAAAACTCCAATTTTTAAATCAGAAAATATGTTAGCATAAAAGATTATTTTCATGATTTTCTATATTTCTATTATTTGCATATTTATTTTTATTCAAATTCTTAAACTTTTAACTCATTCATTCATTCATTTTCTCATTTTATATTTACCCAAAAAGTAATTTTTGATTAATATGAAAATATACTCTAGTTTATTTAAAAAAAAAAAAAAAAAAAAAAAAAAAAGACGTATAGAATTCCGTTTTTATTAAAAAAGGCATTTTGAAGATTGGTTCGAATTTAATTATTTCAATACGAGCATTAATTATTTGTATAGAATAACGAAGCATGTATACTGTTGTATAATGTTGCCTGTTAATATATTGCTACATTTTTTGTATCTATAGCTTTTAAAATGGTACACTGTTAAAAATGGTTCTTAAAAATGAGCTAAATTGTCTCAAAATAGCTCCGAAACAATATATACTTAAATTAAAAAACCCATGTACTCATTTTTGAGTATATTGACATGCTCAAAAACGGGATTGACCAATAAGAATCCCAATATACCCATGTTTGACATGTTAATAAACTCAAAAATGAGTACATGGGTTTTTTAATTTAAGTATATATTGTTTCGGAGCTATTTTGAGACAATTTAGCTCATTTTTAAGAAACCATTTTTAACAGTGTAAGAAAAGATATTTTTTGGAATTCAATCTAAAACATTCACTGTTAAAAATGAATTTCGAAATCCGTATTTTTGTTTCAAAATGGAAAACATGTCGACTTCATTTGTGGAATGTTGCATGTTTTAAAATTGATAGTTGTTCCCTTCACAATAATTTATTATAAACATGCTAAACAATAATAAGTTTTTTAATAGAAATTTTACACATTTGAATAAAAAGAGTTCAAAAACAAATTTTATTCCCTTAAATTTTCAGAACTATATTTTATTGCGGTTTTGTACTGTGTGTGAGAGAATACACCAATATAAATTAAAGAATAGGTGTACAATAAATATTCAAACTTAAATTCTTCACTCATCATAAAAGCAATAACAAGCACTACTAGTTTCGAAAGGACGGGACCTTTCTTCTTCAGGTGCAGAAAAATACTACATTTGAGGGAAAAGCAGACGTTTATTTAATCTCTTGTTCTTCGTGTAATTTAGGTTATATTGGTAAAACTAGAAGGCGTGTGAAACATAGAATAAATGAATGTTCGTAATGAAGAGATTTCCAAATCTTCTATTGTTTCCCACTTCTAGGCTCATGGTCATTGTTTTGATATTTCTAAAACTATAATTTCTTCTCCTATCACCTCTTCCCATTTGGATATCCATGAAGCTTTTTACATGTTTAAAAATTCGAAAAATCTTGTTGATGATATTTCTTCCACTCCGTTTTTGTCTGATGCTTCAAAATTACTCACGTAATTTCGTTTTTCGTTTAGTTTTGATACATGCATATATATGATAGATAACTTAATAAAATTTAACCTTAAAATTTTAGCACTTAATAGATACATGCCAATACCAACACAATAAAAATAAAACTAATGTAACACATTGCTAAAACAAGCACTAAAATATTTCGATACACGTTAAGATCCAGTAAGAGACAAAAACAGTTGAAATTACTTACGAAAACTTGAGTAAAAAAAAAAAAAAAAAAAAAAAAAAAAAAGAACCATTATACTTAAATACGGAGAAAGTAAATAAAGGACCAAAGAAAAAATAATTGGAATAAGATATGGATTAATTTTTGGAAGAATAAATGCTTAAAATTAAAAGTATTAGCTTATCAGGGGGCAAGTACTTCATAAAGCTGTGAAAGCTGCAACGATTTCGTAAAACAATATAGCTAAACATAGCAAATATTACATTGTTCGAGCCCCAATCGAGCATCCAAACCATTTTGAATGAGAAATGAAATAAAATATTAAATCAAATAATCAAGAGAAAATTAAATTATAGTAACCACATGTAAAACTTTCATCACAACATGGAGAATAGGAAGTTGCCAATTAATGAAAGTAAAAATAAATTCTTTGCAAACTTCGATTAATCGATAAGGAAATAACCTCTGAGCATTTTCATTAACGATAAAATTCACGTGCAATTCTATTAAGTTAGTTAAATTTAAAAATTATATATATATATATATATATATGTGTGTGTGTGTGTGTGTGTGTGTAGATTTTCAGATTGTTTTAGCTTTTATTTTATTTATTATTATTTTATTTTAATTCAATTTTATTTATTTATTTATTTATTTATTTTCTTTATTCCCTTTCATAATTCTGATCACACCAGTATTTATATTTACATTCGACTATATTTGTTTATGCTCTTCACTTAATTTCGTTTTGTGCTTTTCCACTTTGTTTTCAGAACTTGTGCCTACTTTGTTCGCCTGACGAAGGATCGTGTTTCCTTTCGACCCAAAACAATTGTTGCGAGTTCTTGCGTTTATTGAAAGTTTTGTACTTACTTTCGCCTCCAAGGTGTGCTGTGTTAAAAAGTATTACAATATTACATATTCTTCTAAATTACTTTTACATAATAGTATTGGTGTGTTTGGCCCTGTTCGCTAGTCAGTACATTTAAACGAATCACTCATAAACATAAAATCTTAAAATATATACTCTTTAACGAAATTTAATTGAAATCAGTGAAAACTTCGTTAGGTGTCCCCGCTGACTTCCTCGGCAGTATTAACCTGGTCTTTGCGCGCACGAAAATGTAGAGAGAAAATAATTACAAGATAAAAAGAACTTTTTATATACCGTGTTTTTAAATTTTCTGTTGGATCATATACACGCTACCGAAGGCAGCGGGAACCTGAAACAATTGGCTAAAAGTATTTAAAAAATCCATTGCTATCGTGTTTTGATCTATTATAAAAGTTTTAAATGGCTAGCTAGCCGGGAAGTTAGTTAAAAATCGATTACAAGCTTTGTACTGGTAACGCTGTCGAAGGCAGCAGGATCCCGAAGCAGTCGGTTAAAAATATTTAAAAAATGCACTTTCACGTGTTCTGAACTATTCTGAAAGTTTCAAATGTCTAGCTAGTCGGGAAGTTAGTTATGTAAATTTTCTGTTTAATCATATAAACGCTGCCGAAGGCAGTAGGGACCTGAAACAGTTGACTAGAAGTATTAAAAAAATGTCTTGTCACCGTGATCTGAGCTATCCTGAAAGTTTCAAATATCTAGCTAGTCGGGAAGTTAGCGGGAAATCGATTACAAGCTTTGTACTGGTAACGCTGCCGAAGGCAGCAGGAACTCGAAACAGTTAACTCAAAGTATTTTAAAAATGCATTTTCACCGTGTTCTGAACTATTCTGAAAGTTTCAAATGTCTGGCTATTCGGGAAGTTAGTTAAATAAATTTTCTGTCGAATCATATAAACGCTGCCGAAGGCAGTAGGGACCTGAAACAGTTGACTAGAAGTATTAAAATAATGTATTGTCACCGTATTCTGAGCAGTCCTGAAAGTTTAAAATGTCTAACTAGTCGGGAAGTTAGTTAAAAATGGATTGCAAGATTTGTACTGGACAAACAAACAAACAAACAAGAATCGAAGTTAATAAAAACATGGTAAATAAGAGTTCTCAAATGAACCTCGGCTGTTTTACCTACTGCCAACAGTATCGTCTTCCCCTCTGACACTATACCGGGAAAGTATTCCCGCTGCCTGCGCTGTACTCCAGTAGCAGGTACCGCACGCAGTAACAAACGAATACGCACACGAACCACGACTCTGACACAGACGGCGGATTAAGAAGACGTTAATTTGATAAAGGAGTAAGAGGAACGTTTGGCCAAAATTTGATTACTGCAGGGTTCAATACGATGAAACATAGCCCCGGGGAGTAAAGGAAACAAAATGGCATTTAAAAAACATGTCATTACTATGGTAAAAGAGGAAGAGTTTGAAAAAACGTCAAAGTGATAAGGCGAGTAGGATGAGATAAACACAAAAGATAAAAAAAAAAAGACGGCTTGAAATAATTTGTGTTGCAAAAACATTTAGACACTTCATCTTCTTTCTACTGGTCAGATCGAGAATTTCGATAGTTTTAAACCTTCTCTTTACAACGCAAATTATTTGAAAAAATCCGCGAGTAAATCGGTCGAGTAGTTTTTTAGTCTGTAACGGACACATGCAAACATTGTCTCTTTAGTCCAAAATATATCCTGCCATTATATCTGATCATTTTAACTTATAAAACAAAATATTAAATGTTGATGCAATTTATCTGCTATTCTTAGAATTGTATTTAAACAACCGACAGAAATTGTTCTTAAAAATTATTCATAGTGCTAAGTTATATGTATATTATGTTGCTCGCAATCTTGAAGTTTTTTTTTTTTTTTTTTAATTAATAAAAAATTTTAAAGAAATATTTCTTAAAAGAAAAATTTAACAAAGTAAAGTTAAATAAATATTCTTAGAATGACTTATGCAAATATGATAGTGTTTAAGTTAGAAAGCTTTAAATATTTTTTTGTAATAATATCAATTCCCTTAAGTTAGTAATCCTGCTCTTTGTCTGTAAAGCAATTAAATTCAGAAAAAAAAATCGATAGAATTGTACATACTAAAATAGTAAGTGACCTTGCTGTATATATCTCGCATATTCAAATGGTAAATGTTTTGCTTGAAATTTCTTTCTTAGAGAATTAATATTTATTCATGTTTGTAAATTTACATTTACCATCTAATTATTTCAATATTAAAATATAGTGACTATATTAGAGTATCTTCATAATATATTAGCATTAATAACTGTTACAATAATCCGCAGTTACAGATGTATAGTATATGCTAAATAAAGGAGGACGCAAACAGTAATAGATATGATAAATAATTTTCAGTCTACAATTTTTCAAAATTTAGAAAAATGATTTCAAAATATGGACTGTCCTCGAAATTCGAGGACATATGGTCACCATATATTAAAAACTACTGTTCGTAGCTTATAACATATAAACTGGCGACATTTCTTTTTTTTTTTTTTTATGTCACTTAGGACAATTGGAAGAAAATTTTTGAAGCATAAAATAACAACATATTCTGTAATTTTATCATTAAAAAACTGTTTATTGATTTCAGACTAATTAATGTTTTTAACAGTTGGGAAAATGTCATGGCTTGACACTCACTCATTTTTAATACTAAACATTTTACTTTAGATATTTTTGGAAAATTAGACATTATTGTCTCCTACAAAGGAAAGTAAAGAATGGTACCGTGTAAAAACGTTGAAGTAAAACTTTGCCAATTATTTATTATTTTATTTATTTATTTATTTATTTATTTATTTGTAAAAAAAAAAAAAAAAAAAAAAAAAAAAAAAAAAAAGAAGAAGAAAGGGAAAAGGAAACTTAACAGAAAAAAAAAAAAAATCCTCTTTAAACATTTATGTAATGATTGTGATTAGTTAAATATATATATTCAATAAAAAGAACTTTTTATGAACAGTTATGATTTATCCAAATACTGCAGTTGGTTTTTGATTTGAAAAAAATAATAATAATAATAATAATAACGTTTAAGTTGGTTTTGATAAGTAATTTATTTGAAGTTTTGTCACAGCGATGTTTTAGTGGCCTTGTTTCTATTAATGATGCTGTTTAATTCTTTCTCTCTCTCTCTCTCTCTCTCTCTCTATCTATCTATCTATCTATCTCTTTCTCCTTATGTAAAATGCTACAATGCAATCTCGTATATAGTGACGTATTCATTCAACATTCTCAAAAACTCATTTTAAGTGTTATGTCCAATATTTTTTGTTCACTAAGAAATTTGAGTATTACTTTAGATCATTTTCATTTTAAATTCGTAATGAGTCGCCTTTCTTTAATCGCATTCTAAGTATACAAAGTATTTTAGAATTACTTTTATGTTAAATTTATATAAATATGAGATTTTTATGTATTTACAATTATTTATCTGTAGTATTAGTATTGAATCGATTTCTTGCTTAAATATATTTAATCTGAATTAACTAACCGAGTGAAAATTTCCATTGTTATTTATAACTTTTAAGGCATATAGTTTATCGTTTCTTGTTTACAATTGATTATAAATTTTGCCCTGAACTATTCTCTATTGTTTCACACTATATTTGCTCTAAATATAAAAGCAAAACAGAGTCTTTAATGCATGCAAATTAAGATCACGACCAATACCAAAGACTGCGTGCGGACTCGGCCAGCTTAATTTTCACGCGAGTGGCTCATCGTCATAAAAAGCGTCTTCAGCTCAGTTCTTTTAATAGAGGCCGCCTATCCCCCGAGGTCATAGAGAAAATTTCGATTTCTTTGCGTAGGCTGGATGCTGCCTGATTCTTCTTCACCAAACAATACTTCAGACTTTGTCATGTCTGACTGAACACCAGAGAGTAAAAACCTTCTTACTCTGGGAGGTTTTAGCTCTCAACGGGGTGACAGGGTACCTGCAAAAAGAAACAGGCATAAAAGTGAGTTCCAATATGCAACACCAGCTATAAAATGGGCTACGAAGACACATATATAATTTTATTTCCTTATGGCGTAATTAGGAGGATTTGGATTTAATTTACATGACAGTTTCTATAGTTGCATGTCGTTTAAAACTCAGCTTTAGATGCCACAAATTTCCTACTAGCAAACTAAATTAATTTACTGATTATACGGGAAATTTTCAGAATCTGATTGAAAAAAAAAAAAAAAAAAAACCTCAATGCTTAAAAAGCCAAAATTGCATTATTTCATTGGTGGAATGCATGTTTCGTTGCATGACGGTGACAATCTATATATAGAAGCTGTTAAACTTTTAACGATGGCCTATTTTGTAAGAATTTTAATATTAGATCATACGTAGTTGATATCATATATTTTCTTAATTAAAATAAGTCCTTATTTAAATAAATTTTCATGTCTACGTAACTTCTAAAGTTCATAAATATTAATTAAAAAAAAAAAAAGAACTTGATTGCGATAAATAAATAGTATATAAATAATTCCAGTGAGAAACCAAGAGAGTTGGGTAGGTTAACTCATCTTTCGCCTTTAACATGATTATTTTTTTTATCTTTTTCCTAAGATGAGTAGCTCTTTTTGACCATCTTTGAAAAAAAGTAAAAAAAGATTCTAACAATTTTTTTAAATGCATTTATATGCATAAATGGGATTATTTAAACTGCATTTATAAATAAAATTATTTTTACTTATTTCTTCGAACAAAGAGAAGAGAAGGCAAATCAATATTGTTTTGATTTTCTGTGATACCCTGTGATTTAAATTTTAGAAAGGAAAAAATTACATGTGCATTTGTGCATAAAATGTGTGTGCTTTTCTTGTTATTATATGTATCTTTTTTGAAATATTATAATGTTTTCTTAGAAATAATATCTTTTTATTTTTTTATTTCAATTATTTTATATTAGTCTACCTGATGTTTTTGCAGTTTTTTTTGTAAAATTTATTAAATTAAAACAATGTTAAAGGGAGTAAATTTATCAAATACTGAAATAAATTCTTTGAAAGCTTCCGTGCATTCTATGGAGCATAATATCTTATACATTAAAACACAAGGCTGTTATTTATGACCAAAATGGCAGCATTTAAGCATGCATGTTTTAGCAAATCATAAAGGATCACATTCCTTTTAATGGACGAATGGGTAATACGAACTAACTACTTCATTTAAGGTAACGATAAAAAAAAAGGGGGGGGGGGAGGTTTGAGAGTCGTTTTTTTTTTTTTTTTTTTTTTTTTTTTTTTTTCGTTTTAGAAATTGACGAATCTAAGATGTTTCTATTCATATTTAATGCACTAAAAGGGACTCCAGGCTAATATAATCTTTACCCATCTGACCGCCTTTGGATAGGGCAAAATTGTAATGTTGTTTTCACTGCACAATAACAAATGTATTGTAGAAAAAAGAACAGCTCAGTGACCGGATATTTCCGTCAGCGGCGGTCAGCTGATTAATAAATACCTGCTTTACGATTTTACCAATGACGACTTAATCAGCTGTGCTTTGAATAAATCAGTTGAAGTAAGAAACATATTGGGGAGGGAGGGGGATACGCCTAGTTTGTAGATAGTGATAACACACAATATTTGTATGACGCATACATTTAAAAGCTAATATTTCTCAATTTCTCAACAGTATTCCTCATTTTATTTAAAGGATGTACATGGTACAGAATATTACAATTTAAAAAAAAGATGCTACTGGAAAAAAAGAACTATTAAATAAGTTTCAAAGCAATATTAATATGTTTTACTTTTTGAAAATACTTTTGAAACTGATTCAGAACTGAGTGTTTATCTTACTATTCTACAATTTAAAATCCTGTTACACACTCCTATAAAAGATATTTTATTCTAAAACACATGGTCAAATATTTTAACTCATGTGCGTAATCGTTTTTTAATTCAATTATATTTTTTCAATAAAATTAGCAAATACGATTGTCGAGTTTCAGTGTAAAAAGATATTCATAAAATAGCAAAAGTAGAATACAAAAAATATTCAGAAAATTAATAAATGCTGAACGCTTGTTTGCAAATTTTGATCATTGCACGTCATTTTGTCATTCTTTTAAGTCAAACAATCATAATATTTCCTGATTAATTTTTCTGATATTCTTAGTAAAATTTAAATTACAGATAAATTTCCCTAAATAAGTATGTGATGAAAATTTAGTTTTCGTCTAAGTAAAAATATAAATTGTTTATATTTTCTGAAAGAATTTTAATTCATTATCACTTTAAAGTTTGAGCGCGTATTAATATTCAAATGTAATGAATCATTGGTAGCATATAGTTGGTATTTCCTCTGTATAGAACCTAAATAATTAGCTCTTGTTCTGCTATTATGTAAAATAAAATATGATGAATAGTAAAACTGTCAAATACCGAAAGCAAAAATAACTCTTTAAAAGGATGTGAAAAATTACCATCAGTGTTCACCTTTAGTAACAATCGGTTATAAAAAGCCAGGACGAAATACCATTGGTCAGTGATGAGTTAATTTCCTTTTACTTTGGCATGGTCAAAAAACGCTACATATTAATTGACCTAATATCAGATTCGTGATTCTAATGACTGGATACGATGAAATTGCCCTTGAATGAATGAGGATAAAAATAACTAGTTTGTACTAATTGCACTTTTATTTCTACTCTATTTTTCACATTTTGTTTTTTCGCTTCTTTTTATGGGATGTTAGCTGCAATTTTATTTTATTTGTAATTGATTTTTTAAAAGCATATTTTTTAACTTATGACACCATGTGAGAATTTGTTGAATTACGTAATATTAAAAAATATATATATATTCGGCTTTTAACAGTGAGGACAATGCCGTATTCGTTTTTTTAAAGCATACTAATTGATTATTAATCGAACGCTTTAAAATTAAAACAAGCTACACTTTAAACAACTTTTGTAGAAAATGGAAATTTCGTAAGTGTTTCTTTATTTATGTTTGGTTAATTAATAAGTATTACAAACCTTTATTGATTTAATATCTTATTTAAATCGTTTTTTTTTTTTTTTTTTTTTTTTTTTTTTTATGAAATTCGAATTCAGAAAGTAACTGATGGTAAAAATTTGATACATATAATATTTCTTTTTCTTTTATGTATTACTTAAAGTTTAAATGGATTTTAATTTTGTTTGTGTGTTATTCTAAACTTCTTCATGCTATTCTTAGAATAACTTGAATGCCTTTAAATATAGTTCGCCAAAAAAATGTAGAGATACTTAGAAATTATTAATAAAATTCATTATTTTAGAATCGTCTTTAATTTTCTCTGAAATTTTCTTTTGCATTTCTTCAAAGAATTAGAATAAAATAAAATAAGGATTTACTTTGTATTCACGGTTCATTAGATGAATTAATTTGGAAAAAAATTCTATTTTCATTACAATTTAATTACTGTATATGAATAATCTTACAATCACAATTTAAGACATTATTTCAGAATTTAATCATTAGATACATTATAGTCTTTGAAAGGGGTAAAATTATAATATTGTTTCCATTGTACAGTTTTTACAAAGTTATATAGCCACAAATCTTTTTTTTTTTTTTTTTATTCCGGTAGGTCTTTTACCGGAAATTTCCTTTAAAATTTTTCACTTTACTAGACCGTAGAAAATAAATACGCAACATTTATATAAAAAAAAATCGGGCTGATAGAGCCTATTTAAAAATTCTAAAAATGGCAGTTATCAATGCATTAAAATGCTTGTTATTTCAACTTGAGGTTGAAAATATAAGTAAGAACCTGAAATTATTATTTATGATATTCCTTCTAAAATATTATGATTATTATTTAGGATATTCCTATTTTAAAAACAAGTTAAAAATACTCAATTATATAATTTTAAATTGTAAGTGTATTCTGGGGGGGGGGGGGGGGAGCTGAGTGAAAAAACATATCCTTCAGCGAAGGCAGTCAGATGGTAAGCAAGATTTATCTGATGTTCTATATATCAATCAATTAAGTTTTTTTTTTTTTTTTTTTTTCTCTGAAATATTTTTAAATTGTTCGGGGAACAAGCAAGCATCATCTCAAATACTTATTGCAGGACTAGAGTATTTCCCTATTCAAAATATGAAATATTTATGCATGAAACTTCAAAACGATGGTGAGTAGAGTTTTAATAGATTTAGTGTAAATGCACTGATATTTAAATTTCCGTTTAAAAACATAAACATAAGTTTAAAAACAATTATTCTTCTAATGAACTTTTGTTTCCAAACTCTCCGTTCCCGAAGGTACAAGGGGCCGCGGTAGCCCAGTCGGTAGAGCACCGGCCTCGCAACTGGAAGATTGCGGGTTCGGTACTCGAGCCGACCAAAGACCGTCGTGTACACTAATGGTGACTGATGCACGTAAAATCTCTCGTGGCCGCAATGTCCTCCATGTTCCCATCAAAAATTATACTTCTGGGGGTCACCGAAGTAGGAGAGCCATCCCTTCCGTGGTGTATCAAAATTGCGATGGCATGTCTCTGGACCACCTCTAGGGATGATTCCCAGACCGTTGCCGATTGCCCATCAGCGCAGCACTAGTGCGAAGTAAAATCCAACCAATCAACCAACCTGAAATCCCAATATATTATAAAAAAAACAATACGTAAAAAAATAATATGTAAATAAATTTTTAACGAAATCAAAATAAAGCATAACATGATAAATCCCATAGTTATGAAAAAACGTAAAGTATGATAAATAAAAAACATAAATAAATGAAGTAATGTTGCATTCTCACATTCAAATTTTTACAATGAATTAAAAAAATCATATGCTTACAAAAAGAAAACAAATGTAATCTACCTAAACTGGTTTCTGTCAGAAGTTAGTTGCGGAACTTTATCGCATTAAAGTTAACAACACGTAAATAATGAATATCATCTGACGAATTTTACATTTTAATTTTTTTTCATTGTTTGAAAATCTATTTTTATAATTTAAATAGTTATATTGACGCATTTAGTAGCTAAAATGTTTTACATTTAGAAGTAAACACAATTCTAAAGAATAAAATATATCACCTATATACGAAGGTGTATAAGAAAACAATATTTAAGAAAGGTATATTAGTTTTTTTTTTTTTTTTTTTTTTTTTTTTTTTAAGTAAGCGCAATTCAAAAGTACAGATTATATCACTTGTATTATAAGATAAATATCAAAACACTAAGTAAGGTGTAAGTGAAAAAGGATTACTTTTAAACTAAAGTAAAGAAAACAAACTGCGTTAAACCAAATTAATATTTAAAGCATTAGTCGCAGTATTAATAGTAATGAGGAATTGATAACTCGTTTATGTTAACCAGAAACAAAATTTCGACCATTCGAAACCATTATAGTTTATTCTTCGAAATCAAATTCTTATTATCGCTACAAAAAGACTTTAAAAGAAAGACATCTTAAAATCTTTATTTTATTTTATTTTATTTTTACCGTTGTTCATTTGCCATCGTTCTTATTGAAACATAACTAGCGAAGCAAATCATTGTAATTAAATGCAATTTTGAAACTATTCAGAGACCGGCAGTGTGCATCTTGCAGGAAAAAAATAATTGACAAAGCGATTTCGAGCGTAACATTTGATTTCTGAACCTTTTGAATTGATAATACGAAACGTTCCCCTCACTTACCCCCATAAAAGGGAGAAAACAGGGCGAAAATTATCCACGGATGAAATATCAAGAATATTACACCGTCACCTCCAGACTGATGTTTCAATGAGTGATTTCGTAGCAATGTTTCTTTACATTATGACGAAGTGCGATTTCATAGAATAAAAAATTGATAATATTGCTAGACGTGTTGGAAATTTAAAAAACTAACTCAAAGTTATAATTATTAACTTTCAATTGTATTTATTTCTTAAATCATCTGATTAATCACTTTTTTTTTTTTTTTTTTTTCTCCGAACCTAAATTTTCAAACGGTCGCTTAATTCTTAATAATTTAACAACTTTCATGGAAAATAATAAATTTAATATTTCAATTGATTAAAAATATTTTTAACCATTCTTATGCCCCGTAATGCCGATTGGAATTTAACCATTTAAGTTTTTCTCTCTTACTAAATAAAATTACCACTGATTCAATATTGTAATCTATATACATTTTCTTACAAACATGAGCCGTTGCCCGTTGGCCCATCAGCAGCTAATGGTTCGCGCGGTTGGCACTTGGTTAGATGGAATAGTTGCAGTTGCTCCGACGTCTATTTTTTTTTTTTTTTTTTTTTTTTTTTTTTGTCCCCTCTGCTGACATTTTATTTGTTAGGGTAATTATGATTGGCCTACCATAATGAACAACGTTATGAGTCCAACAATAATTGATGTGTTAAATTTGCATATAAAGGCTCATTTCTAAACATTGCGTAACTTCGAAAAAAAATATAATTTGATTACATAAGCTAAAATATCATAGAGGATGTTGATTATACGCAAGAAAGTATAAAAATAGCAAATAATAACTATCAAACTATATTGCCAAAGTAAAATACTGCAACGGTTTGACAACGATTGGGCCACCAATCTAGCCAACGGCCATTTATAACCATTGGCCTGCGAAAATCTCACCGTTGTTTCAATGTTAAACCTATGTAAATTTTGTTTGTGAGTACATTTTAGATGGTTTCACTATCCTTGTTGATGAATGTAAAGGATGTTTTTAGTCTATTCTGATAATAATATCGGAATCATTTTTCTTTCGAGGGCAATTTAAATGAATTAAGTTTCAAATATTTTTTAATGTTTATAATTTGAATTTTAATTAATTATAACAAGTATTTCTTTCCATTTGTTATCTATTGTTATATTAAGTACAAATAGATACTTGCTGGTTTCTTTGTTAACTATATTAATTCTTTCTCTGTTATTACTTCTATTTTCAAAAATTATTTATATTATTTTTACATTTGAAATATATTTATGACTATGAGATAATTGTTTTATGAATAAAAAAATTGGTAAATAAAAGGTTAAGGTTCTTTTAAAAAATAATAAATAAATAAATTTCGACATAACGGATATATTTATATATATATATATATATATATATATATATATATATATATATATATATATATATATATATATACAAAAAGAGGATGTCAAACGATATTCACTATTCTTTATCTATTTTATATTTACTTTGTATAATCAACATTATTTTCGGGAAATTATCAAATGTTAAAACAAACAGTCGGGTTTGTTTTTTAGAATTTTATTTCAATGCTAACTTACCAAATAAAAAAGTTATTGACGAAAAGGAAACTATTTCGATAGAGAGAGTGAAGATTTAGTCGATTTTTAAAACTGTCATATAAAATTACAGAATCACAAAAACCTGAAATTTGAAATTATATTTAGTCGTTTTCCATATGCTAGCTTTCAAAAATCTGTTAAAAAATTTGGCGGGGATGAATTTCAGTAAACATGTTGAAAACACAGAAACATATCATAAATAGACGCTCTGATAATAAAACAATGCAATGTTTAAATAGTACGGAGTTGATACAAATACCATTATGGATGGATTTTGAAATTTATTAAATAGTTTTTGAGAAAAAAATTAAAAAGTGCATGTCTATGTAAAAATTTGCAAAACACAAAAAATTTGTTATATTTTTATTTTTAATATTTTTTCTTTTAAAGATACTGAAATTCCATCCCTAATCTATTTAAGTACGTTCTATTAAACATCCCCCCCCCCACACACACAAAAAAAAAAAAAACTGTTAAGTCTTTTCTTAAATATATATAGAAGTTTTAGAATTTTGAATATCATGAATTCATCAAAAATCGCAAACTGAGAAAACGAAATTTAAACATTTCAAGTCTTTAAGAAAAAAAAAAAAAAAAAGCATAAGAATTGTTGTCTGAATAATGTTTTATTGAACAAACCTAATATAGTTCAATTTATAAATATTAATTGGAAATATAAGTTTTTATATGAAACCTTCAGTGGTGCCAAGTCTCCTTAAGTTCAGCATCATGCTATAAATTTTAAAAAGAAAACTGTAACTTGTTCTTAAATCCTAATTCATTGCAAATCAACTAAAATATTATTTGAAAATTAATAAAATATGTACAAATTTTCAAAACTGGAACTTTTTTTTTAATCATTTTATTTTCACATTTTATCGAAGTTTTTAATTTGAACTTTCAAGATTTCACAAACAATAAAAGAACGACCTTGAATATCAAGTGACTTTAACATATAAATAACAATTATATTTTAGCAAAATTAATTTATACAAAACTGATAAAAAAGATGAGCTTAATTTTTTTTTTTTTTTTTTTTTTTTTTTTTTATGTCTGAATATTTTTAGTGACTCTTAATTACTTTAGAGACATATTTATTCAGCTATCACCAATAATTTTGAGGAGTAATATTTGAAATATTTAATGGACGAATAACCTTCCAACTGATTAGGCAACCGTTATAATTAAAATTTAGTGGTGGATATTGAATAAAAATGTCCCTAAATTTGGCAACACTGACCAGAGGAGGGGGAAAAAATAAGACCGGCGGTGGGTTAATTATGCTTCAAGAAACGTTATTTGCGATTTTTTTTTCTTTTGAAGATCTCTTTATAAATAAAACAATCATACTGACATTTATTAGATTTTTTACAGTATTTTAAATGCTTGATGTGGACTATAGATACCAAATGCCCAATGGCACAAGTGAAGAAAAAATATTCGTACATGGTGAATGTTTGGACATTGATTTGATATTGTTACACAAATTTTAATATTTACCAATAAACAAATAATTGTAAAATTTTATTCAAAGCTTTATATATATATATATATATATATATATATATATATAACTCAGAATATAAATTATTAACATATTTGGTCAAGTGAAGTTTTTCTATGCTACTTTTTTAAATGTCAAAAATATCTGAATGTTAAAACTTAAGAAAATATTTCACTTTGTGTTGTCAAATTAACTTAATAATCATTTCTTTTCGACTTATTTTTAAAAATGACATTTTCAAGTAAAAAAAAAAAAAAAAACATAAAGTAGTAACATAAAAACAAACAAAATATAAAGAAGAAAAAATAATAATTTATTTTCGCTACTTTTTACTCGTGCTTTAGAAAGTTTTTCTATTACATTGTGTAATCGCTATGATTTTAGGCTTAAAATACCCATATCTACGATTAAAAGCAGATTAACTAACATACATAAAGGAAATTTTAGAAGAACTGTAAATTAAAAAGATTATTGATCACCATGTTTCTTATTTAATATTTTAAGCATTTTCATGAGAATCTCGATTGGTTATGAATAGAGTTTATACCAACATCGCTACATAATGACATTAATCACCATGTCATCAGCAAACTTCGCCAAAATCACAAACATAGACAACAAATTTGTCGCCTAAAATATTTTTATAAAACTTTATTTTTTTTCGCTTTCTTTCTTTTATTTTATTTATTTTTCTTTTTATTTATTTATTTATTTTTCTTCTTATTTACTTATTTATTTATTTTTCTTTTTATTTATTTATTTATTTATTTTAGAAAAATTGAAACAAACACATTTTTATATTTAGAAAATGTCGTAGAAAAAAAATCTGTTTAGAAAAAAAAAAAAAAAAAAAAAAAAAAAAAATTAAAATGAGCTTCTAACACCAACTTCGTTTGTTTGTTTGGTAAACATCCTTAGTAGCCTAGTAGTAGAATTCAAGACTATTCTATCCCCAAAATAATGTACGGCCTATTTTAAGTCTGCTGTATTGCGTTTTATTATTATTATTATTATTATTATTATTATTATTATTTTAAGACTGCATTCATGCCTATAAACTTTGATTGATGAAGGGTCATATTTAATTATTTTGACCTAAACAATTACTGTGTGTTTTTAAAATTTATGTAATACTTGCTTACTCTCTTCAATATACCCAATAATCTACAGCTAAAAAAATTGATCCTATTATTATCATTTTCAGAATATGTTCTTGATTGCCATAATTGTATATTAAATATATATTCAGTAATCTACGCACTATCTTTTTCTAATTTTATCACTTTTCCTTTCGTATTACTAATATTACCCTCACCTTTTTATTAATTCGGAAAAGTCACATGATATGTGGACAAAGTTATTCGATTTTCATAATAAAATTTCAAAGTAATAATGTTAATAATAATAACAATAATGTCAATAAAGTATAAAATTTTCCTTTTTTATGAAAAAATCATAAAGTTTTAAAGTGTTATTAGAAATGTAAGGATATTTTTCTGAGTTTTATGGAAAATTGGTGTATTGATATTTATCTCTGGCCTGAAAACTTTTAGCTAAAAGTAATTTTTTTACCTTCTAACTATGGACGATCACAATACATAAAGAATTGTATCACTTAAAGCTAATCCTTAAAAGAAACAATATCGCAATGTTAACCTATTTTTTCCACTTCATCGCGTGTCCAATTAATTTCAAATCTCACACAGCTGCTCATTAAATGGATTGATTCCAGAGATGAGAAATAGACGTCATATCAGATTCTACCTAGAAGAATTCTAGTAAGAAAATGTCTTTATTTTTTCATTAACCCCCTTTCCCTTTAGTTATGTGGAAGAACTAAATGCTTTTTTAAATACATACCTGAATTTCTTAATGCCAAATTAAGTACAAAATTAGAGAATGCAGAAGTATAATAGCAATGTTTTAACGAGAATACCCATAATGATCTGTAGTATTCTTTTTTTTTTTTTTTTTTTTTTTTTCGTAAAGATTCTAAAAGAAACTAAAATCTTGATTTTATCGTATAAATCACCTTTTTCCGAATTTTCCTACGTATAATCCGCAGGTTTGCTAGATCAGTTTCACACCGGACAATTTAATTATCAGAAAAAGTTATTTTTAAACGATGTTTTGTTTAGATCAAATATACTTTTGTCTATTAATTAAATTTTCTGGCGTGAAATCGATTTATGTGACCTGTGGATTATACGCCGGAAAATACTGTAATTATTTTGTAAAATGGAACTGTCTGTTTCTTTAAAAAAAGTACTGAAATTTTATTTAAATAAAAATATTTTTAAATGGCAAACTGGACAAACATTCTTAAAATAATAATAATAATAATAATAATTAACAAGAAACAAGAATTATGCCTAGCAGCAAACAAAATACAACAAAGCGTGCAAACAAATTAACACTTTGCAGTATACAAAACTTAAAATTTAAGTTAAAAAAAATATTATGCTATTTTTGTAGAGAAATGCATGCATATATTTAGTGAAAAATTCAATTAATAATTCCACTAGTCTGGATTGGTATCATAAAATAAAAAACTGCTTTAAAATTTTATATGTGAGCTGTATACATTAGTTCAAAATAATATAATACACTGTAAATAGAAGCGTCTTAAATTCAGACAGAAGTGTGTCTGAAATGTCAATTCAGACACATAAATGTCTGAAACACTTACGCATGCAAAATTTCAGACGCATGTGCTGTCTTAAATTAAGACACGTAAGTGTTTTTTTTTTATATATATAAATGAGCTCAGATAAGTGTCTGAATAATTTCGATATGTCTGAAATTAAGACATATAACATTTTCAGACATATAAATTTTCAGACATTTTACAATTTATGCACTTAAAAATTCAGACATTACAAATTTCAGACACTTAGAAATTCAGACATTTGTATTACTTAACAAATTTTCCATATGGAATCTACTTTAAGCAGCATGCATATCCTGTTTTAACATTTTCTTAAACAAATAAATTTGACATTATTTTATGTAATATAAGTAGTTAACTTATTTAAAATACTTAGACACGGATCTTATTCTGTTAAAAATTAAAAAACAAAGTTAATTTTTATTTAAAATTCTCACATGTAATAAATCAAAAAAATATTAAGATAAACGAAGCATGTAACTTGTAGCTAAGAAAGCGAATTCGTAGCATTTTATGTTTCCCTACACTTCAAAATGTAAAAGAGCATTTTTTTTTTTGTTTCATGTATATAGTTTTTTTTTTTTTTTTTTTTTTTTTTTTTTTTTGCAAATACCAGTTTAAAAAAAAAAAAAAAAAAAAAAAAAAAAATCGTTTAAAATCCATAGGCTACTATTTTTTCATATTTATTACGCATTTTACAAAAAAAAAAAAAACTCTAAACCTCTACACATGAAATTTAAGATAATATGTATTAAGCTTTACTTCTTATGAACAGTTTTATTGCAAAGACATAAAACATCAATTTGTTTTACGGATACTAGAATATATTTCGTTATACAAGGAGAGTACAGCGTGAGCACCGATGGCTTGATTGGGAAAACACTCGACTTTGAATCCATAGGTTGTCAGTTCGATTCTTGCCGGGGGTAACGTGGAATATTATTGTAAAAATTATTAATATATATATTCTATGCTCTAGGAGATTCTAAAATCTACTTCTCACAGGTAAACAGTATAAAATGCATCTTTTTATTTATGAAAAATATTCACTTCAGACAGGATCAAAGATGGCGGAATTTCAGACGTTTCGAGTGTGAAACGGTGTGACTTTTAAGACACTTTTTAGCATCTTAAAATTAAACACCCGTTTCAGACACAATTTTGTCTGAATTTCAGGCACTTGTATTTACAGTGTATACTCGAAATATTAATTTTAAAGTTAAAAATAGGTTCAATTTGAATTTAATTTATATATTTTTGAAAAATCGGAGTTATAATCAAAATTTGAAACAGAAATTCGATAAAGATCCAGCATATCAAATAAAACTATACAGCAATAAGAAAATTAAATAGAAAATAAATTAAGCTGAAAGATGAGAAAGAAAATATTCAAGACAATGAAAAGGAAAATGTCTTTTGCTAGTTTGGTCACTAACTAGCTTTTTAATTCTTTATGTCTATTGCATTATTGGAATGTATGATATATATATTCATACTCGTGTACTTTATCCTGAAAATTTATTCTTGTAACAATCAGATAGCTAGCACGAGTTCGCAAGAATTTCCGTTTGCAAGGAAAATCAAGGAACACTCAATATTGTCACAACTCAAAGGAGAATGCTGCGCACCTTAAAGGTGCTCAACGGTCACTAAATTTTAAAAGCATATAATACCTATCCTCACCGACAGCCCAAACCATGTTATTCTATGGGGAAAATTGTAAATAGAATTACTCATTATGTATTTTTATAAATTTCATTTTCACATTCGGGAAATTGAAAAAAACTATTAAATTGGTACTAATTTTCCAAAATTTATTTTGGAAAACGAGTGCTAAGTATTTATTTACTTTATTTTACAGCTAAAAAATGCGTAAAATTCACTTAGTTAATTTTTCGCATTTAAAATTAAGTACTAATAATTAAGTATTAAAAAATAAAATAAATAATTTTTATAGAAAACAAGTACAAGTTTAACGGTTGTAAATTTTCTGACTGTGAAAACAGCATTTAAAAATAAACAGTTGGGTAATGAGTAATTCTGTAAACAAATTTCGCATAGAATAACATACACATTGGTTGTAGGCGAGGATAAATATTGAACGCTCTTTAATCATGCCGTTAGTTGATGAATTTACTATAAAATGAATGGTATAGATTAATATTACACTAAAACTATACTTTAGCGGGTATGTAGCGATGATCTGGGAATTATGCCCAAGAGTGGTCCATGCCTCTCCTCTTTGGTAGGCAAAGATCGAATTTAGCACTTGACAGTTCAGCACAGATTAAAGAAAATCTGACTTCATCAGACACAACCCTCTCAAGTACTGATTTAAAACACAATCAATGAATACACTGTGGTATCGCAAATTTAGAAACAAGAAATTTGTTTCAGAAGCTGATTTTTTCTATACTAAAATGCCCGAATACAGGCAAAGAAGTTATTATAAAATCCCCGCCAGTTTTGAAGATAATTCATTTTTGACAGAAAATTTCAAGAATGGGGCATAGATTTCGCAAACTACTTATCATTATTATTATTATCAGTTGAATAGAATAAATTTTATCAGCTAAATCAAAGAAATGAATTTGCTAAAAAATAATCAATTGATAAATAAAAATGTTCATTGCATCTTCATTCTCTTTTATCAAAGGAATACAAATAAATATTTCCAAAGACACTAGAAAATCAGATATTCATATGAATTATTTAGCATGCAATATATATATATATATATATATATATATATATATATATATGTATGTATAATAGAATACTTTCAGAAATGGAAAAGATTCAGAAATTTTCTTTTAGACGAAAATAAAATTTACATTCTCATTTTAAGCCATTTCAGAATTCATTAAAAATACTGTTGCAACATATAATAAAGCACTTTGAAGAATACTGCAAAATATTTTATTCAAATAAAATCATCCAGTTACATTTTTTAATAAATTTCTTTAATTATAACTAATTATAATTACAGCATACATAAAGAATTAAAATTGACGTAATTCTAACCTGAATTTAGTACCTCTTCTTTTTAACTTTTTCAAATTCTCAACAATATCCAAATTGCTAGTAATTTATTTCCATCAACAGAAACAACAATTTTTATAATTATCTAAATAGTTATAGCAATACGAATTTCTAAAACTCTTAAAATGATGGCTTTAGATAGTATAATTATAAAACAAGTTTTTTAAAGAATTAACAATTCAGACATTTTAATCTAAGAATTATCACGATAACTCTCCAGACCTGAATTTTGACCATTTTATAATTAAAAAATCTAAGCTTCTGGCAACGGTTGTCCCGTTATTTTCATTAAAATGTTTTTCAGTTATAGGTGCAACATTTAAAATTTAATTAACTCAGAAACTAGTTTTTTTTTTTTTTTTTTTTTTTTTTTTTCCCAACCTCTTGATTATTTTATTTTTTAATTCCTGGCTGATTGTTTGTTTTATTTGTGTTGCTTATTTTTATTAAGTTTTATTTGACACACTTTATTAAATATCTATTTCGCATTTTAATTATAATTGTAATTCTTTACGTTTTAAAAGTTATTTTTAGACTTACTTATGAATTTTATATATATATATTTTTTATACCAACTGTTTAGACTAACTTAGACTTTTAATACTTCTTATAGGACGTTAGAGACAAGTTATATGTATATATATATATATATATTAATTAGTAATGACACATTTCAGGAACATTAATACGGCATATTTTTGTTGTATCTTATTTTTCTTACTTCAGGGTAATATTATTTATTAGAAACTATTTCGACTAGTTTTTGTATTCAACATTAGTTTATTAGTTCCCCATTATACTACAGGTATGGGAAAATTAAGTAATCCTGAAAATTTTCGACCTCCGTTTTATCTGTTTTAAATATTTGACAATTTACACGTGAGGAATCAGAAAATATCAAAATGAGTATAGTGTCCGTCTGTAGTGTGTCTGTTAGTTTGTTAGTCCGTTAGTGTGTTAGTTTGTGTACACGATATCTCACGAACAAATGATCGCAAAGAGGTCGGACTAGTTTTAAAATATTATTTATGATTCTCGCAAGAACCCTATTTATTTGCAACATTCTAATTTAAAAACTTCAGAAGTTATTCGAATTACTTAACATGGGAAATTTTCTTAACATGGGAGAATAGGGCAAAATTTCCCTTAAAAGTCTATGAAAAGAAATATTTTTATCGTAAAGAAGTAAGAACAGCTTTTAAATAACAGTTTTGATGCCAGGAGGAACATAATTAACTATAAACATGCTACTTTGAAAATTTCGCAAATTATTCTAAATTTACGAATTTCTTAACATGGGCAAAATACGGTTTATACGGCAAAATTTCGCATAGACGTCGGTTTCGAAGGATATTTTCATTGGAAAGATGTCGGACTACTTTTTAAATATTATATAAGGTACTGGCATAAACATCGTTGACTGTAAACTTTCCAATTTAAAAATTTCGTAAATCATTGGAAATTTATGATTTACTTAACATGGCAGAATAGGGTAAAATTTCGCATAAACGTCCGTTTTGAGGGATATTTTCATCGTAAAGATGACAAAACACTTTTAAAATATCATTTAGGATACTGGCATGAACATCCCTGACTATGAATTTTTTAATTTAAAAATTTCATAAGTTATTTGGAATTTACGACTTAATTAACATGGCACAATAAGGCAAAATTGAGCATAAATGTTCATTTTGAGGATCATAAATATATCAGACAACTTCAAAATAACATTTATGATACTTGTTTGGACATCATTCACTACAAATATTCTACTAGGAAAATTTCGTATGTTATTCGAAATTTAAGATTTTTCAACATAGCAAAGTTGGGTGATATTCCATATAAATATGCATTTTGGGGATTGTTGCATTGGAAATAGTAGCATGAAAACTAAACTACGAAATTGACACCAATAAAATAAATTAATAGATTAGAATAAGATAAATATTTCGAACTGAATGGTGGGTAGCATATTAGTCGGGGATTTCATTCTGTCACTGTGTCAAGCCTTTAGTCAAATTCATTTCTCTTAATATGAATATAATATGTCATGTACAAGAAATTTATGAGAACATACATATGATGGGGAACTGAGCAGAGTGCACCTATGCCAACTAGTTTTACTCGTATTTTTGAATTATGCTCTTGTTCTAGCTTTTTAATTATTTAAAAATATACATAAGGTATTTATTTATCTTATTATATTAAGGTATCTATGTCATTTATGAATATAACGAAGCATATCAAACGTGGTCCAGAAAAGTACATTCCCATAAAATTTATTGAAAAAACAATTTATTGAAGATAAATATTAGAGCATTCAGTAACACAATTTTCAAAATTTCAGCATTTTATAAAAATTTAAGTTTATGCGATCTAACATGCATCTGTATATATTATACTTCTAAAATTTTTAAGTTGAAGCGAATCAATTTATTACTGCATTGTGCCAAAAATGTAATAGAGTTATATTTTACTAAAAGTAATATACTGAATAAAGTAATAAAATAACTATCACTTAACTCATTAAACTTGATATTTACAAATATCACGTGCTTTGTTCAGGACATATATTTAAGATTTGTTCGGGTCCTAGAGATTTAAGATGGCTATACAAAAATTACGTGATTTTTCTGGAAAAATCACAAAAAGAATGAATGTGTACCGCTACAGTCCCGATTGAAAATATTTTTCCGCTCCAATCTAGACTATTTTGGGTTTATAAACGTACAACCATAGGCAAAACATTTCCCTGCGTTTGGATACAATTCCCTGCGTTTGGATACAATTCCCTGCGTTTGGATACAATTAATTAAAATTTAAAAAATTAAATAAAGAAAGTGAAGAATAACTTTAGAGAAGATTTAAACAATACCACACGTTAAAGACTCGATAAGAAAATGTATATTTCTGACAAGTGAATAAAAATTCTAAAGCTATTGCTCATTGGGACAATATAACTATATATAAAGAAGCAGAGTAATATATTCTGCAGAGTAGAGAAACAAGATACCCCTTAATGCAAGACCTAAACGATTTCAAAGTTAGAGTATCTTTAAAAGAAATTTTCAGGGAAATTTGGTTACTTAGAAGTATTTTTGAATATAAAAAAAAGTCCGTTTATACAGCCTGCGGCATGTCATATTTTGCAAAATAGTGTTGCTCACATCATTTCTTTGTTCGATTGTTTAAAGTTGCAGTGTATTTGCGTAAATAATCAATACATTTGTCAGTGATTATTTATATCCCTTTTTTATTCAGTTATTGAAATAATGTTTAATACGTTCTAAAGAAGTTCTACGTTAAAAACCTTTTTATTTATGTGAGTTTATTATTTATTCTAAATTTGTTTTTCCTTTACTGTTACGACTGTAGTTCAATGCAACATTAACTAAACTATTTTTTTTTTTACATATATATATATTTAACATTGTTAGTCGTTTTATTGTTTCACTAAGATAATTTGGACATGAACAAGATTACAATGATAGTTGACGACGATGTATTCTGAATACATCTTTATAATTTGACTATGATTTATTATAAGAAAACTGTCAAATTGTACACTCAAAATGCTATTTATTTATTGTGGCTATGACTTAATATTACCTTCCTCAGATCTCGACCATTAGATTGTTCATATTCCAATTTATTTAATGTATATTATTATTTCTATTACTTTATAACAAAGGATTTCATCCTTACACCCATCAGCTAAAATATAATGCTTTTATATGATACTTCTGGCAGTATACCATTTTTCCATTTAGGTAAATTGTTCCCAAATGAGCGAAACACGCGATTCTTATGTCCGATAATAAGCATGTTAGTCTTAATAGTAAATTATTATTACGTTTATTAAATGGATATTTTGTATTTCGTATCAATATACATTCATTAAGCATCCTATGAGTGAAGCTTCTCAATTTATAGATTTTGTTTTTATTATAATGGTATTTAATTTTAGTGATATATATATTCATGTTATGATTTTATTTTTTCTTGAAAGTTCAAGTTATGTTATTATTTTTTCTAGAAAATATTTCAAAAATTCAGATTAAATTCTGTCTTTATTTCATTTATTTTATATCAAAATATTTTTTCATGTAGGTTCGTGCTATCATTTGATATTTTGCTAAAAACTTATCAAATACAGAAAACCTACATTTCTTTGCTCAATGCTGTGGGGATAGCACTTGAAAATGTCTTATAACATTTTGAGCTTTTCAGTTCAAATTCAATCTTATTTTGCTTTGGTCCGAAATTCTCAAACTAAAAAGGTTTTTTTCATAAAAAATAGTTCTATTATTTTCCCTTATAATACTATCCTAAAGTAATCTCTCTCTCTCTCTCTCTCTCTCTCTCTCTCTCTCTCTCTCTCTCTCTCTCTCTCTCTCTCTCTGTATATGTATATATATATATATATATGTATATATATTATAATTTAATTATAGCCATTTAAAACATTGGTTAATTTAAACTTTCATATATCTTAAGCTGAGAGATCGCATGCATTAGTTGCATGAATATGGACATTTTTGTACTTTGAAAGACGCAAGTCTTAGTCATATATTAAATAACATAATAAATATAAAGAATTCTGAAGCTATTATAAATAATAATATAATAATATTTGTATTTGTGTGCATGTGTGTGTGAGTTGGTAATAATTTCTTTTCGTAATTTTAGAAATTATCATAGGAAAAAAAGGCTTTAAGTTGAAAAAGAAAATATATTAAAATAATTCAAAAATATATTTCAAGTTACAATGAGAATCGTTATTAAAAAAAAAAAAATAAAAAATAAATAAATAAATAAACTATTGTTTGCAATATAATGCATGTGTGAAATTGAAAGCGCTCTTTTTGTGTTTTTTGCAGAGAAAAAGAGCTTAAACTGAAAACTAAAACCGTAGCTGTTCAGTTCTTATTAATTATTATTTTAAATATATTAATGGATTATTCAAGTGAATGTATTGATTTAAAAATCAGTTAAAGGAAAGTATGTACTATATTTAAAATATCTTTAAAATTTGAACTAGGTGACTTTAACATATTACATTTTTGCACTGTGAAACAGCAGTTTATATGAAAACACAAATTTATATTAAATATGAGGTACTTCGGTTTCTTTTCTTTAAAAACGTAACTCATTCATGGATAGCGTAATTTTATTCAAGCCGTATACATATCATAAACAAAATCGAAATTCTTGACGAGTTTTCTGTCATAGCTAACGGCAATTCAAATATACTCTTCCAAGTCACATACTGGAAAAAGTCTTTTCCGGTATATTACAGCTCTTTGCCATCTTTAAGATGCAGTTTGTTGTCCTCTCGATTTGCTTTAACATAGAAGAAAGATCAGATTTATTTGAACTCCCTTGCATAAGTATCGTAAAACGTCTTTTCCTTGTTGTGACAGTTTGTTTTAATCTCAAGGCTGCAGGTTATGTTTTGAGCAAGATTAGTGTTCTGTTTATGCTTATTTTTGTGACGATTGTGTTCTTCGATTTAGAAGGGATATTATGCATTTAAATGTATTTTTGATTATGGAATAGATATATATAGTACATTTTTTGTCCTATGTAGAATTTGTATTTGAATTGCTTACATGTAGGATGTACCAAAAAGGTAGAATCTCGTTTTAACTCTTTACCAATTAGGGATAAGTGAGCGATGTAAATTGCAAAATTGTTAAAAGAAAAGTGAGAAATAAAATCACGCTAGAAAAACATTCTTTCCAGTAATTTTCAAAAACTACACTATTAAAACTTTTGTACGCATCCTCTAAATTAATTTTGTCAATAATAAAGCTGTTGTCTTTAATGAAACAAAAACCACGTGTTTTTTATATTTTTAATCCAGCGAGTTACACTTTTTAAATTTGTATGATGTGCGTAGGAACTATATACGAAAATAGAAATGTAAATTTAAGATGCATTATAAAATGATAATATGTACGAAAACATTTATATTAAAATCATTCTGGCGATTCGGGATCCACTAGCGTATTTTTAAGATTTTTTTTCCTTATTATGATTGTCGTCTTTTTTTTTTTTTTTTTTTTTTTTTTTGAGAAAATTAAAATAAAAAATAAATATATGCATGAATGTAACTTATTTCCCAGATTTATCATATATATATATATATATGATCTTACATTCTGTCATATTTGTTACAATATATATATATATATATATATATATATATATTAACGATATTCCAACAAAGTAATTCACCTCACATGATATTATTTTTCTTTCACGTAATTGCTATTCAGTCATTTTAAATATTTATGTTAAAATAATTGTTTAAAACTGCATAAATAAATGCATATGATTTCTTTTCAGTATACATTTTTATTCCCAGTATTGTTTTGTTTTTATTACAAATCAGCCAAAATTTTCTTGTACATATCACAATAAAGATTAAAAAAATTTCAGTAATATTCAGTTTCATATTACCGAATTGAGAACATGTAACATGTAGTGCATTTGGATAGTTTTAACAAATAACGAGTTATTTTCATTAGCAATCACTCATTCTATGTACTTTAAAAATAATTCAGGCAATGTTTTGTCATTGTTACACCGATATTCGAATTTGCGTGAAATTTAAGGAGTATTTGTTTATTAAATGATGATGTGATTAAAAGTTACTGGTTCATTACATCCAAGACCTAGTACTAGAAGATGTCGCTTATGCACTGAGGATCTAGATTATAGCACGTTTTTCTAACAACTCACGGATATCTTTTGGTATAATACCTGGAAAACGTATTTGGCATTCAGTCTGTAATTTTTTATGTCAGATTTTCAAAGGACAATCGCGAGTACTTAATATATTTATATAACATCTATATTTTGAATGTATATATATATATATATATATATATATATATATATATAAGATATTCTTAGCTATTGCTATCTTTGAGACAGAAAAACATTCTTTTTGCATATTTGTGTTCTACCAGGCCCTTGATAACGTTAGAATACAAATATGTATTTATCCATTTCCAGTTTATTCCATTTTTATGAGATTTGGTGGTCTTTGTTTTTGATCAAATTAATTGTTTGAATACCGTTAATATTTAATAATCCTTAAATTTCGATGACTGATTATCAATATATATATATATATTATATATATATATATATTATATATATATATATATTATGGTCCCCGACCACGGTTCCGTATAAAATTATATTGAAAACAATATCCGCCTTGTGGTCCGTCTGTCGGACCACTGTCTGTGTGTTTATGAAAGCTTTATTTAAGTGTATTTGGGATTTTCGTTGTCATATTTTATTTGTAAAAATATCTATTGTACATAATCCTCAATTTTTATAGAAGAAACAGATTTTATACGATACGAAAAAATAGCTTTTCATTCGCTCTTTTTTTTTTTTTTTCTGTGAAAGTTAAAAATGTAAAAAGTGCAACTTTTTAAAAAATTACAGACGTATGTTTTTTGCTTGAAATCTTCGTTTCTAACTTATAATATTTTTTTTTTCCATTTACATTGTTTACTTATCTTTTCCGGATAAAAAATTTAAGTGATTTTCAATTTTTTCTTAGGCACCCTGTATAATACATTGTTAATGACAGAAAATAAGTTCTTTTTTTCCTCGGAAACCGACAATATGTCTGTAAAAAAAACACAATAGCAATTTTTGCACATTTTATAAAGCGTCTTTTTTCTTTTAAATCTTTGTGGGGTATGTCTTTTCTCTCTCTGTCTCTCTCTTTTTTAACTATACATCATACACTTCCTTATTCGTATGGGTTAATGTCTCTACTAAAAAAGAAATTAAGAGATAGAATTTGTATTTGGATTACTTTTATTTAATCAGACTTAAAATAACTTTTTTTCTTATAAATTGTAAACTTCAATGTACATCTTCATTGCCCGATTGTACCAAAAATATTGTGAAAAGTGTTATGGAGGATTCATATTGTTTATTGCATCGTGTAACTGCTATTGGTAAACAGTTGACTTTTTACGTGTTTCTTTTGATACTGTATTGCGAACTCGTTTATAAAAATTGCTGGAGTTCCATTTCCTTATCTAATCTAACTTATAAGTGTAAATTTATAATAAAAGTATTCGTTTTTTATTTTATTTTATTTTATTTTAATTTTTATTTATTTTATTTATTTTTTTATTTATTTTATTATTATTATTATTATTTTTTTTTTTTTTTTTTTTTTTTTTTTTTGTAATATTTAAACTTTCTGGAATCTCTCTGTTTATTATCGATTTATTGCTTTCTCCTATACCTATATATAGATAAAGTATTGGATTCGTGAAAATTTTCGAACTCCAGTTTTCGATGGATTTACACGTTTTGGGATGTCCTGCACACTATTCGACTGTTTTTAGAAAATGTCTGTCTGTCTCTCTCTCTCTCTCTCTCTCTCTCTCTCTCTCTCTCTGTGTGTGTGTATCATAAATATTGTGGACGCTGTATCTCACGAACCAATGAACAAAATTTAACCAAACTTGGTATTTAGTTGGACCCTGACATAAACTGGTGCTGATTAGATTTGTGGAACAATTTCTCAACAGTTGGCGCTGTGATCGCTTTTTTTTTTTTTTTTTTTTTTTTAACATGGCAGTATAGGACAAAATTTAATATAAATGTAGATAATGAGAGTTATTTAAATCGTGTGATTGTAAAATTAATATGAATTAGTGATAATAGTAGTAGTTAACTAAGAAAATATTTTGTGCAGGTTGAAGCATCGCTTCCCCCTATGGGGAGTCAATTTTCAATATGGGTATTTTTCGAAAGATCTCGTCAATACCTCTAAAACGAATGGTTGAACTATAGATGTGTGATAATTTAAAACAAAGTTATCGGTTATTTTTTTTCTTTTAACGAAAAAAAACTGAAAAAAAAAATTCTGATTGGCAAAAAATTGACATCTTTCGGCATTTAGTGATAATATAACTATGTCACATAAAAATTGTCTGCATTTATAATGGAAAATAATTTAATAATTTGTATTCAATGAATTTTATGTAAAATTATATAGAAGAAAGTTATGTGGTGGCCACATCATACAAGTTTTTAATTAGAATTTACTTCTTATCAATTAATTTTAACAATAAATTAGTTAAATTGTAAAATCTTTTCCTGTGATAAGACAATTTTTCTTTACTCCCATCCCGTTTCGCCCATGCAATTCTATAATATTGTTACGAAATCACCGACGTTCTTGTGTGAAGAAAGTCGTTCGTAAATAAACTGGCAGTTTCTAGTCGATGAATGTATTTTATTCAACGTAACTTGTTGAAACAGTATAACAAAACTAGGATTTCAATGATTATTCTCAAAATAGTCCAAAAGAACTGTCAATGCAATGAATGTTCTCGAAGTAATCCAATAAAGCTATAGTTCGTATCATAAAAGTCACTATCCAATGAATGTTCTCAAAACAGACAAATATAATTCACTTGTATCACAAAAGTCACTGTTCAATGAATATTCTCGAAACAGTCCGAAAGAACCGTCACTTCTTTCACAAGAGTAAAGACTGCAGCGTAAAATATTCAGTAGAACAGGAATTTCGCTAATTCTCGAGCACAGGTCAATCACTTGAAACACAGTTTAGCAAAGGCAATCCCTCACAGCGGCTCTCTGAACGCACTTTCACTCTCGGTCGTGTATACACTGTTATTTATAGTCTTTGGCGACTGTTTATCGGCGCATTTTTGTGAATTCTGTGCTAAAATCTGATGAAAATCTTCCAAAAATTGGATTCTGTTCATCATATAGCTTAAAAACATCGGGAACTTAAACTACCGGGGCGAAATTTCTGTTAAGAGTGTAACATCTATAGGCTGCCCTAAACAAAATGGAATGAACTTTTTTTTTTTTTTTTTTTTGCATAAAAGCATGTTTTGTGTAGATGGTGGTATAGAAATCATTCATCCTTTTTTTTACACAGCTGCCAAAAGTATTTGAATGTATTGAGGCTATACTTGGAAATTGCTGGAAGTACACTATATTTAATAAGTATTTGGACACTTTCGAAATTAGACGTTTTGTCAAATATCTAGAAAAGTTCTTTAGGATCATCTTGAAACTTTGGTACTATAAAGAACATGTTATACCTCATATAATTCAGTAAAAGTTGTATCCTGAAGAAAAACAGAGGACAAATAAAAAATTAAACAAAAAACAAAATGTTTTGGATCACCCTGTAAAAAGTAACGCTTCAATGCATTTTGGCTGTAGCATGAAGAATTTTCTCATTATCTGTATAATTTTTTATCAGGCTACTACATATATTCATGAATATATAACTTTTTTTTTTTTTTTTTTTTTTTTTTTTTGTAATTGAAAAAAAAAAAAAAAAAAAAAAAATCCACTTTTATAATTATAACACGTAGGGTATTATAACCAGTACAAAGATATTTTTAGGAAATTTGACATACTACATTATGCACAGCATATTGCACTCAGAATGCAGGAATGTTAAATATCTTACGAAATATGAGCATTTTTACTAAATAATTTTTAACTACGCAAGCGCTAGCTTTTAAAAGATTTCATTTGCATAATTTAATATCCAAAAGTATTGATCAACTTATATGAAAACCCCAATCGAATATCGTTTAAATTCAAAAAGGTATGAGTGATAGAAGGAACAGAATTTCAGTTCGTCTCAAAAAAAAAAAAAAAAAAAAAAAAAAAAAAGGAAAGAAAAAAGAAAGATGGTAGGGGTTTTATCAATATTTATTTACAATCAGCGAACACTGTATTATCATTGGGCATTGATTGAATAAAAAATAAAATGTGCATTAAACCCCTAATGAGAGAACTGGTATTCTGTTCATTCTGTTTCTCATAACTTATTTAATTTACACGATATTTTATTGGTATTTTCATATACTTTTGGTTATTAAATTATGTAAATGAAATTTTTTAAAGCTAGTGCATGCGTAGTTAAAAATTGTTTAGTAAAGAGGCTATTCATAAGATATTTAATAAGCATATTTCATAAGATATTTAACATTTTTGCATTCTGATTGCAGTATGTTATGTCTAATGAAGTATGCCAAATTTCCTAAAAGTGGCTTTGCATACTGGGTCTAATAATCTACGTATTATAAATTAAAAAATGGAATTTAGTTTTGCAATTTTTTAAGCTATATTTCCATTAATATATGTGGTAGCCTAATAAAAATTTATACAGAAAATGAGAAAAATCATCATAATCCCATGCTACAGCCAAAACGCATTTAAAGCTTTACTTTTTACGGGTGATCCAAAAGATTTTGATTTTTGTTTAATTTTTTACTGGTCCCCTTTTCCTCTTCAGGACACAACTTTTGCTGAAATGTATGAGGTATAACATGTTCTTTAGACTGCCAAAGTTTCAGGATGATTCCTAAAGAATTTTTTTAGATATTTGGCAAAACGTCTAAATTCGAATGTGTCCAAATACTTATTGGTAGATAGTTTATATTCCATTTCATGCTATGTGTTTTCATATAGAACTAAATTTAAGCACACAATGTGGTGTATGTATAAATTACAAACAATATACAAGGCTACTCAAATAAGTTAAAATTTCTATTAAATGGAATTGATGGAATTGCGTTGCTACATTTTACTATGTCGACGAACACTGCTCCTGAAGTAAAATTAATTTCTCATACCCCTACTGTAAACAAAGTATTTTTTGAAGTTCAGTTTTTCATTCTGGATTTTTTGTATAATATCAATTTTTGAGGTCTCCTAAATGCGATTTTTTTTTCCGGTTGATCTATAACTGTTAAGGAATTTCACATTTTGTATTTTGAAGTTCGTATGAGGTTTTCTCTTGAAAAGCGTGATCAAGATTCGTAAGCTTCAAGGCAAATTAACAAAAGCCTTGAATTATATATATAATTATATATATGTAAATCTAAGCACTATTATTTAACGGGAATTTGAGGAGGGTGGTAGTCCAGAATTATTTGTCAAATAAAACCTATTTTAGATTATTTCTAAAGTATATTGACATTTATTATCTTACCTTATTGATTCTACGTCCTACTCTGCAATCTGTGTTTAGACAATTGAAATGCAGGGTAAGAGAAAATCGTGTGAGTAACACACCAGATTATTTTACAAAAGAATATAAAAACAATTTATCTGATAAACGATTTAGTTCTATTTAAATTTTTATGTATTTTAGATGTAAATATTTATTTGTTTAATATGTAGATAGTTCTAAGTACATATATTTTAGGTGAAAAAGATAAATCACAGAAAATCGATAAAACAAATTATGGTCGTGAGTGAAGATAACGGCTCACTGTTTTAGAAACGAGCTTCAATATTTGAAAAGAAATCACTGGATTTTTTTTCATTAGCTAGAAAAGTATTGAGAGGGTTGGGTAAAGAAAATGCCAAGCCACATTTTAGATAAATTAAATCCAATACAGTAATATTTCGCTTATTATTGTAAATTCTGTTATCCTACCTATTATGAACTTGTAAAGTCACTAGGGGCAGAATATATGATATATTTCGTTTTTGCCTCGGACTTTTTTATTTTATTTTATTTTATTTTATTTTTTTTTTTTTTTTTTTTTTTTTTTGCTGGAAGAATTAATAAATACAAAAAATTAATATATAAAAAAATATCATATTGTTATTCAGAATATCTTATAATATTTCCAAGAAACTGGCAAGAAACTTTATTATATATTTTGATTTGCGTATCTGATCTAACTTTCAAATTAATATATCTCAAAAGGTCACAAATGTGGCTTAGCACTCTTTTGCGTCGACCCTTTATTTTTAAAATAATAACGCATAAGTAACTACTGTAACTATCCAGACGAATATATGACTATTCCATTCATTGTTGAATGCACCCGAAATGTGCCAAAATTAAATTAAATTATACAGTCAAATACAGGTTAATTTCAAAACAAAATTTACTCTCTTAAGACGAAAGAATGAAAATAACTCAACTAAAGTTTGTCTTAACTCATTTCCCTAAAAGAGAAAATTACCCAAAAGAGAAAAAGAGAAAATTTCTTAAAAGAGAAAAAATACTTCAGTTCAGTTAGTTGAATAAGTTAAAAAAAAAAAAAAAAAAAAACAGATTCAAATGTGATTTATTTTAGTTATTACGGACATGTTAGAAATTAACAGCGTAATTTCTTCAACGGAAAACGAATCACGTGCACTCTGTACTGCACGGTGCTTCACTTACCAGCAAATCATGAATTAATAAAATTAACCCAAGTATTGATAATTATCTATAGCTCAAGTTAGTATAAATAAATCAACTATTTTATTCAAATTAAGGCATTTTAACTCAAATCAAATTGTAAAAGGTAATTCATGTTTGAGAAAGTAAATTCATTCATCTATTTTAAGATGGGATATAATTGTATTTGAGGTTATTTTCTAGAAACATCAAATCCTTACATAATTAAATATTTTTCAGTACTTTTTTTTCTTTTTTTTTTTAACGAACTTTGCTATAAGTCTGCAAAACTTTCAATAGCTTTTTAAATGTACACTGTCAAAAAAAAGTCCTGTTTGCTGCCAGAAATTTTCTGTAATTCAGAAAAATACGTTATATCAACGTAATTTTTTCGTTGATAGAACGTATTTTTTCTGAATTACAGAAAATTTCTGGCATCAAACTGCAGCAAACAGGACTTTTTTTTTTTTTTTTTTTTTTTTTTTTTGGCAGTGTAGTGGACCAAAATCTACTAACCCGATGCATTAAAAATTTTCAAAGAAAAGTTACAGATGGAAAACCCTAAATTTCATTTGTAATTTCACCATATGTATTTGGTGCAAATTAATAACAGGGTGGTCGAGTTTATGTGTTAAAAAACTTATATATCGTATTATTTTGCATTATAAGCTCTTTACTAGGTTTTTTTTCCTTTAAATTAGTTAAATGAGCAATACATATTATAATTTTAAAGCATTTGCTGTGTTTTGCCTGACTTAATTAAATTGAGTTTTTAAAACATAAGTTACAATAGAGTGCATATAGAAATTCTTTTTTTTTTTTTTTCTTTAAAGGGCGTTTTTGAAGATATTTGAGTTTTGTTTCATTTTTCCATGCAATTTTTATTTGTTTAGGGTATGCTGACCCTCAACGTAAAACGGCTGTTTATGAGCGCGCTTTTTATTTATTTTTTTTAGTTATGTATTCTGGCTCAGCGCTTGAAAGTGTACGATTTCCACTGATTAAAATAAGAATTATCATAAGTTCATATAAATTCATGTAACCGTAATAACTTCACCTGAAAGGGGCTCTATTAATTTCATTTAAAGGGATTATTTTTGTGAGAGAATTTTAAATTATAAAAGATACACTATAGAAATACAGGACTCGGTGCATGCCCTTTTTCTACTACCACTCTCTTAATAGAAATAATCAATAGTCATTTGCAGTAGTTTTCTTCGATTGAATAATACGAAGATTTTTTAATGAAAATAGCGGTATTCAAAATAAATGACTGTAACGATGCTGAAATAGTTTCCGTTCAGATTTTTCTTTTTTTTTTCAGATCTAAGCTAAATGAAAATATCGAATAATATTAATGAATAAAAATACAAAAGGTTCTAACAAACGTTAAATAGAAAATATGTTTACATAAAAAACATTTAAGAAGCAGTAAAAGGTTTGTTACTTTCTAATCAATAAAAAGCTGTATTAAAGAAATTAGAAACAATGCAGATAAATTTTATACAGTTGAAATTAAAATGGAATTTTTAGAAAACTTTTATCTGAATTAAAAAAGGACTTAAATCTTCAATAAATATTTCAATAGATAAAACTCTTAAATCTTCGAAATTCATTTATTTAGTAGGATGTAACAGAATGCCACTCATATTATAAAAAGATTTATTTTTAAAAATAAAGTGGCTATTTAATGCTTTAAAATAATTTGTCAATGCTATAATATTGTTCATTTGCAACAAAAATGGGGATCTTTGTTTAACACAGTATTTGCGACTCTTAAACATTTATTCTACTTGAAACTTATAAAGCGATATACTTATAAACAAAAAGCTAAGCTTCTTTATTTAAAGAAACTATTCATGAGGTCTTTCAACCTTTACATAGCGTTAGCTCTACATTATAGAAAGTATTACAAGCAATCCATTATTTTATAATGACTAACAAATACTTTGTAGGTGATCATGACAATGAAGTTTCTCCGGAGTTCGTTTTCCGTTAATGCAAATGAACCGGTCGGTGTACTCACGTTTTCAAATTGATGCATTCGACTGTGACATATTCTAAACTAAAGTTTGTGTACAATGCATAAGCAAAGGTTATTTAGACCGACATTCATTGTTCTAAAACGATTGCTGCAGGTGAATTAAATTATAATATTTAAAAGACTTTAAAATAATCATCACATAATTATTTTCAATTTGTTACATAATATTAAAATTTATTTAATGAACCCATCATTTTAATTAACTCTGTTATACGCCTATTATTTACATAATACTAGTCTTCGGTTATAAAAATTATATATTATTTATCATTTATTAAGATTGTTAGAAATGATCTCCTTAAACAAGATATTTTCATTCAGTCTTTTACTCTTAACTATATGTATATATATATAATCCATTTAATAATAATAGAAAAGAATGAGAACGAAGAATTGTCAGTCAAATAAATCACCACAGAAACATACATAGGCCAAACAAAGTAACTAGTTATCTTAAATTGATTTGATTTTTAAGATTAATAATATTACTTACTTTAATTTATTAGACTACAATACCTGATGAAATATAATATAGGACCGCGTATTTTGATGCTGAAGAAAAGAAGGATTACTTTAGGATAGTATTTTAAGGGGAAATAATAGAACTTTTATTAATGAAAAGAACCTTTTTTGTTTTGAGATGAGGTCATGAGATTTTGGACCAAAGCAAAATAAGATTGAATTTTAACTGAAAAGCTCAAAATACTATAAGACGTTTTCAAGTTCCCCATAGCATTGAGCAAAGAAATGTAGGTTTTCTGTCTTTGATAAGCATTTTAACAATATATATATATATATATATATATGTGTGTGTGTGTGTGTGTGTGTGTGTGTGTGTGTAAGTGTAAAATCAACTCTTAGAAAATATTAATTCCTTACTTACTTCAATATTAATTAACCATTTTCAATTAAGTTATTATTTTATTTTTTACAATTTATAAACAGTGTTTCATATTTTCATAGCACCATTTTTCAAGATTTATTATTTTAGCACATTTACAAGGGATTTCGTTATCTATAATTTTCCATTCCTTGTTTTTAATTTTTAGACGGTTAAGAAAAATAACTTAAAAAATACAGAAAAATAATTTATAAATGATGAATTATATTCTTCCTAATCACTTTCCAATTCTATCTTAATTTTTTAAATCCTACGTTGTGGGAATAGTACTAAAAAAATTTTTATATATAAAGTGTAATATTTTTCTTTTAGTCTTGAATAAATTTAAATTTTTGTATTCTTTATAATTTATAATTTTTTATACCATTTTCTTAAACTCTTTCTGAAAAAAGGAAAGAATAACGTAACACAGCGTGATGAATAATATTTGGCACAGAACCTTGCGGCGCGCTTTACTTTTGACTCAGAAATAATAGTTGTCTAACACCCATCTGGTAACGGATTTCTTGTATTTTCTAATAATAATTTTGAAAATAAAGGAGATAATTTTATAGTACGAAATTAATAATACGAAATTTAATGTTATTACAAGAAGTGCTTCAAATGAGATGTTGCTCCAAAAATCACACCATTTATATTTTGTCGCCAATATTAAAAAAAAAAAAAAAAAAGTTTCTTGTTCAATATAATTTTTATCTGAATATTTGTAGCATTGTAAATAAATCGTAAAATTACAGCACGCAATTACATTGCATTTGTACCACTTGATTGTTGTATACACATAGTTTTCTACGGTAATTAAACTTAAAGGCTAGCGAGCTTCGCCCGCTAGCGGGTCAGTATTTTCAAATGAATCACTATAATTAATGAATCACTAGCAGTAACTTTTAGTCCTAAGAAAAGAAATTTAAAAAAAAATCATTTCTGATCGGGTAAAATGTCGTCCCGGGTCCCCACTGCCTTCGGCAGCACAGTCCCGTGCGCGCTGCGCGTGCACAAGTTAAGGGGTACACGCGCTGCACGCGCGTATTCCTTCCCTGACCCTTCGTGCCCCCCCCCCCAAAAAAAAAAATCATTTCTGATCGGGTAAAAACTCACACCGGGTCCCCACTGCCTTCGGCAGAGCAGACCCATGCGCGCTGCGCGCGCACGTGTGAAGGTATACGTGCGCTGCGCGCAAATATTCCTTCTCAAATCAAATTTTCATTCTTAAGAAAAGAAAAAAAAAATCATTTCTCATAGGGTACAAAGTCGGCCCGGGTCCACAATGCCTTCGGCAGCGCAGTCCCGTGCGCGCTGCGCGCGCACAAGTTAAAGAATACACGCGCTGCACGCCCGCATTCCTTCCCTGACACTTCTTGCCCCCTAAAAAAAATCATTTCTGATCGGGTAAAAAATCACACCGGGTCCCCACTGCCTTCGGCTGCGCAGACCCATGCGCGCTGCGCGCGCACGTATTCCTTCTCAAATCAAATTTTTATTCTTAAGAAAAGAAAATTTAAAAAATATATATATCATCGGTTAAAAAGTCGGATCGGGTCCCCACTGCTTTCGGCAGCGCAGTCCCTTCAGAGATGAATATTTCCATTCATTGAATTCAGATAACTCCTTCTTGGTGCGTCGCTTTTTTTTGTTATAGAGTGTAAAACACAGCATCACTTTTAATTAAACTGTTTAAATAAATAAGTTACCTTAGCAACCTACTTGTAACTGTAATAATTAAATTTTAATAATATTATTGTTGTGTTGATAATGCAAAGACAGACAAAGATTAATGTATATATATATATATATATATATATATATATCAGCTATTTCTAGAGTTTTGAAAGATGTTTAAAATAAAACTGAAAACAAATTTCTATTTTTAGAGCGATTAAGCATTACACTGCACCATGACTTTATCTAAGCAATCTAAACTTGGAATACTAGAACGTTTAACAGGTTCATTTTTCTTTTCATAATTATTATTACATAATTGTTATATTTATGCTATTATCACTATGTATTGTTTTACGTAAGGGCATCGTGCCATCGATTTGCTTTCAAATGCATTCAAAGGCTATTTCTTTTATTCAGCTGCTACTCATTAATTGAAGATAACATATGCTACTCACGTTGAAATGCAATGCTTTGAAAAGTTACATATGAATAGTACAGTGAACTATGGCGCATATCAACCTTTAGAAATTAACAAATGAAATACGATGTCATTAGTGCGCGTTTGCAATTTGTATCCATTAGATAGTTATATAAACTTCAACCAAGGAGAAAGAGAATTGTTTTCATCATTCAGCAAATATGTTCTTGAAATAGAAAGACTTTGTTTTACTTTCTAATTAAAGAAACAGGCGCATGTCTTAATGTTGTTTACTAAATAAAAAGAATTTTTTACAAAGTATAATGAAGAGCAAAGTTATGAAAAACAAAATTATATCGTACAGAACATGAAGTTATTTCTTCAAACCATATATGAAGACTTTATTTTTTAGAAACAATAGCCATTTTTTAGAATGATAGAAAAAAAAAGTACAAATTTTCCCTTTTCAAACTGCTGAAGTGTTATGCTGCATGATTGTTAGCAGAATAAGTATAAGTATTGAAATAGTATAGTTGCCAATTCTCCCGATTTGGTTACCAGGTTGACTCACAAGAATATTCTGCCCACTTGTCCCAAATGCAATTTTAGTTCTTCAACAATCTGCTATGTCTTCCCTGATTGCCCTTGCCTTTGTCATTTGTACAGACAGTATTTTTAATTAACATCAACAAATTTGACAAGCCTTTTATGCATGAAACCTCATTATGAAATATTCAATTTTTTAAAAGAAGTTGGTTTCTACAATCTCATTTAACTTATACTATGTTTTATAAATTTTTTATTTTTCCTAATCTTGAATGTATAGATCATCTAGATGGAAGTCTCTATCCAAATGCTTTTTCTGAGTTTTCTTTTTTCTTTTTTCTTTTTTTTTTTTTGCTGTCTTTCCTCTCTCTTTAAAAAAAAAAAAAAAAAAAAAAAAAAAAAAACTTGTTTTGCGTAGTATGTCCCAAAAAATGTCACCAGCCAAGCAGATTTTGGACGAAGACTTGACACCACCGTTTACATTGAATAGCATTATGCATCATTTTTTAAAAACTTATTTTATTGGAAGTTACTACTAAAAAATAGTGGTGTTAATTCCTTTGGAAAGAACGAAGGTGTTAGCAACTACGAAATAGCGATTGTAATGGTCTTAACTAAAGTTTTTCTTTCCTTCTTAAAACCAATCCGTCGTTCCAATCTTTTCCGTCTCCAATCAACAAATCCCATGTAACTCTATAATGAAAAATTTGTTTATAGAATCACCTATTTCTTAATGTTTTTTTTTTTTTTTTTTTTTTTTTTTTTTTTGTCGCATTTTCACACATTCAGAAAATTTACAACCGTGAAATTAGTATTCATTTTCCATAAATTGAATTTTAAAAATTTTAATAATTCCTTTTACATCTAAAAAAATGAGAAAAATGCACTTGGATAATTCTTCGCATTTTTAAACTAAAAAAAAAAAAATGTAGTATTTTCAAAAATCAAATTTTGGAAAATGAGTACTAATATAATGGTAGTGAATTTTTAGAATGTGGAAACGGAAAAAAAAAAAAAAAAAAAAAAAAATTAGGTAATGTGTAATTCTATAAGCAAATTTCCCCATAGAATAACATGAACTTTGACTACCGGCGGCGACAGGGGGAGAGTCCCCTCAACAGAGATCGAAATACTTATTTATATATGCCCAAATTCTTCCAATATCTCACCGAAATAACTCTACTATAATTGAATAAATGAAAAATTTTACCAAATCGGTAACTCATTTTGAATAAAGCATAAAAATTAACTATCCTCGCTTTAATATTCAGAACTCGAGAACTTGAAACGTGACTGGAGTCGCCCAGAAGAAGAAGTAATGTGGTAATGTGTTATCAGGACAAGAGGTGAGACCATAGTTTGACAGCAAGTAGTTTAAAATACGTCAAAACAAGAGAGACCTTGAAATTGCTGAGGGTTTTTTGGAAAGAGAAGAGGTCAGAGATAAATTTTAAGATATACTAAAAGGGAGTTGTATTTTGTGAGGAGGTTGTGTAATCTAAGAACCTGACTACGCCAAAATTATCGTCGGAGTTGTATCCTTTACGGGGATAATTTTAGAATCGTCGTCTGTACTGTTAAAAATTTCAGCAGAAAACTACCGGTAACCATTTATCTTAAGTCTTATGTAAAATTATAGAGAATAATATTATAGTTTCAAAAAATTAAAGAACACGCTTTTATAGAAATGTGAACTAAAAAGCACAAAATATCTATCTTAGTATTAAAATGCAGGGTAAGAGAAAATCGTGTGAGTGACACACCATAATATTTACATACATTTAAATCTTTAATTAAAATAATTTAGAATTAAACAAAAACCATTTTTAAAAAATCTCCCCTGACTGGGCTCGAACGCTAGACCTTTAGGTTCGTAGCGCGGAGCTTTACCTCATAGCCACAGCGTTCACGTAGGAAAAATCTTTTTTTACAATATAGATTTTTTGTTTGCTCCCAGAGCGGTTACAAACATACATACAATCATACATACAGGTGAAGCTAATAAAAGCGTGTTAAAAATAAACGGAGAAGTTAATAAATATATTTTATATACCAATTTTAATGACTAATATTTATTTAAATAATTATTAGGGAGAATATACTTGTGACTTAGAATGCTTTTTCTAAAGTAGAAACATTCATTTAACATTTTTATTGAAAAGTTAAATAATAAAAATTGTTAAAATTAAAGAATAAACATTGAGAATCTAAATTACTTACTTTTAACTAAGTGCTATTTTTAATTTACAGAGACTTTGGATAAATATTTCAGTAAATTTACAGAAATTTTTAACAGTGTGTCTCTCTGTTTGTTATGTCTAAAATTTTTGTTATTAGAAAGAAAGGGAAGAGAAATAGGGAAATGCTGTTAGAAAATACAGTAGAGGCATTAAATAGATATCTCATAACAGAGAATAACTTTTTTACAGATAGATTTATGTGTAAATTAATGACATTCTAACAAGGATTAAAAAGGATTACCTTGAGCAGTTAACAGAGGAAAAATATAATACTATTTTTTACTTTATTATTATAGCTGTTATTATAACACGAAAAAACTTTTAGGCATGAATAACATTGCTGTGCATGAAAATCGGCCCCAACACCATTTTACCTAATTCTTATGTAAAATGATCTCCTGAATCCGAATATGACGCCCATTATGCCTTATCACCCATTATTGTTTGGGGACGTCCTCCAGTTTTTATCACTTTTCGCTAATTTTATGGCTATAAATTTGATTTGTAAGAGGGGAAAGGATTATTTTAACTGTTAAATATCTTCTGAGGAGCTACAGAGGTGAAAAATTCTAAAACAGGAACGTGAAAATTTAGGGAAGGGGAAAATTTAGGAGGGGGGGGGGATTTGTCACTGAAATTGTAAATTACATTTATTATATTTAATCAATTATTATTATTATTTTTATAAATTATGGGTTTTTTTTTTTTTTTTTTTGTTTTTAAGTGTTAAAATAATTCTTTTCCGTTTTTCAAATCAAATTCATGGCCATAAAATTACCGAACAGTGATAAAAATTGGGGGAGATTTTGACGTCCCGAAAAAAGTGGTTGTTGATGGGGCAAAATGGAAGTCATATTCGGATTCAGGAGGTCATTTTACATAAGAATCAGTAGGAATGGTATCAGGGCTCGATCTTTTTTTTTTTTTTTTTTTTTTTTTTTTTTTTCAGCGCAGTTTATTTATAGAAGTCTAATAAATGCAAGTTCTTTTTTATCAACTTTTTGGTTGATTTCTTTAGAAATCGACCTATTGCAATCACTTCGTTTATCTATCTATCTATCTATCCATCCATATCTATCTATCTATAATGAAGATTTTGTCATCACGATAACTCCTGAAATAATACTTAAAATCGAATCAAATTTGGACAACGAACTTATTTTTTAAATATCTTGGAGGAGTTCGTTAACCAAGTTGCTACGCTTTTTTGTTTTCAAGTGGCGACCACTTGAAAATTTTAAATCCACAATGTAAAAAGCGTATTTAAAGCCGAATTTTTTTTAATTTTGATGTAAATATAGACCACATAAGGATCTCAAGCAAGTATATTAATGAACTTTATCCGCCATTTTTAACAAAGTGGCGGATATCTTAAACTAAGCAGAGCCACTTGAAATCAGGCTACCACTTGAAAATTTATAATCACTATAAGTTCCGAAATAATTCTCCAAATCGAACCAAATTTGGACAGCAAATTTATTTGATAAATATCTTGAATGAGTTTGTTAACCAAGTTTCTCCGCTATTTTGTTTTCAACTGCAGGCCACTTGAAAATTTCAAATTCTCAGTGTAAAAAGCGTATTTAAGACCGGATTTGCTTGAATTTTGATGTATACATATTAACAGGGAAGAGAAGCCGCTCACCTCTCTAGGAGCGGTTTCGAGCAATTCTAGCTATGGTAGGCCCCCTCCTCCTGAACATTTTTTTAAAAACTCAAAAAAAAAAAAAAAAAAAAAATGTCAAAGGCCACCAGAAGTCTCTTACGCGACAACCAGCGGCATGCTCTGTGCTTGTAGATGAAGGGTAGACCATTTTGGAAAGATTATACCATATAAGGGTCTTAATCAAGTTTATTAATGAACTTTATCCGCCATTCTTATCAAAGTGGCAGATATTTTAAATTAAGCGGAGCCACTTGAAATCAAGCTACCACTTGAAAATTATAATCATGATAACTTTAAAAATTCTGATTCAATTCAAACCAAAGTTTGACAGTGAACTTATCATATAAATATCTAGAATGAGTTCACTGGACAACTCGCTCCGACTTTTTGTTTCCAAGTTGCGGCCACTTGAAAATGTGCCCTCACGATAACTTTCAAAATACAAGACTGATTCAAACGAAAGTTGGATAGTAAACTTACTGTTTATACATTTTGGATAAATCCGCATGGTAACTTCCTCCGCCATTTTATTTTCAAGTGGCGGACACTTGAATATTTGTCATATTGATAACTTTTGTAATACTGAATCAATTCGTATCAAATCTGGGCAGTGGATTTATCATTTAAATATCTCAGATAAATTCGCTGGGCATCTCACTCTGCTTTTTTTCCAAGTGGTGGCCACTTGAAACCGTTGTGCCCCTTGAAAATTTCTTAACACGATAACTTTTGAAATACTGAATTAGTTTAAAGACAAAGTTGGACAGTGAACATATCATACAAATAACTTGGATGAATTCTCTGGGCAATTTGCTCCACCATTTTGTTTCGAAGTTGCAGCCTTTTAGAGTGCCACTTGAAAATTTGTCATAACAATAACTTTTGAAATACTGCACTGATTCGAACCAAAGTTGGACAGTGAACTTATGCTACAAATATCTTGGAGGAGTTTGTTGGGCTAGTTGCTCTGTCATAATATTTCCAAGTGCGGCGGCCACTTGAAAATTTGTTATTACGATAACTTTTGAAATATTTAATTAATTCGAACGAAAGTTGAAAAATGGATTTGCCATTCAAATATCTAAGATTTCGGTTGGCAAGTTTATCCGCAATATCTGAATTAAAATGAATGGGACAAACATGTGTAGAAAAACAATTGATTACAGTTTCAGAAAACTTGAATGGTTTAATCAAGAGATAGGACCTCACAAATTAAACAAGTCAATAACGCGTTGGTCCACTTCTGGCCCTTATGTACGCTGTTATTCGGCTTGGTATTAATTGATAGAGTTGGCAGATGTGCTCCTGTGAAGTAACGTGCCAAATTCTGACAATTGTTGCGTTAGATTGGCAAAATTCCGAGCTGGTTGTAGGATCCTTTTTAAGATGCTCCAAACGTCCTCAGTGAAAGAGAGATCCGAGGACTGAACTCAACCCCTTTTCACTGAGCCGCCTATTAAAGGTCTTTCAAGTCATTGAAGTACCAGTTGCACGTAGGATCGATGATAATGATGAATTGGTGCTTAGTGTACCGCTTTGCGATTCACTGGTTCTCACTTTCTGCCCTCTCTTTAGGCCGACCGCTTCCTCCCTGACGCTGTGTTCGGCCATGGTTCACTCATTACTGTCAGTATCATCTAATAGTGGTACCGCTCCTATCTAATTGTCAAAAAATTCGCAGATTAGACCAACCGGCTTCTTTGAGCCCAACTACACACCACACTCAAATGCTGACATCTGCGGATGTTGTTTGTGCACTTGTATACGAGGCATAGTTACTGTCTTTCTGAGTGGACGGAATAAAATTCTCGAGGAATTTAAGACCTGGAATCAAAATTTCTCACTTTTAATATTCTGCCAATTGCGCAGTTAAGATGCACTGCAACGTCGCATGCTCATTCGATGGCAGCCAAACTTTAAAATTTTGCATCTTCCATTGAAACCTATATGTATGTCAATTTGTGTCGAGTTTGCATTACTCCTTCTTGGTGCGTCGAATTTTTTGCTATAGAGTATATATTCCACCGTTTTTTTTTTTTTTTTCATGTTTTATGATTCAGATACAGGTTTCTCTGCGTTTCTAAAACTCACTTTTCAAATTAGGTAGAAACTCAATAATAATAATAATAATTATTATTATTATTATTATTATTATTATTAAATCAATCAATAAAAATCACAAAAATAAAAATTTATTAAATTATAACAATTCAATAAAAGGATGCATTATAATTTATCAAAATGAACATATCTATTTTCTTTTCTTTTCTTTTCTTTTTTTTTTTTTTACAAAAGACCATATCAAAATGTAGAAATATTCTTGTCTTGGTCTAACTAAAGACTCTATATTAGGTTATAAGAGACTCTAAGTATAGTTTTCCAGTTCTACCATCAAATTAGGACATTTATTTGACAGCTTTGAGACCTATAGTTACAATAACTTTTTCTCTGGATTGATCCATATTGTTACAGAAATTCACAAAAATAAGTGCACACAATATTTTGTAGACGTAGGACATCACAAACATCCATGCCCGTACGGAGATTCGCACTCGGGACCTGGGGATCCAGAAGGCAATGCCCTACCGACCGAACCACCAGGTCGGCTCCATCTATTTACAAACAAATATACAAAATGTAACAAAGGAAGATAATCCCGATAACAAGGAAGATAATTCCTTACAATTTATGGTTTATTACTCAAAAGAAAAAAAAAATGTGTGTTATAAAGTATAACGTTAAAAATGTGTGTTTAAAATTTTAATTAGCATAATTTTATTTTTCATTAAGTAAAACTTGAGTTTTTCTAATGTAAAACTAAAACAGGGTTTATACATGTTGCAGAGTGTTACAAAAAATAATAAATAAAAATAGAATTAATTAGTTTAAGAGAATAGCCATTTAAAAATGGTATATATGTGACGAATTTTGCCACCCTTGGGGTGAACTGGCGCCTCCATCATTCATAATTGAATCTGCTGTATGTGTAAGAAAATAAACACTGAAACTTTATTGTTCAACTTAACAAATATTTAATTAAAGCTCTTCCAGGAGGGGAGAATGGGGCTACTTCTTAAACGTATAATAAAATATAATAAATATATAACTTCAATACAAGTATAATAAATAACTTGATATTACCCGTATACTTTCAACAACATAACGGCGTGAAGCTTTACTATGTTTCTTTATAATCTGAGCGGCATTCGAGTCTCTCTCCTTTCCTCTCAAAAACTCTCAAAATTCATTGAGTATCATTTTAATCTGCCTTTTATACTTTGTAACATTAATTTGCATTTCGTACGTAACCTGCATTCTGACAAATTTATTCCATTTCTTCTTACCTCCTATATTTCGCGTCCCTTCCGTGGAGGATCAAAATTGTGATGGCATGTCTCCGGACCACCTCTAGGGGTGTGTCCCAGACCGTCGCCAATTTTCCATCTGCGCAGCACTAGTGCGACGTAAAACCCAACCATCCATCCATCCTATATTTCGCAAAATCTGAAACTTTTACTTTAAAATCGTAGAATACCTTCTTAACTAGAGTAATGACTCTCCACCGAACTAAGGTTCCTCGCAACTCCGACTTGCGAACTTCTTACGAAATCTTCCCCTAACCTTATAAATGTTAAATATTGGTATTATTATTATTATTAAATTTATCAGATGTGGTGTAGGTATTGAGATCTGTTGACTGCTCATGGGTCCTAGGACATAGTGGAATGACCTCCGTGGAGGTCGTTTTAACGGGTTCTAGTCCTAGTCCTTATGCAAGTTTCGCAGATGATCATGGAAAAATACCTAATAGCTAGATCGACAAGCGTGATTTTTGTCGACCTAGGATTGAAAACAAGGTGGAACAAGACAGGAAGCACTTCCAGTCTACAAACTTCCAGAGCAGAATCTCTCAGCCACCTGAAATTTATCAGAAACTAGAAATTGTATATATAAATATATATATCAGTAATATGAATTAAAAAAATATATATTTTCAATTCGTATAATGATTTAATTTAATCTAATGGTAATATTATATTTGTAATCTAGTAAGTTAGTTTTAAGTTAATAATTTTATTTTTAAAAAGTAATAAATAGATGACAGTATCTCTTAATGAAAAATCTTCTAATATTCTTTACGGATAAATAATTGTAAAATAATAATATTTATTTAATTAAATTAAAGTATTTCTAGTTAAAATTAAGAAAAAGTAAATTGCTGATACTTTTTATTTTCTCCATGTTTTAATCATCTTGACTGACTTGGATTTAATGTTTACTTGTTAATTGCATTAGTTCACACTTCTTCATTTGTTCCACCCATGTAATTTTGTAAGTACAATATTATTTTTATTTCCGCTTTCATATTTTTGCCGTGGTAGTCATGGCTAGGGCATTAGTTTATAGAAATTTTTTCATTATGCACTCTGATCATTAAAAATCATAATTTGCTTACTCAATTCCTTCCATGCCCCTTAAGACATTGAGAATTCAGCAAACTTTCAGTCCTTTCGTTACGCCTTCTGTATAAATAAAGCAAAGAGTTTGTCGGCGGAACCACATCTGGGCGGACCATTCCTATTTTTGATTGGTCTTGATTTAACTACTTTGGTGATGAAAGTCGGACATTTTTTTAGTAAAAATTGATGCAATTTTTTTTTTTTTTTTTTTTTTTTTTTTTTTTTTAAGGTACTGCATAGATATTATACTTTTTTAAAAGAGCTCTAAAAACAGTTCATTTTTTGTGAGGACACTATATACATGAAGTTATTAGATTTAAAGATATTACGTTGCAAAGTTTCACAACGCGATATCATTCAATTGCTTTTGGTGAAGGTCTTTTTTTTTTAGTAAAAACTGAAGAATTTTTTTAAAAGATACTGCATGGATGTTATACTTTTTTAAAAGAGCTCTAAAACCTGTTCTTTTGTTGTGAAGATACTATATACATCAAGTTATTAGATTTAAAGATATTACGTTACACAGTTTCACAACGCGATATCATTCGATTGCTTTTATCTTAAAATAAGAGTCTAATATTAAACAAAAAACAGTCTAATATTAAAGAATAATGAATAACTTTTTAAAAATTATCAGTTTTGAAGTTTTAAGAGCTTCAATTTTTAAATTACAGCGTACTTATTTCCCATACATATTCCATTAAATTTGTAAACAATTGTTGATTCATTCTTCAGAACCATTCACATAAGGCCATATAGCAATGTTGCAAAACGAGTGCAAAACGGAAGAAATATTTTGTTTAATTTAATTTGTAATATGTTGTTTTGACTTTTAACCTTAAAAGGAATTTTTAACTATGTAACAAAGCCAAAATGTGATATAGAAAATAAATAGTGATACAATTCTTTTGAAGATTCATTTAAATTTAGTGACCAGCGAAGCGGGCGTAACCTACTATTATTCTCATATTTTGGTCTTTTTCAAACGAATGACTGTTTACATTAATTTCGATCTTTTTCTGTTGTTCATTTTGGAAACTTTCTATAAGGTATATACAGTCGGCAGCAAAATTATTCGAGCGCTAGCAATTATTCCTATGTAAAAAGGTTACACACTTAATACTGCTTTGCTAAATAAATCCATGTCGAATCCTGTTCTTAGTCAGTCTAAGAACAGGATTCGACAAGGATTTATTTAACACAACAGTATTAAGTGTACTTTTTTCACATAGGAATTATTGCTAGCACTCGAATAATTTTTCTGCCGACTGTATATATATATATATATATATATATATTAATGTGGATGGAAAAATCAAATTTCGTCTTATCGAAAAACAAATTTCCATCAATAGTCGTGTCACGGCCATCTGAACATTTTTGTTGAACATTATTTTATTTTATTTTTAATTATTGTTATTATTTGATAATAGCTTCATCCTGTGTAAGTAACTAAAATATTCAAATTGTGATTTTTCTTTTTATATTGACCCAATAAATTTGGAAAAGTATTATTATAACAAAATTATTTTTTAAATGTAAATATAAATATATATATATATACATATAATCCTTTTGATAGTAGAAGCAAAGAATGAGAACGAAGAATAGTTAGCCAAACAATTCACCAAAGAGACATACACACGCCAAACAAAGCAACAAGATTTCCCAAATTGATTCATTTATCACGTTCAACAATAGCACTGTGCCAATCCACTGTACAACAATACCTATTGAAAATTGAAATAGGACCGTGTAATTAGACTCTGATGAAAAGAAGGTTGACTCTAGGACAATATTTCAAGGTGAAAAAAGAGAACCCTGTAATGAACAATAATGTCCCATTAAGCGCAGTAAAAACCAAGCAACAGACACAAGATCACCAAAATCACAAAGACCAATAAGAATGAACAAATTCTCTATGTAGGAGAAGCTCAGAAAGGTGAAAAAAAAATCATCAGGGGATGAAATACACATATTTAAAGAAACCAAATTTAATTTTTAACAGCCCGCAAAACAACAAACCAACTCAACCAAATCGCAAGAGAAAAACTCAAACGAAATCGTAATCCAGGGAAAAAAACAACCCAAGAAAGGAAGTAAGGAGGCAAGCGGCAAGACTTGTGACTTGCCTGTGGGATTAAACTAGTTTTACGCCGGCAACACTCCCCCAGCCTGCCAAGACCAGATTAGGAGACACATGGATGAAAAAAAAAAAAAAAAAAAGCAAAACCCCATAGCAAATAAAGAACAATGAAACCATGAAATTTATTGATTGATTACGAACCCATAATAAAAAAGAACCCCGAAATGAATCAAATGAAACAATGACAAATTATTTTCCAGAAAAACAAAAACAGAAAACCCTCCAGAAAAACAAAAACACACCATGAACCTAAAAAATAATAAAACCAAAACACTAAACCCGCAAGAAAAAATCACCCCGAAATGAAAGAGGCAATTTAGACACTATATATATATATATATACTCTTTATATACATACTCTTATATATATATACTCTTTATATATACTCTTATATATATATATATATATATATATATATACACACTTATATATACACTGTATATATTATATATATATATATATATACTTATATATATACTCTTTACATATAGCTTTGCATATATCGCTTAAAATTTGCGACCTTTTTTTTTTGTCAGTTTTAAGTTATTTACAGAAGGTTTAGATTTTTGTGTTATTTTCGAGAAATAAGGAATATTTTTCTTCGAATGTATTTTTAACGTGATAATCAACTCAAATTAATTTTGTGAATAAAAACTAGGGAAGATTACAGGAAAAAAAATGTGTAATTATATCTCACCTTGGGAAAATGATGAATAATACTGCAAGTAAAAATGGTGAGATAATCATAAATTATTTTTTATTTTTCACCTGGCACGGTAGAAATCGTATTTTTAATAATAAACGCTAAATATTATTAGAAATACGTACATTTGTATATATATATATATATTATTTTAATATTATTATTATTATTATTGAACAATAAATATTCAAAACAATGCATTTTTTAAGAGCTTTTTCTACATGTAAAATCTTATATAAAGTTTAAACATTTATCTTGTATTAACTAAAGTACACTGTAATAGAAAAAAAGACTCTTCCTTTTGTTCCTTGACCTTGATTTCCATTTGTTAATTCCCTATTGAAATTGGCAGCGAACTTACTTTTCCAATGAACCGAAACCGTACTTTTTGACCCTCAGACATTGCGTAAAATATTTTCTAGAAAAGAAAATTGCAAAAGAAAGTGAGATTGTTATAGTAAATAAAATAAAATAAATTATCAGCAACATTAGAAATTACTGAGATATCCATAAATATTTAGATATTTTCATTTAATTTGTGAATAAGATGAAAAGTATTCTTAATATTATTTCCATGTAATTAATTGCCCTTATCTTATGATGAAAATTTGTATTATAGTTAAATTTACACTATACTCACCTTTTCATGTTAAAGTTTTTTTTTTTTTTTTTTTTTTTTTTTTTGTCATTTTTCCTGTTATTTTATGCTTTGTTGCCTGTAAAGATATAAAAATGTAAATTTCATTTTGTTTAAATAATAAAAGATTTGTTTTAATGCTTTCTCTAGAGAAACCACAATATTATTTATAATAATGCATTGCTTTAAAGGAACTAATAAAGGCAGAGGTCGTTTCTTCACAAGACTCTAATTCACGTTTTCATTAACAATGTGTTAATACAAAACTAAAAATAACAAAATTTATTTTTTATTAGTATAGAATGAGTTCTACAGTTATTTAATTTAACAGTTTTTTATTTATCTATTTTTCGTTTCATTTTATAGTAATTAAAATGATAATTAAAACATCATTTAACAACGTTATATATACTTTATTTTGCGAGTTTAATGCTTCATCTTTTCAAATGTGTAGTTATTAGTATGAACTTCAATGAATTTAAGTATTGTATTTAGTTTGACAACAATAATTTTCAGTAATAATAATAGGGGAAAATCCGGGTACACACACAAAGTAAAAAAATAAAGTTCAACTAATTCCGAAAAAATGGGGCCAATTTAGGTCATTTTACCTGAAAACAATATTTTTTAAATTTTGGTGCTAAGTTTCATCCTTTTAATAGTACTTATTACTAAAATAGTAAAACTAGCATGAAATTTCTAAAATATTGCTTGCATCTATATTGGCCAGAATTAATCTTAATTTTTAACTGTGCATGTTAAATGTTAAATACTCAGTTGAACACCATAATTTCAACATTTAGCCCATATAAAATATTATAAATCCTATATTATCAATACCTATTCCTGACATTAAATACTACGACTTCATAAACATATCTTTGTGAAATACCCTGTAACAAAACATGCTTAACAAATAATTATTTTAATGTATACATTTTATATATATTACATATACTTATCTATTTATTATTTATTCTAAGTGGCTTTCATTTTAGATACATTTGTTGAAATATTCTGGCCATTCATAGCAGTACGCGAGATATTCACGAACAGCCAACGTTTCATTCTAAAGACCAGTGGCGTATTTAAGGGGGGGGGCTAGGGGCTGAAGACCCCCCCCCCAAAAAAAAAAAAAAAAAAAAAAAACACTGACATTCACAATTGAATATTGCAATTGTAAATTTTTTATTGGTCTAGAATAACACTTTGAAAAATCTTAGCCCCCCCCCCCCAAAGTCAAGTTCTGGATCCGCCACTGCTAAAGACTCATTGAGATTATTTAAATTAGCATGTTTTGTGCTACAGACATCCTCACTAGCTCGTACTACAGTTTGTAGTCAAAAGGATTGAGGACATGACTACAAAAGGACCAGTACTGTACACTGATAAAATTGGGTACAGTTTGAGAAAGTCATGTTTTTAAGATATTGGCTATATGAACAGGGTCCTGTTGAAAGGTTCATGCATTCCCACCGAATAGAGTTTGATACGTTTCTCTGATATGAATGGGTGATTTTGTTACATGTTTTGATGTTTCAATTACGTTTTAGAGTCTAAAACATTATTGGAGAAAACGTTTTCCGATGTTCTGGCGTCTTTTCTAAACTAGTATGTTGTGGCCACCACAAGACTTTCTTCTATATTTTCCTAAATACATATTCAATCAGTAACAATATTTAAAAAAAAAAAAAAAAAAATTACGATTTTTTTTCTAAGTTCTTTTTTTTGTTAAAAGTAATACATATTCAACCAGTAACAATATTTAAAAAAAAAAAAAAAAAATCTAAGTTTTTTTTTTTTTTTGTTGTTAAAAGTAAAAAAAATCGATAACTTTGTTTTAAATTATCGCAGATTTATAGTTCAACCATTCGTTTTAAAGGTATTGACGAGATCTTTCGAAAGATACCCATCTTGAAAATTTCCCCCCTAGGGGGGAAGCGATGCCCCCACATGCACAGAATTTTTTTCCTAGTTGACTATTACTATTATCAATAACTCATATTAATTTTACAATCACAAGTTAAAAATAACTCTCATTATGTACATTTATACGAAATTTTGTCCTATACTGCCATGTTAAAAATTTAGAAAAAATGCGATCACAGCGCCACCTGTTTTGCTATTGATCCCCAAATGTAATCAGCACCAGTTTATGTCGGGGACCAACTAAATACCAAGTTTGGTTAAATTTCGTTAAAAAAAAAAGAAAAAAAAAACGTTTTTTTTTGTTAAAAGTAAAAAAAATCGATAACTTTGTTTTAAATTATCGCAGATTTATAGTTAAACCATTCGTTTTAAAGGTATTGACGACATCTTTCGAAAGATACCCATCTTGAAATTTTACCCCCCCCAGGGGGGGAACCGGTGCCCCCATATGCACAAAATTTTTTTCGTAGTTAACTACTACTATTATCAATAATTCATATTAATTTTACAATCACAAGTTTAAAATAACGCTCATTATGTACATTTATACGACATTTTGTCCTATACTGCCATGTTAAAAGTTTACATAAAATACGATCACAGCGCCATCTGCTGGGCGATTGATCCCAAAATCTAATCAACACCATTCCATGTCAGGGTTGAACTATATACCAAGTTTGGTTCAATTTCATTCATCGGTTCGTGAGATACGGTGAAAAATACGAAATTTTGCGATCACAGCGCCACCTGCTGGACGATTGATCCCCAAATCTAATCAGCACCATGCCCCGTCAGGTTCCAACTATATACCAAGTTTGGTTGAATTTCATTCATTGGTTCGTGAGATACGGTGAAAAATATGAAAATTTCTCTTATACTGCCATGTTAAAAATTTACATAAAATGCGATCACAGCGCCACCTGCTGGGCTATTGATCCCCAAATCTAATCAGCACAATTCCCCGCCAGGGTCTAACTATATACCAAGTTTGGTTGAATTTCATTCATTGGTTCATGAGATACGGTGAAAACACTAAACCACAGACACACACACACAGACAGACAGACAGACATTTTTTAAAAACTATCAATTCGTGTTCAGGACACCCCAAAACGTGTAGATCCGTCAAAAAACGGAGGTCGAAAATTTTCGCGAATCCAATACTTTCTCTATATTACATATAGAAGAAAGTAAAAATTGTAGATTAGTGATAACTTCATAAGAGACACCTCACCAAACCATCAGTGAAGTTAGGAGCCAGTGTCCGGAGAAATGCCCTCTCTGGACCCTGCTGGGAACTGTGAGTATAAAGCTTGTCATTTTGATAGTTGAAAGCTTCCTATATATATATATATATATATAAGTTTTAAAGTAAACTTATTTACACATTTTAATTCATGTCGGCATCTTTCGGTATTTAGAAACATCATCATTAACCATTTATTTCGAATTAATAATTTATGCTCTGCAAAGTTTAAAAACAAGAATATTAATAAACCGATCACAGCCACTGCTAAAATGGGTTTTCCTAAAAACTTTGTATTTTCTATTTTATATCCTTAATCATGTCTCTGTCAGTACAAAAAAAAAAAAAAAAAAAAAGCTGTGTACACTTTTGTGTATATCAACAAAAAAATTATAAAATAATAAAAGATAATAAAAAAGGTGGCGGTTGGGTGGGCAGATGTTTGATTACATAGATGTGGTGGTGTTGTAAGGCTGGATGGTTGGGTGGGTTTGTGAAATTAAATTTAAAAAAAAAAAAAAAAAAAAAAAAAAGTAGAAGGCTTGTTGCATTTGCTTTGTATTACTATGCAAACTTTCTTTTTCCAATAAAATTTCAGTTTCTTACTTTTTGAGTTGTCAACTATATTTAATGTTCTAATTATACTGTTAAACACAATGTGATCAATCGGTGAATTTCATTGTTGCTTCGTGGTATCATTGTTGTTCATCTGCTTTGAAATTTTGCTTTTTTAAATCCATATGGTTCCTGTTCTGGTCGTGGCAGGCTGGGGGTGTGTTGCCGGCGTGAAACTAGTTTAACCCCACAGGCAAGTCACAAGCCTTGCCGCCTGCCTCCTTCTTCCTATCTTGTGTTTCTTGGGTTTTTTTTTTTTTTTTTTCATTAAATTTGATAAGTTTATGGTTTTAAGTTAAGATTTGTTGTGTTACTTTATTGATTCGTTTGTTTTGCAGGCTGTTAATTAATAGATCTGGTTTCTTTACATTAGTGTATTTCATCCACTGATAATTTTTTTCTTTTTCTTTTTTTTTTTAATCTTATTGGTCATTGGTGTTTCAGTGATCTTGTATCTGTTGCTTGCCTTCTACTATGGTTAATAGATCATCTTTATTATATATATATATATATATATATATATTCTGTGAAAAGTCGTGTACTGCTATTGATGAATAATCAGATCGTTTCAAGAAATTGGTCTAAAGCAAAGAAAGCCAGTTTCAATAATGAATATATAATTATAACAAATATATATTATTAACTTATGTGTAATATATTGTAAAAAATATGAAGTAAAGAAATTATTTGACTAGCGTGTTTTATTATGACAATATGCAAATATTATGTTTGTAGCAGTATTTTGGCAGGACTATGTATTTACGTTAATTTTAGTATTCTCACAATTTATTATTTGAAAATATGTTATATGTAATAGATATATAAAAAAAAAATTCTTTAATTCATGCGATACTGTTTGTTTATGGAATTGGATTTAACTAAATAGCTTCCCTAAACAAACCGTGACAAATATCTTTATGTTTTTGTTTATAAGATTTTTCGTGTTTTATATAAACGAATTATGTTATTTTATTTTATTAATATTGGGAAATTAAAACACAGAAAAAGTTGTATATTAAAAGAATGGCGTGAAAAGTAAAAATTGTATGAAATATGAATGTTCACTGCCATTATTATATAGATGTGTAGTTCTTAAATTAGTTAAAATTTAAAAATAGTTAAAATTTAAAAATAGTTAAAATTTTAACAGTCCGTTATCACTTGTAATTATACTTCCTTCGTTACGAAGTCAAGCTGTTGTCGTCATTATGCCGTGGCATTTTATCGTCACTACAGCCTGTATCTTATAGAAATATACGCAGAATTCAAATACCTAAACGTAAGGGCGCTTGAAAAAAAAAATACATATATATATAGAAATGCTTTCCTAAAATTAGGTTAATTCCAAATGCAATTAATATGTGGCTTTCGGTGAATACTAATTATAAGTGAAGTTATGTATTGAGAGATATGGTAATTACAATTATGCTATAAAAACTGAAAAATAGTAATTGCAGTTCCGTTTCAGTTATTAAAAGTTATTTCATATTTAAAAAATCAAAGCATCCTATGATAATTTTTTCTTCATCACAAACCGCATATATGACTTTCTCTCTATTTTTTATTTTTATTTCTATGTTCTTTAAATATTTGGATCAAACAATTATTATTTGCTATGTTACGAGTAAAGAGTGGTATGAGGGCGTAGGGTTTAAGACCAGTGGTTTGCGCTAGGGACTTAAGCCTGTGCGAAATGTCCTCTGTGGAGCTTCTATAAAATTTCCTAGTCCCCATTTATGATAGTTTCGGAGAAAACCACGGAAAACACTGAACATAATCTGGATGCGATACTAGAACCTCTCGTCTACTAGCTCAAAGAACTTTGCAAAAGTTCTTTTTGCGTAAAAGCCCTTATAGGCTTGTAACTCTAACATATTTTTATTTACTTACTAAGATTCATAAGGGGTTTTTCACAGAAAAAAAAAAGAACTTTTTCAGCGTGGTTGAAATAATTGGATCTTCAAATTAAATGTGAAAAACCCCTTATGAAATTTTTACTCTGGAAAATACCTAAGATCTTTCGTTGACAATTTGCTTAATTTTTACTCTATTAAAATGAACTTTTTACAAAATTTTCCCAATATATCTTGCTTTCAACCTATGTAATAAAATTTTTTCTATCTTTCACGCATGCGTCGTAAAAAAAAATTACTGTAAGTGCTCATATCTCAGCGAATATTACACGTGTGAATCTTATGTTTCGGAATAACGTTTTTCAAATGTTTTGTTATTTTTTCTGCAATTTTTTGTAAAATTTTATGGAAATCCGTTCTAGTATTCAACAAAAAACTTACTACTACTACTAATAATAATAATAATAATAATTTTTGAGGAAAAAATTTATTTCTCTCTAAATAATTGTGCAATTCCCACAAAAAATATACAACTCTTGTACATAAGTAGTATGTGCAATAATTTCTGAAAGTTCTAAGTCATTTGTAACTTTTTATGATACAGGGTGATCCAAAGTATTTCACTTTATTTCAATTTGTGGTTTGTCTCCTAATTGCACACTGAACTAAATCGATAGTGGAAAACATGAGATTTTAAATGCTCTTTGCATGCCTGATGTTCCAGGATGTTTCGCCCAGTATTTTTTTAGAAAATCGGAAAATGTGAAAAAACGAAAAAAAAAAAAAAAAAAAAAAAAAAAAAAAAGGTCTAATAATTGTATCACCCATTTCAAACGAACTTCGTAATTATTTTATAATATTTATATGAACATTCATGTTTTTTTTTTTTTTTTTTTTTTTTTTTAAGTAATTGTATTCAATGTGTTGATATCGCAAAGCGACGCTCTAATCATGAGTTAATCCCTTCCTTGATGTTTTTTAAAAGATGAAATATATGAACCAAATGTGCAAAACCGTTTTCTTTTCCTATAATGGCTTAAGTAATTAAAATAGTTATTTTCTTGTATTTCATTTAATATTTGTAATTTTGTGTACAGAGCCAATAATGATATTAAAATTACATATGATAATATAAATTAATGAGAACAGATGGTAGAATTTTAAGAGTAGTATTTTCAAAATAATAAAAATGCTTAAAAAATGAAGAAGAAAAAAATTTAAAAAAAAATTTTTTGATCTTTTGTAAATCTAAATCTTTATTTTTTTATAGATAGTTATTTTTTTATTATTATTATTATTATTATTATTATTTACGTCTATTGTGTATTAAAAACTGAATATATGAGTTTTAACATTGAAATCTGATTATATACATACTACTAACAAATATTATTAAAAAATAGCCTAAAGTAAACATAAATTATATGTTGAATGAAAAAAAAAAACTGTTTATTTTTATTTATTTATTTATTTGAAAGGAAAACGATTAAGTATGTGTTGTTTTCAGTTCGTAAACTTTATTTATTTCTATCTGTAGTTTCGTAATAACCCAAATGAAATATTGGGAAATAATAATAATGATGATTTTCCTTTTCATCGGTGACTTCTTTAAATTATTATTACGTTTTATTTGCACTAAATTTTACAACAATATTTGTTACTGTCAATTTCAAGCAGCCTGACTTTTTTACCATTTACAAAGGAAATGATGATATGAATATTAGATTCTTATTTCTCTTATAGTGATCAACAGAATTGAGTTTAAAAAATATGGAATTATTATTTATACTTTTATGTATCTATTTATATGCATAATATATATGGAGTTTCTAACAATCTAATAGCTGTATTTTTGTATTTTGCATATGTCTTCTCACCTATTATTATAAAGCACTTTGATTATGTTAAATTGTTCACTTTAGATGTACAATTATTAGTGATTATGTTATATATATATATATATATATATACTTATTTATTTATTTATTGAAATTGTATTATATAGAAGTATGTATACTTTTTAAATAAGTTTGCATTGTAAGTGTAAAGTTTATTTCATTATTTTAAGCTATATGTAAATGTTCCATTGATGAATGGATTTATTAGTGAATTAGTTGACTAATTGATTTATTAAATGCTAAAAAGTATATAATTGTAGCCAACCTGGCGCGTCAGAAATTTCTGAAAATAATAATTATTTATAATAGTCATTTTTGTTTCTTTTCTCTTTTTTCTCTTTTAAATATTATCGTAACATTACATGTTCTTATTTTAAACGTTCGTCATCTGCATATGGACCATTCCATGAATGTCAATCCGTCAAAAGGTTTAAAAATTAAATTGTAAAACTCTTTTGCTATTGTTCTAGAATTTAATGTATGGAACTGGGTTATGATATTATAGTACTAGCAAAACTATTCGTGTATTTAATTTTTTTAATTACATTTTTAATTTTGTGACGGGTGTCACATCATATTTCATGGAAAGGTCCTTATGCATAAAATGTGTCATGCGGTGGATAATTCAAAAGCGAAAAGTAGATCAAGACAGAAATCCAAATATTATTGCTTAATTTATGGAAATCTCGCTTTAGTAACTTATTTTATTTTTTGTCTACATTTTGGTATGTAAGAATAAGGAATGCATATATATATATATATATATATATATATATATATATATATATATATATATTATCGACATGAGTATTTCAAAAGGAAATTATTTAAAATAAACTTTTATTACAAAAAATGAAAACTATAATTAATATATACTGTTTTCCTTTATAATTTTTTTGTTGAAATATATATATATATATATGTATATGTATATTTCTGTCTACTTAACTCTCATTTAAAAAATATTTAAAAGAAAGTTTTTTAATATAAGTGAAAACAAAATAATATATATATATATATATATTTATTTAACTCAGACGTTGCAATATGTAAATACAAAAGAAAATAAATGATTTATATTATTTTAACAATTAAGAAAATATTATAATTACTAATTCAAAAAGCATAACTTCAGAAATTCAGTTACATAATTTTTATAGTGTTCTATTTGTTCCCCGAATAAATATCATTTTGTTTTTTGTACAGTGTATTAAAAATTAACATTGAGCATTATATTTAACAAAACTCTAACTCTTTTACATTATACGTTATCATAAGCAGAAATCTAAAGCAAATTTTGTGTTAATAAAAATCTGCTTGCGTTGATAGTTTCTGCGCTCATGGGAACAACATCCATGGATAACAGTTTCTGCTGAAATATAAATCAATATTCAAACTGTATTTGAAGACCAATTTACTTAATTTTTAAAAAGGTCCGAGAAAAACTGATATTTCTTTATATGGAAAAAATTAAAATTAAAAATTAAAAACTGAAATTAAATTTTATTAATACTAACAATAAAATTCACGCATGAAACAAACTAACATTTTTAAGTACATTATTCTTGTTTTAATTAGAGAAATTTGGTTGGGTTAGTGTTTAATTAACTTTTCCATCAGAGCAAAGTTTTAAACTTCGTTGAGAGAAAGAGTGTGTGTGTGTGTGAAGGAGGGGAGGGGGAAATAAGCAAATTCCGGGGAAAATGCATTACTATTCCCATTAATAATGGTAAAATAATATTAATAATAATCGGAGTCTTTGGGAAGGAACAGTTTAGAGCTTTAAAAGGAACGATTCCCAGCTACCCCTCTGCTTATTACTAAGAAAGACTGAAAGAAAAATGAGCCTCTGAGTTCATAATTTAATTTTGAGGATAAAACGTGCGAGTATGGTAGAATCGTAAGGATCTGCTTATCATTATTTTTGTATACTTTTTATTTATTAAAGTCAAAGGAAGTGAGTAAAGTGATGTGCTATTTCACTCAACATTTTCTGATTCTTCATGGAAATTTCACGGCAAAATATTTGCTAATTTATCTATATAGCTATGACAAATTCATTTACTAATGCCTCAACAGTGACCGAGAAGTTCCGCCCTAGAATATTGTAGACGAGTCGTTGGCTTACCCGTTTGTAGTTTTTCGTGATTTTCTCCGAAACTCACATAAATACGCGCTAAGACCCCTTAGAAAGACCCGTCACAGAAGGCACTCAACCCGGGCTTACGACCCTGGTGTAGTAAATCTACTTCAATTCCAAACACCAATATAATTTATTAAAAATTTTGAAATAAGAACAAACTTTTTAAAAGCATAGTAATTCATTCGGTTTAATGTTTTATTAATTTCTTTAAATAAATAAAGAAAGAAACAAAGAAACAAAGAAACAAGAAATAAATTTATGTATAGCATTTACTTATCTATGGATGATTTCTTTTGGTGTTTATACCGTTTGTCATTTACGCATTTCATTTATTTTTGCTTGTTTATGGCAAGGCTCTCAATAATTCGAGCTACTTGAACTGATTAATTCGACGAACTCCTTAAAGGCAATACGCTTAGTTGAATAAAATTTCTTGTCCATATGTAAGTATATTAATATTTATACATTCTATAGCAATGAACTTGACTTAAAAATCCTGACTTGAAACTAAATTCGGAGAAACAGAAAATTACTAACTGTTGCTACCATGAAACGATGACGATACCTGTAATTAACCTAAAGACTAGACCTTAAGGGATCGGGAGCTGGTGCGATGTTTTCTGTCGTGTTATAAGTTCAAGCGACTTCGTCGGATGGTGAAAAGGAAATAAGCGTTGAATATTGGGTAGGTCACGATTTAATTCATGAACTTCAAGAATTCGGGGAACCGGTTCTTTTCGGCGTCTAATACGGAAGGATTTTAATGAATGATGCTCAAAGGAGTTTATGATACAGTTTCTCTTCATTTTTTGGGCGCTGGTTTTAAAACCGCTTTTTGTTGATACTAAGGATCCCGTTGTTTAAAGATAGATTGGAAGTTAAAAAGAGCTGTTATAATCAAATCCCCTTTTTTCCATAAAAAATTAGGAGCGTACTTCTCCAGTTTGGAAAGCAATAAATTAAGACGATACTTCACCTATCGTCGACGAACTGAACTCCATGTTATTCTTTGGAGAAATTTGTTATAAAATTTACTAATTATCTAATTTTTTTTTTTTTTTTTTTTTTTTTGCTGTTGTTGTTTCCCTTCTCACTAAGCTCATTTTTTGTATTTTAAAGCTATAAAACGAAATATTAAAAATTTAAAAATTCCATTTTCGGAAAACATCATGTTCTAAATTTGAAAACAGAATTGGAAAAAAAAAAAAAAAAAAAAAAAAAAAATCATTGGGTATTGCATAATTTTCATAATAAACTCCTCCTTATAATAACATGGGATTTGGCTGCTGGAAGCAATAGGTGAAGCATCCCCTTAAAGGTGTTTTTTAGTAAGGGAGTAGAAAGCTTTTTTATAAACAAACATTTCAATAGTGCCAGAAATTCGTTTTAGTACAGTTGTTACTCAAGAATCGGAGAATTAAAGGCAGAAAGATGTTTCTATGAATGTTTTATGATGCATAACTTCCATTATTGAAAGCAATAAAAATTTTGATTAATGATATTTTTAATTTCCTTACTTATTTATCTAATATTGCTAATGATAAACAGCCCTCGTATTTGGTTTTAAAATTAAGCTTTTTCTTATGTTCATATCTTAAAGAAACAAATTTCCAACAGTCTAGCAGTATCACTAAAAAATATGTCTTTTAAATCAAATAAAAGTCAAGTTTTAAATTTTAAATTTTTTAATTTTTTTAAATAAAAGATATGTTAATTAAAATGTAAGTTTTCTATTAGAATAGTGTGACACTTTCGAATTCTTTATACCTGAATGGCAAAATAGTTACTTATTCTATGGATGCCAAATTACATTCCAATATAAAACGCTAATTACTAAGTTACTAAACATATTGTAAAGTATTTTTATAACTGTGATTGCAAAGATGCATTTTTTTTTTTTTTTTTTTAAATAATGATTACAGTCGTAGTTTTTTTTTTTTTTTTTTTTTGGGGGGGGGGTTGAAATAATAATTTATTTATCACTTTAAGAACTCAGGTTAGAATATAATTATCACAATTTCTTATCTACTTAAAACATCGCAGCAAAAATTACGTGCACAAAAAGAATGTTTTATTAAAGTTCCACAAATATTTTAATAAATGCAAATTTTATTGAAAACACTTTTAAAACATTGTTCAAAGCTTTTAAATAATTCATTTAAAAGATTGCAGGAACATTTTCAATCCTTGTTTAATGCAAGATGTAATTCGTAACTGTCATCACCGGCATGATAAGAAACAATTATTGATGCTTTTGCTTTCAGATTACCTAAGGCAAAAATTTTCTCGCTCATTTTCAGTGCTGTTTCCTCAGTTATATAGTTATGTACACATATTTTATGTTATAAAAAGCGATATAAAATTGCTTCAATCAATACTTCGAAATTTTTACACATGTCTTAAGTTTATTTTATTTTAAAGAAAGATTTGCATGACTTGGTTTCTTGCACTCGCACAACATTTCAATTATTAGTGCTATATTGATTTACAAAACAACGTATATTATCTATATACCCATTTATATAGCTGACAAACCTTTCCTATTTTCGAAGAGACCTTATGTTAGAATTTTAGCAAAGTGAACTTCGCAGAAAATCAATATCAGAGATTTCTATTAAAAAAATAGTGGTATTAAACCTTATTTTGAGAACGTTGCCAGCCGTGCTTTTATATATATGAAAAAGAGTGAATTTTACTTATATTATTTGCACTTTGCCATACAGAGCATTTTAAAATTTAAAATTGTAAAACTCTTGCACGCTTTCCTACTTATATTAGTATATATTGCTCGCAATAGTGAAGAATACCTTTAAGCGTATTTTCCTCTGTTTATTTATGTATTTCATCTCGTCTAAAATTTATGTCTTAAAGAATTTTTTTTTTTTTTTTTTTTTTTTTTAAATATTAACTCATAATAGTTTTGAAATTATTAATTATTTACTATAAAATTGATGCCAATTAAAATATTAAAAAAAAATTTACAAGTTTATTTATTTATTTTTATATAAAGCTAAACACATTTATTTACATATGAATAATAAAAATGAAATTAAACATTACTAGAAATTAAATTTGCCCGAGTTAAAAAATTCTGGTAAAATTGGCATCATAATAGTTTTAAAATTATAAAATCTACCATGCCGATGCCATAAGAAAAATGTTTATCAATTCAGTTTTTCTTCTGTATTTACATTTTTTAAAAATATTCAGAATAAAATTAAGTATTTAGAATAATCTATAAGACAGATGTAGCCTAGACCATACACGGTTGCACCCCATCCAGTTTTTTTTTTTTTTTTTTTTTTTTTTTTTTCAATTTGGTTATTATTATTATTATTTTCCTTTTTTTATTTATTCATTTTTCGATTTCATCAGTTGATTTTCCTGATTTATTTTCTTAAATTCTTTTAAAATTCTGTGTTTTTCCATTTTAGTCGTCTGCGTCCCTTAGCTATACTGCGTACCTTAGTACTATACTAATTATTTTTCCTTCTTTCACAGTAAGTCACGTGATAAAACATAGTTTATTATCGAGATTTTACAATAAAAGTTTTTATCTTTTTTTTCCTTCTTTTAGCCGATACGCTACAATTAAAAAACGTTTCTTAATCAGATCTTACTTTTTCCTAAATGAAGCTATTGTTAGATTATGTGTAATTAAATAAAATATAACATTTTACTTCAACTGTTTTCATTTCAGAACAAATTTTTGTGTGGAGTAGGAAAAATTCTTTTGAAAGGAAAATGACTTCTATTATTTTTAATTTATTTTTTCTGTCGGAATGAAATGGCAATATAGTAGAAAAGATTAAAGTTATAAAATTTTAAATTTAATTAAGTGTCCTAACAATTGAGGTTATATTTTTTTAATATACATAATAATTAATATCATACTTATAAACGTATTTTACTTATAACTTTATTAAAAAAAAAAAAGTGATGGCCGAGAAAGTTAGGCCCCGCTTCTAGGTCTCGCTAATTCATGGTGCAACTCGACAAATGAGGTGTGTGTGTGAGGGGGGGAGGGGTCTGGTAAGCATTTGGATGTGCAAGAGGAACAAGTCTGGTCTTTCTCAGTGGTAGGTTGAAAGATACAGTCTGTATAGAAATGCTGAATTCTGAGCTTCTTCCTTATGGCTCCAAATTAGTAGGAGAAGAGTGAATGTTTTAATAAGACGGAACCTCCATTCAAACCACCAATGAAGTTAAAAACTGATTTGCTGCAAATAATGTGTAGATTTTACCATGGCCATCTAAAAGCCCTGATCTTAACATAGTGAAAAACATGTGTACGATACTTTTCGTCGACTATATGCTGCAAAACAGATTGAATCACTTACTGAGCTTCGAAAACCTATGAATAGCTCATGGGATAATTTTTGCCAAACAGAAATCCAATCTTTGAAGGATTCACTACCAAACAGAATATTCGAAGTCATAAAAGCTAATGGAAAGAGTATTTCTTACAAATAACCTCTTGTATTTTATAGATTGTATTACTGTCCTCCTCCTCCTCCCACGTAAAACAATTCAGCAAAAAAACTGTAAAGGTTTTTTCAGAAAATCTGCAGGTATTTCGGACTTTTCTGCAGGAAACCTGTAGGTATTTCGGGCTTTCTGAAATAAACCTGTATCAAACCTCTAAAAAGCTGTATATTTTCTGAAGAAAACCCACTGTTTTTATTTCCATTCAAAATACCTGTGGAAATATTTAAAATACCTGTAAATTTTATAGAAAGATCAAAATACCTATACCTGCAGTTTGTTGATTTTTTTACTTTTTTTTATATATATATATATATATATACAGAGTTAAAATGATATAAACTATTTATGTTGTCATTTATATCTTATTTTTGAATATCAGGGTAATGAAACTGATATTTTCTTATTAAATGATCTGCAAAATGTTACTCATAAAGATACTTTCATTAAAAATAAAAGATTTTTTTTTTCCTTAAAATATCTAGTGTCCTTCTACTTTTTTTACGTAGTTTATATATATAATGATGTAAAAATTAACAATAGTTCAATTTTTTAAGAATTCATTTAAATATAGCGACCAACAAAGCATGAAAAAACCTACTAGTCAAGCTATTAAAATCCGATTGTATGTATGGTCGGCTATTTCCTCACAAAACGTTGAAACAGAAAGACGCAGAAGGTATCAAAAGATCCGAAATAATCCAAGAATTTCGAGTTCGTTATTTAAATTAAATTATTCCAATTACTTTAAAAAATGCAGAGAGGACTCAAAATGATAATTTGAGCTATTTGGTGTTTATATATATATATATATATATATAAGTATTACTAAAAATTTAATTAGTTGAAAATTTACGTTGTTGTTTCGAACAGTGTAATCATTAAAATAAAGTAAAGCAAAACAATTCTCTAATCCAATTAAAATACCTTTCTAAGTGTTTAATGTCAGGTCAGACTCAATATGAGGACTCCGCGTTACATGAATGTCTTCTTTTTCTTCATCTTCTATGAACAACTAAACATTTGAATTATTAATTTTTACTTGGTGTACTCCACGTGAATGTAACTGTCTCATCCAATGAGTATTTTTTTTTTTTTTAATTCTGTGAATTTTCGTGCTAAATAGTTTTTTCTACTTCTTTCTTCTTCATATTTGACTTCAATTTTTAATGTACGATCTGGGACCCGCTAGTTATTTACTACTATAGCCACTAGCGTAACGAAATCGTACATTAATGCTCAAAAATGAAAAAGGTCTCCCCTGATGAGTTTATTTTATCTTTCTGAGCTACTCCTTCTTAAAATTTGCCTAAAATAGTGTCTTAATTGTTTATTTTCTCATTGTTTCTTTGTATCTTTTATTTCGAGATCAATAAGTAAAAATTAATTGTTGCAACAATTAAACATCAGTCTTCTAAGGTAATTTTAATTTGATGAAACTTTATTCCTATTGGTCTATGTGGTTTCAGTGATCTTGTATCTGTTTCTCGGCTTTCACTATATTTTAAAATATTATTAATATATATATAATAATAACAAATAAGAATTATAACGAACAATAAATAGATGATTAATTTGCCACAACAACCCACGAAAGTATATTCGGTTACTAGTGAACATAAGTAAAATATTTAAATAATTTGACCAGTATTTTTAATTTAAATATGAAAAGGAGAATATATATAGGGCAGGTTGTAACAGTTTTGGAAAATTAAGTATATTTTGAAATGAATTTAGGTTTTTCTGTTTATAATTGCTGTTTTCCATAGCATGCATATTCATCTATCATATTCATAAAAAAAACTTTCGTTAATTTTGCTAATTTTAGCACAAAAAATATTTTTTCAAAATTATTTGCCTGTTACAATTTGCCCCGGATTTGGGGCAAATTGTAACACACGTGGGGCAAATTGAAACGGATGCAAAGGGAACCCTAGCAATAGAAAGGACAATATATCAAAATGTTTTTTGTTATCAATATTTATTAGTTTAATAAAAAAGACAATTAATAACTAATATTAAATTATAACCTTCTTGGTATAGTAACAATGAATTATATCAAATGGATTATAGTAAAATAATGAGAAAAATAAAGATAAAATCAACACAGAAGTCAATCTTAGTCAAAATGTAAATTAATTCAAACAAAGGATATTTTATTCCCTCTCATGCATTTAATGTGTGCGTACATTTTGCAAATTAAGCATTATGCCACAGAGAGCGTTTAGCAGAGCTCGAATTCTCCGCCCTTTTCTCAGGACATTCTCATTGATGAGAAGTTTCTGCTTTTTTTCTGCCATTATTTATATGCAATATTCTCTAATTCGTGATTAAATCGTGATTCTAATTTGCGGTTAAATAATCACGGTACTATAATATAAAAACACAGAAAATATTTCTGTATAAATATAGTATTGGCAAAGAAGCCAAAAATTTTTCATTTCTGAAAATATCCTGAAAATGGGCGGAGACTTTGAGCTCTGGCTGTAGGCATCTCCACAAACGACTCCTCTAACATGTTACAACTTGCCCCAAAATTTTGTTTCAACTTGCCCCATCGTATGATTTTGGACATTTTGTTTATTTATAAAAATATATAACGATTTATTCAAAAAATTAAACATGCATTTTATAACTCAACACACAGACTAAATAAATAGCTATAAACACTTCGTTAAAGTATAAATTAATATACCTTTAATCAAAATTTACAAAATCTTTTTTTTTCCCACTAACTAGCTAAAATGAAGCACGTGTACAGAACCTCTCATTAACCATTTCTGTGGAGCACCGATTGTGCTTACATTATAAAGCGCGTCATAAGAATTATGTTTATAAAAATATTTAATCACAAATGTTACAAACTATTTCGTAAATTGCGTGTTACTTGTTACCCCTGTGACAACTAGCCCCACGCTTCCCTATATATATATATATATATATATATAACAGTAATGCAAATTTTTTGAAAATTTATTCAAATGTAGTAACCAGCAAAGCATGGAAAACCCTGCATTACTCAAGCTATAAAATTTCGATTGTGTGTATGTTCGGCTATCTCCTCATGAACCCCTGAATGCAGAAAGACGTGGTAAGAACCAAAAGATCCTAAATAACCCAAGGATTTCGAGTTCACTACTTAAATTAAATTATCCCAAATATTAAAGACTGTATCAATTTAAAACCCAAAGCGAGTACAAGATAAGTGACACAACGTACTGCTAAAAAAATGTCTGACTAAAGCAGCATCAACTGCCTGAAGCAGTTCGGCGCCAAAATACAACCGGCGGTAGCGGGATAATTTAGAAAAGGCTTAAGTCCAAAATTAATACAATCGGCTGTAAAAAAAATTTGAGCTATTTCGTTTTTTTTTTTTTTTTTAAAAAAAAAAGCTTTAACTTATAAGGTAACATAAAAAATAGTGATTTGTTTTCTTTTTTAAAAATTGTTTTAAATATAGTGACCATTTTGGTAGTTTTATTTTAGTAATAAACACTACTAAAATGGTGAAATTTAACAACAAATATCTAAAAATATTAATTGTAGCAAAAGTAGATTAAGTTAACACCGTTTTATTTGGTCAAACATTGAACTTTATTAAACAGTGTGCGTCTCTCTTATTTTCTTCTTATTATTAAATATTATTGCTTTCGAGCAAAATGCAATGTTTAAGCTCGTTGAAGTTCATGCTAATAACGACATAAAATATGAAATGTAAAACTTAAAAATAAAATAGTATAACATTGCTAAATAATATTTTATTTACTGTATTACTATTTTTTTAATATAAAATGAAACGGAAAAAAAAAATTGAAACAGAAAAAAAAAAAAAAAAAAAAAAAAAAGTTAAATGAAATTCCCCCAGTTGCATTTAAAACATTGATTGTCGTGGAAAATTTTTAAATGATTTACAAATGAATACTTAAAACCATTTTATTAAATAATGTAACGTTATAGAGGACTGCTAAAAAAGAGGCTTACTGTTCAAAACTGTAAAATATCCTGATGAAGATGTGCCATTTTATTTATTTATTTATTTCGTTATTTTTTTATTTACTTATTTGTTTTTATTTTATTTTGCTTTTGGATTCATAAACTCATCTTTAAGTTTATAAAGGCTCAAAAATGAAACATGGGTACAATATTTAAAATAAAGCAATAATTGCATTAAATTATACTGCTATTATTTTAATTCAAAATATTAAGGTGAATAGCAGCAAGTAATGCATTTTAAAATTTAATTATGTTATTTCCTCTCAAAAATAATGAATTCTTACATCTTTCAGTTTTACAAACATGCCAATATTTACTTTAAAAAGTGTATATTTATTTTTAACTTATTTAAATTTCTTCTTAAAAAATGAAAGTCACAACATTAATTATTACTTTTAATACAATAAATTGTTGTTATCATAAAATTATATTAATAAAATATCTAATATTTAAAATTGTTTAGTGTATTTCCTTTAACAACCTAAAAGAACTGAATAGCACTTTAAATTTGTAGCAAAAATTTGACTTTTAAGATTATTTTACAAATGTAATTCATCAATATAACTTATTAGGTCTATTTTGAGCAAACTCAAGAAGCCAGTATTTTGTTGTATTTCTGAAAGAAAAAAAAAAATGTTATGCATAATCAGTTATGACTTACTCAAAGATCTTTAAAGTGGAGTGATGATGTATGTCTTAAGGCCGATTCGTACATAGGTCTGAAGGTTTTTAAGAATTAGAATGACAAATTTAAAGCAGCAAAATAAATTATTATTATTGTTATTATATTATTACTGTTATTGCTATTTATCGCTTTTTTCCTAATAGACCATATAATTATTTTAAATCGATGCTTTATCAGAATGGCCAGCTCTGTTTTCTTTAATCAAAAATAGCACACAAAGAATTCTATTCGAAGTTAAAGAGGGTTTGATTACATGTCTTTATTTATTTTTTTATTAAGTGGCTTGAGCAATAGAAAAAATGAAATATTTTGTAACTTTAGGAAGAATGGTATGTTAGAAAATATACAATTAGTGGAAATTTTTATTATTATTATTTTTCCCCAAACCTGTAATGGGTTTTCATAAATTTCGCTTATCTTTGTATTTTTAATATCCGAGATTATCATTTCGAGTTTTCAATGCACTGTTCTGTCCTTCTTCTAAATTATTAAATAGTAACTAGATAAACCATTCTTTAAAAATAAGAATTTTGAATTTTATTATGGTAGAAAACAAAAACTTCTGCTTGAAAAATCTAGAGTTTGACAGTTTTTAGTGACTTCAAAAATTTATCGATGTGCTCTTAGGAACAGAAGAGCGAGGATTAAAAAAAGAAAGAAAAAACCTGAAAAAGCATCAAAATATAATTTTAAGAAAAATATATTTTCAATTATTACAATGATTTACACGTATGAAACCTAATCCGCTTTAGAGCAATAAATACTATCTAAGATTAATTCCGAATAACACGAATGGTCCATTAACTAAAGCTCTAATCTTAAACCCCACAATGACAGATCATTTTATCTTTATTAGGGAGAATATTTGAAACAATATTAATTGTTTTGAAGCATTTTTCATCGCAATCTTTCAATGTAATTTATACTTGTATAAGTGCTACTTTATAAAGTTCTTGGGGAATTAAAATATGTTAGTTGATATCATTGGCTCCAAATATGTAATTCATTAATATATTATCGAGTATTTTCACAGAGAATTGGGAAACTTTACGCTCGCTTAGCTTTACATTGTAGCAAAGGATTTTTTATACTTATTTGCATCCCATAAATATTTTGTCAAATTTGTCTAGTTATTACAAAGCACTGCCATGCGTATGCGTATTATTTCATTCAGTGATGTGTAAAAGAGGTTTTTTTTTTCTTATAAGTCTATTAAGAATATCAAGCGAATTATTACAAATCTTGTGTAATTTTAAGTTATGTGAGTATTAAAATGAACTTATTTTATATTATTTTCTATTTTGATGAAGTGTTTAAGAAAAAGTATTTTAACAAATACTTCTAATCCTTCTTTCTTATTTTCTTCGGTTTTCAGAAAAATAGTTGGGATATATATAAATTTAACATCTTAAGATTAAAAGATAAAAAATCATATTTAAGTTTTGCATGCTGAATCGTACAGACGTATGGCCTCAGAAATTAAAATATTTGCGATACTTCGATACTTTAAATTACATAGAAAATTTTATCACGTGTTCATTTTATTTATCATTTTGATACGTTCGTTTAAAAACCCTCTGTCTTGTCTATTAACCCTTTGCCGGTCCAATTTAATTTCACTCATCTGGTCAGTGTTGTCAAATTTAGGAACTTTTTTTAAACAATATCCATCACTAAATTTTAACTGTAACAATTGTCTAATTACTTCGGAGGTTATTCGTTCGTTACATATAGCAAATATCATTAATCAAAATTATTGGTGGTAGTTTAATAAAAGGTTCCCTAAATTTGGCAACACTGTTTAGAGCGCTTTAAAGCGTTATGGCCAGCAAAGGGTTGAAGTGAAAAAATATATCAGTTACATTGTTCAAATATGTATAGTGGTTATAACTTATGGGTTCGTTAAAAATTTACATTGAATATTAATTTACTATGTTAAAAGTACATAGTGAGATAACAGACTGAATAAAAGTCTTTTCACATTGAAGAGTGAAAATTTTTTAAATTAATCAAAGTATAAGAAATTATAAAATACAGCAGATTTGAAAACTTTTCTCAATTACGCAAAATATTTTTTAAATTTACAAGAAGAAAAATCGAATAAAATTTTTAATATTGTCCATAAGCGCCTCCAACAATTATACAGAATAAATTATCTAAGCCTTCTTGCGAGAAGTTCTAACGACCTTAATTCATTTTTCTTATCGATTTCTTATTTTCAAGTCTGTAGAGGTTAAGGTTCTTCTCCCGTTGTTCAAAAGCATCCTAAGCGTTTTCAACCTCGTTTAAGTCCGGTAAATAGGCAAGTTATTCCACTGCGTATTATGTATTATTCTTTCCGTATGCAGTTGCTTTTCAACAGACACTGATTTATGAAAACGGGTATTATCATTCATCATTAAAAATGAACTGCCGACTGCATTTAAAAAAATGCTTGTATTAAATGTGATAAAGGTATAAATTCTGCAAACATACATTCTTGTTCTGAAGTAATCTTTGTACGTCCATTGATCTCTGGGGAACTTGGCAAGATTATTTTACCATATTTCTGTAATAAATAGTGCGATACTTATGTTCATTGCATACTATTTTTATTAAATTATATTTAGTATATTTCCTCGTCTAATATGGAATTTCAACCAATTTTTATAATCGTGGTCATGGTGATCTCAAAAACCGTGAAAACGTTAGATTTTGTGCTTAAAATTCAATAATAGATAAATAAGGCTTATTCGACAGTTTTTGATAAACGTTACTGCTTGATTTACATAGTCTTAAAAGTCATCGCTATAACAAGACATTTCTGCTAAAATAAACCAAATTAAATATCTGAACTGAAATTATATAACGTTATCTTCTTGATGTCACTTGCTAGAAATCCTGTTCTGTTGAAGTCGTATACAATAAAAATGTGCACTCTATAAATTTTACACTTGACTGTCTCATAATAAATCCCATTGTCTAAAATGCAATTTACAACTTTACTAATAAATTATGAATATTTTAATTTTCTTTGCGGCATCTCTTGGTCGTGATCATTTAGATGTGGCAACAATTTATTATACATAAAGTCATTTCATACATATTTTTTTGGCAAATTTAACATCTTAACGTAACAAACTCGGTAATATACACTTTTTTATCAAAAAATAATTCGCTTCAAGTTAAACGTCAAAACTGAATTAATGCAGATGAATGTAAAGGATTTGTTAGTTTACATAAGGCTAAATAAATTGGTTTTATTTTATTTCGTCAAAGGCGAATATCCTCAGGCTGTTTCTACTAATGAGCAAGCACATGACAGAAGATTTTTTGTTTTTAAGTTTTGAATATTGGTGCAATTACACTGTAAAAAAATTTTGTATAAGAATACACAACATCATTGAGGGAACTTATTTTCCTCAACATATTGAGGCAGCTTACTTGCCACAACCATGTTGAGAAATGTTACCAGATGTAATTGCGTAACATTCCACTATATGCCTCTGTTACACAGCTATAGCTGATAACATTTCTCTACATGGTTGTGACAAGTAAGCTGCCTCAATAGTCAATATTGAGGCAGCTTACTTGCCACAACTATACAGAGAAATGTTACCAGTTGTAATTACGGAACGTTCCACTGTATGTCTCTGTTACACATCTGTAGCTGATAACATTTCTCAACATGGTTGAGGAAAATAAGTTCCTTCAATAATGTTGCTTATTCTTACACAAAATATTTTACAGTGTAGTCAGTGTATTTGTTGTTTCAAATACATCAGATTTTTTTTTTTTTTTTTTTTTTTTTTTTTTTAACTACACTTACTTCGAAGCATGTTCGAAGATAATGTGAATGTCTGAGAAATATCTTTACATTCTCTAAAATGGTTACTTCAATACTCAAGATGATCTTTATTTAAACTTAATGCTCAGCCTCGTACAAAAAATTAGGGACCTTTAATTTTGAACGACAGTTTATTCAGATACCATGGGTGCCTTATTACATTGCATTTCTGATGCATATCCTCAGAAAATTATACGAACAATAATATTCAGTAACTATATATTAAATTTTGATTTTTATTCTCTGGAATGTTTAAATACCTCTAAACGATTATAATTTAGATTATTTAGTTCGATATTTAAATGGACTGATTTTTTGAAGTGGTATTGATCCTTCTTATTTTCTTTTGTGTCATTATTTCCTTAACATTGACGATAGTGAATTGTATAAGCGTTAAAATTTCAGATTAAGTTCATTAGTTTCGTTGTATATACAGAGCTGCCAACCTAATCCGGCAAATTGTTTGTACCGCCTCTTTTTCTACACCACTAAATTTTTAGAGAATTTGCTTTCTTAATTCATCGTAAATATATTTGAAGAGAATTACTCTAAAAATTAAGTGGTGTAGAAAAAGGGGCGGTATAAACAATTTGCCGGATTAGGTTGGCAGCTCTGTATATATATGCATAACAAATGCAAGAAGAATTCGCGAAATGGAGGAATATACTATCGTTCATGTTACTTAACCCTTTCACTACCACTGGGACATATACGTCCCAAGCAGTACTGCCAGATTGGGGTAATTTTTTATTGAATATCCATCAATAAATTTTAATTGCAACGGTTGTATAATCATTCCGGAAAACATCTAACGAAGAAGTCTTCGAAGTTATTAGGCAATTAAAATTTAGTTGTAGATATCAAATACAAAGAATTCCCTCAATCTGGCAACACTGGTCCCAAGGGCACTTTATATTGGTAGTGAAAGGGTTAAACTCCAATTAGCTAAGTACATAAATTTTTTCCAAATAAATACTCTTACTACATGAAATTCGCAAAATTTCTTTTTTTCTCGAACACTTATGAATTTAAATTATATGATACGGGTAAAATACATCTTTATTGCTATGTAGATGAAATCTAGAAAGGTATACCGCATTATAAGTAATTTCTTACTTCTTTGCGTATACTTTAAAAGCAATTTATGACTTATTATTACTGTAATCTATATGGCCGCGGTTAGCGAATTTGCTTAGTTCAATACATGCGTAAAGTTCTAATTAAATTTGTATAGATGAACAAACAACATGAATATCTTTATTATAATATTAGACGTAATACCAAATAAAAAGTGTAAAAATATTCATTTACACTTTAAAATTTTGAATTTTTTCAGAAATGCTATATGCGGACGCTTGTTTTTTTTTTTTTTTTTTTTTTTTTTTACAGAGTGTCGATTTTTTTTAATCTGGGTAATAAAATATGATAAAATACAAAGAATCTCTAGCAAATTAATTTTTCGAATTAATTTTTAATATATACTTAATATTTATATGTATCTCAAAAGCTTTTGTAACAGCTCATTTTGGTTCTTGAAATACTTATGTCTGAAATGACGAACACATTTTTCTTTGGGCTTCACTTTTGTTCAAAGATACCGAAGGCTTTCATGAGGTACTAAAGATACGGTCAAAGATTATGCTTCTAGAATAGAAAAGGAAGAGAAAATTGAGAAAATATTTCATTCCCTGGATGCTTCCAGGTAAACGTCTCAAGTATTTCAAGCTAGAGAAAAATCATCGGATAAGCACCCATGTGTATAAAAGCCGGCTGAGCCTGGAGCGATAAAACATTTGATTCTTGCGTGGCTCTGAGCATTTACAACACTAAGAAAGTGAAAAAAAGCTTTCATAAGGCAAATTATGGAGATTCACTTGTTGAGCGCTCTTTTTTTTTTTTTTTTTAATGATGAAATGTAATAAAGTCGTGCGGAATGAACGTCACATGACAGGAATTTTGCTTTCATTTTACATTGCTGATGGTGATCATCTAAACAAATATTTTTAAGGAATTATTGAGAGCAATTTTATTTTAACTGAAGATCTTAATTTTTGTTACAGTTTAAAAAGTATTGATTAAGTAACAGAATTATTTTTTTAAAAAAGCATTTAAAAAGACTAATTGCTAAAAGTATGCATATAAATGCGTGTGTATGTGTATGCGTAACACGAAAAATCCAATTTTATAATTAAATATAATTTATTTGTGGTTTATACCTCTTATGGCATTAGCTTTGATTATAATTCTTCTTCTAAATTTAGCCACTTTTAAATTCTTTTTTTAAATTATCTCAATAAATCCGAAAGAATGTTCCTAATTGGGTTATTTTTATATAATTTTATTCTTTGCACCCGTTCAAAAATCACCAAATTCAGTGAAATTTAATGAAAAGGTGAAGAATCAACCTGCTTTATGCATAAAAAGTATTAAAATATTGAACTAATGTAAAAAAAATAACACGTGAAATATAAAATAAGTATAATAACCATAATAAAATTGTAAGACATGATTTAACGAAATTTATATCTTTCGAAGTTGGTAGTAAATGACATGGCTATGAGAGCACTTGAAGTTCCCATTTATTTCTGGCTGTAGTAAAATTTTTCGAAATTCAGAACATTAACGTCTGTTGTTATAACTTAATCAATCTAGTTTTTTAGAAAAGAATATTATATTAAATTTTGTTTGACCTTCCAACTGTAATTCAACGTCTCCAACATAATAAACTATAGGTTTGCTTTTTTTTTTTTTTTTTTAAGAATTTAACTGAAACAAAATCATTATTTTTTCAATCATCTAAAAGACAAGGTCTGTGCTCTTGTTCTTTAGTTTTATGTACTTGAGAGTCAGATTCAATTGAAGAGAAAATCTGCTATCCACATTATTACATTACTACATTACTACTTGTATAAACATCTTCCTTTAAAAGTAGCTACCAATTATTTTCTAAAAAGTAATTTTATTTAAAATATATAACATTCAGTCAATAGTTTCATATATTAAGGACAATAAAATCAGAATAAGGAAAAATACATACCTTCATGGTCAAAATCTAAGTGGCCAATCCAGTCCTACCTATAATTTTTTATTATATTCATGTTTCTGTAGAAAATTATATTTATAATAATAGCTATATACATATTAACTATTATAAACATATGAAAAAAGACTTCAAAAAGCCATAGCTGTTATGAAATGGTGAATATTATTTAGCTAATAATTATTTTGGAGAAAATGGAAAACTTACTTTCTAAACAAGTTTTTGACCGCACTACTCTGGTCAAAAAATGGCTTCTCTAAAATAAATGATTTACTGAGTCTAATAGAACAAGTAACTCTCTGTTTATAGCATTTAAGACGATTTCATGCAAATACTTTTTCATATATTACTGATCTCCATGGCCCATTCAATACCACTTTCCCCTGTAAATACGCATGGAAGCATACACACACACATCTACGTTCGTAATATTATGTCGAGCTTTGCTACAAATAAAAGCAACTTTTAAGACAATCTAGATTTTTATAAAAAGAAATATTCTTTGTTCTTTCTAATTATTTACTTTTACACGTACTTCTCCTTTTACACGTATTTACTCACTAATAGTAAAGAATAAGACACATTTTAAAAAAGCATTAAGAAACAGTATTGGAGTGTTGTTATTTCCATTAGGCATGTGAAAACTTATTGAGACACATTGCTCATGGAATCTTTAAGTGAATCTAGGCTGAGGTCTTGACCAACATATACTCAGAAATTTTGTTCCTGAATTTCACATATACGTTTGAATAGATTCTGAAAATTGTTTGCAAAGTTAAACACAATTGCTTACAGATTGTGATAGTCACTGAATTGTGGCAAAGCAGAATAATGGGGATTATTTTTAAATCAAATTTTGTAAAAATAAACCTAAAGTTTTGATAAGAAGTGTTTCACATCACTAATTTTTTATGATTTGTCAAAATCATTTTAATCTTTAAGAGTAATAATGAATCTAAAATGTAACTTTATGTGGCCTTTTAATATATCTTTCTAAATAATTTAAACACAGTTTTTTAAAGATTTTAAAAACAGTTAATGATTTTATGTAATTACTATGAACATTTTTATAGATAAACCGTAAAAATATGCAAATGTGAAGCTAAAATTTTAAAAATGATATTTTAACATTTTTACTTTTCAAAACATTCTGTTTAGCATTTTTGTAGCACTAAATTTTATTTAAAATAAAACATATTAATAAATTTATATCCTTTAATTTTCTAAATAAAATAATCCCGCTGACATTAAAGCTTTATAATTAATCGCTCTGCTTAAAACACATTTTACCATTTTAACACACATTTTAACATTTTTACTTTTCAAAACATTCTGTTTAGCATTTTTGTAGCACTAAATTTTATTTAAAATAAAACATATTAATAAATTTATATCATTTAATTTTCTAAATAAAATAATCCCGCTGTCATTAAAGCTTTATAATTAATCGCTCTGCTTAAAACACATTTTACCTATATTATTAGATCCAAAATCATACGTTTTGTTTCGTGTTTATAAACTTTCATAAGAGGTTAAAAGTGCACATTAATACTTCAAGCAGAAATAAACAAATTTTTGCTTCTAACATTTCAATATATTTTTCCATGTTAAAAGCATTCAAAAATAAAATTTCCACCGCCAAAACATACCAAACAATCAAAAAGTACACCCGAACATTTTCTTGTATCAGAATGAATTTTCTTAAAGTATGGGCATTCAGGACCTGGCTAACTACACTTGGGATTCTCTTTCAGAAATTCACTTAGGAGCCTTTGGGCCATTTCTCCGATCTCAATTTGTACTCATTTAATAGAAAATGTCAAGAATGTTTTACGACGATTGAGCCCCTTTAAATGTACAGGCTGTTCGCACATTTTTTAGACGATTTTATTTCGCAGTAAGAAAAAATCGTTTGCATGGAAAATTATATTTTCACAACAGTTATATTTTTGGAAGTTTTATTTATCTTCTGATATTTAGAATTCTTGTTTAGATGCAAAAATGCGCTTTTAAAATGGCAGTGTATGGAAGGATAGGTTTCCACTCTTTCCAAAGATAGTTTTTAGTGAAATCGTTATGAAAAGCATTTATCAGGAGAAAAATGGAAAAATGTTGCAACAACAGATGAATCTTGGATCTATTTAAGTGGTTGCAATAAAAAAAGGTCAATTTATTATCACAAAAGTGGAGAAAAAAAAAATTGCTACATGGCTCAAAGCATCAAAAGAGAGTTTTTCTAAAGGATTTATGATTGCCACTGGTTTTTTCATACAAGCGCAAAATAAAAACAAAAAAAAATGTGACAAAAATGTCAAAATCAACTCTAAATACTCTCAAGAACATATTTTAATTCCAATTTTTAAAAATGAAAATCCAGATCTTTATCCACAATGCTATCAATCCGTTGAACTGTATCAAGACAAAACAAGCAGCCACATATCGCAATCCGCAATTGCTTTTCTAGAAAAAAAATGGAACAAAAAACGGGAATTAAAACCATACCCTTCACTGACATTCCTGCTAAATCTTCTGATGTATCACTGTTGGATTTTTGTGTTTTTCGACTCTTAAAATCAACATTATTCAAACACCGACCTACAACGCTTTGTGGACTCTGGAAAGCCGTTCAAGAGGAGTAGAAAAATATACCTCTTCCGATATTATAAAAAGCATTATTATCGTAGAAATTATGATGTAGAATGTTAGTTAAGAACAAGGGCTATCAAACTGAACAAACAAAACGCGAAATATGAGAGAAATTGCTTCAGTACACTCCATCAAAATCGTCTAAAGAATGTGCGAACAGCCTCTGTAGAAATCAGAACCGAACTTCCTGTTTCACCTTTCGATAGCTCCTGATTGCCTCATAAAGAAAACAATTACCAAGATCCCGTTAATTTCAAAATTTAAACTTTACGAACTGAATAGTGCGAATTTTTCACGGAGTTACGAAGTTATTTTCATTACATATTTCATAAAACTGAAACAATATTCCTATTTGTAGTTTTTAATTGTATGACTTAACACTTGTTATGAAATTAAATGAAAGTGAACACACTTTGTGCTGAATATTAAAAGCGAAATCAGCTTTTCTTTTCCTTTTTTTTTTTTTTTTTTTAACTTGTTATTAAAAATGTAATTTCTATATTTATTATGTTATTTATAAAAAATTTTCATTTTTTTTTTTTTTTTTTTCAGATATTATCCTGCGTGATTTAAAAAAGGGAACATTAAGAGGCTAAAGATATTTTTTATAGAGTTCTTCCAATCGCTAAAACCTTCTATATTAAAAAGGTTTTTATAGGAAATACTTAAATATTTTTCTTTAAATACATTTTTACTTTCTTAATATTTTATTTCGTTTGTTAATGACAACTTTATTCAGATATTGAAAAGAAAATTTCTTTGGTGAATTTCTTACCGTCTCCCAAAAATGTAGGTTATAATTTATTAATTCAGTTTTATAGTAAGTTTTCCAACAATATGAAATTTCTTTAACACATTTTTATTGTTCAAACTGATGCCATGCAACTCATTTATTTAATAGCGTGGTTTTTATTGGGAGTAAATCGGATTGAAGGAGAGGCCGTAGGTCATGTAACTCGCGATTACTTTGGGGATATCTTTAGCCTCCAAGACTGTCAACCTGGATCATGTGAGAAAGATGGTCGAAGAGCAGCAGAAATCCCTGGAGAGAAATGTCGCTGTCAATGTGCACCATCACATTACACCTTTCGAGAAGATATGAAGCAATGCATAAAAGATGTTGGAGGTAATTTCTCTTTACTTTAAATTATTCATTTCCATTTTCATTGAAATTATCTCGTAAAATTATTCATTATTGTAAATATAAATATCTTGATTCAATTTTATTAAAATAAAAGTAACTGAAATATAAAATGAAAGGATATAAAGGGAAACATATAAAATGAAAGGATTTTTACCACTTTATTTCTATTTTTTGGGAGCTCAGACTTTTACCGAATTCAGCTACTTATTTAAGACGTATTAAAATACGTTAGTTCTGAGATTGCTAATTGATTAACCTTCCGATGACAAGATAAAAATTTGAAACATGAAAGATCATGTGTGATCATTCAATGGTCCTGGTATTACAAAAACAGGTGTTTATAAAACACGGTAAATTATTATATTAAACGTAAAACTTCTCTTTATAATCATGCAATAATAATAATAATAAAAATAATAAAATACTTTATATAAATATAATTCATGCATATATATATATATTCATGGGGAAGCAATAACTTTAGAATTCGTAATAAAACAGCGTAAAACTCAGCTATAAAAATACTAAAATCTTACTTTTTTTTTTTTTTTTTTACTTTCTCTTACCCATCTATTTTGGGGGTTCAAATTTTCGAAATTGAATTTTTGTTATATGTACACGTTTTGAGGTTACCCTGTATCCGTAAATCATGTTTTTAGCGGTTGGTATGTGTGTTTAGAATTACTTGTCAATTATTTAGAATTATTTGCCACAGAATTATTTGTGAAATAAAGCTGTTCCGAAGCCTAAGTTAAATTGTTTTAACATAGGTTTACATAAAAGTACTCGTTATCTTACCCCTTAATCTTCAATCTGTATTTATAATATTAAATTTCAGGGTAAGAAGAAGTCGTGTGAGTGACACACCAGATTATTTTAGTTAGTATTGTGGCCGAGAGGTGCTTTTAATGCAGTTTTGTAACATTAATGACTGGGTGGGATCATTCAGTGACCCAGCATCTCAAGATGTAATTTTTTTTATTCAATTATCTTTTTCGTGAAAGAAGCGATAACTTCAGAATTCATAATTAAATAGTGTAAAGCACAGTTATAATAATACTGAAAGCACTACGTTTTATTACTGTTATTATATTAGGCAGAAACTTGCTTTAGGTTCATTTTTATGGTCCCACTAGGTCATCAGAAGGTTAAATTGGTCTCATTTGACACAAAGCGTAATATTGCTATGTATATAGCCAAATTGTTTTTATCAGTCTATCAAAATATTATGTCTTTTAAATTTCCTCTTAAACATAACTGTAATAATTTGATTAAGTAATTTAAATTGAACGCTTTTTTTTTTCTGTTAAATTGTAAGTTTTTTAAATCGTCCCTGCCACTACTTATTTATCATTAATGACTCCTTTAATAATAATATACTTCCCATATGATACCTCTCTTCCAGCGACCGAGAGGTTCTGCTTTTAAACAGCCAGTAGAGAGCTGCTCGGTTCGAACCTAGGTTGCGCTCGTCCATGTACGGAATTTTCCATGGATTACACGAAAACGCGTGTGAATACTCCAGGAATTCCTAGAAAGACTTTTGGAAGGCCTTACATCTAGACCTATATCTCTCTGATGTTTATTCGAGGACTTAGGCCTGTGTGGTAAACCTAGGCATAGGCCCTAGCGTTATCGGATTCACCCCACCATACTCACACGATATTTTCTTAGAGGTGGTGAAATTTAAAAAGATCTTTGGTGTTTTGGGAGTATCGCCGATGACTGCACTGTGGTCCTAGGCCTGAGGGGCAGTGCCTCCATGGGGATCTTTCTAAGGAATCCTAGTCCGTATTTACGCAGGTTTCTCGGAAAACCATGGAAAATTCCGAAAGACCAGTCCGACTTGCGCGATCTGGGATCGAACCTGGCACCTCACGTCTACCAACTTTGAGCGCAAAACCGCTCGGCCGCTGGTGGGCTGAAATTTAAAAAGACAATACTCTATTAAATTCAATTAATTCAAATACAAGACTTTTTTTAGAAGCAATGTAATGATTTTGCTGAGTAAGAAAGCAATCATTTAAAAAACAGCAAGCGAATTAGGCAGTCATTCAACTGCACTTATAGATAAAGATTATTTAACAGTTTTATTAGACACTTCAGCAAGGCTGAAAAGGCTTTTTTTTTTATGTGTATGTGTTGTTGTTGTTGCTGCTGTTACTAAAGCCAGAAATAGTTATTATTATTATTATTAACTGGTCAAACGAAATCTATTTAATTTAAATACTTCTATTGTATTCTATTGAATTTATTATTTTCTAGATAAGTATTGCAATGAGTGTAGAATATTAGTTTAAAAAATCACAATTTTACTGCAGAATTTTTAAAGTAATAGTTGTGTATGATGATATGTTTTCAATCTAACATTCAGTTCATTTTGGCAGTCAATTTTGTTTTTTTTCTACATTTCACTAGCTGAAGAGTCATGCCTGACCCAAAATTATTTATGCATGTGTTGCTCATTTATGGTGTGTTCTTACAACGTAAAAATTATTTATATGCGTAATAATCAATTCTCATCAGACAAGAAAAAAAAAAAAAGAGAGAGAGAGAGAATGAATGCAGCGGGAAGTATCAAAGCAATGATAAAGGATCGTGCTTGATGAGTTTGAAAATTGTTACGTTTTATTGCAATTTATGGCATTTCCTTACAAAGTCTCATTCTTCATTTTCAAATCTGTTGAAGATATTTTAATTATTGCATAAAAGTACCACGGGGATTTTTCATGCATATTATTTCTTACAACTTACCTTTAACTACTTTTTTTTTTTTTTTTTTTATCACGCACAAATCTAGAAGATATTGAAAGGTATGAGCTTTATTTATTTTAGATTATGAGAAAAATAAATCATTAGCGATATTTTGCTCTGCTTAGTCATACCCATAATTAAAATACAATTCACCAAAAGTAAATTTCAAATTAAATATAATGGAATGTGCTATTCAAAATCAACTCGGCCTTTGTGACTAAGAAGATTTTACCAAGGAAGGACAAATTTATATTTCACCGGTTACGTTGTTAATCTATAAAAGTAAAGATTATGCATCGTCAAAATCTATTCCATTTTGAATATTTCTCAAATTTTTCTTATAATTTCTTTTTAATATCTAAAAAATAGAAAATAGAAAAATTTAAGGAAAGAAAAGTAATGTTATAATTAGGGTAGCTGTACTTCTAGTGGACAATTTAAGGATATTTTTTATTATTTGTGTGTACTGTTTTCAGTTTTAAAGGCTGCAGCGATAATCAAGTTCGATACCTCAATTAACTTTTTCTGTACAGTCTGTACTACGAAAAATGCAAAATGAATCATTTTTATACTCCAAATAGCTAATTTACAGAGAGCTTAAAAAAGAGTGGTGGGCACCTTTTTTGTTCAAATAGTGGATACATTTAAATTACATTCAGAAAAGAATATTATATTCAGACTAATTATATTCTTAAAAGACAAAGTGAAATATGAACTTATTGAAAATGTGTATTTAGTTAGCAAAAAGTATTTTCTATTTCCTTAATGGGTTAAAAGAAAGAAAAAATCAATAAACTTGTACCATAAATGGAAAACATGTTATCTCTAAAAACGTCGCACTAGTACTGCGCAATGGGTAATTGGCGACGGTCTGGGACGAACCGGGACGAACCTAGGATGATCCGGAGACATGTCGTCACAATTTTGATCCTACGCGAAGGGGATGGCTTCCCCGCTTCGGTGACCCCCAGAGGTATAATTTGAATGAGAACATGAAGGATATTGCGGCCACGACGGATGTTACGTACACCAGCCACCATTAATGTACACGACGGTCTTTGGCAGGCTTGAGTATTGAACCCCTTCCAATTGCGAGCTCAGTGCTCTACCGATTGGGCTACCGCGACCCTTAATAATTTGTAATATTATGTATCAAAACATTCCGTAGTATAAATAAATATAGTTTTTATATGTGTGTTCTCATTCACACTGTATTTTTAATTTCCTATTTCATTTGTTTTATAATTTCATACATCTATATAAGAAAAGACGATTATGCTAAAAAGCATAACTATATATGCATATATATATTAATATAAATAGATATAAAAGAAATTATTTATATTTATATTCTATTTTTTTTTTTCTGATAACTTCGTGCTAATTTTTATATTAAATTTAAATAATTGTACTTCTTCTAACAATTTTATTTTTTCTAATTACAGTTTAAATTCTGCCTTTCAGTTCCTAGATGCTTTAATTCAAATCCCTTCTAATTGTATTATGATATCATTAGATGTTGTATCTCTTTTTACTTCTATTCCTATATTATTTGCATGTGATTCAAGATATTTATCCTAATTTCAATGTTGACTCTAATTTAAATTTAAATACTGTACTTGATCTCACCACTTTTTGTTTATCGTCTAATTGTTTTCTTTTTAATGATTCTTACTATCGTCAAATTAACGGAACTGCTATGGGAGCCCCTATATCAGTCGTTATAGCCGAAATGGTAATGCAACACTTAGAAAACAAAATTAATTCCCAGTTACATGATAAAAAAAAATTCTGGAAAAGGTATGTGGATGATATTTTTATAATTACTAAGCAACATCATATTAACGATATTTTAGATTTTGCTAACTCTTTTTGTCCTGCTATCCAGTTTACACATGAAATTGAAATTGATTGAACTACCCTTTCTTGACATCCTTATAATGCATAAAACTATCAATAATTTTTTACATTTTTCAACTTCAGTATATAGAAAACCCACCTTCTCTAGTTCTGCTAATCCGTTATCACATAAACTTACTGTTATTCGTACTCTTTTACATCGTGCAAAGCATTATTGTAGTAACTCCGAATTATTAAATATTGAACTATCCAAAACTTTTCTGATTTAAAAAATAATTATTACCCCCCTCGTTTTATTAAAAGAATTTATCAAGAAGAGTTCTGTTTTTCATATAAATCAGTTTATCCTAAAGTTAAAAATACCACTCACCGTACTATTATCCCTTATTATAAAGGTATTTCCGAAAATATCTCTAATTTGCTTAGAACAGTTAATATTTCAACTAGCTTTAAACCTCAACTCCGTATTAGTAACTTTCAAACTTTAAACCCTCTGTTCCCCCAATTAAACGTTTAGGTGTAGTCTATAGTATCCCCTGTAAAAATTGTGATTCTACATATATCGGTGAAATTGGCAGAACAGGTGAAATTAACATAAAGGAACATAAACGCTCATATAAAACAGGTAATTTAAGATCGAAACTCGTAATCCATTCTCTCAATAGTTATCATATTCCTGATTTTGTAAAATTTTAGCTTCTAATGTTAATATATATGAATCCCGAATTTTCTAGAGGGTGCTTTTACTAAATTGCAACTTCTTACCTTGAACGAGGCTAAAGAAATAAATAAAGCTCCTGAATATATAATCTTGTTCTGATGTGTTATGAATTTTTTGTAAATGTTGTGCTTTGTATGTTTGATACTGAGGAGGGCTAGTGTTCTAGCCGAAACGTCTGTCGTGTATTTTAATGTATTTAATTTAAATGTATTTTAAAGTTTTAAAAATTTTTCTATTCTTTATCTCATTTTAAATGTTACTTTGTTTTTAATATATTAATGAGATGTATAAATTATGTTTAATTTTATTAAATTAAATAATTGTATTGTTTAAATATTCACGCTATAGTAAATTTTTATACAACATTTTTTTTAATAATTGAATATTTACTTAACGGTGTATTACACTGTTTCATAATTTTTATGCACTTTATTAACAACATCTACACTAAATATTACTCTGTACTATCTACCAATAAGTATTTGGACACTTTCGAATTCAGACGTTTTGTCAAAATTCTAAAAAATTCTGTAAGAATTATCTTTAAACTTTGGGAATATAAATAACATCTTATACCTCATATAATTCAGCAAAAGTTTTGTCCTGAAGAGGAAAAGGAGACTAGTAAAAAATAAACCAAAATCAAAATGTTTTGGATCACCTTGTAAAAAGTAATACTTGTAATGCATTTTTGCTGCAGCATGTGATTATGAGAATTCTTCTAACGCATAATTTTTATGAGGCTACCCCATATATTCATGGAGATATAACGGTTTATTTAAAAAATTGCAAAAAAAAGTACCACTTTTTAAAATTATAACACGTAGGGTATTAGACCCAGTGCAAAGCCATTTTTAGGAAACTTGGGGCACAACATTAAACACAGCATACTGCGATGACAATACAAAACTGTTAAATATCTTACGATATATGAGATTTTTACTAAATAATTTTTAACTACGCATACGCAAGCTTTTCAAAAATTTCATTTTCATAATTTAATGCCAAAAGTATTGAGCTACTTATATTAAAATCTCAAATAAATATTATGTAAATTCAAAAAATTATGAGAGATTAAAAAAAAAAAAACAGAATTTTCGTTCCTCTCAAAAAAGGAAGATGGTACAGGGTTTTATCAATATTTATTTCCAATCAGCGAACACTGTATTACCATTGGGCATTAACTGAAACAAAATGAAAATGTTAGTAAAATCCCTCATTCTTTAGTTTTATTTTGAAAGGAACTGAAATTCTGTTCATTCTCTCTCTCATAACTTTCATGAAAAACGGCAGTTTTTCAAGTGACGCAAGCGCAAGTGTGACGCAAAGTGAGTGACGCAAAATTATCGACGCAAAATTCGAGTGACGCAAAATTATTAATGGACTTGGTAGAAACATTGATGTAGGCTATGAACATATGGAGTTTTACACGATATTTCTTTGGGACTTCCATATCGATAGCTCAAAACCTTTGGTTATTAAATTATGCAAACGATTTTTATTTTTTGTAAGTTTGTGCATGGGTACTTAAAAATTATTTAATAAAAATGCTCAAATTTTGTAAGATATTTAACATTTCTGCATTCTCATTGCAGTATGTTGTGTTTGATGTAGTACGCCAAATTTCTTAAAAAAAGGCTTTGCACTGGGTCTACTACCCTACTCGTTATAAGTAAAACAAGACCTTCAGGCTCACTCGGAAGGGTAGGTTGATTTCTTTCTCCCTTATCAAAAAGGCGTCATTTTGAAACAAAATGTCGGTTACAAATTATTAATGAACTTGGTAGAAACATTGATGTAGGCTATGAACATATGGAGTTTTAAGCAAATCGTTTCATAAATACCTTTTTATGTGAATTTAAAATTTTCAAGAGGCTGGCACTTGGAAGCAAGATGGCGAGCCAAGTTAGCAAACAAATACAGTGGAACCTGTCTAAAGTGACCACCCTAGTGGCCGGCTAAAATGGTCACTATACGCAGGTGGTCACTTTATAAAGTCTCTTTAAAATTGGAAAATAGTGACTTTAGTCAGGAAAATGGTCACTTTAGTCAAGTGGTCACTTTACCAAGGTGGTCACTTTTACAGGTTCAACTGTATATCAAATGCATTTGTGTGATAAGTCTACTGTAAAATTTAGTTCGAATTAATTCAAAATCTCAAAATCCTCGTGTCGAAAAATTAAGTGGCCGCCACTTAGATCAAAATGGCGGAGCAAGTTGCTCAGTGAAGATAAGTCCACTGTCCAACTTTGGTTCGAATAAATTCAGTATTTCAAAAGTTATTGCGACAACAAAGTCTCAAGTAGCAGCGTTGAAGTGGACGCAACTTGGAAACAAAATTGCTGAGAAACTTGCCCGCCGAAATCATAGACATTTGAATGATAAATCCATTTTTCAACTTTGGTTTGAATTGGTTAAGTATTTCAAAAGTTACCATGATAACAAATTTTCCAGTGGCCGCCACTTGGAAACAATATAACGGAGCAAGCTACCCAGCAAGCTCATTCAAGATATTTGAAGCATAAGTACACTGTCCAACTTTGGTTCGAATCAGTACAGTGTTTCAAAAGTTATTGTTATGAGAAATTTTCAAGTGCCAATCTAATTGGCTGCAACTTGGAAACAAAATATCAAAGCAACTTCCCAGCGAAATCATCCAAGATATTTGCATCAAAAGTTCATTGTCCAAATTTAGTTCAAACTAATTCAGTATTTCAAAAATTATCGTAAAAAATTTTTTCAAGTCGCGCCGTGATTTCAAGTGGCCACCACTTGCAAACAAAAAAGCAGAGTGAGATGCCCAGCGAAATTATCTGAAATATTTGAATGATAAATTTACTACCCAAATTTGATGCGAATTGATTCAGTATTACAAAAATTATCATAATGACAAACTTTCAAGTGGCCGCCACTTGGAAATAAAATTGACGATCAAGTTGCCAAGCGAACTTATCCAAGATATTTGAACTATAAGTTCACTATCCAACATTTATTTGAATCGGTTTAGTACTTTAAAAGTTACCGTGATGGCATATTTTCAAGTGGCGGCGCTATTTCAAGTGGCCGCAATTTAGAAACAAGATCTCGGAACAAGTTGCTCAGTCAATTCATTCAAGATGATTATATGATAAGATTACTGTCCAACTTTGGTTCGAATTGAATCAGAATTTAAAAAGTTATCACATTTATAAATTTTAAAGTGGTAGCTTAATTTCAAATTGTCTCGCCTAGTTTATAATATCCGCACTTTGATAAAAATGGCAAATAAAGTTCATTAATAAACTTGGTTATGACCCTTATATAATCTATGTATACATCAAAATTCAAGCAAATCCGGTCTTAAATACGCTTTTTACAGTGTGAATTTGAAATTTTCAATTGGCCTCCGCTTGAAAACTAAATGGCGGAGCAATTTTTGGTTAACAAACTCATCCAAGATATTTATAAGATAAATTTACTGTCCAAATTTGGTTCAATATTGTGTATTATTTCGGAAATTATCGTGATTTTAAATTTTCAAGTGGTAGCCTGATTTCAAGTGGACTCGCTTAGTTTAAGATATCTGCCACTTTGTTAAAAATGGCGGATAAAATTCATTAATAAACTTGGTTGAGACCCAAACATGGTGTATGTATACATCAAAATTCAAACAAATACAGAATACACTTTTTACAATGTGAATTAGAAATTTTCAAGTGGTCTCCACTTGAAAACAAAATAGCGGAGCAACTTGGTTAACAAACACGTCCGACATATTTATAAGATAAATTCAGCGTCCAAATTTGATTTGATTTGGAGTATTATTTCGAAGTTATCGTGATTTTAATTTTTCAAGTGGTAGCCTGATTTCAAATGGCCCCGCTTAATTTAAGATATCCACCACTTCGATAAAAATGACAGATAAAGTTCATTAATAAACTTGATTGAGACCCTTATGTGGTCGATATTTACATCAAAATTCAAGCAAATCCGGCCTTAAATACGCTTTTTATAATGTGAATTTTAAATTTTCGAGTGGCCGCTACTTGAAAACGAAAAAGGGGAGCAACTTGGTTAACGAGCTCATCCAAGATATTTATAATATAAGTTCGCTGTCAAAATTTGGTTCGATTTGGAGTATTATTTCGGGATTTATCTTGATGACAATATTTTCAGTATAGATAGATAGATACACTAAGGGACAAAAAAAAAAAAAAAACATGAAAGGGCCGCTCTGCAGAAAAAATGACTTTTACCTTTTTTATTTGTAATAACTTCAAAACTAATGGTTGAAATAAATAAAACTGCATAATACCAAAGAGATGAAATGATACCTATGTACATTTTCGATTTAGTAATTCTCTTTATTACACTCTATGAAGTACTTTATAAAAATATACATAAAACTTCCTTTTTAAACATAATGCAATAAACATCTACTTTGTATTCTATTATGATTTATTTTATGAAATAAACAAGTTATATTCTAATGTATGAAATAAAACTATTTATTTGTTAGATCAAAACAATTTTTTAATGAAAATATGTATTCTGCATTGAGTTAATTCCATCTTTATATGGAATTACTGCTTTAATGCGCAATGGCATAGTATTATAAAGATTTTTTTATATAAATCTCAATAATTTCACTGTGCCAAATATCTTAAATAATTTTTCTAGTTTTTGAAGAATTGTAGGCTACAAATTTTGAATCCTCTTCCCTCTCCCCGCGCCTTTTTATAGACGAAACATTTCTAGCAAATTTAGATTAGGACTATTTAAAGATCTAATAAAGAAGAAATTCTACAATATTCTATGTGGGATTTAACTTAAAGAGAAAAAAGAAGTGGTTACTTACAGTGCTCATTATATGTGGTCATGGCAATAGATAGGTAATTTTAGCAATTTGAATCAAATAAACGCACCACGGACACCGTATAGCAAAGTGCATTATCATCTGGAAATGCCGTTTTCGGAAAAGTCTGAAATACCTTTAAAACAGTCTGTCAGGCGCCACTTTTATAATGGCCGTGTTTCATTTTTGAGTTAATTGATCCCCTGAGCATGAAAATTTGCTTTACTCCTTGAAAATTTTTGCTTCTTCGTGCCATAATGTACGGAGAATGTATCACTAATTAATTTTTGGTCAACTGAATTTTTTTTTTAATTCTTGTCCTTAATAATGGCTTTTTTATAGATCTTCTGGTTTTCAACCTGCTTTGTTTAATTGTTTCCGCACATTTTTTAAAGAAAATATTTTGCTATACACTTTTTTTTTAATCTTTTCTAAGTTCTGAACATGATACATATCGATTTTTCAAACATTTGCTTTTTAACTTGCGGTCATCTCGTTTAGATGAGCAATGTGGCCGCCTAAAGCCAAATTTGCTGTTTAGACAGCCAAAAAATGTTTTATCTTGCTAAAAACCATCTCAACAATATTTCGTTAACATTTAATTATTTTGCCATCTCACATATTAAAATATTTTTTGATTTTCATTCTAAAATTAATACTTTTTGCATCGTTAACTGCCTTATTCTTATCATTTTTGAAATACTTTCTAAAATTACAGTTTTTCTGACAATTGCATTTTGTTTTTAACACTGGGCTCAATGCTGAAGTGTACGTGGAGGACGACGTAATAAAATTTGTTCGAAAATTTGCTTTTTAAACGATAAAAATTGCGGTTGTAAAAAGTGAAAAGGAAAATATCCAACTGCAGCTTTTTTTTTTCCCTTAGTGTAGATAAATATATAGATAAACGAAGAGATTGCAATATGTCGATTTCTAAAGAAATTAACCTAAAAGTGGCAATTTTTTTTTTTCAATTTTTTAAATAAACGCTTATATCTTGGTTATATGTAACGGTTAGATATATATATATTGTAGCCTCATAAAAATTTATTCAGATAATTATGAAAATCCACTTAATCACATGCTGCAGCCAAAACGTATTTCAAGCAATACTTTTTACAGGGTGATCCAAAATATTTTGACTTTTGTTTATTTTTTTTACTGGTCCACTCTTCCTCTTCAGGACAAAATTTTTACTGAAATATATGAGGTATAACATTTTCTTTATATTCCCAAATTTACAAGATAATTCTTAAAGACGTTTTTTAGATACTTGACAAAACGTCTAAATTCTAAAGTGTCCAAATACTTATTGGTAGATAATGTACAACATATTTCTGTTTTTCTTTCAGTATACTCCCCTTTATTCATGATTTCATTTTCATTTCAGAGATTTTTAAAATCTAGTTTTATTAACATAGTTTTTTTCATTTCTCCTTTCATATATTTATTTATAAATCAATAATTTTTTTCAACCGATACACTTATTTTCTTTTAGCTCTACTTTTTTTCGTGATTTCATTTTCATTTCATGATTTTTTAATCTAGTCATTTTTATTAACTTGATTTCTTTTATTTTTACATTCATTCACTTATTTATAAGTGAATAAATTTAATCAACCAATGAATTAACCTTCTCTTGGCTTTATTTTCTAACGTAGCTATAGAAAGATATAAGAAAGTTTCAATACAAATCTTAATCAATGTTTCCTGTTTCTCAAACTCTTATTTTCTTTTAGTATAAATTTAATTTATACTTTAAGGAAGGAAGTGCATATTGAGGAAATAAACTACATTTGCAGTTTATATAATTTCATTTTACTAGGGTCATGATAGTTCGTGTATCTTCAAGGTCATTTCCCTCCATGCGGAAAACATATAACAGTAGCGGTGTTCACATCGTGAAAGACGATCATTAAAACGGGAACTAAAGTAAAATTTATCGTACAAAAGTTTTAGTTTTGCGATACTTCCTAGGTTAAAAAAATAAATAAATAAAAAATGTTTTACAGAAAAGTTATTCTTTAAAAATTTTCCTTGAAATTGTGCATTCCTCCATTTTGTTTATTTATGCTTTTAAAGGGCTTCAAAAAAAAGAGCAATAGTCCTAAAATGTACTAAAGCTAAAGTGCCAAATTTATCTTGAAATTTAGTTTGGACCCTCAAATTTAATTCTGTTGCTGTTTCTCACAACGGAACTCTTTAATACTGTTTTTATAAATATATGTTTTGATTATATTAAACGAATTAATCATTATATTTGGCGAATGTTTTTTTATTGTTGATGCTATTTGTTCTATTACATTTCATTATTGGCGTGAATGCGTCTCATTTTCCAGTACAACGTATTTTGCTCTAATTCATCTTTATTTTTACTATTCATGGTTATATTTATATCAATCTTTTGGATGAAATTGACACTGATAATAATGTAATGAAATCGGCATTGGATTTCTGGGTAACAGCCCTAATGATTTTTATGAAAGTATGGGGTTAAGAAATTTTTGGTGTGAAAATCGGTTGGGCATATTTTCCTCTTCAGAAAAATTTGCGTTTGCAGTTGACTCTTTATCCGACGATTGCAAAATATAGCATCAATTGGGTTTACTCGGAAATGAATATAAAGGTTTTCATGAAAGTTGTTTTTTATTTTTGTTTTTTTCTCTGAAGTGAAAAACCGATTGGGCTTATTCTTACATTCAGGAAAATCCGCGCTCGCTTTTAATCCTTTATCCTTCGGTTGCAAATATTTGACATAATTTGGGTTTACTCGAAAATGGATATAACGATTTTGATGAAAGTTTTTGGTTAAGGGAAAACTTTGGGGTTTAAGTGAAAAATCGATTGGTTTTATCCTCATCCTCATGAAAGTTTGCGTTCATTGTTAACCTTTTATCCGACGGTCACAAAATATGGCATAAATTGGTTTACTCTAAAATGGTTCTCACGATTTTAATAAAAATTTAGAATTACATGATTTTTGTGAAGACAAACCGTCAGAATTATCCTTATCTTTATACAAAATACCGTTCACTATTAACCCACACTGCCCACTGCAAAATATGACAAAAATCTAGTTTTCTTAGATATGGATCTAACAATTTTGGTAAAAACTGAGATTTAGGAGTTTCTTGAGATGATAAACTAATCTATCTTATCTTCATAATCAGGAAAATTATCTTTCAATGTTAACCCTCACTCCACCAGTTGGAAATTATGTCAGGAACTTGGTTTTCTCGAGAATGGCTCAAAAGGTTTTAATAGTAAGCATCTGAAGTAACATTACCCATTGGTTATATGATTTTACGAAATAAGAAAATAATCCATGAAACATTTTTTCTTTTTTTTTTTTTTTTTTTTTTTTTATAACCTCTTGGAGTAAACATAGCATATATTACTCATTGATTACATGATCTTACAGAAGAAGAAAATACTTCATTATAAATCTGAAAAATCCAAATGACCTATTTCCATTTTCAGGAAACTTAGTGTCCACTGTTAACCCTTACTCCGCCCGTCGCAAAATATGTCAGGAACTTGGTTTTCTAGGAAATGGCTCTAACAAATTTGATAAAAACTCAGTGATAAGAGTGTTTTGAGACAAGAAATTTATCTGACTTACATTCAGTGTTAACCTTTAACACGCCCGTAGTAAAATATGGCAGAGACTTGGTTTTCTTAGAAAATAATTAAAAGATTCTGATAAAAATTTAGATTTAGAGGCTTTTGAGTTTACAATTCAATATGAATTGCAGACTTAAAAATCTGCTGTCTTCTTCAGAACAATTAACATTCAACGGTAAACCGTGCTTCTCCGGAAAAAAAATTGCAAAAACTTTATTTTCGAAAATACTTAACTGATTTTGATATAAATTTAAAGTTAATGTGTTTTTGAGAAAACAGTTCGATCTAAAATATTTTCATCGTCAGGATAATTAGCTTTAAACTGGTAACTCGCATTCTATCCGGCAGAAACTTGGCTTTTTTGGAAACCACTGGAAAGAATTTGAAAACAAAAATAGGGTCAGGAATTTTTTTAGATTAAAAACCGATCTCACATATCTTCTTTTTTCAAAAAAAAAAGCCAACCCCTGATAACTCGTGGTTTTCCTGAAACAAAATATTGCAAAAATCTGGTTTTCTAGGAAACAGCTTGAACGATTTTGATAAGAAAGTATAGTTAACGAATTTATATGATAATTCGATTTGAATCTTGCTTGTGTCCTGGAAAATTAGCCTTCACTGGTAACCCACACTTTCTCCGGGGCAAACAAATAAGAAATATATTTTAAATATGTTATATATCGTAAGAAATATATTATATATCGTACTCTGCAAGACGCTCTTAATTGTTATCTTGTAAAAATTTAATATTCGCCAATAAAAGAAAGAAAAAAAAATAGTGTCTAAAAAATAAGATAATTTTGTAGAAAAATATGAGTAATTATTCTCAAAAAAAAAGGTAAACTTATTGATACATATTTAATTATATAACATTAGAATAATTTTCTTCCGATAGAAGTTGTCATATAAAATATTTATTTGACATAAAAAATAATAAAACAACGAATATTTTTATCATACTGTGAACCGATTTATAGTATACGAAAGTATTCAATAAAATGATTAAACTAAATGTCTTCATTATTCGCTTTTCCAGTAAAATATTGTTTATATCATACTTTTTTTTTTGTTTTTTAAATACTGATTTACTTAGTGATTTTGGTTATTATAAAAAAGCCCCACCACAATACTGCGTGCCTACTTTGTTCGCCTGACGAAGGGTCGTATTTTCTTTCGATCCGAAATAATTGTTGCGAGTTCTTGCATTTTACAATTTAATCAAAGTTTTTGTTTTTCGTCTTCCTCTTCTTATTATTATTTTTATTTATTTTTCTTTTCTTCTAGAGTATTCCATCTTAAAAATTAAGAATTAGACACTATTTAATAAATACTGTTCGGCTCTTTTTATTTTTATTTTTATTTTTTTAAACTTGTTTATTATCCTTTTCACTTTCCAATTTAAAATCATAAAAATAAAAGCACTAAATTTCTTTGTAGACTTTCTTAGTGAAAATTTACTAAATTCCTGCTAATTACGCCCAAAATTTAAATATTCGTAAAACTTTTTCTAAGCATTCTTATATCTTCTTAATATTTATTTGTGATTTATTCTTATTGTAGAAAGTTATGTTTTGCTTTTTTTTTTTTTTTTTTTTTTTTTTTGTTATGTGAACTGGAAATTGTAACTGAAAATTCCACTATTTTTTTCAACTGGAAAGATATATTACTATAAATGCAGTATAGTTTATATAAATATTGATGATAAATGGTGGTGAATGAAAACTTTGTAAGCAAACACCATAAAGTGTTACTACTTTCATGTTGTACTCATGTCTACTTCTTTTCACTTGGAGAAGTATATTTAGAAGTATGCTTATTTATTATTAGAAGTATGTTTATTTATTTTCTACTAAAAAATTGTCGCCAGTTTTGCAAATAGGGTATTTGATTATAATCTATGGTGTTTATGATATTTGACTGCTTCGTCATACTATTGCAGTTACTGATTAAAAAGCAAACCATTTATTCTATGTGCAAGACCAAACAAGATCTTTTGAAATAGTAACATTTTCTTTAAAAGTAACTTTCACAGAAGCCGAACGCACTCTCACAAAGAAAATGAAAAAAATCTTTTTGTTAAAAGTAATTTTCTAAAAAGAGGAAAGAAAGGAAAAAAATAAGAGAGAAAGAGAAACAAACTTTATGGTCGAATAAATTTGAAAGCAATATTCTAAAATAGTATGTATATTATTACTATTCTATAATAGTATGTATATAACTCTTTCTTACATTCTCATAATTATTTATAAAAAATCACGATCCAAAATTTACGACAACTGAAGTCGAGCACCCCACGCTTTTATTTTTTCTTTGAAAGTACGTTATATTTATATGTATTTTTATCAATAGTCTATTGTAATTCGAAGCTTATTTCAAGGATTAGGTTACATTTATTTGTGGGACATCTTAGTGCTATCCAATAAAAAATTTACATTTAAAATTATTTTGTTCTTTTTAGTTCGCATTTTAATAAAAGCGTGTTCTTTAGTTTTTTAAAATTATAATTTTATTATCATTTACAATAAATATTAATATATAATTAATCTACTGTTTACATCCTCTGTGCAAAAGTTGGAGAACTTGAATATAATTAGGGGGAAGGACTCAAATGTATTGTAGAGAGAGAAATGCTAATTTATAGTTAGTTAATAATATTCCTTTGAAAAAATACAGAAAAATAATAATTAAGGTTCAGATAACTTTTAAGTTTTGCTTTTTATATGCCCCAATCTCACAAATATGTTCAATAAATAAGAAAAGCTTAAAAGAAAAAGAGAAAAGAACGAAAAGAAATCTCGGCTTAAATGTAATGTACAATTTTTAAAACATTAATCAAACCTTTTTTTTTTAAAGAGTTGATGTGCATTTATACAAAGTGAATGTAAATAAAACTCACTTTACTTCGATAAGTTTGAATTTGTAGTTGTCATAGGCGAAATCTAAACTAATTTCTGATTTAATCAGAGTATTAATCTGTAATTTCATTAAATGAAGCAATAATTTTTTTTTTTTTTAATCATTTTCGGTCAGTTTTTATGGTATTTCATCCTATAATATCGAATATCTTTCCCTGTTTCAGAATGTCCAGTCGCCATGTTTGTGCGGCCTTTTGCTGTTGAAAGAATCCCACTGGTGTTTCTACCAATGACGGGACAACTAGTTTACCCTGGAGCTCATCTTACTGTATCTGGTAAACTTTTAACTGTTTGCAGAGTTCTTTATTTTAATTCCAAGAATTTTGAAAGTTCCTGTTACTTATATCACCACAAGTTTTTTGTTAAAGATTTCATAATAATCATTTAATACTTTTTTTTTAATAGTGAGATACCATTAGTTTATTAAACATATTTAACTTTTTAAAGAGACAATGATCCATTTCGAAATTGAGACACAGAAAATCAGTCAAAGCAGACATAAGCTTTATATTAAAATGCACATTGCCTATCAATTAGTAAGAAAGAATATTTATACGTGTATTTATACACTATTTAAATCCTAAAAGACATAATTATATGAGTTTTTAAACACAATAAGAAATTTTTTGAAGAATTCAAAATAAATATTTGTATTTGAAAACGTAAATAACAACATAAGATAATGATAAAAGTTTCGTTATTTAGATTTCGTTTTGACTTCTCTGAAGTGCAGATAATCAGAAGCGCTTCGATTTAGTACTATAAATACGGAAAACCAGTGCTCCGTTAAAATAATTTTTGTTTCATTTTTATAAGCATTTATCTGTGTAATGAATACTTTCTACATTAACAAAAATAGAATGTTTATTTGTTTATTTCTCATGACTGCTCCTAAATTCAGAAATGAAAGATAAAAAGAAAAAGAAAGAAAAAAGAAAAAAGCTTTTATCACTTCGAAAGTAATTCATCCAGTAAGTTGTCCCGATAAACAACAAATTCCAAAGCACCTCGCTGATTGTTTTGCTTCAGATGAAAGGAAAATCTCTCTCCGCTTGAATTGATTACATAGCTTATATTTCGATTTTCTTTTTTTTTTTTTAAGGTAAATTTTTCACATAGATTGCCCAGTTTATGAAACTTTATACTACATTATTGTCATTGTAGATTTCTTTGTTAAATATCAAATCATAAATATTCCCTTCAACTATGTAGTAAGCATTTATAATTAAAATCTTGGCTATCAGTCAATAATAATAATAATAACAATAGTATAAATTTTAAAAAAAGAGCCATAAAAAGTTATATTTGAAATTAAATAAAAATTTAGTTATAAGTAATATAAATTAACTTCTGAAAAAGAAAATTATGCCATATTAAACAACCAATTTCTTTTTTCTTTCTTTTTTTCTTTTTTTTTTTTTTTTTTTTTTCTTTTCTTTTCTATATTCCCCTTGGATGCAGTTTCACAAAATTATTCAAGAGTCCACCAATTATATTTTTTCTTCTCTTTCTCTCTCCTTTTTTTTTTTTTTTTTTTTTTTTCTTAAAATCAAAAATTTCAATCTTTGTATTTAAAAAAAAAAAAAAAAAAATCTAATAGATGTATTAAAAATGTTTCATTGTTTAAATAACATTTTGGTTTAACTTATGTAGCTATACATAATCACAAATAGAAATGGGGGGAAAACATCATATTGCAGTAAATGGTAAGTACCATTTATAAAATTAATGGTGCAACAGTATATCATTTGTGGAAATGCATTCTGATGGATGGATTAAGCTGTTTCAACAAATTCTTAAGGTGGGTATAGTTTAATTAAATCTATTAAATTGCTTAAGGTGTATGCAGACTTATATGAATATTATATTCACAGGTTTGTAAAATAAATAAAGTTCCTTCTTTTTTTTTTTTTTTTTTTTTTTTTTTTGCGTTTCTTTGGAAAAAATTTCTACAGTAAAATTTTATAGATTTCATCAAAAGTGCATTTATTTTGTTTTATTTTATGTTAATGTATCTGGATTTTAAAATACTATTCCTTCTTTTTTTTTTAAATTCTTATTTTTAATTCCTTATTAAATAAATCTAAAATAACAAATGAAACTTTTTTTAGAGTCATGTATTTTTTACGCAGTTTTTTGCTGGGTAAAAAAATTTTCAAATTACTATGAAATTATAGTTTCTGTGATTCCAAATTCAAATAAATAAAAGCAAGACAAAAAAAAAAAAAAAAAAAAAAAAAAATCTTTATATTGCACTTGCTTATACTCTTGCACCATATAAATGTAAAAAATATCGTTAACAATTTATGTTTCAGGCATTGCTAGAACAACAACGTTTAAACATTTGTCGTGTAATGTAAAAGCTTCTCTGTTGATGACTCCGCACGGATGGCAACCCATTAGAACAATGACTCAAATATTTGGCGTTTACTACGATGGAAACAAAACATTTTTGCAAGTAAGTAAAATTTTCATTGCGTCAATATATCATTATATATATCTTTTGTTTTTATAAAAATATTTAATTAAATATTTAAATCATTAAATCATAAATATTTAAAAATCTTATTTGCTATCCGAAAGTGCGTCTATATACATAGTGATTTTATAGTTATTTATGTAAAATTTTAGATGTAAAATTTATTAATTTTACATCAAAAATTTAAATTTACATCTAGATGTAAAATTTATTAATTTTACACCTTTTATTTGTGTAAAATTTTAGAAAATGCCATTAAATTTTTCAAAATATTTTTCGATTGTAATTATGAAACAACTTGTAGTTTTTCCATTATATATTTATTGGACTCGTGACATCACTCAGGCCGTAGACAATATCCCACCAGGCAGCTCTATTGCGTCATTAATCAATCCAATCCAATCCGTGACATCGATCAGCCATGAGGCTAAGGGTATCAAGAAAACATTTCCAGTGTATCAAATAATTAACAATATTTGAGTTTTCTTCTGGTAATAAGACCATTTTATGAAATTTAATGGCTTAATCTTTACCCTTTAGTTATATATAAAAAAGGAAACAGGAGCCTATTTTTGTTTTCTAATAGATATAAAATTATGTACAAATCAGAATTTAAGTTAGGATGACTGGACATTTCTTTTTAGTCTGCTCTTTCATATAAAGACACGTGGTAACTGTGTTGCATTCCGTAGCAACAGTTACCAGGTTCATTTCTTAAAATTTATTTTACTCGTTTTCTCTTAATTATATTTTTAATATTGTTTTAACTTCATGTGACAGGGGAAAAAAGGAATTTTTGTCAGTCAATCTATAGAAAAAGTGAAAAATAAAACTTTACCCTAAAATGTGAAGTTACGTTCCTTAGTTATACTATATTCATTTCTTGAAATTTCTTTTGCATGTTTTCTCACGATTTTATTTTTAATTATTTTTTAATAAGGTTTTTAATACTTTTTAACTTATTGCCTAAAGAAAAAAAGAAAAACTTGAAAGCAATAGTCCTGTTGCACTAACTTATACAAAAATTTTCTTTAACATTAGTCTGTGAAAATGAGTCAATTCGTTCAAAAACAAAAATTGAAAATGACGTTTTTTAATCAAGGAAATGGGGTCTAGTCGCAGGAAAAAATGTCCTTCACAAAAGGTCTCCAGAAAAGAATGTCCCCTGGAAAAAACATCCCCGGAAAAAAACGCCCCCTGAAGAAAAAAAAAAAAAAACTCCCAGAAGTATCATTTCACCTTTATATCTTGTAAGTCAAATTAAATGTTTTAAAATTAAGCCATTTTCTTTAAACTGGTAACAAGCTTTCATTTGACATTAACATAAAGAACACGCAACAGAGTGCCTGTAACAGGAAAAATTACACTTTATCCCTGATATAAATTATAAATTATTATTAAAATAAAAACATTAAATTCAAATCAAGAAAAACTTGACTGTAAAACAAAAGAGTTAGCGGGGGGAGGGTTGGAGCAAAGCATTGCCTCTCAGAGAAGCGGATTGTGACATCTTCCCCCATAAAAATTTAAAAGTCGGCGCCTATGTTTGAGCATGTTAACAGCCATTATATAAAAATACAGAGGAAAGTTTTGTGATAGCTAAATAATATTTTTTTTTTTATTTCTTTTAACTTTTGAATAATAAATAAACTTCATCAATAATTTGACCTGTAAGATATAAAGGCAACATTTCAAAATCTTCGGGATTTATTTCCGGGGACGTTTATTCAGGGGACTTTTTGTAGGGGACATTTTTTCCTAGAACCAATGGTGTTGGAGTTTGGAAATAAGGCCGACTAACTACACGAGGATCCCAAACCTGAGGTCATATGCCCTCCGTGAGACCTTTCTAAGGGGTCCTAGCCTATATTTACACGAGTTTCGGAGGAAAAAACGGAAAACTTAGAACGGCTAGGTCGACGAGCACGACCTGGGGTCGAACAGCTTTGAGCGCCGAAACGCCTAGCCACTGGTGGGGACTTTAATCAAAGAAAGTCCATTAATTTAAGCTGTTTTGCTCTTCATTTCTCCTTACATAAAAATAATTAGAAATAATCGAAATTTCATTTAGATGTGGTAATGGCATGAACTCATTTTACATTTTGGTGGTGATGTCGTGTAGGTGTTATGTCCAATTTACCTGCGTGTGAGAATTGCCTGGGTTAATGATTTCCCCGTTGAAGTCTTTATAATCGTCCTTACCTATATTTATGCGAGCCTTGGCAGGGCCCGCTTTACCATTAGGCGATCCTAAGCGGTTGCTTAGGGCCGCCAAAAAAAATTGAAGTATTGCGCAAAAACTTTTTTAAAAATATCAGGATGGAAGAAAAGTTGAAAACTATAAGCCAATTTTTGATTTTGGCATATGTGTATATTCAACTGTAAATTAAAAGTAATCTTTTATAAGGATTTTAACATTTCAACTTTGTGCAAAAACACCTGAAACCCTTTCAGAGGCAAGAAACTTTCATTCATGTAAAATAAACTACCAGCAGAATTTACGAACTGTCTGAAACAAAAGAAATAAATGAACTTTTTCTTTTATATAATTAAAGTAAAATTTTGTAAAAAATTTCTAGAATGAACTTTTTGTAACTAGGAATTAAAATTGGGTGCTCTGAAAATGCTAAGGTACTAAAATATTGATTTTTAATAAACATGTGTTTTGATATGTATTGTGATAATGAATGAAGACTGGATCTTTCCTAAATTAGATGGAAAAGAGGAAGAGGGAAAGGGGGTGGGAAGAGAGTGATTTGTAATTGCAACCCGTTGGTTTTACACCTAAGAATTCCACCACCCACCAGACTTTTAAAGTAACAGAATTCATTCATGATAGCTTTATGAAATCTTAAATATTCGGTGCTCTTTTTCCAGACACCACTAATGCTTTTGACAGTTTCGCATGATGGCCTTTTTTTTTTAAATTCAAACTTCAAATTCCAACTCCTTATATCAAATTCATCTGTGGTTAACTAACAACAGAACTAAGAATAAGAAAATAGAAAACGCTATTTAATTTCTAAGTATCTAAATAAAAATACCTGAAAGTTTTATACATATAGTGTAACCACGTTTCCTAAATCTAGCAATGAGGAGCCGTCGAAAAGCTGGGAGGGGTGCCAAATTGATCCACAGCTTGGGATTTGGAAAACATCCAGTAATTCGACGCTCTCTCTTATCTCTTATTTTCTCTGAGTCAGATGACTGTCTCCCCTATTTTAACACTGGACTCGTTGGGTCAGCGCTTGCGCGGAGGCTGCCTTGGTCTCAAGAAATGTGGCCGAAGAATAGTCATTATTTTACTTTTATACGGAAAAAGCAAACGCTACTTCGATTCATATCACCATATCTAAGTTATGAATACCTACTTACGTTGCACGTTTAGGAATGAAAAGGCTTCATAATAGTGTTTGAAACTGATTAGTTTGGAATTAATAAAACCCTACACAAAACTTCATTTGATAAATTTATTTACCAATAAATGAATTTACGAAAATTTCATTCCACATTCTTACAAAAAGGAAGAGGTTCAAGCAAAAGTAAATGTGGGAGCATTTTTAACATTTTCCAACAAAGTTGAAAAAGGTTTATGACTTCGGATTGTCTGCAAGGCCATAACCAGTATTCTCTATTTAAAATGGTAGAAATAGCATAACTGGCTTGTATACAGGGATACCCAAAAAATGACAATGCATTGCTTTCTGTGAGATACATTTTTATAAATTCTATTTTAAAAACTGTATTGAGAAATGTATATCAAAATTTACATATTAATTGTACGCAATTGAAAATTATCCTTTATTAAGGAAGGATTAAAATTACAATAAAAATAAGAACTAATTATAAAAAGTAACAGTAATATTTTAGTATTATTATTATTCGCACTGGAACTTCTTTTTCAGTGGTAAAAATATAGTTACTTCACTGAGAAAAAATATATATACCGCTTTCATCTAGAGTGAATAAATGCTCATTTTCTAAATCCTTAAACTAGAAATATAGATTTCCGAACTATGCGCATAAGGCACGCCAATAAACTGAATAGATGAAATGGTTGAAAATTTCAAATCTACACATTTCTAGATGGTGAAACAATATTCTGAATATTCTGAATATTTTGTATTACGAGAAATTCTCGCTTAATTTTCTAGAATTGAGTCATAAACCAAAATTATAGCTGCTGAAACCCGCCTCTTGTATTCACATTTATTTGGAGATATTTTCAAACAGATTTGTCCTCGATAGTATAGGCAAACGCTCAAGAATTCTAATAGAGGTCACTAGAATTCGTTTTCGAAGGGGACTAGAAAAATTTTTATAAGAAATTTATAAGGATGGCATGGAACTATTTTTTCTAGAGCGTGTAGATGTTCATGCTTTAGAATTTTCCAACTCTGTAGCCCCTCAGAGGATATTTAAGAGTTAAAATAATCCTTTCCTCCCCTACAAATCAAATTTATAGCCATAAAATTACAGAAAAGTGATAAAAGTAGGGGGAGGGGTCTTTAAAAAACGGTGGGTGATAGGGTAAAATAGGCCTTATATTCGAATTCAGGGGGTCATTTTCATAAGAATTTGCAAAAATAGTGTTGGGGCCGATTTTCACCATTATTCTTATATCATCATCTGTGAAAATAAAAAGGATATTTCTAGGTCAAAATGGAGTGTGAATTCTTCTGGAGAATCCAAAATTTCGATTGAAAAATAAAGGTTCCCAATATGAAATTTCAAAGTTGTCTACTAACTTTGGGAGACGATAGACCGTCAGTTAGTTTGTATGTATACCTATAAATCTTTTCAAACATATCACAAGAAGTAATATGTAACAAATTCAATGTATATTTATAGTGTTAAAGACCTCTAATATGTACAGCAAGGCTCCAAATGCTGCGTAGACAAGAGGCTTTTGTGGTCACAACCATAATTATTATTATTTTTTTTTATTTAATTAATTCATTTATTTATTTTTATTTTTTTAACGTACACTTACTACAAATTCAAATTTTTTTAATAATGATAAATGAATATTTCGCACATTGAGAACAGCTTCGAATATTAATGTTAAAAAAAAAAAAAAAAAAAAAAAAAAAACTTTTTGCACTTGAAACAAATTTAAATCATTAAGCTACATATATAAACGGCTAAGAGATTTCACTGGACTCTGTTTGTCTGTGTGCTGACGCAAGTTGCCACCAAATTTTCATACTTTAGTTAATTTTAAAAAATCTAATAATCTGATCTATAAGCTAATTAATCCAACAGATTCAGAAAAATCGCCCCTTTCATTTGGTACCTTATTTGTAACGAAATTTTCTATTAGATTTTTTTTTAATTAATTAAAATATGAAAATAATAAACTGGTAATAGCTTTAAAATTGGACATTTAAATTTTTCATTGTTGCCAAAAAAAAAAAAAAAATACGAGTTATTACTATTATCGATTTTTTTTTTTTTTCAGCATAAAATGAAATATACTTTCACGCGAAAAATAAAAAGTTATAAAATATTAAATTTGCTCATGCATATGAAAAAATGAAAATATACCTCATTTTTTGATTTTTTTTTTTTTTTTTTTTTTTTTTTTTTTTTTGTTTAAATAGTATGTTTTTCGTACGGATGAATTGTGCTTGGCATCTACCTATATATATATAAACCAACGGCTAAGAAATTTCTTTGGACTCTGTGTGTGGACGCAAGTTGCCACCAAATTTTCATACTTTAGTTAATTTTAAAAATCTAATTGTCCGATCGATGAGCTGTTTAATCCGACGGATTCAGAAAAATCACCCATTTTATTTGGTTACCTTATTTGTAGCGAAATTTTGATTAGATTTTTTAATATTAATTAAAATATGAAAATAATGACCTGGTAATAGCTTAACAATTGGACATTTAAATTTTAATTATCGCCAAAAAAAAAAAAAATAAGTAAGGGTTTTTTTTTTTTTTCAGCATAAAAGAAAATATGCTTTCAAGCGAATATATATATAATATTAAATTTGCTCATGAAAAATATGAAAATGGAGTAAAAAAAATATATATATATAAATAAAAATATACCTCAATTTTAGATTTCTTTTTTTTTTTTCCTTTTGTTTAAATAGTATGTTTTTGGCACGGATGAAGCGCGCTTGGCATTACATCTAATTCCGCATTATATTAAAGAGCTTTACTTATTGATAATCTTGGGTAATTTTTAAATTTTTGATGCTGAAATAGATCGGACATTTTACGCCAAGGACTCCATTTTCGCAAAAGCAACTTTAAGCCAAGTAGCGCATCAAAAATATAAATAAGTTATAAAATACTGAAAAACAGAAAAGAAAGAACAGGTAAGAAAAAAGAAAAGAAAAGAAAGAAACAGAAAAAATAATCACATAAAGTATGTATTTTTGTCTAAAGTGGCGATAAAATTTCAAAAGTCGCCAAGGGTAGCTATATTAAGGCTGTACCATGATCAGGTTTACATATTTCATTATTAATGTTTCTATATACCAACTACTATTATAACCCCAAAAATTGTCTCATGCGATAGACGTAACCGATTGTAGCACATTGTAATATTATATTTGGCGCGAAATTGTTGTCATTTTATGGTTGATCTAATAAATCAAATAAATATAGAAAATAACGTGAAAGAAAATATTATGTGCACCACGTATAGTGTTGTCCATATGTAACTGGGATTCAAATATAAAATAGCTAATTTAATTTTTTCGATACTGTCCGTTTCGAAAGTGTCATCTGATAAGCACCCAAATGGAAGCCCACTGGTAAGCTATTGTCACAGACAATAGACACAGGCACCTGAGAGTCTGAGAACCAAAACGGGCTTTAGAGTAATTTAATGATATATTTATTTGTTTATTATTATTATTTAGTTGGTTAGTTATTTTAGTTATATATATATAAAGCGATATAGGAAAAAGTTTCCTTTAAATATAATGATCAGCGAAGCGGGCAAAGCCTTCGTTGATTCACTAACTTCATTGATTCATAAATTTAAAAATGATTTCATCAATAAACTTTGATCTATTGGCACGCAAGCAACATCTGTCCGAGTGAGTTTTGTACATTTTGAGTTTGATTTTGAAATTTTTCCCGCTTTTGGAATTCGGTTCGTTTTCGAACACCTAAACCGGGGCTTTTCTAGTATTTGATAAATAATTAATGGTTATGTATACACTTATTACAAATTTAAATAATTATTTTGAAAATAATAATATATACACTTATACTATCAGATAAATTCTTGTGCAAACTTACTCTACATCTACCATGAAAACTTAGGCTTTAATATTAAAAAATAAATAAATAAAATAAAGTACTTCCCGAATTTTTAATATTTCCATTTATAATGTGTTGATTTTTCGTATGAGGAAACATTATTTTTAGATAATTCATCTACAAATTAAAATGAATATGTAGAAAAAAAAAGAATGAAAGAAATGCAATAGAAAATGTCATATAGTTTAAAAAATAAACAGCTAAAATATAAATACACAAATAAAAATTTAAATAAGAACAAAGTTTTCAAATACTAATGTTTTGATTATCATTTCAAAACTTTAGAAAGGATCGATCATGTTCGCGGAGATAAAGGAATATATCTATCTGCTCTTCTAGCTTCAATTACTCCCTGGCTTCATCGCTATATGATTTAGCAGTGCGGATATTTGGTGGCGCCATCTATCACAGACAAGTAGTACTACATACTCTCCTGATTAGATTTCATGAAATAATGTAATAAAATAGTTTCTAGTCTTTTTAGAATTAATTTTATAAAATTGTTCATCTTTTCTAATTAGGGAATATCTTAATTCTCCAACATAACAACGAATTTAAATGTATTGCTTATGGGTGGATTACCATTATTCAATAATGGCTTTAGTTGAAAAATTGAATTTCAAGATATATGTGCATTTTTATTTTGTAGGCTTCATTTTAAAATAAATTTTAATAATATTAAGAATTTATACCCAGAAATTAATGTATTTAATTAAAAAATATTTTATAAATTTATGATTATTTAATAAATAAAAATGATTCTCATAGCTAAAATTTGTTTGTTTACATTAAAAAAAAAAAAAAAAAAAAAATCCTGTATTTATACAATAGAAGTAACTTGTACTATTAAAATTTAAACAAAAAAATCACACTACTTCTGACCACTATTTTAAATACGGGATAGGACACTTTAGAAAAACCTCCACGGAAAGCACTCCCCCCCCCCCTCCCCACCTCAGGCCTAGGACCCTATTGCAGTCAATCGGCCTTAATCCCAAAACACAAACACAAACTGACCACTATTTTCACACAGTTTTTCTTGCATCCTTTATGATTAAATAAGGTGAAAATTACTTCCCGGAGAAGATAGCGTACAGGAATATGCTCAGTTTGAATAACAGAATTCGTCGGATTATAATAACATACATGTCTATATTATGGGAAGGAGGGGGGGGGGGGGGGAACCTCACGTTCAGTCCAATTTTCATCATGTCTAATATAAAAATGTACATAACCAATTATTTCTCTTAAAGTAACTTTAAATGTTTACTATTCTGAGTTCATAGGGGAAATGCTCATAAAACTCCATTTTTAACACTTTCCAACAAGGTTGAAAAGTGCTAATGACTTCGGTTTGTCCGTCTGCCTGTCCGCGCTCTAACTCCCGTGAATATTCCTGGAAATTCTTGAGAGTGATATATGTTATTCAAGTTCACTATCAGATGTTCCCTATTAAAAATGGAGTGCATACCTCTACTGGTTTATGAACAGGGACACCCGAAAGTATTCCAAAGCATTGTGTTCTATGAGAGGTATTTCTATAAACCATATTTTAATACCTTTACTTTACACAAATCTTAATGAAATTGAAATATGTTTTTCAAGTTCACTATCGGATGTTCCCCATTGAAAATGGAGTGTATACCATCACGGTTTATGTACAGGGACACCCCCAAAGTATTTCAAAGCATTGCGTTCTATGAGAAGTATTGCTACAAACGAAATTTTAACAACTTTACTTTGAACCAATCTTAATAAAATTGAAATATGTTATGCATATGTACAAAAGAATGTTTTCTATAGAATATAGTGTGATTAGCATTAGATTCACAAGGACACACAAAAATATTCAGTTACATTAAGGGCTATTATTGGAAATTTGCTGGAATGGCATTTTCGTTTATATTAAACGTTTTTAACACTTTATAACATTTTTTTTTTTTTGTATGTGTGTATGTATGATTTCAATTTGTGTATCTGTCTGTCCGACTGTCCATCTTTCTTCTGTCCGTCTGTCCGCCTCCAGCGTCCTTAAATATATTCAGAACTTTTAAATTTGATATATGTTATTGAAGTTCATGCATTGCGTTTTAAAACAAGTATTTTTATAAATCACATTTCAATAACTTTCTCCCGTAGCAATCCCAAAGAAATTGACATTTATTGCTAATATGCTAAAATATTGTTTTGTATGGAATATGATATGGTTAACCTTCAGATTTACATTGCTACACTAAAATATTCAGATACATTAAGGGCTGCAATTTCTTTTGCGTTAAGCATTTTTAACACTTTCCAATAATGTTTAAGAGTGATTATGAATACAATTAGTCTATTTGTACGCCTTTCAGTCCTTCTGTCTGTACATTGTATGATAGCGTAGGCAAAGAACATTGAAAGTTATACGATACAAGAAGTACGTACAGTTGGAAAGTGTTAATAATCAATACGTACCGCATGTTTTTCGTTCTTGTTTAATATTAATTTTAAAATTTTCATTTAACCCTTTCAGTCGCAGTGTTCCCGCTGATGGAACACCTAATTTTAATTCTCAAGTGCAAAAAGTCATCCCGGAAATTTTTTAGCAAAAATTTACAATTATAACATAGCAGAAAATGCCCTTTTTTTAAACGTGAAAATTTAAAATTTCTTCTATTTTAATTATGTTCGTAAATTCCGGTGACAGTGTGATTTAAATGATCCGAATTACCTTGCACCGCAAAGGGTTAAAATACTCCGGAATAAATATAAATGTTAGGATCTACGCAACTTTTACGAGTTTTTGTTGTCTATAATGTTTACTTATAAAGTGATTTATTTATTAAATTAAATGTTATTTTAATTTAATAAGGTTTACTTGCAGATGTTTCAAACCAAAAATGTCTGGAAAAGGAACAATGCTAATTTTTTATTTTTTAAATATTTATGATCAGCTATGTGTCTAAAAGCCATTTTTAAAATTAGTTTAGTAATTTTTAAAATAAATTAAGTAGTGAACGTTAAAGGGTTAAAAGCATATTAAATATAATTCCTTGCAGTCTCTTCATTCTGTTGAATTATTTTAAATTTTTTTATCAAAGGAAGAAAAAAATGCTGGTCGTAAATAGAGGGTTATGATCCTCTGGGAAGATACAGTCTCTCATTAAAATGCCATTCGTCGCGTGATAGACGTGGATGCAGGAAATAATATATTCATTTTAGATTTAAATGACTGGTGTTTAATTTTTACTTTAGTTATTTTAATGTGTGTGTCCAAAATAATTGGCTTAAACTTTCGTCATTGCCACTAAAATGACAGCTTACTTTATATTGAAATTTTAAAAGCGTTTAATTTATATGGGATTTAAATTATGATGCTCGAAAAGTTTATGTTTAGATGGAGAAAAATAATTATAATTAAGGATAAAATATAGTATATAAGTGATTGACTGCTTTGAGATGGCTTTAAAAGATTGATCGATTTGATGGAATTGGTTGATTTGAGGTCACTCAACGCCTGTGGCCATGAGAGCAGGTTAACAGTCCATGTGTCTCCCCATGCCTGTCGTAAAATATTTCTAATTTGTCGCTAAATACAGGATAGCTATAATTGAATTGATAGTGCTTACAGTGTTCTGTAGCACGACCTAATTGCAAGAATAGCCCTAAACTTTATAGGAAGATTAAACAAGTCAGGGGACGAAGAATTCCAAAAATAATAATAATAATAATAAAATAAATTCCAAAATTTACCGTTAAGGGAATATGTGGTGCTATTTTTCTAAGTAAAGCTTTTCTCGCGGAAAATTAGGAGTGAGCAAGGGGCAATACACCTAGTGATTTATATTAAAATTATAAGCATAATCATTAAAATAAGTATTTTCATTATTATTTTTATCATCATTTTAAACCAGTGTAACGTGTAAGAGTTAACAAACATTGAATTTATCATGCAATTTACATTTGAAGTAATAAAGTCTAAAATTTCGCTTCTAAGATACTAATTATTGCAGACTACGTTGACTAACCGAGTTCAGGGACATATGAGTGTTAAGAATAAGAACAATGACTTTCCAGTAAACTAATATTCAGATCCTGTTCTTTAAAAAATTCTAAATAACGGTATTTACGAATGATATACATAAATAATAAATAAAATTTTATTAAAATTTAAACATTAAAAATTTGAAAAGTTTATAATCTCAACTTATATTGTATCAAGATGCCTGATAATTACACGAATATTTTTTTTTTCTCATTTATTTTTACAAACAATGTGTCTGGGATGTGATTTCTTCAATAAACTGACAAAATTCTTTATGCACTTGTACCTTTCGAATTATTTAAGGCTGGTTTTATTGCAAAAGTGGCCTTAATATGTACAAGCACATTTTACATATAAAATAGTAATCGAAAATAACTTACAAGCAACTATAATAATTTCCCAGTTGGACTATTAGGTTCTGGCTAACATAAATCGATCTATTGAAAAATAAATTCATTATTTATAGTTGTCATACAAAAAAATTATTTATTTATTGCGTGACACACATTCTTTCGACACGTGCCTTGTAAACTTCATAAATAATTATTAACATTATTCATGGTATTCTTTCACTTATTTTCGCAGTAAATCTTTTGCTGTGGAATAAAAAATTTATATTTTTAGTTTTTGAAAGGTATCCTGTGAAGTTTGCCACACGTCAGTTTTTAACACATTTTTTTAACACACATATTTCCAAAAGTGTAGGAACCTGATGTATTTAAATAATGTCTAAACGAAAGGCAAACTTTTGCGTATTACGTAACATGCGATTTATAAACTTGTCAATATATGAAAATAACATTATGTAGGCAAAAACATTATGTAGCGTCAACAAAACGTTTTATTTCATTTTTACTTATTTAAGGTAAACGCACCAGTAGTGGACCCTGTACCAGTAGAGGACACTTTTAATTTTAAACTCGGAAAATAAGCTACCTAATAATTCTGAAGATTCGAGCAATGATCAGGAAGGAAGTTATAGTCCTCTATTGTTAAACCCTTTAGCTAAAATTAATTCCGGCCATTAGTTTTAAAATAATGTTAGTTTAACTAAAAAAATTTGCACTTTTTGTGATTTTGTTTTTTTCTTTTTATCACTTTGAACAAGGAAATGAAATTTTATTTGCTCTCTCTCTGCTTATTTTTAATTGATTTCTTCTACCTTTTTCTTTCATATGACTAAAATAAGTATGCAGAATTCTTTTCTTTTGCTGTTTTTTAAATCTTGTATTAACACATAGTATTTTTATGGGTGTCCACTACTGATACCAAAAAATGTCATCATGACCAATAGTGGACAGCCCTGTCCACTACTGGCTCATGTGACTTTTAAGGTCAGATCAAGTAGTGGACATAATTCTTTAATCTCGAAATTTTAGAGTTGAATTCAGTGTTTTTAAACGTCACTCTAAAGCTACGCATTTAGCAATTGGCGCCGGTCTGGGACTCACTCCTAGAAGGGTAAGGAGACTTGCTATCTCAATTTTGATCTTCTGCGGAGAAGGTGGATCCCAGGCTTTCCCAAATTTAGAAAATTGAACAAATAAATGGAAATTCGCTTGAACCATGAGATAATCTTGGGACATTTTAATTTTTTTATTTGCATTTCTTTTTTCGGGTTCAGTATTGGACTTGTTGGTTAAGTTCGGTTCCCATTGAAACATCGACATTGAAATAGCATGGCTGCGGTCAGTATTTAGAGGGTTGCGCATGAGTGAATTTTATGTCGCACTAGTGCTACACTATGGGCAGTTAATGAAGGTCTGAAACTCACCCCTAAGGATAGTCCGGAGACATTTGATAACCCTCAAAAGTTTTACTTTGATGGGAACAAGGAGAACATTGCGGCCACGAGGAGAAAATTGTGATGGGATGTCTCCAGACTAGCCTTATTAGTGATTCCCAGACTCTCTCCAATAAACAATATTGTAGCACTAGTGAGACGTAAAATTCACTCAAATTTCAGCCCTAAATGTTGGCCCCAACTGGGATTCATGTATGTGAGAGCAAACTGCTAAAACGGGTCTGTCCCCAAGACATAGAAACGTTGGTCACCTTAATTTTAAAGCGAAAATTCAAAGAGGTCACTACTGGAACAAAAAAGGGTCCACTACTGGGTTTTTAGTGTGTCCACTACTGGCTCATTTTAAGCTCTCCGTATTTTTGTTTTTTTACATATATAAATGTTACAATTAGCAATTTCCATAATAGTACGTTGGGTACACGACAAAAAAAGCCAAAAAGCTGCACTTTTTGATTGGAATATGCCACCTTCTGTGGTCAAAGTTCATGCCAAAATATAAATTTCCAGATAGGGAGCCACTTGAAAATCCGTGTAGAACACCCCCATGGCGGCCATTAAAGATGGCCGCCGTCAGCTGCCATATAGGGGGCGCTAATTGTTTTGTATCTGAACTCCTAATCATCCGATTTCAATTTTGTTTCTTTTAATACCTTGTGAATAAGATACTTTTTAACTTCTATACATTTATCTATGTATATTATATGGTGTGACACTCACACTACTTATAATACGTTGGGTACACGACGAAAGAAGCCAAAAAGCTGCATTTTTTGATTGGAAAATGCCACCTTCTGGAGTCATAGTTGATGCCAAAATATAAATTTTCAGATAGGGAGCCACTTAAAAATCCGTGCAGAACACCCCGACAGCGGCCATTAAAGATGGTCGCCGTCAACTCCATATAGGCGCACTAATTGTTTTTGTTTATGAATCCTAATGGTCCGATTTCGATTTTCTTTACATATATTTCACAAGATATATATATATATATATTAAATATATCTTACGATTAGGATACTTTTTTATTCTTATACATTTATTTATGTACATTAAAGACTATGCGCATTTTGGAAAAAACCTGAAATTTCATTTTTTTCATGATTTTTATTAACAAATAAGTTTTTAATTGAGCTCAATATTACTTTCTTCACAACAAAGGGTTTATGTGTGTGGAGTTCTGCGTATTTTTCTTCTTTTTACAAACAAACGTAACTCAAAATTACTAATTTTTCAGATACAATCCATAAATTCCTTATAATAACTAGGCAGCCAATCCAATAAGGTTTGATTTATGCATCTTTGTATGCCATAGATGCCATCTTAGGTTTTTTTTTTTTTTTAAGGCTTTAATCAAAATCGTGATTTTTTTTTCAGTTACTTAAAATTTTACTTTAACTGTTTTTATTTTTTGAGTTATGACTCTTTGTCATGAGAGCGATGATATGTCAAGAAAGATTCATTTTCATAAACAACAGCAAATTTTACTTATTATGGAAACATTTATTACGTTAAGAAAATATTTTAAAGAAAGAAAAACAATATCCATAGAATATAAATATTAAGAAATTATCCATCGAAATTAATTTCTTTTCTACTGCTCTTATGACTTTAGATCATGCTATCACAGTCTTCATCTTCCAATTCTTTCCTGGAATAAAATATGTATTATATGTTATAATTTTATGAAGGTATTCATTCAGCAAGTAATTATTATAATTTGAAATTGTGGAACAAACTTAAAAATAATCAATTTAACGCATACCTTTTATTGTATTTGTTGCTGCATTGTTGACCTCCAGTGCAATTCGTGCAAAGTAGTGTACATGAAACCTTTGCCTTTACACAAGAGCATCGTGTGCGGCATGTGGAGCAACTACATTTAACCAATTCTCTGCAGGCTTCCATAATAGAAGGAAGGGAGGACCAGACAGGCGTCCATTCCTCATCAATCATGGTCCAGCCCCATCCTTCTGGTCCTGGAATGTTGTCCATTACTGAGCATGCACGACCCCAAACTTGTCCTGCCTGGTATGCTGAACGAAGACAATGCTGCTTTAATGTTTCTTTTGTTGGGGGCAAACTTTGTAGACTGCGACTTTTTGAGGTAAAGAGAAATCTTCTAATATGATTAACTGAGAAATTTTCTGCGTCTTTGTAATAAAGCAAAACAGTAAACTTTTCTAGAATTTGAAAAGTCTTGTCCGAAATACACTGCTCTGGTAGAGAAAGAGCTTGGAAGGCTTCAGTAGCTTCAGGAAATGATTTCCATACTTTCCAGGCTGTCTGTTTTCCTTTCATTGCAAATGATGACGTCATATCTGATCCAGTAAATGCATGGAATCCTCTTAATGCAACAGCTTTTTGTTCACCAATACTTTCAAACATAGCATTAATGCTCATGTACCTCTGACCCTTCCCAACACCAAAAAGAATCCACATTTCTTCAAGCCCAGCTGTTTTGAGAATATTAAAAAAAGAGATTGCCAATATAACTACATCAGTATCTACTGTGTAAATAATTATTTTTCTTGCACCATGTTCAACACTGTCTTTAGCGTGGAGAAAAATCCTGCCATCTGCTTCTTCCTGCTGCCTAATTTGTACTCCATCAACTGAAGTTTCATTCGGCCGAGATGAACGTATAGCGCCATCAATCTCAGTAATGATGTGAACCCAATCAAATTTCAAAAATGCGTGATCCCCAAGTAACTTGAAGAATTCTGTCTTATTTTGATCGCAACAGAGGAAATTGTTCCAATTTTTTGGTAGCATATTTCTTTTTGCTACTTGGTAACGTAAACCAACCCCTCTCTTATCTCTCACACGTTTCTTAAGGCATGTTTTTGTATAAGTATCCCAAGAAATGTGTATCCTGTTTGCATGGAACCTTTCAACATCATTCAAAATTCGGTTTTTGAATTCTGTATCACAGTATTCTACAAAGGTTCGTGATATTTTGGGTGGAACAGCATATGCTAGTGCTGCACCATTGTAAATGATTGTATCGCAGAATCCTTTGAAATATGGTGGATTAATGGCTTCTTCCAGGATATTAAGTAGCTGAGATTTCTGACATGACCGCATTACACCATTTGAGGAAAGCGAAGGCGGAGCACTGGTATTTTCATACTCAAAAAACTTGTCCAAATCCAAGTGTCTATTTTGACTTACAATGAAAGCCCTAGAGAAAAGTTCAACATCATTTCTCAAGTTTGATATTGTGAAAGAGGAAACCTTTTTATGAGCAAAGCCAAAGAATTTAGTCCTTGTTTGTTTCAGAGGAGAAAATACACTTACTTTTGCTTCATTACTCAAACGGGTTTCCACATAGTTGTTGTACAGTTGTAAGGCTTTTTCTTCAGCATTAACCATAGCTTTTACATGCTCTTGGTCCATTATATACTTTGTATCCCAAACCACAAGATCACACGAATTTTCCTCAAATGGGTTTCCAAACTCATGAAAGCTTATTTTTAAATCATCTATTTGGTCCTGAAACTTGCTCTGATAAGCAGCGTACTGTTCATGGTGAACCGGCCTGTCAGTACTGTTAATAATGCTAGTAGACTCAAACTCGTCAAGAATATTAACTAATTGCGGCCCAGAGAGCATCCATCTCCTCAACATGGCTGTACCTCTTCTTTTTTTACTTCACTTGATGGGCGTAGAGAATTCGTTAAGTTTGTATAGCATTTTGAGTGATACTTTGCTTCTTTAGCAACTAAATCTCCACCCTCGACGAATGCTTTAATTTCAATATTATTCGTAATTTCGGCACATTTCTTAAGTTTATCGTCTTGTAAAGAAGCAACTTTATACGAAGACCTCCGAGCAGTGCCCTTTCCATTGCATATGAAACAAATTTAATCTTTCATCTTAATAGATAAAGTTGTACGGACAGCAGACCTTGTCTTTTTACTTTCTTCTATATGTAATATAGAGAAAGTATTGGATTCGCGAAAATTTTCGACCTCCGTTTTTTGACGGATCTACACGTTTTGGGATGTCCTGAACACGAATTGATAGTTTTTAAAAAATGTCTGTCTGTCTGTCTGTCTGTCTGTCTGTCTGTGTGTCTGTATCATTTTTTTGTGGACGCTGTATCTCACGAACCAATGAATGAAATTTAACCAAACTTGGTATTTAGTTGCACCCTGACATTAACTGGTGCCCATTAGATTTGGGGATCAATAGCTCAACAGGTGGCGTTGTGATCGCATTTTATGCAAATTTTTAACATGGCAGCATAGGACAAAATTCCGTATAAATGAGCATAAAGAGAGTTAATTTAAACTTGTGATTGTAAAATTAATATGAATTATTGATAATAGTAGTAGTTAACTAGGAAAAAAAAATTTGTGCATGGGGGGGCATCGGTTCCCCCCCCGGGGGGTAAGTACCCCCCCGGGAGGGTTAAATTTTGAAGATGGGTATCATTCGAAAGATCTCGTCAATACCTTTAAAACGAATGGTTGAACCATAAATCTGTGATAATTTAAAACAAAGTTATCGAATTTTTTTACTTTTAACAAAAAAAAAACTTAGAAAAAAATCGTATTTTTTTTTTTTTTTTTTTTTTTTTTTTTAACGAAATTTTACCAAACTTGGTATTTAGTTGGTCCCCGACATAAACTGGTGCTGATTATATTTGGGGATGAATAGCATTTTATCTAAATTTTTAACATGGCAGAATAGGACAAAAATTCGTATAAATGTGCATAATAAGAGTTATTTTACACTTGTGATTGTAAAATTAATATGAATTATTGATAATAGTAGTACGTAACTAGGAAAAAAATTTTTTGCATGGGGGGGCATCGCTCCCCCCCCCCTGGGGGGGAAGTACCCCCCCGTGGGGGGTAAATTTTGAAGATGGATATCATTCGAAAGATCTCGTCAATACCTTTAAAACGAATGGTTGAACCATAAATCTGTGATAATTTAAAACAAAGTTATCGAATTTTTTTACTTTTAACAAAAAAAAAACTTAGAAAAAAATCGTATTTTTTTTTTTTTTTTTTTTTTTTTTTTTTTAACGAAATTTTACCAAACTTGGTATTTAGTTGGTCCCCGACATAAACTGGTGCTGATTATATTTGGGGATGAATAGCTCAACAGGAGGCGCTGTGATAGCATTTTATCTAAATTTTTAACATGGCAGAATAGGACAAAAATTCGTATAAATGTGCATAATAAGAGTTATTTTACACTTGTGATTGTAAAATTAATATGAATTATTGATAATAGTAGTACGTAACTAGGAAAAAAATTTTTTGCATGGGGGGGCATCGCTCCCCCCCCCTGGGGGGGAAGTACCCCCCCGTGGGGGGTAAATTTTGAAGATGGATATCATTCGAAAGATCTCGTCAATACCTTTAAAACGAATGGTTGAACTATAAATCTGTGATAATTTAAAACAAAGTTATCGATTTTTTTTTACTTTTAACCAAAAAAAAAATACTTAGAAAAAAATTCGCATTTTTTTTTTTTTTTTTTTTTTTTTTTTTTTTTTAATATTGTTACTGATTGAATATGTATAGGAAAATATAGAAGAAAGTCTTGTGGTGGCCACAACATACTAGTTTTCATTTGGTTCTATTAAAGACTGTGGACTACCCTGAGATGACATACTGGGCACGGAGGAAGAATGTTTGCGTTTCTTTGCCCTGTCAAGTTTTGTTTTGTTAAAGTTAAGGGCACACATTTTGTGCCACTTTGCTTTATTTTTTCTAAATGTTTCTTGTATTCCTTCTCCTTCATTTAAATTGTTTAAATTCAAACCAAGGGGCACTGAATCGATATTCTGAAATTCCATTAAATTTTCTGCAAGCGTCCTGTAGCCAGCACCAACAAGTGATTTTGAAGTATCTGTGGCAGGGCAAATCAGTTCTTCATCTCTATGTTTTTGGCATAAACAACATTTGGTCCAATATATGCCACAGAGAGGAAATTCGGATTTAAAATCTGCCAGCCGCAAATGTACTGAAGCCATTTTCAAAAAAATTCAAAAGAGTTCAATCTGAAACAAAGAAAGTTCAGTGTTTAAAATGAGAATAACGTTATAATGGAATAAAATAATTTCAAGAGTACGTCAGAAATCAATAAATTATAAAAAATATCTCCTAAAAAATTGATTTTTAAAAAATTGCGTGGAATTTTAAGCATGTAGAGGTAAATGTAATAAGACAAAATGTGCCCTCTACATGCAAACTAAAAAAAAAATCAAAATCCGATCATTAAAAGTTGAAATACAAAGAAAAATTGGTGCGTCTATACGGCGGATGATGGTGTCCAACTATGGCCACCATCGGGGTGTTCTGCAAGGACTTTTAAGTGGCTCCCTATCTACAAAGTTATCTTCTGGCATCTACTATTACCACAGAAAGTGGCATATTCCAATCAAAAAGTGCAGCTTTTTGAATTTTTTTGTCGTGTACCCAACGTACTATAAGTAGTGTGAGTGTCACACCATATAATATACATAGATAAATGTATAGAATTTAAAAAGTATTTTATTCACAAGGTATTAAAAAAAGAAAATTGAAAATCTGATCATTAGGAGTTCAGATACAAAACAATTAGCGCCCCTATATGGCAGTTGACGGCAGCCATCTTTAATGGCCTCCATCGGGGTGTTCTACACGGATTTTCAAGTGGCTCCCTATCCAGAAAATTATCTTTTGGCATCTACTATGGCCACAGAAAGTGGCATATTCCAATCAAAAAGTGCAGGGTTTTTTTGTGTACCCAACGTACTATAACACAGTCGGGTTAAGAAAGAGTTAGTAAAGGTGTGAAACATTAATAATTTTTTGAAACTCTAAAATTTAGGAAATTACACAAAAATTAGCCGGAAAATGTCCTTAAAGTGTCCACTACTGGTGCGTTTACCTTATTTACTGTTTATCTAAATACACTTCTCTTTTTCCTGATCTAAAATTATATAACTAGGATATTTTTCTTTTTTTTTTACTTTTCTCTTTAAGTAATTTTCTGTTTCCTTTGTTACCCATCTAGTAGCTGAATTCTCATTGTTCTGATCTGTAGTTTCCAGATGCCGCGTTCGAATCCCGGTTTAGGCGTAGATGTCTGTAGTGCTTCGGAATTCACTTTAAGCCATAGGTCTCAATCTAATGAGTCTTAACGCCCGTCTAACAAGGAGAGGTCACGACATGGAAAATTCAGATCGGGATGAAAATGCGCAGAATTGTAGTATACTATGAAGGTAACAATATATTAAAGCAAAAGCGCGCACTAGCCACATAATTTCGAGAAAAAAAAGGCTTTTAAAGTTTCAGTAATCTTTAAGTACAAGTTATTTCGCAAATGAGTCAACGCTCCAGTGGTGTATTTGCTAGAACAAAGAAATTGTTCTGGACACGAGAATTGCTACGGAATTTTTTTTCCTCTTTAATTGCTTAATATTTAAACTTAATATTTTTACTTCCTTTTATAATTCAATTCAAAATTTTAAAAAAAAATTAATAAATATTTATTTCATTTTCTTGAATAATATATATATATATATATTTAATATTTATAACTTAAAAATACAATACATTTCGATAACTTAAATAATAATTTTTTGCTTTGTTTTAATTACAGAATAGGGTAAAACTAAAGAAAACTCTTTTTAATTATTTATCTAAACATTTCATTTTATTTTATTTTAGGTATATTTAAAACAAAACTAAATTTTGTTTTTTAAATTACAGAAAATAAAAAAATATTACATCGAAATAATGATTTTAATTTTTTATATAATAATTATCCAAACAAACTAAATACTTATTTCTCCAATTAATACAGCTTCTTGAAAAATGATAGTACAGGATTCCGATAGTAATAAATTATTGCAGGCAAAGAAATGTTCCAAATGTACGATATCTTCAAATGTAGATTTTAAATGTTAATCAACATACTTCTTTTTCTTCGACAACGACTTGTTTTTTATCCTTCTGTGCATGAAATAAAATTTCAGCTACTCTTTAATATTAACAAGCTAAAAGCAGTTACGCAATTTATACATAATCAAACCACCTCAGGAAGCTCAAACCGAGATTTAAGTACAACTACTAACTATTTTACACTTCGGTTTATTTTTTAATTACATTTTTTTAAATTGCTTTTATTTCCTTATACAAAGTATAAGAAAGTATAGGAATCCCGATTTACGAAATGAATTTTGTATTTCGCATAGCTCAAAAATAAATTATCGTAGAATGTTGCAAATTTATATGCATAACTGTTTTGATATCTAGTTATACACCTTCAACTTTGGTTTTAATACAAGTTTTCGTTTCAGAGATTTCAACGACTTTACACGAATTTTCGTGACGTCTGTATGTAAGTAAGTTTGTGTGTGTATGTGTGTGTGTGTCTCGCATAACTGAAAAACGGTTGGAGGTAGAACTTTGCAAATTGGTATATAGGTTTGTTATAACATCTATTTGTGCACCTCCTTTTTGGAATTTCTGTGATTTTCCGTTTCGGAGATATTTAGGAAAATTATATTCATAATGACCAAAAATACAAAGGTTTTGCGTTATATGTGACATACCATCATAGAGATTTCAAAAGAAGCTAATGATAGAGCCAGTAATGATAATGTTATGAAAGTTGAAGACATTTTTGCGGGTAGAATGTTATGCTTAAAGACATAAGCAGGTTCTTGCCAACGAATGCATTTTATTTAATGAATATTCAGCCTGTAGATAGAGCCCGTAATATATCTCGCATAAGTTAAAAACGGTTGAACGTAGAACATTGCAAACTGGTATATATTGTTTCTTATAACATCTAGTTGTGCAACTCCCTTTTTGGACTTTATATGATTTTCGTTTTCCAGATATTTAGAAAAATTATATTCATAATGACCAAAAATACAAAGGTTTTGGCCATTATGTATGACCTACAGTCGGTAACAAAAATGTCCGAACACTAGCAAAAATTCTTATGTAAAAAAAGTACACTTCATACGGTTTTGTTAAATAAATCCTTGTCGAATCCTGTTCTTAGTCAGTCAAATAACATGATTAGATAAGGATTTATTTAACAGAACCGTATGAAGTGTACTTTTTTTACATAGGAATTTTTGCTAGTGTTCGGACACTTTTGTTACCGACTGTACCATCATAGAGATTTCAAAAGAGGCTAATGATAGAGCTAGTAAGAATATTGTTACGAAAATTGAAGACATTTTATCGTGTAGAAAGTTATCCTTAAAGACATAAGCATGTTTTTGTTGAAGAATGCATTTTATTTAATGAATATTCAGCCCGTAGATAGAGCCTGTAATTTTGTTGCTGTGAAAGTTGTCGATATTTTAACATGTAGAAATTGTACTTTAAAACTTCTTCACATGCCATAAAATTAAAGACAACACAACCGGTTTCGAAAGGACATGACCTTTCTTCTTCAGGTGCAAAAAACACGTGCTACTGCATTGGAGGCAAAAGCAAGACAGTCTTGCTTTTGCTTCCAAGGCAGCACGTGGATTTTGCACCTGAAGAAGAAAGGCCGCGTCCTTTCGAAAACGATTGTGCTGTCTTTAATTTTATGGTGTGTGAAGAAGGTTTAAAGTTTAAATATTGAGTGTACACCAGTTTGTGAATTTAGTTTTGTGGAGAAATTGATTCTTTAAAACAGAAGTATGTTCTAGTCGACGAGTGTATTTCATTAAAGGAATATTCAGCCACTATATAGAGCTTGTAATTGCTTTGATAAAAAACGTTGTCGCCATTTTAGCGCGTAGAAAGTAATTCTTCAAAAAGTTATCAAGTTTTAGTCGACTTTATTTAATTAATATTCTGTAAACAATTGAATAAATCTACAAAAATTAATATTATTGAAACAATCCAATGAAATGGTCATTTTTACTACAGAAATCAAATAAGCATTGTTAAACACGCTGTAGAGCATAAATTTTGCTAAATCGGGAACAACCGAATATTTCGAAGTCTGAATGGAATTTGAATTCATCGAAAGTATTGTGATAGGTTTGTGGAATCTTCAAGGTAGTTCTGCGCGAGAAACCAATGCGTCATTACAAAATTTCCAGAATTAGACTCCTATTGAGGTAAACATTTCCAAATTTTGTAAATATCTTGCTACAATTTTTCGCTACATTTGAATGCCTATTTTACGTTAAGTCAAAGCCCACCTTCGTGGAAATGAGAAAACTTTCATCTGTTTCCCCTTTTACTGTAATGCCGAGCAGAATGTAACACGTAAAGATATAGGCAAGTTCTAGTCTACAATCATCAACAATCACTCTTCGTTTTTTATAGTCTTGAGAGTCATAGAACTTTTGAAGAATTTAGTTCTGCACAAATAAATCAAGGAATTTTTCCAAAATATTCCAGAACTCTGTTTTTATTGAAGTTAGAGCTTCCAAATTTTGCCAACCCTAAACTGCGAATTTTCAACCAATTCGTGCGCCAAGGCGCCAAATTCGACGCCGAATTGCCAAATTCGATACCAAAATCAAAAATCTACGCTGGTTACTTATTTGCGGTATGGCGAGATTAGAGATAAAATTTTGCGGCAAATGTTATTTCAGGATAGCCAAACAAACTTCCTCAATTTTAACTGATTTTGCTAAAATTTATCGTTTCCTGCCACTATTTTTTTACAAAGAGAACAAAACTGGGCCATCTATATTCGAATGATTTTCATTGTACTCTAAGCTGTGGATTTGATAATGAGATTTTCTGTAACAAGCTGTCGAGTACTATTCCTGAAAAAACTAGTGTATTTCTCTCGGTGGCATATATAATCGTACTCTAGTGACATTTTGTTAGAGTAGCTGTTTTTTTTTTTTATTATTATTTTTTTTTAAGGAATGTTTGTGGACTGGAACCTGCCTGTTTATTTACGAATCAGCTACCTCACACAAAACTGTCTATGTTTCCATAAAAATATGTATTTCTTATGGTTGTATAAAGAAGTCATGTAGTGTCCACATCAGATTTTTTTTAATTTTTGCTACTCAGGGTTTCGTTTGTATATTTATTTCATTTATTTACTTATTTTGCTATTTAAGCTGCAGTGGAAAGATTGTAAGGATGGAAGATTGTAAAATTTAATCTTTGAATAATTAAACCTACAATTTTAAAAATTTAATAAACAATAATTATTAAATTTTTGTGTTATATATATATAAGTTATATAGTTATATTTTTCTATTTAAAATACTTATAATTTTCTATAACTTACACACACGCGCATGCATATTGTTGCGAATTTGTAAAGAATTCTATTTATTTTTGTAGAAATTCTTTCAAAGAGGCTTAGTAAGTTGATTAAATGTTAATTTTCTTCATTTCTAATTGTTTTAGCGTTAAAATAGCTAATTTTCCCTTAAAAACGCATTAAAAGGCCCCCAATAAGGCTGGTAATGGATTTGGCGACAAATTTGGCGACTTTTGACAAGAAAATTCTTATTGTCGATATACCAAGGATGGACGCTGTAACGTGATTGGTGAACGAGATATTAGCAATTTCCAGACCATTCTGGGTTCGATAGAGGGGTATAAAATGTGGCACTTTGCGCCAAATCACTGTCAGTCACTCTCAGATTAGTTTCCCCCAATGCTCCATTGCTTCTTAAAGAGCCCTAAAATTGCTTTCCTCTTGCATGCACTTTTCTAATATGATAAGTTAAAGTTTTTTCAACTTCTAAGCTACGGGAAAGGCAATAATACAGAAGTTTCTTCCTTCAAACTATTTCCTATTGCTATAGAAGTAGAGCAAAAATGTAAGTCTTGTTAAAAAAAAAAATATTATTACCCCCCAAAATCTAACAAAAATCTGAAAATTCCACGTTTAAAATTTGCGGATATTCTCTTGACGTTCATGATAATAGAAAAAATTACTAAATTCATTCTGCCTTCAGTAAAAACAGCTCCACAGAGCACCATAGATCTACCTTTAAAATGCCTGATTCATATCTGCCTTTAAAAAATCTGCTCTGTCTTTCGCTATCTTCAGATCGCTCCAGTAACTGTTTGTAAACCATTTGTTTATTCAAGAATAAAATGTTTTTCATCCGAAAATGCAACATTTTACCACTTAAAATTGTCTTCATTCAACTTTAACACAGACGTTCTTTCCCCCATTAAATGCTTATTTATTATTGCAGGTTTTTTATTCATTTTAACATATTATTAATTATTTTAAACATGCGTAAATGTGGACCCCAACCTTTCGTTAAAAATTACGAGCAAATTCAGCAGCAGTCATTATGAGTAGAACAGTAAGAGGAATTATGAGTCTACGATCTCTGTAAAACAACTCTGATTTTGCATCAGATCTCTCTCCTATCGAACCAGCGGTTCAACGTTTGATGACATTTCCTTCAGCAATTTTAGATCTTCGAATTTCATTAGAAATTCGGCGGATTGAAATTATCCTTCCACTTAAAAAACATATTTATCATACTTCACTACCTGAACGTTCTTTTTCTCGAGGAATTATCAGTAATGTCCATCCAAGAAAAATTGAAGGCTTATATATGAACTAATCTAACCCAGTAGTTAATAAATTCGCAAGTAAGCTGTAATTTATCTGCTAGTAAGTTAAATAAAACGAAAAAATCTTGATTGTCCTTATAATTATGAACATCTAAAAACAAGGAGAAAAAAATATTTTGCATTATTTTTTATTAATTTTGTTTCATTATTAAAAAAATTATAGCAGTTTTGGTTTTTAGAATACTAGATATATTAAATGCACTTAGTATAATCTTGTTTACAATTATTTTTACATTAGTTATTTCAAAACGTAAAGTGTCCTTACAAATAAGAGAAGGAATGTAAACATTGTTTTCTACGTGTTTTTTTACCCGCATTCGTCGTTTTCCCACTTTCATCGCTTTTTTTTCATGAACCCCGTGAAAAACGATGGATCGAGGTTCTACTGTATATATATATAATATGTATATTCAAGGTCACTGGAAAAATATGGAGTATTTCATTTAAAACAAATTTATCATTTTCTATATTCTACTAATAAAATAATATCTATAAAAGATTAGCATATATCTGTCACCCACACATGCATATATTTAGTTATTTATTTATCAAGAGCAAACCTATTCTACATACATCTACACCTTTATTTATTCTCTTGATAACACTCTCGTGCTTCTAGCCGTAATTATTTAAGTAAAAACAATTATCTGAATAGCTCTCGCATAAATAAATTATATTCGGTACTTTCAACCAAGCATCGTTTTTACATATATATCTTTCACGTGAGGTTATTTACTAAATGTTTAGACGGTAACGAGAGCGAAAGATCTTATCAAATCCAAAGGTATTATTTACAAATGTACGAGTAAAATCGTATGTAAAATTATGCATGTACTTTCGATTAAAGAAACATAAGAAGGATTACAAGTAAAGCTTCTTTGTAAAATGATCACAAAAAAAGAGGTTTTGTAAGTGATATGATTTGTTATTGTAATATTGATCTAGAGACTTATCTTGCGTCAAAACAAATTATTGCCGTAATAATTACAAATTAATGCTGAAAACTAGTATGATGTGGCCTCCACAAGACTTTCTTCTATATAATTTTACACAAAATTCATGTAATGCAAATTATTTATTAAATTATTAAATTGTAATTTTTCATGATAAATGCAGACGATTTTTATCTGACAGAATTATCATCACTAAGTGCTGAAAGAAAGTCAATTTTTTGCCAATATCAGAAGAAATAGATATTTTTCTCCGTTAAAAAATGAAAAAAATCGATAACTTTGTTTTAAATTATCACAGATCTATGTTTCAACCATTGGTTTTAAAGATATTGACGAGATCTTTCGAAAAATACCCATAATGAAAATTTACACGCCCCCGGAGGGTACTTCCCCTCCCCCAGGAGGGGAAGCGACGCTCCCACATACACAAACTTTTTTCTCTAGTCTACTACTACTATTATCAATAATTCATATTAATTAATTTTACAGCCACATGTTCAAAATAACTCTTATTATGTACATTTTTACAAAATTTTGTCCTATACTGCCATGTTAAAAATTTAGAAAAAAATGGGATCACAGCGCCACCTGTTGAGCAATAGATCCGCAAATCTGATCAGCACCAGTTTATGTCAGGGTCCAACTAAATGCCAAGTTTGGTTAAATTTTGTTCATTGGTTCGGAAGGCACAGCGCCCGAAAAATTTGTGATACACACACAGAGACACACAAACAGACAAACTGACAGACATTTTCTAAAAACAGTCAAATCTTGTTCAGGACATTCTAAAACGCGGAAATCCATCGAAAACTGGAGTTCAAAAATTTTCAGGAATCCAGTACTTTCTCTATATATACATACAGAAGAAAGTAAAAAAGTAGAAGCTAGGTTTTTTACCCCACTTGTATAATACCTTTTTACTTTCTTCTATATGTATATATAGAGAAAGATTTGGATTTGTGAAAATTTTCGAACTCCAGTTTTCGATGGATTTACACGTTTTGGGGTGTTCTAAACACGATTTGACTGTTTTTACTTTCTTCTATATGTAATATAGAGAAAGTATTGGATTCGCGAAAATTTTCGACCTCCGTTTTTTGACGGATCTATACGTTTTGGGATGTCCTGAACATGAATTGATAGTTTTTAAAAAATGTCTGTCTGTCTGTCTGTATCATTTTTTTGTGGACGCTGTATCTCACGAACATATGAATGAAATTTAACCAAACTTGGTATTTAGTTGCACCCTGACATGAACTGGTGCCCATTAGATTTGGGGATCAATAGCTCAACAGGTGGCGCTGTAATCGCATTTTATGCAAATTTTTAACATGGCAGCATAGGACAAAATTCCGTATAAATGGGCATAATGAGAGTTATTTTAAACTTGTGATTGTAAAATTAATTTGAATTATTGATGATAGTAGTAGTTAACTAGGAAAAAAAATTTGTGCATGGGGGGGCATCGGTTCCCCCCCCTGGGGGGGAAGTACCCCCCCGGGGGGGTTAAATTTTGAAGATGGGTATCATTCGAAAGATCTCGTCAATACCTTTAAAACGAATGGTTGAACCATAAATCTGTGATAATTTAAAACAAAGTTATCGATTTTTTTTTACTTTTAACAAAAAAAAAAAAAAAAAAAAAACCCTTAGAAAAAAAATTCGATTTTTTTTTTTTTTTTTTTTTTTTTAATTATTGTTAGTGATTGAATATGTATTAATTTTCACAAAAAAAAAAAAAAAAAGGAAAAAAAAAATCTTTTTTTTTTTTTTTTTTTTAATATTGTTACTGATTGAATATGTATAGGAAAATATAGAAGAAAGTCTTGTGGTGGCCACAACATACTAGTTAGAAAATGTCTATCTGTCCATGTGTGTGACTCTGTGTGTATATCACAAATTTTGTGGACGCTGTATCTCACGAACCAATTAACGAAGATTAACCAAACTTGGTATTTTGTTGGACCCTGACATAAACTGATGCTGATTAGATTTGTGGAACAATTGCTTTACAGGTGGCGCTGTGATCGCATTTTTTTTTTCTAAATTTTTAACATGGCAGTATGTGACAAAATTTCGTATAAATGTACTTAATGAGAGTTATTTTAATCATGTAATTGTAAAATTAATATGAATTATTGACAATAGTAGTAGTTAACTAGGGGAAAAAATTGTCCCCCCCCTGGGAAGTATCTCCCTCCCCTGGGAGGAGTAAATTTTCATTCTGCATATCTTTCGAAAGATCTCGTCAATACCTTTAAAACAAATGGTTGAACTATAGGTCTGTGATAATTTAAAACAAAGTTATCGATTTTTTTTTTATCTTTTAACGAAAAAAAAAAACGGGAAAAAAATCATTTCTTCTGATTTGCAAAAAATTGACATCTTTCGGCATTTAGTGATAATATAATACTGTCAGATAAAAATCGTCTGCATTTATAATGGAAAATAATTTGATAATTTAATTAGTAATTCGTATTGAATAAATTTTGTGTAAAATTATATAGAAGAAAGTCATATGGTGGTCACATCATACTAGTTTTTCTTATTGGCAGATAAACTCTAAATACATAAAAAAAACTTTTACAAGAAGTAAAAAATTCTTTTATGTAAAATTCAAGATACTCATAGTTGCCAACTTTTACTCATTTTGATTACTTCTATTCGAAAAAAGTTTCCTTTGTATTATTTAATTGAAGAATTTTAGTCTGTAAATAAAGAAAAGAAAATCTGTAAAAATAGTTGTATTCAAAATGCATAAAACTTGGCAACTATGCATACTGCTTAAAGAGCATCGAAACTTTTGCTCCAAAAATTTGATAATGAATAATAAAGAATATGAACTTTGTAAATAGACACTACAAAATGCGAAATACGTAACTTGTTTTTTCTGACCGAACTAATTAAATGCAACTCTTCATCAGCAAAAAAGCTGCAAATGCAAATCACAAAAGCGCCTTCACTAGTCCCCCTCCCTCCCCTCCCCTCCCCCCCCCCCAAAAAAAAAAATGCGTTGTGGATTTTATTTTTTTAATTATCTTAATTTTAATCTGAAAAATTTAATCTCGTCACTTGTACTGCTTTTGTGCGTTTCTTCAGTCACATAGCTCCGGTTTTTATGGAGCACTTATTACCACTATTTTTATGTAGTAAAATTTGAAGTGTTTCAGCGATCACGTATGTGAAAAATTACTTTTTAAAATAGTGACCATAGATCTTTAAAAAGTACTTAAAAGTTGGCAGCTATACATTCACGATTTACAAAGTTCATTTAATTAGGGGTCGTGTTTTGTGTCAAAACAATTATTACATAATTTGCGTGGGGAGGAGGAGGATTGCTTAATTACGAATTCCATATTTTTCAATGCGATTTTTAGCATCTTGAAGCTTTAATTCCTATTTACGTTTATAATCGTGAATTCATTTTTTTTTTTTTTTTTTTTTTCTTAATCATTGACAACATTTTGCATAATGTATGATTTTTTAATTTCCAATTCACAGTAATATTTTAGTACACAAATCCAGTGCCAGAAAGAATGAAATGCGCTTTAATTCCTTATTTGATAGAGATTAGTGGACAGTGTAAACTGAGAAAATATTCAAAAAAAGATAGGAAAGAAGGCTATAACAAAAATAATAATAACAATAATAAATAAAACGCCCGTTAATTAAAAAAAAATTAGTTTTTGTTTAAATATTTATAAGACCCCTCAAAACGATTTTGGTCAGTTATAAAGTTTTATTTTACATCCACCACTGAAAAACCCACATGTCTGTAACAGATGGGCGGACAAGTCAGCCGAATGCGCAGCGCTCTGACCTTCTAATTGCCAGGTGCAGGGTTCGATTTCCAGTTCAAGCATAGATATTCGCAGTAGAATAGGACATTTTTTAAGCTGTAATGAGCCATAATGTGCAAAAAAATGACCGCAGAACAACGTTCAAAGCCTAAATAGACAGAGATCGCGAGACGAATACGGCCCTTAATTTTATTTTATGAGATTTCGCAATCGAGGGTATATAATTAATAAAACGTACATAAAAATAGATATCTTATAAAATATATTTAAAAAAAAAAAAAAGTGTGATTGCTTTTATAATCTGATACGAAAAAAATTATGCATTCAGTTACACAAAACATACCTTCAGAATTTCACATTTAAAATATTGTGGAAATAATTTTGAAACCTTTTAATTTGGTAAATTTGTGCAGTTTTAATCAATATGATGTTTTTAAAAAAATATTTTAACATAAATATTTAAAACAGATAATTTACTGTTTAATGAATTAAAAAAAAATCGCCTGTGAGTTAATTTGCAAGAATTTTGATTTTAAAAACATTATAAATTTTCAAATAAATTACATTCTTGCATATATTTACTTTTCATTTTAATTTTCTCAAATAAAAAATAGCTGCCATATGGTAAATGATATAAAATGCGTGATTAGATCGTGAATCTGCCCTAAATACACAAAAATTGTTTTAATGTATAGTTATCAAAAGAAAAAACGCCACCCCCGACTTATTTGCAGCTTATTTGTCGATCACTTATCAGTTGTTGAATTTTTACTTATTTTCGTAGTAATCGAATAATCGTTCTACTCTGCCCAAAAAAAATAATTTAATTTAATTAAAAAAAGAAAACAGAAAACTTCTGTAACTTTCTTACAGAAAATTTATGTTTTCCAAAGCTACAAAAATTTACTATAAAATTATACCTTAATCTGCCAACACGGACCTATGTTTTTCTGTAAACAGATGAAACCTGTAAACATTGTTACAGATTTTATCTGGTGGGTGCATATTTTTTTGTTGTGCGCATGGAAAATTCGGCTTTAAAACGGAATTCGGAAGCGCTAAATAACAGATCACCAAAGCGGATAATCAGAATTGTGATGGCATATCTCCGGACCACCCCCAGGGATTAGTCCCAGATCGTCGACAATTGCTCAGTGCATAACGTTAGTGACACACTCACTCACTCACTCTAACCGAACAGTTTGACCATATATTTTTTTTTAATATTATTCTTCCCCTTAAAAAGGGATTTTATTATATTTATATAGTCTTTCTAAGCCATAAAACACAGTCAGCAAAAAGTATTTTAATGTAAAAAACTTAGAAATTATTTTTTTTTTAATTCCTGGTAATCAGGGTGATACAACAATAAAGGATGGAAGAAAAAGTTGCCATTTAGAGAAAATGAATCATATACACACATGGAATTATTTCATTATCATATTCTACATAGTTAATAGTGATTTATACGAATTATAATCTGTATGTATAAATGAATATATTTTATCTATTGCATTTAAATGATAGCATTTAAATTAGCATTAGGAATATATTTATACGTTTATCACAAAAGGGCAAGTCTAGTGTTTGTGTCTGGTGCTGCATACCATTATATAATTTCCAAAGCATAGGGGAAAAAAAATTTCACTTTAAGAGAAACAATGTTTACCCCTATAACAGTTTTATTTATTTTTACCGAGTTATATATATATATATATATATATATATATATACATTTTTAATCATCTTGCTTAAATTTTTTAATCATAAAGTATAGAACTATACATTAGTTAAATATTATAAAATACATAAATAAATAAAAAGCACATAAATTTATTTTTAAACCAGAATTGCTTTTAATATAACCTAAAATTTGTAATAAATTATCTTTTTTTTTCACTGCATCGCTACTTTATGCTGAACAAGCTGATGTTAAGTTCGCTAATGTTGGAGTTCTCATTCTGATTTATTGTGCGAAATTTGTTTAGATGTACTAAAAACAATTCTAAAAAAACGTAATTGTACCATTTATATTTGTTTCTTGTTACGTGATATTGTTGAAGTTAACATATTTTAGAAAGAAATTAAAACTTCTTCAAGGCAGTAGCACGTGTTTGCACCTGATGAAGAAAGGCTACGTCCTTTCGAAACCGGTTGTGCTGACTTAAAATTTATGGTGTGTGAAGAGGTTTTAATTTCTTTCTATTGATTGTGCGCCAGTTTTTGAATTTAGTTTTGGTAACATATTTTAGTTTAGATATCCTATTTCGCAAGATATTTAACATTTTTGCATTCTGATTGCAGTATGCTGTGTCTAATGAAATATGCCGAATTTTCTGAAAATGTCTTTGCTCTGGGTTTAATACCCTACGTGTTATAATTAAAAAAGTGGACATTTATTTTTTATTTATTTGTTAATGTTTTTAAAAAACCATTATATATCCATGAATAAATGTGATAGCCTCTGAAAAATTTATACAGATAATGAGAAAATTCCTCTTAATCACATGCTACAATCAAAATACATTTCAAGCATTACGTTTTACAGGGTAATCCAAAACATTTTGATTTTTCTTTAATTTCTTACTGGTCCCGGTTTTTTTTTTTTTTTTTTTTTTTTTTTCAGGACTTAACTTTTACTGAAATATATGAGGTATAACGTGTTCTTTACGCTACCAAAGTTTAAAGAGGATTCCAAAAGAACTTGCCAAGATATTTGACAAAATTTCTAATTTCGATAGTGTCCAAATACTTATTGGTAGGTAGTGTATATTAAATCTTTTATGGGCTTTATAAAACTATGGCTTGACGTTCTTTGTACGTAAAGTTATTGGTACAAGTGTTGTGGTTAATGCCAATTATCTACACGATGGACATAGGAATGAGTTAAATGCCCTGCTTAGTGTCTTTCTCTGGGTTCCTTGATCGTATTCATGCTAGTTTCGAAGTAAAACGTGTATGCTGTATGCGCGCACACGTTGTTAAATAGTAATTTGTTATATGATATTTTGGACTTGATAGCGATGATATTTTGGACTTGATAGCTTGATTTAATTATTTTGGACTTGAAAGCGATAGGAGAAAGAAGAATGAGATAAGATTGTTAAGTACATGCGTAATGATAAGCGATCTTAATCTAATATAAATAGGCCTCTGCGCTCAAAGCTGGTAGACGTGAAGTGTCAGGTTCAATCTCAGGTCGCGCTCGTTAGCCTAGCCGTTCGGAGTTTTCTGTGGTTTTCTCCGAAACTTGTGTAACTACGGGCTAGGACCTCTTAGAAATACCCCAACGGAGGAACTCCCCCTCAGGTCTAGTAACCTAGTGAAGTCAATTGGCCTTAATCCCCACAACCCAACCCAACTCTAATATGAATATATTCTCATACTTATTTAGGAATATGGTGTATTTTTAAAAAGTACGTAAATTTACGTGACTTTGACCATTTAATTTTTACGATTAAGACCATTTCTTACCTATAAAACGGGGAAACCTGTGTATTTTTTTTATACGACTTGACATTTTCCAATATACCACAAGGTTCTCAGCAATCACTATTTTGAATACCTCTTTTTATAGCAATCTTCATTAATCGTTTGCAGTACATATCTTTGAAAGAATAATGAAAGTTTGCTTTATATAAAAGTGGTATTCAAAATGAAAATCATGGGCAAGACATTAATTGATGTGTATTTGGCCGGGACTTTTATTGACTTATAAAAACAAACTGACGAGCAAACCCCGTTTTTTTTTTTTTTTTTTTTTTTTACAGTGAGATAAAAAATTTAATTTAAAAACAAAACTGTATGAAATTAAATAACTGAAGCGTTTCTTTGTAATTTTTATATTTCAAAGTTACCTTTTTTTTTTTTCGTTTAAGAAAACTACAAATGCTAATATTCATTTTAATTAACATTTTCTTTCTTATCATTTCCATATAAATAATTGATCAAACTTCCCTCTTTTTTTCCCGATTTTGTAAGTTTTTTATAAATCTTCAGGAATAGTTTGACTGAAAAAATAGCAGCATGTAAGTTGATTTTCAAAATTTTATATGTAAGCGTAAAATGTACGCGATCTTTGTTGAAAACGAATAAGTGGATATAATATTTCTTTCAGTATTCTGCCACTGAATAATACATTTGATTTTTAAAAGGATGATAAAAATACCGTTTTTGATGAAATATTTAAATTTTTAGGTCTACTTTTATCAAGTCTAAAACGTGTTTTTTAACTTTCAAACTATTTTTACTATTCTTAAAATTTCCGTTTCAGTCATTGATAATAATGCTTTGTGCATTTTCTTTTCTTTTTTTTCTACTTTTACCATATTGTTCAACTGTAATATGAATTTTAAAACATCAAGAGAAAATGTCTTCATTTTCAAATCTAAAATAATCCCTAGAAGTTTTAAACTGTCAAAGCCGATAGTATTCAACAAAATCATGAAAACATATATATTTTGTAGAAATATTTTGTCGATTTTAATAATGTTTAATTCATATGCTATACGGAATGTGCATTTGCTCATTTTTACAGTCACTAAATTCATCTTTACCCCTTTAACGCGCAGCTTCCTCCACACGAAGACGCAATTTCTAATTCCCAACTGCAAAAATTCATTCCGGAATTTTTCAACAAAATTTTACTTTTATAACTTAGTGGGAAAAGACATTCATTTTTTTTTTTTTTTTTTTTATTTGTTCATAAATTCTGGTGTCTTCTCATGTTGAATGGGCGTAACTATCTAGCCCTCAAATGGCTAATTTTTAAATAATTAAAATGTACTTCGAGCATTTTGAAATAAATTTAGTATTGAGCATTTATTTATTTATTTATTTATTTATTAAGTTTTTACTTTTATTATAGCGTGTTACTTCAAATTTCTGCGCAAGGAAACATATGTTTTTCTTCATTAGAATACTTCAATCAATTTTATCTTAAAAACTAAATAAATGATTTTTTCCCTTTTCAATATTCTTTGACTATGCTCAAAGACCTATTGATATGCTCAATAGGGTGGTTCGAAAAAAACTTTTTTTTTAAATTTCAGATCGCTATAGTGCACAAAAGTTGCCATTGGTATAGACATGAAAAAAGCACTAATTATTATTTTTTAATAAATTTGTCTTCAGGTCGCGCAATGCCATCGAAGTTAGCAAAAAAATGTGAAAAACCTTAATTTTTCAAAATTTTTTGAAGCACGCCAGATGGTTTTAATTGCGTTCCTATACCATGAATTAACTACTAAAAGTATGTAAAATCAATATATATGCACTTTTTATACATTTGTTTCATATCTTCCGGTCGCGCAACATAGTACAAAATGAGTAGATTTAGTAGTTTTTGCAAAATTTTAAAGTTTGACTGTTTAGTACATTTTAATCATACGACTTTTAGAGATGCTATAGTTTAATTCTATTACAATAATATATTTAAAATCCAAGCATATAAGATAAGCGTGGCTATAAGATAGGCGTGGCATACGTGACGAATGCCAGCGATGCGCGCGCAGAGCAGCGAGTCACAGCCATTATCGTTTCCCGCTATTTTCTTCAGTCTGCTGATGCCGCTAGCTCTAGTCAGTACTAGATTGTGTTGTGCTTAAGTCTGTATTCTACTTTTGCGTTCAGTGTTTGTACTTGAAATACGACAGTTATTGATACAATGGATATACCAATGAAAGTTGGCATAGGGACAATAACTAGAAAAGATTTTGAGTGCCCTATTTTTGGTCACCCACGAGACTTGTTGCACAACAAGCTTCCTACTCATGAAAATGTCCTTCGCTTCTGCTTTCAACAGAGATTCAACCTAGCTGTGACAATAAACAACAAGAGTGTATCTTTTCCAAGAGTAGCCTCAACAGTAGCAAATAAAATTATCGGTTTATATGACAAAACCTCGATCCCCAACTGTTACGGAGTACAGAGTCATCCAGCTAATTAGTTCTTACTACGAATCATGCAGTAAACTCAAAAAGTCGTTTCATCGTGACAAAGATAAACCAGCATTCAAACTTAAACTTGACAATTTCAAGGAGAAAGGATGCTCTCTTTCTGATGTCGCGGCGTGTAAATGTGCAAGTACATAAACCTTAATTCCAAAGGTGGAATTTTTTTGCCTTCTTTCGCAATCGTAGTTCACACTTAAAGGACATACACAGGTATCTGGAGATTTCTTACATGAACAGTCATTAGCAACAATTACACATTTACACGCCGCGATATCAAAAAGAGCGCATCCTTTCTTCTTGAAATTGTCAAGTTTAAGTTTGAATGCTGGTTTATCTTTGTCACGATGAAACGACTTTCTGAGTTTACTGTATGATTCGTAGTAAGAACTAATTAGCTGGATGACTCTGTACTCCGTAACAGTTGTGATCGAGGCTTTGTCATATAAACCGATAATTTTCTTTGCCACTGTTGAGGCTACTCTTGAAAAAGATACACTCTTGTTGTTTATTGTCACAGCTAGGTTGAATCTCTGTTGAAAGCAGCAGCGAAGGACACCTTCATGAGTAGGAAGCTTGTTGTGTAACAAGTCTCGTGGGTGACCAAAAATAGGGCACTCAAAATCTTTTCTAGTTATTGTACCTATACCAACTTTCTTTGGCGCATCCATTGTATCAATAACTGTCGTATTCAAGTACAAACACTGAACGCAAAAGTAGACAGAAAAATAAGGACTTAAGTACAACACAATGTAGTACTGATTCGAGGTAGCGGCATGAGCAGGCTGAAGGAAATAGCGGGAAACGATAATGGCTTCGACTGGCTGCTCTGCGCGCGCATCGCTGGCATTCGTCACATACGCCACGTCTAACTTATAGCCACGTTTATCTTATATGCTTGAATTTTAAATATATTATTGTAATAGAATTAAACTATAGCATCTCTAAAAGTCATATGATTAAAATGTACTAAAACTTTGAAATTTTGCAAAAACTACTAATTTTAATCATTTTGTACTATGTTGCGCGACCGGAAGATATGAAACAAATGTATAAAAATTGCATATATATTGATTTTACATACTTTTAGTAGTTAATTCATGGTATAGGAACGCAATTAAAACCATCTGGCGTGCTTAAAAAATTATGAAAAAATAAGGTTTTTCACAATTTTTTGGTGAATTCGATGGCATTGCGCGACCGGAAGACAAATTAATAAAAAAAATAATAATTAGTGCTTTTTTCATGTCTATACCAATGGCAACTTTTGTGCACTATAGCGATCTGAAATAAAAATAAAAAGTTTTTTTCGAACCACCCTAATGCTCAATGTTACATTTGCTATCAAAAATGAGAGTAATTTTACTTAATATTGCATTTTACCATTACAAACAATTGTAAATTTGTTTATATTTTCCGGGTGCGTTTTATATTTTTTAAATGAAATTTTTATCAGAAATTAATTATTTCCATACTAACAATTTTTATTATGCGGAGAAATCTTATTTATTAGCTTATTTGCGTATAAGCAAGTACTGCAGATACACATAATTAGCGTCGCATTTATATTTCTTCTCCCTCCCTATCCCCTCATCTTTAATTTTCAGGGTGGCTATTACCCGTTTGCCAGAGTGTCGTGCTAACACCTCCTATAATAATGCCTCCGAAAAGAGCTTTACGTCACGGTAGATCGGCCGATTACATCCAATACATACCTTCCTATAGATATTATAGGAAGTGTTGACTGGGTGTAATTGGCCGATCTTCCGTGACGTAAAGTTCAGTTCGGTGGCATAATTATAGCTGGTGTCGGTTATGTTCATTGTCAGAGGGTCTCGAATTCGATATTCAAACCAAATTATAGTAAGTGGAGCACGTAAAATCCGTCGTGGCTGCAATGTTCTCCATATTCCATAAAATGAACTCGTCTGCGGGTTATTGAAGTGGAAGAGCTATTTCCTTTGCAGAGGAATAAAACTGTGAGGGTATATCTCCAGACCATACATAAGGGTGAATCCTAGACAGTCGCCAACTGCCCACTGCGTAGCCTTAGTGAGACGTTAAACACACTCAACCTTAACCTCAACCAATTTTATCAAAGTTTCTTGAAAATGTTTATTTAGTGATAAAAATATTTCATTTAGTTTATAGAAAATATTTTTAATTTTACATAAACATTTTAGAAGCATTGGTTTTATAGTGTTGTTATAAACGTTAATAAATAATCTTCGTCGTATACTTTTAGCATGCAAAAATACCCGAAATTAGTTTGAGGTCAAAATATGTTAAATTGGACAAATACTATTTAAATATGTTTCTCTCATCTCCCGTATTATTTTTACACATGGAAATAAATCTTTACATTATATCCTATGTGAAAATTGTGAATTAATATTTCTTCGCATTTTTAATGATTCGTAATTAAAGATGGTGTTTTAAAGAAATTAAACTAATTATTTAGAAACTACAATTATTCCTTTTAGCTATTAAATTACAGTAAAAATACACCTAAGTACAGTCGGTAACAAAAGTGTCCGAACACTAATAAAAATTCCTATGAAAAGAAGTGCCTTCATACGGTTTCGTTAAATAAATCCTTATCGAATCATGTTCTTAGACTGACAAAGAACAGGATTCGACAAGGATTTATTTAACAAAACCGTATTAAGTGTACTTTTTTTACATAGGAATTTTTGCTAGTGTTCGGACACTTTTGTTACCGACTGTACTGCTGTTGTATAATGGTGAATTAAACTTTGTAGGCCAGCACCATAAATTGCAAAAAATACTTTTTAATAAAAACTTTGTCAGCCATAAGTTTCACAAACATGCAATATTGCAGTTTGCTTATCCAGATTTTATTCATCATAGCCATTAAATGGTTCACTCAACTTTCCTGATAAATATAAATTTTATTTAATAAATTTAATGTGCATCTTTTAATTTTTAGTGGCTAGGAAATGATGAAGATCGGCGTAGTCTTGAACACCATCTTGTTCTAATTCGTTTACAATGTGAAGGAGAGAACAATAATGGGACATTTGAACCTTGTGCAGCTCTAAGAATTGGATGGGCACCAGGTAAAAAAAGAAATCTTCTTTCTATTCAAAGTTCTATTTATTATAACAGAACTTAAAAATCATTCTTAAACTGATACTCAAAACATAATAAATTCCCGGTCTTAAGCTATAATATATATATATATATATATATATATATATATAATGTGCATGAAATTATTATAATTATGAATACAAAATTAAATTTTTAAAAGTATAAAATGAATGTTTGCATCTCTATTTTTTCTGCTTGAGATAGTCCTATTATACACTTCGCTTTTATTTTCGCAATTTTTTAATGTTTTTTCTTGAAATTCTTCCTCACTTCACTTTAATCTTCCTAAAATTTTTATATTTATAGAAAAAAATAATCTGGTGTGTCACTCACATGACTTTCTCTTACCCTGAAATTTAACACTATAAATACAGGTTGCAGATTAAAAGGTAAGATAACGAGTACTGTTATGTAAACCTGTGTTAAACAATTCATATTAGGCTTCTGAAGAGTTTTATATGATAATTAGTTCTGTGTGACTGTGTGAGGGGGGCTACCGCCCCCCTCAACCTCCCCGTTTCATTAATGCACCTACATTTACATAGAATTTAATTCGGTTATTAAAGAGTAATTCTTTTTTGAAAAATAATTTATTAAAATTATTATTTAAAAAAAATATCTCTTATTATAATACAGACGATTTCCATATTAGAGAAGTGGTATAACACCAAATATCCAAAAAAAAGTCCATTTTATTCTCATCATTGAAAAGGGGAAAAAAAATATATATATATATACGATTTTTTTTCTAAGTTTTTTTTTTTCGTTAAAAGTAAAAAAAAATCGATAACTTTGTTTTAAATTATCGCAGATCGATGGTTCAATCATTCGTTTTAAAGGTATTGGCGAGCTCTTTTGAAAGATACACATCATGAAAATTTACTCCCCTCGAGGGGGGACTTCCCCCCCAGGGGGGGAGGCGAGGCTCCTACATACACAAAAAATTTTTCCCAGTTAACTATCTCTATTACAAAAAATATATATTCGTTTCATTTGGTTTACTTCAGTCTATAGACGTTAAACTCTACTTTCCTGCAATTTCCCCCATAGACGTAATGTATTAGAATTCTCTTGATTGTCCCTGTACACGAACCATTTGCTTGATCTTAACGAAAAGCTTACTGTAGCATCCCTATATGATACACATTTAGAATACCAAGTTTGAACTTTCTGCCATAATTTGTTTTTGAGATATGCTGATAACAGACAGACACACAGACATACACACAGACACACAGACAGACACACAGACATACACACAGACCATTTGCTAAAAACATGATTTTCGAATTCAGGGGACCTCAAAACGTTTAAATATAACAAAATCTCGCGTTCGAAAATTTGACCCAAAAACAATACTTTCTCTACCTTATGGGTAAGAGAAAGTAAAAATGTATGGCCCCCTTTTTTTTCCCTAATTGCGGGACTCTGAGTAGTTTCTTGTGTTTCTTGGGATACTTCGCTCACACCTTCTATTCCCTTTCGCCGTCCAGATTGTCTTCGTCAACGCACGCAACAGTTCCTCTGTTGCACTTAGGATTTTTCAAGGAGATATTTTCTTTTATTTATTTATTTATTTATTTATTAATTCTCCTATAGTGCTTCACTCGGGTAATAGCCCTGCTAACGTGGGGTATATTTTCCTGAGACTCAAATTCTAAATTCTAAAAACCTTTTGGATTTTTTGTTTCTTTTATGTAAAACTAACTTTATGTTTTTGACATTTTCGATGGAGGTAAGTATTGCTTGCGACCATATGCAGGTACTCCGAAGCCCTCACGTTGACGTTGACGTCATTATGAATGCAAACATTGCATCCTTCTAATCATTTTCGTATTACGTGATATTTGTTCCAATCAGACATTTTTATTCAAAATTTATTAATATAATGAGTTATTTTGTAATAAGGACTACAATGATATGATTCTTTGACAAGGTTACAAGTAGTTTTTAAAAGAGATTATTTATAAATTTCTGTAACAGATTTCACTGGTTAAATAAAATAAAATTTTCTTACTAAAAAAGCGTAAATGTTTAGAAAATCCTTATTAAAGAAGCGTAAAAGCGTAGTTTTAAACAAGCATAAAAATTGGCAGTTATGCATTACACCATCAGGGATGGAACACGGACGCAGAACTCATACCACTATCAATGTAACAAAAATTTCTACTTCTTAACACGTTCATCGCCCAGCGTGATTGGTCTGAGTTTCTCGCCGGGCCCAAATCCGGCCGAAGATAACGTGTAAATAATAATCTGGTGTGCCACTCACACGACTTTCTCTTACCCTGAAATTTAACACTATAAATACAGGTTGCAGATTAAAAAGTAAGATAACGAGTACTGTTATGTAAACCTGTGTTAAACAATTCATATTAGGCTTCTGAAGAGTTTTATATGATAATTAGTTCTGTGTGAGGGGGGCTACCGCCCCCCTCAACCCCCCGTTTCATTAATGCACCTACATTTACATAGAATTTAATTCGGTTATTAAAAAGTAATTCTTTTTTGAAAAATAATTTATTAAAATTATTATTTAAAACATATATCTCTTATTATAATACAGATATACCATATATACAGATAATACAGATATTCCATATTAGAGAAGTGGTATAACACCAAATATCCAAAAAAAAGTCCATTTTATTCTCATCATTGAAAAGGGGGGAAAAAAATATATATATATACGATTTTTTTTTCTAGGTTGTTTTTTTTTCGTTAAAAGTAAAAAAAAAAATCGATAACTTTGTTTTAAATTATCGCAGATCGATGGTTCAACCATTCGTTTTAAAGGTATTGGCGAGCTCTTTTGAAAGATACCCATCATGAAAATTTACTCTCCTCGAGGGGGGGACTTCCCCCCCAGGGGGGAGGCGAGGCTCCTACATACACAATTTTTTTTCCCAGTTAACTATCTCTATTACAAAAAATATATATTCGTTTCATTTGGTTTAGTGCAGTCTATAGACGTTAAACTCTACTTACCTGCAATTTCCCCCATAGACGTAATGTATTAGAATTCTCTTGATTGTCCCTGTACACGAACCATTTGTTTGATCTTAACGAAAAGCTTACTGTAGCATCCCTATATGATACACATTTAGAATACCAAGTTTGAACTTTCTGCCATAATTTGTTTTTGAGATATGCTGATAACAGACAGACACACAGACAGACACACAGACACACAGACATACACACAGACCATTTGCTAAAAACATGATTTTCGTATTCAGTGGACCTCAAAACGTGTAAATATAACAAAATCTCGCGTTCGAAAATTTGACCCAAAAACAATACTTTCTCTACCTTATGGATAAGAGAAAGTAAAAAATAGAAATTAGAAAATTTCGGGAACTTCTCGTTACCGAATGGTTGTCTTCGGAAAATTATATGCCCGACAATAATAGAAATAAAACAAGGAACATGTCCCACCATTTAAGAGATCCGTAAGAATCAGCAGGGCAAGCCTATAAGAAGGATGTGCGCTCTATGCTACCAGAAGAAGATGAGAACTGTCGAATGCCAAGAAATGAAGAAAAATGTAAAAAAAAAAAAAAAAAAAAAAAAAGAAAGAAAAAGAAAAAGAAAAGAAAGAAAGAAACTACAACCTTATTCTTCCAATTGTCCAAAATCACGCCAAATGTGTTTAGAGTGTTTTAACGAACACTATGCGACTTAGTATAATGTAATAAGTTATCCTAAATATAAATTACTCAAAGTATAGTATATGTGTATATTTTTAGAATGTTTATGTTGTATATCCTATATTTAAATTTTAGTGCTTATTTCATTAAAATACTTTTAAAAATTCGACTGAAAATCCTATTAACTTGAACAAGAAGAGCGTCACCCATATTTGGGAAACGGGGCCCACACGGAAGCATACCCGTCACCCAGATATGGGTGACGCGGCGATGAACGTGTTAAATCAACGATATTATACGTAGAGAAATTTCTTAAACAAATACCGGTATGAATTATCCATCCCTGTACTATTTATATTGGAAATATATTAATTTAAGCAGGATTTGGAAAACATGGAAGGTTAGCAAGCGAAGTGAGGATATCCACATTATAATTCAAATTCTCTTGGACTTTAGACGCATTGTTATATTTGGGTCTAACATTCCATAGAAAACCAATAACAACACTTAATAAAAAAATAAAAGAAAAAGAAAAACTATAGGAAGGGAACGTTAATGTACAGGGTGGTTATAATTAAACTTCCCCAATAAACAGCATCCTACAGCGCAAACGGGCGAACGAAATGCAACGAAATTTCGTATATATACTATACACGAGATGCTCTCACGGAATTTCGAAAAAAAAAATTTAGTTTTAAAATGTCCACCAGGGCGCCTTTTCCGGAAAAACGTTAAATTTAACACAATAAACAACCAAAACGAAATACAGAAACAATATTAGCATTTAATGACCAGTTTCTTATCACCTTCTCATTGAACCACATTAAGTAAAGGTAAGGAAAAAATAACAGTACAGTGTTTGAGAAAAACAAAACAGTTCAGTTTGTAGAAATAAGAACAGATTAGGACGGAATTGCAGAAGAGGAGCAGTTATTAATCGTGTCCAGGACGATGTAAGGAAATGTACTCCATGTGACCACCCTCATTCATCTGCAAAATTGAAAGTCCATGGACAGTATGTTCAGCAGCAGATCGCAATTAATCAGTTGTGATGCTTCACACATGAAGCGTTATGGAGTTCTTTAAGTCATTCAACGTCGCAACACCTCCACGATACACCACACTTTTTAAATGGCCCCATAGCCAGAAATCGCCCGGATTTAGATTCGGCGAATGTAGTGGCCATGGATTATGAAAGAAGCGACTAATAACATGTTTGTCTGTGAAGTGTTGGAGCAATAGTGCCTTTACGGACCCATGGATATGTAGGGGCGCACCATGCTGCATGTAAATGGTCGATGTAAGGACCCGTCTTTGCTGTAGTTGAGGCACAACAAACGTCTGCAGCATGTCGTCGTACCGACGGCCGTGACGGAACATGTGACGGGACCACGTGCAGTTATTCCCACAAAGAAGAATGGCCCAAAGATGAATGTCGCCATGAATCCACACCAGACAGTCACCTTTGGAGAATGTAGGGGAATTTTAGTATGCATCCGCGGATTTTCCTTAGCCTAAATGCAACAATTATGTGTGTTGACTGCCCCATTGAGGTAAAAATGAGCTTCATCGCTGCACAGAATATTCTAAGGCCATGGCAGATCAACAGTCATTCTGTTGAGAAATCTGACTGCGAATGAGAGACGTTGTGGCTTGTCCCTATGAAGCAGCTTTTGGGTATGGTGGATCTTGTATGGAAAGTAGTGCATTATGTTTCTGAGCACTTTTCGGACGGTGCTGTAAGAATAACCTGTCTTTCGAGAAACTGCACGTGCGCTACTGCCCCCAAACTCTGATGTCTAATGACTGTGCGGCAACAGCTGTCTTGGCGGCATCAACAAGTACCGGTGTGACAGGTTTACGGCCTCTTCCAGGTTGAACTCCTAATTTCCCCGTCCCTTCAAATCTCTTAATCATGGCCCGGATACCTTTAGAAGACATTGGTCCACGCCGTAGTTTCTTTATACGACGAAATTCACGAACTGCAGCAGTAGCATTCCCCTTGTTTTCGTAAAACAGCTTCACCAATAACGCATGTTCAACTAAAGATACCATTATCATTACAGCCGGAAAGATCGACATAAAACATGACAACGTCTGCAAACGTTTTATACCCTAACCTGTTTTGCATAAAGCTTCCTCTTCTTCACAAGCATGCAAATCTCGACATTTTTTTTCCCCTAGAAGTGACAGCTTTTCCCGGTTTTACATTTTATTACTCATAATTCTTGTTCTGAATTGTTAACATTGTTTCTGTATTCCGTTTTGGTCGTTTATTGTGTTAAATGTAATGTTTTTTTTCGGAAAAGGCGCCCTCTGGTGGGCATTTTGGAACTTTTTTTTTTTTCGAAATTCCGTGTGCGCATCTCGTGTATAGTCTATATACCAAATTTCGCTGCATTCCGTTCATCCGTTTGCGCTGTAGGATGCTGTTTATTGTAAAGTTTAAGTATAACCACCCTGTAGATACATGTATATTAACAAGCTGTGATTATATCAAATAGATCCATTTCATAGGAGTTACAGTTTATAAAACTCAAGTATTTAAAAAATCAAAACGTTAAAAATACTGCTTTTGATTAAATCTGACTGTCGGCATGATTCTCTAATTTAAAAATTTTCTTTCTTCATTCTTCTTTTTATTATTATTATTTACACAGATAATGTTATATATTCGACAATTTTAACGCTTTCGCGCAAAAACAAGCGTAAAAATAGGAAAATCAAAAGAATTATTTTTTAAATTTGCTTTAAAAATAAATATTTATATAAATAAATACCATGCAACAAAAAATATTCATAATGCATACGAGCAACTTTTAACATGCTGAAGTCAAGGCTGATTTTTATATGTAAAAATGATAGTGAAATTTATGTCTTGCATTTCAATATCGTATATTCAGTTAATCAATTTTACGTTGATAGAGAAAATAAAGTTGAAGTTCTTCATTATAAGATTACTTATTAAGTGAACTTTAGCAGAAGAATATTTATTATTTCATAAACTAACTTTATGCATCACGTTTACCCATCATCAAAGTACAGTAGGAATTAAAATGTATGAGTAGAATCAGTACATAGTATATATATCAGCCTTAAAATCATTATTGTAGAGAAAACACAAATGTACTAATCAACAACGTTCCATATTTAAGTTTATATTTCGTTGTATTTATAAAATATTTCATACCTACCAATGCTCTCTTTTTCTTTAATCACCAATATTCCAGAATATCTAGACTACCTTCGTCTAATTTAAATTTCGTATTTTTCTCATTAAGTAAAGCAAAAACATTTATTTAAAGATAGCGGTACTTAAAAATTAGAAGGTTTGTTAGCTATAATATATACAGTTTAAGTTATATAAGACTTTTTTTTTTTTTTTTTTTTTTTTTTTTTGGAAAAGTAAGAATCTCCAGACAGTTGCAATAAATGCCTGTTGTTTTCATTGTTTATACTTATATTTATAAAGTTTGTGTTAGCTGTTTTTAGCAGATAATGAAATTTTTTCAATCTTAATTACAACAATGGCGATTTAAAATATCATTCATCGTTTTCGACTTCATTACAGGTTTGGAACCAGATTACACTGATCAAACTTCAAATAAGAACAATTTCATCATTATTGGATTATGTGTCGGGATTCTTGGTCTGATATACGTGGGTGCTGTTCTTATTTATCTGAAAGTCCGAAAAAATAGGCGACAAGCATCAAGACAAAACAGGTCTCAAGAAAGTGCAGCCAATTCAATTGAAGAAACAAACTGTGAGGTATTTTAAAATACTTCTTTCTATAAAAATTTCTTTTGTGAATGATGGTAATCATTATCAAATGTGCTAATGTGAGTTTTCATTATTTCCTTAGTGAAAGAATTAGTTTTATAAGCAGAAATTAAAAGAATTATATTCTTACTTTTAAATTTAGAAAATGGGTGGAGCATATTCCAGTTCATTAAAAATGCAGAGATGCCAACATTTTAATTTATTCCTAACGACTATTAGAACCCGCTCTTAAAGGCCTTCACCTAATTTGACCAGCAGTCTAACCCCATGTTATTCTATGGAGAAATTTGTTTTATAAATTACTCATTACCTAATGTATTTTTAATAAAATCTTTTTGTAAAAAAATAGAACCAACTCCAAAAAGCAACTACTACTCAAACAACTAAAAAAAAAAAAAAAAGAAAGAAAGAAAGAAAAAAAGAAAAAAAAATTGGTGTGAAATGAAACTGTAAATTGCGCCTAAAAGTATAAAATAATATCCTTCGCCAAACAACCTATAACACTACAATTAATCATAACTTTTGAAGTCGGCGCAAAATTAAATAAAATGTAATTAGTTTTTAAAGGTTTGTTTTTAGATGGGTAGCAACAAATGCTGTTGTCTCGAATGATCCATTTTCATATTTCCTTTATTATTTTATCACTGTATACAATTGGTCCATTAGTAGCATCTACATAGAACAGTGAGCATTCTTCACAATGCGGTATTTATGTTTCTACGAAGTTAGTTTCCTTGGCAAATTTGGTATGACTTTGCTAACTATCACCCTTGGCGGCTTTTGGATTTGGCGATCAAAACGTAATGTAAAAATATATACGCAAGATGTATATTTTCATAATATATATTGTACGAATTATTGTTTCATATTCTTGATTACTCTCTTAATATACCTAATCAAAATCATGATATCCCAAAGAAATTAAATATGTTTGCAAGATATTTTTGCGATTTTTCTTTCACCAACGACGTCAGATACCAGCATCTTCGCCAACTTTTGCTGGTTACGAAATCTTATTTGTTTTCTTGAATCAAAGTAGTTTTCGGCTGCGTTTTGCAGGTGACAATGTGAGATGTGTATTTTGAATAGGATTTGATTTTTGTATTGAATAAATGTATCGAGGTTTTATTTAATTTTGCGCCGACTTCAAAAGCTATGATTAATTGTAGTGTTGTAGTTTGTTTGGCAAAGTAAATTATTTTATACTTTTAGACGCAATTTACAGTTTCATTTCACACCTTTTTTTTTTTTTTTTTTTTTTTTTTTAGTTGTTTGAATAGTAGTTGCTATTTCGAGTCGGTTCTATTTTTTTACAAAAAGTTTTTATTTTTCTGTTTTCAGTGAAAACTTATTCATATAGCAGAACATCAGAAGACGTTCAACGGCAGTTTCCCAAATCACAACTTCCAAGAAAAGTGACATAACCCAAAAAATGGTTTATGTCACTGAAAAATACATGAAATGCACCCAATGTTAACAAAAAAGTTACATCTCCATCAAGAAAGTTATCCACTCGAGAGACAGTTGTGCCAGTTTTATTCTAGTCAAGTTATTTTTAAGTGGATTTTTCTCAAATGCTGCATTTTTAAGTTGTGTGACTTTTCTTGCCTTTATCGGATATGAGCAAAAAACTATCTATTGAATGAGCATACGTTAAATTAAAAAATCTTTAGAAATGTAAAGAACGGATATACGCTGTATTCGTAACCAAAAATTCCGTTAGGCATATATATTGAACTTTACAGTGAATACGTGACACCCGCTGCGCTGGAAATTGCGCAGCGTAAAGTTCAAACAAAGAAATATGCACTGCAGCTGGAAGTTTCAACATCGATACTTACATACTGCTTTTACTAAGTGTAGCTGCATGCGTTCAGCAGTTAGAGTGAGAACAGACTTTTGTGAGTATCCTGTAATTTGTTTATATCTTAATGAAATCATAATGAAACCTATTTCAGGCCAAGATCATTACGACAACAAAAAAGTATTAAAACTAAATCATCTCTTACGAAGTTATAAGCTAACAAGTTTCAACAACAACAGCAATGAGAAACATGGTTTGTATTGAGAACCTCTTCCTTTATGAAGTCGATTTAAAACGTCTATGCGTTAATCGATGTGACCGCTTACAATAACCATACTTTGAATTTTACATAGCATAAATGCCACCCGCTACGCTACAACATATGCAATGTCGTTCAAGTGTGAACAAAATAGGAAATTGTGAACAAACAAATGCACGTTTTAAGCGTTCTGCTTTCAGCATCTAAACTATATTTTTGTACTAAATCGATGATTCTCTACAATTTTATAAATCACTTTTCTCCCTGTCTTGAACCGTTTCCGAGATATGAACGCTTACTCCACTGTTTTCCACCAGGTGGCGCTGTAGGCGGTTGAATCGCGCAGCACATGTCCACTTTACTATATCTACATACCACTTTTATGACTATAGCTGCAGCTGTTCAGCAGTTAAAAGAGTCAGGACTGATTTTATTGGGCACCTTCTATTTTCTTTTGGTTGTAAAGATATTACAATGGGACCTATTTCAGACCAAGACCTTTACAATAAAACAAAAAGTATCAAAATCGGATCATCTGTTCAGAAGTTATGAGCTAACAAAAAAAAAAAAAAAAAGCGCTTTAATTGAGAACCTCCTCCTTTTTGAAGTCGGTTAATTAGAGCATCTCTTACGAAGTTATAAGCTTACAAACACCAACAACAGCACATAGCTCGAATTAAGAACACCCTCCTTTCTGAAGTTGGTTGAAAACGATTTTGCGCTAATCGATGTGACCGCTTACATTAACAGTACTTTGAACCACAGAGTATACGTGTCATCCGCTACGCTGCAAAGTGTGCAACGTAATTCAAGTGTGCACAGTGTAGGAAATTGCGAACAAACAGCTGCACGTTTCAAGCGTTCTATTTTTAGCAATAATGTCTAAAAACTGTCTTTTCGTAGTAAATCGATTATGCTCTACAACTTCGTAATTAACTTTTTTCCATCTTGAACCGTTTTTGAGATAAATGCGTTAATTCCGCTGTTTTTCACCAGATGGCGCTTTATTTTCTTTAGATTGTAAAGTTATTACAATGGGACCTACATCAGATCAAGAACTTTGCAACAAAACAAAAAGTATCAAGTAACCGTATTTGGAACTATATAGCGTATGTCTCACCAACTACGCTACAACGTGTGCAATGTAGTTCAAGTGTGCATAGTGTAAGAAATTGCGGACAAACAAATGTACGTTTTTAGCATTGTATTTTTAGCATCAGTGTCTAAACTATCTTTTCGTACTAAATCGGTTATGCTTTGCAATTTTATAATTCCCTTTTTACCCCTGTCTTGAACCGTTTCCGAGATAGGAACGCTCGCATGAATGTCTAAACTATCTTTTTGTACTAAATCGTTGATACTCTTCATATTTGTAATTCACTTTTTTCTCTAGAACCGTTTTCGAGATATGAACACTAACTCCGCTATTTTCCACCTGGTGGCGCTGTAAGCGGTTTAACCTTGTACTGCATGGCCACTTTGCTATAAATACATATCATTTTTATCACTATAGCTGCAGCCGTTTAGCAGTTAAAAGAGTTGAAACTGTTTTTTTTTGGGCACTCTGTATTTTTTTAGATTGTAAAGATATTACAATAGGACCTACTTCAGACCAAGACCTTTTCAACAAAACAAAAAGTATCAAAATCGGAGCATCCGTTCAGAAGTTATGAGCTAACAAAAAAAAAAAAAAAAAAACATACGGTTTGAATTGAGAACCTTCCTCCTTTTTTGAAGTCGGTTAATAAAAATTTTGTTTTCCTATTTAGAAATTTAAACCTTTAAAATGTTCCTCGTTTTTTAAAAATTATTTTTTTTTTTTTTTTTTTAATATTTAGTTTTAAAGCTCTAAAGTGGAAAAAATTAACTAAGCGCATTTTTTTGCACTTTATACCTTCAAAATTAAATATTAAAATAAAAAATCTGGAGTGACTCCACTCGACTTTCCGAACATTGAGTAACTAACAGTTTTGTAGATAAAATAAAGAAAGAGGAGTTGCTAAACAAACAAAAAAGAGAAAAACATAACAGAGTGTTTGAGTATTTTTCTCCATATATCACACGAGGTTTTATTTAACGCTACTTAACTTTGAGCCCTTAGATCATAATGATAAAGAATTTTTCGTTGTGTCCCTGTAAAAATCTATAAATGCTAGATTCACCAAAATGCTTATAGTTAGTGCAACAGTGATTTATAATATTCATACAAATTTTCAGCTCAATTGAATAAGGCGTTTAGATGCTATCGCTGGTCTCATAGGCCATAAAGATAAAGAATTTTTCTTTGTGTCCCTGTAAAAAAACTGTAAGTGCTAGATTCACCAAAATCTATACAGTTGGTTCAAATGTAACCTATAACATGTGTACAAATTCTTTGCTGAGATTAATAAGGCGTTTAGACGCTATCACACTTTTAAAAATTTGGTAAAGAATTTTTCTTTGTGTCCCTGTAAAAAAACTATAAGTGCTAGATTCTCCAAAATCTGTACAGATTGAGTATCTGTGACCTATAATATGTGTATAAAGTTTTTGTTCAATTGAATAAGGCGTTTAGATGCTATCGCACTTTTAAGATTTTGGTCCCTTGGCCATAATGATAAAGAATTTTTCTTTGTGTCCCTGTAAAAAAACTATAAGTGCTAGATTCACCAAAATCTATAGGGTTCGTACTATGGTGACTTACAATATACGTACCAACTTTCAGCTTATTCGAACAAAGCGTTTAGACGCTAGCGTGTTCACTCACAGACATACACACATACATACACACATACATACACACATCATCGTAAAAATAGTGAAAACGGACTCGTTGGACCTCGAAACGTATAGAAACATCGAAATCTCGAATTCGGATTTTTGACATGATTACAATACTTTCCTCACTATAGTGTTCGGAAAGTAAAAATAATAATAATTAATTTTGAAAAATGAGAAACATCACATCGGTTGTGAATTTTCTAAATCTGAAAACAGAATTTAAAAATATACATTAGGTAATGAGCAGATTATAAAACAAATTTCTCCAAAGAATAACATGAGGTTAGACTGCAGGTCAAATTACGTTTGGAACAGAAAAGGTGTCCACCACAGAGTTTTCAAGTGTCCACTACTGGCGCATTCTAAGATCTCTGAAAAATTAATTTTTCGGGTTTAAAAATAATTCTGTTAGCATTTGTCGTAGTATAGTCGTGTAGAGAAAGAGTTAATTTAGATATCGAATGCTAGCTGTAGCTACAGCCTCTAAAATTAAGAACATTGCACAAAAAAATTACTATAAAATGTCCCTAAAGTATCCACTACTAATGTACAGTCGGTAACAAAAGTGTCCGAACACTAACAAAAATTCCTATGTAAAAAAAGTATACTTCATACGGTTTTGTTAAAAAAATCCTTATCGAATCATGTTCTTAGTCAGTCTAAGAACAGGATTCGACAAGGATTTATTTAACAAAACCGTATGAAATGTACTTTTTTTACATAGGAATTTTTGCTAGTGTTCGGACACTTTTGTTACCGACTGTAGAAATGCAATTACCTCACTAGTTTTTTTTTTTTTTTTTTTTTTTTTCGAACAGTTATCCATTATCTTTTTCTTGTTAAAATAATTTTTCTTAATAATTCATTTAACAGTATGCAAAAAGAGCATTGTAAAGTCCTTAAACTAATTTTCGAGTCCCCTTAAAATTAAGAATTAATTCAAAAGCTTGCTTAGCTGTTTAATAACAATAAAACTATGTTTGGTATTTTCTATTAAACAACTATCAGCTCATTGTTTGAAGTGTATAAGGAAAGGGCATGTTTACAAACAAACGCTCCGTCAGTTAATATTTCCACTCTCATGTGGCAAAAGGTCAACCTGTATTGGTACGAATACCAATGTTTTGCCACTCTACCCATAACTTGACTGCGAGTGACATTACGTACCCTTTCCTTATATTTCAACAGATCTCTCTTTTTTAAAACTTCTAAAATATTTTGTAATAACTCTAACCTAAACAACTGAGTAATTAACTTGACTATTGCCGAAAACTGTATACGTATAAATATACATAGCTACCAAAATTTTTAATTTATTCCATAACCTTCTTAAACCCCCCCCCCTTTTTTTTTTTTTAATTACTTTTCTTGAAAAGTAATTTTCTATTTAACTAATCATAATTATATATTTGAGAAAATTATACTACAAAGAAAATAGTGTGAAAAAAGAATAGGTACTAACAACGTTACGGAATAAATTATAAAAGGTAGCAGCTATGAATATATAATTCATACATTATTTTTCTTTCAGAGAAGAAATGCTTACATTAACAACTTGGTTCAAGAAGCAGAATTTACTAGTAAATCATCGAAGGTAATTAATTTCTATTTTTGGGTCCCTTGGGTCCAAAATTTCTATTTTTGGGTCCCTTATTTTTTGTACACTAAAAAAATATGAGAGTACATGGATTTTGCTTTGTAAAAATTTTTAAAATTTTTTCTTTTAAAATTACGTCAAGTTTCTATAAATGGTTTGTGTGCTTTATGTAAATATTTACAATTATTTACAATTTACATATTGTATTCATACCTATAAAGTGTCATATTATACAAAGCACTAAATTTAATTTGATAAAAGAAAAGAATCATAAAATGCGTTCAAACTTGCCATAAAATATACATTTATTTATTTATCTATTTTTTAACGGCCTGATAAAGTAACGTTATATTTTTTTAACTTTTTAAACTTTGAAAATTGTTTCCTGAAATATTTTTCAAAAAGGGAAAATGCTGAATGCAACCTTGTACTGATTTATATGTCTGTACCCCGGAGGTAAAAGACTTTATTTTGTGAAAACATTTCGCACTATGTTCTTGATGTGCATTTTTGCTTTATATGGAGGCATTAAGCATTATGCCTACTATAAAGGAGATAGGACAGTAGAACACAAAACCATGTTCATTTTCTTTATTTATGAGAATTGTTATTAATTAATTTCATTATAATATCATTCCTAAAAATTTATTTTTGTTATATGGTGTTCTTTACCTTCGGAGTACAGATATAGTAAAATATATTTAGTTTCCTTTATACTCATTAAGGCTTCTTTCAACCTCTTATAAATTTCTCGCTCCGGCACAAATTCCTATGGGGAAATTTTTTAATATAATTACTGATTATATGATATATATTTTTTTATTCTATTTTCCCATTAAGAAAATTCGCAATCGTTTAATTTGTTCTTGTTTTCTAAAAATTATTATTATTTTTTTTTAAAGCTAAAAAAATGTAAAAACGAAAAATATTTTTCGCACTAAATGCAAAAACTAAATGCATTTAACTAAATGCATTTTTCGCTTCAAATACAAATATTAACACATTACTGCCGAATAACGTAAAAGTACTTTTTTTTTTCTTTTTAAGAAAAACGAGCCCTGCCTTTTGGCGTTCCTCTAAAAAATACTTTATTTTAGAAAACGATTTTACGTTTCGTGTTAAACCCTTTATGTGTTCGCAGTGTATGTAAACACCAATGACATTTACAGCATCGATTGCTAAGGATAAAATTTAAATAATTAAGCAGGAATACGTAAAATAATTTTATTAAATAACACTGGTCTACAGTGGTTCGGTAACAATGGCCAAATTATTATTTTTATTATTAATTCCAATTTTTATTTAAATATCTGCAAGTAAAAAAGTCCCACTACGTCACATTTTTCTGTTAGTATATCAGAAAAATGGCAAATTTTCATGATTTTTTATCATTTTCACAGCATCGCAGGTGGTAACCCTTGCTGATAGCAACCCAGAGTCCTGGCAACTCAGAGTCCCGGCAACCATGTTTGTTCCAATTTTTTGTTAAAGTACAGTCGGTAACAAAAGTGTCCGAACACTAGCAAAAACTCCTATGTAAAAAAAAGTACACTATATAAATATTTAGGCTTTTTTTTTTTTTTTTTTTTTTTTTTTTGTTATTATTATAGTATATTTTATTATTATTATTATTATTATTATTATAGCTCCAGTGATTGACATACTCCAGTAATTGACATCTTTCCCCAAAATAATTTATAAATAAGTAAAAAACAAAAGCAAATGATTTACATAAAAGAATTTTAACAGTAAATGTCAAACACTGATTCATAAGGTGCCAATAACTGGTAAAATTAAAAACTAGCAGTGTCAAACACTGGAGCATAGGATGATAATTACTGGTAAAATTAAAAACTAAGCAATGTCAAACACTGGAGCATAGGATGATAATTACTGGTAAAATGAAAAACTGGCAGTCTCAATTACTGGAACATTGAGTGGGTGTCAAATAAAAATTCATTAAAAAAATTATAATTATCAAATGTATATATTTTAACATATGTGTGGTTCTGAAAGTCTTTCATGCCATATATATAAACTTAAGATTTCCAAAAATAGTTTCTGATGACTAAAACATTAAAAATATCAGAAATTGCTTTAAAAATGTCAATCACTGGAGCAGTTACCTTAAATAAATTTACATTTTTATTTTCAGAGTACATCAAATCATTCATCAAATACACCTACTGAAAATGGAATAAAAACAATAGATTCTAATCACCGAAAAGCAGATTCCTATTATACAAATCATGCTAAGCACAAAAGCAATGAACAAGGCATTCACTCAGAAATCCACACGGACTCAAAAACTTCTGAATCTCCTGATGATATAACGTCGGCACAGACTCCACCTCAAGAATTTTTTATGCGTATAAGAGGGATGATATCTGCTGCTAAGAACCGACTAAACAGCTTCAGATATAAACCAACCTTGCTAGTCATACCTGAGGATGATTACTTTTATCAGGACTTTAAAGAAAAAGAAATGGAAGCTTCTGGAAATAAAAGAACTAATTATAAGAAATTCCCCAAAAAGGGAAATAATTCGGCAATGAATAAAATGGAATCAATACATGGTTCTAATTTAGGAGCAGCAATGTTAGAGGCAAAATTAGCTCCTCCAATGCCTCCTCCGAGAAATACCAAACCCAAAAGTAAAAAAAGAGCTCCATCGCCACCTGGTGAAATTCCGTTACCGGAATATTCGAGAGAAACGCCTTCTCCAGCAAGCTTGAAAGAACTTGGTGGCAGTTTAGATCGCAAAGCCAATCGTAGGGTGTCCCCGAAAACAGAATATTCCAAATTCGATCTTTTTCGCCTAGATCTCTATGAAAAAATCCATAGAATGAGGGATGGTACACCAGTTGATGAAAATGAAGTTGTCTTGGAATGCACTGAAAACAAAAAACCATGTATAGAAGGTAAATATTTTTTTCTTAATGTTTTTAAAATTTAAAATTTAATTTTTTCTTGGAAAATTTTTTACTGTTATTATTATTATCACTATTTCCTTCTGTGGGCATTCAAATAGCTAGGTAAGCCGCTTAAAATAGTCAGGAAATATAGTTGTGAATCTAGTGCAGAAATGAGAAAATATTGTACGTAAATGTAAAATTTGTTTCATGTACACTGGTATTTCAAATTAGACTATTAATACTTTTAATAAATTTTACTAGAAAGTCTTAAATAATTTTGACAAGAATTCTATAATTTGTTATGCTTAAAATTGGTTAAAATTATAAATCCTGATTATGATTTTTTTTAAAACTTATTTTATGTTTTAATCAATGGTGGCGTGTTTTATTAAAGTTTTTAAAAATAATGCAAAACGTTAGACAAAGAAATTTTCGTTTTTCGTTCCCTCTCCCTCTTCAAAATCATTCGTACTCTAACTAGCCTGCCTAATCCTGAAGGTATCTTTTCCGCCTTATTCCGTCGTTTCTTCCAATATCGTTTTCATTCCATCTTTTCCTCTCAATGCGGCTCCTAATCTAATTGAAATAGTTCGTCTCTATGCTATTCATAAAGACAGATTGATTTTTTAAAAAAGTAATTAATAAACGTACTTTTCCTTTCTTAACTTTGTGGAGGATCAAAATTGCGATGGCATGTCTTCGGACCACCTCTAGGGGTGAGTCCCAGACCGTCGCCAATTTCCCATCTGCGCAGCACTAGTGCGACGTAAAAAAATCCAACCAACTAACCTTTTTTAACTTTTAAGCGTATATTTTTAAAAAAAATTCTTCACGCTGCATGTGTTTTTATTAAAGATAAAAGTTGGATATTAATGAAATTTCAAGCTTTTTTATATTTCTACTTAGAGAACTCTCAATCGAAAGTGTTTTTAGTGAAAACGAGGTAAAAAGCAATTAAAATATCAGATGTTGACTTAAACTGAGTAATTACATAACTTATAATCACAGGAGACTTGGCGTTGGAAAATTAAAACCCGAATAAACTACTACGTCAGAAACGCCAAAGAAAAATAGTGGAAATGCATACAGCTGTTTCGGTAGCCTATAGCGTACCGTCTTCAGTGCAAAAAGGATTCTGAATCAGGAGAGGTGCTCGTATCTATAGGAAAGGGGGGGCCGGATTTAGTTCAACCAATAGGATTACGGGAAAGGTGGGGAGAGTGGCTAATAAGAATTTAGGAAAGTTAGCTGTGTAAACAGTAGAAAAATTAAGAAAATGTGGACTGAATATAAAATTTCCAACAGTCAGACAAATAGGGAATAGCGAAATCACAATTTACAAGGTTTTTAAAATTTTTATAAATATGAAAAGCTTCAAAGAAATCGAGTTCATGAATGGATTTAGGTCTGCAAATTATTTTAGCTGAATTAAATTTAAAATTATGATTTTCCTCCCAGCAATGTTTAGAAATAGCCGATTTATTGGTTTCTTGTTTGCGGACGTAATTCATATGTTCTTTTAGACGGAATTTAAGACTGCGTTTAGTTTGGCCAATATATGATAAACCACACTGACAGGAAATTCTATAAATTCCCCAAGAATTATGCATATCAATGGGATCTTTTAACTGAGAAAAGCTGGGTTTATTGGAAGGCGAAAATATTATTTTAAAATCATATTGTTTGAGAATTTTAGCTATGGTTTGACTGGATTTAGGAAAATGGGGTAAAAAAAAGACAATACTGATATTAGAAGAGACTGATTTAATAGACGAAATACGAGGGAGTTGTAATTTTTGGATAGCTTTGTCTATAATGGAAAAGGTCTATTTTCAAAATCCAGTCAAACCATAGCTAAAATTCTCAAACAATATGATTTTAAAATAATATTTTCGCCTTCCAATAAACTCACCTTTTCTCAGTTAAAAGATCCCATTGATATGCATAATTCTTAGGGAATTTATAGTATTTCCTGTCAGTGTGGTTTATCATATATTGGCCAAACTAAACGCAGTCTTAAATTTCGTCTAAAAGAACATATGAATTACGTCCGCAAACAAGAAACCAATAAATCGGCTATTTCTAAACATTGCTGGGAGGAAAATCATAATTTTAAATTTAATTCAGCTAAAATAATTTGCAGACCTAAATCCATTCATGAACTCGATTTCTTTGAAACGTTTCATATTTATAAAAATTTTAAAAACCTTGTAAATTGTGATTTCGCTATTCCCTATTTGTCTGACTGTTGGAAATTTTATATTCAGTCCACATTTTCTTAATTTTTCTACTGTTTACACAGCTAACTTTCCTAAATTCTTATTGGCCACTCTCCCCACCTTTCCCGTAATCCTATTGGTTGAACTAAATCCGGCCCCCCTTTCCTATATATACGAGCACCTCTCCTGATTCAGAATCCTTTTTGCACTGAAGACGGTACGCTATAGGCTACCGAAACAGCTGTATGCATTTCCAATATTTTTCTTTAGCGTTTCTGACGTAGTAGTTTATTCGGGTTTTAATTACATAACTTATCTTTTTACTCGATTCGTTTTATTTAAAACGTGCTAAAAATAAAATTACATATTTTGTGATAACACTGTTCTGCATGAAAATCGACCCCAACACTATTTCTGCAAATTCTTATGTAAAATGATCTCCAAAATCCGAATATAACGCCCATTTTGCCCTATCACCCGCCGTTTTTGAGGGGACGAACCCTGTTTTTAACGCCTTTCGGTAATTGTATGGCTATAAATTTTATTTGTAAAGGAGTAAAGGATTATTTTAACTGTTAAATATCTTCTGAGGGGCTACAAAAGGGAAAAATTCTAAAACAGGAACGTTTACAGCAAGGGGAAAATTTAGGGGAGGGGGGATTTGCCTCTGAAATTATAAATTACATTTATTATATTTAATCAATTATTATTATTATTTATTAAACATTATATATTTTTTTGTTTTTAAGTGTTAAAATAATTCTTTTCCATTCTCCAAATAAAACTTATGGCCATAAAATTACCGAACAGTGATAAAAATTAAGGAAGGAGGTGGCGTCCCGAGAAAACGGGGGGGGTGATTGGGAAAAATGGGTGTCATATTCGGATTCAGGAGGTCATTTTACATAAGAACCATCAGAAATCGTATCAGAGCTCGATTTTTTTTTTTTCTTTTTTCAGCGCAGTGTAATCTAATTTGTTTAATTAAGTCAAAAGCAATATATCTGAATTTGTTTCTTCTATTTGTAAATATTATTCAAAAAAATCCATTTCATTTGAGTAACAATTTTCTTTTCTCTTTGAAATATTTCATAAAAATATATCCATTTTAAGGGGGGGGTTCACCTTTCCAAAGCATGAAACCGGTCAAAATTGCACTACTTAAAAAAAAAAAAAAAAAAAAAATCACAATGTACAAAAAATACTTGCATGAAGTTTTCACAGCTGTTAGGAATAGTATTTCTTTATATTTAAAAAAAAAAAAAAAAAAAAAAAAAAAAAAAAAATGCATGTCTTATCTATTCTTACTGTTTCGCTAAGAGTTTGCAAAGTATTAGATTTAGTAGCTTCATGAAATGCTATGCATGGACATCAAGTCATGCTCACAATGATAAATATATGGACAGGTATTGCAAATGACTTTTTAACAAGCCAATATTTTTACCTTTTCGTAAGTATTTTTGAAATATCAAACCATTATTGTCGAGATTCTACTGGAGTTACTTTACCTGACGTTATTACCTAACGTTGGTGCAAATTTTTACTTTCTTCTATATTCAATAGAAGAAAGTATTGGATTCGTAAAAATTTTTGACTTCCGATTTTCGACCGATCTACACTCTTTGAGAGGTCTAGAATACGATTTAACCATTTTCAGAAAATGTCTGTCTGTCCGTCTGTCTGTCTCTGTGTGTGTGACAAAAATTTTGTGCCGACTGTATCTCTGGAACTACTGCTCAGAATTGTATATAAGTTTATATATAGATGCATCTTGACCTAAACAACCTTGCCTATCAACTTTTGGTGTCAACCACTGAACAGGTAGCGCTGCTATGCAGCGATTTCCGCAATTTCAGGAGAGACTATATCTCAGGTTTTATTGCGTATAATCAAACAAAACTTGATATGTGAGGCCATTATGAGACATTATGCTGATTCAAATTGAATGCTTATAGACACATAGGTGGCGCTAGTATACAGCGATTTCCGCAATTTAAGGGAAGGCTATATCTCAGGAACTACTGCGCAGAATTGCATATAAATTTATATGTAGATGCATTTTTACATAAATTAGTACTTGTTAACTTTTGGTGTCAATCGCTCAACAGGTGGCGCTGCTACACAGCGATTTCCGAAATTTAAGGGAAGGCTATATCTCAGGTTCTATTGCGTATCATCAAACAAAACTTGATATGTGATAAGGTCGTTATGAGACATTATGCTCATTCAATTCGGATGCTTATAGACTGTTGGAGAGAAATTGTTCTTTAGAGATACTGTCCAATCTGTACCTTACATTCCCTAACAGCACAGTTAGGGTTAACTTATCCACAGTACATCTTAAGGACGTTTCTGGGATGTCTTTTCATCCAGGAGACATCTTGAAGATATCCTAGGGAGGCGATGTGCTGTCTGGGTTGCGTTGAGCTATTTCTAATTAATAATAATAATCTAAATAATACCCAAGTTCATTAAATCTTTACTGGGTCATAAAATTAAATTTTGAATATTAAATTTTTTTCCTATTTTATTAAGCTGTTTTCTTTAAATAATCTGTCTAGAAACCAATGGAAAAACTAAGAATTCTTAACAAATAATCTTTTGTTTATCTTTTATTTTAAACTTAAAATTCTTTACAAAAATTAAATTAAGGAGATATCATGGTTGATAATAAATAAATAACACTTAAAGCGGGACTCAGAATTAATTGGAAGAGGAGCAAAAAGGGAAATCTAAAAATTTCAGATACTTTCTTTATATATATATATATATATATATAATTTAAAGTATATTGACTCACCCGGCGACGGCATCTTGGTACTCAGAGATCAGAAGGGTAATTATAAAGGAAGTATTTTGATAGCATCCATGATCATCTTCACTACAGAGCTACGCATCTGCACTAGCTTTCGTATTAATCTGAGCGGTAATAATCTGAGCCCGTAAAGGATCCTTCAGAGACTGGCAACTTAAGAAGACTGCAAGTCGGCTCTATTGATATTTCTTTGATCTGGTTTAGGAGATTGACGCTCGCTGACGCTCGTTGCGATCGAAGCTCCCAAACCTCCTAGTGCGATAATTGCATGAAAAGGGGGATCTCTTTTGTAAAAGAGCAATAAAAAGTAATGTCCTTCATTGTAAATGTGTGCAAAATGTCAAGGGTCGCTTTCGGGCAATGGATAATTTATGAGTTTTGACGCGCTGCATGTTGCTAGTATCTGAAGGAAGCTTGACACTCCACGGGCTCCAAAAGCATCTTTTTTTTTTTTTTTTTTTTTTTTAAACATCAATCAGCTTATAGGCATTCTTTATTCTGATATTCCTTAATTGGAACTACCAGCCTTTTGGTATCATCCTGGAATCTTGCATTTCTAGCATCCATTTTTTTCAGCATCATAGATTTATATATAATCCTGTTCCATTTCCAAGGCTAGGTGATGAGTGATTTTTTTATTTTTGTTGTTCTATCATTCAAAATCTTTTTTCATCATCTGACGATCTGACTAAATCTTCCTTCTTCTCCGACCTACGTGTTGAGACTCCTCCTTCTGCCATGGGCACTTTTTCTTCTTTTTATTTTATTGGTCGTTCTGTCCACCTATGGCTTACCCTTCTCTACCCCTTGGATCACCCACCCACAACATCCCTCTTCTTAGAAAACATAGATTCTAAAAACCTCTTCCCCATCATTTCTTCTTCATTTATAGCTACAATAAAGCATTTTCGTGGGCATTTGTCTTTTAATGTCAACCGTATTGTTCACTGCGTCGCAGGTCCGTCTCGTAGATTCCTATCGAGAACACTTTTCCCTTCTCCCCTTTCAATTTTGCAGTTTATAGCTTTCCGCTTTTAAATATAGCTAGTTCTTCTTATTTCAAAGAAACATTTTTACATCTAAATATTTATATACAGTCCACTTTTTAAATTCTATTATACAAACATAAAATATTTATACATAAATATATATATTTAAATTACACACATTTTTGTTTTATTTACATATACAGTCGGCTGCAAAATTATTCGAGCACTAGCCAATAATTCCTATATTTAAAAAGTACACTTAAGACTGTTTTGCTAAGTAAATCCTTGTCGAATCATGTTCTTAGACTGATTAAGAACATGATTCGACAAGGATTTATTTAACAAAGCTGTATTGAGTGTACATTTTTTGGCAAGGATTATTGCTAGTGCTCGAATAGTTTTGCAGCCAACTGTATAAATAAATGTGTAATTTTAATTACAACATAGACACGTAGGTGGTGCTGCTATACTGCAAAATTTTTCAATAACGGGGAGGTTATATCTCAACTTCTATGACATATAACTGTACGAAACTTGATGCTTGAGATAACTATTATAAAAACGCATTTTTTAAGATGTTATTTATAGACAATAAAACTGTCTTTCTTTCCATATTTAATGTTGGTTTTCTCAAAGATGAAAATAATTTGCATTCATCATGTTAGGTAATTTTAATAAATAATAGTTATAAAAAATTATTTGCACTTAGAGAATTTGTACAGGAAAATATAGAAGAAATTCTTGTGGTGGCTACAACATGCCACTTTCAAAGTGTGACTGAATTTTAATCCATTTTATACAGTTTTTTTTTTTTTTTTTTTTCCGAGCATTTAAATAGGTCATTGCAGTATCGAATATTTGAATGTGATAGAACATTTTACAGTCATAACACTTGCTATCCTGATTTAAATTAATTTGGTTGCACTGGTTAATTTCTTTCTATGGCTAACTATTTTCTATTATACAATAATAACTACATAATATTATAATATTATAGCTATGTTGTAAAAATTACTTGTTCCCTTAAAATGGATATTATTACTATTGTTTTAGATATTCAGTATACATTTGACTGCATCTGATAATCAATTCTATGTTCAGGTCAAGTATAAATCACTTTTCCTTTATTGGAATAAGGGGGCGTCCATTAATTACGTGAGGTGTTCAGGGGGGAGGGGGTCGAGCCGAATCTCACCCAATCTCACGTGGGGGAGAGAGGGGTCTCCGCAAATATCACGTAATTTTTTTCCCGCAAGAAACAGTGTAAAATTACGAGAAAATTGAGTTAAATTCAAGTAAAGCATTTTTCTTGACTTAGATATGGCAAAATCTGATACGATAATATTTATCGTGGCTATCCGAACGCCGCGAAGCACCACAGTAGCCTTGATGTGATGATTTAGAAAAGAGATGCTGCAGTACATGCGGTATCTACTTTGCATCCATCACAAGAGCTGCAGAGCATCGGCGTGCGGTTCACAATGCACTAGCTGCGCAAGCGCGCAAAATGCGACTTCACGGATTGCAGGGCTGCCAACCATCTCATTAATAAGCGTAGACTTGTTAACGCCCCTTGAAAGTACGCCCCTTTTCCCACACCACTTTATATTTACAGCAATTCTCTCCAAATAGTGTTACGATTAAATAAGTATGAAATTACTCTAAAAAATTACTGGTGTACAAAAAAAGGCGGTGATTAAAAGTACTACGCTTCATAATGAGATGGTTGGCAAGCATGGGATTGTCACAAGCACAAGACGAGCTACTGAGCTTCTGTGCGCAAACGACAACGGTTTAAAGTGGCTAAATCAGAGCGAAGTTGAAGGAGTAGATGATTCTACTGAAAATCACATGGATATGTTGGTTCCAATAGTCACTTTTGAGACTGTGTACGAGTCCCCATGGACTGAATTAGAATAAATATTCTTTTATTAATTTTAGTAGTTTCTATTTAAGTATTTTATTGTTCAATTTTATTACTGTGATTCTAGAGTGTTTTTTTTTAAATAAATCCAACGCATTTACAGTAAAAGTACGAATTTTCAAAAATCTCGCGTGAGATTAGGGGAGGGGGGAAGGGGGGTCGAGACAAATCTCATTAAATCTCACCAGGGGGGAGGGGGTCAAAAAATCGTCAAAACCGCCTCACGTAATTAATGGACGCCTCCTAATTGAGAATCTCTTTCGACATTATTAAACGTTTCTATCTAATTTTACAGCTGTTTAAATATATCCACTAGTTTTCCACCAATTACTGTCGTGTGTCATGTCTGCTTTTTGCACCTTACTTATATGTTTTCGAAGCTATTGGTATTTACTTTATAATGTTCACTTTCAATGTTGCCTGATTTCGTAAATGTTTGATTTAATAATATTTGAACAGACTCAATAATAATGATTTAAAAATTATTTATTAGTTCACAAATATAGTAATCACCCTTAAATTAAAATATTTTTGTTATTAAATTAATTCCAAATCATATTTTTACATTTCTATCCTTATGTATAACATGAAATCTAAAGACACCATTTAAAAACTTGCTAACTGTCAAACTGAAATTTTCATTGGTAGTATAAATGTGTACTTATTGTATTTGCAACGGAAAAGCATAATCTCTTATATTATTAAATTTGTTTTGTTAAAATCTGTAAAATCAAAACTTTACCTTAATTACTGTTATGTTTTACAACAGATAACATATTTGAAGGAGAACCTTCAAATATTCAGTGTTCTGGCTATAAAGACGTCCAGAATGAAAGTTCAACTACAGTCCAGTATGCCTCAATACAGCAAGATTCCAAAATATCAAGACGGCAGTTATTGCATAAACTACAAGAGACTGAAACTAAAAGTTTATCAGATGATGAAAGGATAGAAACACGAACACCTTTAAGATCACCTGGCAAAAAAAGCAAAAAGCTGCGTAAAAAAGAGGATGATATAGAATATGAGTCTGCACCTTCTCGCACAGGTATGGTACTTTCATGTGTTGATTGAATCTATATTAAATTAAAACGTTGAGCGCCAGGCGAATTCTTAAGGAAATCCCGTCAGGCCACGCGCGCTGCTTACAAGGGAAGTATGAATCAGTAAAATTCCTATTGAACTCAAACCAAACTTAAATTAAAGAGCATGGTTTAAAATATAGGGCAGAGTGCAAATTTGCTGCAACAACCCCCCATGGAGCAAGAAAACGACCCTAAAAGTTTTAGCTGTTTCTTTAAAAACCAAAGAAAGATATTCCAGTAGCAAGACGTCGCAGTGTAGTGGTCAGAGCGCTCAGCCTGGGTGACGGATTATATATATGACGGATTATCCTTTATAGTCCTGAGATCAAATCCCGGTGACTACTCGCAGATTTTTTTTCTTTGATAAATATAAAGGAAATACAATATAAAAATATATGAGGGGGGGGGACATGTATTTAATTCAAATAAAAAATATATGATATATTTTTAAATTATTAAAATATTTTATTTCAACTAAAATATAAAGAATTAATAAATAAATAAATATACTCTATATAAAGATACTATTAAGAAATATGTAGGATAAAATCACCTCTTTGTGAAGAAAAAAAAAATCACGTTGAAACTTACGAATTTATTTTCAAGTTAATAATGACTGTGATTAGAAGTAAGAAAATGATCAAATCATAAGCACTTTTCACGATGAGAACAACATATAAAAAAAAATTATTACGATTAATTTCATTACAATCTTGTTCAATCTTCATTACAATCTTGTTCAACGTTGCACATATCGCGAACATTTTGGAAATTCTTCGGTTTTTCTTCGAGATAACCAGTTTTACAAAATACATATATAACTAGATTTTTAAATTTGGGAAATGTATGTAAACCAAGCTATAAACATATGCAAGGGCCAACAGAATAATAACAATAAGTAAAAGTTCTTTTTTTACGCATGAATAATAGTGCAATTAAAAGCAGACGAAAAAAATGTAGTATAAATAATATTTTCAGTTGCACTATTTATTTAAAAAACATTTTTTCACTTGAAATAAAATGTCTTAATAATTAAGCAGAATATTCATTTTTATGTATAAAAAATGACAAAATTAAAAGCAGACGATAAGCATTTCCTACTAGCGGCTTTGGCGTGAAATATTTTAAAAAAAAATTAATTTAGGATGGGGGGGGGGGGGACGTGCAATGAATAAAAATATTTTTCCTTAAATTATTCATTTATTTAAAATTATAAAAAAAAAATGTAGTTGAAATAAAATATTTTAGTAATTAAAAATAGACCATTATATATTTTTAACTGAATTTAATACATGTTCCCCTCCCTGAAATTATCCATATATTTTTATATTGTATTTCATTTATATTTATTAAAAAAAGAAAACTGCAAGCTGTCACCAGGATTTGATCTCAAGACCTTCGTTACTCAAGCTGAGCGCTCTGACCACTACGTCACTCCGTCTTGCTAATGCAGGACTGCCAACCATCTCATTAATAAGCGTAGACTTGTTAACGCCCCTTGAAAATACGCCCCTTTTCCCACACCACTTTATATTTAGAGCAATTCTCTCCAAATAGTGTTACGATTAAATAAGAATGAAATTACTCTAAAAAATGACTGGTGTACAAATGAAGGCGGTGACTAAAAGTACTACGCTTCATAATTAGATGGTTGGCAAGCATGCTAATGGGTTCTCTCTTGTTGGTTTTGATGGAAACAGCTAAAACTTTTAGGGTCATTTTCTCGCTCCATGGGGGGTTGTTGCAGCTAATTTGCACGCGGTCCTATGTTTTAGACCATGCTCTTTAATTTAAGCTTAGTTTTGGTTCAATAGGAATTATACTGATTCATACTTCCCTTGTTAGAAATGCTGGTATTGCGGTATAGCAATGCGTTTTTATGTTCACCGTGTTTCAATAAAATCCATTAAAATGCCTGAATGATATAATCTTGTAATAAATAAAACTTAAGAAATTTTTAAATACATTTTCAGTAATTACTTAAAACAATGTACATTTTTTAGTTTTATATCATATTTTATACTGTCAGCCACCGTTGGTTGACACGGCCTAAACGGAAAGTTCAGTGTCAGCCACCGATGGCTGACGGGGCATTCAATATGTTAGTAATAAATATTTTATCAACGATTTTCTTCTCTTATCTGCAAGCTAATAAAAGTTTGCAATGAAATTTGCTCGAATCATTTTTTAAAAAAGAAATTTCAGTCTTTAGTAAGTGAAGTTTTTATACCAGGATTAGTACGGACTTGCCTTTTTTTTTTTCGAGGACTCTTCCACCAGCATTTTTGAACAATTTTCTTTTAAATGTAAAAAAACTTTTTATATCAACATTACTACACAAAATTAGTGGTAGAGAAACTCGAGGATTTTCAAGGACTGTACGAACCCTGTATATATATTTATAAAATAAATTGGCATTTATTATTATAACCCTACTTCTTTTAACCCTTTACAGGGTTCCCACTCTTAAAAGAAGAGAAAAATTCAAGGATTTTTCAAGTACTTTTCAAGGCCCATTTAAAATTTTTCAAGGACTATAAAGGAAAATCGCAGAACGCTATGCATATACACAAAACTTTAGTAACTACTTTCATTAGTATTATTTTTATTTTTATAATTAGAATAACTTTGCCTGTTTTCACAATAAATTTTTGATGGATTGACCAAATTAACTTTTACAACAGTCAAAAAAACGATTAGTTCCAGATCTTGAATCATTATGATTATTCAAAGTTTTCAGGTTTGAGTCCTGGTCTGATCACTTTCTGCTCAAAATTAATGACCAGTCCATCGAACAGGTATGAGATTGTCAAAAAAAAAAAAAAAAAAAAAAAGAAGAAGAAGAAGTTGAAACTATATGCAAAAGCGAGACAATGAAATAATAATTTTATGATAAAATCGTTATATTAGACAATGGCGTGCGCATGTGGAGATGGAGATGAGATAGTTTAGCTTTGGCAGAGTTTGCGCTAAGTCCGTCTGTTGGAGTAGAAAATTCAAGGATTTTCAAGGACTTTGCACAAAATTCAAGTACTTTCAAGGACCCTTGAAAAAGAAAATTAAATTCAAGTACTTCTTAAAGACTTTCAAGGACCGTGGGAACCTTGCTTTAACGTTCACCTTGCTTTAACGCATTTTCTTTTGAAAATTGATATTCTAATTTTTAAAATGGCGATTAAGCCCGTAGCTAATCATAAATATGTAAAAAGACAAAAAAATATATATATATAGCATTATTATTAATATTATTATTATTATTTTATTTATTTATTTATTTATTTGAAACATCTGTATGTTAGCTTGATCAAATTCAAATAACATATAATTTAATTAATAAATAACTTTGTAAATAAACGTTATAAATTTTAAAACCTCGCAATAGTTTTTTAGGTTAAAATAATAGCACGGCCCTTCATCCGGAGAAGAAAACTAGATACGAGTGCATCATCAAAGCAACAAGGTGCACCTGCTAAGAAATTTGAAGTTATTTCTGCATTTGGCTTTCTCTGAAACATCATTTGTTAAATTCCTGCTACCTACCGATCAAAAATAAAGCAAAAAGTTGATTAAAACACTGAAAAAAAAAAGTTAAATGATGTGAAATGTTTGGTTTTAGGGCGAAACCGATGAAAGTTAAACGATTAAACTTATGACACAGAAGGTTTTTTGTTTTTTCCTTTTATTAAAAAAAAACACATTTTGGTTGATATAAAATAGAGTTGCCAAATATTTATTTATTCTGTAGCATTGTTAATACTCTACTTTTATCATACTTTTTTTTTTTTTTTTCAAGCGATTTTCTTCTTATTTAACCGTAATTACACATGGGAGAAAATTACAACACAAAGAAAGTGATGTCAAAAAAAGGTGGTACTCATAGTGCTACGGAATGAATTAAAAAGCTGGCTGCTCTGCATAATATATTAAAATATTAATTATAAATGATTAAGCATAAATAAAATTTCAATCACAGATTTTTAATGAAAAATTTATTATCCTTACTTTTTTCATGTTTTTATCTCTAAGAATATTTTGAATATAATACAATGCGTTTTCTTCATTGTATAATCAATTATTTTCGATTAGAGCGATTTACATTTGCATTTCTAGTTGTATATCGTCATACTTAGACTTTACTTTTCAGTTATATTCAAATCTGAATTATTAACCCTTTATTGCCTACCAGAAATATCGTACTGCCAAACATGTCGAACCAATTTCATGAATTAAGGTTTGGAAAAAAAAAAAAAAAAAAAAAGCTCAAACAAAACTAAATAAGTATACAGGGTTATTCAAAAGACAACCTACATAACTTTAGGGGGGGGGGGGTAGAGCACATCATAAGGATTGAAAATTGCATAGGAGCCCATGACCTTAAACGTCATTTTAACCCTTTAAGAACCGGATGTTTTTGCGTGAATATGGGTGCGGCTTTCAAATGTTGCATATTTAAAAAAGAAGGGGGGGGGGGAGTTACATTCTAATGTTTACATAAATAAGTAAATTCTGATTTTTATCGATACATTTTATGGCACTGATTACGAACGTTGTGTATAATTTTGCGAAATAATGAAGCATACAAGATTTTAAAATATACACAATAGGCGGAGTTAAGGATTGGATGTTTTTGGCTGCTGTGTACTAGTAGTACACAGTAGCCAAAAACATCCAATTCTTAAAGAGTTAAAATTACGCTTGTGGTCATAAGTTCCTGTGCAATTTTCAATAACTATGATGTGCCCTACCACCCCTAAAAGTTTGTATGTTGACTTTTGAATCACCCTGTGTGATGGCACCAGGGAGTATCGAATATAAAAAAAAGTTAAATTCATAACCCTTTTTTTATAATATTTTTGCAAAAAACATTAAATCATTTATAACGTTTTAAACATTTATTTTGATATAGAGTTCTCTCGTGAGATGAATAGTAAAGCGCAATTGCATATACAACGTTTTATTGTCGTTGGCACTTTTCGCAAGTATTTCGAACTACGATACATTATCGTCGTTAGAAACAAAAAGGGTTAAATACATTTCCATCTTTACATCAATGGATTACATGAACTTTTTGAATTTATTATATTAAAGCATTAATTCTTTTCTTATATAGTAAAATATTTTTTGTAACTCCATTATAAAAAAAAACTGTCAAAAATTTATCTGGATGGTTCGTTTTACCCAACGTTTTAGTATAGCTAATATATAGAATATATGAAAAAAAAACTGTAGAGGACAAAAAATTTATTCGTTTTAAAACAGGTTTGGCACATTATGGCTTGTCAGTATATTACCTAATAACCTAAACTATTTAACCCGTTAGTAGTCGCTATAAACAGCGCCACCTTACAGATTGCGAACTTTTTATTTAACTGTCACCAATAATTTTAAGAAGTGATGTGATCGACGTTTCTTTGATTTTATTCGTATCTTATGTATATGAAATGCCACTTCTAAAAATTTTTGGTGGCTATTGAATAAAAAAGTCTGGAAAAACTGAAGGATGGGCGGCAAATCGACCAACTAGCGACTACTAACGGGTTAATCTAATTAATATTTTACATTTATTCTTCTCTCTGTTTCAGGAAGTGCAATTGAAGATAGGAGCATGAAGACAGTGGGAGAATTCTCTAACAGTTCTAGACCTGATACAGCAATGAGTAACTCCTCCGCCAGAACTACAAGCAGTCAGCCCTCAACTATGAAAGAAAATAAACCTGCTCTAAAAGAAGATCTAGATGATCAGGATAATTTAACAGAGTGCTCTGAAACATCAGAAGCATCCCTTTCTGGAGATTCCCTAAACTCCAGTTTCAGAAAACCACAAAAATCTCCTTCAGCACTGAAAGTTAAGAACTGCCTGAAGAGTACCGAAGATTTATCTGTTATTTCTGGTTCAAGTGTAATAACATCATCTACAGCAATAAAAGATATTGATGATTATGATGACGATGATCTCTATGATGATGCAACACAAGACAATGACAGTCGTCTAAGCACAGATATAGAAGGTGAAATGTATAGTCTTGATGAAAGTGAACATCCATCTTTAGAGGAATACTTACAATTATCGAGTCAAGTTGCTAAAAAGTTATCAGAACGAACTGTACCGGTGTTTAATAGCGATTCTCCAAAAGAAAAGAATGTTATTTGTCAATTTATGAAGGAATTTAAAACTACTATAGGAAGGTTAAAAACTGCTGATGAAGGTAAACCTAGAATGTCTAGAAATGCATCTCCGGGATCTGATAACTGGACCTTAAAACGCGAAGAGAAGAGAGCAAAAGTTACTCGAAGAGTGAGTATTTTTAAAAGAAATCCGTTAAAAAACAGGAAAAATGAAGAACCTTTAGTAGACGAAGAGAAAGGTGGTTATTATGAAAATAATTCTGCTGTAGAAACAGATGATCCTGAAAGTAGCCGATCATCTACCTCGTCAATGAGTGGTAAAAAAGGGCGTCAAAGGTACAAATCAAAAACACCTGAGATTGTTCCAGCTACTAAAGTTGTTGATGGTGGAGAAAAAACTGTTATTTCAATAGTGAATGAAACAAACATGAATGGAATAGAAGAATTCACGTAAGTGAAAAGTTTTTAATCACAATTATAGATTTAACGGGAATTTTTATTTTATGACGAATGATTGTGAAATTTGTGCACAATAGTTTTTTTTCTTCTTCTTTATTTAAGAAATTCCTTCCATCATATTGTTCAAAAACAGTATCATTATACCCTATTAATATACGGGGGATAAGAATGACACAATATTTTTTACATCTTTCCCCTCATTGAACCGAAATCATTTTCTACGTTAGTAGCATGCAAAAATAAATAAATAAAAGGTATTGAAAAAAAAAAAAAAAAAGAAGAGAAAGTCAACAATTAGTAGATTTTTACTTCTATTATGCATTATTATTATTTATTATTATTTTTTTTTTTTATTTAATATCGTCAATAATAATATTATTTAGTGAAGCTTTGTGTTTAGTATGCTGAAAATATTTTTGAGAAATTACCAGCACTGGAGATGTTTCTTTAAAAATGACTCAGTTTAAAATCAATAATTATAATTTTACATTTTTAGAATGAATTGCTTTGATGTGCTCAACTTCAGCTCCATCTTTCTGGTTGACAGCTTAAAAATGCAGTTTCCTTGAATTAAACACTTTTTTACAGCTTTTAGAGGAAATACCCTTCCATTCCTTATTTCAAACTCTCCAATTTCTTTTTGCTTCCTTGAAAGGATTTTCTGTTTAAAGTAGCCAAAGCCAAAAAAGTATATAAAGTTCATACTAAGAGATTTTTCATGAATTTTCTCTTTTCTGGCGTAATTTGGACCCTTCTTCCCTTGACCGTAAATTATGTGAGTATTGGGTTGTCAATTTAGCAACGTGGTTTATTGTTTATCACGATGAAGAGTAACTTTTTCCTCCTCAATTTCATAAATTCACGAAATTTCTTTTTCCAAATATGTCTTTAAAACGATGTCAGCTTAATACTGGGCCTTTACTTTCATACTTCTTGGTACTTTTATCAATGGTAATATCAGGGTTGGCTTTTTTAGACCCAATAGATATTTCTAAAAAACCCATTTGAAAAAACTCACAATTTTGTCCATTTTGGGGGAGGTTATTTTAAATTTTGTAAGAATTTCTTTGATGAAGTAAACTAATTAAGTAATTGGAACTTAATTTTTGTTCATTTATTTATTTAAAAAATACACAGTTTATGTAAAAAGAGATTTATTTTGAGTTTTATAATTTTTTACAAGTGTAAGATTTAGTATTGAATTTAGATGCTTAGTACAATAGTGCTATAACCAAAAACTAATTACCGTAGAATCTACTCAGCACCCCATCATATATTTTTCCTCATAAACATTTACTATAGAACATACTATATTCATGATAATAGCAATGAACTTTGCTGAAGGCCATTTCCAGTCTGAGACTGAAATGCCCCACCAACTAAGCTGCCGTTTCCCTGCTTTGACACATTTATCTTATTTTTGAATTGCTGTATAATCCCATACATGTCAGTTTGGGTTCAACTTTTCATGTAATTCCATACAATAATGCAGGTTTACATGAAATTTTGCCCTATTCAAATATGTTATGAAAATTTTAAATTTTGAATAATTTACAAAGTTTTCGAATTACAACATTAAAATTCTATGGGTTCTGACCAGTATATAAATTAAAATATTTTTAAAAGTCCATTCATTCTTGTGATGATGTCTGTCTACACAGAATAACAATGGTACAACGTAAATATACTACGTCTTTTTTTTTTTTTTTTTTTTTTGTAATTTCAGGATTCTCTTACCTCAAAATGTGTAAAAATATCAAAAAATTGAAGTTGAATTTTTTCACGAATATGATGGGAAACTAAAAATAAAGTTTTCAAGCATGAATATATAAATTGTCTTTAAAACTGATCAAGAAATAACTTTGAAATCTTTATATCTAGAATTAAAAGTAGCTTTACTTTAAATATAAGTTATATTGCATCTAATTATCTGAAGATTTGAAAATAGAAAAGTTACATATCCGTAAATAATATGGTAAAATATCAAAAAACTGCGCTTAATTTTAAAGATATTTAAATACACTCTAATGGAGTATATTTCCGATTCGCCCATAAGCAATCTAAAAAAGCAATAATTTTTAGTTGTGTCACTTTAAAAGTAACTTTTTGTATATTTTTTCAAATTGTTTAAGAAACAATAAAGAAACTGTAGAATATGGATAAATAATATAAAATTTTATTGTTAATAATATATAATTTTATTATATATAATTTTTCAATAAACATTTTACAGAACAGCCATTGTTCAGTTTTGGTTTTTTATGCTTTTCTTTTTAAAACTTGGAATTTTAAAACTTTTGAATGGGACTTCAAGTTTAAAACGGAAAAAAAAAATAAATAAATAAATAATACTAATATTTTACCAATATTTCCTAAAAGTTATATTATTCCAAAAAATATGTACACATATTGTTAGATGAAACATAAATGTTTATTAACTATCTCATTTGTGACAAAAATGATTTTTCTCAAAAAATTCAACATTTTCCTTGGGGGAAAAATATCACCTTATCTTAGAAAAACTCACCTTTAAAAAAAACTAAAAAAAGCACACGTTAAAAACCCAACCCACTTGGTGGGTTGGAATATATTCACAAAGGCACTAGAACAATAATTTCCAATAGGGATTCCTTTAATTTGTAAAAATATGGAATTTGTTGTTCTAGTGCCTTTGCGAATATATTTCTATATTTTTATGACAAAATATTAGTTAGTTCGAGTGTAAAATTTTTTACCTTTATTGATGATGTTATAGCGTTTAGTTGTAGATTCTTAGAGGTTTTTGCAGATGTTTATCCTAAGGAATTAATTTTAAAAACACACTACTAAAGAAGGTATAATTTCCTTTTTAGATTTAAGAATTAAATTAGCTAAAGAGGCTTAAATTATTAGTCTTAAATTATAAAAGGTTAGATTCTGATTTTAAAGTTATAAGTTTAACTAATTGGTTATCATGTATTAGTGCAAAAGTTTTGAAAAATATTTTGTTTTCGCAAACTGCTAGAATTAAAAAAATTTGCAACAATTGCGATAGTATCGTCATTGGATTGCGCAATTTATCGGAAACCACAAGGTCGAATGATTATCCTTCTTATATTTTCACTGCTATCCGTTACTGTTAACTCGTTGAGCGCCACGCGAATTTTTAACGGCCCTTTTCACTTACCGTCGCCGGAAGCCCGAGCCAGTGTTATTCTATGGGGAAATTTTCTTTACAAATAATTTATTAACTAATACACATTTTTAAATTCTGTTTTCACATTCAGAAAATTCCCAGCTGTTAAATTGACGGACCTTTTATAAAAATGTATTTTTTTAATTTTTAATATTTTATTTTGAAACTGCAAAATGAAAAAAATTCACACATTGAAAATTAGTATTTTGCAGCTTCAAAGTAAAATATAAAAAATTAAAAAAATATTTTTTTTAAAAAGGTCCGTCAATTTAACAGCTGGGAATTTTCAGAATGTGAAACAGAATTTAAAAATATGTATTCGTTAATAAGTTATTTGTAAAGAAAAATTTCCCATAGAATAACATTAGCTTCGGCTTCCAGCGGCGGTGAGTGAAGAGGGCCCTTAAGGAAATCCCCGTCAGACCACGCGCGCTGCTTAGAAACGCGTTATATTTACCGTGTTTCAATAAAATCCATTAAAATGCCTTACTGCTATAATCCTGTAATAAATAAAAAATAAGTAAATTTTCAGTAATTACTTAATGTATTTTTTTTTTTTTTTTAAGTTTTAAATTATATTTTACACTGTCAACCATCGGTGGGTGATGTGGATTTATATCATATTTAACACTGTCAGCCACCGGTGGTTAACGGGGCTAACATAGCACTCAACGTGTTAAATATTAAGTAAATGCTTTTCATTTTAAATGTATTAGTGTTTTTTTTTTTTTTTTTTTTTTTTTGTAAGTGTTTTTTACAATCTTTTATAGTTTTTTTTTTTTTTTTACATTTATATTTGTATATACTGTTGTGGAATTTTGTTTATTTTTCCTTTTTATTTCATAAGTTATTCATTCGTAATTTCGTGCTATATTTTTCTGGTTTTATTGTTAATTTTTCTATGTATATGTAATGATATTTAATTTTTATTTAAATTATATTGCGTATGTAATATGTAAATTCTCTTTAAATTTTGCTTATTAATTTTTGTTGTTTTAACCTTTTGGCATTTTGTCGTCTTCTGGTGTATATATATTACTTTTCTATGTTTTATTCAGATAGAGCTTTCTGAGCTCTTTTAAAAATAGGCTTTGTCTATCCTTTTAAATTTACTTGCTTTTTTTTATCGTATTACTCTTACAACAGTAGATTGTAAAACTGAAACCCCTAATTTTCTTCATCTTTTTTAGAATGTCTCTACAAACCATTCGATCTCAAAAAAACATTTTTATGAGCATTTCACTTTCGTTTATATTCATTGCTGTCATTGTTTTCAAAATTCTTTAAACTTATATATATATATATATATACAGAGGCTGTTCGCACATTTTTTAGACGATTTTGATGGAGTGTACTGAAGCAATTTCCCTCATATTTCGTGTTTTATTTGTTCAGTTTGATAGCCCTTGTTCTTAACTAACATTCTACATCATAATTTCTATGATAATAATGCTTTTTATAATATCGGAAGAGGTATATTTTTCTACTCCTCTTGAACGGCTTTCCAGAGTCCACAAAGCGTTGTAGGTCGGTATTTGGATAATGTTGATTTTAAGAGTCGAAAAACACAAAAATCCAACAGTGATACATCAGAAGATTTAGCAGGAATGTCAGTGAAGGGTATGGTTTTAATTCCCGTTTTTTGTTCCATTTTTTTTCTAGAAAAGCAATTGCGGATTGCGATGTGTGGCTGCTTGTTTTGTCTTGATGCAGTTCAACGGATTCATAGTATTGTGGATAAAGATCTGGATTTTCATTTTTTTAAATTGGAATTAAAATATGTTCTTGAGAGTATTTAGAGTTGATTTTGACATTTTTGTCACATTTTTTTGCTTTTATCTTGCGCTTGTATGAAAAAACCAGTGGCAATCATTAATCCTTTAGAAAAACTCTCTTTTGATGCTTTGAGCCATGTAGCAAATTTTTTTTTCTCCACTTTTGTGATAATAAATTGACCTTTTTTTTTTATTGCAACCACTTAAATAGACCCAAGATTCATCTGTTGTTGCAACATTTTTCCTTTTTTCTCCTGATAAATGCTTTTAATAAAGATTTCACTAAAAACTATCTTTGGAAAGCGTGTAAACCTATCCTTCCATCCACTGTCATTTTAAAAGCGCATTTTTGCATGTAAACAAAAATTCTAAATATCAGAAGATAAATAAAACTTCCAAAAATATAACTGTTGTGAAAATAAAATTCTCCATGCAAACGATTTTTTCTTACTTCGAAATAAAATCGTCTAAAAAATGTGCGAACAGCCTGTATTAATTTTAGAGTAAAGTTCAAATTTTATTACCATTATAAACAAAATTATATACAACAAATATTACATAAAATAAAAAAGTACTATAAGTGAGTCATTTTTAATAAAACACCTTCAGTAACAGGGGCCTGTCCAGTCACTTTTTTGAACACCACTCTTTTTTAATAGAAGAATTTAGTAATTGTTTGCAATAATTATCTCCGATTTAATAATACGGAGATCTCTTTATGAAAATAGTGGTGCTCAAAAAAGTGACTGCGCCGACCCCTGTAATAATTAATGTCTTCTGTTCAAACATTTAATAGAATGAAATTAGTTCAATTGTCATTATTTAAAAGAAAAGAATATAAAAATAAAATTTGTTTTTCATAAAAGAGGAAAATATTTGGCTTTTTTTTTTCTTTCTTTCTTTAATTACCTATAACAGTTAAATGCAATTTTTAAGTGACCTTTTATTTCAACTATCAAAAGAAGCTTTTATGGGAGATGTATGTGTAGTGAATATAATGTGTTGTAATATGTGTAGGTTAATAACACTTTATTCGAAAAAATAAAAGGTAGCTTAATTTAGGCCAGCTTTTCCTGTTTTTGCGCAATCAGGAAGGAACTCGAAACATAAGGAAATATAGTATATTAGCGTAGCGAATTCCCAAAGAAATGAATTCCTGTCCACAGTTATCATACTAAGCACTATTATACAGCTGGAGAAATTTAAATCACAAATAAAATATTTATTTCTGCCTGATATCATCTGTTTGATTTGAAAATTTTGGAATGAAAATCTTATGCTTTTTAAAGGAAGCCAAAGATCAGTATTCAAGTAAATAAAAGTGTACAAAATTTATAAAAATCAGAATTTTTTTATCTCATAAAATTTTTAATTCATTAATATTTAGTAAATATTAATTTATTTTTCGCAGTTTCTCTGAAACAAATGAATGAAAATTCTTCTTTCAGTTACAATGAATGCTTATTCAAATTATTTTTTCTCAGTGTCTTCAATTATTTCACAAGAATATGGCGTAGGGTCTTCTATCCGGCAGAGATTATTATATATATATAATAATTTATTTATTATATATATATAAATAATTGTATTATATATAATAAATATTGTATTATTTCCCGTTGTTTATTGTATCAATAAACAACGGGAGAGGTTTAACCTTTAGAGACGGGCTCTTTCAAAATGTCTGACAATTGTCGTCAGAGCCCTTCTCTGAAGGTTAAAATCGCTCGAAACTGCTGTATAGTGGTGAGCGGCCTCCTTCCGTCTTTGAAACATTTGAGGTAGGGAAAAATATTTTCTCTTTCATAGCAGCCACCGAGAATTTGGCGGGGATGTTTTCTTATTCATCAGGAGAGAAACTGCCAATTCTAGTGTACTTTAAAAATTTTACAATCATTCTCCCAGAAATGTGGCTGTTACAGCGTTGCCAGAACTGGCAGATTTTTTATTCAATAATTTTTAATTGTAACATTTGCCTAATCACTCCAAAGATTGATAGTCTATTACAGGGCGCGAAATTTCCGCTCGCCAGCTCGCCAGTGGCGAGGAGAATTTTTAGTCTGGCGAGTAAAAATTTGGTCTAGTCATAGATAGAATCCTTACACGATACAGTGACAGAAAACATTCTTTTTATAGATTTAAGTATGATAAAATCTTGCAGTCTTATAACCTCATATTTAACCTCTCCTTTTTCTCTTCTCAGAGTGCCGTGTCTGTGTGTGAGCTGCCCGTCGATCGGCCCGGTCTTGTAAAGGAAAAATGCTTAGTGCATGCGTAAATGTTTTAATCTCTTCGGCAGATTCGTTTCTCCCACAGTGATTACTTCAAGCAGAGTGAGAATAATCGAGCAGAGAGCCTCTTTTCCCATCACCCACGATCCCAGAGAAAAATTAGAAAGTTTGCCTGTGCAATATTGGAGCATGAAAATGAGCCCGAGCCCTTTTAAAAATACTGCCCATGTTTATTTTCTTGAATAATGATCAAAAAACAGTTCACATATACCAGTTTTTTACTGAAACGCCAAGGATTTCCACTTGTAATTATTTGCAAGCAACGATTTTATCGAAAAAGTTATTCCAAAATGGTTATTTCAAATGACAACAACGAACATGTTATACACATCAATATTCCATCTTATTACAAAAATAAAACAGACGGAAAAGGCATTTCTGATGTAAAAAATTAAATAAATAAATAGATAAATATGGAAAATTAATCTTTCATAATAAAAAGATTTCCGCAGGAATTTGTTTCTCAGATGATTTTTTTTTTTCTTCTTCTTCTTTCTTTTTTTAACGACTCTTTCCATTTCTGTTATTAGATATTTTATTCAAATTTCAAATACAATACATTATAATGACTTTTAATTATAGATGATTATGAGACATGAAGACATACGACACACTTTTAATCTAGGGGAAAACCGTGTACCTAGGGCCATCATGTACCTAGGGCCACCCCACTTTATTTGAATAATATTTAATTTTAAGTTTTAATACTCAATTGGGCGAGTAACACCACCAATTGCTACTTTCACAACTACTTTGGAACTTTTGAGGAGAAAGTTTTGAGAGGTTACATGTAGAAAACGAATTTACATGGTTTGAAGTAAAATTTTGCAGCTCATCTCTTTTGCTATTTTACAAAGGCAAATTAAATATTTTTCTTTCGTTTTTAGTGTACAATGTTGCTTGTTATATTGAGTAATAAATGAGATATTTACTTAGTCCTCTCTGCATGTGGATTTTTTAGTGGAGGGCATTTTGAATAGAGTTACCAAAACTTGTACCTAGGGCCACATAGTTGCCTTGTACCTAGGGCCAGTGTGTTTGGACCATTTAACACTTTCGCGACCGCATGTTTTTGTCTTTTTGACAGTAAGGTCCGCTTGTGGGCGTTTTTCTCATAAGTTACAATTTTTCAAAACAAAATTTTCCGTATTCGCATTTATATTACAAATGGATATGCATTATAATCATACTCTTTCTCTAATTAAAATATTTGCATCCATAGTATACTGATTGTACAAATATGAATATTGTGTATATGTTTTAGAAACAAATAACATACAAATTGTAAAAGAAACGCCCACTGGTGGAGTTTCATATTTTCAAATGACGTGAATCTACATCAGCGGTCGAGAAAATGTTAAGAAACACTGTACAGCCTATAGTAATTGGATGCTGGCAAACCCTGGTAAACCAATCACTATATATGACGTTACTGAAAGTGTTGGCATGTCGTATCCGTCGGCCTTTACTCCTGTAAACATTCTATCAGGCTTTCGTGTATCCGGCATATAGCCAATAAATCAAAACACATTCACTGCGGATGAATATTTAAGTTGAAATGTCACTGAAAGACAAGACCCCTCCATAAATTAATAAAGATAATAATAATAATAAAAAAGATTTTTCAGGAAGAACCAACAGTGATAGAATTGGATGTCTCTGTTTCGAGTCCTGTTAAAATTTCGAAACCTTCAACATCTAACATCTTTTCGTGTGTTATGCTTTAACAGGTACGAACCTAAGCAAAACATTTACCTAAAGCAAAACCTCCCACATCAAAGAAAAGATGTGACCGAAAACCAGAGAGATCTAGAAATCCAAGAGACACTCCAGAAAATAAATAAATAAATTGGAAAAAAAAAAAAAAAAAAATCTGTTAGAATATCTCAAAGGGAAAAAAAAGGTGAAAAATTTCGTGTTTTAACTTAAGGCAACAACATGATAACTATTATATGATAAATAAATATATTACTTGATATTGTTTCTTTTATAAAATACATGTTTATATGCTTATTTTTTATTCATTACAAAGTGAAATCTAAATTTGAGAGAATGGCCCTAGGTAGAATGAGGTCTGGCCCCAGGTACAATGAGAGTGTTGTACCTAGGGCCACGAGTGAAGTTTTTTTAAAAACCTTCTATTTGTCGGAATTTATTATTTTAGGTATTTATATTAATCCCATTTGGAAGTAATTAGTCCTAAAGATATGTACATATCAGTTTGATAATTTTAAACAGGTCAAGGGCTCTGTTTTCGGGCATTGAAAAAAAGCGGCCCTAGGTACACGGGTCTCCCCTATATAATTTTAGGCATATTTGAAAAAGCATTTCAAATAGTTAAGAAAAATACCAAAAAAAAAAAAAACGCAAAATGTGTTAAAAAAAGAAAAAAAAAATGATATTCTTATTTTGTGGCGAGTAAAACGTAAAACTTTTTTTCGGTGAGAGTCATCTCAGTTGAAAATTCGGGACATGGATTATGTATGTCAAATATTACTTTTAAAAAATATTGGGGATTACTGAATAAAAAATTCGCCAGATCTAAATACTGGGCTGTTATCAACACCATCAAAATCTATGTGGTACCTCCCCCCTCAGTATATGGCACTCCAGAATATAATTATAAAACTGCTATGACTTTAGCCCTGGTATTCTAATAAATTTGGATATTTTCGAAGTAATTTTTTCTTCGATTCAAGTTTTTCCTCTATCATTGGCATTTCAGATCATCGTCCCAAAAGGAAATGGAATTAGACTTCATTTATTCAAATAATGAAAAATTTCGTTATAATTGCCTTAATTTCAAACATCCTTTTTCGATTATTAAATTTTTATGTGTAACATCAAAACATTCTTTGATTTAAAAATTATCTGTCATGGCGAAGATTGCGATGTGTAAAAGAAAGCTTTTACATTTTAATCTAAGTTTTTCCTCTTTAAAATCGCTTAATCTGATGATAATTTGATCTAAAATTTCTTAAGGCTTCTCTCTCCCTGTTAAAGTTTCCCCGCTCCCCGTCTCCGGTCGTCAAACCCCATGTAACTCTATGGGCAAATGTATTTATAGATTTACTCATTACTTAATGTTTTTTTTTTTTTTTTTTTTTTTTTTTTTTTTTTTTTAATTCCGTTTTAACATTCAAAAATTCACAATCGTTAAACTAATAGTCGTTTTTGATTTTTTGAAAACTTATTATTTTTTTTTTATTTTGATATTTTAGTTTTGAGTTTAAAAATGCGAAAAATTAACTAAGTGCATTTTTTTTTTTTTTTTTTTTTTTTTAGCTTTAAAATGACATGTAAAAAACTTAAACAATATTTTTTTTGGAAAACAAAAACTAATTTAACGGTTCTGAATTTAAAAAAAATACATTTGGTAATGAGTAATTCTGTAAACAAATTTTCCTATAGAAATACATGGGATTTGATGGCCAGAGATAAGGAAATTGTAACAGGAAGAGAGAAACCTTAAGCTGAATGATAAACACATTCTCTTTCATATACATTTTTTAATCTGACATTTAACACTCAGGAAAATACATTTTGTCACGTTTAATTCTTGAATATTGTCAATAGATATCAATGTCGCTGTTACTAAAATATGAGTTAGTGATGTAGACATCAATAGACTCCAATATTATATTGCCATAGAAAAACAACAGTTCTATTTTCTTGATGGCGATCAGAATCAGATATTGCGTTTTAAATCTGCCGCATCATGAAACAGACTAAATATTTAATTAAAACATATGTTTTTAATTACTTAAGAGCATTTCTTAAAGATATCTCCAATAAATGTTATACGTATAACCTCATCATAGTAATTAATGAGGATTTTGTGAGGTGGTTCTTTAGTGTACCAACTGGTACATAGAGGTGGAGAAAAATATTTGGACCTTAAAAATGTATTTACTTTTTGTGCTACTTATATTTTTTCTGAGATTGATGTGAAATTCTTTAGGTAATATAGGAATTAATTATAACACACGCGAAGACCGTGAAAAATTCCACACAAAAACAGCGATGGCACACTATAAAATCGTTTCTGTGACAAAAATGGCTACAGTAGCGTCTATTGCATTGTAGTGAGGTAAAAGTGAGGTATATAAGTTCTATTCTTATAAATAGCTTTTACATTTCTTTCATAAATTCGATTTTATATGGTTTTTAAACTAATGGTACTTTAATGTACTATCAGTAGATAAATGCTTAAAGGGACAACGAACTTTAAAACAACCAAAATATCAACTAATAAAATATGTTAATATTTCAAAAAAGTTACCTGTAGAATATATTGAAGCTAATAAAAGGAAAAGTTTATTGTTCTAGAAGAGTAGTTTCTACAGATAAAATTAATAGTTTTTTCAGAATTCCATGCATTAAAATGCTTCCTGCGTCTTAATCTTAAACTAAATCCTATGAAAGTTATAGTGAAGACTCCTTATTGGCTTTCAAATAAGTCTATGTATCCTATATTTATTTATATCTTAATTCAGACTTTAAAACACAATTTTAAATCTTAAAAACTCTAAAATTCAGATGAAATTTTATCATTCAAATATAAAACTATTTCTTATAAATTAACTTGACAATGAAACTACAAAGTAATACATAAATATATTCAGAATATATATTTCAACAATAAAAATGTGAAATTAAGGAGGAAAAAAAAATAGCGATTTTGGAATATTTTAAAGATCTTCCAAAATAATTAAGTTATTGGAGTTTGTTTTTATTTATTTATTTATTTATTTAATTTTTAATTTGAATAGTTTTGAAGGAAACTTAACATACTTAATATTGTTATATTTCAATACGCATATATGCAAAACTTCGCAATTTTGAGACGGTAATGTAAAAGAGAGCATTACAATGTCCACTGTTTTCTTAAACTAAAATATAAAAACTTAATGTATCATAGTAGCCCGCACATGATGGCACTCTACCAAATTTGGTACCATTCTTCAGGAAAAATAGTTTCATTAAATCGCAAAAAGAAATAAAATGTCACTACATAAAATAGTGGTACAATGTCGCAATCTGCGTCATTGTACTTAAAAGCATTACTTACTTAAAAGTTACTTACTTAAAAATTGCACATGCGTATTGTAAAATTTGATAGATTAATAAAATTATGGAAAAAAAAAAAAAATAGTAGAAAAAAAGTTCATTCTTTAAGAAATTCTGCATATTAAGGGCCCTCTTCACTCACCGCCGCCGGAAGCCGAAACTAATGCTATTCTATGGGAAATTTTTCTTTACAAATAACTTATTAACTAATACATATTTTTAAATTCTGTTTTCACATTCAGAAAATTCCCAACTGTTAAATTGACGGACCTTTTTTAAAAATGTATTTTTTTAATTTTTAATATTTTATTTCGAAATTGCAAAATGAAAAAAATTCACATATTGAAAATTCGTATTTTGCAGCTTCAAAATAAAATATAAAAAAATAATTTTTTAGAAAAGGTGCGTCAATTTTACAGCCGGGAACTTTCTGAATGTGAAAACAGAATTTAAAAATATGTATTAGTTAATAAGTTATTTGTAAAGAAAAATTTCCCATAGAATAGCATTAGTTTCGGCTTCCGGCGGCGGTGAGTGAAGAGGGCCCTTAAATGTCTTTTTCTGAATGTGTACTTGTTTTGTTTTACCTATCAAAGAAACTTACCTTCTGGATATGCCTTGTATACATTGCATAGTAATCATGACAAAACAATAACGTATTCTATTAAAATGCAGTTAAAGATGATAATATGCTTAATAAATAAAATTTTCTAATCTAACTTGTTAAAACTAATTATTTATTCATTTAACTTTATTTGACAGGGAAAATAAAAGGTACACTCCATCCCCAGTGTCAAAGAAAAATATGCCAAGAATTGGAAAAGCAGTTACACCACCTTTACCTCCTCCAAAGCCACATATTGATCCTCAGAAATTAAAAAAGATAAAACATGTGAAAAAGGTTACAGACGTGGGAGATAAATGTGAAAAAGGCTTTTGTCCATCAGCAAATGTAACAAAAGATAATCCTGAAATGAACAGAACGGATGAAGCTCGCAAAAGCTCTGTAAATGTGAGAAGTGGAAAGCGTCACCCACGGTATTTAAGAACCCCTTCTATAGAATCTGATTCTATATCAGTTGCAAACTCTGATATGACAGAAGATTCTTTAAATACACCTGTGCCAGACGAAAGTGAAGAAGAAAATCCTGATCTTAGTGAAGACGAAAATGGCCCAATTGACAGGTGTCTTGCTCAGTTAGCGGATACTTCCATTCAGCCTGCTGATGATTGCTCTCTCAACAGGTACCTTAGTCAATTGGGAACAGTCCTTGCAGCAAGAGAAGAGCTTCCTATTGATCAATGTCTTAATAAATTAGCCAACAATGTTAACGGAAATAGGGCAACTAAAGGTTTCAATGTATCACTTCATCTTCCTTTGTGCACTTGGGAACATGTTTGTGTTGATAAAAATAGTGATAGAAGTACTCCTACCTCTGATCGCTCATCAACAACATCAAGAGGGTCTCATGGTTCTCAAGAAAATTTAAGAAAGAAAACTCTAAATAAATCTAAACATCACCATCATCATCATCACTCATCGGAATGTAAACATATCAATGGTGATGTACAGCCAAACACTCTAGAAAAATTTGGTCATATGATGAATGGCCACCAACACTTGAATGCTGTTGATCCTATTGCCGCACGTATGATGATAGAAAGAGCAAACTGCCTTAATATGTTCAAAAACAGACATTGCATAACAAATATGTCTGAAGAAGAAGAATGTGGGCGTGCCAGTTCGTTGGGATCTACTCGTGAACTAGAGACAGCTGTATCAGAAACTACATCTGACCCTGGGTCAGCTGATTTAGAACGCCCTCGTAAAAAAAGACAATTATTACGCCGTAGTAAAAAAGGTCTAAATGGTACATGCAGACAGCATATACAAAACAGTAAATTTAACAAAAAAGAGAATGGTTCTCTCAAAGTAAGTGGTTTTCAGCACCGAAACTTAAGTACGCCTAGATCCAGTGGAAGTGATGTAACTGTTATTCAACTTGAAGGAGACTCTCATGAGCATATTACTAACGTAGAAAGTACGAACACATTTGTAACGTTAATAAACGTTGACAGTTCAGACTGTTCTAATAGTGCAGAAGAAAAGTGATTTTTAAGTTACAAAATTTTTTATGGCCGCCACATTTTATAATTAATGATTATCTATTTGTAAATAAAACTAAAACGTATGTGACTTCTAAATTATTTTCCTCTTTACTAAGAAGTGTGCATTTGAGTTATTAGCTTACAATTTTGAATGGGACAATATTTTTATTCTATATGACAAAAAAAAAAAAAAAATCTGTTTACTAAGAAGTGTGCATTTTAGTTATTAGTTTACAATTTTGAATGGGATAATACTTTATTCTATATGACAAAAAAAAAAAAAAAATGATTCTACATTTTAGAAACGAACTAACTTAATTGTTAATAAAACGTCTAAAAAATTCTTAATCCTTTATAAATGCAATGAATTGTTATTTCCTTGAAAGAAATGTGTTTTTGCAAAAACTAAATTACTGAATTGACAGCTGAAATGTTAACAGTGAATTTAGAAACTTAACATAAATTTCAGTCAGAATCCAAATTGTTTAATTTTACAAATATTTTTATATGCTTGTTCAAGTTTTTTTTTTTTTTCAGAATTATGGTGCTTTCTTGGATTGAAATTTTTTATTCGGATACTTTTGTTTGAAATTGGTATGGGGGTTGTATGAAAAAATTATATAATAGTATTTTTAAACAAATATGGGAAATCCTCTGCAAGATATAGCAACTCTCAAAACGTATAAAAAGACTGTTCAGTTCTTTACACTAAAGTTCTCTGATACTTATTTGTACTAAACAAAATGTCTCAAATTCAGAGAACTATTCATTATTTTGTACTAATTACTATTTCAAATAAATGTGTTGCAAAAAATTGCCGTCATATTAAGTACTATGTTTTTACACTATCATTTTCAAACGATTATCGATTTTACATTCATCCCTTCTTGTAGTTTCACACATTACAAAAATTATGAAAATGTTAAAAAAAATAAGAATAAATAAATAATAATACATTCTTGTCTAAAAATTCATTGTATGCTTAATCGAAAAGTAAAACAATGAAAATTAAGAAAACTTAATTAAAAAAAGCCTCAAAGAGCAAGCAGTAGTTGAAAGTACTCACGTTTGAGGGGACAAAGCAAAAGGGAGTGAATGAGCAGTGCCAATAACAATAGAGGGAAAATGATATATATTAAGGTTAAGAATTCTGCGATATAAAATACTAATTGGTATTAATTAATGGCATTTTCCCTTTAACTCAAGTTTATATTAAGAGAAAAATATATGAGCTTTTATTTATTGTCATAATTAAGGGTCATTATTTTCGTCTTACAGCTAATCATGAGTTTAATTAAGTTTATTTCCATTAAGTCTAAACTGCTAAAAAGAAAGTGAATACACACAATTTAAAACCTTATGTATGGCTTTAGTATTAAAAATTCACGTAATTATTTAAATTTTTAGTCTTCAGCTGGATAAAAGTTTTGAACTAAAGTTTTTAACCAGTAAATTTTATATATTTGTTGAAAGAAGTTTGAATGTTCGCTAAATAAATGTAAAAGATTTATAAACAACAATAACTGGAGTTTCTAAACTAGATGTCAGTTTGAAAAAAATGTTGATCTATAAGTTGATCAATGATATAATGATAGTGCATTTAAAAATGCACCATCTCAGTTATTCTCAGCTATAGTCATTTTCTAAATAAAAACATACGGTACCTACAAATGAACATAGAAATTTCATTGTTTTCTATTATTTTAGAGATGTTGCAGTACAATTTAAGTTATAAGAAATTTTAAGTGACGTAACTAGATGGGAGATTAAGAAAACGGGTAAAAAGCATAAAGCCACAAGACGAGAAAAAGTCTCATATGATATTAAGGATGCAGAAACTTATATAAATATTTATACAACGTTAGAAACACCAATGTAAAAAAATTAGAAGCTAACTGCAGTTTCGGTATCGTAAAGCTTACCGTCATCAGTGCAGAATGACGAGGTGGATTACTGCTCTTACATATAGATAGGGAAGTGAAGTTTAGATTCAGAATAGCAACCAATAGGAGTTTAAGAAATTGGAGGTGTTAGCTAATAGGAATTTGGGATGTAAAAAGCTATGTAAAAATTAGGAATATGTGGATTTTATTAACATTTCCAGCAATCCGAGAGAGGGGGTATAGTAAACTCACAATTAACCCGTTAGTAGTCGCTAGTTGGTCGATTCGCCGCCCATCCTTCAATGTTTGTTCAATAGTCACCAAAAATTTGTAGAAGTGGCATTTGATATACATAAAAGGCGAATCGACTCGAATAATCGTCGATTATATATGTCAAATGCCACTTTTAAAAATTTTTGGTGGCTGTTGAATAAACAGTGAAGGATTGGGCAGCAATTCGACCAACTAGCGACTACTAATGGGTTAATGATATTTTTGTGGTTTTCATAGATATGGAAAGCTTCTAAAAATCGTTTAGGCCGACAGATTGTTTTAGTTGAATGAAAGTTGAAAATATGGTTATTCTCCCAACAAGGCTTGGCAATGGCCGACTTGTTTATTTCTTGTTTCTGAATATAACCCATGTGTTCTTTAAGACTAAACTTGAGTTTACGTTTTATTTGATCAATATATGATTATCCACATTGACAATGAATACTATATATACCTCAAGAGTTGTGTACATCAATAAGATCTATTAACCCAGAAAGGTCTAATTTGTTTCATGGTGAGAAAATTATTTTAAAGTCATATTGTTTGAGAACTTTAGCAATGGTAAAACAGATTTAAGGAAAAAAGACAAAGCAATACTGATATTGGAAGAGAACTTAGACGTAGAAGGACGTGAAGTATAGGAATGCTGTAATTTGAAGAACTTTATCAATAATGGAAGGGTTGTAACTTTTGTCAGCAGCAACCGTTTTTTAAATATTTCATTTAAGAGTGGAGTGATTCGGGATAAGAATAATTATTAAGGGCACGATTGACAAAAGTATAAAAAGCGTCCAATTCCTGGGTAGGTAGATGACATGAACCAGCATGGGGAGGTAATGGCACAGCAGATTTTTTATAATAAATGGTAGCGCAGAAGCCTTTTTTAGTGCGAGAGACAAGAGTGTAGAGAAAAGGGAATGAACCATTGTTTGCGATTCCTTATGTACAGTCGGCTGCAAAATTATTCGAGCACTAGCCAATAATTCCTATGTTTAAAAAGTACACTTAAGTCTGTTTTGCTAAGTAAATCCTTGTCGAATCATGGTCTTAGACTGATTAAGAACATGACTCGACAAGGATTTATTTAACAAAGCTGTATTAAGTGTACTTTTTTTGTCAAGGATTATTGCTAGTGCTCGAATAATTTTGCAGCCGACTGTAAATTAGATGTTATTATCATGTGAATTTAGGATCTGTAAGACGTCATCAATATGCTGCCGAGAAATTCCAATGAAAGTGAAAGTATCATCCACATAGGGGTCCAAAATGGAAAAGATATATTTTCAAAGAGAGATAGATAAACAAGTGCTGGTACCAGAAATTAATTCATGGATTTAAAAAATGTATAATGAAAACCTTTTAGTCTCTATTATAGGCAGGATAGGGCACCACAAATCGGGACTTTTGTGAAAAGTGTTTTAACATGGAAAGAAACCATAGTGAGGTTTGTGTCATGGAAATTTCGAATAGTTTTGGCAAAGCTCATGGAGTTTTTCCCATTATGGGTGTTGGCTAGCGTGACTAAATTTTTAAATGCAGAAATAGGGACAAATGACGAAATGTCCCCACTTTTTGCATCAAAAGTGGAGGCACCATTCATTCAATACAATAATTCAAATTCCAGATTAAATTAACATAAGTGTACACTTAAAGTAGATATGCAGTGCATAAGAATATGTTTCTCTGAGACTACCTTCATATTGAGATTTTTTCGAGGCAATATTCGCAAACATATGCAAAGAAATAGAACTACCTGATGCAGCGGCTGCTTTCTGATGCTTTTGAGTACGCACGTTGTTTGAAATATGGTATTTTCCACCGTTGAATATAGTGAAGAGTAATAAACAAATTCATAAAAAAAAAGATAAGAAAAGAAGAAAATGGAATCCTCTCTTTTTTTAAAGTTGGAGCAAATGGGGACAAAATCTGAAAAATGAAATCCCCAGGAGACAAAATTTTTCTTGGGACAAGAGTTAAAAAATGGGGCCTGTCCCCAGAAATTTGGGACGTTTAGTCATCCTAGCGTTAGCAGAAAGTAAAAGTTTGCCATGTGCCAGGCTTCTGGTAGCTGAAGAAGCGAGCGGCCAAAACTTCTTCGTCCGTGACATCCCAGACAGCGGACCGAAAAAGTACATTCTGGAGGTGCACTAGGAGTATTCGAAAAATTTCCACAATCGCCACTCGGACTATCCCATCACTCCTGAGAACCGGGCGCTGTCGGAGTCTAAGCACCCGAAGCTACTCACTATGCTGGACGATAACAAGAAGTACGTTGTACACTGCAGGGCTCTAAAGCTGTAGCTGAGAAAAGATCTCAGGCTGAAGATTTATCGGATGCTAGAGTTCGACCAGTCTCCCTGGCTGAAGGTTTTCATCGAACTCAACACCTCCATGAAGTCCCGGGCGACCAGCTTCTTCGAGAAGGACTTCTACATGCTCAACAACAACGCAGTGTTCGGTAAGGCAATAAAGAACATACGCCGGTGCATCGACGTTCGCCTGTTGTCTGACGCGAAAGTAGTCGATAAGCTAGTTGCCAAGCCGAAATTCCTAGACCGAAACGTCTTCTCAGACATTGGATGCGGTCCATGTGCAGAAATCCAGCTGCTACTTTAACAAGCCTATCTACGTAGGCACTAGCATCTTGGACTTCAGCAAGTTGCTTATGTACCAATTCCAGTACGACGTGATGGTCCTTAAGTACGGAGACCGACTAAAGCTGCTGTACAGTCGGCAGCAAAAGTATTCGAGCACTAGCCAATAATTCCGATATAAAAAGTACGCTTAAAACTTTTGTTAAATAAATCCTTGTCGAATCATGTTCTTAGACTGACTAAGAACATTAATCGACAAGGATTTATTTAACAAAGCAGTATTAAGTGTACTTTTTTAGACAAGGATTATTGTTAGTGCTCAGATACTTTTGCAGCCGACTGTACATGGACACAGAGAGTTACATCTGCGACATCCAGACGGAGGACCTCTACCAAGACCTAAAGGTGATGATCTTAGACACATCAGAATACCCGAGGACAATCCGTACGGCCTGCCGAGGATGAACAAGAAGTTCCTGAGCAGGATGAAGGACGAGATCGTTGGACTTAGAGCTAAGATGTACGCTCACCGGACGTAGGACGAATAGACAAAGAGGTCTAAGGGGGTGAAGAAGTGTGTGGTCACGAACAGGATAAAGTTCGACGATTACTGGGAATGTCTTAATACTGTATGGTAACAGTACAGGACAATGCGCCTGATCTTTAGTTCCAGGCACGACCAGCATATAAGTTAACAAGATCACCCTTATCGCCAAAGACAACAAACTCCGATTTCAGGCTGAACAAATAACGACGAGACTGTGGATCCACGATTCACAGTCGGTCATCAAGAACTGCGTTATCACAGACTTGGAGCCCGAGCCCGGTCACCTCAAACAGGCAGGATAACTACATTTTGTTCGACGGGATCCAGGAAGAGGATCTACGAAACTGTCAACGGAAGATTGTGATGCTTCGGCTGTTTAAGAAATACAAGGAGGATACCCAATTCTTATCGGAACTGGAGGATTTAACACCGTAAAACACCTGGCTCGCTCCGTCAGAAATCTGTGGTCTTCGACGATTGCGTCACGGAGGATTACCAGAAGAGCATCGAGGACCTCTTAATCTGAGTCTATAAGGAAAACACCTCTGTCGTCTACCTATCGCAACTTTATTATTCAACGCCTTTTATTGTCCGTAAGAACTGCACCTACCTCGTGTTCTTCAAGCTGCAGCCCAGAGAGATCCAGCAAGTCCTGAGGTCGACGGATCCCTCACTAAGGAGGATTTTAGAGCTCTACACTGTTAAAAAAAATGCAACTTTGCTGCCACAAATTCTCTGTAATTACAGAAAAATACGTGTTGTTAACGTAATTTTTCCGGAATTTACGACATTTTTCTCAAATTAAAGATAATTCCTGGTAACAAAGTTGCATTTTTTTTAACAGTGTATACGAGAGGTGCGTGCAAAAGCTCTAGGACTTCCTGTCGCTGGACATGGTGGACTGCACATAGCGCTAAAGGCAAAATATCCGGCCGATAGATAAAGCTCATGAAGAAAATTCCAGAGAAGTGGCTGTACATGTACCGAAAGTCATAAGTTTTACAGTGAAATCAACCTATCGCTGTCGAAGTTTCTTACATATCGCACGTCGGTGAAAGCACGTCATCCCTCACAGCTTTCGCCCTTTCGCATTTCGCGTCGCTCACAAGGGAAGTATGAATCAGTAAAATTCCTATTGAAACCAAACCAAGCTTAAATTAAAGAGCATGGTCTAAAACATAGGGTACAATCGGTAACAAAAGTGTCCGAACACTAGCAAAAATTCCTATGTAAAAAAGGTACACTTCATACGGTTTTGTTAAATAAATCCTTATCGAATCACGTTCTTAGTCAGTCTAAGAACATGATTCGACAAGGATTTATTTAACAAAACCGTGTGAAGTGTACTTTTTTTTACATAGGGATTTTTGCTAGTGTTCGGACACTTTTGTTACCGACTGTAGAGTGCAAATTTGCTGCAACAACTCCCCATGGATCGAGAAAACGACCCTGAAAGTTTTGGCTGTTTCTATAAAAACCTACGAAACAGATTCTGTTAGCAAGACGGCTTGGGGCAGTGGTTAGTGATTAAATAAAACAAAATATAAAAATAAAGGAATAATTTTGGGGGGATATAGTTGGACCGATAGTTCAGTGGTAGAAATATATTAGGTGTAAAATAACATTCATCTGTCTTAACTAAGATTTAATAACTTATTTACATCTATTTACATATACTACAATTTAACATATTTAGGGTCTCCTATTTAGACCCTTCCATTCCATATCAGATGCCAGCCACAGACTAACTGAAACAGTACATGTATCACCGTGTCTTGACACACGGCGACCCCTGGTGGAGAGAATTCCGTAACACTCCCCACCGAACTCACATGAGTTCACCATCAATTTCCAAAAAATTTTACAATCATAACATAATCAATTATTAAATCCACATATTGAAAAATAATTTGAACATCTAAATTACTATCAGTTAAAAATAAGAAAAATATAATGTTAAGCATTAACAGAAATTTACAAATAATATTCAAACAATCTAAAGAAAAGTCTTCAGTAATCAAATCAAATAGCAATATATACATAAATAATAATCAACATTATACATATAATAACAATTTTTACTTATTCAGTTTATTATTAAGGATTAATTTCTAAATTATATACAAGTTGAGCTGAGCGCTTAATGTTACCTTTAGGGGTTTTGATAAGAAGAGAACGAATTTTACCATTTCGTGCTGGATATACATTTAAAATTCTACCCATCACCCATATGTTCCTAGGATAGTGCTCATCATTAATTAAAACCACATCATTTACCTTGAATGATGAAATCTTACCTGATTGTGGAGATATATAAGCAGATCTAAGATTAAGCAAATACTCTTTTCTCCACCTGTTCCAAAAATGAGTTAAAAGAGTTTGCTGATATTTATATCTTTTTACCAAAGAATTTCTGCTTACAATTAATTCGTCTTTTTTAACCTTAGTTACAGTTAAAGAAATTAATCTTTTTCCAACTAGAAAGTGAGAAGGAGTGAGTGGGGAAGGTTCTGATGGCTCACTATACAGATACGTACAGTCGGTAACAAAAGTGTCCGAACACTAGCAAAAATTCCTATGTAAAAAATGTACACTTCATACGGTTTTGTTAAATAAATCCTTGTCGAAACATGTTCTTACACTGACTAAGAACAGGATTCGACAAGGATTTATTTAACAAAACCGTATGAAGTGTACATTTTTTACATAGGAATTTTTGCTAGTGTTCGGTCACTTTTGTTACCGACTGTAATAGGTCCGTAATATAATTAATAATTGCCTCAATTTCTAGAAAAACTGTTTCTAATTCTTTAAGAGAAAGAGAAGATTTACCAATAATTTTCTTTAAGCAAGTTTTAATTGTACGTTTCTGCCTTTCCCAGAAGCCTCCCCAGCAAGGACTCCTTTCAACGATAAATTTCCATTCTATACCTTTAGAGGCAAACAAGTTTTTTACCTCAGGGTTATCAATTTGACTCCACAATTTTTTCAGTTCCCCTTTTGCCCTTTTAAAGGCTTTAGCCTTATCAGAATATATAACTGAACATAAACCTCTACGAGAAATAAAACGTCTTAAACCTAATAAAAATGAATCTGTACTCATATCAACAACCAATTCCAAATGTACAGCTCTTGTAACTGCACAGGTAAAAAGGAGTAAATAACATTTTTTACAGTCAATAGTAAAAAAGGGTCCAGCAAAGTCTATACCAGAAACATCAAAAGGGGGATGTTCCTGAATTCTGTCAGGGGGTAGAGGAGCTACCACCTGATTACCAGCTTTCACAGAAAAACGTCTACAGATCAAACAGTTTTTTAGGACTCTTTTTACGAACTGTCTACATTTAAGAATCCAGAATCGTTCTCTTAGGTGAGTTAAAGTAGCATCTACACCCAAATGGCCCATTTTTATATGATTATCAAAGATGAGTAATTCAACGAATTTATTATTGTTAGGAAGCAGCAGGGGGTGTTTGGCCTGCTCATCATTACTTGAAAATTGCAAGCGTCCTTTCAAACACAAAAAAATATTTTGGTTAAGTTCGCAATTCAAATTGTAAATTCGTGAGTTTTTATTTACAGTACACTGGGAGAGAAGTTACAGAATTTCACTCCCAAAATGTTCATGTTGAATTGTCTTGATCCAAGAGTCTAAGGCTTCCTTAAGTTCTGAAGCACATATAGGTCCCCGGCATTTGGTGCCGTGACCAGGATTACCATTGTGGGCAAACCTTTTTACCCAAGCTGTCACGCGCAAAAGTCGAGAAAGGTTACTGTATTTATTTACTTCAATGATCTTTAAGAGAGAATAATGATTAGTAGAATAGACAGTATTTACTGCTACACCTCGTATAGAAATTAATTTGCTCAACATTACTGTCATCTGGTTGGCGGATGTAAATTGGATCAGGCCATAAGTGAATGGGTTGAAACAACCAAGGAGGGCCCGTCCACCACAAGGAACTCGAAATAATATTTTTCGCTGATTCTCCTCTAGTAGTGAGATCTGCAGGGTTCTCTGATCCACTACAAAAATTCCAGCATTCAGGAAGGGAAAGTGATTGCACTTGAGCCACTCTGTTGGCTACAAATGGTTTCCAAACCTTGGATGAATTTTTTAACCAGTGAAGAACAATTTTTGAGTCACTCCAGAAATGTATTTTTTGAGTAATGGCTGGAAAAGTGCTCTGAATGTAATTTCTTAAACGAGCACTTACAAGTGCTGCCATTAATTCTAATCTGGCTAAAGTTAAACTTTTTAGAGGAGCAACTTTACTTTTTGAAATCACAAAACTTATGTTAATTTTTCCTTCAGTTGTTAAATATCGAAAATACGCTACAGCTCCATACTCTTTAGGACTGGTATCAACAAAAACATGAAGCGGTATTTTATTAACATTTTCCATTGAAAAAAGTTTACTTTCAATGCTAAATTTTCTAATTCAGAAAGTTCAGAACACCATGATCTCCACTTTTTTTCTAAGTCATATGGTAAGTTTTCATCCCATAGTAGACCTCTTTCCCCCAATTCTTGAATAAGAATTTTAACTCTTATTATAAATGGACTAATTAGTCCACAAGGATCGAATATCTTAGAAATTATTCTCAATACATCTCGTTTGGTGATTCCAAATTCCAAGGAATCTCCAACATCCCTTAAATCTAATTTTATTTTATCCTTACTTGGATCCCACTTTAATCCCAAAAATCCTTCTCCTTGCCCGAAATCCATATTTTTCTCATACCCATTTTCACGCCAAAGTTGTTTCAACTCATCACAATTAGTTTTCAATTTACTGAGTTTAAATCCAGCAGCGCGTAATATTTGTATTGCCAAAGAGGTTAACTCATAAGCATCCTGCGCAGTTTTAGCTCCACTGTACAAGTCGTCAACATATAAAGAATTTAACATTTCATAACAATTAGGATAATCATCTTTATATTTCCCTATGTGAAATTTCAAAACGCAAGCTAGCGCAAATGGAGACGTCGTTAACCCAAAAGGTAAACGATTAAGTTGAAGTGTTTGTACCGGATTATCGGGCTTGTCCGGTAACCCCAAAAATTTTAGATATTCTCTATCCTCTTCCGCAATTTCAATCATAAGGAAAGCTTTCTCTAGATCTCCACGAAATGCAACTTGATTTTCCCGAAATTTAAGTATAACATCCAATAAATTTGGATATAGATTAACTCCCGATTCAAGGGAATCATTTAAAGAATTTTTACTTTCATTTGCTTTAGAACTGCAGTCATAAACCATCCGAACGCGAGTAGTTTCTTTATTATCCCTTATTACTGCTCTGTGGGGCATATAATAACCTGAATTCATATCCTCGTCAGTACATTTTCCTACAATATTACATTTCAATTGATCCGATACAATTTCCTTATACTGATCAAAAATTTCAGGATTTTTATTCAATTTAAATTTTAATGAATTGAAACATTTGCTCGCGACCTCATAATTAGAGTCCAATTCTAACGGGGGTCCTGTATTATCTTTCCACATTAATCTACACACATACCGTTTCCCATTAAATTTTAAAGAATCCTCAAAATCCTTAATTAACTGACTATCCTTTTCCGATAGATTTTTGGTTTCATTCGGAAATTCTTCAATTTCCCAAAATAATCTTAAATCATTTAAAATAGCATTATTTACAGTAATTATGTTTCCAGAACAACTACTTTCATTATCGTTTGATCCAATAATCAGCCATCCAAATGCACTATTCAAAACTGACAAATGTTTATTTATAGGTACCCTTTCCCCATAAATTAATTCCCAACAAACATCGGCCCCTAAGAGGATGTTAATATTGTTATCCGAGCTATCTGAATCAGCCAACTTCAAATTCCGTCTCCGCATTAAATATTTTATTTTCGAATCAGGATATTTCACAGTAGCGCCCGTTATAGTGCGAGAAACAAACAATTCCTGAGTTTTTTTAAAAGAACCATTTGCACTTTCCAGTGTTACTTCAACAACTCGATAAATTTTATCCGTTGGGCATTTCATTCCAAAAGAATAAACTGATAAAGTTTCATTACGAATGGTTTTTAATTTTAAATCATTCGCTAATTTTTCACTAATAAATGATCTCGAACTTCCACAGTCAAACATTAATCTTGATAAGCAAGATTTATTTTCTGATTTAGCAATAACAGTGCAAGTTTGCAAATAAACATTTTTAGAACAGTTTGTATTTACATTACATTGAGAAATAGAAGAAATAACTTCAGAAACATTAGAGTTATCCCGTTCATTTTCGTTTCCATTATAATTTAAACTACGTGAATTTTTACAATTTTCTCTATTGCGCTCTACCGATAAATTCATTCGAGGGTTTATAATTTTTTCTACAAACTGACTCGTGATGAAATCTAGAAAAGCATATTTTACAAACAATACCTGACCTACATACTTTGCTTATGTGTTTCGGTTTAAAACATAACCAACACCGAGATTCAGACTTAATTTTGTTTATTTTCTATATCTAATTTTCTACAATTTACAGAATCATGAGAAGTTAAGTCGCAAAAAGTACATGATTTTTTTATTTGCGTGAGTAATGTTGCTGCGGTTGGTATATTTTAATGTTTAGAGAAGTTTTTTTTATATGTTTGTCCTGTTTGATAACCCTGAAAAGCGGAACGTTTAGTTTCATTATCCTTAAAAGAATTTGTTACGGTTTCACAAATTTCACGAGATTCCACTTCATTTCTTAAAAATGTCATTATTTCTGAAACTTCACAATTAATTTCTTTATTTCTTTTTCTATGAAAATCTAAAACCAAATCTTGGGGTAGTAATTTAAGAAGTAAGGGGTTTAATAAATGACCGTATGATCCTTCAGTAACATTTAACGAGCGTAAATTCCTTATATTTATCTCTATCTCATCATATAATTTACGCAAGCCTTTAATGTTTGATGAATTCCTCACTGGTTCTAAATTAAGTAATTTAGACATGTATGAATTGATAATAAAGTCAGTACGCCCGTAACGTTGTTTTAAAAGTTCTAAACAAGAATAATAATTCTTTTCATTTAACTCAAATCCAGCAACACAGCAGGTGGAGTAAGCAAACTTTTTAAATATTGAAATTTTCAATTTTACTCAGGGATTCGTTCGACGCTATCGCGTTATCAAAACAATTTAGGAATTCCACGAAATTTGAAACACCAGAACCCGAAAATTGTGGAACCTCTAACTGCGGTAATTTTAATGCTGAAAAATTATGTTCTGTACAGCTTGATGTACTTTCATTAATACTTTGATGTTGCTGTTTCTTGTTTATTTCTTTAATTTTAGATTTAAGTTTAATTTTAATAGTAATAATTTTGTCTTCATATTCCTCTGATTGAGCTATTTCACTTTTAAATTTTACTGGATCATCAATAAGATCCTCTATTTCACCATCATACTCTTTCAATAATTTAGATTTGATATCTAAAGTTTCTAATAACTCATTTAAAGAATCAAAAGTTTCGTTTTCAAAATCTAATGCTTGTACTTTTTTAATTAATTTAGTAATACTCGCCCTTACAGAGCTTCTCTTTTCAATACATTTAGTTAACTTATCCATTATTAATTTTAAAACAGCTTACCTCCAATCAAGTTATCCAAATAAAAATATATAACAAAAAAATGTGGATTACTTCCATTTTCATAAACCACATCTTATTTTCGTTTTCATCTCATACTCGGTTAATCACCATTTTTGAAGATGTCGTTTTTCTATTTTTATTTTCATTTCCGTTGATCATTCATATGAGCTGAGTCATAATTTTTATTTCAGTAGATAATTTCTTTCTTTTATTATCAGTAGCGTTATGACAGAAGAAAAACTTTTTGTTTCCAATAAACCATTTTCGCGAGCCGTATGCACCAAATTTGACCGATAGTTCAGTGGTAGAAATATATTAGGTGCAAAATAACATTCATCTTTCTTAACTAAGATTTAATAACTTATTTACATGTAATTTACATCTATTTACATATACTACAACTTAACATATTTAGGGTCTCCTATTTAGACCCTCCCATTCCATATCAGATGCCTGCCACACACTAACTGAAACAGTACATGTATCGCCGTGTCTTGACACACGGCGACCCCTGGTGGTGAGAATTCCGTAACATATATATTAAATTTAGTTAAAAGTATATAATGATACATTTTTAATTATTAAAATATTTTATTTCAGTTTTTGTTTTTCTTTATAATTTAAATAAATGAATAATTTAAGGGAAAATATTTTTCTTTATTGCACGTTTTTCTCTTTCCTAAAGTTTAATTTAATTTTTTTTTATTAATATTTTACACCAAATCCGCTAGTTGGAAATGTTGATCGTCTGCTTTTAATTTTGTTATTTTTTATACATATAAATATTCTATTAAATTATTGAAACATTTTATTTCAAGGGAAAAAACGTTTTTCAAATGAATAGTGCAAAGGAAAAAAATATTTATACTGCATTTTTTTTCGTCTGCTTTCAATTGCGCTATTATTCATACGTAAAAGGAAATAACTTTTACTTATTTTTATTATTCCGTTGGCCCTTGCATATGTGTACATCTCCAAAAGTTAAAAATCTAGTTATATATGCATTTTACAAAGTTGGTTATCTCGAAGAAAATTCCAATAATTTCCAAATTGTTCGCGATGTGTGTTTCAACGTTGAACAAGATTGTAATGAAATTAATTGTGATAAATTTTCTTTTATACGTTGTTCTCATCGTGAAAAGTGCGTATGCTTTGATCATTTCCTTACTTCTAAAGATAGTCGTTATTAACTTGAAAATAAATTCGTAAATTTAGACGTGATTTTTTTTCTTCATAAAGAGGTAATTTTACCGTATATATTTCTTAATAGTATCTTTATATAGAATATATATACAGTAAAATCCCGTTACAACGAACTTCACGGGACCGCAAATTTTATTCGTTGTAACGGGAATTTCGTTGTAACGGAATTCAATAGAAAATTAAACATTTCAATTCAGATCCTCATATCATAGTTAATTATAAAAATAGTAGTATAATACAAATTAGTAGATAATTAATTATTAAAAATAGTAATAAAAATTAGTAGTACCTTCTAATAACGTAAAGTTAGTACTAATACAATGTATAATATTTTTTATAGAACTGAAAAATTGACTTACCACCATTTCAATGATCTTCAAATTGTACAAGAAAAAATTTAATGCAGAAAATCAGTGATTTTTTTTTGTACAAGGGAGTTTGAAGCTGCGGACAATACAAAATTATGTACATGATTAATATTAGAAAAAATGTTATCTGGTACACTGCTCTGTAAAGAAATAAAATTGCGCACTCTTTCTAAGCTTTCTAAGGCTTCAGCAGATGTAACTTTTGAAGTAGTAATAACCTCATTTTCTTCATCTTCAGAACTTTCTTCATCATTTTCTAAAATGCGATCATCAACAATAGACTGCACAATATCTGTCTCTGTTAATGAATAACAAGTTGCAGCATTGTCATCTGCAGTTAAAAAATCTTTAAAGCTTATGCTTTGAGACACACCAGATTTTTCTTTTACTAAGTTCCAAACGGATTCGATCTCATATTCGACTGTCTGCTCCTCATCATGTAGTACATCGCTAGATCCTTGAGCCGTCGATTCTTTATTTAAATCCTGGTCAATCTGCGCGTGTTTCCAACAGTGGGCTATTGTTTTCTGGCTTATATCATCCCACGATCCACAGATCATATCAATTGCCTCTTTCATGTTGCACTTTCTGTTTACGTTATTTTGCAGATCACAGATAATGCGTTTTAATAACATAGTTTTGTATCGTGATTTTACGGCTCTGATAATGCCTTGGTCAAGAGGCTGAAGTATTGCAGTACAGTTAGGCGGGAAATACTCTACACGAATGTGATTCAATATAGGAGGATCATTGTGTGCTGTGCAGTTGTCTATGAGTAGAAGAATTTTACGTTTTTGTTTTTGCATATCTTTATCAAAATTTATCAGCCATTCATTAAAGAATCCTTGCGTCATCCATGATTTTTTGTTGGCTTTGTAGATGCATGGTAAGGACTTAAAATTTTTGAAACAACGGGGTTTTTCAGATTTGCCGATTATGAGTAATTTTCGTTTTTCTGTTCCTGATTTGTTGCAGCAAAATAGGGCTGTAATCCTTTGTTTGGAAAGCTTTCCTCCAATACACTTGTCTCCTTTTAACGCTAAAGTCTTCCTTGGTTCTTCTAACTGAAAAAATATTCCGGCTTCATCGGCATTAAAAACATCGTTAGGACTATACGTCTTGATTAATTTTAGCACTTCACCTTTACGCCATTCGTTTACAGATTCAACTGGGACGTCTTTTGCTTCTCCTGAAATGCATTTTGCCACTATACCGTATCTTTCTCGGAATCGATTCAACCATCCGACACTGGCTTGAAAATTTTCAACGTTTAGCATTCTTGCAAATTCCAAACCTTTTTCTCTAATTAAAGGGCCACTTAGAGGGATGTTTCTAGAACGAACATCCATAAACCATTTGTAAACAGCACTATCCACATCTTGAAACTGGGCTTTTCGAATTCGTTTTCTGCTTGGATCAAAGACTTGAACTTGAAGTTTTTTCAAAATGCTTTCTTTATCTTTTAGAAAAGTGGATAAAGTAGACGGCGAAATTCCATATTTGCTAGCAACATCAGATTTTTTCATTCCTTTCTCAACTTCAGAAATTATGGTTTTTTTTTCTTCCAAACTAAACTGTTTTCGCTTAACAGCCGCCATTTTATGACCTACTGGTAAGATGAAAATTTTCAAACTGATTTCGAGCTTTGGGAATTCCTTTGCGAAAGTTATTCAGGTAGGGAGGAGAGGGAAGGGGGAATGTGCAATACTCATTTCACGTTTTGTTAAGTTTGCTTACATTGGTTACAGCTTACTTGGACTTCCAAGAAAAAGGGGTGGAGAAAAGGGGAGAGCGAACAAAGGAAACATTCCTTCTGCAGTGAAATGCCTATGCACACCTGTTTTACAACAAAGCTCGGAGAAAAGCGATTGCTTTAGAGATAAGCTTGATTGTCCCTAAGACTAGGCATCGAAAACAAAAATTGTCAAGCGATAAAAATGTACAACTGAAAGTATTTGCCGTGTCATATTATTTCGTTCTAACGAGATTATAAAAAATTGAATATTTCGTTATACTGAGATTATGTTAACATTATTTGAATACATTTCAAAACGGGACTCGCTTGCATTTCGTTATAACGGGATTTTTCGTTGTAATGGAATTCGTTGTAACGGGATTTTACTGTATATATATATATTTTTTTTTTTTAATTTCTAAATAAAATTTAATAAATATTTTCTCATAAGTTATTAATTTATTTTAATGTTTTGTTTTATTTCATTAATAATAAAAAAAAAAAAAAAAAAAAAAAAAAGAAAGAAAGAAAGAAATGAGCACTCCGTCGGGGTTTGAACTCAAGAAAACTTTAGGAAAGAGAAAAATGTGTAACACAAAAAAAATATTTTCCCTTAAATTATTCATTTATTTTAATATTTTATTATATTAAAAAAAAAAAAAAAAAAAAAAAAGACTGTGAGTACTAACCGGGGTTCGATCTTACGACCTTCCTCACTCAAACTGAACCCGCTAACCACTACACCACGCAGTCTTGCTAACTGGATCTGTTTCGTTGGTTTTCATAGAAGCAGCTAAAACTTTTATGGTCGTTTTCTTTCTCCATGGGGGTTGTTGCAGCAAATTTACACTCTACACTATGTTTTCGACCATGCTCTTTAATTTAAGATTAGTTTCAGTAGGTTTCAGTAGGAATTTTACGGATTCATACTTCTCTTGTCAGCATCGTAACCGGCGTCATCGAGATCATCGATAAGTCCCTGCAGGTTTTAGAATACAAGCACGCATATAATTTCTATAAAACCCTGCTGAACTCTCTGCATATGAAAGCCTTGATGGAGGAGGAGGCTCTCCTGAAGGAGCAATAGTTCGTGAAGGACCTTCCCCATGGAGAGGTACCTAAAGAAGCAAGGGCTAAAGAGTTACGGGAAAGTATAACTCCTCAAGTTTCAGAGAGGGCAGATCCTGTGATCTAGCGTTGTACAATATTTTATCTTTCTGCACTGCCAGTTACAACTCTGGGAAGTATACAACCATCATTTCTATGGGCAATAAGGGGACCTTCAATAATATAGAGTAGTATTTTATTCTGAATTTCTTACAATCTCTCAGCTGCCTGGGGAATATCACTGGAATGGACGACTAGAACGGGGCGTGGCTTAGCACATATGGTAAACATATGATCTTTGTTTGTGGGCACGAGAGTCTTTTGCCCACATAGCTATACACGCGGGAATTAATATAATAATGGCGTCTTGCTCGAATTACGTTGGATTAACATGGGGAAAATCATTAAAAAATCTTGAAACCTTCCAAAATTTACATATAACAAAATTTATTGAAGGCTGCGGCAGCCAGCGATTACTTAGAGAAGGTTATAGTTTGTTTGTGTCATCCTATGTGAAGGACGTGTGGACAGCTTCATCGGAAAATTCTGTATTTTTGAAAGCAAAGTAATGTTTATTTTTATTTAACGTAACATTTTGCATGTTTTAATCGATTGCATGTTTAATAACTATTAATCTGATTATGTATTTATGGCGAAAATTGGAGTAAACCAACTTTGTTTATGTTAGTAACATTCAGTTCTTGACACTTTATTCTCTGTACAGGTATGTATGTAATACAATGTATTGTATATGGATCATTTAAAATTTTGCTATCATATATGTAATTTTATTTAATTATTTCTTTATTTTTTAATAATCGAAATGTTGCACCAAAAAATTACTAAGAAATGTTTATTATTATCAAGTTATTATATTTGATGTGATGAATCAAAAACCAATGTATACAGCATTATGTAGAATTTATATTAATGGTTTTGTAGGTCAGAAGCTTGAACATCCCACTTACATTACATATTACTGAGCAGATCATTTTTATTTATTTCATATTAATTTAAATATTGATACTTTACATAATATTTCAAATAATTACAAAGTATTTTATTCTTGCACCTTATTTAATATAATGATAAGGATCAGTGTTCGAAATTAGCCGTCGTTAGTTGTCAAGTATGACTAAATTATTGCATTTAACGACTATAAAATTTTTTCTAGTCATCAAATTTGACACCTAGCTTTTTTTAAAGACTTATTTTTGTTTAACTTTGAAAGCTCCATGATTGTATTGTATATTTTTCCCCTGATGTGCAAGGAATATGTTGTTTAAACATCTGCGTATTTGGGGCATATTACATCCCTCCCTTTACAGAGATAAAAAAGAAAAAGTTTTCCTTAATCCCTTTTAATCTTTTCTTAAAACTGCAATTTGCAACCCTCTCACCACACATGCGTATAAATAACCTATGTAACAAACACATTACACCTGTTTCTGTGTGCACATTCCACCCCAGAAAATACTATTTTACTCAGAATCGCTCGATTAGTCATGTTAAAAGTGAATTTCTGAAATTGCAACTAGAAATTTCAATTTGGCACCTAAAATATTTGCAGCAGGCGTCATATAATGCCTTCCCTTTCCTTCCCAGTTTCTATCACTGATAAGCATTCAAAAAGGTGATTGTTGAAACAGAAATGCACTGTTAATTTTTTCTGAAATCTAATTTTTAAAACTTCATTCCAAAAGTTTTAATTTTGTGAAAAAAAAGCACACCTGTGTGCTCAAACTTTAAGCATTTTGATATAATAGGGGCTGAACGTATAGATGCTCAGAGAGACAGACAGACATCTTCTTTTATTATTATAGATTACATGCTTAATTATGTGTGCCATTTTCAGAGATTTCAAAATTTTCTCCTCTCATTCTTATAGATTCCAAGATTAATTTGCTGTTATTTTGGGAAAAGAAAGAAATTCTGAAATCGACTGGCAGTTCTGATGGATGTCTTGAATTATATGAAGAAGAAAAACGAATATATTTTAAGAAAACTTCTTTTATTAGCATGATGTTACTTTATCATATGTTGTGCTATAAAGAAGTTATCTTGAATCTTAAGAAAGTTATCTAGCCTGCATGGAGCCCCGAAAAGGAAGAAGGTGATTTATTTTATTTATTCTTCATAGACGGTGCAGTATCACCTATATTATAATATCTTATGACTTGTACTTTTATAAATTTTATAATATAAAATTCTTTTAGTTAAAAGTGTTTCACTAAACACATTTTTTCTAATATGTTCAGCTGTAACATATAATGTTGAAATTATTTTTCCAAATATTGGGTGCATTTAATTTTTTTTCTCTTCAATTTTCTCTTATTTATTATTATTATTATTATTATTATTTTTTCTTGTTGAATTTAGGTAGTATAATAATAGACAGGTGATATTTTAGGTTTGTGTCAATAAATTCTAAAACTAAGGTGACAGAAATTATATGTCATAATGGAACTCAAGTATAGGTCCCACTGTCTTAAAATTCATTATGAGATTCTCTCACTATTTTTTTTCCCTCATTCTGTTTAGTCTAAACTCTATTTGTTTTCGGACCCATGGGCAGTTTCAGAATTTGGTGGAAGAAATTGTGGTGCTTGGTGGAAAAAGGTATGTGTGTGTGTGGGGGGGGGGGGGTGCTCTCTTTTTTAAAAGTTTCATTTTTCTTACTTTTTTCTATACTTATTTTTGGTTTGACTGCTCCTTTATTCCCAGTCCCTTGGCCCTGGACAATTGCAAGCTGTTTGTGTGTTCTTGTCGTCAGAGCAATTGAAATAAACAAAAACATATTTAGGTAGAGTAAGCGAGAATGACTTATTTTGATTGAATGTGGTTTAGTTAGTTATAAGCTTGCATAGCTAATAAAAATAAAAATTTATTAAATTAAAACCTATGGTAAAAATTGTAAAGCTTTTACAATATTACAGTTGACATAGTTACAATAGTAAGGTTAAATATACTTTACTTGCAAATAATCTGTTTTCAGTTATTTGTATTTGATTATTCTTTGTTGCCATCAGTCAGCACCCCCTTTCCAACAAGTCCTTTACAGCTGCCAATATTTTGTAGTCAATTTTCTTAGTATATTTTACTACAATTTCATGGCTATTCAAGAGTACACAGAATTGCCATACTTTTTTTTGTCATTACTTATAAGCAGTGATCTTTTGTAGTATGGTTATATGACTGAAAAAAGCAAAGATTTCTATACAAAAATCATGGTGGAAAAAATGTGAGTGGTGGCAATCCTGCATATAAAAGCATGAGCGAAGACAGACAAACTAAACTGATAAACATTTTTCAACTGTGTTGGGAAGTGAAAAAAAATAAATAAAGGAAATTTCTTTCAATGCACCATAAAAGTAAATTAATTTGAAATATCTATCCAATCTTTAAAAATTTGGTACCAAATGATAGGGGTGATTTTTCTTAATCCAGGACTGCAAACAGTGTTTCAACATGACAATTAATTTTTTTTTTGTTAACTGAAATATGAAATTTAGATGGCAACACTTCATTATTTTATTTATCGATTTTTCAGTGCCAAACATATTAGCTGGCTATTCTGTCGGGAATATAATTGCTTTTCAACCATATGAGAAGGTACCAGAAATAAAAAAGCAGATTTTGAATTTTTTCAGTTTTAAATCGATTTAAGCAGAAATTCGAAATCACCTGACGTTATTGCTCACCTGTCTGCAGTTTAAAAAAAGTAAAAAAAAAAAAAAAAAAAAGGTTAAAAAAGCAAAGTTAAAAACTAAAAAAAATAGACATTATATTTATTTAAATTCATTTTTATTTCATTTGTTTATGTAAAGAGACAAAGGTTATATTTAACAGAATAATAATGCTCTTTTTCTTCTGAACTGGGCTGTAAAAAAGCAGATTTGGATTTTCTTAAATTTTAGACGAATATTTTTTCTTAAATTTTGCCTTTGATAGATTAGCAATTTTGAGTCTAAAATATATCAAAGATATTCATTAATATTGTACATAATACATCAGTTGAAAGATATTTTAAAGTACTTTTATTGCACACTATTTCTATATGAGCCGGGAGCCGCTATATAAGCTGTATTGCTATATAAGGGATATAAGCCGTTCAAACTTAGTATGAAACTTTTGGAGAAAACTATGGAAAATCCAGAATGTTTTTTATATTTTACGAATTTCGAATTCTGGTTTCCACTCATGTTTTGTACAAAGGATTTTTAACTGTATATAGCCCACAATTATGCAAGTTTCGGAGAAAACCACACATAAGTCAGACACAAATTTTTTTAATAAAATGTTTATATTACCTTTCTATCTCAGCTTCTAATTAACATAATCTCATAAGTAGTATGTCAATTTAAAACTTATTTAAATTGGAATTAAAGAATAGAGATTACAAATCTTTGTCACCAGATGGCACTTTAATATTTAAAATTTCAATATCTCCAATTCAATTCTAATTATGATTAAATTACTTACAATGCATTATTTGAAATACATTTTATTGTTACTTTTAAACTGATATAAACCGTACAATTCAGTGCAAAACAAGAATCACACAAAATGCCTTTATTCCAATATCTCTAATTCTAATTAAATTACTTATAATATATCATTCGAAATATATTTTACATCAATTTTATTGCGAACTTTTAATCTGATATAAGCCATTAAATTCAGTACAGGAGTTTCAGAGAAAATCATGGAAAACCTAGATCACATTTATTATTTTTTATTTTACAGACTTTCGAATTCCCACATTCTGCTTACATTCCTTATTAAGGATTTTTTAACATTATTTAGAACACAATTACACAAGTTTTGTAGAAAACCACAGAAAAGGCAGACACAAATCTTTTTACAAGAATGTTTATATTAATTTTGTATCTCAGCTTCTAATTAACATAATTTCATAAGTAATATATCATTTAAAAAGTTATTTGAATTGGAATTGAAGAGTACACGTTGCAAATCTCTGTTGCAAGATGGTGCTTTGATATTTTAATAATTCAATATCTCCAATTATGATTAAATTATATGGGAGTAGATTAGGAGACCACTGGCTCCATCAGTTTGGGATTTTCTACAATTAGAATTTTCAATGTTTTTTTACACAGTGAGAAAACAGGCTGTTTCAAATCATTAAACGTAAAAGGGTATCGTAGCCATCAGTGTGTGAAAATTTGCTACAGTTAAAATTTTCAAAGCTATTTGCATTATGAACGAGCAAGCTGTTATAACTTCTAAAATGAGGATAAGGGACCGCGTGTGACACTGAGGGAGACTTTGCTAGCGTCAGGATTTCCAAAGATCATAACTTTCATAGCATAGTTGTTAGCAAACAGATTGTTTCAGATACTAAAACAGGAAGAGAGCACCGCAGGTGCTACCGAGCGGGAATTCACTACAGCTAAAATTTTCAATAAAGCTATTTGCACTATTAAAGTTTTCAGTAGTCAAAAAGCATAGAAGTTGGCAGATATATAAATTTTTAAAGGATTTTTGTTTAATTATATTAATAGAATGTAGTAACGACTATTATAATTTTACTATTTGAACAATTTGTCTGAAAGTGTAATGCAAATGTAATAATAATTTAAGTAAAATCTAAAAGCACACTGTGCATATTTCTTCCAACAGACTGAATTCATCTGATCTTTTTATAAAACAATTTTACACGTTTCAGCCTCATACTTATCTATGCAGTAAAATCATAAACCAGTTCTTAAAGGGAAAAAAAAAAAAAAAATCTTAAGCTGAATATTTAGGAAAAACTTCAGATTGTAACATCCAAGAGAACGGAAGGTTTTTGAAAAATGAAAACACCTGAAAATCACAGAGCAAGATATAGTTGGGTGGAGGGTTACTATTGGAATTTTACACTAATTAAAGCATGAAATAGTTGAAAATACACTGCTACACAGTATTTCTTTACTGACTGTTGGTAGTGATGTGGGGTAGAAAATTCTGAAAACCAAATAAGTAATTTTTTTTATTTCACTTTTTGCAAGACATATTAAACTTTTCTTAGTCACAGTGTAGATAATAATTACATTAATATCAGATATAGTATTTAAAAAAAAAAAAAAAGTTTATTAAAAACATTTTTTAGAAAGATGGGAAACTCACAACTCTAACTGTTGGTTAAAAAAAAAAGGTTAAACTAATTTTTATGCAGAATATATATATATACAGTACACTCTCAAAAATCCGCACAGCTTAAAACGAAGTGTTTTGCGGATTTCTGAATTTTGCAGATTTTAGAGTAATTTCTCTTATTTACATCTTAGAACATCATTTGAGTAGCAAATCTTTAAGATACAATTTATATGTTATACATACAAATCTGAAATAAAGTGTGTCTAATAAAAGTACAAATATTTCATGAAATTTTAATTTAAAGAACATTTTTTATACATCATATTATAGTTATCTAGATTTTTGAAAAGTCTGATCAATACTAGTTTAAGTAAGAATATTCATACATATTTATTTTCCTATAACCTGCAAAAAAGTCAGCAATTCTTGGTCAATCACATAAGTTTGTGCTATGAGAAAATTTGAGTATTTATCTGCATGAGAGAAAATCTTTCATGAAAACTGTTTTTCTCCTTTTCCTCTAAATTATTATCATTTATTTTTTAATAATTTTGTATAATTACACTTATCATTTCCTTATCTGCAATATGTTGAGTGATTGGTGATTCATCAGCATCAGTTGAAAAAATATTTTGTCTCTTAATACAGCTGAATTTTTGCAATCCACTAATCAACAAATCAATTGTGACAATGTTTGTTTACATTGCAAATGATATGCGGATTTTAGAGAATTGCGGATTTTAGGGTTGCGGATTTTTGAGAGTTGACTGTATATATATATTTTTTTTTGGGGGGGGGGGCAATGTTTATGTATATTATGCATGTCTACTGATCACCAATTAGGAAATGTAAGTCACTGTTGGCAACTGTACTTGTTAAACCCTGATTTCAAAGAGTGATTTTAATACATTGAGAATGTGTTTAAAACAATTATAAAATTATTTTAAATATATGTACATAAGACTCCCTCTGATCTACAAAGCAAGTCATGAAATAATCAATTATTAATTTAAAAAAAAAAAAAAAAAGAACTTTTAGAAGAAATTGAAATTACTATCTAATTAAGAATAACATCACATTTCATAAAAATAAAAGGAGGTTTTAGAACTTTCATTATGTTAATGAATCATACTTCCACAGATTAAGAGAAACTCAGTATAAAATGATAAAGAAAAAAAAAAAATGTGAATGTTACTACTTACATTATGTTAACTTGCTGTATCAGAAAGCTTTCGATATTGTATGAGCTATAAGTTAGGAAAATTTTCTTCATTTCAGATATTTTTATGCTTTTTTCATCCAATTCAGCTCTTCCAGAGATTGTATTAAGAAAACTTCTTCTTAGCATAGTTTGTTTTGAAATAAACTTATGCTGTAAAGAAATTCACTTAACATTTTTCTATACTTTCAACGCTTTATTAGACAACATATTTCATCAGTACTTTTTTTCTCCCTCCTTTTTCACACAAATTCCTAAACTCATTCTAAATATTATAAAGAAAAGTAACAAAATCATAAACATCTAATTTCCAAAGAATTAATGCACAAAAAGAAACAATATAATGTCATACTACAATATTACTTTTAATTTAATAATTACCTAATCAACAAAGCATCTGAAAATTTTAAAGAACTTACCAAAGCCTGCATTAACAGAAACTGCATCAGTCGGTAGATAATCTTCATTCTTATAAGTATCCAAGAAAGCAAAATCCTCTGTCATTAAATGTCTAAGAAAACTTCTTTATAGCACAATGTATTATAAAATGACAGTATGCTAAAAAAAGAAATTTTCTTGAAATATCTTCTTTTTCTCCATCTACTTTATAAATGGATAGAAATTTCCTTGGTAACCTGGAGATGCCTCTACATCATCTAATGATACTTTTTATCTCTCATTTGAAAGCACTACAACACCATTACAACATGAATATACTTTGTATGTATTTTATGATTACTGTAATAAACACATGTATAACATAACAACTGAATGTGTGTATATCTATATTAGAAATACTAGTAAGAGTTGTAGTTAGCACTTATGCCCTCACTTACATTGTTACTAAAGTCCTAAAATCAATTATACTACCTCATTTTCATATCTTTATAATATAAATAAAGAAAAGTACACAGAATAACTGATCAAAGATATCCTGGATGTGTACTGCTCTTAAACAAAAATAATATAATTACACTAATGAGATTTGTTTACAGTCTTAGAGCAGAACTTTTTTATTAAGAAAGTGCATAGTTTTATATTAAAAAAAATAAATAAAAATCAGGTACAATGAATCAGGCATTAGTGTCAGTGCTTATATTCTATATGTTAATTATAAAAGTAAAAAGTAGTTTGATGACATTGAAAAAAAAAAAAAAAAAACAATCTACAGAAAGCATTTATGTGTTATAACACACATCAATAATTACATGCTCAGAATTATTTCTCAAAAAATATTTAAAAATACTCACTTATTTCAAATTCTAATTGCGCATTCATTATGTGTGCAGCTTCTAACTCTGCTTGTGTAGCTTCTAATTTTTTTTCAGTGGCTTGTAATATCTCTTCTGTATCTTGTAATTTCTCCTCCATCTCTCTTAACTTATTTCCCAGATTTGTTTCTTCAGAAACACAAGATTCCATATCAATTTCATCTGCTGACACCTATACATTTAAAAAAAAAAAATTGCATATTTACAAAATTATTACAAATGAAGATTTTGAAATCTAACGCTACATAGCACTTAATATTATGTCAAAATCGACTGTTCATATGCTCATTGATGTTTCCCCATAAGGTAGAAATTTTTGTGCTGAATTTAACATTAAGAACTGCTATAAAGGTAATATATATATATATATATAAAAGGGATATGTTATTTGATTAAACAACACTGTCTAATATGTGGAAATTAAATGCCTAATTATCGATTTAAGTAACTGTTCTCGCAGTTAAATAACTTTTACATAGTAACTTAAATTAAATTGTGTAGTTTGCATGCTAAAGCAATAATTCCTGCTGTAAAATCAAACTGGTCTACTACTATTTCTTTGACCCATATTTTTTATTTACATGTATATACTTATAAGAAAGACATATGTAAGCAAAACATTCTAGAATTAACTCAGATAAGCTAAAAGGAATAAACTTACGTTTGATGAGGAAGCAGCACTTGTAGTGTCAAATGCCTTTCTTATCAGGGAACGACGAAGGTTCAACTTTCTAGGAGAAGTAAATGAAAAGACTGAAGGCACATCATCTTTCTGCATATTTCTTCGTTTTCCATTTTTTGAAGTAATAAAATCAGTATCCAAAAAATGTGTTGAGCATTCCCTTATAGTATCCGAAACTTCTACATTTTTTCGTTCATCACGTGGAATTTTTACAAGCCATTGTTTTCGCATATTTCTATCCCTTGGGAATGAAAAACACGAAATTCCCTTTAATGTAGCGTTGTTGCTGCATTGTGGAACAGCACAATGTTGCACCATCGTCTTTTTTTTTTAAATTTTTTTTATAAAATCAAATGATCAACGAGCAGCATCAAGCTATCCAAAACCGAAACTTCCCGCGCTGCGCCCACAAACAAACGCCAGTGACGTCGTTGTGACGTAGGTGGGCGTGTCTCGTTCTAATCGTCAATTACCTACTCTTATCTTTCCGAAAGAAGCATGGTAGTTAATTGACGATTAGAACGAGACACGCCCACCTACGTCACAACGACGTCACTGGCGTTTGTTTGTGGGCGCAGCGCGGGAAGTTTCGGTTTTGGATAGCTTGATGCTGCTTGTTGATCATTTGATTTTATAAAAAAAATTTAAAAAAAAAGACGATGGTGCAACATTGTGCTGTTCCACAATGCAGCAACAACGCTACATTAAAGGGAATTTCGTGTTTTTCATTCCCAAGGGATAGAAATATGCGAAAACAATGGCTTGTAAAAATTCCACGTGATGAACGAAAAAATGTAGAAGTTTCGGATACTATAAGGGAATGCTCAACACATTTTTTGGATACTGATTTTATTACTTCAAAAAATGGAAAACGAAGAAATATGCAGAAAGATGATGTGCCTTCAGTCTTTTCATTTTGCTTCTAGAAAGTTGAAACGTCGTCGTTCCCTGATAAGAAAGGCATTTGACACTACAAGTGCTGCTTCCTCATCAAACGTAAGTTTATTCCTTTTAGCTTATCTGAGTTAATTCTAGAATGTTTTGCTTACATATGTCTTTCTTATAAGTATATACATGTAAATAAAAAATATGGGTCAAAGAAATAGTAGTAGACCAGTTTGATTTTACAGCAGGAATTATCGCTTTAGCATGCAAACTACACAATTTAATTTAAGTTACTATGTAAAAGTTATTTAACTGCGAGAACAGTTACTTAAATCGATAATTAGGCATTTAATTTCCACATATTAGACAGTGTTGTTTAATCAAATAACATATCCCTTTTATATATATATATATATATTACCTTTATAGCAGTTCTTAATGTTAAATTCAGCACAAAAATTTCTACCTTATGGGGAAACATCAATGAGCATATGAACAGTCGATTTTGACATAATATTAAGTGCTATGTAGCGTTAGATTTCAAAATCTTCATTTGTAATAATTTTGTAAATATGCAATTGTTTTTTTTTTAAATGTATAGGTGTCAGCAGATGAAATTGATATGGAATCTTGTGTTTCTGAAGAAACAAATCTGGGAAATAAGTTAAGAGAGATGGAGGAGAAATTACAAGATACAGAAGAGATATTACAAGCCACTGAAAAAAAATTAGAAGCTACACAAGCAGAGTTAGAAGCTGCACACGTAATGAATGCACAATTAGAATTTGAAATAAGTGAGTATTTTTAAATATTTTTTGAGAAATAATTCTGAGCATGTAATTATTGATGTGTGTTATAACACATAAATGCTTTCTGTAGATTGTTTTTTTTTTATTTCAATGTCATCAAACTACTTTTTACTTTTATAATTAACATATAGAATATAAGCACTGACACTAATGCCTGATTCATTGTACCTGATTTTTATTTATTTTTTTTAATATAAAACTATGCACTTTCTTAATAAAAAAGTTCTGCTCTAAGACTGTAAACAAATCTCATTAGTGTAACTATATTATTTTTGTTTAAGAGCAGTACACATCCAGGATATCTTTGATCAGTTATTCTGTGTACTTTTCTTTATTTATATTATGAAGATATGAAAATGAGGTAGTATAATTGATTTTAGAACTTTAGTAACAATGTAAGTGAGGGCATAAGTGCTAACTACAACTCTTACTAGTATTTCTAATATATATATACACACATTCAGTTGTTATGTTATACATGTGTTTATTACAGTAATCATAAAATACATACAAAGTATATTCATGTTGTAATGGTGTCGTAGTGCTTTCAAATGAGAGATAAAAAGTATCATTAGATGATGTAGAGGCATCTCCAGGTTACCAAGGAAATTTCTATCCATTTATAAAGTAGATGGAGAAAAAGAAGATATTTCAAGAAAATTTCTTTTTTTAGCATACTGTCATTTTATAATACATTGTGCTATAAAGAAGTTTTCTTAGACATTTAATGACAGAGGATTTTGCTTTCTTGGATACTTATAAGAATGAAGATTATCTACCGACTGATGCAGTTTCTGTTAATGCAGGCTTTGGTAAGTTCTTTAAAATTTTCAGATGCTTTGTTGATTAGGTAATTATTAAATTAAAAGTAATATTGTAGTATGACATTATATTGTTTCTTTTTGTGCATTAATTCTTTGGAAATTAGATGTTTATGATTTTGTTACTTTTCTTTATAATATTTAGAATGAGTTTAGGAATTTGTGTGAAAAAGGAGGGAGAAAAAAAGTACTGATGAAATATGTTGTCTAATAAAGCGTTGAAAGTATAGAAAAATGTTAAGTGAATTTCTTTACAGCATAAGTTTATTTCAAAACAAACTATGCTAAGAAGAAGTTTTCTTAATACAATCTCTGGAAGAGCTGAATTGGATGAAAAAAGCATAAAAATATCTGAAATGAAGAAAATTTTCCTAACTTATAGCTCATACAATATCGAAAGCTTTCTGATACAGCAAGTTAACATAATGTAAGTTGTAGTAACATTCACATTTTTTTTTTTTCTTTATCATTTTATACTGAGTTTCTCTTAATCTGTGGAAGTATGATTCATTAACATAATGAAAGTTCTAAAACCTCCTTTTATTTTTATGAAATGTGATGTTATTCTTAATTAGATAGTAATTTCAATTTCTTCTAAAAGTTCTTTTTTTTTTTTTTTAAATTAATAATTGATTATTTCATGACTTGCTTTGTAGATCAGAGGGAGTCTTATGTACATATATTTAAAATAATTTTATAATTGTTTTAAACACATTCTCAATGTATTAAAATCACTCTTTGAAATCAGGGTTTAACAAGTACAGTTGCCAACAGTGACTTACATTTCCTAATTGGTGATCAGTAGACATGCATAATATACATAAACATTGTCCCCCCCCCCAAAAAAAAAAAAGAAAAAAAAATATATATATATATATATATTCTGCATAAAAATTAGTTTAACCTTTTTTTTTTTAACCAACAGTTAGAGTTGTGAGTTTCCCATCTTTCTAAAAAATGTTTTTAATAAACTTTTTTTTTTTTTTAAATACTATATCTGATATTAATGTAATTATTATCTACACTGTGACTAAGAAAAGTTTAATATGTCTTGCAAAAAGTTAAATAAAAAAAATTACTTGTTTGGTTTTCAGAATTTTCTACCCCACATCACTACCAACAGTCAGTAAAGAAATACTGTGTAGCAGTGTATTTTCAACTATTTCATGCTTTAATTAGTGTAAAATTCCAATAGTAACCCTCCACCCAACTATATCTTGCTCTGTGATTTTCAGGTGTTTTCATTTTTCAAAAACCTTCCGTTCTCTTGGATGTTACAATCTGAAGTTTTTCCTAAATATTCAGCTTTTAAAAAATTTGCAATAATATCACACTTTCTAATTTTAACAATTTTTGTTTCTAAAAGTAAAGGGGGTTAAAATCGGAATTTTACGGTATATATATTTGTCACTTTACAATTTGCTTACCTGTTGTAAATAAATAAAAATTCACAACACAATTGAGAGTATATTTTCCAGTATTTACAATGACCGCCTGCAATGTACCTAAATTCTTTTACAGGTCATTGTACACAAAATATTAACTTTTCTATATTTGCAAGATTTTGTTTTGAACCTCCATTAATTTTAAAGATTTTTTTTTTTTTCCTTTAAGAACTGGTTTATGATTTTACTGCATAGATAAGTATGAGGCTGAAACGTGTAAAATTGTTTTATAAAAAGATCAGATGAATTCAGTCTGTAGGAAGAAATATGCACAGTGTGCTTTTAGATTTTACTTAAATTATTATTACATTTGCATTACACTTTCAGACAAATTGTTCAAATAGTAAAATTATAATAGTCGTTACTACATTCTATTAATATAATTAAACAAAAATCCTTTAAAAATTTATATATCTGCCAACTTCTATGCTTTTTGACTACTGAAAACTTTAATAGTGCAAATAGCTTTATTGAAAATTTTAGCTGTAGTGATTTCCCGCTCGGTAGCACCTGCGGTGCTCTCTTCCTGTTTTAGTATCTGAAACAACCTGTTTGCTAACAACTATGCTATGAAAGTTATGATCTTTGGAAATCCAGATGCTAGCAAAGTCTCGCTCAGTGTCACCCGCGGTCCCTTATCCTCATTTTAGAAGTTATAACAGCTTGCTCGTTCATAATGCAAATAGCTTTGAAAATTTTAACTGTAGCAAATTTTCACACACTGATGGCTACGATACCCTTTTACGTTTAATGATTTGAAACAGCCTGCTTTCTCACCGTGTAAAAAAACATTGAAAATTCTAATTGTAGAAAATCCCAAACTGATGGAGCCAGTGGTCTCCTAATCTACTCCCATATAATTTAATCACAATTGGAGATATTGAATTATTAAAATATCAAAGCACCATCTTGCAACAGATATTTGCAACGTGTACTCTTCAATTCCAATTCAAATAACTTTTTAAATGATATATTACTTATGAAATTATGTTAATTAGAAGCTGAGATACAAAATTAATATAAACATTCTTGTAAAAAGATTTGTGTCTGCCTTTTCTGTGGTTTTCTACAAAACTTGTGTAATTGTGTTCTAAATAATGTTAAAAAATCCTTAATAAGGAATGTAAGCAGAATGTGGGAATTCGAAAGTCTGTAAAATAAAAAATAATAAATGTGATCTAGGTTTTCCATGATTTTCTCTGAAACTCCTGTACTGAATTTAATGGCTTATATCAGATTAAAAGTTCGCAATAAAATTGATGTAAAATATATTTCGAATGATATATTATAAGTAATTTAATCAGAATTAGAGATATTGGAATAAAGGCATTTTGTGTGATTCTTGTTTTGCACTGAAACTCCTGCACGGAATTGTACGGTTTATATCAGTTTAAAAGTAACAATAAAATGTATTTCAAATAATGCATTGTAAGTAATTTAATCATAATTAGAATTGAATTGGAGATATTGAAATTTTAAATATTAAAGTGCCATCTGGTGACAAAGATTTGTAATCTCTATTCTTTAATTCCAATTTAAATAAGTTTTAAATTGACATACTACTTATGAGATTATGTTAATTAGAAGCTGAGATAGAAAGGTAATATAAACATTTTATTAAAAAAATTTGTGTCTGACTTATGTGTGGTTTTCTCCGAAACTTGCATAATTGTGGGCTATATACAGTTAAAAATCCTTTGTACAAAACATGAGTGGAAACCAGAATTCGAAATTCGTAAAATATAAAAAACATTCTGGATTTTCCATAGTTTTCTCCAAAAGTTTCATACTAAGTTTGAACGGCTTATATCCCTTATATAGCAATACAGCTTATATAGCGGCTCCCGGCTCATATAGAAATAGTGTGCAATAAAAGTACTTTAAAATATCTTTCAACTGATGTATTATGTACAATATTAATGAATATCTTTGATATATTTTAGACTCAAAATTGCTAATCTATCAAAGGCAAAATTTAAGAAAAAATATTCGTCTAAAATTTAAGAAAATCCAAATCTGCTTTTTTTCAGCCCAGTTCAGAAGAAAAAGAGCATTATTATTCTGTTAAATATAACCTTTGTCTCTTTACATAAGCAAATGAAATAAAAATGAATTTAAATAAATATAATGTCTATTTTTTTTTAGTTTTTAACTTTGCTTTTTTAACCTTTTTTTTTTTTACTTTTTTTAAACTGCAGACAGGTGAGCAATAACGTCAGGTGATTTCGAATTTCTGCTTAAATCGATTTAAAATTGAAAAAATTCAAAATCTGCTTTTTTATTTCTGGTACCTTCTCATATGGTTGAAAAGCAATTATATTCCCGACAGAATAGCCAGCTAATATGTTTGGCACTGAAAAATCGATAAATAAAATAATGAAGTGTTGCCATCTAAATTTCATATTTCAGTTAATAAAAAAAATTTAATTGTCATGTTGAAACACTGTTTGCAGTCCTGGATTAAGAAAAATTACCCCTATCATTTGGTACCAAATTTTTAAAGATTGGATAGATATTTCAAATTAATTTACTTTTATGGTGCATTGAAAGAAATTTCCTTTATTTATTTTTTTTCACTTCCCAACACAGTTGAAAAATGTTTATCAGTTTAGTTTGTCTGTCTTCGCTCATGCTTTTATATGCAGGATTGCCACCACTCACATTTTTTCCACCATGATTTTTGTATAGAAATCTTTGCTTTTTTCAGTCATATAACCATACTACAAAAGATCACAGCTTATAAGTAATGTCAAAAAAAAGTATGGCAATTCTGTGTACTCTTGAATAGCCATGAAATTGTAGTAAAATATACTAAGAAAATTGACTACAAAATATTGGCAGCTGTAAAGGACTTGTTGGAAAGGGGGTGCTGACTGATGGCAACAAAGAATAATCAAATACAAATAACTGAAAACAGATTATTTGCAAGTAAAGTATATTTAACCTTACTATTGTAACTATGTCAACTGTAATATTGTAAAAGCTTTACAATTTTTACCATAGGTTTTAATTTAATAAATTTTTATTTTTATTAGCTATGCAAGCTTATAACTAACTAAACCACATTCAATCAAAATAAGTCATTCTCGCTTACTCTACCTAAATATGTTTTTGTTTATTTCAATTGCTCTGACGACAAGAACACACAAACAGCTTGCAATTGTCCAGGGCCAAGGGACTGGGAATAAAGGAGCAGTCAAACCAAAAATAAGTATAGAAAAAAGTAAGAAAAATGAAACTTTTAAAAAAGAGAGCACCCCCCCCCCCCACACACACACACACATACCTTTTTCCAAGCACCACAATTTCTTCCACCAAGTTCTGAAACTGCCCATGGGTCCGAAAACAAATAGAGTTTAGACTAAACAGAATGAGGGAAAAAAAATAGTGAGAGAATCTCATAATGAATTTTAAGACAGTGGGACCTATACTTGAGTTCCATTATGACATATAATTTCTGTCACCTTAGTTTTAGAATTTATTGACACAAACCTAAAATATCACCTGTCTATTATTATACTACCTAAATTCAACAAGAAAAAAAAAAAAATAATAAATAAGAGAAAATTGAAGAGAAAAAAATTAAATGCACCCAATATTTGGAAAAATAATTTCAACATTATATGTTACAGCTGAACATATTAGAAAAAATGTGTTTAGTGAAACACTTTTAACTAAAAGAATTTTATATTATAAAATTTATAAAAGTACAAGTCATAAGATATTATAATATAGGTGATACTGCACCGTCTATGAAGAATAAATAAAATAAATCACCTTCTTCCTTTTCGGGGCTCCATGCAGGCTAGATAACTTTCTTAAGATTCAAGATAACTTCTTTATAGCACAACATATGATAAAGTAACATCATGCTAATAAAAGAAGTTTTCTTAAAATATATTCGTTTTTCTTCTTCATATAATTCAAGACATCCATCAGAACTGCCAGTCGATTTCAGAATTTCTTTCTTTTCCCAAAATAACAGCAAATTAATCTTGGAATCTATAAGAATGAGAGGAGAAAATTTTGAAATCTCTGAAAATGGCACACATAATTAAGCATGTAATCTATAATAACAAAAGAAGATGTCTGTCTGTCTCTCTGAGCATCTATACGTTCAGCCCCTATTATATCAAAATGCTTAAAGTTTGAGCACACAGGTGTGCTTTTTTTTCACAAAATTAAAACTTTTGGAATGAAGTTTTAAAAATTAGATTTCAGAAAAAATTAACAGTGCATTTCTGTTTCAACAATCACCTTTTTGAATGCTTATCAGTGATAGAAACTGGGAAGGAAAGGGAAGGCATTATATGACGCCTGCTGCAAATATTTTAGGTGCCAAATTGAAATTTCTAGTTGCAATTTCAGAAATTCACTTTTAACATGACTAATCGAGCGATTCTGAGTAAAATAGTATTTTCTGGGGTGGAATGTGTTTGTTACATAGGTTATTTATACGCATGTGTGGTGAGAGGGTTGCAAATTGCAGTTTTAAGAAAAGATTAAAAGGGATTAAGGAAAATTTTTTCTTTTTTATCTCTGTAAAGGGAGGGATGTAATATGCCCCAAATACGCAGATGTTTAAACAACATATTCCTTGCACAGCAGGGGAAAAATATACAATACAATCATGGAGCTTTCAAAGTTAAACAAAAATAAGTCTTTAAAAAAAGCTAGGTGTCAAATTTGATGACTAGAAAAAATTTTATAGTCGTTAAATGCAATAATTTAGTCATACTTGACAACTAACGACGGCTAATTTCGAACACTGATCCTTATCATTATATCAAATAAGGTGCAAGAATAAAATACTTTGTAATTATTTGAAATATTATGTAAAGTATCAATATTTAAATTAATATGAAATAAATAAAAATGATCTGCTCAGTAATATGTAATGTAAGTGGGATGTTCAAGCTTCTGACCTACAAAACCATTAATATAAATTCTACATAATGCTGTATACATTGGTTTTTGATTCATCACATCAAATATAATAACTTGATAATAATAAACATTTCTTAGTAATTTTTTGGTGCAACATTTCGATTATTAAAAAATAAAGAAATAATTAAATAAAATTACATATATGATAGCAAAATTTTAAATGATCCATATACAATACATTGTATTACATACATACCTGTACAGAGAATAAAGTGTCAAGAACTGAATGTTACTAACATAAACAAAGTTGGTTTACTCCAATTTTCGCCATAAATACATAATCAGACTAATAGTTATTAAACATGCAATCGATTAAAACATGCAAAAAGTTACGTTAAATAAAAATAAACATTACTTTGCTTTCAAAAATACAGAATTTTCCGATGAAGCTGTCCACACGTCCTTCACATAGGATGACACAAACAAACTATAACCTTCTCTAAGTAATCGCTGGCTGCCGCAGCTTTCAATAAATTTTGTTATATGTAAATTTTGGAAGGTTTCAAGATTTTTTAATGCTTTTCCTCATGTTAATCCAACGTAATTCGAGCAAGACGCCATTATTATATTAATTCCCGCGTGTATAGCTATGTGGGCAAAAGACTCTCGTGCCCACAAACAAAGATCATATGTTTACCATATGTGCTAAGCCACGCCCCGTTCTAGTCGTCCATTGGGGCTCGGGTAGCTCTGCTCTTCCGCAGTCCAAGGGTTGCCCAGAAAGCTCTTCTCTTGGACCTATCCTATGAAATATTATCGCCAACAATATTTTAAATTCTATGTCTTCCAAGGGTTATACGACCTTTGCTGATTATTTAACGGTTATTCTGTCGGAAAAACGGAGGAAGGATCTGGAGGTAAATGTTCATAAAGTCTTACTTCATTTCAGCCAGATGCTTTCATCTTTTCACCTTACTCTTTCACCTTCTAATACTTAGGCCTTAACATTTTATTTCTGCGTATTTTTAATCGAAATCCTACGATTAGAGTAGATTTCCTCAGTGCTAAGATGTTAAATATATTAAAATTCTTGACATAACTATTGATAAAAACCTCAATTGGCTCGAACATATAAACAATCTTAAGCCTAAACTTCTAATTATTTATCACAATGCTACTAACCTAGCAAGAAAAAATTGGGGAATTGAAAGTAATTTATTAAAAATTTGGTATAAAGTAGTAGTAGAAAAGATTATAACATATGGTGCAGGAATTTGGGGAGGTACCATTTCTAAAACAGCCAATACTGGGCGTCTTTCATTACAACGGATGTTCCTTCTTCAAATTTTGCGTGGTTATAGAACAATCTGTATTGATGCCCTCACTGTAACCACGGGAATTCTGCACACAAGTTAAATATAACTTTCTCAGTGCAAATATCGTCCAACTTCATGATTCTGATATTCAACAAAAATATTTTCCAAATCTGACCACACAGCAAACTGTCTGCAGCTGGTTTATTCACCCTGCTGAGGATTTTTCTATATCTATTACAGTCGGTAACAAAAGTCTCCGAACACTAGCAAAAATTCCTATGTAAAAAAAGTACACTTAATACAGTTTTGTTAAACAAATCCTCGTCGAATCCTATTTTTAGACTGACTAAGAACAGGATTCGACAAGGATTTATTTAACAAAACTGTATTAAGTGTACCTATTTTATATAGGAATTTTTGCTAGTGTTCGGAGACTTTTGTTACCGACTGTACTAATACTAAAATTAACAGCTTTTCTCCTTCTGTTCCTGTGGCAATTTTCACAGTGGTGTGGCGACAGCTTTTTGCGGTCTTGTGGTAAGGTGATCCACCTGTGGGCCTCTAGTCTTAGGAATAACAACTCTGTATTTCAGGCAGAACTTTTTTGCTATATTTGAAGCCTTAAATTGCAATGATCAAAATAAATCTTTCTACAACTATCTTTCAATTTTCAGTGATAGTTTTTCAAGTCTGCAGCAGCCGTTCGCCGCAAGAACAGACTTCCTATTGTTCCTCAAATTAAGATTCCCCTGAATAATCTTCGACGCTTCACCTCTCTCGCACATATCTCAAGCATTTTTATCAAGTCTCAGTCCTTTTAAATCATACCTTTACCGTTTTCATTGCTCGCGTAACCCCCTCTGTCACTGTGGTGCAGAAGGGACGCCTTTTTGTGCCTATTTTAACTGTCCGTTAACCTCTTCGGGACATATTATTTGCCCCACTTTCGTTCCTTCCAATTGGTTAAGTAATATTATTGACTGCCCTTTCCTTTGTAACAAACTAACCAAAACCTTTCAATTAATAATTGAGTTTCCTAATTTAACCGATTAATTCTGTTATGCCACCTGGAATTTTCAAACATTTTAGGGCTTAGTATATATTTTTCTTTTTTAACCGCTTTTCAAGCGACTTTTAATTAGTGCCTTTTTTTGTGCTTTTGTTCACTGTCTTCTTGCACTTTGCTCGCGTGTTTGTTTTAACCTGGTAAGATCAAATATGTCTCTTTAACCACAGTACTATTTTACTACTCTTTGTCGTGTGGGATTTCTTATCCGGCAAAATCTATATATATATATATATATATTGTTTTTTTATGTAATAAACAACGGGGGGGGGGTGCTTAAATCACTCAAAACTGCTGCTTAGTGGTGACCGGCCTCCTTCCGTCTTTGAATCTTTGAACTACATCCTGAGCGTCATCGACGTCTTCAGCAAGTACACGTGGGCCGTTCTCATCCGTCGAAAAACGGGGGAGGAGGTCACGGAAGCTTTTCGGCAGATATTTAAGGAGAAAATTCCCGAGTAACTACAGACGTACAAGGAGACAGATTTCGTCAGGAAGTTTACGCAGCGTCTGTTCAAGGAACAGCGCACCCACTGGTTCACCACTGAGAACGTGGAGATAAAGTATTCGGTCATAGAGAGGTCCAAAAATACACTGAAGGCTCGAATGTTGAAGTACATGGGGAATGACATGAGACGCTGGGTCGAAGTGCTGTCAAAGTTAGTGCATAACTACAACCACGCCTACCATCACACTATCCGGATGACCCCTGTGGAAGCGAGACAGGAGGAGAACGACAACTTGGGGTACAAGGACCTCAACAAACCAAAAGACGTCCACCCACCGAAGTTTCAGGTGGGCGACAACGTGCGATTTACATGCTGCCGTTCCGCAAAGGATATCTTGTTAAGCGAGCTTCACACTGGCCGTTCCGCACCGCTCCGCGAAACTAGCGCATGCGCAATGATGAATTTTGTCAACGCAACGGATGAACGCAAAGCTCTCTTGCGGAAAACGTTGACTTCTGTCTGTGCTAGAAATGAACGTTCTCGCCGCCGTCGGCCGCAAGCAGTGAACCAATCAGATTGTTGAATGAGAAACTCACTTCCTTCATGCTTGCCTCGCGTGTAACTTTGGATTGTTTATGTTTGCTTCAGCACTTGATATGATGTTTTGAATTTTGAATAAGAAAATACATGATTTCTATCACTGAAATATCTCAGGATACAAACATTTGTTTGATTTGAGTCAGCTAAAAGATAACATAGAGAGGAAAAATAGTACATGAAAGGTAAATATAAATTCTGACCTTAATAAAGTATCAGGTTAATTGTATATTTATTTTAGCATTTAAAGTTTGTTTTCGATAAATACTAATAATTCGTTCATATTTAAAGACTTTTTAAACTTATGCGAGTTGCTTATGCTTTATTATTTACTAATTGTTTCACTTTGGAAAGTGCCTACTATCTCTTATATTATTAAATAAGTATTTAATTACTATTATTATATACTCGTTTTACTTTGTTTGAAATAGGAAAAGTATGCTTTTGTGTAAAATTATCAGTTTTCCTTCACAAATTTCTGCTTTTTTTTTTTTCCCTTCACTAATAAGTGATCCTAATTTTTCAGATATTATTGATGTATACCGCTATCATGATTCGTATTTCACTTGAAATTTTGAGAATTAACCAGACTTAGTAACAATAAAACTGTAAGTTAATCAACAAAAAACAAACAAAATGTTATTAAAACGACGATTTTTCTTTCTTCATATTTTCGAATGTATTTTGAAACTTTAATGTTATGTTATGAAAAATAACGAATTTTTATTGCTCAGTTTCTCTGAGTATTTCAAAAATTTAATTTTGTAGATTTTATTTATTATTATTGAATTGCAGTTTGAAACATGCTTTTAATATGTATTGTAATTTAAAAAAATAATGTGGATGCTTTTGAATTAATTATTTTTTATGCAAAATTTATGTAATTTTTTTTTTAAATTTTGCTGAAATATGATGAATAGATTGTAGTGAATAATTTTCTCTTTGAATTTTTATATGTATTTTTTCTAGTTAAACTAATTCCATGCACTTGTTGTAAAGTATAGAAATTTTACTGTGATTGTTGATAACAGTGGGTGTTACTTAAGATAAAAGCAAGATTGTAATATATAGCAGAAAATCTGTTTATTTATTTATTTTTCTTTAAAGAGGGTCTAGATATGGGTTAGGACCCCTTATAAAGACCCCTCTGGCTCTAGTGCAGTCAATTAGCCTTAATTCATATTCTATAACCAATCTTAAAAGAGGGGCACCAACCTTGTAGCTTATGATAAGCATTATAAGCACAAGGTTGGTAAAACATTGTTGAATTTTAATTTCCTCTTACACGAATGATTGTCACTTATGAATTTCCTTTAAACAAGTTTTGAAGCACTATCTTGCTACTTTCTTACTTTTTAAGACTGTTAAGTGTAATGTTCAGGATAAAATAAAACTAAATCGTCATGTATTTTTGTCCATGCTCATCATTTTGATTTTTTATGATAAATTTTACTTCTGATTTCAAATTGTCATAATAAATTTTTTAGTACAATACTTTAATATGCAGTTTTCAGATAACACACAGCACTACACAAAGCCAGTTAATTCTAATAAATTGAGAATTTGGTCGCTGTAGAAGTTTTAGAGAATATATGTATATTTTATTATTTCATGTTTAAATTTTCAACAGTATATGTAAGCATGTTTTTTCCAGTTTGATGAAGATGAAGCATATGTATATGGCAGGTTTACTTGAAACAGTCTTCCACTTTTGATTGCCAGCTGGATTACATTTATAGGCACAATTTTTATACTGTGTCTATTTATGTAATCCTGTTAGCGTATGTGCCTAGATGCCAAATGAAGCGGTATGCTAAAATCCAGGTGTAAAGGAAGAAGAAATCTTATAACACATACATCTGAAGATGTGCCGAAGCTGACTGCTAAAGGATCCTTATGGTAAAGTTTAGGTAAATTGTAATTCTTCTTAAATTTTAATCCTTCATCAGCTTAAGCATTTTTTTTTTTTTTTTGAAATTATTTATTTACATAAAGTTCTTAACATTGTGTTAAAATTGTTATAATTTCAAATGCACAGTGTGTAGGATTGGTATCAAATTATATATATGTGTATTTTTTTAGACCTTGTTAGACGGAAGGAGTCTAACAAGGCTCACCAGACTTGAAGGATCTCCGGATCTAGTTTCGCTGTATGTGTATGGAGGTGTTAAGGCCAATTGACTACACGAGACTTCTAGGCTTGAGTGGTAGGTCTTTTTAAGGTGACTTATCAAGTATTTTTGCGTTTCGGAGAAAATCATTAAAAACTCCGAATGGTTATACCAACATACTTGATCTGGGATTGAACCTGATACAGTCGGCAGCAAAATTATTCGAGCGCTAGCAATAAGTAGACTGACTAAGAACTTGATTCGACAAGAATTCATTTGACAAAAGAGTATTAAGTGTACTTATTTTATATAGAAATCATTGCTAGCGCTCGAATAATTTTGCTTCCTACACTGTTAAAAAAATGCAGAAAAAATACAGAAATTCTCTGTAATTTCAGAAAAAAAGGCGTAAATTACGGAAAAATTACGTAGACAAAACGTATTTTACGACTTTTTTTTCTGAAATTACAGCGAATTTCTGTATTTTTTCTGCATTTTTTTAACAGTGTACTGTATATGCATTTATCAGCTTTGACAACAGAACATCCCGGCTACTGTTGGGGACTGTATGGTAAAGGATTTTTCATACATTATTCACTTAAACTATATAAATACAGTTTATGTAATATAATAACATTAGCATAAAAAAATTGCATGAAATAATATATAATATTTTTTTATACAATTTTAAAAGTTTTACATTCAAAAATTACATTAAGGTTATTATTTATATGGAAGAAAATTGGTAAAAGTTTCAGTATCGCTGGAATTTTATTTCCCATCGTCAAATTTATATAATACCAACATGATGAAATATTTAATTTTCAAACACTTAAGAGCAATTAAGTAGATAATACAAAGTAATATAAAAATAGTTTAAATGAAAATCACATAAATTTCTATTTGAGGTGGAGATTTTAACATTTCAGGACAAATTGCCGAAAGTGGAGAGTGTCCCCAAGAAATTGGGACGTTTGGTCACCTTATCGTAAATTTAGGTTGGATAACGATACACGACAGTGTTAAAATCATAGAATAATAATAAAGGAAGAAGGAGCACGTCAATACTAGAAATCCTACATAGATAGGCTGACGCATCCGCCATTTTCTAGCCCCCAATAAGATTAGCCCCCAAGACCGGCTGATGATAAATTATTGGTGGTTTTTCGGCAATAAATTGCACGAATAACTCCAGAAAAGGGCACCGCCTGCATTTTTCGCAATCTCACTCTTTTCAGAAATAGGTGCCTCCTGATTGGCTGAAATCTTTGTTCGTTTAATGAGTGCTTGCTGGTTATGCCCGGCAACTACAAACTTCTTCCTTTTCCTTCAGTGACTTAGCGATAGCGAATATTTAAAAGCATATATATTATATTTCTAATTATTTATACTTTTTCTTTAAAATGTTTTATACTTATCCGTGGGAGATAAAAAGGAATTTATCCGACAACTATTTAAAGAGAGTAGCCATATGACTTTGTTTACAAATGAAAAAGTAATAGTGTGCTGGTAGAAAAAAGTGGCAAATCGATGTAATATTAAATTAAAAGCCAAATAAAAAACAAAAATAGTTTATACAAAGTAGGTAATATTGATGATGAAGAATTAGATAAGTTGTCTATCATTGAAGAAACTAGCTTAATTGATCTTTCATCAGAAAATGAGACTGGCTGTTCACTTTGATTCTAAATTTTATGTAATGAGTAACCAATCACAAAAATAAATTAAATTTCATCTTTAAGCTATTTGTTATTTTGGTTTTTAAATTAAATTTAACATATTTATTATAAATTTCTAAGTTATACAATTTAAATTTGCTAATTTTCTGGAGTAATTTTACATTTTATTTTTAAACTAAAAAACTTTTGATTCAGAGGTAAAATTAACACTGGCAAAATCATTAATAACAAATTTCATTATGAATAAAATCCACTGAATAACTATTTAATGATCTTATTAAATTTAATAGAAATTTAATAAATAATTTATACAAACACACACATAAAATTTAATGTTACGTTTTCCAGTAATTAACAGCAATGTATATAGATATTTCTTGTTGAAATTATGGAAACAGACATCAATACAATTTAAAAAATCCATGAAAGATATATTACATTTTTAATTATAGCTACATTTATTGAGATAGACCGCTACATTTAACAATAATGCAAGTGTGCATATTGAAGAAAAAAAAATAACTAAATAAAAATACTTAATTTTATAAATTTGAAAGATTCGTAATCTTTTTAAAGAGTTTTTTTTTTTTTTAACAGATTTTCTATTGTTCAAAAAATTATCAATTACGCAATATATATTAAAAGCATATATTATTTTTATTCTTAGTAATTCTTCAAATAATTTGTCAATATCAACATCTTCCTCTTTAGTGGAGGATCAAAATTGCGATGGCATGTCTCCGGACCACCTCTAGGGGTGTGTCCCAGACCGTCGCCAATTGCCCATCTGCGCAGCACTAGTGCGACGTAAAACCCAACCAACCAACCAACCAACCCTTAATTTTCTTTTCTCTTTCGCTTCTACGATAGCCGATAAATACGCAAAGGATTCAGCCAATCAAAAGGCACCTTTTTCTGAAGAGAGTGGGATTAGAAAAAATGCTCACCGCCTGTTTATATTTTCTGCTAATCCAGGCAGAAGGAAAAGGTGGATTATAAATTGCAGATGTAACTCGTGGATACCCGGAGCAGGATCACAACTTTGTAGCGTAAGATTTCCCTTATTTTCAAATTATTTAATTTTATTTTCAAAGCTGTTTGACAAATTTAATATGAATGTACTGTTTTTCTAAGTTATTACTTTAAGTTCTTTTAAAATTAACTTTAATATTACATTTCTTTTAACGTGAAGGGTTGCAGTTTTGAGAATGTTGGCGAAGCTCTTAAAATTGCCAACTTATTGTTTTGTGATAAGTTCTGGTACACTTTATCTGTATAGAAGTTTAAAGGCGATAACAACGCTAATCAGGTAACCTAGCTTTTTCTACCGCCAACACTTTCCCAGACGGGCTAGAAAATGGCGGACACTGCGCCAGCTCTTATCATATAGGAGTCTTACAAAGTCAGTACTCTAATGCTTACAAACCCCTTCTAGTGAATTGCCCGCCAAAGCTGCTCTGGCTGCTTAAAACCTTGAAATAGGACACCCATGCTCAGCGCATTTATTGCTGTGCTGTTTGTTGTGGCTGTTGCATCGCTGACTGATTGACAGACAGACGAGACGATTAAAAAATCTCGCTAACAAGTCGCAAACCATTCAGATTGAAGCATTGTTACATCACTATACCCGGCATTCTTGGATTTTTACAAACCGAAATCAAAACATATACGCTCCTTCTTCCTTTATTATTATTCTATGGTTAAAATACTAACTCATGTACAAAATACATATTAATAACAATATTTCATTTTTCTGGGGTGGGGGTCACCGAGACGGGGAGCCATCCCCACCGTGGAGGATCAAAATTGTGATGACAAGTCTCTGTACCATCCCATAGGGGTCCCAACTTACCTACGGGCTGCGGTAGCCCAGTCGGTAGAGCACCGGCCTCGTAATTGGAAGATTGCGGGTTCGGTACTCGAGCCGGCCAAAGACCGTCGTGTACACTAATGGTGGCTGGTGCACGTAAAATCTGTCGTGGCCACAATGTCCTCCATGTTCCCATCAAAAATTATACATCCCTTCCGTGGAGGATCAAAATTGTGATGGCATGTCTCCGGACCACCTCTAGGGGTGTGTCCCAGACCGTCGCCAATTGCCCATCTGCGCAGCATTAGTGCGACGTAAAACCCAATCACCCAACCTACCTACTCAAAACTGAATTATAAAAAAAAAAAAGATTTCTTGATGAAGAATATTGTTGGTTATATAATTTCTCTTTTTGTACTTATTAATTCGTTAAGCGATGATTTTTAGCCAAAAAAAAGAAAAAACTTTTTGTTTGCTGTACTCCTACACAAGTGTAATGTGTGCAAAGAAACAACTAACAGCTGCACTCCTGTTCTTGTTTCATCTCAGATCTGTGGACCTTTAAATCACTGAGCCCTTTAATAGGGAAAAACATGGGATCACGAGGGGATACAGGGAAATTCCGGCGGTCGAGGTTACTATCACTGTGTTGTGGGTTTTTTTCGCGTTTAGCCAAGGTTTGTGATATGCGAAAGTAAGATTGTTCATTCAGAGGAAAACTTCGCCTGTGTATTATATTTTTTACCACATCTGCGACAACATTTGAAAATATCTCATGCGATATTCGTTGATTTTTCTTCACTATCGTAAGTGTTAAAAATTAAATTTTCAATTTATCCTACAACATAAGATATCTTGAAATTTAAAGTTGATTTCTTCATAACCATGCATCCAATGTGTTACCTTTTTTCATTTCTTCTGTTATTATATATTGTTCTCGAGCTATTATTATATATGAAATGCTAATACCTGGTATTTTGTTTATGAAATACCCATTTTGTCGTATTGTTTCTCACATCAGTTATTCCCGTTACGGATATATAAACACAGTTTTCTAAGAAAGCATAATTCTTTTATTTTTTGTTTATGATTTTTATTATCACTATTTTTGCTTAAAAATATGAGTTTTTAATGCAGTTCAAAAGAAGTTTTGATGTGTGACTGCATGTATTGTTTTTTGTTACACTCGAAATAAATAAAAACTAGTAACCAAGCCCCTCTTGTGTAAAAATACCCTTGCTGCTTTGTATAAACAATCATACATACATTCGAAATTTTTAAATCTTAAAACATTCCCAAAACAGTACTGTAACTGTACTTCTTAAAGATGTTTTATACTTTATTTATAAATTGATAAATGCCTGGCATAAATTGTTTAAATTCAGATTGAATTTGAATTAAAAAAATGCTAATATTCTTGTCCATTTTGATGTTCGTCTCTAAGGATTTTCTGTGTACAGTCGAACGTTGTTAACGTGAATCTCAGTGGTGATAAAAAATGTGTGTTTTTTCCCCCTTATTCACTTAATATATTATCAGTTCTTACACTCATGTGGAAATATGCTCTTCCTTCATGTCATTATTTTAAAATCTTTAGTGCATATAAAATTCATGCAAAGTCAGCAGGGTTGCGCGCTTTTCCCGCTGTTTATTAACAAATTAGTACAGAATTTCTTGCTCTTGCTTATTCCGCTATTTTTTATTTATTGTAACTAATTCGTGGAACTTCGCAAATTTATTTTTTCTGTTTTTAAGAAAGTCGCGGATTTTGTTCATTTAAAAAAAAAAAAAAAAAAAAAAAAGGAACAATCGGCGATCAAATGTTCTACAAAAACTTCAGACTTCCACTCTTTCTCCATCCACAACATAAATGTCAATATCCATTTCAGACTTGCTTTATTGAGATTCTAGAACCTGTAGAGAAAGAAAAATGTTAAATATTTCTTGCTCATGTAATTATTTTTTGTACACCTCCCCTTTTTGTGTATCTCTATCTAGCGATCAGCAATCAAATGTTCTGCAGAAGTCGTCTTTACCCATCTGCAACATAAATTATATATTGTAATATTCATTTTAGATTTGCTTTATTAGATTCTTGAAGTAGAATTGGAAGAGTTTAATACTTTTTACTCTGTAATTATTTTTTTATCTCCCCCCCCCCCTTCTCCATCTCCGGATAGTGATCAATGATCAATTCTAGAAACAATAAAGCGATATAAGTGCTTAATATGTTTGACATATGTAATATTTTTAGACTTTTATTGCTGAACTTAATGAATCTATTTATTTTTCCTCAACTAAATTAAATCTTTGTGTCATATCATATCAAATTTTTAAACATGGGGAAAATGAAAAATAGATTTTTCAGGTAGGAAAATTTTTTTCCAAATCAATTTAAGGAAATTAATACTCAGTTGGTTTTATGAACATTTGAAGCTAATTATTAGCTACTGCTACATTTATATGAATGATTAATGTACATAATACATAAAAATCATATTCTATATTTGTTTTTCTTTTGGTGTGAAATTTTAATAAGGTTTTATGTGGAAATAAAAGTTAATGCAGGTATATTGAAGAATTTTTTACATTAATGAAAAAATCCTGAAAATGTTTAATGTAGATAAAAACTATATATATAAATGTTTATATTTAAAAAATCTCACTTAAATTTTGAAAACCCCACTTAATTTTTTTTGTTAGAGTAGGAGAATCCCACTCATTTTTTTTTTTTTCTTTGTGCGAATCCTGGTCAGGAACTTGAAGAATGTGTAGCTTCAGTTGCACCTATTCTATAAATAAATAATAATAACAATAATAATTAAAAAAAAAAAAAAAGTTTACATTCCCGATAACCTTTGTTTTCTTCAGAGCAAGCAAATAACTTGTTTTTTGTATCTTTCTCAAAATTCAAATGTATATATACAGTAACCACCATTAAATAAATTCACTGGTTAATAAAATCAGCTGCTTAATCTGATCAAATTGCCAGGACCGGAATCAAATCAATATAAACCAATTTTAAAACCGCCGCTTAATAAAATCAGCCTCACTGGTTAATAAACTAAAAAAAAAATCTCTTCAGCAGCAAAAATGTCATTTATGTACGCTAAACAAATTTTTATTTACACTGTGATTTTTTATGCTTGAAATAAAATAGAAAATAAAATACAGCAATCCCTTCGTTATCTCTCTCTGTCGAAAATTTTACGTTTACAGCAATTAAACACGGCCCATTGCTTGTCTTAGTCATAATTTCAAGGAATGTCTTCTTCAAAGCATTCCTGTGTTTATTAGTTCCATTATTTGGTACCTTTTAAAATTTCTTATCAAATTCGGGTAAATAATACATTTTTATAATAAATTGTAACCTTGATTTGATTAGCAAGCGATTTTTTTTATAATGTTTAATTAATAAAAGATCAATTTCTAGTTCTTATTCTGTTATAACTAAGAAGCAAGAAGCTTAAATAGAAATATTTTAAATTTAAAAGAAAAGCATGAACGTTTAGCAAAATATTGATTTTTCTCAAAGAAAAATGCCTTGGAACTTCGGATGCATTTAATTCACATACTTTAAAGAAACAATCAAATAATTACCTGTTAAAAATTAATTAATATTGTTTATTAGTTCCATTATTTGGTACCTTTTAAAATTTCTTACCAAATTCAGGTCAATAATACATTTTTCTTGAGTACATGAACATTCACCGGATATAAAAATCAGCCGCTTAATAAAATCTCTTTTGCTCAGAGCAAATATGATTTTAATAAGTGGCAAGTACTGTGTATATTTTTTCTAAGTACTACCTGAATTTTGTATAAACACATATTGTATGAAATGATAGTTTTAAAGTATGAAGTAATGTTTTCTGATCTTTTGTTTTTATAAGACCAAAAGCAGTGTTTTATTCATCTCTTTATATCATAAATAAAAATTTCACGTACTTGCTAACTTATTTTATACTTCAGTTTGAACACTTACTTTGATTTTTACATTCAACGAATTGAAGTGAAATATACTTTACATGTCATTAATAGAAGGAAGAGAAATCAAAAGTAAACAAATAAAAATTGAATAATCTGGAGATAAAAAGAAAGATTAATTATTTTGTTTTTAATGTCTCTCTCTCTTTTTTTTTTTTTTTTTTTTTTTTTTGTGCAATTTTTGCAATGATTATATTTCATAATCATAGTATTTAATTATGCATGTCAAATTAAGAAAGTGAAGGTTTTCATTTTCAAGCTGTTTTATCAGTAAAACTAAAATTTTAAGTGTGGTACTATTGTACAGTCGGAGGGGGGGGGGGGGCAACACTTGTTGTAATTTTATTATTAAGTGACACACAAAATCTAATAGACAAAAGGAAATAAATTCAATAGGAAATTATATATTAATCAATCATGTTGATTGGGAGAAACTCTAATATATTGAAAATGGTCTCTTTCTGAGGGGTAAGGGTATTGGGAGGTTGTTATTTTTCATTAACTGTCAACATTATGTATGGAATCTTTTTCTGGCTACGACCTTGTCTATTTCTTTTGCTTTTAAAGATTTAGGTATACAATTGAGTAACTTTCCATTTTTTTTTTTCCTATTCTCAGTATCCAATATGATAATGTAATAATAGTCTACAACAGATTTACTTTGTTACATTTGTAAACTATACATAACGGCCATTCCGTGGTGACGGGTGTGACATTCTGACTCATTTTAAGGTGTTATAATAATTTTTTAAAGGTAGAATTTGTTAAGTGATCTTTTTCAAAAAAATCAGTATAATAAATTGGCTTCTTACTTTACATTTTAAAGCAGTACCAAAATAATTTTACTATTTAATTTTCTAAAATTAATTTTTTAAACTTTGTGACGGGTGTGACAGTTTCGTGACATGATTTTTCACTATCATCTATATTTGTTAAAATACCTGTGAATTTTACAATGATAAACACTTGATTTTTTTTTTATAGTTAAAACAGATTCAATTAAGCAGAATAATACAATTTTCAAAATAAATTTCGCTTATTAAAACTGAAAAAAAATATAAATTGTTATGTGACAGGTGTGACAGAAATTGTGACGGGTGTGACATCATGCAAATTTTTTCATAATTAAACATTTAAACAGTGAAAATAAAATACAAGATTGATAAGTCAGTAATATTTTATCCAAAAAACTTTATTTGTAACTATGCAAAGATCTTCAAGTTTAAAATGTATAATAATATCCTCTATTATTAACAAGTGATGGTGGTGGAACTTTTTTGATCACTATAGATTGACTTTCAATAGAAATGTCGTCCTTTTCTGGCCAATACCAAAAAGTGCCGCTTAAATGCATGTATTTTAAAGTAATTTCTTTTTTTTTTTGTCATTTATTGCCAGAACAGTGGCATAATACAATTTGCTACTTGATTGCTTTTTGCTACTGCAAGCAACAGCTAATGAAATTAAAACGAAATCCCCAATCGCAAGATCATTTTGTTCAATTTCTTTTTGAGAATCATTTAATTCTTCGACATATTCAGGAACTATGACTTTAATTTCTTCTAACATTGATCTTGAGGTTCTTCCCATCAAGAGATGATTATGATCAAATATTTCAAAATGGTGTTTTGACTGTAGCCCATTGATAGACAGACATTTATCCCATCTTTTGATTAACATTGATTTATGTTGGTTTATGTCTTCAGATGAGATATAAATGGATTTTATTCCACGGATATAATCCCTTGAATACTGAAAAAAATCATTTGCTGAATTCACTGTTACTTTTCGAGATTTAACAATAGTCCATACTTTTGATTTTACCATGCCACCTATTCCATCAACTGCACCTTTCCCGTGGGAGGTGGCAAAAAAATTCCACTCTCCAACTACGTCAAAATCAGTTTTAAAATAACACAAGTTGGAAAGTGTAAATTTATTTTTAAATTGTGCTGCACTGCCATCTGAGAAAATTTTTAGTTTTTCCAATGCTGGAAACTCCGCTTTAAGGCTGCCTACTACTGATTTAAGAAATGTCCAAACTGCAAATTTATCATGTGTGAGTTCATCACTAATAATAATGAATGAACGTATAACATTTCCATGCAACCATGCACAACTGGTAAATAATGTAATTTGTTGGTGCGACCAATGGGCACTTTGAATTTCGTCTTGCGGTATAATACTATAATTTTCTGCAAAGTCTACTTGCAAAATAGCTTCATTCAGTGCAACAGAATTTTTAACATCTTCAAAGTAGCTAGACTGTATTTTTTTTACAAAACAGTGAACCTTGTAGTAAGGCAACTGATGGTTCAATTCTTTTACTACATCTGCTACGAACCATTTATTTCTAAAACCTTCAAAAAACCATCTACTTCATTCCATTGCTTATATGTTAAGTATTTGTCCATGTCTTCCTCGTCTATGAGCCTGTTAGCATCCTTATGACAGTCTGTACAAATTCCCGTCATGCATTTTTCATTCTGCACATTACAGCACAGGAGATCCAAAAGATTTCTTCCAGTGGAGGGGAATTCCTCAATCATGCTTAATGATTGTATTAAAAACTCGAAGTTTGCATGATACTTGCATACACAAACATTATGGGGCATTTGTGAACTCAGCATTACATGTTCAGGTCGTAGCTCATAAAATTTTGATTTTTCTATTAAAATATCTTTATTTTCCTTTTTGAATTCTCCAAAAGCTTCTCCAATTGTCATCAGCATATGTCGCTTTGGAATCAAAGTTCGTTTGCCAGAAGATAGATCTTTTACCGATTTCACATCTCTCTTTCCTGGAGCTTGCCTACTAATGTCATCACGATTGAAAAATTCTATTACTTTTTCCTTTATACCACATGATAATTTTGTTTGACGTGTTTTCTTTTCTGTTAAAGAATTAACAATGCTGGGAAAAACTTCCATTGCTAGTTTTTTAACAACAGCTGTTTTTTTAGTTGGACTTCTTGGTAATGTTTTTCTTGAACGAGATACTGCTTTTCCAAATGATTGTGAATTTTTGAAAGTGCCCATAGATGATGAACTTGAGCAATTTAAATCGTCATCAGTAGTTATTAACTTTTTTTTCTCTCTACACTTACGCTGTCTTGCTGCATCTTGATCTCGTTTTCTCTTCAGTTTGGATGAGCTAGCATTTAAATCTGCTTTTTTTCTTTCACGTCTCACTTTATCTCTTTCTCTTTCTTTTTGGAGATGTTCTTTCCATTTATCCGGATCATCTTTTAGTTTCTGTCGTGATTTTTGTTTCCTGGCAGCAGCTGACATTATCTAAATTAATATAAATATTATATTGTAATATGGATATGAATATAAACAAATTTAATACTAAGGTGATTTGAGCTAACTTAGAAATAACTGTGGTTAGAATCTTGAGAACATATTTATTCCAAGTTAATCCAATATATTAGGCATTTCAAAAGTAAATAAAACATGTGACATGAAAAATTAAAAAACTGAGCTACATATAAAATTTTTAATCTACACGACAAGTTAAATGATTAACCTAATTCCAAAATTAATTTGTTAAAGTAAGATTTGAAGAACATATTTTTACTTTAAGAACAAATTTCATGCATTACTCTTTGTAAAGAAAACATGAGGCAAAATTATGCTTAAAATGGCAATAATGTATTATGCTAAGAAATAATATTTAAAAAAAAGAAAAGAAAAACTTACCTTTATACTTGGAATGACTTTGAAGTATTTTGAATACAAAATTTCAAAATTTTTAACTCATCATCAGTGTTAATAAAAAGCACATGTGGGAATGTTTACTCTAGTAACAGTTGAAATAAGGTTACAGTTAAGACATACAGGTTAACAGAACATTGTGATTACAGTTAATAAATAAAGATTAACAAAATATTTTATATTCTTATGAGTAAATACATAAATATTTTGTGCTGCATAAATATTCATTATCTTATAAAAAAACATTTTAAAATTTCTTAAAAACCTTTTTAACTGCAGCTTAAATATATACATATATTTTACAAAAACATCAGTTTTGAATATTTTAGATTTCTATTTAATCAAGAAATGCATTGTAATTGTTTGAAAACTCTAAATGATAATTTATTAATTTTGTCACACCCGTCACACACATTTTGTCACACCCGTCACAGGAATTGTGTCACACCCGTCACTTACAATTTTTGCCAATAAATAAATATTTTTTCCTATTTAACATTTTATACTTACTTTGCTTAACAATAAGCTCACCCATAGAAAATTTCAAGTTTCTTCAACTAAGGGTATGTTGTATATACTCTTATAAGCATATTTTATGTGACGGATGTGACAGAAAGATTTATTTATTTTTAATTAATAATGCTTAGGTTTAACTTTAAATAAAAAACAAAATGAGACTACAAATGTTAGTTGGTATTAACTACATCCAATATTTACTCTCACAATTTAAAAAAAGTCTGTTTAAGTAGTATTTCAGAATGAATGTAAATACCATGTTTTTAAACCTTAATGATTACCAAATTTCTTCTATGTTAAAGGTCAAATTTCAAGAATTGTGTTATTATAACAAAGATTATTTTTTAAAATTCATATTCTACATAAAAGTAGCTTTAATTTGATGTATCACAAGTGATTATACAATGAATTTGAAAATCTAACCTCTTTGTCCACTTTTACACGGAATGGCCCATAACTAATGTAACTGGCATTTTCTTTGTAATTTTTTTTTTAATTGATCATGATTTAAAATGAAATTACACTTTTCATTAATCCAAGTTTTAATTTTTAATAAAATATTTCTATTGCTAAAATTGCTAATTTAAAGTTAAAAGCCAAATTTATCGCTTTAACAGAATAATTTTATGCATTGAACATGTACAGTTCAATGGATTTTATTTTGTCCAGTTTTGCCCAATTTCCCAGACTTTTCACAAAAAAGTGGACAAAATAACAACCCTGTCCTCAAGTAACTGAAATCTGTTCTTTAGTTCAAGATGGAATTCTTGTTTTTTAGCTTTTAGAAACTGTAGTTGAATTTTCTTGTTACCAATTTGCACCAGTTTATTTTTCCAATGCAATTTGGAACTTTACCTTACCTTACAACATACCAGTCTGTGATCACTACCAGAGTTAAATCGATTTATCATGGCACAATCTGTAAAAGTGTATTTCTTGTCAGTTAGAATGTAGTCTATTTTACTTGTTCCTCCATTGGGACTCCTCCATGCCCATTTCTTCTTTGGATTCTTTTTAAAAAATGAATTCATAACATAAAATTTTTCACATTCTGTAAATTCAGTCTGTGTCCTCTTTCATCTCTAGTTCCCCTTCCAAATGCACCAACCACATGTTCATTTGAATGTTTGGTACCAATTCGAACATTGAAATCTCCCATAATGATTCTAAGATTGTGCCTTCTGGTCAGTGGTGAGGCGTGAGATTTTATAGTGGTCATCGCTTGTTCCCCACCTTCCAACGTCGATATCATTCTGAAATTTAAATTAGGACACAAATGAACTACAAATAAATTTATAAAACAACAATTAAGGAGGATATTTTATTTATTTTTATTTCAAGCATACATTTTAGAACCATCATTTTTTAAAATGAAACATTACATTTTATTTGTAAATATAATCTAGTCTTCGTGTTTTTGTGGCAAATTTTTCTATCACTGTTATAAAAATTTTCCTTTTCTTGCAATGACTCTAATAATTCTTTTTCAATGGATAATAAGGAAAGATTGTTCATGCGGCTTTCATTCTGGGTAGATCTTTTGTATGTGTGTATTCTTTTCAAAGCCGAAAAAAATCTTTCAACTGAGGCTGTTGTCGCTGGTATTGTTGCAATCACTTTTGCCAGTTGAAAAACTTGTTTGAATGTGCTGTTTAAATTTTCTTCTTTCAAAAATTTCATTAATTCGTGGGGAGATTTTTCCCGAAAAGTGGATGTACGATATAATACCGCTAATTCATTCTTGAGTCCGCATAAATCTAAAACTTTTGGATAAATTTTGCCTAAATCATCTATTAATGAGAATGGAAAATTTTCTTTTGATGAATATGTCGCAAATTTTCTAGGATTTAAAATTTCAAAAAATGCCAACTTTTGAAGTGAATAAAATCGGGCAGTTAAATGGCTTGTCAGATTGTCTATCACAGAGAAATATAATCTTCGATATCTTTTTTGTGGATCATCTAAAACTTCATGTCGTTTGTTTGTGGGGAGCAAACCTACAGTTGACACAGTTTTTTCCCATATTTTTTGAAAACCTACAATTTCACATACTTCACATTTCTGAGTTTCTGGAATTTTTTCATTCAATACTTTTTTTGGCAATCTTGACAATATTTAACGCCTTGTCTCAAATCTTTTAAAAACTCATGAAAATCTTTCATATAGTTGAAGCATTCCATAATATCGATATTTTCTGTTTATAAAATATTAAACAGAATATCTGATTGAGAAAATACAGGTGAAAATATATTTAATAAGAAAACTGTTTCGAATTTGTTTAAGAAATCAACATATCCTCGTGCTACACACCTGTCTGGCCCATTCCACTTATCATCAGGACTTTCTAAAATATTTGTGAAAAATTCCACAATCGGTAGTAAGAAATCATTTACAGTATTTATTAGCAAATGACCATCGGGTCGGAGCAAAAGATGGAATACTTTTTTTTTTTAGATATTCCTGTACTTCAAAAGATCTTTTACTTGAATGAGATGAAAATGTAGATACAGTTGAGGATCTATAATCTGCATACCCATAATTCGCAATTGTCTATAATCCACACTCACTTTGCAAACGTAAACAAAAGATTTTGGAGTAATGAAAATCTAATATTTTGGATGTATATCAGAAAATATGATGTTAATTCACAAAATAAAATGAAAAAAAAAAAGAGTAAAACTTAATTTAGATACATATAATTAATTTTAAAAGGAAAATATATATATATATATATACTTTTATTGCTTTATACTTCTTCAGCGAATCTGAACATCGTCTGAATAATATTCAATTACTGATCAAATAAAACACATGCAAGTGCAGTTTTTTAACTCCTGCCAGTAACAGCATTGCTCATTGATGAAAAAAACGACATCATATGTGTTGGTGGGATTGTGTATTTTCACAGATGTTTAAGGACCATTGGTGTAAATGTTCTTTTTAGGGTGGTATTTCAAAAATACACAAAACTGTTTAAGGAAAAATTTATACCAGTATTTGTTTTGAAGATAAGATCTACAATTCAGTCATTAAAAACTGCATCAAACTAATTACATTGCAAGTACCTGGCTGCATACTGTTAATCACAATCCAGAAGTAGAAGTACAGTTTTTTTTTTTTTTTTTCTTTTATGAATTACTCATTTTAGGGTTTATATTATTATACATTGCTTCTACTTCATTAAATTATATAAAAACAAACAATTCTAATTTTAGCTTCATTAAATAAGGTTTATTGTTTTATGTATCTTATACTAATTCATTGAGCGAGGAAATGGCATCATTGATCTATAATTTACAAAAATCTATAATCCGCACAAGCTCTAGAACCAAGGTGTGCGGATTAAAGATCTTCAACTGTATTCCATTCAAAGTAGAGAAAAATATATTACATTCAGGAATTTCATTCATACCCTAAGCCAATACCAAATTCAAAACATGAGCATAGCAATGTGTGTATAAGACTTTAGGATATTCATATTGAACTTTTTTTTGTAAGCCCGATAAGTGACCTGCCATAACAGCTGCGCCATCATAAGTTTGCGCAATGAGTTTTTCCGATAATTGGTATTCATTAACGATATCCTTTACATGTAGAAAAAGTCTATCTGCTGTTCGATCAGAACTGACATCAGTGAATTTTGAAAATCTTTCTTTGATACGATTGTCAGTCTTATGAACATATCTCAAAACAGTTGATAACTGGGACCTACATTTAATGTCAGATGCTTCATCTAACATCGCAATAAAATCTGCTTCTTTTATTTCCTGTACAATGGCATCATTTAAAACTTCGCTTATATAGCAGAAATAATGTCGTTTTGTATGTCACTGGAAGTTCCTTTGAAAACTGCAGCACTTTCAAAATGTTCTTCAAGAACTGGGTCATAATGCATTAAAAGATTTATAGTTTCTATATAATTCCCTTTATTAAATGAGGTTTCTTTTTCATCATGACCATGAAATGACAGTTCTTGCTTTGCCAATAAGCATGTTACATCAATTAAGCGTTTTAGAATTTCACGATTTTTTTTTTTTACCTTTTGATTGTGACGACTGTTATTCACTTTGAGTGTTTTGTCTAATGCTTCATCCACTCTTTGTTTTCCGAAGTTGTATAAGTCCATTACACATCGTAGATGACTTTCTGAATTCTCATGAACTTTAGCTAATTTAGAGGGACCGCTCAGATTGCAAAATCCAGGTGACACCCAAATGTTATTATTAGGCTTTGAAAAAGCAGACATGGCCAACAAAACAATTTTTGTAAATCATGACTTCCACATATCCAGTTATGACTTTCATAGTTAGATGTCATAAAATGTCTCGTATATGATTTATTTCTATCTTTAACAACTGTAATCAAAGTTGGTAGTATTGGACAAGGGCGTCCATTCTTCACAATTAAAAGTTTATCCTCAAATCGAAGAGATCCAAATGGCTTTGCTTTTAGCTGATTTATAACATCTGGCTCATTCATAACTGTAATATCAAATATATAACATTTACTTTTAAAATAGAGAAATAGAAATAACAAGTTTAAATAATAAGAATTTTATGTTTATTTATTTATTTATTTTTTAATATATAGATCTTAGATTTGAAAATATCATTGATTAATCCTTTATTTACCGATATTACTTTAAAGTGCCAATAGCTTAAAAAGCATATAAAATCAAATTGATGTATGAAATGTCAAAGATATTTTTAAGGTGTTTGATGTTTTGGAAATAAGGCCGATTGACTGATCTAGGGTCCTGGGCAGTGTTAGAAATAAGAATTTTGAAACTAGGCGTCAAAATAACGCCTGGATTAAATCTTTTGGGCGTCAAAATGAAAAATCTAGGTGCCATCTATAATTAAATATGTATATTTAAAATAATAATAATAAAGCATCAACTTGTAAATAATATTATGCAAGATTATATAAAAAATATTTATATAATGAATGTAATTACATTGACAATATTTAACATACATATTTAAAATCACAGATTCATTCTTTGCCCAGAAGACACATCATTCCACCACAATTTAATAGCATTTTCTGGGCAGAAATCTTATTTAGGGCTGTTTAATTTAATCATTAACAAATCGTCAACTACTTTCATAGAGAAATGATTTCTTAAATCAGTTTTTATTAGGTTCAATTAACTGAAATAGACTTGTTTACTGTCTGATGGGATTGGGAAAATTATTAGATATCATGAGGAAAAAATCCTGGCGTCAAACATGGCACCTATGAGTGGAATTCTAGGCGTCAAAATGAAAAAACTGGTCGCAAAATACGACTAACGACGGCTTATTTCTAACCCTGGTCCTAGGCCTGAGGGGGAGTGCCTTCTGTGGAGGTCTTTCAAAGGGGACCAAGTCCGTATTTATCCAAGTTTCGGAGAAAAGAATGGAAAACTCTCAATGGGTAGGCTGACGAGCATGACTTGGGATCGAACTCAGCACCTCACGTCTACTAGCTCTGAGCGAAGGCTCGCTCTGCCGCTGGTGGACCTAGATAGTTTTAAGAAAACGCATGTACCTCACTTTAATGTCGTTATGTGGCACTAGATGCTACAAATAGTCGTTATTGTTCAAGATTGGATTTTATAGAGTACTGTCATGATTGTCATTTACCATGAGATCCACCAGTGGCTGAGAAGTTAAGTTCTCAAAGCTGGCAGCCGTGAGATGTCGGATTCGATTCCAAATCGTTCTCATCGGCCTAGCCGTTCAGTTTTTTCAAAATTTTCTCCGAAACCTACATAAATGTGGTTTATGACCCATAAAAATCCTCCCACCCCAAACACACACACACACACATACAGAAGGCATTTCTCCTAGTGTTAGGACTGATGTGCAGTCAGTCAGTCGTAACCTCAACACCAACATCATCATCGATATTTGTATTGAATGCATATAAAAAATAGATGAAAAATCAGTTTCCAGCATGAAAGTATTTGAAAGAATAAAAAGATATTTAATAAAATTTGCTATTTTGGTATGAAAAAAAAATATATATATAATTAAATTAAAAATAAATATTGAAATTCGGTAGAATTTATTTCCATTTTTGGAGAGAGAGAGATATATAAAAACAGAAAGCATTTTTTTTCCTGATACAGTTGCACAAAAATTGATTTCCTTTATTAATATCGTTGTGTTCATCGTAAAATTTTATATAATTCACTAAAAAAAAAAAAATAATAATAAATGAAAGTGATTATTTCTATATTACAGTAAAACCTTGCTCTCTCAGCCCACCCTGTTTTCATTTATTATTTATTTATATTTTTGAAGCTTGAAAAAGCGTTTTCTTTGGGAAAAGTTAGGAGTACAAGCCATAAAAGGAGATTCAACGGACTCACATTTAAATGTATATATAAATTAAAAATTTCATATTTTACAAATGAATTAATGATCAGTGTAAACTACAAATTCTTATAATATGTATTAGGTTTCCAAATAAGAAATTTTTGGTGATAGCAACAGACGTTTCACGGAAAACATATTGTGCACCCTCCTTCATCCTGCAGTGAAGCTTGACCTGATGAAGAACCGTTGTTAATTCCATCATAACTTTATACTTTAAATAGTTTAAATAGTGTTGAATTAATAAATCCTTATCCGCCTTCATCCCTCTCTCATGAAAAAAATAAAAAAAATCTGGAGTGACTCTACTCGATTTTCCGAACATAGAGTAACTAATGGTTGCATAGAAAAAGTAAAGTAAGACAAGTCATTGAATAAAGAAAAAGAAAATTATAATAGGGTATTTTAGTATTTTTCTCTATATAGTATGTCATTTCAATTAACGCCATTGCCCTTCAAATAATTTGAGTCTATAGATGATAATAATAGAATATTTCGTTCTTTCCCTGTAAAAATCTATAGAACCTAGATTCTCCAAAATCTATATATTTCGTGCGATATTGACCTATAATATGTATATAAACTTTCAGGTGAATTGGATAAAACACTATCGTCTAAGTCTCTATCGCACTTTGGAAAATTTAAGCCCATAAACCTAATGATAAAAAAATTTTCGTTGTGTATTTGTAAAAAACTATAAATGCTATATTCTCTAAAATTTATGCAGTTTGTGTGTCGGGGACCTGTAACATGTAGTGTAAATTAAATTCCCAGTTCATTTGAATAAGGCTTTTAGACGCTGTCGCATTTCAAATAATTGAAACCCATAAGCCATAATGATAAACAATGTTTTCTTGTGTACAAATCTATAAGGGCTAGAGTCCTCAAAGTCAAAATTATACAGTTCATTCGTTGGTGGTTTATAACATGTACATAAATTTTCAGCTCAGTTGGGTAAAGCGTTTAGATAATATCACACTTTAAATAATTTCAGCCCATAGACTATAATGAAAAAGAATTTTTGTTGTGTGCCTGTAAAAACAAAAATCTGTACAGTTTGTGTGAGAGTGACCTATAACATTAGGTGCAAAGATTTTCAGTTCATTTGAATAAGGCGTTTAGATATTACCGCACTTTAAATAATTTGAACCCATAGACCATAATGTTAAAGATTTTTTTGTTATGTCCCTTAAAAAAAAAAAAAATGTATATATATAGGTGCTAGATTCACCAAAATCAATAAGGTCCATGTTCAATGATTTACAAACCTACAACATACATACCAATTTCCATCTCATTGGAACAAAGCATTTAGACGCTATCGTGTTCATGCACGAACATATACACACACGGAACAGATTCATACATCACCATAAAAATAGCAAAAATGAACTCAGAGGACTTCAAAACATAGTTGCGGTGAGTGTTTGAAGAAACCGCGAATTAAAGAAACTTAAAAAGAACCAAGAGATTACCTGAACCCTCACCGACTGCGAATTAAAGAAACTTAAAACATAGGCGTAGCCAGCTTTCCGAGCGGGGGGGGTGCCCAAATTTTAAACTAAAAGTTACAATATGAATACATTATGAACATAGTGCGCATATGTATGCATGTGTGCGTTTTAACACATGTATAAAAGTTACACAAGTTAACACATGTACGTTTTAACATATAAATTAAGTAACTTCCTCTTAGAATAAATAACTAGACACAGAACAGAAATGTCAATAATTACAGAACGTTAAAAATGCCAATGTAAAAAAAATGTTAAATGCAGACTGCAGTTTTGGTAGCGTAAATCGGTGCATTTGGCTTCCTTTGAAATATCATTTGATAAAGTTTAGACTTTCAGAGTAATGCCGCTATCCGTCTAACAGAAAAGGAACAGAAGTTTGAAAATTGATTAAAACAAGGAAAGAATGTTGCATAAAAAATATTAAATGGTGTCAAATATTTGGTTTCAATACGAAACCAATGAACGTTTAAAGGTCAAATAAAAATCTTAAGCCTTGAGTTATAAACGAAAAGCTAAAAACTAAACTACGGAACTTAAATTGCGCACACAAAGTGATAAATTAGAATTATAATGATAGGTTTACTTTATTTATAATCTCATTTCATTTCTTTTATTTTAGCAGTTTCAAATTATGAACATATATATATATATTAATTAAATATATTTATATATATATTGAATTAATACAATCTTGTTGCTACTTTTTTTAAATTATTATTTTATTCGTTCCCATATTCATGAATAACATTTATTTTCTATATTTTAAGACATTGTTGCATTGTTGTAATTGTGATGTTAGTTTCAAATAGAATACTACAAACGGGTACTGTGATCGCTATAAAATTAAAGTGATACTTATTAATAAGATTGTAATAAACTGTTGTGTGTACCATAATATAAAAATGTGATGTGTGTAAAAGTCGCAAAAAGTAAAATCAGCATTAAATAAATGTATCGAATCGGGGAAAGTGTCGAAACACGCCACGGACCTGACCAAGTGCTGACCATTAGCCAAATACATTTACGAATTACCACTGTACATAAGAATTCCATGAAAAATTGCATAAAGTAGAATGAAAACATTAAAAGGGACTCATACCAATAAAATTGCACTGAAAATCCTCTCAAAGTAAATGTATCAAAATGGAGAAAAGATAAAAAGCTAGGGGGGTGTCTCACTATCCGACCGTGCACTGGCCATCAGCCGAAAATATTGTCTAGCAACCACCACAATTCAAAATTGCATACATAATCGAATCCAGAAACATTCATTAATAAAATAGCACGAAAAAACATCATGACGTAATGTCGGAAATTTTCTACCCACACAAATAAACGCCTTTGTTATTTAAAAAATTAAATTACTAAATAATGGAGCATATTTTGCGCATACCTTTCTTTGATGTTTGTATTTTCTGTGTTGTCTTGAGCTTCCTCTTCAAACTCTCTCTTTTTCTTTGGTTGGAATAATTACCAAGTCCTTCACATTTTTGCACATGATTTCAGAACTGTTTTTCGTTTCTTTAGTCATTCAATACAGCTTTAATAAAATTATACACCACCTTCTCCAGATAAAGGATTTTCAGGAAAGAGGAAATTGTTTTATAAAATCGCATGTGAAGAAGGAACCCGAAAAAATATTTACACTGTAGCCTAATTTTTAATAATTTTCTGTTCATAAATACATAAGTTATTTTTAGCAATAAATCGTTTGTCAAAGTTCAAAGTAATGCAAACGATAATAAAATGTTTTATTATTATTAAATTTGAGTGACAGCTTTTAAATAAGGTAAAAAAAAAAAAAAATTAATTAATAAATAAAATGTGGCATTTAGTCACAAAATAGAATATTATTGTAGCATAATAGTTATTGTATACTTGACCGACCATTTCTGAGGTGTTTTTAAAATGAAAATTGTTATAGAAACAATTTTATTTGGCATGTATTTTTGTGAAGGGGAAGCATGTCTATTGCATGTTTGATTACTCTACCTGCCTCCTTAAAACATTTAAGACTTAAATTAAAAATATTTTTAAAATGGTTCAAAGAACTTTCACTCACAGTAAATTTTTCAAGAAAAGTCTGCTTATGATATGATTTACAATACTAATTCGAACTTTCCAGTATTGTCTTTTTTTAAAAATAGCAAATAAGACAGGCCGACGAAGAATTTTTTTTCTTCAGGTTGATATGTTTTTCTGATATGTTTTTAAATTTTGTTTAAGGAAAACATATTTAAAAATTTCCCTAATGTACAATTTTCGAAAAAAAAAAAAAAAAAAAAAAAAAAAAAGGAATTGTTTGAGCTTAAAGCTCCATTTTTTTTTCGACTCCCAACTAAATTATTTCCCATAAAATTTGGGTGATGTGAGAGTGAAGAACAAGGAGAGCTTTTTCATCAAGACATCAAAGAAATGGAAAGCAGGTATCAAAAACGATACATTTTTAACATGTTAGCAGAATATTGTTGCATGTTGCATAGAGAATTCCCCCCCCCCCTCCACACACAAGACCCTCAAGCCTTGCACAGGGTAAAATGCTCTAAAGGGAGATTCGATGTGAAGAAACACATTTAAAAGATAATGTGTAAATAATAGCCTATTTCAATGCATTTTTTAGATAAATTGTTTCGAATTTGTTATAACTTCTAGACGAATTCTCTAGACGAATTCTGGATGTAGTATAATTTGGTATGAATGCTTTTAATCGAACCTAACTTTTCTTACAATCTTTCATACGAAAATTATTTTGTATCAATAAAATATGTTAGTTTCATTATGTTTAGTTCACTTTAAAAATGTTGTTAATATGTACAAACTAGAAATTTTGTACTTAAACAATAACGTATTTGAACTGTTTGCATGACATAGAATACGGATCATAGGATATAAATTGAATACGATTTTTAGACTTACTGCCAATATCTGATTTTGAGTTATGCCCGCGCAGACTAACCACAAGTACCTGGTTATACAAGTGAGCGGAACTCAAGGCATACTATTGTAAAAACTATTTCATATTCAAAAATTGGACCGTAAAACATTACATTCTCCAACATGTATGGGTAAGAGAAAGTTATGCTTATTAAAAAGAAATGACAAAAAACTTGACTCTCTGTTAAGGCCACAAGTTTAAATAAACTAAATAATTTTATCACCTCTTTTCCTGCTTTTCCTTGAAGAAAAAACAAACTACTATTTCATTTTTTTTTTTTTTTTTTTTTTTTGTTTACCAAGAATTATTATTTTGCAAATTTTTGTAAGAAATGTGCAAGTAAATTTGGATTTATGAACAATTTAGATTATTCTTTTAAATATATTTTACCACCATGTTTAAGAAGTGTCTTTGCGTAGAATCTTTGGTATTGGTAATAACAATTTTTTTTAAACCATCAAATCTTTTTTTTTTTTCTGTTTTCAACATGTTTTTGTTAAATATATTGAATGTGTGTGCGTGAGCGGGGAGGTGCCCGGGCACCCAGGGCACCCCCCCTGGCTACGCGCATGTAAAAAGAACCAAGAGATTACCTGTACCCTCACCGACTGCAAATTAAAGAAACTTAAAAAGAACCAAGAGTACCCTCACCGATAAAACTAATAAAATTGCCATACTTGATAGGAGCGAATATGTTAAGAAAATGGAATAAACCATCAAAGAAATTGCCGTCAGGGAAATTGAAAAAGATCCTAATAATCAATTAATTGAAAAAACCCGGAAATTAATTAAAGATCAGGGGTCGATCCAGGCAAAATTTGGGTCCCTTTTGCGGACCCTTTACAAAATTCCCCATAGTACAAAGGGACCCTTCACAAAATTCAAATCCATGAAAAGGGACCCTTCACAAAATTCAAATTAATAAAATGAGTCCCTTCGCAAGATTTTTTTTTATAAAAATGATCCTTTTATTAAATGTTTTCAGTATTATTTTTAATTAATGCTTTAATTTGGCTCAACGAAACTATTAACTTGATATTAAACATTACATAAAGTGATTGTAAACATGAAAAATTTTACACAATATTTTACTTTTTCACAAAAATATTTTATATTTCGCAAAAATAAATAAAAATTTCACAAAAATATTTTGTTTTTCACAAAAAAGGGACCCAAAAATTAAAACTTGGATCGACCCCTGAAGATGGAAAATGGCCCGATAATAAACCTCCTAAACTTTTAAACCATGCACCCAATACTCCACGCATTTTCGGTAGGTATAAAGACCATAACCCCCCCCCCAAAAAAAACTCCGACCTATTGTTAACAAAAATGAAGCTCCCACATATTGTTTACAGAAATACATGGCCAAAATTTATCGTGAAATTATTCCCCCCTCCGAACATTCTTTAGAATCCACTGAAGATTTTATTAAGAAATTAAGAGAAATTAAAAATGAAGACAATTACCATTTCGTTAGTTTTGACGTAGTTAATTTATATCCATCTATCAACATTGCAGAAATTAACCAAATTGTCAATAATACTATCATAAATAAATTTCAAGATCCTAAAATTATTCAAACACTCACCGCAACTACCAACCTTTTACCTAACGAAAATTATTTCAAATTTAACAATAGAATTTACCAGCAAAAGAAGGGGGTCCCAATGGGATCGCCTATTTCGGGTTTCATCGCAGATTTTAAATTAAGGATAATTGAAAATGAAATAATCAAATGCTTTAAAGATAAAAATTTTTATTGGTATAGGTACGTCGATGACGTTTTCTCTGTTATCGACAAAAATTGTAATATTCAACAGTTACTTGACTCCATTAATAGCATTGATTCCGATATACAATTTACTTACGAAGAAGAAATTGACCACCAAATTAATTTCTTCTATGTCCAAATTATGCGTACAGAAAATAAAATTAAAACCACTGTGTACCAAAAACCCACAAATAGCAATGAAATTATCCACTACAAAAGTAAAATGCCTTTCCGATATAAAATTAACGCTATTCGTTCATATATTAATCGTGCCATTCTAATCTGTGAGGAAACTGAAGACTTAAACCAAGAAATAAATATTATTAAAGAATTTACTAAAAAAGCTCGATACCCTAATAAAATCATCAACAAACTGGTTAAAAACAGATTAAAAAAATCTAAATAATATTCCAAATTTTCAAAAAACCCCCTCTAGATTTACCTCTTCAATCCCATATGATCGGGGAGCCGCCAATAAAATTAAAAATTCAGCTAATAAATACGGTATCAATATCCCCATAAAACCTAATAGAAACATTTTTCAATTAATACGTAGCGATAAAGATCCCATTTCAGCAGTTGAAACTGCTGGAATTTATAAAATACTGTTCATTAATCAAAATAAAAATACAGGTTCATATATCGGCGTCACTAAAAGAAAAATTAAAGCCCGGATCAACGAGCATAAATACGACATTAAAATTGGCAAAGTAAATACTGCTCTCGCAAAAACATATAATAGTGAAAATATTGAAATAAACTTTAATGAAACTAAAAAATTGGCTGACTATAATAACTATCATTACGCAATGTTCCGCGAATCCATCGAAATAGCTACCAATCTTAATGTGTGCAATGACAGCAGCGCAATGGCCCCAAATGGAGCGTGGCGACACCTCATGGAGAGAGCCACCCACGGATTTCAGTGTCAAGTGAACTTCACAATAGATGAAGCCACCGAAGAGGCCTGGGCGTCCAGGTGAAAAATTTACGGCCCGATAATGAAGCAAGTTTTAAGGTTTTTATGTAACATAATGTATATATATATATATATTCAGTCCTTGGTGGCTGACCCGGTGATTCTTTGCATCCTCTGCCTTCTTGCTTTCCTGCTTGCTGCCCAGAGCCAGTGGCGGATTTAAGGGGGGGGGGCTAGGGGGCTAGGGGGCTGAAGCCCCCCCCAAAACACTGACATTCCCAATTGAATATTGCAATTGTAAATTTTTTATTGGTCTAGAATAACACTTTGAAAAATCTTAGCCCCCCCCCCCCCAAAAGTCAAGTTCTGGATCCGCCACTGCCCAGAGCAGGGACATTCCGGCCGTTGGGAACTGAGGGCCATTATACATGTGAAACCAGGGTCGTAATCATCCAAAGATACAAGAGGAGGCTCTTAAACTTAAGGGGGGAGGGGGGGGGTCTGAAAAATAAATGTTTTGTAAATGAAATTAGTTAACCATTTCTGCATTTTATTTGTAATTCTAAACATCAAAGATGTCAAAAGCATACATATATAGTTTCCAATCACATTTTTGGGAAAATCCTAACCTTAAGTTTAACTTATTTAAAAAAAAAAAAAAAAAAAAAAAATTAATGAACAAAATCAAAATTTGTATGTAACTGTGTAGCCTTATTGAAAAAGGCAAATAAATTTTTCACTAAAAAAAGAGGTTGCCACATTATACGAGTATAATTATGTAGTGAAATCGCAAAATTTGTTGTTGTTTACAAAGTTTGTTTTTTCCTCCTTAAACATGACAAAATCTTTGGAGGGTTGGGGGTTCGTTTCTGGAGTGCAGTTCAGAAAAACTCAGATTAACTCATTTTTCTACTAATACTTTAACTTCTAAGGGATGAGACCATGAATTTTACTGATTCAGTTAGAATGCATGAGTAAAATTTTGGTGTCATTGTTGCTTTAGATACATATTTATTACATTTTTTAAACCTCGTTTTTGCCCGTAGTAAGAAAAATTTCAGAGGCACTTATGTAAAACAAATAAACTGCTAAAAGTATTTTTTTTAAAGCTGTACCTTTTCTAATTATCACATCGTTGGCACCCCTGTGTTATTCTAAGGAGAAATTTGTTTTCAGAATTATTCATTTCCTAATTTTTTTTTTTTCTAATTTCATTTTCACATTCAGAAAATTCATAGCTGTTAAATTAGTTCTTGTTTTCCTAAAACTGATTTTTTTTTTTTTTTTTTTGCTAAAATACGAGAAAAATGCACAATAAGAGAGCTGTGAATTTTCTGAATGTTAAAATAAATAATATATACGAGTATATATTAAGTAATGAATAATTTCCTTAATAAATTTCCCCATACAATTACTTGGGTTTTGGTTGCTTGCAGAGATAGATAGAACATTCATCTAAGACCACAGTGATTTAGGAAAATATTAATAGTTTCGAACTATTGCAGTCCTTGATCATGCTTAAAAACATTAGTTGTAAACATCTATAAAGAACTTTAGATGCGCCCTTACCGTCAGCTCAACTGAACCCCATGTTATCCTAAGAGGAAATTGTAATGTAGTTGTCCATCATGTATAGATTATAGTTCATATTGAATTCTTTGGCCGTAATTGCATTGTCTGCAAGTGACTTGAAAATCACAAGTATTCAAAACTAAACGAAAGTTTTTATTATATTTCTCAAAAAAGTCACATTATGAAAAAGGAGCCCATTTGAAATCCAAAAATTCCGTTGTTCAAGTCTATTTCATGTTAGGCTCTAATCCCACTTGCTGCCACCAATTTTAACTTTCAGCTGTGATAGATTTAGTTACAGATTCAGAAAACATCACTTGAATTGCAACTTTTGTTAAAATTCAAACTTATTATTTTAGTGAAACTAAAAAAATAAATACTCTTGTGAAATAACATAAAGTTTTAATAACAAGACGAAATAGTACATAACCATTCCATTTAACATCCTGTTCATACAGGAAAATCGTAAAAACATGCATCACATATATATGTGATTCCTAGCATGTGTAAAAATTACAGAGAAGTTCAGGAGAATGACTTCTCTCTACACTGTGCATAATCCAAGTCTCCAGAGTTTTTTTCTGATTTTTCAGTCCTCCAAAACTTTGATGAGATGCACAGGAGGGAAAAAACTATTTTCCCACAAGATGACAACAGATCAGAAAGTTTTTGGTCACGTGAGATACATAAGTTCACACCTAGTTTAATAGTTCATTGATGTTTGCTAGGCATCAAGATGTCTGGGTACAACCTTCGCCTGGGAGCGCAAGACAGCATTATCAAAGTCGAGTGTGAAATTGCAGTGACTTTGCATCTGAGAGTGTGAAAGGATGCACAGAATGTCTGTTTTCATGATCTCGCAGACAGAGATGCACCTCGGACCTCACACTGGCAGTCGAGTACAAAAGAAGAAAACCTTGACGATGTCACACCTCCTGTAAAAACTACCAGAGCATTAGAACAGTCTGGATGATTCTCAAGCTGACCTTAATAAAATAAAGAAAAATCTAGCTGACCTCACTAGGAGATTACGCAGTTTGGAAAGTAGTGAAGAGGGTAACACTCAGAAAATTAAGTGCTGGAGCTGTGGAAGAGATGGTCATGTCAAAAGAAGCTGCCCAATACGACAAACTAATAAAAATGACCAGATTTCAAAGTCACTGCATGGAAACTACGAGGAAGCGATCTCATAGGGTGGAGGTTGCCAGAAATTTGAGAGCCCTACTTTGCAGTGCTTCATGTTTTCTCGATGAGTGGTGGTGATGTTAGACTTTATGTTTATTGATAAATTAATATCTTTTCCTGCTGCATGATTCTTGAGACTGGAACCAATGTGACAATCATTAGAACTGATGTAGCTCAAGAACTGAAAGAGAAGGTTATAGTGGGCAGTTATCTGGATGACGCCCTGTGTTAAAATTCAGACTGTGACTGCCGACGAAAGCACTCATGCCTACTTTGTTCACCTGACGAAGGGTCGTGTTTTCTTTCAACTTGAAATGATTGTTGCAAATTCTTGCATTTTATGGTGTATATTCAACGTTTTGTATTTATTAAAGTATCTGTATTCTATGAAGGAAGAGGAGAGAAGTGGTGTGAAAATTAAGTGATTTGTATATTTATGTTGTAATATTTATGAGAAAATCTCATTTTTTAATTTATAAGATGCTTTATATTTGAATATTTCAGTGATCTTTTGGTGATATATTTATCAGTCATGTACATTTTTTTTTATCTCCCAGTATAAGAAGTAAACAAGTAATGTTATCTCTTAATACAATATACTTACTGCCAGTCACCTTTCTATATTAAAATGATGCTTTGTAAAGGTTTTGCATGTTTTTTGAATCGGTCAACGAAACTGCAAATGTTTAAAATCATATAGTAATTTTATTTAGAAAAGCTTTAAATAACATTTTATTGTATATTTAGTTTTCTCACAAAATATTAGTGCACATAAATATTGTAATTTTCTCACATAAACTTTTCTTTCCAAATAGGTGTGTTTATGAGAGCTACACAGCAAAGTTCTATATTGATGTAGGTTTTAAATAGAATGCACGGATGCCATTAGCACTTTGGGACTCGCCTGTTAATCCTCTTACAAATAAAAAAAATGTGAAGGATTATGAAAAAACCAAAATAGTAAGTACTAAATAAATGTACAACAATTTATAAATTTCCAGTATTGACTGTACATTTCACCTCCTATTTTATAAGTTTATTTGATGATTCATTATTGATCTTAATGTGCATAGTATTAAATTCATTTTTTTAAACTTTTTTGTGTTAGTGAATTTGTTGAAATACATTTTGTTCCTATATAGATATACATTTTTAATTACTATGTTGTGATTCTTTGTTTTCTAGACATTTAGATCGGTACTTCTGATGTTAAAAGTTATATTTATCTATCAGTATATTTTAAATGTTTTGTTAGATATATGTGTATATATGAACATATAAATTATATGTAAAATTTGTATTACATAGTTTAGATTCAATTTTAACCACTTTATTTTATTTTTAATATTTATGATATAAAACTTAATTTGATTTCTGATTCCCCCCCCCCCCCTCCCTTTGCCACAATAAATTATAAATACAGTTAATCCTTCAAGCTATGCATTTAAAAAAAAAAAAAAAGTAATATGTTGGGGGAGGGGGGGAATCTTTGTTAAAGTATTTAATTAAAAGTAAGTTAAACTGGAAAATTATCAATATTTAAAGGTTTATGTAATGTGTTTGCAGTTTTATTTCAACTATTATTTAATTATAAATTAAATTTCTCAGTTATTCATATTTTATTTGACATTCCATTTTTATTTAATTTCATTTCTTTATGAAAAGGAAATTTCTTGCTGGTTTGATTATATCTTTATCTCATTCAAGATACATTCTTTTAAGATTAAAATAATGGTTAAGAAAGAACCATCTGACTCTTGTGAATATTGTGGTGATGTAGCTGCTGTTTATTTAAGAGATATTAAGCTTAAAACTCCAGGTACTTTGTAAAAGCATTAGTCCTTTTCAAACTTATTTAGATTATTGAAATTATCCACAAATATTTTCATTGGTTCTTTATTTGGAACTTTCTACTGTTATGCTGCAACTTAAAGCAGCATAGTATGTTTTAAAGAAAGAAAAATCTTATGAACATGTTCAAAATTATTTATTTTCGTTTTATTATTTAGGTTACAAGAAATACGAAACACATCTATCAGGAAGTTATGATATTTTTTAAATTAAACTTAAAAAATTAAGCTTTAATCTTAGTTGTGTAATCAGTGTTCATACTCCAACTATATTATTAGCAGTGTTCTAATTTTAAAACTGTGGCTGTATGAATGATCTGTATACTCAAATTAAAAATGACTCAGTTATGATTTTTTCCTTCAGAAGGATCTCATATACCACACAAGCTTTGTCAAACTAATCCACACAGTACCTGCTATTATGAGATGACATGGTCAATGTTTCCTGAGCTGGCATGCTAAAAAATTACACTATTTTCAGTTGTTTTTACAAAGACATAAAATCTTTCAAAATATGTCAAACTCGGTCTCTTGAGCAGATTTATGAGGCATGGCAGTCCAGTGGCGGATCCAAAACTTCACTGTTGGGGGGGAGGGGGGGGGGCTAAGATTTTTCGAGATGTTATTCTAGATAAATGGAAACTTTACAATCACAATATTAGTGTGCCATTCATAGATACATTAGACTGCAATTAGAAATTAGTGCAATAATTTATTTATAATTATTACATGGTGAAATTTTGAAAGATTTATCAAAAAAATTTTAACAATGCATGCGCACATGTAATACATTAATGGCAACTGCAACTAAAAAAAAAAAATGTAATTAAGGTATCTATGGGGGGGGGGGATAATCATTCTTTAAAAAAAGAGAATCCCATGTAATATATACGTGCAACAATGATTACTCACAAAATAAATTTGCACATAGTTATGATTTGACATCATTATGATTTGTACAAAATAAAAGTATTAAAATGTGATTTGGGAACATCCCATAGTAAACTTGAATAACATATATCAATTTTAAGAAATTCCCTGAATATTTACAGAAGTTAGAGAGGCATACAGACAGAAATACAGACATATAGACTAATTCATATAATAATTACTTTTAAACATCATTAGAAAGTGTTAAAAACGATTACTGCAAGCAAAAATGAAATTCCAACAATTTCCAATTATAGTCATTAATGTAACTGAATATTTTTTGTTTGTGGCTCTGTAAATCATAATGTTAATCGTACTACATTCTATAGAAACCTTTTTTGTGCATATGTATTATTAATGTCAATTTCATTATGATTTGCACGAAATAAGTGTTAAAATATGATTTTTGGAAATACCTAATAGAACACAATGCTCCTTATCGAGAAACCAATGGCAGATTTACCCCATTTTCAATAGGGAACATCCCATAATGAACGATAAATATCAGTTTCAGGTTGTTAGAACGTGGATGGACTGACAGACAAACAAACCAATGTCATAAACACTTTTCAACTATGTTGGAAAGTGCTAAAAAAAGAAATACAGTGAAACCTTCATAAGAAAGCCATTCATGATGATGTAAAAAAAAAAAAAAAAAAAAAGGCCCTTTAAAGAAGTCGCATTATTCTAGAAGAAGTCATTCGAAAAATCATAATTCAGGCAAATATTATTAATGAAATGGATTGAATTATTGAAAATTACATTATTTGTCTGTCCTGCTTTGTAATACGTCATTAATATTAGTTTTAATTATAAATCCTTTTTTTCAATAATTTTGTTTTTAGGAATTCTTTTATATTCTAGATCAAATTAATCAACTTAATATCATTTCTGAATGAATAAGTGGTCTTTATTAAGTCCACTGAAAACTCTTGGTAAAAACAATAGATTTAGCTTGCAATTTTCAATCTAAACTATGTATAATATTTTAATTTTGCTAATTAAATTCAATACTATTGCAATGTTGCCAGACTTTGCGACTTTTTTATTCAATAGTCACCTATAATTTTGAGAAGTGATATTTGTTATACATAATAGAAGAATCGAATGGAAGAATCATCTGTCATACATATGAATTATCACTTATAAAGATTATTGGTGACTATTGAATAAAAATGTCACAAAGTCTGGCAACACTGCACTACTCTTTTGAAAGCTTTTTAAATTAATACTTGAATATTGGTAGGGCATAAAATTCACTTTTGCAAGCCTGATTTTGCTCTATAATATGTGCATAAAAAATTATAAACTCATATTAAACATTTCTTTTCTCTTGCGACATATTCATAGGAAATATCTGCTATAATTTCAAAATTGGAGAGCAATATGGTCAAGGCCCGTAGCAAAGGGAGTGGGAGCAGGATTGGGGGTTTAAACAATCCCCGAAATTTTGCATATTTGTTGAAAATTTTTGAAATAAATTTCCCTTTTAACACTCAAAATTATGCACTAAAGTTTGAAGCCCCCATCGAAAATGTTTTTGTCTGCGGTCTTGAATAAGAGAGTTTTTTGAAAGGAGTTACGTACAAAAAGTGGCCAATTCACATTAAGAGTGAACAATATTATCTGCTCCCACAAAATGTGACCCTCAACAGAGATATGTATCTGTACATGTGCATTGAATCGTAGTAAATCAGTTTTAAAGCCAGAAACAAAATCTTGGGAGCAAGAAAAATTGACCCTTACAGGAGGTGGCTCTTAAATAGAGATGGCCCTTTAGAGAGGTTTTTGATCACTGATGTTTACTTAACTATGACAGACAATCATTTAAATTGATTTTACTGAAAATGTTATTCAGTCATTCCAATATAAATTTAAGTTGTTTTCCTTTAATTATAAGTTTTGTGAATGTCAATGCTTTTTTTTTTCGCAGGGGGGGGGGGGGGGGTCAGCCGCTTAGTTCCCTACCCCCTTGGATCCGCCACTGTGGCAGTCTTGGAAAAGTTGTATATCAGATATTTTCAAAGTTTGTCAAAAAAAAGTAGTACTACTATTCAACTTATAGTCATTTAATCAGTTTTACTCTGTAAATTCAATTTTTTATTCCTAAAAATGACTTTATGAATGTATGAGAAAATTTCCTATTGTAGATCATATATTTTCTTTCTTCTTTTACTATTATGCTTTTTTTTTTCTTTTCCCTCTAAAGAGTATTTGTAATCAACTATTTTATCTTCTAAACTCTTTGTGTGCTACCATTTGTAAAGATATTGTAAACAAATATAGAAAATATTTTGAATAAGTCTACCACCAAATTAGTTTATTTTATTTATTGTTTTTTTTTTTTTTTTTATAAAGTTCACAAAATTATGACTACAGCCACAAATAGGTTAATTTTATAGAGAAATTTTTATAACTATAACAAGTTTATTTTTTCTTTTTCTTCTCTTTTTATTAACCCTAAATAAAAGAAAATGATAGAGGAAATTCTACTGAGTTTTGAAGAGTTAATAAAATTACAGAGTTTATAGTATTAAGTTTCATTTAGTATGGAAAATTGTATGGTCATTTTACTTTTTCTTGATTTGTACTCGAAAATTCTTTTTTAGAAAATATGCTTTAGTATAAGAATATTCTGAATTATCTGAAATTTAATTAAGTTTTTGAAAAAAAAAAAACTGATTTACTTTTTATACATTATGTATTGTTTCAAAAATTTTAAAATACCAAGACAATTTTGTTATTAATGTAGCATGTATGTGTGTGTGTACTAATGTATACTTTTATTATAGTTGAATAAATTAATGTCAATATTTAATTTTGACATAATATCCATGCAACCTCTTAACTAAGAATTTAAAATTTCTCTTTGAATTGCTTTAATTATATTTTTAAGTGTATTTTGATAGCCTAAATTGTATAAACATATATTTCATGCTTATACATATTAAAATATATAAGTACTATGACGACAATGGTTGACAAAAAAAAAAAAAAAAAAGTAATAAAAAAAATATATATATTCTTTTTATTTTCATAGGTATTTCTATAACATGACTATAAAAAGACTTTCCTAATATTCTAATCTTTCTCATTGGCTTATTTATTATTGAGATAATATGTAACACTATAGTTGAAATTTAATGCCTTTACTAAATAAAGAACTAACATAAAATCACTCTTTTTATTTCTTTTCTACTTTACTAACGTCATTTCTTAAGCTAGACTAGAAAAAAAAAAAAAAAAAAAAAAAAAATCTCCCAAAAACTTACTGTTCTTTGTTGAAACAATTACAGTATTTTATTAAGTTCTCTGTTTCGTTTTAGCTTGTTCAAGCCAGGTTGCCTGCTGACTGAAGTTATTAATTTTTGAACTGTATTTAAGGGAACAACTTTCGCTTTTTAAACAAGTTAATATTCTGCTTTTTATGTCTTTAAAGTTGATGACTAACAACAAAGTCAAATGAATGGGTTTCTTAAAATATGGCTGAAGATAATATTGCTTCGTCAAAATTGGGAGTTATGTATGGACTTGATGAAAATATTAATCCATTGAAAACTACTGCTACTACTACTACTAACTTACTGCCATGTTCAGCTGAAGGAGAAGATAATCAAAATATTCTTTTTACTAACTCACATGCTGTGTCTATGATACAAAAGCTTTCAGAGTTTAAAGAATCTTCATCTAAAGTTTCGAACAAGCGTAAGAGCGTCGACCAACATGAAAAAAACATTTTACAGATAGAAAAATGTGTTTCAGATACATTCAGTTTAAAAAATAATTTGGCTGGTGATGTTACCTTTTTTAATGACGCACATACATATCCAGATAATTCTACACAGTTAGCAGACCTAGTAATACAAGATGATCTAGGTAAGGATTCCAATATATCAACATCTGCTGAAAACAGAAAAGTTGAAGTAAGTTATTTCCCTATTTAAGGTTTTACTCATTAGTCTACTTCCAATATTCCCATATAAATGTGAGAGTAGCTTAAAAAGTCTTATGTATTTCAGTAAAAGTGTTAACTTATTTGTATTTTAAAATTTATCACTGTTTATCTGCAGTAAAATAATATATATATATTTTCATTTACTGCATATAGTTTTTAACTGTAGAGAAATGCACATTTCTAGAGAAAATGTTTTTATTATAGTGTAGATATGCATTTTTTTTTTTTTTTTTTGTTAATCGTGAGTTTAAAACTCATCACCTCACATCTAAAAGATCTTAATTATTCAAAATCATTAACACTTAATAGTCTGTTATTCTAGTAATGCTGTAGATAAGTTCTTATGGGTATAATTGTTTTGTACAGAAATTCCCTTTGAATGAAAAACCCTTTTTTGGCAAAAATTTTTTAAGTAATGCATAATTTTTACTCTCAATCTCCTACGTAAGGTTCCTATATTTCATATTTTTTCTGTAGAATACGATTCATATAAATTTCACTGTTATTTGTATGTAGCATTAATTCAACTGTTTGTAAAGTAAGTTTTATATATATATATATACATACAGGGGTGTGTCGCTGATTGCTCAAAAAAGTGGGTCCCAGAGACTCGCTATGTTTTAAAAATTGGGTCCTTTTTGAAAATTATGGGTCCCCTAAAAATATTTTTTTGTCAGCATTAATATTTTCAGTGTAGGTATTCATAATAAAGATGCACCAGAGGATCCAGTATTTGAAAGTAATAAGTAATAATCTTTGAATAAACACCATTAGGACTGGGCTTTATATTGATGTAAAATCAACTATCGATTTAATACTAATATCGTTTATTAGATTTAAATATTTCATCTTCCGTGAAATATCAATGCAGAAACACACACACAAAAAAAATGTGAATATCTGATACCAGGTTAAACCGATTCAGTAATGCTGGAATAAGGCCAGATAGCTATTCGTTCAATGGGATATCACTGTATCAGTTTAGTATAAAGCATGCACAGTTATAAACAGTTAAATCATGAAAATCTTGACTTAATCAAACCACAAAGAATCAAGAGAATAATATTTAGCCGTTTTGATTTAGTGTTGCATAGGCGTACTGGGAAGAGAATATCGGTTTAAGACCTGACCCGAAGAAGCATATTCTTTCGAGTGGATTATGGTTTTAGGAAACGCATGTGCAGTAGCAAAATGAAAACTGATTCTGATACAAGCATTTTGGTTAAGTTTGGCTAGTTGAAATGAGATCTATTCATTCATTCAAAATTCGTTTGATTACTGGAGATTCATTTTATCAATATTAGTATTTTCTTCTTCTGTTTTTATTATAGTTCCTGTTCCTATAATTAAAAAATAAGAGACTCCAGGACTCTAGGACACAATACTTTGGAAATATTCTGGTGTCACTGTAGACAAACCAGTGGCAATATTTGTCCCATTTTCAATAGAAAACACCCCATAGTCAACTTGAACAACATATACCAGTTTCAAGAAGTTAGAACATGGACAGATAGACAGACACACCAAAGTCATAAACACTTTTCAACTATGTTGGAAAGTAATACAATTTTTTATTAAAATCACACAATCAACTGTGGAAGAAAATCATATTTTATTGAAATTTTATTTTTCCAACTGAGTGAAAATAATGCCTGGACCGGGAGTAATGCTGACCGGGGTGTCGGCCTGGACTCACCGGAAAAATAAAATTTCAATAAAATATGTTGGAAAGTGTTAAAAAAAGAAATGCAGGGAAACCTTCATAAGAAAGCCATTCATGATGATGTAAAAAAAAAAAAAAAAAGACCCTTTAAAGAAGTCGCATTATTCTAGAAGAAGTCATTCAGAAAATTATAATTCAGGCAAAAATTATGAATGAAATGAATTTAATTATTCAAATTTACCTTATTTGTCTGTCCTGCTTTGTAATACTTCATTAATATTAGTTTTAATTTTAAATGCTCTTTTGCAGTAATTTTTTTTCTAGTAATTCTTTTATATTCTAGATCAAATTAATCAACTTAACATGATTTCTAAATGAATAAGCGCTCTTTATTAAGTCCACTAAAAACTCTTCATAAAAATAATACGTTTAGCTTGCAATTTTCAATCTAAACTATGTATAATATTTTAATTTTGCTATTTAAATTCAACATTACTGTAGTGTTGTCAGACTTTGTGGCTTTTTTATTCAGTAGTCACCAATAATTTTGAGAAGTGATATTTGATATTCATAAAAGAAGAATAGAATCGAAGAATCATCTATTATGTATATCAAATATCACTTCTCAAGATTATTGGTGACTATTGAATAAAAAAGTCGCAAAGCTTGACAGCACTGCACTACTCTCTTAAAAGCTTTTAAAATTATTACTTGAATATTGATAGGGCACGAAATTCACTTTTCCAAGTCTGAAGTTCCCCTATAATAAGTACATTAAAAATTATAAACTCCTATTAAACACTTCTTTCTCTAGCAACAGATTCATAGGAAATAACCGATATAATTTCAAAGTTGGAGAGCAATATGATCAAGACCATAGCAAGAAAGGAGAGCAGGGTTCAGAGTTTAAACAATCCCCAAAATTTTGCAGGTTTCTGAAATTTTTTGAAATAAACTTCACTTTTAGCACTCAAAATTATGTACCCCCTTGAAAATTTAAAGCTCCCTCGAAAAGTTTTTTGGCTATGGCCTTGGATAAGAGGGTTTTTTTTAAAGGAGTTACATACGAAAAGTGGTCACTTCACTCAAGAGTTAAAACAATATTACCTGCTTCTGCAAAACGTGACCCTTAATAGAGATATGCATTTGCGGAGCAAACATTCAAACCGTGTTTTCTCCTTCGAATACAATTTTTCAGAAAACACAAAAAACTGATAAATTAAAAAATAACCCTTTTTAGACCCTAATTATCGTTCGTTTAGTTGTATTACTGGTTACTAGGAAGATCTGTAGGCATACTTTACCTAATAAACTTAGAGTTAATTAGAAAAATGCATTTGAAATTTGGAGAAAGCATGTTTTGACCAAAACACACAGGAGAAAACATGTTTTGAATGTTTCCAATGTGGACTAAACATTTTTTAAATGAAAAAGTATGTAACTCGCATATTGATGAAATAACATTCTTAATGAAATAAAACTAATTAATAGAACAGACTTTGTTATGTAATTGAAAAATAAAATTAAATATTTACACGTGAAAAATCATCTTGCAAATTCTAGGGAAGAACTAAATTTTTAAGCCAATTTGAAATTTAACTTTTTAAACCAATATCTTCACTTAAGCAATTGCATGCTTCCTCTGTTTCTTCATATTCTACAAGAAAGTTATTAGTAATGATATCTTTATACCATTTAAAATCAGGCGGATTTTTCCACTCTTCACCATACATCAATTTTAAAAGTTTGTCTACGTCATTTTTCTTTTCAAGTGATATTCCATGACTCAGGGGAAGACATTGTAAGACAACATTTCGTATAATAGCAGTATTAATCACCTTCCTAAAAAGTTTTGCTCCAGATTGTTCTTTTATATCTTTGAATTTATAGTATTTGAATCCTTTGACCATCACACTTTCTCTATTTTTTTCTAAAACTATTCTTATCAGTTCTGATATGTATGGTAAATTTTTTTAAATAAGCATTAAGTGATTTCGTATTATAAAGTTTCCAATCAATCCCCAACATTTTTACATCACCAACTTTCTGATACAGTTCATAGTATTGTTCCTTTGATGTTATTGTTACATTTTTTCTGAGGATCTTCTCAACACGACCGAATATACGATCTGCTGGAAGGAAACTATGTCCTCTGACAGGAAAGTGCAATAGCATTTGAAAAATTATGTTATTCTTATTTTGGGCAATACACCCATCACTAAAGAACCACAAAGATTTTTTTACCTTCAATGTCCATTTTGTTTAGGTGACAATATAAAGCCGACGATATTTTAGTGCTGCCTTTGCCTGCTAACTCCCCTGACCAAGTATAAAATGTTATATTTAGACCATCCAAACTCATTATGCATAAGCTGTAAAAGTTGAATTGCCTTAAGTAATAGGCATCTTGAATATTTGTTTTTAGCAGCTGTTAAATCTGTTGTAAGTCAAAACATAAACTAACGACTGATTCATCTGTATTTTCTTTCATAAAGGAATAAAGTGCATTGGCTCTTAGTATATGAATTCTTTTGTCAGTCATATGATCAACTTTTCCTGTAGACCCTGCAGGACAGGACTTTATTTTTTGGTCAAGTAAAGAACACGTGCTGCAAACATCACTAGAAGGAGACTTAAAGCCTATATTAAATTCATTTATGAATATTCTCCTGAACATAGCGAAATTAACTTTGTCCGGGTCGTCGTTGCAGTTCTTGTTGTAAACGTCATGCAACTTCCTTATACTTAGTGCAAGTACAATCGTTTCGATTTTTGTCTTCCATATTGGCTTTCTGATACCTTTAAGTTTGAAATGAATTCTCTTACCTTGTTTTTTTTTATTAATGCTTAAGTGGCTTTTTCTATCACCTCCTCTCTTTTCCCCTAGGTTCACGTTCACCAGCATGTACTTTAGTAGCAATGTTGGCTAGCCTTATATGACCTGTTTTAGTTATAGCCATGAAATTGTTTTTACACACAGGAATTCTCCTACAGTCGGTAACAAAAGTCTCCGAACACTAGCAAAAATTCCTATATAAAAAATGTACACTTAATACAGTTTTGTTAAATAAATCCTTGTCGAATCCTGTTCTTAGTCAGTCTAGAAACAGGCTTCAACAAGAATTTATTTAACAAAATTGTATTAAGTGTACTTTTTTTATATAGGAATTTTCGCTTGTGTTTGGACACTTTTGTTACCAACTGTGCCACTGCTACTAGTAATAAAATAAGAAGCAGAAAATGCATGCTGTGAGCCAGATGATTGCAATTTATTTTAGGTTGGGTTATTAGGTCTACGTCGAGTTACATTTTTTGTAACAACCAATGAGGCTATGATAGAATCTTGTCGCTGTTTGTCCGCAATTTTGTAAAGTCTATCCCGAAACTTCTTAACGTCATTAGGTCTAACATCAGTGCATGAAAAAATATTACTAGAATGTTTGCATGGAGCATAAACGTTATCTGAAGATGCTGAATATCATTTCTTTTTCGCTTCTTTTCTTTTCCCATCAATTATCTGTCTTTTTCCAGTTCCATAATTAGAAGTACTCACTAATACACCATCGATTAATTCTTCCATTTGAAATTAATAATAATAATAATAAAAGCACACTCTTCTAAAATGAAGAAAACAAGGTAGAACTAACGAGATAAACAAACATAAAAAGCTGGTACATGTACGAGTCATCGGACCAGAAAGAACAGTTCTGACTGGTCGGCTGGAGAAATCACAGTTTGACTGAAAACAGGCTCTGGAGGAAACACTGTTTGATTGAAACCCCAACTTTCTAGGAGTGTTTATAATATGATAAAAGAAATTTTTGGTTTAAAATAATAGTATAATTTTGTGCTATTTAATGTTGAGTTCACAGAAAAATCACTAACTCATTTTTTTTTATTTTTGGAGAAAACACGGTTTGAATGTTTGCTCCTCATTCATGCATGGGCATTGAATCCAGGTAAATCAGTATCAAAGTCAAAAAGAAAATTTTGGGAGCGAGAAAAATTGGCCCTCAAAAGAGGTGGTCCTTAAATAGAGGTGGACTTTTAGAGAGGTTTTTGACTGCTGATGTTTATTTAACTATCACAGATAATTATTTAAATTGATTTTACTGAAAATGTTATTCAATCATTCCACTATGAATTTTAGCTGTTTTCTTTTAATTATAAGTTTCGTGAATATCAATGCTTTTGGGGGGAACTTCAGCCCCCTAGCCCCCCCCCCCCTTGGATCCGCCACTGCATCGTTTAGCCTTAATGTGTTGCTGCTGATTTAATTACCTGCAAATTAAGGAATATTGCTGATTTATCGCTGGGTGCATTGAAACAGAAAGCAAAATATAATTAAGTCTGTTCATACTTTTAAAAAATTCATTAAAGAAAATCTAGCAGAAAATAGTGCGCCCCTTGGGACACTGTAAGCCTAAAATTGTTGCTGTTCAGCAAAATGAAATGCAAAACTGGTGTACAAATGATAAATAGACAATAAGACTTCTTCACACACCATAAATTTTAAGCCAGCACAACCGGTTTCGAAAGGACGCAGCCTTCCTTCATCAGGTACAAAAAAAACACGTGCTACTGCCATGGAGCTGTCAGTCTTGCTTTTGCCTCCAAGGCAGTTGCACGTGTTTTTTTGCACCTGATGAAGGAAGGCTGCGTCCTTTTGAAACCGGTTGTGCTGGCTTAAAATTTATGGTGTGTGAAGAAGTCTTATTGTCTATTTGTTGCTGTTCAGTCCCTACATTATAATAAGGAATCTTACTTCCTTACAGCAACTAGATTAATAAATATTATACTTAGCAGCTAATGGCAGTGGATGCCAACTGGAAATTAAGGTAGTGATAACATGTTGACAGTGAGAAGCAAAGATGACAAAAACTTATATAAAACAACTAACGTTTATTTAATATTAACAACAACAATAAAATAAAGTAACATCATAAATACCACAGGTAAATTAGCTTTTAACATACTGAAAGAAAATATTAGCTTATGAGAAAAAATTAAACTGCTATTTATTTCAATGTATAAGTGTAGAGAGATACTATTATCATGCACATGGTGTCACATCCTGACAAACTTAATTATTCCGATGAGTCAACAGACGAAGATAGTAAAAACAAGTCCACATATTCAACAAAAAGAAAAACAGGCTATTTAAAAATAACCTTCTTAAAATTCAACATAATCATTGCTATTTAAAGAAAGTAACTTATACAAATTTCACTTTAGTTCTTATAATAAAATGAAAAATTAAAGGCATGGTTAATTACCAAGTTACCACCAGCAGTCAAAGAAACGAAAAAAAAAAAAAAAAAAAGTGCAATATTCTTTGCAAATTAGTTCATATTTATACTATCTTCTGCCAAAAATATATCTGTTTGGTTCACCATAAACATGAAACACCCGCACAACTGACCAATCAGAAAATAGATGGTTAAACAATTGATTGTGAGCGTTCAAAACTCAAACAGGCGCCACCAAACAATGAAAACTAAAAGTTCCGTGGCGATGAGTTAATAATGCAACTGACCCAACCAAGATGGTGATGTAAATAAAAACCAGAGTAACCGTATTGCAGTATTTTGGAAAAATTTTTTAATAAAGTTAATAATGTAAATAATGTAATTATTTTACACTTTAATAAAGATTTTAATGTATTTAAAATTTAATAATTTAATAACTTCTATTTATGATAGATTAAGTAAATTAAGGACTTGAAAGAAAAACAATGTCAAGTACTACTTTTTTTATTTAAGGATGGCCAAAAAGCTAACATCTGTTTAAAATATTGGGTCCTTTTTGCATATTCCACATCTTTTACACGCTATAGTGCATCAGTGGCACTCCTATATATACATATATATCTGACGTATTCCTCTGTGACAGTCATGGAACACATAAGTAATCTAATCAGGTAACTGGAAAAGTCTTTATTTAAAATCTATTTCAGGGCTGGGGATCCGAGTCTGGTAGGGCAAAGAAGATTGATGGGGTCTTGAAGGCAGCCCCGCCATGTTAAGTGGAATTTGCTGGCACTCGGCACGGCCTTGCACGTTAACTTTCAAATTCAGTGGCACAGATTTTCTAGATTTTACTGTCAATAGCTAATCAAGGAAGATCCTGAATTTTTGGCGAGTTCCATCTTTTAAACCCTTAATTTTTGGTGTAACTTGGCGTATTTCTAATTCCATCCCATTTTCTTTAATTGGTTATTCCATTTAATAATAATGCCTTCTCTTTGTCCCTTATTGGTTGTATTTTCATTTTTTGCAGACATTGTGATGCCGGTTGCCACTCCACTTTGCCAACTCGCCAACTCATTAAAACAATTATTTATTGCTTTTTATTTGACATAGTAATCAAACCTTAATTTAGAATAATAAATCTTTTATTTCTTTTAACATTGCTAATTTAATTCTTGTATTCAATCTTTCTGATGACAGATACTTTTGTATTGCTCATTAAACTTATTTATAGGATATTTCCAGATATCAAAATGCTTAATGATTAACTTGTTCATTTATTTTCGAATGATGATCACAATTGTAAATTCCTTGTTATTTTTTATGCTTAAATCTCTTTTAATTCATTTTGCAATATTACTCTGAAATATAAAAAGAATATCCTGAAAATATGAAAATAATAATTTAAAATATAAAAATATTAATTCTTACCACTTTTTTATCCATTATATTTCATATATATATAAAATCCTGATAAAACCAGCTTCTAAACAAAGCAAAACCAACATTGACATGTTTAATAAAATATTTATTATTTTTATATCCTATCATAATATTTATAATATAAAATAAAGTAACATAATAAATATCACAGGTAAAGTAGCTTTTATCATACTGAAAGAAAATATTAGCTTATAAGGAAAAATTAAACTGCTATTCAATTCAATGTATAAGTGTAGAGAGATACTGACTATTATCATGCTCTTATTGAAGCACACAACATGACATTTTGTCAGTTCTTGAAAATGCTTCCTGTATTCATGAAAATATTTTTCAAAGCTGACATTGAATAATTAACTATATTTTTTCTAAAATTTATAATTTTTTACTGTATCAAGAGAATTTTGAATTATGAACTCAGTATCAATATTTATAACCAATGTTTTATTTTTTGTTGAAATCCGTTGAAGTCCTGGGATATTTATAAAAGGCTTTTTATAATCCTCTAATTCAGAAACCACATGTAACTTATCTGAGATTAAATAGAAGATTGTCAGCTTGTAAAATGAAAATACAAAATGGGCCTAGAAAATCACATTTTAATTAATTTATATTTAGTATCTACACAGATTTTTATCAAACATAGTTTAGAACCATCATGATTTAAAAAAAAAAAAAAAACAGCATTATTTAAAAAAAAAAAAAAAAGGTCCATTTATTTGGAAGCCACAAACACATACACACACACACAAAGACTTCAAACTTATAACGCCAATTTTTTTTGTTTCTAGGGTTTAAAAACAAAACATTGATCATGATAAAAAATAAAAGAAAACTATTTTTTATTCTTGTCGATGTATGGCCTTATTCAGTCACCTCATAGCAGTGGCGGCTCGTGAACTGAAAATAGGAGAAAAGCTGAAAAATAACACTTCAAGTAGTTTTAATGCATAATTTTATTAAGCATAATTTTGACTAATAATTAACTAAAAATACTCATTTTATTTAAATGTAAGTTTATACTCTATGAATGAGTACAATGTAAAACATTAGGTGAAGTGCCTCTTCACCTATTTTCAGTCCATGAGCCGTTGCTGCCTCATAGCTGATTAAATGAGCCAATTTAATGCTGCAAGTACATAACATTATTAACAAATAATATGGACTTATAATTACTTCCTTATAAATTTACTTAAAAGAACTTTAATTATATTTAATTATTGAAAACATATCTTGAAAAATTCTAGACTTGCTTTATTGTTTTCGACGTTAATGTTTGGCTGGGTGCCCGGCTGAAAACATTAAAAGTAATTCAAGAACTTTTCAAGATATGCCTTCTATAATTAAATAAAATTACTTTAGAATACATTTACATTTTTGTGTTTAATTAAGATGTAAAAGCAAAAGCAGCAAACTGTTGTAATGCGAGTAAATTTAAATGCTTGAAGCAGCCACATTACTTTTGTCTATTATGTATCAGGGAGACCGGAAAATGCCACTTTTGCACATGTCGATATTTGATTGTCATTTATCAGCTTATTGTATGCTTGTTCTGGTGCCAAAGTTATTTCTTATGCAGAAAAAAAAATTAAATAATTCCTTACCACCTGTGCAAAAATCTGTCTTTACCATATTTGTAATTTATGTTATGGTAAAATAAATCTGGTAGATCTATTATTTTATATTTAATTACAAAGCTATTTTTGTGGTTTTTCATGTACTTAAACTGCTTGATAAATACGAGTATTTGCTGTAATTAGTGTAACTTAAGGTAGAAGTTTTAAAACTTCAGTGTGTTATTCAGATAAATTTAGCAACACTTGAACATATATATATATATATATATATATATATATATATATATATATATATATACAGTGGCGGCTCGTCATTAAGGGCCAGCGGGGCACGGCCCCACCTAACATTTTTTTTGTATAATATTATTAGAGTATCAATTCTTTGATAGTATTATAGGTTCGTTCTAATATTATACAACTAATCTTCATTCCAAGCTTTAGGTAATTACAAGAGTAACATTTCAAAACATTACATTCAACTTTTATCCACGTATAAACATCAAAAGTTTGCGGCAAATAGCTTTAGTTTACTTCGATATTCCCCGGCAATCAGTTTTAGAAAAGACAAAAGTATGCCGGTCGCGAAAGTGTTAATGATTCACCCACCAAATGTTGAAAAAAAAAAAAAAAAAAAAAAAAAAAAAATACAGCCTTGGATCAGCTGCGGTTAAGTTATCTAAGCGTAGGGCAGCATCATAAGCGGCCCATCTTGGCATATTCATTTATACAATAGTTATTCTATTAGATCAGAAGGTTAACAGATTTGGCGATGATCGCCTTTAATCAGCATTAGCACGCTATAATTTATCGTCGCTAGGGCACCGGCAGAGTGGCTCTTTGAGACAAAACTATAGGGAAAAAAACTGTCTCTTTTATTCGGTATGTTAACCATACAATTCCTTGATGAAATTTGGCGACTTTTGCATTACTTTTATTTGTATGATTCTTCGGTGCATTTTTTAAAACTTACATATGATAGTTTAAAATTTTAGTGTTTAAAAAGGAATTCTGTTGATAGTTAAAAATATATTTTTTAGATTAGCGTTTGAGATATAAAAGCTCTTAATTAAGAATTTGAAACCTCTCTAACTGCGATATTTTGAATTTAAATGAAAAAATGGAAGGAAAATGTGCAACTGCGATATTTTTCTTCAGATTGGTATACTAAGACTTTTATGCAAATAAATTGTAAAATTTTTAAATAAATAAATAGTGGATTTCCATGGATATATGGATTAACTATCTACATAAAAATGTAGTTTTTTTTTTTTTTTTTTTTTTAGGACTGGGGGCCTATTAGTCTCAATCTGGGATTTTTTGCGTTGCCGATTTTGATAGTTGGACATTTGTCGAAATCTAAAATTTATCGAAAATATAATTGAATAATTTGAAAGCGATGTTATAATTTGAAAAAAGAAAAAAAAAAACTAATAGTCCTCCGTCCTAAACTAAATTCTGTTTTTGCCAGAATTTCATCAAAATCTTTTATTATTATTATTATTATTATTATTGAAAGAAAAAGAAAAGAAAATTAATAATAATCAGTATCGTTACAAGCGATATCGAAAAAGTTTATTTTAATAATTTTGAATTAGGAAATAAAAAGTGCGCGTGAAATAATATGAAATAAAAATAAGTAAAAAAATGAATTTAATGATTTAATGTTTTTGTTTTTCGGGGGCTGCTCATGCATATAAAAAATGCGTATTAAAACGAGTCGAAGAAGGAAGCGAAATAAGTATTGAGTTATATTACTATAAATACGATATATGATATGATATATTAGACCTATCGTCCAGGGTTTGTAGGCATTTTCGTTGAAAGAAATAGTTTGTTCGTTCGGTGCAACTTGCACATTAGTCCCGTGAGGAACAACTTTCACATTAGTCCCTTGATGTACAACTTTCACTTTAGTCCCGTCAGGTACAACTTGCACATTAGTCCCAGTTTCAATTATTATTATTATTATTATTATTATTATTTTTTTAACTGGATTTCTTAAAAATACGATTTTATAAAACAGTTTTATTATGACTATTATTTAAAGACGATAGACCATTTTTTTTTTTTTTTTAAAGAATCAATCTTTAATTCTCAACAAACATTATCCATAAAAACATAATAAAATTGTGTTAAAAAGTAGGAATTTTATGATCGTAATTGAAAAGTTTTAAAATGACATTTTTAAATGTTCGAAATTTATGTTAAATTTTCTCTAAATGCACATTTTTATAATTTTACGCATGAAAATTCGAAACTCATAAGGATAAAGATATTTAATTTTAAATAGATGTTTTCTAGATAATTTTCTCTAAATTGGATCAAAAATTAAGAAATTTAATTTAAATTATTTAAAATTAAGCTCTTAAAATGATAAACATGGTAGTTTTTTAATATGTATTCAAATTAGTACATTATTAAAAGTACTAAAAAAGATGGAAAGTGACTTTCCAAATTTCAATATAACTTGTTATAAATTTATTAAAGTTTATTTTATTTGTTTTTTAAGATAAGAAATATGAATATAACATTTGAAATGTTTATTATTAAATTACTTAGGGATATAATTCGCGCAAGCTAAAAAATATTACATGTAGAGTGAGAAAAAAATTGAGTTCAAATTTTAATGGCGTGTAGTGTTAGGGTTAAGGCCAGTTGACTAAAAGTAGGTCCTAGATCTGGGTGGTGTACTCTCCCTAGGGAGTCTTTCTAAGTGATGATACCTAACTCGTACTTAGGCGAGTTTCGTAGAAAACCATGGAAAATTGCAAAAGCATATATCAGCTAAAGCGACCTGGAATAGAACTTGGCAAATCCTATCTACCATCTTCCAGATATTTAAATTTTGATACTCCACTGATCAGAAAACTGCAGAATTTTGTAAATGAAGTCGTAACAATGATTATTATTATTGTTAGGTTATACACTATACGATGGGTCGGGCCCCACTTATGAAAATTTGCACGAGCCGCCACTGTATATATATATATATATATATATATATATATATATATATATATATATTATTTTCTGTTCTATATCTAGTTAAAATTTTCTAACTTTAATATAAAAATAAAACTCCATAGTAAATCTTGAATCATCATCATCAATTATTTTCAGTCCACTGCTGGGTGTAGGTCTCTCCAGATTTTTTGATTGCTCTTTATTTAGTAATTTTGTCAGCAAGTTTTGTCTAATCACATTCTTGATTTTTTGTTACTCTTTATGTTATCAAAATGAGTTATTTTATTTTATCTTTTAGCCTGCACCTGTACATTATTTAATATTAAAAAATATACATTAAATAAAATGTTTTTTCTAAAAATAGAAATAAATTGTCATATCTTCTAAATTAACAGTTTAAATTGTATTCAGTTCTATAAAATAAAATAAATTTAGTTATTTATTAGTATATAAATTAATGGAGACTTTGATTATTTAAATGAAAGATTTGGACCAATCTCAATGAATAAACTAAGAATTTTCATATTAATGTCTTAAATTTTCTAAACACATTCATGCATATAAATTAAAGATACATTTTTCAGTGAAGTATCTCAAACATTCGATTGGGATATTAAATACTTTTAAAGATTTTCAATTTAGAATTGTGTTTTTGTGCTAGATTTATTTAAAATGAAATTTTAGATATAATTTTCATAAGATTTCTTATTAAGCTCTGTAATTTAACATTAACAATACTGTAAATTAATGCATCTTTTTAAATTCAAAAGGTAACCAAAGATAAGTTTATCACACTTTATTATTAACAAATTTAAATGTGATATAAAAGGGGAAGGTATTTGACAAGAAAAATCTGTATTCATTCAGGATGTTATCATTTGCCTATTAATATGCTGCAAAAATAAATGAATATATAATCTACATTTACTAATAGGAAATGTTTTATATTTCAGAAAATGAATATTTTAAATGATAAATAATTGTTAAAACATAAGTTTATTTTGTGTACTTAATAATTTGTTTTACTTTTATTACTATTAAGTTTACACAGAATATTTTTTGAAGAAAAAGAGTGATTTTATGGAGAATACTGAAAACATACACTTGATTTAATATATTTCCTCTAAATATTGAAATTAAAATTTATACACTAAATCAGATTGTATTTTTTTTTTTCCTTCTTTTTTTATGTATGTGCTTAGTTTATTTATTTTAAAATATGCATGCAAATATTTTGAACTCTTTTTGTACTTTTTCTGTTTTTATTTAATCTTTTCTATTTTCTCCAAATTTTTGTATCTGTAAAATATTTATATTTTCTTTAAAATTTATAATTTTTCTGTTGTATGAATTTCTAGCTTCTTCATAATACTTTACAGAAACAAGCATTTCAGAATAATGAAGAATATAAACAGTCATTAACAAGTGATAATATAATAGAGAATCATAGTGAAGCTGGTCCTGATGTAGCAGAGTTTTCTGAAGAAGAGTTACGATCAGTTGCAGAACGTAAGTATGTTTTTAATTTAATCAGAAGCATTATGATTTTATAAAAACCAAAAATAAATAAGTAAATCTGCCATTATAATTATTGTCAGATTCACAGGGACTAGACTTAAATGTTTCTACTATGATCCATTTACAGCTTCTGACCACTGACTTTTAAAAAATGAAAATTTTAAAATGTTGATCATTAAAAATAAAGGATACAACTGACTAAGTATATGAAAACTGATCCAATGTCTAATGAAGAGTTCCAGAGGCTACAGAGGTGGACAGTTTATTATAGTACTTGTATATACACTTCTGCTCAAAAGTTTAGCAAGATTTGCAAAAACTATCAGTTCTTTTCAATTTAAAATCTTATCTCTCAATGAAATATTTTCAAATACTGATTATGTAAAGAATTGGGTCTTCCTCATGTTTTTCAGTGAAGATTAGTTTAAAACAACAATTAGGGGGCCGATAACAAATTGAGAAATGTCAATAATGTTTGTTATCCTCCTGTATCATTAAATTTACGAAATGATCTGTAACTTTAGGGTATGCTAATATAGACTCAGTATAATTTGGGGATGAATTTGTGTGATGATAGCATGTTAAATAACGGAGATATAAGTATTTATTTAAAAAAAAAATCAGCATGTTTTTCATTCTGGGTTTTTGCAAATAAGTGGGTTTTTGTTAAAAATTATTTATAATTCACAAATCCCATCTATAAAGTATAGAAAACACCTTACCTTTTAAAAATAAACTCTTATTTTTTATTTTCTAGAAAATAGTATTGAACATAAAAAGTAACTACAGTTATAAATATAATTAAAGCAAGTTTATCTTCTACAATTGGTTCAATTTTCCTTTTCCTGTAAAACCAAATGATATTTTTGTTTAACAGTGGACATAAATGTTGCCCATAATCAATATTTAACTAATTAAATTGTTTAGTTTTAAAACTTTATAATTATTTTAATTTTGGTAGCAACATAATTATAAATCTAATAAAATTTTCTTCTATAAACATTTCAACTATGCAAAAAAGAAAGGAAAATAAGGAAAAGGATAAATCAGTGGAACTTATTTTTATAATTAAAACTAGTCGGCATAGGTGGACTCTGCTCAGTTCCCCATCATATATATGTTCTCATAAATTTCTAGTCTAGGACATTCTCTTAACATGATTATCATGTTAAGAGAAATGAATTTGACCAAACGCTTGACACAGTGACAGAATGAAATCCCTGCCTAATAGGCTATCCACCGTTCACTTCAATATATTTATCTTATTCTAATCTATTAATTTATTTTATTAGGGCCTTAAAATGCATATTTATATAGGATATTGCCCATTTTGCTATGTTGATAAAATCTTAAATCACGAATAACTTGTGAAATTTTCCTATTAGAATATTTGTAGTCAATCATGTTCAAACAAGTATCATAAATGTTATTTTGAAGTTGTCTGATATATGTATGATCCTCAGAATGGACGTTTATGCTCAATTTTGCCCAATTCTGCCATTTTAAGTAAATTGTAAATTCCAAATAATTTATGAATTTTTTTAATTGGAAAATTCATACTCGATGATATTCATGCCAGTATCCTAAATTATATTTCAAAAGTGGTCTGACATCTTTGCGGTGAAAATATCCCTCAAAATTGACGTTATGTGAAATTTTGCCATATTCTGTCATGTTAAGAAATTCGTAAATTTCCAATAACTTGCGAAATTTTCAAAGTAGTATGTTTCTAGTTACTCATATTCATTCCGACATCAAAACGCATATTTTAAAACTGGTCTCACATTTTTTCATTAAAAATTTTCCATTTAATGCATGTTTAAGTGAAATTTTGCTCTATTCTCACACGTTAAGAAAAGTGTAAATTTTTAATACCTTACGAAGTTTTTTAAATCGAGGTCGAAAAATTTCACAACTACCTAAGTTTCCCATACCTATAGCATGAGGGGAACTAAAAAATTTAAATTATATGTATTGTACTTAAGAATTTAAATTCTTTTATTTTATCAGTTATTGTCATTAAGAATATTTATTTTGAATAAGCATACATTAGAATAGAATAAAATATAGCTTAATCTTACTAATTAACACTATTTTAATATTAGAATCAAACCAATTTTTATTTCTGAGATAAATATTAGATTAATTATTATTTTGTAGTGTAATATAATTAGGTGTATTACAACTAATATGCTAAATAACATATTATCTAACATTACAATGCAAATGTATTCAAGCAAAAACCCAGAAAAACCCAGAAAAACCCAAGTGGGTTGGGTTTTTCTAGAAAAACCCGGGTTTTTGCCAACCCTGATCAGAATACAAATATCTTAAATATTTCATGAAATATGAACATTTCTATGAAAAAGTTTTCACAGTGCATGACTAATTTTTGTTTAAAACACTTTATATTTTATAAATAAAAAACATGCTGATTTTTTAAAATAAATGTTTATATCTCTGTTATTTAACCTGCTATCATCGTGCAAATTCATCCACAAATTGTAATGAGTTTATATATCCTAAAGTTACAGATCATTTCATTCGTTTAGTGATACAGGGTGATCACAAACATTATTGATTTGGGTCAATTTGTTACCGACCCCTTAAATGTTGTCTTAAACAAATCTTCACTGAAAAACATGAGGAAGACTCAGTTCTTTAAATACCCAATGTTTGAAAACATTTCATTGAGAGATAAGTTTTTTAATTCAGAAGAACTAGTTGGTTGCAAATCTTACTAAACTTTTGAGCTGGAATTCGATATACATTTGTGTATTTTGCAACATTTAAAAAAAGTGTTTGTATATTGTATATAAATGTACATTTTCTTTTGTATATTTTGCAGGACATAATATACAATTTACTTTATCTCAAATTTCAAATTCTTGGGGGGGGAAAAAGTCTTTCACCTCAATATTAAAACAGGATTTTGACTATAGGAACTCAGTTCAAATGTCTGTTTCTTTCAAAGACTGACATGTTGATTGGTTGTCTTTGTAAACGATGTAAAGGGTCATCTATAACAAGTAGACTCACCAAACACTAACTGCACAACTAGATTAGTGATAACATCTAATTAAACACTATATAAAAGAGTAGTTTATCGGACACTTTCAGTATTAATACAAAATAGAAAATAGATGTGTTTTTCTGGTTCATTTTCTTACTCTATAGAGGTCTAATTAGCCCTGGGGTATAAAAAATGGCCATAGATCAACAAACCAAAACAAATCAATCCTGTCTCCATAGGTGTCTTGAATTTTGTAAAGAATAAATAAAATAAATAGTGTAATAAAAGTGACAAATAAATGATAAATAGTGTAATAAAAGTGAAATTTAAGTAAAATTTGATTAGATTGATTCTATTTCATCAATAACATCCCTTTCAAGCCAGTGTGAAGTAGTAGTGTGTGCAATGTTTTCACTGTAATCAGTGTTATGTTTTTCTTTTAATTTTAATGCAATGGAGCAACACTTTTATCTTTATGCATAATTTACTTCATAGTGTACTTCGTAATATATTTCAATAAGAAAGAGTTGCTTCTTTGCATGTATATATATTAAAAAAAATTAGGTCAAGTCTCTAAAAATGGGAGAATTTTGGCCAAAAATGCAAAATTGTGAATCTTTAGACCCCTGGGGAGCAAACAATTACTGGAATAGTATAAGTAATATTGATTGAAACTTAAAATATACATGTTCTAAAATAATTTAATGCAAAAATTTTGTGCCTGTGATCAATCTGATATTTTCCTTAATTTCAGGGCTGAAAAACCCCTTTATAGACCCTTCAAACTTTGCAATAAAATTAAATAAAATAGAGTAATATAAAATAGAGTAACAGAGTAATAATAATAAAATAGTGAATTTGTACATGTACATAGAGGCTATAAAGGCAATGGATGGCTACAAAAACAGTAACCTGTTTTTAAACTCAAAATTATTAAAAATATAAATAAAATGTTAAAATTTTACAGTCAAATTTATTTAAAACTATGCTTAAAAAAAAAAAAAAAAAAAAAAAAACCTTGAAATTATAAAAAAAAAAAAATAACATTTTACAGTCAAATTTATTTAAAACTATATATATATATATATTTTTTTTTAATCATTGTACATTTTACTTAAACAAAACAATGCTGCATTTGCTATGTGACACACACATAATTTTTCAGTTTTTGTTTATTAGAATAAGATTATTAATTAAGGAGCTTATTCTCCCAGCTTGGTTTATGGATGGTTAATACAATGTCCAGAGAATGCAGAGAGCCAATTCTTCGCGATTACTTTAGTTAGCCAAATAAGTGACTTCTGAATATAGCAGCCCTAGTACTGCTGAGGGATCCCATTTTATATAGAGACACAAGTTTTAAATATTTCATTTTTTGTTTGTTGTCATTTAATATTATTGCACTGCATTATTAATTTTTCATTTATGTTTCAGGGATGAGATTTTTTTCTGATTTTTGACAAATTTCTGCTTAAAAAAAATCTAATTTATCCATATTTCCTTTCTTTTTCTCCCCAACTAATGATTGGGGATAAAAAATAGCAATTGAAGTCTTTGTGGCAATTAAATATCAATTTTCACATTTAACTTGTTTTATTAGATCTTTGACCCAATAAAGAGATATAGAAGTGCTCAATATTTATTTTTCTTTTTATCATTTAAGCTATGAAAAATTTAATATGCTATGAGAACTCATTAATTCTGTTTTTTTTTTTTTTTTTTTTTTTTTTTTTTTTTATGTAGTAAGTTTAAAATACTATAAAACTAAACAAAAGTTATGCTAGAATCAAGTTTTTTTTTTTTTTTTTTTTTTTTTTTTAAATAAATATATCTATGGGGGGTAGAAGTATGCTTCTTCAGTTTGAATTAGCCAAAAGTGAGTTTAAACGTTTCAGTATACAATCTTAAACTAGACTGAAGAACCAAGAAAAAATATAAAAACTAGAATAATAAGAAAGGAAAAAAAATATTAGAAATCTAGGAGAAAAAATAAATAAATAAAAATATTTGTAAATGATTTATACATAATATAATACTTTATTGCACAAAATGATTAAATATTACTTAAAATGGGTTTCATGTATATAAATTTCATAAAAATTTTTAGCTTTTTATTAAATTTTATTTCCAATTATTTATTTTGAGTATTTTTTTTTTTTTTTTTTTTTTTTTTTTTTTTAAATACAGTTGCTCAAAAAAGTATTGGGGCAAAACAAACTTTCAAACAATTTTTGAAAGAAAAATAAATTGTTTAATTTTAACAAAATATTTATATCGCTTATCATATCTAATGGCTATATAAAATTTTAAAAACCTAAAATTAACTTAAAGCTTTGTTAAGTAATTATAAATTTTTACACCTGGTGTACTAGCAAAAAGTAGTAATCAAAAAAGTATTGGGGCATGCAAACATAACTTTTTGTAATAACTGCGTACATATTTTCACATTTGGGGTGAGAGCGAGAATAGCGAGAATATCACCCCAAAAGCGAGAATATGTATAAAGTTTTTATAAAAAGTTATGTTTGCGTGCCCCAATACTTTTTTGATTCCTACTTTTTGTTAGTACACCAGAGGTATAAAATATTATAATTACTCCCAAAGCTTATTTTTGAATGGAAGCCTACGAGTAGGCGAAGAAGAGGCAAGCCCAGGAAAACATGGCTGGCTGGCATGGGCGTCAGCACATAGGGGCAAGGGAGGGCACTTGCCCCCTCCTGGAATATTCTAATAAATAAATAATTATTAAATAAAATTACAATTAAAGCTTTAAAGCTGTGTCATTAGAATTAAAATAACCAAATAAAATATGTCACATTATTTAATTAACCAAATAAAATTTGCCAATTAGAGTCAAACCAACTCGACCTGCATTTATAAGTTGTCTCTAACCTTTCTCTGCAAACAGATTTTAAATGGACTTGACAGTACGTTTTTCGGATTAGTGTTGATTTAGGATAAGATGTATAATTTCTATAAGTAAAATGCTGTAGCTTAAACTGCATGTCTAAAAAATTGTTGTAGTAAATGCTTACACACTGGCTTACTTAATCACCTCAATCAACCAACCAATCATTTGAATCTAATTGAATTTTTAAAAACATGCTGAAATTTCGCAATTTGAAGTTTGCCCCCTCCTGAAAAATTTTCTAGCGACGGCACTGCTGGCTGGCATGGTTGAGGCAATGTCAAATCGTGGCCTATCTTTTGATGACAGCCTGAATAGAGATCTTTGGTGGAGAGGTGTCCTTGGTTAGCTTGTGTGTGGGTTGTAGATAACTACTTTGAGTGGAAAAAATCTGATTGATTGATTGTACATATTCTTTAGTAACGTGTTGGGCCTCCTTTATGCTTTATGACTACATTTTATCTGTTATGCATGGATGTAACCAGATTTTCAAAGAAATGTACATCTATTTTCTCCCATTCTGATATGATTCTTTCTCTGAGGTCATTTTTAAAAATATTAAAATTACGAATTTTATTTTTCAAATATTCCCAAATGTGCTCAATAGGGTTTAGATTGGAACTCTGTGAAGGTCGTTTGATAACTTGTGAACAGTTATATTGCAAATATGTGCATTATGCTTTGGGTCATTATCTTGATAAAGTTTTAAAATTGATAATATGCCTATTTTTTGAGCACTTGGCTTGAAATTTTGTTTCAGAATATTTATATTTATTCATTATGCCATCAATCAAATGAAGATTCCTAACACCGGCAGCACTCATACAGCCCTAGACCATCTGACTTCCTCCCCCATATTTCATGGAAGGAGCAAGATTCTTCCTGTTAAGTTTAGCATTAGGTTTCCACCATGCACTTTGCTTTCCATCATTCCCAAAAATATTGAACTTGCTCTCATCTACAAATATCACCAACTTCCAAAATTCTGGTGGCTTTTTAATATAAGATTTTGCAAATTACAGTCAAGACTTTCGATTTGTTTCGCTAATGAATGGTTTTTCCCTAGTTACTCGCCCATGAAAGTTATATTTTCTTAAAATTTTTCTGAACTATTTCTGGATTACAAGACTTCTGAAATCTCTGACATGCTTCCAAAGACAATTTTACTGCGCTGGTTTTAGGATTACAAATAATATTCCTGATGATCCAACATTCCTCATGCTCAGGGAAGTGCCTTGAATGTCCTGTGCATGGTTTATTTTTCATTGAATTTGTCGTCTTATATTTTGAAATAATATTATGAACTGTAGATTTACTTATATTTAACATTTTAGCTATTTTCCTCTCAGTTTTTCTAAGATTCCAATGATGAATTGTAAGTTTTCTAATATCGACAGATATTGATTGGGTTTTTTGACCCATTTTAGCAATGTTTATCTTAAACAACAGTTTTCAACTTAAACATCAAACTTAAGATTTCAGATGAGGTTACAAATCTTTTTATTCAGTTACTGACAGAATTGGCTATTTATCACACTTATTTTTGCCATGCCCCAATACTTTTTTGAGCACTACTTTTGCATTGCACACAAGAAGTACACTATTTTATAATTATTTTAAGTTATTATTATTATTTTTTAAATTTGATATAATGGTCTAGTATGATATAGAAAAAAACTTTGTGAAAATTAAATAGTTTTTTTTTTTTTTTTTTTTTTTCAAAAAATGTTTGAAACTCTGTTTTGCCCCAGTACTTTTTTTGACTAACTGTATGTAGTATATCTATTACAGAGACTATAAATCTGATTTAATGAAGGTCTTCTTATTGTATTATTATTATTAAATAAAATGTAATGTATGGACTTTAAGCATAAATGTTGCAAAAAATGTCACAAATTTTATTTAACACATTTTTCTTTTTTCCCTGAGTTACATCTATAATTATGAACAGTAAGCATTTGTTAAATCTAGCTCCATATTAAACTTCTGATTGCTGCTGGTAGATTTACTGAGCTGTTATTTTTTCTGAAATATATTTCAAACTTACATAAAATATAGATTTTTGCTTGTTTTTTAAGTATGAAGGTCATATATGATAGTGATAAAATTAATTACTAAATAGTTCTATTTCTAATCCCAAGGTTAAATAACCATTATTTTAGTATATTTTAAAAAATGTACAGTGAAAAACAGCCTTACAAGTTTGCCCTTTTACAAATACAGTCAGATGATTAAAAAGTTTTAGTGATATTGAGTAATTACAATGTTATTAATTATTATATTTTTGTATGTTAAATGTGACATGTTCTCCTTACCTTAGTTTTCAAGGAACCGTCTGCTTTTGACTTTTTCCAGAAAGCTTCTAATTCTAAAGTAAGTATATTTAGAACAAAAGCATTTTATGGTGTTTTTGATTTCTCTCTCTTTTTTTTTTTTTTTTCTCCTTTCTTTCCTTTTAATATTTAGAACATAATATAGTTAAAAGGCCTTTTCTTATAAATTGGTAATGTATATTTCAGATTAAAATGTTTGATCAACGACATGCAAGGAGATTCCTTTGTAATAATTTTGCTAAATTAATGAAGCTGTATTTTGAAAAATGTGTAATTATTTTCAAATTATGGGAAAAATTTTTTTTTTTACCAGTTTAAAATAGGCATTTACAGATATATATTTAAAATTTGTTCAGCTGTAGGAATTTTGATCAAGTATAAAGATGTGGTACCTAGAAAGGAATTTTGTTTCCTCTTTTGAGATAAATCATAAAACAATGATATAGATAAATCATGGTGACATAAGGAATCTTGATAAAGTATAAAGGTGTGGTATCTAGTATGAAGAAATTTTGTTTCCTCTTTTGAGATATATCATAAAACAATGATATACATAAATCATGGTGATATAAACAGTGATGTATATAAAACATTGATGATAAAATAAATTGACGACAGGACTTTCTGATGCCATTAGACGTCATGATAATTGTCTTTTATTTAACCTATAGGGGTCTTAATTTAGCCCACAAATAGTGGAATATTAATATGGCCAATCATACCACAGCTTTTTCCCACAAGCATTGGAAACAACGCCTCATTCTAGAAGGCCGGCTCTAGGCGGTAGGCAAGGTAGGCAACTGCCTACGTCGGCAAAACCAATTGAACTAAAAAATATATTTTGATTACTTGAATCTAAAAAAAAAGAATAGCAAATAAAATAAATAAATGGATACCACAACAAATTATAGGCTTCTGTACCCATTCCTAGGTTTTGAAATGTACAGCAATCAATGGTAGACAATCTTCTAAATTCTGCATAGTCTTTTTATTATTCTATACGCAGGCGGACGATGCAAAGGGAGAAACGTGCACCTCCACTGATTTTGATAGCAAAAATGCTTTAAAATATTTGCAGAGTTTAATTAATGCTCAGTAGAAGCACACATTTAGTTAGTTGAAAGAGAATTAATGTGTTTGGCAGTTCAACAAAAACAAATTGTTTGAGAAGTAATAACAGGGTTGCTACAGCACCTGGAAAACAGGGAAAAACCTGGAAAACTCAGGGAATTTGAAAGTCTATTAAAAAACAGGGAAAACTCTGGGAATTTTCAAAATTTATTGCAAAAACAGGGAAAATTCAGGAAATTTTGAAATTTTTTGGAAAACATTGGAAAATTTTTTCATAATCAAATATTTTTAAAATTGAGAGTACAATCAATAATTAACACTTTGCCTTGCAGCAGTCATTCATTAAACTTAGTAGTTAATGGTATGGCAAAATCATCCTTGTAGGCAGTGAATTTTTTTAATATAGTTCAAAAGCTATACACATTTTTTGCATCATCGACTTTTTGGTGGGCCTTATTAAGGAAACACCTTAAACCTTTTACATTGAAACCATTGAGCGACACTTGTTGGGAAAGTCGTATAGAATCCCTAAAACCTTTATGTTTTGAAATAGAAAATATTCACGATACTTTATTAAGTATCTGTTAAAATTCAGAAATAGATAATATGATTTGAGATGAGGCCAGTGGTTTATTAATTACAATAAAGCAATTTAAATTTCTATGATTGATTGTCATTTGGTACAAAATTTTGAATAATGTTAATCCGATAAGTAAGCTACTTCAATCAAAAGATTTTGATCTATCCGAAGCCACTGATTTATTAAATAGCTCGTTAAAATTTTTTAAAGAATTAAGATCAGAAGAATCCTTTCACAGTATTATCTCAGAAACTGAAAAATTAGCTGATGAAATAGACATAGAAAATTTTTTTTGAATTGACACCACCACGTAATTGTGTTCAATCTAAAAAACGAAATTTTTCTTATGAAAGTGTAGACGCGAACCAGCACAAGATCCAAAAGAGAAATATAAAATAGAATTTTTTCTATACTATAGATCAAGCGATCAGTGCACTAGAGCTGAGATTCAATTTATTGAATAGTTATAACGACTCTTTTGAATTTTTATACGATATCCACAAACTTAAAGACATGTGTAAAAGTGAATTGTTGGCACATATCAAAGATCTGGAAATCATCTTAACAGATGGCGATTCCTCTGATCTTAATGCTTTAGAATTGGCTGATGAAATAGATCTTATTTCTTCACTTTTGAAAAAGGTCCATTTGACGTCTTTAAATTTATTACCTCCCTCAACATTGGGCCAGATTTAAGCATTGCTTTAAGAATATTGCTAACTTTACCCATAACTGTTGCCACCAGAGAAAGATCTTTTTTTAAACTAAAAATGATAAAAAATTATTTAAGAACTATGTCCACTCAAAATTGCCTTAATGGGTCAGCAATGTTGGCCATTGAACATAAATTGAGTAATAAATTAGATATGCAGGAAGTTATTTGCGATTTTGCAGAAAGAAAGGTTCAAAAGATATCATTTTAATTAAGGTTTGAATTTTGTATATTGTACTAACATTTTTTGTTGTTGTTATAAAAGCATTTTCTGTACCAGTTTTATTAAAAAAAATTTATGTTTTCAATTAAAAAAGTTTTTTTTTATAAATATTGTATAAGTATTATTGACGTAGTCCAAATCGATTAGACTGTATTTTTATGATTATCAATATTTTTAACATAAATAACAATCTATTTTCTTTTAATTTTAAAGTTTTTGAATCTTTGAAGGGGTGAGGGGGGGGGGGGGGAGTTTTGAGGTTTGCCTACGGCGGCAAAAACATTAGGACTGGCCCTGGTTCTAGTTGTCCATTGTAATAATGTTTTTGTCACACAATAACCTCTTTTAAAGGCACCGATATTGAATGTAAGATTGATGTGTACCCTCTTTTAGATTCGTCATAATATAATGAAATCTATCAGTAAATTTTTGAGAATTTTGTAATTTAAAATATTAATTCTTCATAAATTTTTAACTAATTTATATCACTTTTCATTTCACTATATAAAAAAAAATTAACAGTACATATTAACTCCCACTTAAAAGCAAAGTATAAATGAGGTCATATTGAAATCATGAGATAAATATAAAAATAATAAATAAAAATATTAAATAATAAATAAAGCTCCTTTTATTTTAAATAATTCCTATTATTTTATTTTTCTTTTACTTCATTTAAGTTAATAAAAAATGAATTAATATTATAAAAAGATAAAATATATGAAAATAATAAGAAATTATTCTAAAATTATAACATTTCTCAGACATTCATCTTTTTGAAGACTGTAATCTGTTTTACATTTAGTGAGAAATACATTAATAAAAACATTCTTATACTTGATACTTATTATATAAAAATTACTTTATAACTTTTGTTACTTGAATATAAATTATAATCACAAATATATATATATAGTTATGAAATTATCAGTACAGTTAACTGCCAGTGTAAAGTTTAACACAAACTTTTTTAAAATTATTATTAATTTGTTATTTATCAAAGAATTTTATGTATATATATATTTACTTTACAGCTGTGTCGATTAATCGGTTCGGTTAATCGATCAATGCTTAGTCATGATAACTTTTTTAATTGAGTTAATTGGCTCGATTAATTCAATTAAAAATTTTCAAAATCTGATTAAAATTTTCAAACTACGAATTAAAATAAAAATGCTGTTCTGTTTAAAAAATATTTTTTCAGTATTTTGCTAATTAACATTTTAAGAAACTTCCATCAAATAATGCAAAAGCAAAAAAAATAAAATAAATAAATAAATAAAAATAAAATAATAATAATATTAAAATAAATAAATAAATAAAATAAAACCTCTCAAAAGAAGTTGTTGCACTTTTGTTGATAGAGAAAAGGGGAAGGACAGTTATTAAACAAAATGTCATTTTATGTCCATGCTGGGGCAGCACCACCTGTAGTCTTGGCTAGGGCAATGGTTTTCCCAGAAATAAGAAGTTTCCAAAAAATGGAAATGCTCAAGGTAAGGAAAAAAAAGGGGGGGGGGGGATGTTAGATTTCCACTAACCTTTTATTGGGGAAATGTCAACAGAGTTTCATAATATCTTCAAGCGTTTATTGTCTGTTCAGAATTGCTGATACCTATAAGTAGAAACAGAAAATAATATTCTGTTTTCTTGTCCAAAGTGAAGAAGAACTGAAATAATAGAAAAATAAAGAATTTGAGATTTTTATAATAATGATATGGAATTTTGAGAATTCATTTAAAAATAGTGACAAGTGAGGTGGACAAGGGCTGCAAATATAAAACTAAAATATGTGTAAATTCATTTAATTTTTCTTTTAAAATTAATTGAAAATTAATTATTAAAATAAAAATTAAATAAGCGAAAATATTTATATAAAATTAACACTTAAAGTCACCAATTATTACTCTGAAAATTCATGAATTGATATAATTGATTAGACAAGGACAAAAAAAAAAAAAAAAAATTAAACGTGTGAATAAAATAATATTATAGAGAATTTGGTTTTTAGAATATAAAAGTAATAATAAATATAAGTTATTATTCAGCTGAATTTCTGAATAAAAATTTTATTTAAGAATATATTAGGAATATATTTTTTCATTATTTATTTTCATGTTTATTATTATTTATTATTTAAGGAACTATTTAAATTAACATTTATATCATTTTTATGGTTTGTTGTGATCTATCTTATCTATCTATGTATATATATATATGTATATGAGAGTTTTATTCATCATTCAGATAAAATTATATAAAGAAAAATGAAAAACTATTAAAAATCTGATTAATTGATTAATGAACTACGATTAACCTAGTTAAAACTGTTAATCGATTTCCAACCCTATTTACTTAATGAAATTTGAGCCACCTAAATAAATGTAAGGAAATCACCCACTGAAGAATTTTATACTTAACATTCAGAATAATAGTCTTATTGATATATGGGTCGTTCATTTTAAAAGTTAATTATGTCCTTGTAAATGGTTTTTGAAATAATAAGCTTTTTGCAAATTTATGTGTAGGGAAAAAAAAGTCAAAATTAAGTATTTGTTATCAATTTTTTGTGTTTAATACAAATCAGAGTTATAAAAATTTATAAATTATAAGAAAAATAATTTAAAGTAACTTAAAAATTTTATTTTTATAATGAATATTTAGAAATTTTAGTTTTCTGAAAAAAAAAAACAAGTAATACCATTTATGGGATTTTAATGCAATAATTGGAGTTTTTTCACTTTTATAATGAAATATGTGACTAAAAGGGCTGCCAACAACTACACAATTGGCATTGTAACTACGTTTTAGCCTGCTTCTGCTACACTCTATGCATTGCATATTTAAAGCTACACTTTTCATTTCCTCATCGTTATCTTGTTTACAAATGAGCAAACTCCGAATTTGCACTGTATCTGCAAATCGCAGTTACGGATGAAGTAGCTTGAAAACTTCGGAGGTTGGTAGGTTGTTTCGTTTCCTTCTCATAAACTATGACGATAGCGTGACTGTGTACATGCGCGTCAGTAATGCACGGTGATTGGATGTTTGGAAAAGTCTTTTTCTATCGCTAGAGGGTTAATCTGTTTACTTTTGTTTTTTGGTATTGTGTATTTGTTATTGTCTGAACTCGCATTTCTGCATTTATTTATTTTTTTACTTAAAAGTGGACAAATTTGTTTAGTTTTTTATTTAATAGTATTTTAAGTTAAAATGAGCGATGATGATAATCCAAAGAAGAAGAAAAAAAGTTCCTGATCAAAAATTTCTATTGGAGTATTCAGCTAAATGGCCATGTTTGCAATCTGTACATTCATCACCCCATCAGGCATATTGTACAATATGTAACAGCAATTTTTGCGTAAATCATGGTGGACTTTATGATGGTTCCTGTCATATTGCAACAAGTCGATGTATTATTTTTGCATGTTGGGTTATTAAAAGTCAATAAATTTCAGAAAGTAAGTTTTAATGTAAACAAAAGATTTTATGCTTATTTATATTTTAAGCATTTTCTTATTTTTTAGCGACTACACTTTTTAGCTTAAAACTGCACTTTAGCACTCCCAGAGGTTCTCAGCCCTGGTAAGTGTTATACAATTCAGCAAAAATATACCTATTTAAAAAATAGGGAGCTATACCACTTTTACAATGAAACATCCATCCATATATATATATATACAACCTCTGACAATAAAGTTCGGTGAATGAAGTCAGAACAGCCGATCTGGCAGCACTAGCAAAACAAAACGCTGCACCTGCGTAGCGGCAGGTGTTGACCATCTACCCCCACCGTTGTTCAGTTGAGCGTTGTTTGTGTTCCGTGTAAGACTTGTTTTACAAAGTGCTTGTTTAGTGCGTTGGTTCTTAACTGAGAACAGGAAAATGAAAAGATCAATTTAAAGTTTTGTTTTAAGCTTGGCAAGACACCGAAAGAAACTCATGCGATGCTGGTACATTTTTATGAAGATCAAGCACTGTCCATGAAGTGTGTGTACGAGTGGTTCGCCCGTCTTTGAGAAGGTCGGGAAAGCGTTTCTGACAACCTCATAGCAAAAGACCGGCGACCTCCGTCAGTGACAAAAACATGGAGAAAGTGAGGAAATTAATCACGAAAGATCGTCAATAAACTGTGCTCATGATAGCTCATGAACTGCAGATTAACCGTGAATCCGTGCGACAAATCGTTACCCAGAATTTAGGGATGAGAAAAACGTGTTGTCGCCTTGTGCCACATCACTTGACTGCCGATCAGAAGCAGGCACGTTTAGAGGGTGGTGCAAATTGAACATCCACCATACTCGCCAGATCTTAATCCTCCAAACATATTTCTATTCCCTCGACTCAAGCTCGCTTTGAAAGGAAAGAGATTTGACGATATTTCTGACATCTAACGAAACGTGACGAGGATTTTGAACACCATCCCAAAAGAAGACTTCTTGCAAAGTTTCCGGGACATGTATAGCAAATCTCAGCGGTGCAAAGTTATGGGAGGTGACTATTTCGAAGGACAGTAAGGCAACTTTCGTTAATTTTTCATCTACGTTAATGTTACAGGACTATTCACCGAACTTTATTGTCAGAGGTTGTATATATATACACACAGTTGAGGATCTATAATCCGCATACCCATAATTTGCAATTGTCTGTAATCCCCACTCACTTTGCAAATGTAAACAAAAGATTTTGCAGTAATGAAAATCTAATATTTTGTATGTATATGAAAAAATATGATGTTAATTCACATACTAAAATGAAAAAGAAAATGAGTGTAAAATTTAATTTAGATATACATAATTAATTTTAAAAGGAAAAAAATTAAGTATATTTTTATTGCCTTTTACTCTTTTAGCAAATCAGAACATCGTCTGAATAATATTTTTAATTAATGATGAGATAAAACATATGCAAGTGCAGTTTTCTAACTCCTGCCAGTAACGGAATTGCTCATTGGTTGAAAAGAATGACAGCATATGAGTTGGTGGGATTACGTATTTTCATAGATGTTTAAGGACCATTAGTGTAAAGCAGTGGCGGATCCAGAACTTGACTTTTGGGGGGGGGGGGGGGCTAAGATTTTTCAAAGTGCTATTCTAGACCAATAAAAATTTTACAATTGCAATATTTAATTGTGAATGTCATTGTTTTGGGGGGGCTTCAGCCCCCTAGCCCCCCCTTAAATCTGCCACTGGTGTAAAGGTTCTTTTTAGGGTGGTATTTCAAAAATAAACAAAACTATTTAAGGAAAAATTTATACCAGCATTTGTTTTGAGGATAAGATCTACAATGCAGTCATTAAAAACTACATCAAACTAATCACATTGCAAGTATCGGGCTGCATACGGCTAATCACAGTCCAGGAGCAGGAGTACGATTTTTTCTTTTAATTACCGTTTATTTCCGAATATAAGCCGATCCGTATATAAGCCAAGGTTTTTCCCTCCAAAAATCTGCCCGAAATTGCAAACCCGTATATAAGCCGAATTAAAATAATACTCTTTTAAATTTAGAAATTTTTTATTCATGAATTCATCAACCGTGAATATTTATTTAAATAATATTGGAGGGTACAGGTTGATATTTTTATTTATTACCAACTATGTGAAAAATACCAGAGCCGGGAATCGAACCCGGGCCCTCCGCTTAACGCACGGATGCTCTACCACTGAGCTACCCTGGCCGATAACCAGCTAGGTATTTCTCACATAATATACGTTGGCAAAGTCACCGAGTCTGCAAACGCAGATATATCAGGTGAAACAATAATAATCGTAGCACAACTCCATAGACCACAAAATTTCTATTTAGAAATTTTTTATTCATGAATTCATCAACCGTGAATATTTATTTAAATAATATTGGAGTGTACAGGTTGATATTTTTATTTATTACCAACTATGTGAAAAATACCAGAGCCGGGAATCGAACCCGGGCCCTCCGCTTAACGCACGGATGCTCTACCACTGAGCTATCCTGGCCGATAACCAGCTAGGTATTTCTCACATAATATACGTTGGCAAAGTCACCGAGTCTGCAAACGCAGATATATCAGGTGAAACAATAATAATCGTAGCACAACTCCATAGACCACGAAATTTCAATTTAGAAATTTTTTATTCATGAATTCATCAACCGTGAATATTTATTTAAATAATATTGGAGTGTACAGGTTGATATTTTTATTTATTACCAACTATTTTTTCACATAGTTGGTAATAAATAAAAATATCAACCTGTACACTCCAATATTATTTAAATAAATATTCACGGTTGATGAATTCATGAATAAAAAATTTCTAAATTGAAATTTCGTGGTCTATGGAGTTGTGCTACGATTATTATTGTTTCACCTGATATATCTGCGTTTGCAGACTCGGTGACTTCGCCAACGTATATTATGTGAGAAATACCTAGCTGGTTATCGGCCAGGGTAGCTCAGTGGTAGAGCATCCGTGCGTTAAGCGGAGGGCCCGGGTTCGATTCCCGGCTCTGGTATTTTTCACATAGTTGGTAATAAATAAAAATATCAACCTGTACACTCCAATATTATTTAAATAAATACTCTTTTAAAGTTTGAGTATTTCGCCACAAAGGCGAAAATATTGCCAATCTATAAAATTTTCAGAATAGTAATCTGCCCAATGAAATTGCACGAAATGCATGCTTATCCAATAGAATTCCTTACCTTGCTTAACTATGATGTAAAACGATCACCGTGTGTTCACCAACGGTGATAGTTTTAACTGTGGCAACCCTATCAGAAGGGAGGCTAGCACATTTTTACTGGCTCAGTTGCTATCTAGTTTTGCTCCTGCTTGCTACGATAAGTATTTCTTTTTCTGTGCCATTTTTTTTTTTTACTTCGCTTTAACCATTATGTCTGCTAAGCATTGTAGTTATACAGCTAACTTCAAGCTGAAAGTAGTTGCCTTTGCCAAAACGTCGAATAATAGTATGGCTGCACGCCATTTTTCAGTTAATGAAAAACAAGTTCAAGAATGGAGGAAAAGACAGAGAGAAATAGCCGAGATGCCGAAGTCGAAAAAAGCAGCATGTGGTCGTCATCCTATGTTTGCTGCCCTATAGGAGAGGCTGGTCAGTTGGATACGAGAGTCCAGGATGAATGGATTAATTATCACTCACACGGCTATCCTGATTAGGGCGTTCAACCTCATGAAAACGCCAGAATTTTCTCAAGCTAAACCGGCAGATTTCATTGCATCAGTTGGGTGGTGCAATTGATTTATGAACCGGCACAATTTGTGCATTAGGACACGAATCAAGCTTGCTCAAAAACTTCCTGCAGAGTTAGAAAGCAAGATAGGATTGTTCCAACAGCATGTGATTGGTTAGCGGAAGAAATCTTCTTTCGAACTTAGTCAAATTGGCAATATGGATGAGACGCCCGCTTCTTTTGATCTGCCAGCAAATTATACAGTTGACAGTAAAGGCAGCAAGACAGTTTTTGTTAAAACCACCGGCCATGAAAAGTGCCGTTTTACAGTTGTTTTGGGCTGCCTGGCTGATGGAATCCATTTGCCCCCAACTGTAATTTTCAAGAGAAAATCTTTGCCCAAGGGAGCAAAATTTCCAAGTAGAATTATAGTTCGTGCCCATGAAAAGGGTGGATGGATGAAAATGGTATCCTAGAGTGGCTGGAGACAATATGGAGTAAAAGGAAAGGCACCGTGTTTCATAAGCCATTCATGTTGGTTTGGGACTCATTCTAGGTGCATCTAACGGACGCAGTGAAGCACAAGTGCCAGCAGCTGAAGACAGAAGTCGCCGTAATACTGGGAGGCCTAGCGTTGATACTGCAGCCGCTGGATATCTGCATAAACAAGCCATTTAAAGACCGACTGCGTAGAAAATGGATTGAGTGGACGGCCTCTGAAGACAAAGCCCTCACAAAAGGAGGAAATTTGTAAAAAGTGAATATCGAGACTATTACACAATGGGTTAAAGATTCATGGGAAGATGTTTCTTCCGAAATAATCATGCGTTCATTCAAAAAATGCTGCATTGGCAACACTATGGATGGGAGTGAAGACGATTTTGTGTATGAAGATGACCAGTCAGGCTCCGAAAGTTACGACGAAGATGAGGTCCACCCGAACATTCAGATGACTTCGAATGAGTTTCAAGAATTGTTCGGGAAGTCTGATTCCGAATCTGACTTTGAAGGCTTCGACTAATTTCTCTCTGTCTTTTTTTTCTTTTCTTTTCAGGCACAATGGCAACTTCTTATAATAAAAGGTCCTTTTCAGGGCCATACAAATCTTTTTAAAAAAGGTCCTTTTCAGGGCCATACAAATCTTTTTAAAAACGTCCTTTTCAGGGCCATACAAATCTTTTAAAAAAAGGTCCTTTTCAGGGCCATACAAATCTTTTTAAAAAGGTCCTTTTCAGGGCCATACAAATCTTTAAAAAAAAAGCTTCTTCTCAGGGCTACAAGTACCTTTTTGTTCAAGTGCTGCTTGGAGGATACCATAAAGGTAAATTTATTTTTAAATATAATTACTTTTATTGCTAGTTATTTTAAATATACATACGAATAAAATGCCTAAAATTATTAAGTGTATGTTTATCTAAATGTGAAATTTTTATGTTTTTTTTTTTATTTAGACTGCAATCTATTTTTTTTTTTTTTTTTTTTTTTGACGTATCTAAATTTTGTATATTTCTACTTTTGAGTATTTTTATCAGTACCTCAAGGCAATCTTCAACAACAAAAAAAAAAAACTTCTATAATTAAAAAAAAAAAAAAAAAAAAAAACGAAGATTTCCCACTTCTTTTGATAGTGTGAGCTTAGAAACATTTTAAACAGAGATGATTTAATTGTATAAATAAAAAATATGATCGGGAGTCCTGTTTTTTGAAGTTTCTCTTATACTATTGCCGAAGTTACTCCATTTGTGCAATCTGCCAATGACATCAGCTAACGGCAGGCAGAGGCAGACGCCAGCAGGGGTACTAGCTCTGAAGCATTATTGCTTTGGCGATGTATACTTTGCATGCGAAAACTAAGCCAGTTTTATTTTTTTAGAATGTGTAATATACATATTTTTTTTATTTATTTAGACTAGAAAAATGCTTTTTATAGTTGATATCGCCTACATTGTTTTTATATTTACTTTAGAATGTTGTAAATGTGATTTTGAGGAAAAAATTTTTATCGTAAAAAAAAAAATAATAAACACATGGCACTACATCGGACTGCTCTAGAAATAAATTTTAAATTGCTAATTTTAGAGTTTTATATGTGCTAATTATTTAAAAATAAGGTTTAATATCACTGTTTTACTTTATATATAGTTTTTAAGCTTAAAATATATGTATCCAATCATCGTTTCTAACATACGTTTTTTGCTAGAAATGTGAACTCGTATATAAGTCGACCGCCGTACTTCAGCTTCCGAAAAATTTCCAGAAATTCTCGGCTTATACACGGAAATATACGGTACTCATTTAAGGGTTTAAACTATACATTGCTTCTACTTCATTAAATAAATTTTATTGTTTTATATATTTATTACCATCATTACATTATATAACAGCAAACAATTCTAATTTTTCATTAAATAAAGTTTGTTTTATGTACATTATACTAATTCATATAGCGAGGAAATGGCATCATTGGTCTATAATTTGCAGAAAACTATAATCTGCAAAAGTTCTAGAACCAAGGTGTGCAGATTAAAGTTCTTCAACTGTATTAGAGTAGATTAAGTTCACTGTCTCTAAAGTTTTTATTTTAATTCTCTTAATAATAATAATTGAATTATTATCAGAATAAAAAACTGAAAATATTCAATAAAATCTTGATGAGTATGCACAAGATTACAACAATGGAGACTATTCTATTAAATTTTGATAACCGTGCTTTTAGAACTAATATCTTAAGTATAGCATGTAAACAAAAATTACTTCTTTGTTTCTATAAACTCATATGATCAGACAATAGGCATACTACCTTTTAATACAAACTTAAAAAAATTGGCAGTCTTATTCAATTTGAAACAACTCATTAATGTTATCTGAATAGTTTCTTTTGTTTGAGTAATGATTTATTTATGTATTACTAAAACCATGCTTCAACTGTCAATCAGCTCCTTTACTAGCGTATTATCTCACAAAATATCTGTGTATTCAAGCTGAATTAATAACTAGGTACCTTTTGTACATTTCACTATTGGGGGGGGGGGGGATTCCTCTTCTCTAATACTATCTTCTTAATTATGAAGACTGTAGGTATACTCTTAATTTTTGTGTCTTATGTTTTGAATGCATCCTAGTATTATTTTAGATTTACAAAAGTTTTACATGCATTTTGTTGATTACAATCATAAAATATTTTAATTACATCCTGTCTTTTTTTTTTTTTTTTTTTTTTTTTTTTTTTTCCCCTTTTCATGTAATTTCAGGATTTTGAAATAGGGTCACAATCAGCCCTACTTTTACCAAATATATTTTCCTTTTTTAGCTATTATGATTATTTTTTTTATTGTTGTTACTAAAATTACTGTTATTATTTTTAGTTACTTAGAGAATCACCTTTGGGTAGATTATCTCTTTTTGTAAAGCTTGATTCCTATAAAAATTTAGAAGGTATGAATTTTTATATTAATAACTTTTTTTTCTCTTTTGTATACATGTTATGTTCAATAGATCTGAATAATTTATTATATTAAGCAATATTAGAATGTCTTCTAGAGATCTTATATATAATTATAGTATGAATCTCACTTCTAATTTTCTTGTTCAGTATTTTTTTAATGCTATGATTTATTATAGAATCATATAGTCAATGAAGACACTTAACACAAAGATGACATATAATAGTTCCGAGACAGGACTGTTTAGTGGACTAGAAAACAAAATGCATTTGAGAACACAAAGAACATAAAAGCATTTACATGAGTAGTATAAGCAGAAAGTGAAATTTCAGGACATGCATTTTTTAAAATTTCAGGACATTTTTCAAGATAAAATTACTAGTCTCCCTACTTAAAACAAGACACCTGGAATCTATTGTGTAATCAAAAAGAGCTAGTTTACTTTAAAAAATTATGAAAAACATGCAGTTTTTGAAAGTGTTTATTTTAGATTGCTTTTATTTTGATGATAAATATTTTAATCATAAGTAAAATTTTAAGTTAACAAAATGGCAAACATAGACAGAAAGTTAACTACTGACCTGCCATCACGAGAAAGTCTCTGGGGGAAGGGATGGTCACTATAGAAACGGATGTGTCCACTTCATTTTAGGTAGCGAGGGTGCTATAGGCTATCATATGGCGCGAAATATGGGGAGAAAGCAAAGAAACAGCACAGTGCGCAGTTTGTTTGAAACCATCACTAATGCTAGGCAGTAATTTTTTAAGTCAAAATTTAACTTTTCACTTATATATTTATTTTTTAATTCAATTTATTATTATTATTTTATACTAATTATATTGTATACCTGTTTATTGCATTTGTGATTCTGTGTATTACTTTATTATTTTAAAATAACATTTTTATTTAAGAAAGGGAAAACATTACGTTGCAAAATTGTAAAATTAATAAATAAATAAAAGAATAAAAAGTAACTGATTTTTTTTTAAGAGAAGGCTTCTGTAAAATGTTTAAAACTCTCAGTATTTCAAGCTACAAAAAGAACAGCTGTAGAAACAGAAGCATCTGAATTGACAAAATAATTAAGTAAACCAGAAATTAAGGAATTGGATGGAAGCGTTAATTATATCTGGTTAACTTCAGAGAAATTCCTGAAGTAGTTATACTTTCCTAATTACTCCATTGATAATTTTTGACAAATATGTTATTGGAAAAGTCATACAGATTTTTATATTAATAAAAAGTTAATTAATTTGATCTCAAAATTATTGCCAGTCATGCAAGGAAGAATAAATTTTAAATGGCAAAGATATGAAAAAATTTACATTGTTTTCAATAAATTTGCACTAAAAATAATGCAGGAGTCATACAAAGATTCTCACAAAGAGAACTGATTTTCCATTTAAATTTTGTTGATTACTGAAATGAATTTTGGTGCTTAATTTTGACACATTGATTAAAGAATTATTATCAAAAAGTAGGAAATGGTTATTAACTTCAAGAAGACAAATCTGCAATTTTTATACGTATACAAATGAATTTAATTTTTGAATGATGTTAGTTTAAATTTAGCATTAACTTAAATATATCCTCAAATCGCATTTTTCTTTAATTTTAATAACTTTCGAACAGATATCATATAACAGTTTTTATATAATCAGTATAAATTTAAAATGTCTTTAGTTTTTAAATTTAAAAACTTTATATTCTCTCTAGCTTTGTAAATAACAGCATATATATATAGTTTTCTTTTTTGTACATTGTGGTTATTTCATCTTTTATGTTCACACTTTGATAAAATGGTAAGTTTTGATTTACCTGTATACAGGGCCATACAAAATACAGTTTCTTCAACAATTGAATATTATCATAGACTATTTCAATAGAATGTATTGTTAGTAGTATTGAATTTCAAATCATATGCTACGACATAGCTTAGATACCATTTATCAGAACTATATACTCTATAATATTCTATATTATTTTATACCATTGTTTATTAATAATATTTTTCAAAAGTTGAATATATGTTTTTAAAAAACTGATAGCGGTGACAGAGTACATGAGCATTTGTTTTTTTTTTCCCTCTGTGGTTTAAATTTCAATAAAATGATCTTAGCAAAAAAAAAAAAAGAAATGTGGAAAGAAAAAAAAAAAAAAATCAAACAAATGCTAATTGTGCCAAGGTAGCACATATATTAAAAACTTGACCTACCTTTCCCTTTTAGTTTGTTCTTCGGAAGCAACCCTACTCAGAGTTTTTCTTGTGACGGTAGGTCAGTCAGTAGTATATTTTAATACATATATGAAAAATTAAAATGACATAAAAATAAAACATTTTACTCACTATTTTAGAGTTGAAAAGGTCTAATTTTAATCAGAGCGACTGAAACCCAACTAAAATTTTATTTATAGCGATGATAAATATTTTATTTATAGCGATAATTTCAAAGGCTTTTATAGACTCCTGTTTTTTGAATCGTCTTCATATCAAAAAGCACTTCTTCCTCATAATTTTAACTTTATTATTTTTTAAGGTAGGAGCTATAATCATTATTTAATATATACAATATTACATTAGAGACAATAAAATAAGAAAACAAAATATTTTATAATTTCTGAAGAATAGAGGTAACCTATATTTTTGGTTCTAAAATTATGGACCTTGTGGATTCATTCATTCACTCATATGAAAAGCATCAGAATATAAATTTCACTGCATCAATATGATAGGAGCGTAGACACCAACTTTTAAAAATTTATGAGGAATTGATCTTTCATTACTTCTACATATAAAGAAATATAATTATTCAATATTTCTAGCTCATGTAAACATTTACCTCCTTCTCCTCCTCCTCCTTCTTTTCTCATCTCCAACTAGTGATTAGAGATTAAATGCTGTGCTGAAGCCATTTGTTTCCTAATCTTTCTTCATCCACAAAACAAATGTCAATATTCATTTTAAATTTGCTTTATTAGATTTAAAAATCAAAAAAGAAGTAGAATTATTTTTCAATTATTTTTTTACCCCCTCCCTGAAACTTCCCTTCCCCAGCTCTAGTTTTCAATCAAAGGGCAAACATCCTTCCCTACTCATGCTTTCTCAATCTACAACAAAAGGATCAATATTCAGAATAAAATTGTTTTATTAGATTCTAGAATCAATAAAGTGATAGAAATGCTCAATTATTCTCAAATATGTACTTATTTTTAGACTTTAATACTAAACTTATTGAATCTGTTTTTCTTCAATAAATTTAAGATACATATTATATCTCCAAACATAGGTCTTATGTAAGATACGTGATATCAGTATCTAGAAATGTACAATGTGCATTTTCAATACATTACTCTGATTTTTTTCTCTCATGTTACAAACTTACTTAAGAAATTTTTAAGGACTTTATTATTATTATTATTTTATTAAAGTTTAAAATTGCTATAAAATATTAGATATTTTGTGTTAAAAGTCAAATTTGTCTTAAAATTGCTTAAAAATATAGTAGTTTTTTAATTTTCCTATTACGGAGTAGAAATCTTCCTATTTTTAAAATTGCAAAGTTGGTAACTATGATTATACCATGTGATTAAATTATTTTATTCACTTATTACTGTTTTTATTAATAAAGGTTAAAAATTTTTATTAATTATGAAACATTCCTTGAACCAGAAGCTTAAAACTATAACTTAATAAATACCTTACTTAGCTTCTGTTGTTTCCAGAGACCTTTCGAGGGCATGCCCCTTCATCATCAGTGGATTCTAAGATTACAGTGTCTCCTGTAGCAAACCTCTTCCTTTTTCTTTGTTGCTGTATTAGCTGTTGCCACGATCGGCATAAATCCAGTGTTGGCTCGTTGCCATTAATTGAATCACTATTTGTAAGAATTTCAACTACTTCCTGATTCAGCACGTATGTAATGTTATAATTTGCAATTTTAATGACATTCTGAAAATCAACTGAAACGTTTTGATCTAAACATACTTTAGCCAGCGCGGTTGTGGCCCTTCCAAACCTGATATCTGCCTGGTCCTCTTTCATACGTGTTTCGCTTTTTCTTTTAGTCATTCCTATGTAACATTTATTTTGTTGGTTAATTTGTATTGGGAATTTTATATATACTAGAGTTTTCAGTCGGGGGGAATCGGTTCTTTTTCATTACGAATAATTTGATAAATATTTGGATTTGGTTTAATAGGAATTTTTATATTATGTTTTCTGCCAATATTTTTAATTTTAACGAACACGCCGTGATCATAAGGGATGGATGAAGTATATTTTTGGGGTGGTTTTTGGCAGGGGCTAATTTTATCAAGGGTTTTAATTCTTTTCCTTTAAAGTTTATTAACTAAATTATTTGGGTAACCTGCATTGACAGTAATTTATTAAACGTTTACACAATATTAAAATTAATGAAAATTTTAAATTTGTAAGTTTTGATATAATTAATCTTTTTCCATCTATAGACATTCAAGAAGCCACTACAATAGTCAATACTGCCATTGATAACCATTATGATAATCAAGAAATTAAAAATACCTTAAAATCTGCAACTAACCTAATACTTAACAAAAACTTTTTTAATTTCAATGGTAAATTTTATAAACAATGTCATGGAATCCCGATGGGCTCACCCATATCGGGCCATATAGCTGAGTTTAAATTAAGGAAACTTGAAAATGTAATTATGGAATTATTAAAAAATAAAATTTTATATTGGTTCAGATATGTCAATGATGTTTTTTTTATAATACACCAAAAAAAAAAAGATAAATAATTTAATTGACATTCTAAACGCTTTGGAATCCGACATAAAGTTCACATGAAATCAAAATTGACGATACCATTAATTATTGAGATGTAAAAATAACCTGTAAAAATAATCCTGTGAAAACTACCATTTATAGGAAATCAACAGCTAGCAAAGAAATTATCAATAGTAAAAGTAAAACACCATACCAGTATAAAATAAATGCCATCCAAGCCTACATCAACAGAGCTATATTAATTTGTAATGAATCAAAACGATCTTAAAGAGGAACGAACTTAAAACCATAACGAAAATCACCGTCAATGCAGGTCACCCAAATAATTTAGTTAATAAACTTTATAGGAAAAGAACTAAAACCCTTGATAAAATTAGTCCTTGCCAACCCCCCCCCCCCCCCCAAAAAAAAAAAGAGAAAAAGAGAAAAAAAAAATGCTTCATCCATCCTTTATGATCACGGTGTCTCTGTTAAAATTAAAAATATTGGCAGGAAACATAATATAAAAATTCTTATTAAACCGAATCCAAATATTTATCAAATTATTTGTAATGAAAAAGAACTGATTCCCGACTGAAAACTGGTATATATAAAATTCCAATCAGGGTTGCTATGGTATCTGGAAAACAGGGAAAACCTGGAAAACTCAGGGAATTTGAAAATCTATTAAAACAGGGAAAACTCAGGTAATTTCAAAATTTATTGCAAAAGCAGGGAAAATTCAGGGAATTTTGAAATATTTTGGAAAAACATTGGAAACTTTTTTCATAATCAAATATTTTTTAAAATTTTAGTACTTTATAATGAATTAATTATGTTTTTTTTCCCCAACTATAGTAAGTTAATAAAATTAATAAACCCTAAATATGTTCAACTGTCTTGTAAACTTGTTAGATTCTAATGCTGCATGATTGTGTGTCATCTATTTTACTTCTAAAAAGAGACAGGGAAAACTCAGGGAATTTTTTTTCCTGATTTGTGAAGCAACCCTACCAATACAAATTAACCAACAAAATAAATGTTACATAGGAATGACCGAAAGAAAAAGAAAAGCACGTATGAAAGAGCATCAGGCAGATATCAGGTTTGGAAGGGCCACAACCGTGCTAGCTAAAGTATGTTTAGATCAAAACATTTAAGTTGATTTTCAGAATGCCATTAAAATCACAAATCATAATAACAATACATATGTACTGAGTCGGGAAACGGTTGAAATTCTTATAAATAGTGATTCAATTAATGGCAACGAGCCAACACTGGGTTTATGCCGATTGTGGCAACACTAATACAGCAACAAAGAAAAGGGAAGAGGTTTGCTACAGGAGACACTCCAATCTTAGAATCCACCAATGATGAGGAGGTGCGTCCTCAAAAGGTCTCTGGAAACAACAGAAGCTAAGTAAGGTATTTAATAAGTTATATGTTTTTGTTAATACAGTCAAACCTCGTTAACGTGAATTACTTTTAACATGAACTTTTTCCACATCCAAGTCAAGATAAAGATTAATTTAGTTATATGAAGATTAGTTACTGATAGCATGAACTACGGATAACATGAACAAATTTTTTATCCCCTTGAGACTCACGTTTATGAGGTTCGACTGTACTTATTACTGTAATTTCATTAAGAGTATTTCCAATAAATTATAAAAAAAATTTCATATGATTAAATTTAAATAATTTATGTATGTGAGGTTAGAATAAATTATATGTTTAAAGATAGACAATCTATAATACTACTTACAATATTATTATATTTCATTTTTTAACATTAAATATTAACATATTGCATGTCTGGTTGTTTATTACTTTAAACCAATGTAGGGAATCAAGAAAAAAGTGCTCCAGATTCTGGATTAGATATAAGTGGTGATAGGTATGAGTTTTTATATTGAAATATTATGATTAATATGAGAAAAAAAAAAAAGAACTTTCATCTGATATTTGCTTTGTTTTTTCAGCAATTCATTAAATGCAGCCTGTGGAAATGAAAAAGAATATGAGAATCCTTCTGGAATCATGACTACTGATTCCACCACTTTAACATCTGATGATCCTATTTTAATTGATATGAATTCTCTATCCATGAAAAAAGTTAGTTTTGTTTATTTTTATTATTAACATTATTTCTTTTTCCAAATACTAAAAATATGTTTGTCATATCAAATTTATAAAGATAATTTTTTTAAATAGAAAAATTTATACTTAAGAAACATTTATTATGAAGACTGCTTACATATTTTTAAAAAATTAAAAAAAAAAACTTACTTAAGGCCTCATCCTAAGTCCCTAAATTTTACAAGAAGAATTAAAGTTCATGCAACCAATCAATGATGAAACAGGATACCCTAAAAATATTGTCCGTAAACTGTACCGAAAATGTATTTAAAAACTTAACCATATTCCCAACCGTAAAAAGATCCCCTTCAAATTCACTTACATTATACCATGTGATCACAGTCTCTGTAAAAATTAAAAATAAAGCAACTTATTTAACCCAACCGCAATATTTATCAACTCATCTGCTGCTACAAAGACCTAACCGGTCCACCTGAAATTGCTGTCATATACAATATCCCTTTCACTAGACCTAACTCTAAAAATGGTTACTGCGTTGACGTTACAAAAAGAAAGACCAAAAAACTATATAAAAGAACATATTTCTGATGTCAAGTTTCACAAAAATACTACCATTTTGGCAAAAACTGCACAGAATGATAATATTAATATCCAATTCAATGAAACAACAAAACTTGATGATTAGGAAAATCCGACATATGCCTTTTTTCATGAAACCATTGAAATTTTACGTAATTATGAATCCTGTAATAGCAGTGAGCCCTGTGCTGACATAGACTGAATCTGATGCTACCTAATGGAGGATCAGCCAGCAAGAGCAAACAACAGCAGTATCTCACTTGGAATGCTATTATAGAAGGTTGACTTTGATAATGCCGGGGGCCCCGGGTGAAAGTGGCTTATGATGAGGCCTTAAGTAAGTTTTTTTTTTTTTTTTTAAATAGAATTTTTTTTTTTTTTTTTTTTTTTTTTTCAAAATGTTAGTACGACAATATTTCATGCCTGTATTTATGTAAGTTTAATGGATAATTGAAAATATTCTAAATTTGAAACAATAAAATAATCATTTGTTTCTTCAACAACAATTTCTTTTTTAGTCCATTTTTCCCTTTATGTTTTTAAAAGACAAATATTTATTTGTTACGGGTATATTAACTTGTACTGAAAATAAATAAAATTAAAACATGAAGGTATTGTTGCCAAGTCATTAATGTTACATATTGGTATGTATAGTCAGGGAATGAAATGCATGATCCAATATTATTTTGTCACTAATTGATGCAGAAAAAAATATAATAGGTATTATATGACAAGGAATTATGTGTACTTTTAGAAAGAAAAAAAAAAGAAATATTGGATTGTGAGTTATCTACATATTAAAGCTTTTACTAACTTTGATATATATATATATTCATAATATTTTGACTTTATATTTGAATTCCTGGGGTCACATAAAAATGCATGTTCCCTGCTATATTTAAGGCAAAACGTTAATAATGCTTTGTTAAATGGCAAAATGTAAATTTGCAAAATGTTGTTAATGCTTTTTTTTTTTTTCAATCTGAAATAGATAGTTGTCTCTTTCTAATAAATCTGCCATTTACAAATTTTTATTTGATGCCAAAAATCTCCTATGTACATAAAAATGCTTCAAAGTTTTACCAAAATCCAAGATAAAACTTAAAAAGTTATATTGACAGATATCTAAATTAATTCAAAATAGCTGCAAAATTAACATTCCTCTAATAGTTGTTTCTCTGTGAATGACATAATTTTACTCATTTGATGTAATTATTCTCTATAATTTAGCTTTTGATTTAAATTTACAAAAAAGCATTTAAAAAAAAATTCCCCATTTGGTCTCTTAGCAATGGTTACTATATTAATTTCTTAAAATTAATTTATCACAATATCTCTTAATTTTACTTTTTATATTTATGCCTTTTATATTTATGCCTTTTTATATTTATAGCTTTGTGCCAAAGGTTAAGGAAAAAAAAAAAAAAAAAAAAAAAAAAATCATTTGATCTATGTTGTCTGAAAGAAATAATCCTCATGTCTTTAAAAATTAAGAAAATCTTTGGGGACATAGTTTAAAAAAAAAAAATTAATATTTAATTAAAAATAAATAAATAAATAAATCACTGGATCTTACTTTATTTTCCCTATATGTTTAGATAAATTGTAAGCAAAATTTGCCTCTGTATATGTAAATTCACTGTTTATTATTATTATTAATTTTTAATTATTTAAATTTCATGAAAGCATTATACTATTTGTTCGCTCAGTTTCCTAAAACTTTTAAAAATTTAGAGATTTACCTGTGAAAATTTTTGAGTTATCCTTCAGTTAAACATTCAACATTATGCACTAAAGTTCGAACTCTCTCCTGAGAGTTTTTTTTCTTGCTACAAACTTTTTTACCTTTAGTAATGCAATTAAGAAATCTTTTACCCTTTTTTATTTCATATATGTTAAACATCTGAATGTTCATATAGTTTTTATTCTGTAATATTTTCAGCCAAATACATTTCTATTCTGCGAAAATTATGCTATGTGTCGTATAGTACGACATCGTGTTTATTTAATTTCAATCAATTCCCCATTAAACTTATCAAAATCGATCCATTTTTGAAGCTTCAGACTAAATTCCATTAAGTTTCACTATTCTACCGTTTCGCCCCTGCACAATTGCTTTGCGGCAACGCTCGAATTTTCACTCTTTCGTTCTTCCGTAGCGGACCCTACTGGCCTTGCGGTAGGATACGTGAGCGCTCGCTCTGATTGGCCAGGCAGCGTCATGACGTTTTAGGAAGCTGGTTCTCATCTACCGCGATCTTCTAGTAACAGAAGAGGTCTTGCCATCGGATAGAAAAGACGTGTTCGGGTACGGCCGCGCCCACGTGCGCGCGCCATGCGCGTTTTACGAAATTGTTTGCGTGATGATTTCGATCTAGTTTTTCATCTTCATTTATCGTTAAAATATACAGAGTTGACAATAAATTAATTTAACACATCTAATCAATAGTGTATTATAACATGTATTTTCAAGTTTTAATGGAATTTAGTTTGTAAATCGCATGGATGGAAATGGATTATAATTCCTTCTGTGGCTACATCGTTGTGTGCAACCAAGATGACGCCAAGCGGTCCAGAGCCCATTCCTGATGATTATTTGGTCCATTAAAGTATTATGAAAAATCCAGCCATTGCTTTCGTCTGACTTATTTTTGGAATTTGGTAAGATCTTTTATGTTTCTCTATCTCGACTGAATCTTCCTATAGTGCATCATAGCGAAGCTTGTTAACGCCGAAGGGTTTTTGTTCTACACAACGTTCCTTTTGCTTATAATTATCTTAAAATATACGATCACCTTTCTTGCATAAACTCTATATTATATAATGATAAACTCTAAAATTAAAGTCGATAGCAGTACCCTGATACTGCTACCCGACATGTGGTGCCGTGACCAGGATACGAACCTGGGTTGCACGTGCCATTTTCGCACGATGTACTTTTGCTGGACAGCGAGATTTTTGTCAGAAGAAAGTAGTTACAAAAACATTGAAAAGCAGTATTTCAGAACTCTCAAATGGAAGAAAAGATTGTGTAAACTAGTACATTTAAGATCAATTTTTTTCGTTCAACCGAACTTGACTGTTAATTCTGTTTTATTAATTTAAGCCTTAGAAGCCTGGATTTCGCCGTTACATGGTTTTGTTAACATGCAGTAAATTGACGATCGTTTAGAGGCCATAAAATCATGCTACTCATAGCATTCAACATGAAACTATTTCGATTAAAGCTTTTCAATTCCATCGACGTTTTTTTTGAGTGTCTCTCAAAGAAGATATGGGACGCCGTATGTTTCCTTGAGTCCTCTCTTCAAGGCTTGGAACTGCCGGCTATTTCTTTTAACAAATATTGAGGAGGTGAAATTCTAAGGATTGACGGTGAAGACCTGTTCTCCTGAAATGTTGATTCCTACTGTATCCTTTTTAACGGGTGTTAGTTTTTTTTTCCTTCTCTCCGATAGCACGAACTGTATGAAAAATAGAACAATTCAAACAAAAAAAAATTATTTATTCAACGGACATACAGGCTATTCATAGCTACATTTTATTTTTGTTTGACATCTTACCTTATAGATGTCCGATTTAAATGATTTTCCATTTAATACACCTTCAAGTATTTAGTTTTTTTGTGCGTTATTTTTAAGAAAATATATATATTATCATCATATTTCGTTTTTTTGTTAGAAATGTTCGGCCAAACAAAAAAAAAAAAAAAAAAAAAAAGTTTTTTTAAATAATTTTTATATGTGTGCTTTGTATATATGTATTCTCCAGTAGTAGAGATGTTCACAATTGTTTTTATTTAACATCGATTTTGCGTACATACTTTTGAATTATTGCATATTTTTCTTATTATTTATTATTGTGTGTAAATATATAAATATTTCTTGAGTTTTCTAAGTATCATAAGTTATATAGCTTTATATTTACAAATCACAAAATGTGAATTAATTTTTCAATTTGATTTCTTTTTATTTTTGATCATTTACAATTTAGTTATAAGTACATGGAAAGAGCCAATTTTGAGTCACAATCTTAAGTAATATTGGTTTTTGAGTTAATTGTGGTGGCTCTACATCATGCTTGGTGACACGGAGAATTTATGTGTTGTTATTTATTTTATTGATTATCTATATATATTTTTTTTTAGACTTGTTCATATATTCTCACATGCATTTTAATTTTTGAGTTTCGTGGTGGCTCTACATCAAGCCATACTACGTAAAAAAAAAAAATTTTATGTGTTATTTAACTTATTGTTTACGTAACCTTGATCATAGATACACATTGTTTTTATTTTTTTAATGTTACCTTTTTGCCAATTTATAATAGCTACAAGGTCTGAATTTTAGTGTATTTATATATTTTTTTTCTCATTTATCACATATTTATATGAGCGAATTATCTTATGGCTTATGCATAAACTTTATATAGCTAAATTTTTTTTATTTTTCTTTTCCCAGTCAGTTATATATATAAAAAAAAAAGAAAAAAGAAAACAATTACACAAACAAGATTTTTTTTTTCACATTCTTTTTATATTTACATTCACATTAATAGAATGACTTGTTACGTAAAAGTAAGCTCTTTACGTCTTTTTTTAACCTCAAATTTTTTTGGCTTCTCACATTATAATGTCACTTAATTAAAGGTCTTTGTATTTCATTACAAAAAAAATGTCTCAATTTTACACATGTGTTTTCTTGTAAAACTTACTTGTGTTTTCTCCATATTTTTTTTTCTTTTTCCAATTTATGTTTTTGTGCGTCACATAACTTCTATTTTGCTTTGCATTTCCAAAACTTCATTTCATTTTTAAAATCTCCATATAACCTGCACATTCAATGCATTGGGTTAGGAGTCCTCAAAATATTTTTAATTACATTTATTCACATTCAATTACCTTTATTTGTTTTGTTCATGTTTCAAAATTTTTTTTATTTGTTTTCCAAAAACTTCAATTTATTTCTCTAAATCTCCATATAACCTGCACTATAATGCATTGGGTTAGGAGGCATCAATATACATGTTCAATTCACAAATATTTACATTCATTTAACTTTAGTTATGTTTTTTTTATTTTTTTAGACTTTAGTTTTTCTTGTTCTGTGTTAGATTTTGGACTTCAACTTGTTCAACTATGTTCAATAGTTTATTTTCACACATTTTGGACAGCGTTTATTTTGGCGGCGTAAACGACTGTACCTTTCACAATGGATACACTTTACACATTTTCACTCACATTCACCAGTTGTTTTGGAGGAGGCAATTTGGTAGTGAGATTGCATAGATTGTTATGGGTTGATTTCTGTTTTCTTTCATGGTTCTTGAATTGCTTTTGTCTATTTATCTACTAGGTGAAATTTTTTTTTCATCATTTATTACATACACGTTCATTTTAGTTCATTGCAATAGTTTTCTTTCGAGCCTTCAGGTGCTCTTGTTTACATTAAGATAATAGCTCTTCGTGTGGTTCTCCTTTCCTGCACTCATTGGCACCCATTGATGGGAACTTGACGTCCTTTGGTTCCTGTTTATGGATAATACGCTATGGTACTGCTGGACAGACCTATGCGGTATTGTGTCATTCGTGCAGTATAGGCAATGACCACTGTTTAACATTGTTACCATACATTTTATTTATTTATTCATTTCAATAGTTTTTATTATTTTTTTATAGCCTTAGGGTTTTTGTTTATTTACATTTATAGGGGAACTATTTTCCTTCTTTCTTACACACTCCTATTCACACAGCCAATAGTTGATTTATTTAATTGCTATGTGCAGTTAAATTTTATGGTGTGATTCATATGTATTTGCAATGTTCAATTTGTTTTGTTTGTTTTTCTCACACATTCTCATTACTAGTTACACTCTTCAATAGTTTGGTACTTACTCTACATTTTGTTCATTTGCATCTTCATAGTGAGTCAACCTGTTCAATTCATTTGTTTTTTTTCTTGCTACATCATATGTTGTTACATAATTTTCACATTTACACATCCACACTTTTCAATTTTACTTTGGAAATATTGTGCATTTATTTACACTTCACACATTCCTATAATATGACATTTTCTCATAAGCAATAGATTTATTTATGTTATGTGACAATTTTTTTTTGTTTATTCAATCTTAGTGCTAATATTCACATGTTATTTTTTTTTCAACAGACTTAAATTCTCAATATTTTTGTTTGTTGTTTCCAATTCACTTACGTAAACACACTTCATTTGTTTTCGTGCTTTATATTTTTTTTATTATTCAGTTCACTTTTGTGACTCTTGTGAGTTATTCAATAGTATTTTATGGTTACACAATGTTCTAGTTACACTTCCACATTTCATTTTTACTTTGGGTTAACGACACGTCATAACCCAAATTTATATTTTCACATTCAATAGTTTTTTTTAAAAAAAAAATGTGACATATTTTTTTTTCTCATTTTTACCAATGTATTCAAGTGCATCTTAAACGTAGATGTGTACAATTTGATTAACAGATAATTTCTTTTTACCAGTATTTTCATACAATACTTATCAGAACACATATCTTTGTTTCAAAAAAAAAAAAAAAAATGTGTATGTTTATTTACTCAATTTAATCTGATTTTTATATTATGTGTGTTCATCAACATTTGATTTCAAAATTTTTCATTAGGCTTTGCTATAGCTATATATATATTTTTGTGTAATTTTTATTATTTTTTATATGATTCACATATATTATTCGGAAATACTAGATGTTATTTTGTGTGTATTACTTATTTAAAAATTACTTACCATAAACCTCGTCAGGACTTAGATCACTATTATGTAAATGAGTAATCGTGAACGAAAAGGTTGTACTACGAACTTCTTAGAAACTTTTAGTGATAATAAAGACTGTAATACAAAGGGTACTTTTAAATCAAATATTACATATTTATTGAACTGCCAACGCATCAATTTGATTGCATATATCATGAAATGTTTTAATAAGTTTTTCTAAATGGCAGAATTAATTCAAACAAGGCACTGACCTTATGTTTATGTATTATATAAAAAAAAAAAAAAGTTTTTTTTATTGACATCTACAGCAATAATTTTATTCATACAACTATGAAAAGCTTGTCTTGTGTTCATAATTATTTATGTATGCTTTTTATTTATATTCACCTCTCTTATTTTTTTGTTTTCATTGCCTTTTGTTTTTAGCAACTAACCTATTTCAATATGTATAAAAGAAATATAATAATGGTTATTCTTACCTTTAATCCCTTCGTACGGTTGTATCGGGAGTGCATCTTCCTGCAGGGATGTAGTCCTGATGTTCGCCGTCCTCTTGCATTCTCTCCAATCTGGGAATATCCTAGGCCCCATTCCCGAGTTGAAGAGATGTCTTCCATACTTTTTTTAGGTGTCAGGTGTTGTTGTGTTTATTTTTTTCCAGCATAACTGGTTGTTTGTACTCACAGATGAAGATTTTTTTTTCAAAATGTTATAACATACTTACATCAATAAAACTGTAGTACATTTTAGCAAACACCAATTTTTCTCTCTCAACTACAATCTATGGCAATGTTATGTGAATATAAAAATGTGAGTTGGATGTTAACGTTAAATAAGACACAAAACTATGGTAAAAAAAATAATATGATTTTATTTATATCAAATCAAATCTTGGTAAGAGATATACTTACCTACATGCTGTCATATTGCAGCTCATTATGTAACATCAAGTTATGTCAATTTTTTTTAGACACTATGTGTGTCGGCCTGTAACCCTTTGTACAGGGCTCGTCCGTGACCGTCTGTCCCGTCTTCTTGGTTGCCCTTGCTCTTGCTCCGGGTGTTTCTTGACTTTTCCACCCTGTGCTTTTTGTTTTTTTTTCAAATCCCGTTTTTGGGGAGAGTGTCGTATAGTACGACATCGTGTTTATTTAATTTCAATCAATTCCCCATTAAACTTATCAAAATCGATCCATTTTTGAAGCTTCAGACTAAATTCCATTAAGTTTCACTATTCTACCGTTTCGCCCCTGCACAATTGCTTTGCGGCAACGCTCGAATTTTCACTCTTTCGTTCTTCCGTAGCGGACCCTACTGGCCTTGCGGTAGGATACGTGAGCGCTCGCTCTGATTGGCCAGGCAGCGTCATGACGTTTTAGGAAGCTGGTTCTCATCTACCGCGATCTTCTAGTAACAGAAGAGGTCTTGCCATCGGATAGAAAAGACGTGTTCGGGTACGGCCGCGCCCACGTGCGCGCGCCATGCGTGTTTTACGAAATTGTTCGCGTGATGATTTCGATCTAGTTTTTCATCTTCATTTATCGTTAAAATATACAGAGTTGACAATAAATTAATTTAACACATCTAATCAATAGTGTATTATAACATGTATTTTCAAGTTTTAATGGAATTTAGTTCGTAAATCGCATGGATGGAAATGGATTATAATTCCTTCTGTGGCTACATCGTTGTGTGCAACCAAGATGACGCCAAGCGGTCCAGAGCCCATTCCTGATGATTATTTGGTCCATTAAAGTATTATGAAAAATCCAGCCATTGCTTTCGTCTGACTTATTTTTGGAATTTGGTAAGATCTTTTATGTTTCTCTATCTCGACTGAATCTTCCTATAGTGCATCATAGCGAAGCTTGTTAACGCCGAAGGGTTTTTGTTCTACACAACGTTCCTTTTGCTTATAATTATCTTAAAATATACGATCACCTTTCTTGCATAAACTCTATATTATATAATGATAAACTCTAAAATTAAAGTCGATAGCAGTACCCTGATACTGCTACCCGACACTATGTTTTCTGTAAACTACACACTTATGCTATAATTTTCTTCCATGCATAAATGGATTATTCAAACACTTTTATTCATTCTTCAAACAATTTGTTAAGGTCTACATTCAAATATTTAAAAGCACTTCAATAATTTACATTTAAAATAATTAAAAATAGTTGTCCTTACTTGAAATTAGTTGATGATAAAACTTTCACCTAGGATCCCAATCATCCTCAGTCTTGCATGTTAGGAATTGCAGCTAAAGTTCTTGCTATTTATTGTCTTAGTTTAAATTTTTTTATTAAACCTTCTTAGGTTATACATTCTTTTGATAACATTTATTTAAATCATTAATTAAAGTTATATTTAAACATAATGGTGTATTATACAAGATTAACTATCATATTTAATTTTGAGAATATTTTTGCTAAAGCATTTTTAATAACTTACTTAACTTTTAAATCTCATTAAGTTCATTCTTCATCTGATTCTCATTCAGTCAAAATTCCTTATTTAATAACTTCTAGTAATTAATTGCTGTAATACATAAGTGTAAACAGACTTTTCACACTTGCTTCACAAATTAAAAACTAATTGTTCTCATTCATTACCATTTGTGTGGCAATTATATCTTTCCATTTTTCAACCAGTCATGTTTTTGTCATGACTTCAATCAATCTCTTGCTTTAACATGTAATTCTCATGCATATTAATTACTCAGATGCATACAAAATAGTAGTTCATTTTGTCAGTTGTGAGTGTAACAAATTAGGAGCTGGTCTCCTAATTTTAAGTAGTTATACTAGCTATATATTTTAGCATGAAATTTGCTTTAAATAATTATTTAAATATATATATATATATATATATATATATATATTGTATATTCGTATTTTAAGACCTGCAACTATTATTGTGATTTTTCTGTCAAGATTTTGTTGCATCATCATATTTTTCAAATTGTCAACTAATGTTGCTAAGAAAGTGTTGTTTAAGTAAGATATCTGTGATTACATTCTTTATATGTTGCATATTGTTTTAAGTAACAAAATAAATTCAGTTTAGTTGATAAAAAGAGTTGTCATGATTTAAAGCCAAATTTCATTTAACCCATTAACCACCAAAACTAAAAATAATGATTTTTTTTTTTTTTTTTTTTCTGAATACAAACAGTAACACTCATTATTTTGATAATATATAACAATAATATAAAATAAAATTGTGAAAATTGGTCTTACCTTACTAAAAATAGTGTTGTATTTGTACAACTTCAGAGGAATAAGAGTATAAAATTAATGCAAATAAATGTTTATGGAAATTTTCTTGAGGGAGTATGAAATAAGAAAAACTTCAAATGGTTTCAAAATTAATTATTTTATTATGAATTTTTTTTTTTTTTTTTTCTTTTTTACAAGTTATGCAAACTCATTGAAATATGAAAAATTTCAAAAGTTTTGGTTTGAAAAGTGCTTCAAGTTTGAAGTTCATTTTTAAATATAAAATTGTTTTTCAGATCAAATTTTTTTTTGTAATAAAATCTGCTACATCTGCTATTTTCGTACTTAAAAACAATACTTAATATAAAATATCTTTTATAGTTAACTGTTAAACGCAAATATGCAACCCTAGTGGCTAATGGGTTAAACAAGTTTCCAGAACACTCTGTTTATATACTTCAGATAAAATCAGTAATACTTCAATCTGTTAAAAAAGGGCTCTGCTAATTGAACACTTCTTTATCCTTTCAAAAACTTTTTTTCTCCATATGTTATTCCATTGCATTCCCCCTGAAACATTACATAATTGATGTCTCCACTTGTTGAAAATGAATTTTTGCTATTTCCATCAGAGCTTAGTAGGTAGTGTCATTTCCAGTCGATTCCTCCCAACTGTGCATTTTTTTTCTTTAATTTTGATTGTTGTTTTATTTATTGCATATATATAGTTATTGTAGTTTGCCAATTTTTAACATTTTTAAAGTCAGTTTCGATATCCATCTCTTTATTTACCTTGGTTAGCAGTGTAGTAGTTCTGTTGTACTTTATGTCAACTTTATGTTTTTTTTTTTTTTTTTTTTTTTTTAATGCATCTTTAATTTTATATTTAGTCATTCCTATATAATAACATATTTTATTGTCTTGAGTTTTGTATTTTATTTCATAATTACCTGCCATTTCTATAGGATTAATTCTTTGCCATTACACATATGCTGGAAAATGTTAGGATTCACTTTAATTGAAATATTAAGTTTGGTAGCATCATTTTAAATTTTATTTTAAGTTCCTTTTTTATAAGGGATGGCATATGTAAATTTCTGTTTTTGGGCACAATCTATATGATTTGTTTTTTTATCCTCCTTTTTATATATCCTACAGACTAAATTTTTCTCACAACCTACATTCATTATAATATCTTAAATTTTGCTCATTTCAATTTTACTTTCATTACCCGACTACCGTAGGTAATGGAAGTAGGGAATCTTCTGACTATCATATCTCCAAAACTTATAAAGATAGAACTATAAAACTTCAGATTTGAGACAGGTCTGGTGTAAAGATAAATTTTCCAAATTTTGGGGGAAATTGGAAAACTGAAAGTGGAACATCAGAAACTGGAAGTGGGCCTGTAAGTCTGTATCTCAAAAATGGCTCTAACGATTTTCTTCAAAGTTGCTATATAAACACTCTATTAGATGTCCTTTCAAATTATATAGTTGGTTAGTCAGGAAAATTGATAGGTGTCCTGTATAAATAGCTCAATTTCAGGCCCCGCAATTGCGTTCCTTTACAAATGGCTGCACGTTTTTTTTTTCAAACTCACCATATTAGCTCCCTGTCCTTTATATATATCCTTTTGTATGTAATTATTGTTTTCCAATCAATAATTGAGTATGCCAGGTTTTGGTAAATGTTGGTGTCTCAAAAACGGCTCTGAAGATTTTCTTGAAATTTATTTTAGATATCCTTTCTCATGTATTACGTGGTTATTGTTAGGAAAGAAAATTAGGTATTAAAAGGAATTTTTGATTGTTTTCTAATTTTAAATCGTAAATAATAGAATTTGGCTGGTGATCTAATTAGTATAACTACATTACCTCATTTCCACTTGAGATACTGTTTGCAGAGTCACAGATACGCTCCAAAGATTTATGTACTTTTTTAATACCCTGATATAAGGTAAGGCTGATGTTTGGATATTTTAATTGTTAGGTTAGCTTGCAGATACGAACATGACAGTTTGTATTAGCTAAAAGGGATGTTTTTTATGTCAATTGCATGAAAGAGTAGAACTACATTCAGTGTGATTTATTATGTAGGCCTAGTTATTTTGCATGGCCTCTTGTAGAGCAAAACGGGGTATCTAGAGGTGGTGTCTAAAGGTAATGGTCAAAAGGTCAAATGGCAAAAAGGTCGGGTGTTGGACAGTTCACAAACCAAGAGAAGTCACGTTCCTACCCTACCAGCACACGACATATCGTCAGACAGTGATCCAGTCGATGTAGATGTTACATACTTGTACTGTCATGAAATATCTGCAAGATCAGTACAAGGAGAAGGATGAATCAAGTGCAGTGAATGTAACAAATGGGCTCATGACTTGTGCACCGGTGTTAATGAGAATGATGACAGGTTCGTATGTGAACTGTGTCAGTAAAGTTTGTTAAGTTGAGAGGTACCCCATTTTGCCCTATCCCGTAGAGCAAAATGGGGAAGTTTGCAGCTTTGAATATATTCATATGCAGATCATAAAATATGTGGTGTATTTCAGATTCCAATACTGCAGAATAACCGCTAAAATTGTAAACGTGAAATAAATATTACTTATTGCATTTCTTTCTATTTGTAACAGTTATTGGCCAGAATAACATTAAGTACCCCATTTTGCCCACCCTTCCCCTAGTTCGTAGTACTGTAATCTACCACTCTGATGAAGACTGTAAAGTGCCCAATCCAATTTGCAAACTAAATTTTCACTTCCTTTAACTATAAATCCCTGAAGTTGTGCCATATAAATATCTTCATGTAAAAAAGCGTATAAGTATGCACATTTTACGTCACACTGTACGTTCTCCCACCCAAAACAAGAGATAAGCAATGAGAAGAAAAACCGAATGACTAAAAAGTTGACAACAGGAGAAAAGGTTTCATCATAATTTTCTCCTTTAATCTGATAGAAACTTTAAGCAACTCGTCTCACTTTATAGCGAACTATAGTTCCCTGCTCATCTTTCTTTGTAGCAAAAACCCATTGATTACCTAAAACTGATTTATTTTTTCGTAAATTTACTTAGTGCCAAACCTTTCTTTCCTCAATGTTTTTCATCTCACTCATTGTTTCTCTCCAGTTTAAAACTTCAGCTGATTTAATTGCTTGATTATAAGATTTAGGTATTATAATATCTAGTCATTCAGATGTGGTAGATTTGTTAATTAAGTTCAATGATGGGGCTAAATTAACCTGACTAAAAGTATTTCCGTCAAGAATGCCTTCATATAAATTTTTACCAGAAAAATCGAAAAGGAATGGGTCAAATTTAATATTGTTTTTACTACAAAATTTTTTTATTTCATTTAATGATCTTAATCGGGTGTCAGTACCATCAGGGTAATAATAAATATCAACCCTATTACCTATTTTTCTGGGAACCAGAAATCTTCTCCAGATTACTTCTGAAGGAACAGCAAGGGTTACAGGTTCTTCCTCATCGTCAGACGGCAATGATCTAATATCCAAGATGACATCATCAGGATCTGAACTGGAATCATATCTCGAATCGACCACTAACTCCATTACTTCTTCGAACGAGGTGCCCATCACAGCTCCATTGCCACTAACGTCCTTATAAATGGAATCTGAAAAACTCAAATTTAATATTTCTATTATCCTATCACTTTCCTCAATTCAAACTCTTAAACCTTTAGTTTTTAACTCTTACCCGATTATAACCCCCTCCCCCCCTTTTAGATTTTGACTCAAATTTGTTTGCCATTTTCATTTTTGGAATTCCAACATAACACACCAAACCAAAAGGCTTGAAATGTCTAACTGAAGGCTTGTTGCCAGTATATAACTCAAATGGTGTTTTATTTTGTCCACAATGTATTATTCTATTCCAAACGTAACAAATATAATGCAGTTTCAAGCCAAAATTTAAATGGTAACCCACTCTCAGCTAACATGGCACAAATACAGTTCAAGAATGTTTAATTAAGGCATTCACAAGCCCCATTTTGTTCCGCAGTAAAAGTGTTAGTGAATTCATGTATGAATCCATTTTTTATTACAAAAGTCCTGGAAAAGTTCATTTTTAAACTCTGTGCCATTGTCAGTCCAGATAGATTTTAATTTAGTACTTAAGAATCTTTCAGCCCTTGCCACATGTTTTTTAAAAATTTCAAAGACTTGCAAATTTTCTTTTAGTGGATAAATAGAAGTTCTTTTAAAAAACCCCATCAGTTACGGAAAGAAAATATCGCTCACTATTTCTGCCAGGTATATTTGTAGAACCCCATACATCCATAAAGATTTTGTCTAATGGTTTATTTAAATTTCCCTCATTAACCAGTTTAAACAAAATTCTTATTTGCTTAATTTACATGGTTCACAGCTAATAGACTTATACTTTAACTTGGGGAGATCTTTCACACCATTATTTTGACTTGTATTTACTTAATCTGTACTAATATGCCCAAAACGAGAATGCCATAGTTCAACATCTCTCACATTTTTCTCCCTTTTACTGACATTGTTCAAAACTGGTTTTTTGGTGCCCCCCACTAATTTTGAATATTACACTCTAACCCCCTATTATCATTAAAACCTTTCGGATAAGTATGAGATATTCTATCTTATAATTTAGCTGTGAACAAAAACTTCTTGTCTTTTCCAAAAACTTATATTTTACCACCCCCCACCGGAAAAACTGGTACTGTTAATATCCATTTTAGAACCCTTTCAGAAAAACTAATTAATAAACTTTATAAAAACTGCGTTAAAAAAAAGTCTTAATAAAATCCCAGATCCCCAGAAACTGCAATTAAAATATACTACCTCTATTCCTTATGATCGTGGTGCTTCCATCAAAATTAAAAATATAGCAGCCAAAAATAACATTAATATCCCTATTAAACCTAGCCCTAATATTTACCAAATGATCAGGAATGATAAAGATCCAGTAAACCATCTAGAGACTGCAGGTATTTATAAGATTCCGTTTACAGATGATAAAAGTAATTACAGATGTTATATTGGAAAAACAAAAAGAAAAATTAAAATGTGAATCAAAGAACATAGCCATGATATTACCATAGATAAAACAACCACTGCTTTAATGAAAGTAAATAGGGAGGAAAATATCAATATTCATTTTGAAAATGTCACGAAACTCACAAATTATAAAAATTATAAGTATGCCGCATATCGGGAAGAAGTGGAGATAATAATTTTTTCAAATTCTTGTAATGGCAATGATGCACCCAGGCTCGATAAACAATGGTGCAACATGCTTTTACATTAAGCAGAGGAGCCAAGAGAGAATAGCACAGTCTTCAAACCCTCCAGCACCAAGAGTTGCCGTCGAAAAAACCGGGGAACCCCGGCAAAAGTACTCTGGCCATGTTGTGGAGGTAACAAAAGGTTGTTTTTTAAATTCTTATATTTAATTAAAACTCCATGTTTTGAAAAGAATTATTAATAAAAAAAAATATTTTTCATAAATTAATAAAAAATGGTGGTGCCATCTTACTATTTAATTTGCTAGTCATATTAATTTCATTCTATAACATTGAAACTGCAAGTGATTTTTTTTTTTTTCTATAAATTCAGATATTTTATTATTAAATTTGACAAAAAATAATAAAGATTAAGAAAAGAAATGCATCAGCAAAAGTGCATTTTCCTTTTGTGTGTAAAGGTGAAAAAAAAAAAAAAATGTATATTTTTAAAATCCAATTATTATTAAAAGGGGGGGAAAAAACTACATATTTCATTAACTATAATAACTTTTAATAAAGCCACAATAACAATAAAGAGAGAAAACGAAAGCTTACTTCAGCTTTATTGACGTAACTTAATAGTGGAGTACTTTCCTTTAGCCCCCCCCTCCCCCTCATCTTCATGAGGGAGGGGGCCATATTTCTTGTTTACGAAAAATATTAAATAAAATATTAATTTAATATTTACATTCTTTACCGTAAGTTCTAGAAAGATCGCTTTTTTCTTGCCAAAAAAAAACAAGAGCTGCCATCTATCATTGCTATTTTCATTCACATAAGGAAATTTATTTAAATCAGTTTTGCCTCCATGATTTATTTATATTTTTTTTCCCCATTGCAGGGAAAGGTAAGAAAAAATTTTTGGTATTAAAAAAGTTATTTTTGAAAATGAAGTAGATTTCATAAAATAAGTATACATTGAAGCCTTGAAACCAAGTTTTGCATTGAATGGGAAAAACAATTTTTCATAGCATTTTACACAAATATTTAGTGTTTTTTTTCCTTTCTTAATAAGATTTTGTGATGGTTATTCAAGTGAACACTTATGAAATGATATTGTTAATTATTTTTACTTTTCTTTTTATTAAAGTTTATAATAATCAATAATAGTAAAAGTAATCACTTAAAGGGTGAGATGCTTTAAGTATGTTAAAAATTTTTGCTTTAACAAAAGCCATACATTTAAGGATCTGTACTTAATAAGGAAGTTTATTGAAAGTAATGTTTCTGACTTGAACATTTTAGTTGCATGTTCTTTAATTATATCCATAAAGAGAACAGCATGTGAAAATGTGTTTCAGATTAAGAAAATAGAATAAAAACTAAGGTGAAAAAAACAGATTTACAAAAAGAAATTCCACTAATGACTTTAAGTGTGATTGAAAAGACACTATTGCCAATATTTTGTATAGTAAAGTTATACAAAGCTATATATATAAGAAAATGAATAGAAAAAATAAATTTTATCATTTATAGTAATATAATAGTCATAAAAGTAATAATTTAGTTCATAATAATAAATCAAAGATTGGAGATTTACTTTAGACGTACTTTTTTTTTTTTTTTTTAATTGTATAATAATATTGCAATGATTCTTATGAATGTATGGGTGTTTCATGAAACATTTATCAGATATTTATCACCAATTTTTATTAGGTGTTTTCACACAAATTTTTGTATTGTTTTATATAAAGCAAAATAATGTTTAGTTGAATGAGTTTTACTACTTCATTTTATTATTGTCTTTTTTATATATAAATTTAATGTTTTGAATATTAATTTTTATTTTATGTTTTACCATAAATGTAATTAACAGAAAATGTTTTTCAGATGGATAAAACAAGTGCTAGTCATACACAGAGTTGTGTTCAAGTAAGCATTTATGTTTAGAAATTTATTCATCAACCATGAAATATCATTTCAGAAAATTTTGGAGTGGAAGGTTGATATTTTATACCAACTATGTGAAAAATACCAGAGCCGGGAATCGAACCCGGGCCTTCCGCTTTACGTGCGGATGCTCAAACCATTGAGCTACCCTGGCTGATTACCAGCTAGGCATTTCTCACACAATATCCGTTGGCAAAGTCACTGAGTCTGTAAACACAGCTGTATCAGGTGACATTAATATTCATGGCACAATTTCGTGGTCTATTGGAGTTGTGCCATGAATATTAATGTCACCTGATACAGCTGTGTTTACAGACTCGGTGACTTTGCCAACGGATATTGTGTGAGAAATGCCTAGCTGGTAATCAGCCAGGGTAGCTCAATGGTTTGAGCATCCGCACGTAAAGCGGAAGGCCCGGGTTCGATTCCCAGCTCTGGTATTTTTCACATAGTTGGTATAAAATATCAACCTTCCACTCCAAAATTTTCTGAAATAAGCATTTATGTATTCTCTATTGTTATAATAATGCAAAACATATTAAATTAAAGCATTGACTAATGGTTTTTCAGTTTTTTAGTTTTTTTTTTTTTTTAACAATTAAAAATTTAGTTAATAATTATTAGTTAAATTTGTTCGTTAGTTCAATTAGTTGATATTTCTTTCATTGGGTATCATATAATGGCCCAGTTGGACTCTGTTTAACCCAATAATAATAACTAGTATCGCCCAGTGGTCAAATTTTGACCATTTTTTTTTTGCAAAGCGAGGCAAAGCAAAGTTATTGCCTTGTCCTAAACGGAATGCAATTGCAACACAGCTGCGGCGATTGTTTGCCGATATTCACTCTAACTGAATCAGCAGAGTTTTACTTAATATAACTATTTCTCTCTGTAGATGTTAGCCTTTCCTGAAATGAGAGAAAATCGCAACGTGAAAACGCCCCTCGTTGTGTGATACAGCCCAGAAGTTTATAGGTACCATATCAAACCAAGGCCCAACCAAGTATCAAATTCTGTTAAATTAATTCGATTGGTTCATAAAGTACAGTGTTTGAACAAAAAAAAAAAAAAAGGTATTTTTCAAAAATGGTCTAATTTCAAAACGTGTAACTTTATCGAAAACCGAAAATCTAAAACTTTTCTTAATCTTATATTTTCTACTTATATATGCAGAGGAAAGAATAATAAATCCACTTTTTAAAAAATAAAAATAAGTAGTCAATTTCACTTAATTAAAATGCAAGGAAATCTCAAAACGTGTAAATTCATCGAAAACCGGAAATCAAAAGTTTTTATGTATCTTCTACTTGCTTCTTCTACCCACAAAAGCTAGCAATAAAGACACTTTTTTAAAAAATAAGTAGCCAATTTCAGTTAATTGGAATGTAAAGAAAGCTCAAAACATGTAAATTCAGCAAAAAACAGAAATCGGAATTTTTTCCGTATCGTCTACTTATATATGCAGCAGTTAGTAACAAATCCATTTTCCTTTTATTTAGTATATTAGTTGAATATTTATTGTTTAAATATCACCCTTTGAAATGAAATGTTTATGTTTACATTCGAAACTGGAAGTTTGCCTTTTTTTTTTTTTCTCTGGAGTTTTTTGATTTTAAATTAAAATTTTATCAATTTTACGGAAAAAATAACTCAATCAAACACATGTAGACAGTAACTTATATATAACTATACCCAAATATTGGAATTAAAATCGGCAGATAATTTCCGTTATTTTTTAATATTTTTTTACAAAAAATCCTGCGGACGATTAACATAGAAAATCTTTTTCATGGCTCCATGGACAGACAGTGACGTCATCACTTCGCTTGCGTATAAGGATGCTACATTATACAAATTACTGTGTCTATGGTTTTATTTGAGCTTTATGAAATTGCCAGATTTAACAACTTTCTACTTTTAGGTATTTTTTAATGTAAAGGAATACGTGTATAAAAGGGAAAAATGGGGGGAAATGCATAAAAAATAAATGTATTTTTAAATACCTTCTTGACATCGTAAGAAAATAATATTTGTATTCGCACCTTCCGGCTAACCATACCTTTCGAATGATACCATTTTCAACCCTCTACTCCCATAATTAATATGTTAAAAAGGGACTACAAATTTTATGCTTGCCTATTAATATATAAATAATAAACTTTATTATAGTTATAATTAGCTCGAAATGATTTATTTAAATTTTGCTTAAATATGGCTTATAATCAATTTTAAATTAATAATTATTTATAAAAAACAGTTGATTTTTTTACTGATTTCTTTTTGAGCAAAAATTTCTGGAAAGTGTTTACATAGTGTTTAAGACTCTGAGCATCACAGTAGATATTCCAAACATATACTCAGAAATTACAAGTAATGACAGTCAATGGTAAAAATCGATGATAATCAATTATTTCATAAAAAGCATTTTCATTTATGAATCTAAGAAAATAATAAAAAATAATTAAGTATAATTTTTCTTTGAATGAAACTGTTTTAAATAAGATAATATATAGGTCGTATGTGTAAATCAAATCTGATCTTTTTTTGCAAGAACTATAAGTACAAAATTTTCAGTTTTTCTACTTTTGGCCGCAATTTTCTTTCCTTGTACAAATTTGGAGCATTCCAGTTTTTCCATTCTATATTCAGTAGAAGAAAGTATTGGATTCCTAAAAATTTTTCAGCTTCCAGTTTTCCACAAATATACACGTTTTGACCACAATATTTTTAGAAAATGTCTGTCTGTGGCACGATGATCTCCAAAACCACGAGTAGTACTAACAAATGGAATGGTACAAATATTAACAGTAATATTATTAACAGCATTGCAGTTTTTGATAAATACTTATATAATAAATTATCTTTATGTAGTGCCCCCTGTCGGGGTAGTGGTGTCCCCCCCATCAGGGAATTTCTGGTGCCACTACTGTAGATACGTTACTGTATGTAAGGCATTGTTTCCTATGCTCTGTAGTGTTTAGGTGGTATGAAGGCTATAAAAATCCTTCCGCTGTAACTTTTTCTCTAAGGTTTCTTTTCCTTTTCTCCAATGCACTGGATGAAAGAAGCATCATTTTTAGCATGCGTAAAAGCATCTTTTATATTGAATATGGTTAGATTAGCATTAAAGTTTTGGTACTGGATCACATAAAAGATTCAGATACATTACGGTATATAAGAGGAAATGGTTGAAAGTGCATTTTTAGTTGTGTTAACCATTTTTAAATACCTTCCTATATTATTTGATGAATGCTAATATTTTCGATTTGACTTTCTGTCTGTCTTTGTGCCTTGTTTGTAATAATGAATTTCTGTTTATATATAATTATCTTGTAAAAGTTCAGCAGTTTTGTTAAAGAACATTCTATTGCTTGGCTATATAAAACCTCTACAGAAAACATACTAAAAAACTTTTTCATGGTGAGGCATGCATTTTATTTTTTTATTTTACATATTTTTGAATCTGGCCGGGCCTGATTTTTTAATTTTTTGTCTGGGCCAGGCCTGACACCGGTAAAAAATACATACACTGGGCCATACACTGGTAAAAAATAAATGGGTCAGGCCCGGGCCTCAAAATTTTGGCCCGTGCAGACCTCTAGTGCAGATACCAAATTGCACAAATTTAAACACTTTTGAGTAAAAATTGTTCTGTTTTAAGAGAACAAAATTTAAATTTTCTATTCAGTGTTAGTGAAATATAATGTTGTCTATTCTATTATACGCATTATTTGAGTATTTATTGGAATGTATTAGTACAGAAATTACTTATAAAATATTAAATATTAATACAAATATAAAGTAAAAACCCTCTTTGTTGAGAAGTTATATAAAATTGCATTGTTGAGCACTACAGAATGATTATATTACATTTGCACATTCATGATTTTCTTTTCACTTTTCACTTTTTTTTTTTTTTTTTTTTGCAGATTTATTTATAAAGAAATTAAAGATCTCTGTAGAATATTAAAAAGTACATTCTCATCATGTCTCATCTATTTTTATTATTTTTGAATAAAATATTTTAACTAATTGTGAATCTGCAATATTAACTTTTTGTTTTATAGGAGAATAAACTTTTTACTGAAGAAGAATTTAGCCAAGCACTGAAAATGCAAGAACTGCTTTTCCATGAAAAACATGTTAAAAGAGACAAAGAACGCTGTGATCAGGTAAAACTTTTGGAGAGAGATAAACAAGCTCTTAAAAATCAAGTAATAGCCTTAAATAGGGGTTACAGAGCTTCAAGGTATTTGTTTTTTATTCAAAAGATATCATTCTAAAAAGAAAAAAAAACTAATTTTTCTGATACATATTGTATTAATTTTTCATTGTAGGGGTATTTTAGAGGAATTATTGAATATTTTCTCCTTATGGTTAACTGCCAAAGAACAAGAGCGTGTTGAAATGACAAGCAATAATCAAAAAGTTATGAAAGAGCGTGACCAGGTTTGTTATCATTACTTTTTTTTGCTTCTATTCATATTCTTTTTAAATTGTGTTAGTTTAATGTATATATACATTTTAAAATTTAATTTCTGTGTTCCTTAGGCTCTTGAGGATCTCCAAAATGTTGAATCTGCATTTGCTGATTTGCATAGGCGATATGAAAATTGTAAGTCTGTTCTAGAAGGCTATAAACAAGTAAGTGTTATGCTTATATCAGTACATTAACCTTGGAAATGAAAGATTTTGATAAACAATGAAGAGAAGGTAAATCTCTAATGTATTGCTTTTCTTTTTGGTGAGGGCATCTTTATGACTGCTTTTATACTCGATAGCGGCACCTGATATTTCTGATGGGGATGGGGGGAGCGAGCACTATATATAGAGAGTTTATCTTTGACATATTTAGCACAGTGCAGGATTTTACAATTTCTGGGACTATCATGCCAAATATACAATGGCAAATTATCATTATTTGTACCATTTCCTTTACTTTTGTAACTTTTGCTTGAAGCAATGTCATTTTCAATTTGAACAATCATTGGTATGTTTTTGGCATTCATTCTGTTAAATAAAAACAATAAAATAATATAAAATTTATATTTATATCAGTTAGTAAAAATTAAAATTTATTATTATAAGAAGAAAATAAAAGTGTAAATTTAGTGTTAACCAAAAAATAAATATTAATTGTTAAAAAATTGATTGAGTTGAATAAGAGGAAATTAAAATATATATATAGAAATTTTTAATATGAATTAAACATGAAATAAGATCAATAAATTAAATATTTAAATTGCCGTGATTAAGTAGTCAAAATGAAATTAATACATTGCTGTATTTAGAGGTGGATTCAAGTTCGATTGCACTTTAGACCCATTTCACTAAGCCCCTGCCCTATATTTTGCAATACAATGTATATATTTTATAGTTATAACAATAACTGTAATATGACAAAGTAAAACTATATTATTTTTTTATATATCAGTAGCTGTACAACATTACATATAATAATAAAAGAATAATAAAGTCTAATGCAATTATGGGAAAAAAAAAAAAAACTAATTATTGTATTTGGTTTCTCCTATAAATATGTGATTACAACTATTACTAAATAAGGAGAATTAAATTTTTTATTTAATTACTGAAAAACAGAAATGTTTAATTCATATTTTCAATAAATAATATGGAAATTATTATTTTTTAAGTAGATAAACTGCTATGCTTCTCAATATTATCTTTACAGCTTTCTGTTTGATGTTTTTTATTAAGATTATTACATAATTATTTTTACAAAATTATTCTACTTGTGAAATGAAAACATATTTCAGTCATAGCAGAGATCTTTGAAATTCATTTTCACCATCAGTTAAAAACTTATTATTAATCGGTTTTGAATTTCAGTTGCTTTTTATATTTAAATTCATGTTTAAAATTAAATTTTTTAAATAAATGTTTAATGAGCATATAAAATTTGCCTTCCTCCACATCGGCCTTGTAGGCCTAAGCTTAAATCCAGCCCTGGCCATTCTATCACAGTACAAAAATAACAGCATCTCATAGTTATATAAAATTTTTGTCTGGTTTGGGTAATCAATTGTACAAACAGGGCCGGCACCAGGGGTGAGGCAGCTGAGGCGAATGCCTCAGTGCACATAAATAGAAGAGTGGCATTTAGCTCTTGCACTTTGAATTCCCAATCCACTATGTGTGTCAAAGTAAAAAAAAAAAAAAAGGCCTATTACAACCAAACAAATTCTATTACCCACTACTATACATTGTATATACTCTTTTTAAAAATATTGGTGGTCAAAAGACATAAAATTTACTAACAAATTAGATACAACACAATTTTCCTGTAAGAGCAAACTGTTACATACGCTGTGAAGATGTATATAAAAAGGAGTTTATATAGCGAGTCAAGCAAAAAAAATGTTAGAGCCATTTTCAGAAACACCCATTTTCGAGATTTTAAATCAAAAGGGCTTTCAATTTTCCTGAAGTAACAAAATAATACATGCAAAAGAACATCTGAAAAACGTTTATGTAGCAAATTCGAAGACAATCGTTAGAGTTGTATTCAGTATACCGACTTTTGGTCCAACTGCCGATTTTTACCAAAACTTGGCAAACTCATCTGTTCACCAAAAACTAATAATTACAGCAGTCATTTCTGCGAAAATTGTACAAATCATGTCTGCCATTTGTATATATATACTGTAAAAGCCCTTATTTTCGCGAGCCTATCGTAATCGTGAAAATTTAAGCCTCGCGAAAATTTTTTTTTTTCCCCCGAAGCAAATAATAATAAAAAAACAGAAATTTTTCAATTACCAAAACTCACATGCATTGACGGTCTGAATCCGAGAAAAGCGAAGGGGGTGGGGTGATTACATTTTCGGTGCAAAAGGGGGGTTCAGAAGGCCCTAGTTTGATAAAACAGCATGAAAATTGTTTGGGGTGGAATGTGCGCGTTGAGTCAAAGCCAAAGTTGATGTATAAGCACCGTTGTAGAGCACAAATTGTTTTTAGAGCGATGAGGAGGTGGGGACAAACTTTTCGGACAAAAGGAAATTTCGTAAAATGCCTTATGCAAAAGGACTTCTAAATTTAGGTACTTTTCAACGTTAGGATTTTTCAACTTTCGGTTCTGTTCATATAAAATTCACGAAATTTTCAGCTCGCGAAATCACCGATATCTTCATTTTCGCGAAAATTACGACTCGCGAAAATAAGTGCTTTTACAGTGTATTTTTTTAAATGCAAATTTTTAAATTACTGTTACCAAATCAAATTCACTTTAGGATTCTTCATTTAATAATTTATGATCAGATATTTATTGTTTTGATTTTGATTTAGGTGCTTTGTGAAGATCTTAAACATTTTTTATTTGGAATAAACAAGTAAACTATTGATGTCTGAACTTTATATCAGTAAGAATTAAAAAGTCATTTAACAAGTGGTTTTAATACTGTACAAATATAAAATATCAGCTATATTTCATCTATTACATAAAAATAATTTTAAGAATAAATTTTGTTTATTTATTTATTTTTTCAAATAGAAAAATTGCTAATTATTAATGTCCCAACATAGTGTGTGCTTTTGCTGTCCGCTGTATTACAGTCATTTTGAGGGGAAGGGGGATGGAAAGTTAGCTTGAATCCAGGCAATACTTTTAGGGTGATTATAAAGAGAAACTTGCATGCTTAGTTAGCAATTTTTGATTCCATAGTTAACAAGCAAATTTATACTCTTTCATCTGATAGTTAATATGAACACATGGGAAAGTTAAAATTAATTTTGGAAGAGAGATTAACATTTTGAATTGCAAAACAGTTTGGTAATGAAGAGATTTTATTTCAAAACAGAAACTGATTTTTGCAATCTTGGTAATATTTGTTTCAATTTTTGAAAATATTTCATTTAGTTTAATATTTAAGTTATGAAAAAGAATAATAATTATTAATTTAATGACTTTATCCTAATTCATTTGTTTTAATACAGTTAACAGAATTTGTTATATTTTGAAAATAAAACTATGAAATTTATATCGCTAAAGATTTTAAAATTTTGACTTTTATGTTTATAAGAAATGCTATTTTATGCATAGCATTCTGTATACTTTCGTTATTCTGCTAATATAAATCACAAATTGATATTTTAATTACAGAATGAAGAAAGAATGAAGCAGCAAGTGACTGATATGCAGATGAAATTAAAACAAAAGGAACAAATGTATGAAATGCTCAGATCTCGAATTCAAGATAAATTAGACAGGTAATAACTATTTTTAACAACATTGCTAAATATGTTTTCTTTGTTAAATTCATGTAAAATTTGCTTAAATAATTTTATTTAATTTTGCTATTATATCCTTACTGCCTGTAAAAATGCACACTGTTCTATCAGTGATTAAAAATTTTGAACTGAAATTATTTTTTGTGAACATGTATTTACGAGTCTTACCATTAAATTAACTATCAAGATATTAACCCTAAAATGCCTGAATATTTTTTTAATCAATTTAAAAATGTTTTTTTCTTACCTCTATTAAATAAATCACGGGAAAAATATTTTAAAAAATCACACTTCATTTTAACTATGGTTTACTGCTAAAATGCAATTTGTTGCCAATTGACAAACATGAGGCATTAGAGCTTCAATGTTATTCTAATAATACTTTAGAAGACAAAATTGGGTATGTTGCCAAAAGGCAGCTTTCGGCATTTAAAGGTTAATGAAATTACCAGTAGATATTTTAAAAATTCATTTCTTTTTAGAAGTTTGATATGGATTTTTTTTTTTTTTTCCCATATGAGTTACAGTTTTATTAAACTTATTAGGCAGTATTTTAATTTTAAAGATTGCATTATTGCTGCCAAATATATATGAAAATATTTGCTTTTTTCAATTAATCCCTCCTTTATATGCACACATTGCATTTAAGAGGTGTCAGTCAGCAGTGGGTTTTAAATTTCTATTTTGTAATGTTAAACCTGTGACATATTATTTAATAAATATCTAATATGAAAATAAGGATTTTCAATTTCAGTTTTTTCTTTATCTTTCATTAAGTATCATTTAAGTCATAATTCTTTTTTTTTTTTTTATATATATATAAAACTATCATTTAAAGAAAAGTATATAATATACATATTTAATATAGGGGAGAGTAGGGAGGGATGGACAGTTTTGACAAAAATATTTTTTACAAATTTACTTTTACTGGTACAATACTGTAAGTTTCAGAGAAACAAATTAAAACATTTTAACATCTTTTAAAAACATAAATTTGATGGTAATTATTAAAATATCAGTTTTATAAGCCAATTAACATAGTTGTAAAAATGTCCCATCCCACCCTTATATAAGAGAGGGATGGGACATGTTTTTAAAGTTAAAATAAATACAATAACATCTATTTATCCAATATTATATTTTAATGTACCTCATTAAATAAAAATTTTCCAATGCTCGATTCCACCAATTATTTTTCATGGTTTTGAATTTGTTTTGGGCATTTCCTCTTCCATTAATTTATTCATTTGCCTCTTGATATTCTGTGTTTAAGAAGTATCACAGTCTTCCTTCTTTTCTTACATGTCCCATCCCTCCCTTCTCATAATTTTTCAAAAAATTAACTTATTATTAGACACATGATACTTTTAGGCTTAATTTAACTACTTAATTCATAAAAATTATATTATTAGGTATATAAAATATGAAGAGCAATTATGCTATCATCAGTAAGTGGTTTTGAAAATTTGCCTTGAAAATTAAGTAATTATTTACTTTTGGTGTTGTAAAGTAGTTTTTTTCTTACATAAACTTGCAGAATTCTCCAATTAAAATGATACATAGCAACAAATATGGGGCTGTAGTTACTTCACCTAGTGGAAGAGTTAGAAATTAAAAACAGTGTATATTTTAAGAATAATTTTAGGTATCCCATCCCTCCCTACTCTCTCCTATATGTATGAAAGGAGGTAAACAAAGAGAAACTTTAAGAAGGATACACAAAAATCAGAAAATTTTGGTTTTATTGTGAGATGTCTTTAAAATGTGAACATACCATACATGGAACATTACAGAAAACATTAAACACATTTAACAGTAAAGGAAAGAAACTCTGCTACTGATTGACCCAGCCTCTTAAGAGGGCACTTTACCTAATGTTGACAGCAGCCTTATTCCATTTTTTTCTATAGAAAAATTTGTTTTCAAAATTATTCATAATCTAATGCATTTTTTAAAATTCTGTTTTCAAATTTAGAAAATTCACAACCATTAGATTTAAAAAATTATATTTTATTTTTATGAAAAAGTAATATACAAAATAACTTTCAGCATATCAATCTTAAAAACTTTAATAAATTTTATTTTATTTCCTACGTTTCGGTTAGATTCCTTCATTAACCTTCTTCAGGGAAGAAATGATGTTAAAAAAAAAAACTTGAAACATAGATAATTTAGGTTATTCCTTGATATCACAAATACAACTTCTAGGAAAATCAACAGATAATTACACAACTTATAAAAATATACTATATACATTTTAAAAATATGCTAAAACATTTAAATGAATTTAAACATGACACTACAAGAAAAGGAACTACTAAAGCAAATAGAATCAAAAGTATCAATATTGCGGGGTTGCCAGAACTAAGCTAAAAGCAAGGAAACCATAAATTAATTTAAGCCCAAGAAATGAAGCCAAATTGATGGGGGGTTTATGGATAAGGAATCGTTACAAATTTCTGTTTTTCTTTTAATAATTTCAAATGATTCATAAAGAAGAGCTTGGTTTCTATTGTCAGTATTGTAAATTATCCTGGCATAACCCTGGAATAACCTAAATTATCTTTGTTTTAAGTTTTTTAAACATCGTTTCTTCCCTGAAGAAGGTTAATGAAGGAATTTAACAGAAATGTTGGAAATAAAATAAAATTTATTAAAGTTTTTAAGATTGATATGCTGAAAGTTATTTTGTATATTACTTTTTCATAATTATTAAAACAGCATATGTAAAAAAGTGGAATAAATATTTCTGAATAGATTTTAATTTTTTTAATATTTCATTTTGAGGCTGCAAAGTGGAGAAAAAGAACTTAGTCTTTTTTTTTTTTTTTTTTTTTTTAGAGCTTTAAAATGAAATATTAAAGATTTAAAAAATCAATTTTTTGAAAAAGGGGAATCAGTCTAATAGTTCTGAATTTTCTAACTGTGAAAACAGAAAAAAAAAAAAAAAAAGCATTAGATAATGAGTAATTTTTAGAATAAATTTCTCTGTAGAATAACAAGGGACAAGGCCACCATCCACTGTTGGTGAGGTGTATCCCCTTAAGCCTCCAATTTTGAAAACACAATCTATTTTTTTTTTTTTTTTTCTAAAAGTTTTTAGAGCATTCTGATAAGACTCTTTGTTTGAGGTTTTGCTACTAATAAAAAACAAACAAACAAAAATTAGAAATGAGTTTTTTCACATTCAGTAAGTGCACATACTAATTGGCTTTTGTAACTTAAATTATCTACCCTACATGTTAGAATTTTTATTTCCATTTTCAAAATTTTCTTAAAAATTATAATTTGTAATGTTTCCAACTCACTTCACTGTTTTAACTTTTAAAGGTTAATTGCTTTTAGGACACATCAATACATTAAGTTATACAAATATTGAAGTTTCAAAGTATTACTGTTTTAGAAAAACTGTTATGAAAATATTATTCTTAAAATATGATGTATTACTATACCATTTTTTTTTTTTAAGAACATGTTTGATCTATAAATAATTGAATCGCCAATTTGAAGAAGGGAGCAATTCCAAAATCAAAATTTTTGGAAAAATGAGAAAAACATAATTCGGTAAAATCAGAAGAAATTTGCTGCATGTAGAATCTGAATTTTTTGAAGTTTAAATCATTCCTATGTATTGTTGAGGTACTTAAATTTGGTCGCATTTTCTTATTTTACATTTTGTGACTCCAAAATTGTAATTGCATTGGAGAAATCAAACTCATAAATATTTCCTATGCTTGGTTTACTTTAAATAAGTGGTTTTCATTTCCTTCTTTTGCTTGGCATGTGTGTCAGCCAGCACATAGTGAATTAAAAATAAATAAATAAAAACTCAATTTTTGATTTTTCGCACTTGCCCTTCTTCAAGCTGGTGATTCAATTTATGTTCAATACTAAACTGAAAAAAAATTCTGCAATTGACATCTAGAAAATAAATTGTGGCTCTAGTAAAAATAGTTTCGTATCATCCTTATAAATTCTAGATCCCTTTGATAGCGAGTTCCAGATGTCCCTTGTAAAATTCTTGAGCATTTTTCTATATTGTCATGCTCAAATTTATTTAGAAATCTTTGCAAATAAATACAAACACAAGGTGAGTTTTAGTTGCTATAATTTGAGTTTGATTCAATTCTAGAGATCAAAGTGAAAATTTCTTGCAGTACAAAAGATGCATAATATTCACAATATCTATAATATTGTTTCAACAACTAGAAAAATATAGACCAGAAATGTGCAGTTACATCATTTATTCAGTTTATTTGTTTACCTTATACACATAACACAGAAATCTATATTTCTAGTGTAGGGATTCAGAAAATGACTACTTATTCATTCTAGATGAAAGCAGCATAATTTTTTTTTTTTTTAAGTGAAAGTTCCTTACCAAAATAATTAGACAGAAATACTAATGAAAATATGGTATTAGAATAATTTTTAAATTTTTAACTGTGTCGGTTTTGAATTTTCACAACAATTTCTTAACAAATATTTATATATTAAGGTAATATTGAATATTATGAAAACTTATGCAAAAAAGCTGTTTGTTTTTTAAAATTATTATTTTTGAAGCATTTGCTTTCTTACAGTTGGTAGACAGGAGATGTTAAATTCGAACCCAGAATGCATTTATTAACCTAGCTGTTTAGAGTTTTCAATAAAATTCACATAATTATGGACTAGAATCCCTTATAACTTTTTTTCCTTGGATAGTGTATTCTACCCAAATTCTAGGACTTCAAACAGTTGATTGCCTTTTAGCCTCTACACCATCTCTAATTTCTAGGATTAAAACTGAATTATTTCACAAATTTAAGATTTAAAATTTTAGAGATAATTTTTATAGTTGAACCTGTTTTTCTGTCAATATCCATAGATGTCACAAATTTCAAATATTAAATTGTTAGCTTAATAGAGGTTAAAAGATTTTTATAAAATTAAAAACTAAATTGTGTGCCAATTAGAAATTTTTACATTAGATACCACTTTGTTTCATATATTGAAGAAAAGTAATTTATGATGTTTGTTAAACATTTTGTATTGTTGACAGTTTCACTTTTGTAGATATGTATTTGGTGAATACTGAGTTATGTCAAGGTTGTTATGAAAAGTAAATCTAAATTATTACTAAAGTATGTTATTTAATACTTATCCTTTTTTATATCTGTTATTATTTTAGTGCTAATGCTGAAATAGAAAATGCCAAAAAATCCGGTGATGCTGAAGTAACAGTCTTAAGAGCACAGCTGAAAAAAGCTGAAATGAAAATCTCTAGTATGGAAAAAGATATTGAACAGAAGGTACTTGTTTCTTTCTTGTATACGAATTTTCCATACAGAGCTCTTGCACAAATAATATTCTGCTTAAAGGAATTCTTCTAATAGATCTGTTTAATCCACTGTGGAATCAAAAATAATTCAGTTCATTTTCGAAAATTTTCAGTCACCAGTCAAAAAAACAAAAAAAACACTTTTCAGATGGAAGGATGATATATATCAGTCTCTCAGTAAAGAATAAGGTCTCTTTGGACACTGGTGCACATTTTTCATTAGTTATTCATGCTGTCTACTTATCCGTAGGGGGGCTACTGTGACACTCTTCTCTCAAGGCATTTTTCAGTTCTTGTGCAGTTTGAGGAGGATAAGTTCTGTAAGAAAGACTTCTGTAGAGTTGCCAACTTTTCTGAAAGACTTCTGATTTTTAAGATAATCTTCCAGCTTTTGACTTTTTATTAATTTCTTCTGCATTTAAAAAAAGTCGCAGATGTAGTTTGTTTAAAAAAAAAAAAAAAAAAGAAAAGAAAAAACCTGTAACGATCAGTGTTCAAATGCTCCACGGAACCCTTTGATTCTCAATATTTCTGCATTCACAATGTAAATGTTGATATATATTTTAAACTTGCTTTTTGAGGTTCGATAACATATAAAAGAATAGAATTATTCAATATTTCTCACTCGTGTAATTATTTTTTTTACTCCCTTCTCCCCCTATTTTTTTTCTCTAACCATCGGCAATCAAACACTACTCTGTAGAAACCTTTTATTTTTTAATCTTTCTCCATCAACAACATAAATGTAAATATTCATTTTAAACTTACTTTATGATATTCTAAAACCTATAAAGTAGTAGAATTGTTTAACATTTCATACTCATGAACATTATTCCCCTCCCCCTTCTTTCCCCATCTTCCACTAGAAATAAACAATTAAACAATGTTCATGTTTTCTGAATCTACATCAAGAAGATCAGTGTTTATAATAAACTTGTTTATAAGGTCTGGAACCAATAAAAAGTGATAGAAAGGCACAATATTTTTCACATATGTTACTTTTTTTAAAGACTTAATTACTGAATTTGGTGAATCTATTTCTCTTTTACTGTATAAGTTTAAAATGCCGTGTCATCAAAAAAAAAAAAAAATGTTAGTTCTTATGCAGGTTACATCTCCAGTGACTGAAAATGCAAGATTGAAGTTGTATAATGTAGATTTCTAATAGAATATATTATTGCCATTTTTTCTCCTCAAGTGCTAAGTATTGTGTTATTAAATTAGACTAATAAAAGAGACTTTTGAAATACTTAAGTAGAAAAAATATATGTATTTTAATTATCATGAGAGAAAAATTAACGTAGTACATTATGTACATATGTTGATTATATACTTGAATTTTACGAAACAGTGTCTTATTATTTTATTATACAATTTCTTCCTGTTTTTTTGTGAAATCTTCTGTTTTTTTAGTGTGTCCAATACTTCAGAGGTTCTGTTTGGGTGGAAATTGCTGTCTATAATCAGAAAGTCTGAACCTACCGCACACCTAAAAAGACAAACATTATACAGAATAATCTCTGTGCAGTACCACTTTAATATAATGGTACTTCACTCACAGATGTGAGGCAATGTTTTGCCATTGTAAATAATGCCTTTCCCCTACCTTCATGCATTGACCATCAGTGGCTTCGCTAGAAATTTTTTCAGTTGGGGGCAAATTTAAAACTGCAAAAGTTCAAACTGAATCAAATTTCTACAGTTTCTTTCCTTGCTGGTTAACAAAACAAATCTTTTTTAAATCAAGTGATAACTGGAAATGAAAGGTTTGGTATAACAACAGGAGAGAAAAAGTTGTATAAGGATAATTTATGGCAATGACTGAGTTGCATCCAATGAAAGTGTCTGGTTATAGAATTGCAGAGAGATCAGGTTTTGATGTGTACCCAAGTTGTTTAAGTAATTGAAACAATAGAATGATCAATATTTAGTCTCTCTGTAATCTTTTCAGTGGTAATCCATAGTGTAAAATTACCTAAATCAGAGATAGTCATCTATAAAATCAGGTACAAATTTTTGCAGTGACACAATAGATAAAATATTTTCTTTATTTTTTAACTAGCAGGCTTTTGCCCATTATAAATATATGAATACAGTCAAACCACATTAATGTGAGTCTCGTGGGGGGATAAGAAATTTGTTCATGTTATCAGTAGTCCATGCTATCAGTAACTAATCTTCATATAACTAATCTTCATTTTGACTGGGTTTGTGGAAACAGTTCATGTTAAAAGTAATTCATGTTAACAGTGGTTCGACTGTACTTCATTTACCAAATCAATTAACTCCACTTTCTGAATTTTTTAATGTCAAATAATTGATTGACTCCTAACTGTATATATTCAAAACAAATTAGATTTAAAAGTGGATCTAATTTTAACAGAAAATTATTTCTGTTTTAACAATGAGTTAAAAAAAAAAAAAAAAAAAAAAAACCATGGGGTCCCTATGAGATCACCTATTTCTGGTATAATTGCAGAATTAAAACTAAGAATAATAGAACAAACCATATTTAAAACTTTTAGGAATGAAATATACTTTTGAGTAAGATACGTTGAGGATTTTTAAAGAAAACTGGAAGACCTTACTTCAGCTTCATTGACGTAACTTAATGGTGGAGTACTTTCTTTTAGCCCCACCCCCCCCATCTTCAACTCCAGTTACATTGTGTTCTGTTAAGTCTATAATTTTTTTTTTTTTCCCAAAAAACTTCACAGACTCAACACAACACAAAGTAACTTAGGTTGAAGATGAGGGCGGGGCTAAAAGAAAGTACTCCACCGTTAAGTTATGTCAATGAAGCTGAAGTAAGGTCTTTCCATTTTTTTAAATGAAGTATTTAAATATTTAATCACTTAAATTTAAAAATTAATATTCAACATTATTTAAAAATTAGATCATGAATTAAGGTATTTTTCCAATGGTCATTCTTGTATTTTTCTTAATAAATATTTTAACTATTCCAGATTCATTTATAAAATTTCATATATTTCTCATCCTAAAAGATTAAATATTTCAACTTTTACTTTAAAAAAATCTAACTCTTAATAGCTACACTTTTTAATTCTGTAGTATTATATATTCAGCAGCAGCCATTTTCTCTATGATCTTTTTTTTAGTTTTCCCACCGAAAGGGGAAATGTACTTGAGTAAATTTTAAGAATTTAAAGTAAATTTTATGAATTTTAAAAAGCTTTTAACTAAAAATAAAATTGAATGAATTTGGAGTAGTTAACATATTTATTATTAAGAAAAATGCAAAAATTATGTTGGAAAAATGTCTTAATTCACAGTCTGATTTTTGAATAATGTTGAAGAGTAACTTTTAAATTTAAGTGATTAATTTTTTTTTTTTTTTTTTTTTTGAAAAATCAAAATTATGAAATAATTATATTTTAATTATATTTAAATGAGTTATTTAGCTGTAAAATTAGTTTTTTAGTAAAAATTTACTTTTTGAAGCACTAGGATTTTTAAAATTGATTACATTTCATAATTAGTTTTTGTTTTTTTTAAATACTAGTTTCTTCAGATTTTCCAATATTAAAGCCAAATTTGATTTTTTAAAAATTTGATGAAAAAGTTATGATTTTTTTAGCATAACATTCGCCGTTGGCTGTCCACATCGTGTTTTTCATTGATCGATGGAGTTGTGCACAGCGGGATGCCAATGTTTCTTTCTTTCTCTGGTGGCCTATTCCTTTTATATAAAAAAATTGTGATATTTGGATTAACTAATATTTTTTCCATTTAATTTGCTGATGAACTTATTTTTCATCGAGGAACTTGCCTTGATGTTTTAAGATTAAAAAATAGCGAATTAAAAAATAACTCAGAAATGATATCAAAATGATTCTTAAGCTTTTCATCTCTCATACCAAAAACAAATGACTTTAATCTTGTTCAAGGAATAATGCTTTAAGGAATATCATTTTAGATGGTTTAAAAATAAGCCTCTGGAGAATCAATGACTGGATCAACATTTCCTTCTAGAGCATGTGGGGTGCTGTCTAATAAATTTTCGTTTACTGTCATGAATACATAAAAAAACATTTTTTGGCTATTAGTTGGATAATTTCTTCTAATAAGCAAAATATCATAGAATACTTTATCGAATGGGCATTTGGTAGGAATACATCAGGAATACATCTCAGTGTGGTTTCTAATTATTATATGTGTTCAAGATCGCTATTGGCTTGGTTAAAAAAAAAAAAAGGTACGATTATTGAATATAATGGAATGCTTAGTAATGTAATGTTTTTTTTTAAATCTGGTAGCGTTATCCCATAGTTTATATCATGTGCTTTTCTTCTATGAATGGGAGAATTTCGGTAAGTCAATCTTTACTTTCATATTTTTTTATCCTTTTGCTTTTGATACATATATGCTGCTGGTCAATTGCTAAGGATGGATCACAAATTGCAATGTAGCATAACATTAAGTGGGAGATGAGGCCTAGTAGGGTAAAATATTGTTGCCACATTGTTCGGACATTAGAATAAAGAACATTTATTGTTCTGGAAAATACAAAAGGTTATGAAACATATGAAAGAAAAAAATTTTTCATTTAATGCTGTGTACGGAGAAATGGAACAATGCATATGAAAGTCAGCAGGCACCTTGGAGAAAAGTGTCAGTACACAGGACATGTCCACCACGGAGTGCAATGCAACATTCCACACGTTGTACCATGCTTTGCACAACATTATGCAGCAGCTGTTGAGGCAATTTATCCCATTCCTCTGTCAGTGCACGGATGAGGTTGTTCTTGTTTGTTAGAGGAAAGTTTTGACTAGCAAGTCACCTCCCCAAAGCATCCCAAACATTTTCAATGGGGTTTAGATCTGGAGAACGCACAACCTCCTCCGTGATGCTTGTTACACATTCCACTAGTTTTAAATGATTTCCACAGCTGTGAAACAGCATTGTGAGTGATGTTGAACTCCCTGGCAACATCTGTTATTTTTCACCCTTTGATCTTTCCAATAATTCGGCCATGCATAAAATTGTCTAAGTGATATTGGGAAGATATGCCGAAAATTTCAAGTTCATCAATTAAATATTTCCCGTAAAACTTTGACTTGGAAAAACAACTGTCCACACGTGTCAAATCCTTTAAAGCTCTTATCAGTGCTATCACGTGATGACCAGATGTTGAAAAGAAAATTTGCATACGCGCACCTCTTCTTACTGTATCCCGCACTTATTCTAATTTTCCACATTTTGCTTCCTTTCATTTTGTGGTTTATATGGGTGATAGTATTATCTCTCCTTAGTAATTGTCCATCAGTGTATGTAAATTTAGCTCACCTACTATGGAGAATTTTTTTACAACTTTTAAAATATTTTAGGCAATGTACTTAGTTCTAATATTTTAAGTCTGAAACTATACGTTTCAGGCCAATAATATTTTTAAATAGTAATTTATTTTATTTAAATTAATTATTCCAAATCCATACCATAAAACTTTAAATTATTGTATTATAAATCTATAAATAACTTTGCCCAGGAGGAATATAGGAGTTTTTCAAGGGTAACTAACTTTTCAAGCAGCCTATGTGCAAGACTTTACCCATTCAAGATATATAAATACTTCACTTACCAAATCAATTAAGTCCACTTTCTGAATTTTTTAAATTTTAATGTCAAAGCAATTGACTGACTCCTAACAGATTTTTCCTTTTTGAGTTGTCAACTATATTTAATGTTCTAATTATACTGTTAAACACAATGTGATCAATCGGTGAATTTCATTGTGGCTTCGTGGTTTCATTGTTGTTCATCTGCTTTGAAATTTTGCATTTTTAAATCCATATGGTTCCTGTTCTGGTTGTGGCAGGCTGGGGGAGTGTTGCCGGCGTAAAACTAGTGTAACCCCACAGGCAAGTCACAAGTCTTGCCGCCTGCCTCCTTCTTCCTATCTTGTGTTTCTTGGGTTGTTTTTTCATTAATTTTGATAAGTTTATGGTTTTAAGTTAAGATTTGTTGTTTTACTTTATTGATTCGTTTGTTTTGCAGACTGTTAATTAATAGATCTGGTTTCTTTACATTGTGTATTTCATCCACTGATGATTTTTTTTTTTTTTTTTTTTTTTTTAATCTTATTGGTCATTGGTGTTTCAGTGATCTTGTATCTGTTGCTTGGCTTCTACTATGCTTAATAGATCATCTTTATTATATATATATATATATACATATATTGCTTTATTAAATCCGATTTCATAATGCCGGTCTGAAGCCATGCGACTAGTGTTGCTAAATGAGGCGCCTTGAAAAATATACTGGCAAAACTTGTGTTCCTCAAATAGTTTAAGGGGGGGGGGGGTGAAAGGGTACTTTGAAAATGGAATAACTTTTTAAAGATGCACTTACCTTCAGCAAAAATTTCTTTGACTTTTTTAACATATCAAAGATTACATCATCAGACATTAACATATCAAAGATATGATATATCTACATATCAAAGATCTGTAAGATCAATATATCTACCAAAATTTAAAAGGGCACCTTAATCTCCCCCACCCCCTTCTTCTGCCGGGAAAATGCTACTTAGATTAGTTAAACGACAACATAATTAGATTGCAAAAATAAAAATTTAATAGAACCGGAGATTTTATTTTGAGTAGTTTTTTTCCCATTTGCATTATCGATGTAACATCTATATTAATAAAATCAGACTTTTGTCTGTAAATTTCTCAAATTCGAAAATTGCAATATCTTCACGTTTCACACATCGTGAAAGCCAAATCTGTGTGTGGTCGTTGTGTCTGCATGTATATAACATTTTTGTCTCGGTGTCATGTGAAGAACAGCTAGACAGAATTCAACGACACTTGGCAGTAATTATCCAACTTAAAATTATATCTGTCAACTTTTGTATCCCCCTCCCCCCGTTCTACGTCTGGAGGGGGGAGGGGTTGGCAGGAGGCAAGAACAAATTTATATGCATAACTTGGTTTCAAATTACTTCACAGTGAAGAAATTGCATATGAGGGGGTCTAGATTTGAGTATAAAATAAATAAATACAATAAAATAAATAAATAAATAAGCATTGTCTACGATTTTGAAATTTTTTATTTTTAAGGGGGAGGAAGAAAAGCAATTTTTTTTTTTGGGGGGGGGGAATTTCGTAAATTCCAGATTTTTGAGTAGAAATTTACCAAAAATTGTACAAAAATGTTAAAAACAGCCATGCATCTTCTTCAGGATATTTTCAAAAACTCATTTTTGGTGTTTGTGATTTTTGGTCTTGACGAGGGGGGTAGGGAGGCGGGAGTTACAAAGTCGAGATCCCTCTTTTAGTGCTAAATTAGTCCTGGAAAATTTATGGGAGCTCCGATCATGAATTTTGGTACATGTATTGTTTAAATGCATCCCATGCCTATACTGACGGGATTTTACGAAATTCCCCCCTCACCCTTTCCAAGGGAGAAAGGAGGCAAAAAACACGTTACTAAGCATAACTCGGCTCAATAATAAATAAATCAATAACCTTTTCTGCAATTTTGGAATTTTCGATTTTTAAAGGGGGGTGGGAGTCTATTTTGAGAGAGAATTTCCCAAATTCTGGACTCTACCAAAAGAATTCTACTAAAAATGGTTCAAAGGTCTTGAAAAGAATTATGCATCTTTAGGATATTTCCGAAAACCTATTTTTTTTTTTTTTTAATTTTTATTTATTTATTTTTTTGTAATGGGGTAAATTCGAGACTACCCCTTTTAGGTCTAAATTTGTCGTGTAAAATCTATGGGAACTGCGGTTACGAATTTTGGTAGTAAATTGTTTCTATGTATCCGACACCTATTTGTAACAGGATTTTATGAAATTCCCCCTTTCCTACAGTCGTTAACAAAAGTGTCCGAACACTAACAAAAATTCCTATATTAAAAAAGTAGAGTTAATACTGTTTTGTTAAATAAACCCTTGTTGAATCATGTTCTTAATCAGTCTAAGAACATGATTCAACAAGGATTTATTTAATAAAACAGTATTAACTCTACTTTTTTTACATAGGAATTTTTGCTAGTGTTCGTGTACTTTTGTTACCGACTGTACCTTGAGACAACAAACACGTTTCTAAGCTTCACCTTACACCAAATTATCTCAGCAAGAATAAATTTTATGTGTGTATAAATTATTTTCAAGATTATTTTGTCATAATTGTCAGTAGCATCAGTAGGACAATTTTTTTTTAAATTTAAAATGATCAAAAAATGCTTACGCTCCAGAACGGTGTCAATAGCATAAGATATTTTGGAACAAACTGATATATATTATTCCAGAATTCAGAAAAACTGAAGCAAATGAATCATTTTTCACTAAATAATATTATCTGTTTAAATGCTCATATAATCTACTTTAAAACTTAATAATTTTTATTGTATCTTATTTTATTTACTTATAAATTTATCTATTATTTATATCTGTGCAGCGTACAAGCATTGTGGCAAAATAGTTTAAAAGGGTTTTGTATCTTACTACTATATGAAAAAACACATATAAATTTACATACAAATTACATAAAAAGTTTAGATAATGAAAATGGGCAAAATTTCTTTCATTGGATTTTTTTTTTTTTCCTGTTAAGTATTTTTTATCCATATTTGCCAAGTAATATTTATTATATGCTCCTATTTTATGTATTTATAAATTTATTTGTTCCTTAGAAAAAAAAAAAAATTCATAATTAACCAAGTCAAATCTTGTCCTTATATCGATAGTCATATATTAATTTTATCTTAAGAGTATTTCGAGAGTTTTCAACAATGAAATTTATAAAAATAGAATTCACTACGGATTTTTTTTTTATGAGTTCTAATTTATATACTTATAAATTCCATTTATAAGTACAACATGTTAAACTCATTTATATGTGCAACATACTGCAATAGTATGACTAGTTAAAATTTTTTTCATCATAGTATTGTAAAGAGTTAAACCATTTTCCGAAGTGAAAGATATTGTTGCAACAAAAACAGATTTACAATTAAAGTGCAAATAAGGAACAGTTCATTCAGTTTTAACGGGGGTGGGGTAGGAGGTCATTGTCAGCCTTGGATACAGACATGGCAACTTAGCGATGAATGTGGCGACATGACGACCAAATTTGTTGAGAAATAATAATTTAGTGTTTCCAAAGTTTAGAAGCTCTACCTCCAATAAGAGCCGAGTTCTGGAATTTTCTAGATTTGTCAATTGGCTTCTGCCGCAGAATAACTACGAAAGTTCGCGAAATTGTGACAGAAATTATAAAAACGGATGAGACACTCCCAAAGAGATCAGTTGTATTCGGATATTTGTCCTGAACGTTCATTTCAGCTTAAATGGCTTTTATTTATTATTAAATGAGTGAAATTCCACTCTGTAGTGTTTTTACTGTTGTTTTATGACTTTTTGAGGTATGAATTTGAATATGATAATTTACTGTTTTTTTTTTTTTTTTTTTTTTACCCGAGAATAATGCTTGAATAAAGTCGAATTGAAGTTGAATAAATAAATATCTTTCGACAAGAAACTGCCTGTTTCTTTACAATTAGGGGAATGTCTGCTGTTATTGGCACCCCACCATATTTTTTGACAGAAAGTAAATATGGTGGATTTGAGTATTTCCAAACTTGTATTTTGACAGTACAGTCGGTAACAAAAGTCTCCGAACACTAGCAAAATTTCCTATATAAAAAAAGTACACTTAATGCAGTTTTCTTAAATAAATCCTTGTTGAATCCTGTTCTTAGTCGTCTAAGAACATGATTCAACAAGGATTTATTTAACAAAACTGTATTAAGTGTACTTTTTTTACATAGGAATTTTTGCTAGTGTTTGGAGATTTTGTTACCGACTGTACGCAGTTTTTGTACTAACAGAACACTGATGTGAGTAGACGCATTTGCTTAGTAAGTAATTCACTGAGTTATCGAAAAAAATGTTGGAAAAAAAAAAAAAAAAATAGCATCACAAAAGTGATTTGTGAATGATTTCAGTGTGCGATAAATCAAAGTAAAAATGTAAGTGTAAAATATATTAATGCAGTATATCCATTATATTTTGTAATACAATATCGAATGTAGCCAAAATATGAACAGAAAATTGTTTTTTCTGTCATTATAAAAATGGCTGCCATTCCCGGTTGTTGGCATTTTCATGTAACTACTTGCAAGCATTGCACTTCTGATTTGGGGGATGAAGAAGATGATGAATAAAATTTCAAAAATGCTATTTTTTGTTATTATTTTGGCCACTGAATACTTACAAAATAAATAAATTTTATTTTCTGTATTTATGGTGGTTTTCTAATTCCCCCCCCCCCCATTTTTAGCGGAATTTTCAGGTGTGCCCACAACCAGGTACACAATCTTTTTTAGCCAAACATGACCACTTCACAAAATTAGTTATAAAATTTTTCTGGTTGATGGAATCAATACTGTTATTTCATCAAACGTTAGCTAAGGACTCTAGCTTTCCATTGATCTTCATATATTTGCATTATATCTGCTGTATCAAAAGTTATAAGTCAAAATCAAAACCCACAACCGGAGACATTCCCCTACTTTTTTCACGCAAGAAAATCAACATTTTGGTAACAATATGGATAGTGACGGATATTTTGGATCAGTATGATAGGTGTAATACTCACAAAAGGTACAATGAAGTGAGGGAACGTTTAGTTTATTAAGACTATTTTTTGTGTTTAAATATTTACTTAAAAATTAGACCCAAACAAGTAGAAACGTTTACTTTTACACTTACAACTCTCATCTAAGCCATCAATTGTAATCCTCAACGCGGTATTTCTGCACCTACATTCACATTAAATCTGCTTTCTTTTTGGTTTCCTCTATTTGCCTTCACAATTGTACCTTGTGATTTTGCAACTCCCTGTATAAGATTTTTTCTCTTTCTGCAAAATGCACTTTTTGTTTCTTTTTCAATTTCATTTTATTTGATACATTTTTTTTTAAAATTATTATTAGCCATTCAATAAACTTATTACTATTAAGGTTCAAGATTCAGTTGACTTGCTGAATGATAACTTTATATATATATACTTAAAAAAGGTTATATAGGGTGCCAACTGAAACTCTGCATACAAGCGCCTCACAATGCTGGTGCGCTCCTGACTGTGTATATTCAAAACAAATTTCTCTAATAAAAAAGTATTAACTCTGCTAAATGACAAAAGTTTTTAGCTGTTGAATAATGAATAATTTTATTTAAAAGCTAATATGATTAACTCTGATACTTCAATGTAAATCATAATAAAAATTTAGTTAAAGCAATTGAAAGTTAAATGCATATGAAAATTGTTTTCTATTAAAAATTATAAAAAAAATAACCAATTCAGATACCTATACCAGACAAAATAGAAATATGAAACTGTGTTTTGTTTATTTTGAAATTGTTTCAAAGTACAGAAATATGAGCTGAGTAATGAAATGGTAAGAGGACATAGTTATTAGCCTAATGTTTTACAATTTGCATGTTTTTCCCACAATTGTCTTAATTCATAAGAATTGCTCTTAAATTTTCTTAATGTCATATTGGCATCCTTAAGTATTTTCACAGCACCAGACGATAAAATAAATGCTTCATTTACAGAATTAGCACCAAAAAAAAAGTCAACAGTAGTATCAAGCATATTAATGACATTATCAAATAGGTCTTTTATAACCTTTTATATGATGTTTAATGGTGGCCGAGAGCAAAAAGGGTGATGTTGTAACACCAAAAGTTACACGCGTCATGCAGAAAGCCTTTAATAGAGGATTTTTACTATCTAGATCATCAAAACATAAAAATTGCAAAAAGTTTCTATCATTTTCTGCAACCTGTATTTGCAGAGATGCCTTTTCAATGTCACAAACAAAGGCAATTTTATGAAGGCGGAATCTCATAATAATATCTAAAATATTAGGATTTAAATTGGGGCCTGAATATAAACATTCATTTAAAGCACTTCTCTTTGGAAAAAGCATCAAAAACAATTCTGACCTTGGTGGTGGACTTATCTGTCCTCTCTATTGGCCTGTGGGGCATATAATATACATCAGTTTCATTTTTATTTAATTTACACTCCTCAATTATCTCCATTTTCTTTTGTTCCTCAATTTTTTCATATTCGTTTTTAAGCCATTCATTTTTACACAGTTTTATTCTCAAACCCCAAAGTCTATTTTTAGCTATTTCCATGTTAGATTTCAATTCATTTTTATTTTCCTTCCACAAAAATTGAATTTCATATCTTCCCTTAACAAAATTTAAATTTTCATTAAAAGAATTAATAATTTCTGTATCTCTCTGTGACAGAGAATCGTTCTTACTGTCACATATTCCAAGGGATTCTAAATCCCAAAAATGCTGCAAATCAAAATTGTCAAATTTATTGACAGATACAAAATGCGAATTAATTACCTCTGTACTATTATTAATTTCCCCACTACAGTATATCCGAAAATAGTATTAGCAACATATAAATTATCACTAATTTCTTCAATGATACCTCTCTGTATTTTCCAAAAATAATCCGCTCCTAGCAAAATATTAATTTTGGAATCATTTAATGAATTGTCTGCTAATTTCCAGTTTTTATTTTTAATATATTTTTCAATTTCTGGTTCACCCCTTGAGCTTTTCAAGGAAGTTGCGGTTATTAAGTCTGTAGCTAATACTTCAACATGAATGAGCCAATGAGGGTTTATTTTGCTACACAACTCAATATCAAAAACCTCAAATTCCTCTTCTTTACCTTGGCTAATTCCGAAAGCAAAAACAGTTAACTCTTCTTTTCTTACAAGGATCAATTTTAATTCATGTGCCAATTCTTTAGTAATAAAACTTTTCTCACTTCCGGAATCCAATAATAGCCTTACAATTTTTTATCTAGAATTAGAGTGTGCGATTACGCAACATGTTTGCAATAACACTGCCTGATTACTATTTTTCAAATGCAAATTCAATACTATAGCGTTCTCTACTACTTCTGGTTTCAAGTTTTTTGAAAAGCAAAATAATTTATTATGATCTGTTGCTTTACATTTTTCGCAAGGCTGCGATTTTACTCGGCACTGTGGTGATAGATGAGATTTTAGGAAACATTTATAACACCTGCCATCCTTCTTTAATTTTAACCTTTTCTGAACATCAGTTAAATTAGCACATTCAAGAGAAGGATGGTCATAATTTTTGCAAAATATACAAATATTTTTTAGATTTACATTCAATGAATTTGTTTTATTTGAAAATTTTCTCTCGCTGATTTCAGATTAATTTTTATTTACAATTACCAAAGCATTTTTAGAATTAATCATACTAAGGGACTTTTCACGGGACTCTAATTCTACTTTAAGAAAATTAATTAAGTCTGTCACATCAGAATCATTATTTTTTTTTATCACTTTGCCTATAATATTCAACTACTAAATCGTTTGGCAATAATTTTAACAAAATTGGATCACCCTTTTGTCACCCATAAATTAGATAAACTGCAAATATTTACTTCACAAATATCAAATAATTTCCTTAAAGCACTTAAATTTGCTGAACTTTTAACAGGCCCTAAATTCAAGAATTTATTCATGTGGGCATTTATAAAAATATCTTTTTGGCCAAAACACTGTTTCAACGTGTTTATGCATGTATCATAATTTTGCTTCGTCAGTGAAAACCCTTCAGTAACATCATACGCTTTGTCAGTTAAAAGTGTTTTCAGGTAAGTAAATTTTTCAATTTTCGAAAGACTTTCATTTAAATGAATAGAATTCTCGAAACAATCGAAAAACTCAAACCATTTTTCGATTTGCCCACTAAGTCTCGGGAGGGCCAACTTAGGCAACGAACCGCTGAAATAGAGTTAGTTTGGGTTTCACTGACAGAACAATTTGAATTATTTTCATCAATTATATTTTTATTACATCTTTTTAATCATAATTTAATCTTACATTTTGCCGTAATTATTTGTTCAGTATATTTATCGCTTGTTACGATATCATTTTTGTACTCTTTAATGTCTTCTATTACATTTTCAATTTGTACGTTTAAATTCTTTAATGAAATTTCTCTTTCAAGTAACATTTCTTTAATTTCAATGATTTCATCTAATTTTGTATTTTCTATATCATCTGCCAACAAATTATCCAATTTATTAATTAATTTTGTCACACTAGAGCGTTCCGTAGAATGCTTAGCTTTTAATTTGTCTAAATTCTTAGCGAACAAATCTGTACTGATAAGTATAAAGGATTTAAGTCCATATTCTTGATTTTTCAGGAGACGAAAAATAAAGTTTAACTAGCTAAAAACAAATCAGAAGAATCGATTAGGAAAAAGGTATTTCGTTGATTTATACCCTTTATACCATTCAGTGGTTGTCAACCTTCATTTAATAACGGGAAAAATTGAATTAAATATTTTATACCATACATGAATGGTACATTTCTGAATTGGTCCCTTTTTTACCAATGGATTTTCTCAAAGACTAAATGACATAGAATTAAATCCTTTATACCAATCGATAGAGAATTTTTTTCTGAGTCTGACTATGTACTTAACTCAAAATCGACATTTTTGGACTTAAATCCTTTATACTTATCAGTACAAAAATAATCAAATGAAAAAACAATGGAGTAAATAAATCAAAAATCCCATTTGATTTAATCAATGTTATAAATAATAATAATAAAATTCGCTTACCTGGTCATATATCCAGGCAGACAATCCAAAATGCTGAATTCAATCTTGAGATTCCACTCATTATTTTACAATTCAGTTTTCAAAATCACTTATATAAACTTTCAAATCCATTTTAAGTCCATTAATCCAAATAAAAATTTATATCTAAAGGTAATTTCATGGGATTTCACTTCATCCTGGGTTATGCGGCACCATGAAAAAAAAATTTGTAATAACATAAAAACACATTTTATACATTGTCAATTTCGATTTCAAAAGTTTTGTTTCAGGCATACAACAAAAAATCACTAGATGGGAGAGCGTTATTAGTTTATTTGTTATATGTAAAAATATTTCTATTTGCAATTTGCAGATAATATAATTCGCAATTTAAATTCAAAACTTTCAATTTTTCATGTACAGAATCATTCCATGTATAGCAATCTCCAAATGGAGCCAAGACACATTTTTATATTTTCACATTCAGCTACAAAAAATGCACACATTATTCAAGACAGAGAAAAACTAAACTAAACAAGATTTCAGAGAGAGAGTTCTACTTCTATTTGGCAAAGAGCCAAACTTCTTAGAGCAGGGGGGAAAATATCAAACCGAAAGTAGTAAATCTACACTCACAGACAGCCCTAACCAAAGCAAATCAGAATAAAAATATATAAATAGATTTCAAAAACTTTACTAAAATAGCCCATTTTAATAATTATTTTTATGCAATATAAAATGCGAAGCCGTCAAAATTTTGGCAAACTACAATTCATGCAACGCAGAACCAATTGAAATATACACAAGGTGGTGCGCTATGCTGGATGAGGAGTGGAAGAAGAGACAGGTAGCAAGACCACCGAGTACATCAGTTCACAAAAAGCATACCTGATGAAGGCCGCAGATAGCGGCTGAAAGGGCTAGTGTCAGGTGACTTTTAATAGTTTTAATGTTTTTATGTATATTTTTAGAGATCACCTTTTAAATAAGTTTTTAAAATGGTCATTTTGTTCAAAAACTTTCTTGAATGACTGTTATGTTTCCATGTTAATTATAATTAATAATTAAAACGTACTAGAAACTACCAAAAAATAAAGAAATTGTGTTGGTAGACAACCTGTATTGGAAAAATCTGTATGTGACAGAGAAAAGCTGGTTTCATTTTACCATATTTGTATTAATTTGCTTTCTTGTTTGTTCAGTACAAATGTAATGGGTTTTTAATTAACTTCCCAACTAGCTAGACATTTGAAACTTTTAGAATAGCTCAGAACACGATGACAATGCATTTTTTAAATATTTTTATTTAGTTAATAAATGTTTGAAAATTTCTTATAATTGCTCTTTTTATTGTGCATTTGATCATTTTCTCTCAAGTTGATAGGATAATTCATCAAAAAATCTTTTTAAAAGTATTTATTAATACATATACATAGAATTGTCAAGTTTATATGATTCAACAGAAAATTTAAAAACGTAGTATATAAAAAGTTGTTTTTATCTTGTAATTATTTATTTTCAGCACACCAAAAAACATTGTATTAGCAAAAATTATTAAGTCAGATTTTGCCCACATTATTTTCATAGACTTGTGTTATTGACTTAAGAGGATTAAACATTACTCTTATTATTAATCATTTACTACATGCTAATAACAATTTTTATCAGTATATATATGTTTTTCAAAAAAAGCTGTTCTTCGTATAAAATTGTATCTATTCATTGCTTTATTGTTTATTGTGAAATAGTTTTTATAATAAAATAATTTAAACTAGTGTGTTTTTAAATTTTTATACATGAAATAAAATATAAAGATAAAAAAAAAAAACTTATTAATAAATGTGTTACAATTTCTTTCTTTTCTTCTTACAGAGTCGGGAAAATGCAGAATTGTCTAGCATATGTGATGACCTTATAGCTAAAGTGGGGAAAACATAACATGTTACAGAAGAAATGTAGTAGGCTAATTTTGGCTGATGCTGTAGGAAGATTACAAGTCAAATTCAGCCTTAGAGTTATCACTGTGCTCAGCCTGTACATTTGTATCTATTTCTCAGGCCTCCCACCTTTTTCTTTTATTCTGCTCTACATCACCCTCCCCTTTTCTTTAAAAAAAAAAGTCACAAGTATTTTCTTCAGATATGTTACAGTTAAGCATTCTGGATTTTTTTTTTTTTTTTTTTTAAATAACTTTTCTGATTTCTGACATATGGTAAATTTTCCTGTTATCCCAAAGCACCAAAGACCAATGAATTTTTCCAATGGAAAATACTTCATCAAAATTATTTAAAAGTAGGATATTTCCACTGCTTTATATAATCTTTATATATATACCTTTATTGTTTAAAGAAGAAGAAAAAAATGTGGTTGTAAATGCGATTGTTGTAACTATATTTGATGCGACAAAAGTGCTAGGTGTAACATTTTTTTTTTTAGAATGTTTCACTGTGCCTTTTTGTCTGTAGAGTACCGATACCTGCATAGGACAAATTTAAATGGAATATCAGACATACGTAATATGCACACTGGTAAACTAAGTACTTCTTGTTTTCTTTTTGGCAACCCCCACCATTTATTTGTCTAAAATTTAATATCTTGATTGCTTCTGTACTTAAATGTGCTTTTTTTTAATGTACAAATGATCTTAAAATAACACATCAGGCTATCTTATCTGTTAATGTACTACCTCTCATGTCATTCCATGTGAGGCATTTTGCATATTAAAAAGAATAAAATTGGTACTATTTTTATTTAATTTTGTACAGTCATGATTGTTCGGGCTATTTTTAATTAGTGCAATGTATATCATATCTTAAAACCTTTTTGATATTATTTATTTTAATATTTCTAGATTCTTTTGTTAAATTTGTGTTGTAGTTTTAAAGTTTTTATGATTCCATTTTAATTTATTGATATATTTGTGATTATTTTTAATAAAAGATTAGTATTGTTTTGTTTTCCTTTTAAAATAATTTATTTCTTATTGACTCTCAGTATGTAAGTTATTGTATTATTTATATTGTACTTACCTTTTTTTTTCTTAACTCAGTTACTATCATATTTTTATTTTGGCTAAAAGTTTAAAAATTTATTTTGTGCTAAGTTAAATGTTGGATGTAAAGTTTTTGTAGAATGTATTTTAATTATTTATGCTGTTAAAAATTGTTTTGAAATCTCAGTTGTTTATATTGCTGGTTTGCTTCTATTCTTCCATGTACATACTTTCATGTTGAAGTTCACTATAATAAATTAATAAAATTAATTTTATACACATATATGCTTCATTATTTGTGCATTTGTTAAAGGTAAAGAATTTTCTTGTATTAATTTCTTTCTTTCTTTGAATTTCTACTAATAATCTTATATTAAGAAATAAATAAAAAGTTACAAATTACATTATATTAAAACATTTACCTTATTTAAAGCTCTGTTGGCTAAAGTACTTTCTGGGCAGATCCACCCTTTCATCAGTAACCTCTTTGTGGTCCACTATGTTCGAAACTGACTTGATTTCTTCCTTCAATTGACTCTTCATAAGGTGGCGCCATGATCGATCTAGGTCTGTGCACGACTCGTGCCCGTTACACGCTAATTGGTTATTAATTATTTCGATAGTTTCGCTGTAATAAGCATAATCGGAGTTATTGTAGTTAGCGATTTTTCTTGTTTTGTTAAAATTGATATCGATATTATTTTCATTGTTGACTTAATGAGAGCTGTTGATAATTTTCCATATTTTATGTCATTTCCATGTTCTTTAATTCTAGTTGCTATTTTTCAAACGTAGCGGACCACAAAGAGGTTACTGATGAAAGGGCGGATCCACCCAGAAAGTACTTTAGCCGACAGAGCTTTAAATAAGGTAAATGTTTTAATATAATGTAATTAATGTACACTCTGATAAAAAAAATTAAATTTTTTAAGTTACAAATTATTATTTTTTTTTTTTTTAAAGGGGGAGGGGGGATCTGAAATAATAAAAGCAATAAATTTGATATTTTAAAATAAACTTGAAAAGCTTAAATCATAAGTAACATTTATATGGCTGTAGATATTGCCAAATATCAATTTGTTACTTTCTTCAGTATTCAACAGAAGAAAGTATTGTTTTTTGTAAAAAATTTTTACTTTGGGTTTTCGATGGATTTACACACTGAGAGATCTAGAATACAATTTGACCATTTTTAGAAAATATCTGTCTATGTGACAAAATTTTTGTGGCAGATATCTTCTGCACAGAATTTCATACAAATTGATGTATAGTGGCATCTTGACATAAACTAATGCTTATCAACTTTTGGAGAAAACTGTCCAGCAAATGGTGTTGCCACCCTGTTTTTTCTAAATATTTAACATTTTAGTATCGGACAAATTATCCTATAAATATGTATGATTCAAAAAATTTTTACCAAATCATTATCAAAACTAGTATGTTGTGGCCACCACAAGACTTTCTTCTATATTTTCCTATACAAATTCACTCAGTAACAATATTGAGAAAAAAAAAAAAAAAAAGTTTTTTTTTTCCGTTAAAAGTAAAAAAAATCGATAACTTTGTTTTAAATTATCAAATATTTATAATTCAAACATTAGTTTTAAAGGTATTGACGAGACCTTTCGAAAGATACCCATCTTGGAAATTTACCCCAACCTGTGGTGTACTTCACCCCAGGGGGGGGAAGCAATGCCCCCAAATGCACAAAAAAATTTTCCTAATTAACTACTACTATTATTAATAATTCGTATTAATTTTACAATCACAGGTTAAGAATAACTCTCATTATGTACATTTATACGAAATTTGTCCTATACTGCCATGTTAAAAATTTAGAAAAAATACGATAACAGCGCCTCCTGTTGTGCGATTGATCCCCAAATCTAATCAGCACCAGTTTATGGCAGGGGCCAACTAAATATCAAATTCAGTTAAATTTTGTTATTTTTGTTTGTTTTTTTCGTAAAAAGTGAAAAAATCGATAACTTTGTTTTAAATTATCACAGATTTATAGTTCAACCATTTGTTTTAAAGGTATTGACGAGACCTTTCGAAAGATACCCATCTTGAAAATTTACTCACCTCGAGGGGGGGACTTCCCCCTCAGGGGGGTTGACGAGGCTCCTACACATACAAAAATTTTTTCCCAGTTGACTATTTCTATTATAAATAATTCTTGTAAATTTCATAATGATTACTAAAAAATAATTCTCTTTATGCACATTTATACAAAATTTTGTCCTATATCACCATGTTAAAAATTTAGAAAAAGTGGGATGGCAACACAACCTGTTAGACAATTTTTACTAAAAGTTGATAGGCACTAATTTATGTCAAGGTGCAACTACATACCAATTTGTATGAAATTCTGTGCAGTAGTTTCTGAGATACAGTTGCCACAAAATTTTGTCACACACACACACAGACAGACATTTTCTAAAAATGGTCAAATCGTGTTCTACAGCTCTCAAAACGTGTAAATCCATCAAAAGCCCGAGGTCGAAAATTTTTACAAATCCAATGCTTTCTTCTATTGAATATAGAAGAAAGTAATAAAATGAAATAATTATAATAGTGATAGTCATCTAGAAAAAAAAAATTGTATATGTACGAGTATTGCTTCCTCCTTGGGAAGGAAGTCTACCCACGTGGAGGGCAAATTTTCAATATAGGTATCTTTGAAAAGAACTAATCAATGTCTTTAAAACGAACCATAGATCTATGAAAATTTAAAACAAAGTTACCGATTTTTTTCGTTTTTAATGAAAAAAGAGAAAACATAATTTTTAAAATAATGTTAGCAGAACATAAAATGGACATTCTTTGTACATCTACTGTTATATGAGGAAGAAATCATCTGTATTCATCATGAAAAATAATTTTAATAAATCATTTGTACTGAGTAGTACTGACTTGTATAGAAAAATATAGAAGAACATTTTGTGATGGCTACAACATACTAGTTTTTCTTTTGATGAAAGACTTGTCAGAGAGGGTTGCAAGTTAGAAAACATTTTGATTTAACAGTTTTATTAATGCTGACAGGAAACTTGGCACTAGATAAATAAACACAGCAATAATAAATAATGTCTTGATCACCAAAGGAAATAATCTAGCAGACAGATGATTTGATCACATTTAGTGCATCAACATCATGCACTGATGTGACTTCAACATCGGTACACTGGTGTCAGTATGCTAAATACTACTGAAATAACTGTTTACTAATACATTATTTTAATTTACAAAGGATTACAATTTAAATAGACAATAAGACTTCTTCATACACCATAAATTTTAAACCAGCACAACCGGTTTCGAAAGGACGTAGCCTTCCTTCATCAGGTGCAAAAAAACACGTGCTACTGCCTTGGAGGCAAAAGCAAGACAGTCTTGCTTTTGCCTCCAAGGCAGTAGCACGTGTTTTTTGCACCTGATGAAAGAAGGCTACGTCCTTTCAAAACCGGTTGTGCTGGCTTAAAATTTATGGTGTGTGAAGAAATCTTATTGTCGATTTATCGTTTGTACACCAGTTTTGCATTTAGTTTTGATTACAATTTAGTTAAAAACATTTAAAATACCTTATAAAAATCCTTTAAAAAAGAGGCCAATATATTTCAACTCCTGCCGGAGCCATCATCCAGAGTCTGATGACAAAACAAAGAGCTTGGCGGTTCACTCCTTTATCTTAACTTCCTCGTCCGTCAATTCTTCACTTCGTTTCTTTATTTCCAAAATCTGTTTCCATTCAGGTGGGATGATACTATGTTCTACATCATTTATTGCATCATGGGTGGTCAGGATTTCAAGTGCTTGTCTTTTAAGTGCGTATTTGTGTGACTTAAATGTTGAAATTTTATGAAAGTTAATTGATTCAATATTAATAGGGTTAGTGTTATTTCTTGAGAAGGCTGTGGACGGTTTGTTGTATTTTAAATCAGCAAGGTGTTCGGATATTCTATCTTTATTTTTTCTCTTAGTCATGCCGATATAGCTAGCTTTATTTTGATCGCAGTCTTGAAAATTTATTTTGTAAACACCAGAAGTTTGATTAAAGGAAATGGGGTCCTTCTCGTTATGTATACATTGGTAAATGTTTTTATCTGGTTTAATTGGAATGTTAACATTATATTTTTTTGCTTCATTTTTGATTTTGATAAAGGCGCCTTTACAATATGGGATCGCGGAAGTAAAAGATGGTTTAGTTTTTTGTGCATTTGTAATATGGTTAAGGGATTTAAGACATTTTTTATAAAATTTATCTACTAGTTTAGGGTTGTAGTTGGCTTTTTTAGCGATATTTTTAATAAATTTTAGTTCGGCATTTAAAAGGGATTTTACTAGAGCAGATGAGAATTGCGTGATTAATATGAGATCGTAAAGCGGCGTATTTATAAGGGAGGGGGATGCTACATTTGTTGTTAATAATTTCGTTATTATTGGTAGTTTTACGGAAAACAGTAGTGTCAATGTTATGGTTTTGATTTTTAGTAATATACACGTCAAGAAAATTTAGGATATTGTTATTTTCAGTTTCATTTGTAAATTTGATAAGAGGATTGAGATTATTAAGATCAAAGAGAAGATTTTCAGGATTAATGATTTGGGGGATAACTGTAAAGATGTAGTCCACATAGCAGACCCAGAGTTTGCAATCTTATATAGTAAAACACAAGCGATTTTCTTTAAGACCAAAATCACACTATTTGGGCATGCGCGGAGGCTGTTCCTGTCTTTAGACGAAACCGGTGACCAATCGATGAGAGCCTCTTCGGATTTCTAGAGCGAGCGAATTCAGAAACTGGATGGGCTCATGCTTTTTCGAGACTCGATGATAGTTTTTACACAGCGAAGACGCTACGCTCATGGCTCATGCTAATTTTCAATATTGGATAAACATTTCACAATTTTCAAACAGTAAGGTGTGTATGCATTGTTTTTTTTTAGTTACTAAATTATTTCTTTTACTTAAAGTTTATATTTGTTATGAATTCTAGAGTATTGTGATAGATATTTTGTTTAGTGTTTCTGTTAACATTTGTATATGTTTATTTTAAAATGTTACTATTAGCATTTTAACCTTTTTACTACTTTGTATATATTTATATGAAATATTACTGTTTGCTTTTTTTAATGTTTTGTGTTCGTATAGTATATTCAAAATGTTAGATTATTACAATTTTCGCGAAATTGCATCGAGCTTTATCGATATTTTTGTATTGCACCAAAGATAAGTATTTTTATTATTAGTTACTCCCATTATGTATTTAGTTTATTTTTGAAATTCGATTGTAAATTGTATATTTTGGTTGCAATATACAAACTGCTGAGTTTTTTTTTTTTTCTTTGCATATTTTAAAACGCTATGCTGAGTAAATAAATACCATCATTCTATATAGTTTGTTGATTATTTTCGGTGCCATATAGAAATAATGATAATGCACATAAGCATATATAAGTTTTTGAAAATACTTAATAAGATATACATATGTAGCAGTGAGAAAAAATGTAAATGGTAACATTTTAAATAAACGTATAAGAAAAAATAAATAAATAATAATTAAAAGTAGTTTTCAATGCTAAAAAATATAAACAATACTCTAGAACTCATACAAACGCATGAACTTTACTTTACACATTGAGAAAAAATAAAACAATGCATATGCACTTTATTGTTAACAAAAAAAAAAAGGTGGGATATTTCAAATTTAAGTAAGAAATTTTTTGATTTTGAGCACTCAAAGAGTGCAATAACTGGCATAATCTAAATTATTTAACATTTAATTATTGCAATTTTTAGCCTTTACACTTTGTAGTTGTTTGTTGATATAATAAACACTTCATATATCCTCTTAACAAATATTTATAATTAAAAAGTATTCTGGAATATTTACACAATATTTCCTTTTTTTTTTTTTTTTTAAATCAAGAATTTTTGTAAAAGTTAAGTAGATAAAGGACACTACAGGCTTCGAACTAATTAATATATTACACAACTGAACTAAAAAATTGATGAAATACACAGAGCAATGTGAAAAAATTAAGGGGCAATCCCCCTTATGATATATTTTTGAACGAGATTTTTCAAAATATTGCGAAATTCTCGCAGTTCCACCCTATAATGGGAACCTTGAATTAACTGCGCTTATCTGTACATTATAGAAATACTTTGACTTATATTAAATTCTGAAAATTTATTTAATGGAAAGTAAATCAAATGTGATAGATACTTACATATATTCACAAGTTTTATCCTTATTTATTTATTTTACAAATTACCCAATTTGTGAGTTATTTGAGTTCTAGAGTATTGTTTATATTTTTTAGCATTGGAAACTACTTTTAATTTTTTTTTTTTTTTCTGTTTTTTATACGTTTATTTAAAATGTTACCATTTACATTTTTTCTCTGCTACATATGTATATCTTATTAAGTATATTCAAAAAATTATATATGCTTATGTGCATTATCATTATTTCTATATGGCACCAAAAATAATCAACAAACTATATAGAATGATGGTAATTTATTTACTCAGCATAGCGTTTTAAAATATGCAAAGAAAAAAAAAAAACTCAGCAGTTTGTATATTGCAACCAAAACATACAATTTACAATCGAATTTCAAAAATAAACTAAATACATAATGGGAGTAACTAATAATAAAAATACTTATCTTTGGTGCAATACAAAAATATCGATAAAGCTCGATGCAATTTTCATCAGGTGCAATTTCGCGAAAATTGTAATAATCTAACATTTTGAATATACTATGCAAACACAAAACATTAAAAAATGCAAACAGTAATATCTCATATAAATATATAAAGTAGTAAAAAGGTTAAAATGCTAACAGTAACATTTTAATATAAACGTATACAAATGTTAACAGAAACGCTAAATAAAATATCTATCACAATATTCTAGAATTCATGACAAAAAAAAAAAAAAAAAAAAAAACTTTAAGTAAAAGAAATAATTTAATAACTAAAAAAAACAATGCATACACACCTTACTGTTTTAAAATTGTGAAATTTTTATCCAGTATTGAAAATTAGCATCAGTTGTTGCAATTTGACCTCCACTGGTGTATGATCCGAGTTATGAGTTTTTTCTTTGATATCCAAATTATTTTTTATGTTATCTTCATCTTCCTATAGCGTCAATTAGAAATATTGTTCTTCTAAACAATATGTAGAAACTACAACCTAACAAGTTTTGGTTTATCAGTATGAGACATCAAGCAGTGCAAACAACAGTTCCTTTTATTTAAGTGTGTGCATGTGGCGGCATAATGCTTACATCCACAAGTTATGTAAAGTGTTGAGCTATTGTCGCACTAAGTCTAGCATGCTTGAACGATAAATTTGCCACTAGCTGTATAGGCATCTCTCAATTTTAGTTTTCCTGTCGTCTGCTTATGGGAGCACTGATTTTTTTCTTGGACAAAAGTTTCGCAAAATTTTTCTAATTAGAGATTATGAATTATTGTTTTTTCTTTTTTTCATACTTTTAAGAGAGAAAATTCGTGAAGCTGTGTGCTGAATTTATTTACAAAATGTAATTCTTTAAACACAATTCGCATGTGGAGAAAGATGTGTGTGTGTGTGTGTGTGGGGGGGGGGGTGATTTTTTGTTTATCACATCTTAAAAAGTAAAAACAATATACCTTTATAATGAAGATAAGTTAGGTGTACAGATGTGTTTACCAAATTTTGGTAAAAAATTGGAATGTTGTAAATCAGATCACAATTTATTTTTATTTGTATCTCAAAAACTATTTTAACGATTTTCTTTAAATTCACCATATATACCATCTTGCAGATGCTTTTTATTGGTTACTTGCATAAAAATTGTTATGTTCTGATTTCGTAGTCCAATTTTAACTCTGCATTCAATTTCTAAAAAAAAAAAGGGGGTTCTACAGGTTTGTTCGCAAAATCACCATTTTATCTACCCTTTAAATATCCTTTCATATGTATTACCGTAATTTCTGGTAGATACCCCGCAGGTTATATAATCCAGTTTTGCACCAGAAATTTAATTGAAGATAAATAATTTTATATTTGTACGAGCTCTTCCTTCGAAAAAGTATAGATTTCTCTATTAAATAAAATTTCTCGTGGAGAAATGACACATCTTACCTGTGGGGTATCTACCAGAAATTACAGTAGTTGATTTCCAGTGTACAGATCTGTTTATAAAGTTTTGATAAAATTGGATGGAGTATGGAGTACCAACATCGGTATCTATAAAAGGTTGATTTTCATTAATTTTGCTATAAACCTCTGTCTAAATATCTTTTTGTCTGAATTAATTGGTTAGCAAAAATTTTTTTTATATGTTTCTGATGTGAAAGTTCTGAGTGAAAATATTAAGCGAAAATAACTATCACATTTGCAGGCCTCGCAGCGCTCCTATATTTCCTGTACTTCCTACATATTTATGAAGCCTCCTATTTTTCCTATATTTTTTAATTGTCGCTCAATATTTCCTATATTTTAGTTTTGACTATTTCCGAATGTCTGATTGAATGCGCTGTATCTACATATTAATATGAAACGTGTTTTGTCTGTATCCACTAAATTGAGAGAACGTCTAGGTGTAAAAATTTAGTTGAGGTGTCTAAAAAAAGGTCTTGGTCTGTAGATGTATCATCAAAAGAGAGAGAAAAATAAGTCGAACGCCCTACCCCCCTGGGGGGTAGAGGTTAAGAGCATGTTTGCGAGCTTAACTCAGCTCCAAATTACTTCACGGTGAAGAAGTTGTACATGAGGGGACTAGACTCAAATACTAAAAAATCAATTTTTGGAATTTTCGATTTTAGAGGGGGAAAGTAAATTTGGGGGAGAAAAGAGGGAAATTAGTTTGAGAGGGAAGTGCGTTCTAAACCCACACATGTAGCACATCATTTTAAAGGTCTTGAAATTTTATGAAGATTGGGGATGTTTGTATACAATATAGTGCACCCTCTGGTGGTGAAAAATGGAACTAGGTGATTTTGTAGTAGACCCTATCATGTTACACCTTATTTTAAAAGTCTTAGTATTTCCTGACCGTTGGTGATGTTTGTACAGAATACACTGTGCCTCCTGGTGGTGGAAAGTGCAACTAAAGGATTTTGCAGTTGAGACCACCATGTGACACCTTATTTGAAAAGTCTTGGAAATTCAAGGCAATTGGGGATGTTCGTATACAACACACTGCACCCCCTGGTGGAGGAAAATGAATTTTGCATAGCATGCCTGCTATACGGTGCCACAGCTACAGGCAGCAGAAACACGAGTGAAAGGTTCGTTCGGTTCAAGGTTGATTTTTGAGAATTTTTTCATGTTATTAGTGGCCCGCATATACACTGCCACAGGCACCGGGGTCACAAGGCAGGAGTTTCGTTCAGTTCAAGGTAATTTTTTTGTTATTGCTGATTATTTTTTCGCTATGCTTTTATTTAAAAATAGAAATTCAAACAAAATTGAGTTAAAGATATGAAATCATACAAATTTAAGGTTCATTTCTATTTATAAGGATTTTTCCGAAGTTCTTTTTTTAAGTGAAATATCATAAATTATATTAGATGTTTTAACTTGAAATATATTTAAATAATGATGCGACAATTTTTGAAACATTACAGTCAATAAAATGACCGTCGAATTCGACGGGTTCCAGCTAGTTATTAATAATATTATAAGCAGTATGTTCAAAATATCTCATTTTCAGTTCAGCTAAAATCCCCGAAATCAGAGATCCCATAGGAACGCCCTGAGTTTGTCTATAGAAACAGCCATCAAAAAAAGAAAAAAGAATCATTGAGAATAAGATTGCTGGTACGAATTAATGTATCACTTACTTTATTATCTCCAAATTGGTTGATGATCCGAGAATGGATAATATCACTGATTTCAGTAATGTTAATGGATGGATACAGGTCTTTAACATCAAAACTATTAAGAGTATCTTGAAAACGGATATTAGTTTTGCGAATATTTTGAATAAAAGATTCAGTGGAATTAATGGAAAAGTCAGAGGGGGGAAGTAGTGATTTATAAATATCTTTCATATAAAGTTCCAGACAATAGGTGGGACCTTCAGATTTGTTGATGGTGGGGTGAATCGAGGGAGGATTTTTATGATCTTTGTATTTCCCAAATAATCAGGGGATAATAGATGCATGTTTGTTCAAGACGGGAGGGGTATTGTTAGACCAAGTTCCAGTTTTTATTAATGATTTAGTTTTTTCAATAAGTTTATTAAGAAAGGAATGTGATAGTTTAACGGCGTTTAATTTTAGAATAGTGTCATGCATCATCAGGGCCTTCGCTAGGTATGCTGCCGCCCTCAGGCAAGCTCCAATTTGCCGCCCCTTTATATGCTGAAACTTTGCTTAGACGAATTTTTATAACTCGAAATTTTCTGTCAGTTCAAGTTTTTATAATGGTAACTCCATTTTCCCTTCTTAGTCATTAAAAATAAAATGTTTAAAAAATTCATGGTCTTCTTTTAGATCTATTCTAAAATTTTAGTATCCCCCCCCCCCCCTTCACTTTCGCTTGTTGTCACATTTTTAAAATCCGCAATTTTAAGCAGACTAATTAAACATTGCATAAAAAATGGTTTCAAAATGGTATTGTTAGGCCAAGTTCCAGTTTTTATTAATGATTTAGTTTTTTCAATAAGTTTATTAAGAGGGGAATGTGATAGTTTAATGGCATTCAATTCTAGAATATTGTCTTGCATCATTTCTTTATAATGATCTCTATCCATAATTGTTAATAAGTTGGTTTTATCAGACATTAGGCAGGTTAGGTTACTTTTGTTTTTTAAATTGCGGATGCTTTTAATATCACAATAGTCATATTTATTGTCAGTATTTTTAAGAGAATTGATGGCCGTGTGTCTAATAGCTGGATGTTTTTGAGGAGGAATAAATTCGAGAGCGGTTTCTATATGAGCAATTGTGTCTTTTATATTAAATTTATCATTAAGGATGAATTTAGGGCCGAGTTTTAAAATAGCATCTTGATGGGTGTTAAGTTTAGTGCTAGCTAAATTTAAATATGGCTAAGATGTGGGAGGTTGAAGGTTTTTGAGATATGGTTTCCTTTTTGATATCCAAAATTTCAATTTTTTCTTATGGCGCTGCGTTAGTTGTGCTGAATTAATTTCAATGAAATGATTAACTTTATTTAAGAAGGTCTTAACATTAGAATGGGGGTAATTGGATTCAATTTTGTTAAGAAGATTTTTGTAATGTTGTTTTAATCTGTAAATTTCGATAGATTTCTGTTTTATGTATTTCTTTAATAGGGACATTTCAAGATTTTTAGCTTCGTGTTTATAGTGTTGATTAATGAAAGGTGTTTTAATTATAAGGAAGTTAGGAGTAAGTTTAAATTGTAGACAGTCTTCAAGAAAAGTTTTATGGTGTGTTTCACGATTCAGTTTAAATGCTGTTTTTTTAAAGATACGGTAATCATTGTTTCTTCCATTATATTTGAAAAAACTTGGAAGTTTAGATTAGAATGATGAACGAGGAAAATTTTAAGTGTCGGATAGACAACAAGTAATTTACAGAAATTCAAAAGAGAGAATTCATATTAAACTTTAAAAATTCAAAGATAAAAATAGATTAAAAACCTTAAAGAAAGTTAAAAGGTTAAAAACATTAATTATCTGAAAGAGTTATTTACACATGACTTGCACTTAAAAACTATAAGTCAAAGGTATAAGCACACCACCATAGCTAATGTCATAAACGTCATGATAAAAATATCCATTAATAGATCTCTTTGTCCGGTATCGACTTACATAATACATTATTTTAATTTACAAAGGATTACAATTTAGTTAAAAACATTTAAAATACCTTATAAAAATCCTTTTAAAAAGAGGCCAATATATTTCAACTCCTACCGGAGCCATCATCAGAGCCTGATGACAAAACAAAGAGCTTGGCAGTTCACTCCTTTATCTTAACTTCCTCGTCCGTTGATTCTTCACTTTGTTTCTTTATTTCCAAAATCTGTTTCCATTCAGGTGGGATGATACTATGTTCTACGTCATTTATTGCGTCAAGGGTGGTCAGGATTTCATGTGCTTCTCTTTTAAGTGCGTATTTGTGTGAATTAAAAGTTGAAATTTTACGAAAGTTAATTGATTCAATATTAATAGGGTTAGTGTTATTATTTCTTGAGAAGGCTGTGGACGGTTTGTTATATTTTAAATCAGCAAGGTGTTCGGATATTCTGTCTTTAATTTTTCTCTTAGTCATGCCGATATAGCTAGCTTTATTTTGATCGCGGTCAAGTGCAAGTCATGTGTCTTTCACTCAAGTCATCACTCTTTCAGATAATTAATATTTTTAACCTTTTAACTTTCTTTTAGGTTTTCAATCTATTTTTATCTTTGAATTTTTAGAGTTTAATATGAATTCTCTCTTTTGAATTTCTGTAAATTACTTGTTGTCTATCCAGCACTTAAAATTTTTCTCGTTCATCATTCTAATCTAAACTTCTAATTTTTTTGAAATATAATGGAAGAAAATAATGATTACCGTATCTTTAAAAAAACAGCACTTAAACTGAATCGTGAAACTCACCATAAAACTTTTCTTGAAGACTGTCTACAATTTAAACTTACTCCTAACTTCCTTAGAATTAAAACCCCTTTCATTAATCAACACTATAAACACAAAGCTAAAAATCTTGAAATGTCCCTATTAAAGAAATGCATAAAACAGAAATCTATCGAAATTTACAGATTAAAACAACATTGCAAAAATCTTCTTAACAAATTTGAATCCAGTTACCCCCATTCTAATGTTAAGACCTTCTTAAATAAAGTTAATCTTTTCATTGAAATTAATTCAGCACAACTAACGCAGCGCCATAAGAAAAAATTAAAATTTTTGATATCAAAAAGAAAACCATATCTCAAAAACCTTCAACCTCCCACATCTTACCCATATTTAAATTTATCTAGCACTAAACTGAATACCCATCAAGATGCTATTTTAAAACTCAGCCCTAAATTCATCCTTAACGATAAATTTAATATAAAAGACACAATTGCTCATATAGAAACCGCTCTCGAATTTATTTCTTCTCAAAAACGTCCAGCTATTAGACACATGGCCATCAATTCTCTTAAAAATACTGACAATAAATATGATTATAGCGATATTAAAAGCATCCGTGATTTAAAAAACGAAAGTAACGTAACCTGCCTAATGTCCGATAAAACCAACTTATTAACAATTATGGATAGAGATCATTATAAAGAAATGATGCACAGGGCGGCAGTTGTCTAAGGGCGGCACCCGAAACATTAAAACGAAGAAATAAAAGTAAAAAATTATGCAAGATTGAAAAAAAAAAAAATATTTACAAAAATATACATTGATAAAAAAGCCCTCCCCGCCCCCCCCCTCCTCACAAAAGAATCTAAATTGGTTGAGAAAACTGCTGCTAGTAAAATTCGTCAATAAATAAAACAAAATGTGTGAAAAGGAGAGTATGTGAAATGTGAAGGTACAAAGCCTTCCGCTTGGAATAGGAAACTATCTTTACATAGGTCTGATGTTCGATACCTTGGAAAATTTCATTATAACAGATAAAACCCAGCTTGCCTAGACAGATACATTCTGAGAAAGCTTTAATTGGGAGACTACAGATGAGTATAGTAGAACCTAGTCCTGTCGGTACGCAACAAAAAGCTATTACTGGCCGGATATTGTAAATTTGAAAAGAAATAAGGGATATATATATAGCGTATTAAATTCTACATGGGTGATCTTAAGAAAAAGACAAAATTATTCTACAAGTATGAAACAGAATAGAATCCATCAGTGGGAAAGAAAAATAAAACACTGAATTTGAGATACAACATTTTAAAGGAATCATTAAGTTTAAACTAAACTCTTTTTACTTTCCTAACATATTATGTAAGGAAAATATTGTAATAATGTCAAAAATTTATGAGATTTTGGCGTTTCTACACGTTGTCCCCTGAGTTCATTTTTACTGTTTTTAGGAAGATGTGCGTGTGTGTGAGGGAACACGATAGCGCCTAAATACTTTGTAAATCATCATAGTACGAACTCTATTATTTTGGTGAATCCAGAACTCATAGTTTTTTTACAGGGACACAAGTAAAAGAATTCTTTATCACTATGACCTATGGGCCTAAATTTTTTTTAATGCGATAGCGTCCAAACGCCTTATTTGTCTGAGATGAAATTTTATACACATGTTATATGTCATTACGCATGAACTGTAAAATTTTCGTGAATCTACTACTTAAGATTTTTTACAGGGACACAAGGAAAAATTCCTTATCATTATTGTCTACGGTTTCAATTTTTTAAAGTGTGATAGCGTCTAAATGCCTTACTCGATTGAGTTGACAATTTATACTCATATTATAGGTCACAGTCACACGAACTGCATAGATTCACATTCTAATAATAAGCAGCAACAAGAATCCGGTAGGATAACAAGCATAAAGGAGTAAGAGAAAATCTGACTGCCAACCCCTTATTGAAATCAATTTATACGCATTCCTATTATAAAATTCGTCTCTAAAAATGTCATTAAAAAATTATATCATTGGAAAACGTTATAAATTCTGTAATGTTACTATCTGCCAATACATGAAGGATAAAAACAAGAAATTTAATACAACAATACCGCTAATATTTTACATGATATCAATTTCAAAAGTTTTTCATAAAATAAATTTAACGAAAAATTTCTTTTAGTTAAATGACGTTTTCAATAAATATAGATGAAATCTTTCGTTTTCACGCTAGAAATGGATAATTACTTACCGGTTGATAACTTTCCTTAAAACATATTACTCAAATTTTTGTGCTTAAAATAATAAAAATACTTTTCAATAGATTCGACAGTGATGTAGGATTTTTGAGGCCGGTTGACAACGCTAGGGTCCTAGGCATATGGGTGGAATGTCTTCAGTGGGAGGTTTTCTAAAGGGTGCTACCCGTATTTACGCGAGTTTCGGAGAAAACCACAGAAAACTATGAACGGCTAGGTGGGTGAGTTCGACCTGGAATTGAACCCGGCACTTCTCATCAACCAGCTTTGAGCGCAGAACCATTCAGCCGCTGGTGGGCCATTAGATTCGTCAATGTATTTTCTATTTGTTTAACAAACCTGTGTAAAGTTTCATGTGCCTAAATCAATTTATTTTGAAACCATTTTTTATGCAATGTTTAATTAGTCTGCTTAAAATTGCGGATTTTAAAAATGTGACAACAAGCGAAAGTGAACGGGGGGGGATACTAAAATTTTAGAATAGATCTAAAAGAAGACCATGAATTTTTTAAACATTTTATTTTTAATGACTAAGAAGGGAAAATGGAGTTACCATTATAAAAACTTGAACTGACAGAAAATTTCGAGTTATAAAAATTCGTCTAAGCAAAGTTTCAGCATATAAAGGGGCGGCAAATTGGAGCTTGCCTGAGGGCGGCAGCATACCTAGCGAAGGCCCTGATGATGCATGACACTATTCTAAAATTAAACGCCGTTAAACTATCACATTCCTTTCTTAATAAACTTATTGAAAAAACTAAATCATTAATAAAAACTGGAACTTGGTCTAACAATACCCCTCCCGTCTTGAACAAACATGCATCTATTATCCCCTGATTATTTGGGAAATACAAAGATCATAAAAATCCTCCCTCGATTCACCCCACCGTCAACAAATCTGAAGGTCCCACCTATTGTCTGGAACTTTATATGAAAGATATTTATAAATCACTACTTCCCCCCTCTGACTTTTCCATTAATTCCACCGAATCTTTTATTCAAAATATTCGCAAAACTAATATCCGTTTTCAAGATACTCTTAATAGTTTTGATGTTAAAGACCTGTATCCATCCATTAACATTACTGAAATCAGTGATATTATCCATTCTCGGATCATCAACCAATTTGGAGATAATAAAGTAAGTGATACATTAATTCGTACCAGCAATCTTATTCTCAACGATTCTTTCTTTTTTGATGGCTGTTTCTATAGACAAACTCAGGGCATTCCTATGAGATCTCCGATTTCGGGGATTTTAGCTGAACTGAAAATGAGATATTTTGAACATTCTGCTTATAATATTATTAATAATTGCAAACTCTGGATCCGCTATGTGGATGACATCTTTACAGTTATCCCCCAAAACATTAATCCTGAAAATCTTCTCTTTGATCTTAATAATCTCAATCCTCTTACCAAATTTACAAATGAAACTGAAAATAATAATAGCCTAAATTTTCTTGACGTGTATATTACTAAAAATCAAAACCATAACATTGACACTACTGTTTTCCGTAAAACTACCAATAATAACGAAATTATTAACAACAAATGTAGTAACCCCCCTCTTTTATAAATACGCTGCTTTACAATCTTATATTAATCGCGCAATTCTCATCTGCTCTAGTAAAATCCCTTTTAAATGCCGAACTAAAATTTATTAAAAATATCGCAAAAAAAGCCAACTACAACCCTAAACTAGTAGATAAATTTTATAAAAAACGTCTTAAATCCCTTAACCATATTACAAATGCACAAAAAACTAAACCATCTTTTACATCCGCGATCCCATATTGTAAAGGCTCCTTCATCAAAATCAAAAATGAAGCAAAAAAATATAATGTTAACATTCCAATTAAACCAGATAAAAACATTTACCAACATATAAGTAACGAGAAAGATCCCATTCCCTTTAATCAAACTGCTGGTGTTTACAAAATAAATTTTGAAGACCAAGATCAAAATAAAGCTAGCTATATCGGCATGACTAAGAGAAAAATTAAAGACAGAATATCCGAACACCTTGCTGATTTAAAATACAACAAACCGTCCACAGCCTTTTCAAGAAATAACACTAACCCTATTAATATTGAATCAGTTAACTTTCGTAAAATTTCAACTTTTAATTCACACAAATACGCACTTAAAAGAGAAGCACTTGAAATCCTAACCACCCATGATTCAATAAATGACGTAGAACATAGTATCATCCCACCTGAATGGAAACAGATTTTGGAAATAAAGAAACGAAGTGAAGAATCGACGGACAAGGAAGTCAAGATAAAGGAGTGAACCGCCAAGCTCTTTGTTTTGTCATCAGGCTCTGATGATGGCTCCGGTAGGATTTGAAATATATTGGCCTCTTTTTTAAATGATTTTTATAAGGTATTTTAAATGTTTTTAACTTAACTGTTTGCTAGTTTGTTTTCTACACATTGTTTATTATTGCTGTGCTTATTAGTTTTACTAATGGTTGTTCTTCAAAATGGTTAAAGAATAAATCCTGTTGTTAGAATTTTTTGGGAAAAATTAAACTCTTGATTAATACCAGAAGCATAGCTAGGCGGGTCCGGAGTAAGGCTATATCTATATAGGTCCTATATATACGAGCTGGCGCATCCGACATTTTTTTGCCTTAGGGTTGCCACATGTACCCAGCGTGATAAACAAACGGCAGCCATTGTTTCTACCGTCTTGCTCGTAATTTTAGTGAAAACAAACTGCAATATGGGAGGTTGTTCAGCGATAAACTTCTGTAAACACTCCAGAAAAGGATACAAAATGTTTAGGTTTCCTTCGGATAATGCAAGAAGGAGAAAATGGGCAGCGAATTGTCGTCCAGATTCTTGGATCCCGGGACTAATGCACAGCTTTGCATAGTAAGTTTTATTTTTATTCACTTATACTTTTCTTTGCATTTCTGACATTTATAAAGTAAAAAATTAAAAAAAAAATATTATTTAAATCTAAATATGTATTTTAATAACCATAAATTACTTTAAGAAATGCTTTTTTACTGTGTGTTTGTAGAGTCTTGGCGACGTTTTTTTGGTTCGCCAAAGTTGTCTTGTTTCCGTGTCCTGATAGTATCAGGTCGTTGCAAAAGTTCGTGCGGACGCGGATCATTTTATTGCCTCCAAAGACGAGAGCTTCTATCGCCGTAATATACATTTGTTACCCGAAAAATGGGCAAAGGTTGTAGAAAGTTAATGGAGAGTATTTTGATTAAAAATCGTGGTAAAAATGTGCTTTACGGTCCTTCTTGGCGATTTTTTGGCGAGTTTTTTCCGAACTCGCCGAGTCTGCGCGGTGTTTTTTTTCTCTCCCGTCCTTTCCAAAATGGCGGACAGGAAGCACGGTTTCCCAGTTTTTATAACCGTTCCAAGAAGGCCGATTTACGCAATTTAAAGCGATTATGTAAACATAGAGCGTCAGAAATATCTTACAAATACTTGAGTAAAGAAAAATACAAATTTTTCCGGACTGGAAGCACGGTTTTCATACCCATCCTTTCGAAAAGGGCCGATTTACGTACTTTAAAGCAATTATGTAAACATAAAGCGTCAGAAATATCTTACAAATACTTGAGTAAAGAAAAATACAAATTTTTAACAATTGTTATCAACTAAATCTAAGAAATATTACAAAACAAAAACAGCACAAGTAACTTAATATACATAAATAAGCATTTAAATAAAAAAGAAAGTTTATTTACTTACCCGTTTTATAATTTCCTTAAAAAGTAGCATTTTCCTCGAAAAAAAGAAATATCCCCTCTGCATATAACGATATAATCATGTACACCAACCACTCTAGCATCACTCTAAACACTAATCCAAAGCTTTTTTTCAGCATAAACATTGAATTGTACAAAACCAATAAACGCTACTCAAAAGCTTTTTTTTTAAGATACTCAATCTAAATATTCAATTTTACAAAACCAACAAATGACAATTTTACCTAAATAAGAAAAGCGGCACACTGAAAACACATTACTCTTGGAAAAACGAAGAAAATAATCTCTGGAGATTTCGATTTTATCATGTACACCAACCACATCAACACAATTTCAAACCGTACTCAAACGTATTTCTTATGATATTCAACACAAATAATCAATTTAAAATAAATCGCAATTTCACAGAAGGAAAACAACAAACAACGTGTGCCTGACACATGATGCAATGAAACGGCCTACTGTTGCCAAAATTCAAAAAACAAAAGAAACAAATCGAAATACCAGACTCTTTCTGAAAGGACCAAAAAAAAAAAAAAAAAAAAAAACAGAGAATACAACAATAACCTTAAATATAACCCAGATAAGCACAGTGCATTTAACGTCACACTACTACTGCGTTATGGGCGATAATCTCGGAGATTCGCAAGTAATGTTGCATTTAACATCGCACTAGCACTACCCTTCGGCGACAATCTCGGAGATACGCCAGTAAGGTAAGGTGACCATATTTTCAAACACTGATTTGAGGACAAATTACCGTTTGTCCCCAAATCGAAGTAAATGTCGAGGACCTTGAAAACTCTATTTGGGGACTTTTTCGAGGACACGATAGACCAATATCTATATGCATTATTAATAAAAAGAACTCTGATTTATACATTACAAAATGCTTTGAATCACTTTTTTCTATGAAAAATTGCTGAGCCTAAGGTAAGTTTATGCAAATTAAACTATCCCAGCATTATTAAAATAATCAAGTCTATAGAACCCATTTACACTTTATTATGATCAGGCCCTGACTAACGGCAGGGCATACGGGGCAAATGGCCTGGGCCCCCCTTCTGGAAGGGGCCCCCCTACAGACGTATGCAGAAATTCTGCAACCTAAAAAGCTCTTTTGCCACTGCAAGGGGGGCCCCCAGAATAGGCTTGCCCCGGGGCTCCAGGTACCCTAAGTCGGGCCCTGATTATGATGATAGGAGAAAACACAAAATAGCACCATTTCATTTTAATCTTTAGAATCCCCACTCCCTGAAATGCAGAAGTTATTCCCGATTATATAACTAAAGAAATAATTTCATTAAGCAAATTTTATTTTTCACTTAACATAAATCGGGCAAGATAGAATTTATATACTGATTAGTAGTGCATGATTCTTTCTCTGCTCATGAAGTATGAGGGTCTTTATTTCAAAGTTCCGTTGATTTTCAAGATAATCCAATTATTAGAATGTGATTTTGATTGGATTGGAATAGATGGGTTTTACGTCTCATTAGTGCTGTACAATGGGCAATTGGCGACAGTCTAGCACTTACCCCCACAGGTAGTCCGGAGACATGCCATCACAATTTTGATCCTCCACGGAATGGACTGTGATTTTGAAAAAATACACGCAAATATTTAAATTTCGGGACATTTAGCGTCCCCGAGTAGTCAAAGAATTTTTGGGGACAAAAAATAGAAAAGGCCAAAATTCGAGGACAGTCCTCGAATTTCGCGGACGTATGGGCACCTTACAGTAAGGTAGCATTTAACTTCGCACTAGCACTGCGCTTCGGCAACAATCTCGGAGATACGCCAGTAAGGTAGCATTTAACTTCGCACTAGCACTGCGCTTCGGCGACAATCTCGGAGATACGCCAGTAAGGTAGCATTTAACTTCGCACTAGCACTGTGCTTCGGTGACTTTTCGCAGGAATGAGTAATATGCACGTTTGTACGGTCCGCGTATATGAAACCAAAAAAAAAAAAAAAAACACTGGATACCACACCCGCATTGTGCATGAATGTATAAAACCTACGAAATTTTGTTTTGCAGCAATCAGTAAGATTAAAAAAATCCCTTTATTTTGCTTCGTTACTCATGTCATAAAGCTTTTTCGCCGGAGGGCCCTCCGCGTCCTCGGTGCCTCCCGCTTGCAGTGGACTGCTGCAAAACAAAATTTACTGCTTCATAAAGCTTTTTCGCCGGAGGGCCCTCCGCGTCCTCGGTGCCTCCCGCTTGCAGTGGACTGCTGCAAAACAAAATTTACTGCTTCATAAAGCTTTTTCGCCGGAGGGCCCTCCGCGTCCTCGGTGCCTCCCGCTTGCAGTGGACTGCTGCAAAACAAAATTTACTGCTTCATAAAGCTTTTTCGCCGGAGGGCCCTCCGCGTCCTCGGTGCCTCCCGCTTGCAGTGGACTGCTGCAAAACAAAATTTACTGCTTCATAAAGCTTTTTCGCCGGAGGGCCCTCCGCGTCCTCGGTGCCTCCCGCTTGCAGTGGACTGCGTCCACTGCAAGCGGGAGGCACCGAGGACGCGGAGGGCCCTCCGGCGAAAAAGCTTTATGACATGAGTAACGAAGCATTCGTTTTGCAGGGAACAGTAATATGCACGTCTGTACGCTCCGCGTACATGAACCCCCCTCCCCCCCAAAAAATCACTGCCCCCCCCAAAAAAACATTGCCCCCTTCCAAAAAATCACTGCTCCCCCCAAAAAAAACACTGCGCCCCCTCCAAAAAAACACACTGCCCCCCACAAAAAAAAAAATCACTGCCCCCTCCCACCCCCCCAAAAAAAATCACTGCCCCCCCCAAAAAAAACACTGCTCCCTCTCAAAAAAAAACACTGCCCCCGCCACAAAAAAAAACACTGCCCCCCCCACAAAAAAAAATAAAATTCACTGCCCCCCCACAAAAAAAACACTGCCCCCCCACCAAAAAAAAAACACTGCCCCCCCCCCAAAAAAAAAACACTGCCCCCCCCACATACAAAAAAAATACCCCCCCACAAAAAAAAAAAAAAATACCCCCCTCCCCCCCACATACAAAAAAAAAAATACTCCCCCCCCCCCCCCAAAAAAAAAAAACTCTCCCCCCCCCAAAAAAAAAAACTGCCCCCCCACACACATACAAAAAAAAAAAATCACTGCCCCCCCCCTCCCCACACACACACAAAAATTCACTCCTCCCTCCAGAAAAGAAAAAATAAATCACTGCCTCCCCCCCCCACACACAAAAAAAAAAATTCACTCCCCCCTCCAGAAAAGAAAAAATAAATCACTGCCTCCCCCCCCCACACACACACAAAAAAAATCACTGCCTTAAAAGCACATTTTATCCAAATGATGTCCTCCGGACGAAATGTCGTTTTGCAGCGACCAGTAATATGCACGTATGTACGCGGAGCGTACATGAAAACCACAAACAAAACATCACTCTATACCTCACCCGCATTCTGCATGAATCTCTTAAACATACGAAATTTCGTTTCGCATCGATCAGTAAAGCGTACATAAAAACCAAAGAAATATCACTAAATACGTCTCACACAAACTCCATGAATCTTTAAAACGTAGGAAATTTCGTTTCGCATCGATCAGTAACCCGTATATAAAAACCAAAAAAAAAAAAATATTACTAAATACGTCTCACACAAACTCCATGAGTCTTTAAAATGCACGAAATTCGTTTGGCAACAATAACGTACGCGAAAATCATAGTTTCAAAACATCATGGGGAGGTTACCACATTTCAAACATCGATCGTTCAGCGGCGCATAAACACCGTGGTTACTAAGGTTGGCATCTTTATCCGCGAGTCGCCAAGAAGGACCGTAAAGCACATTCCAACCAAAATGGTCATTTGATTTTATGTATTTTTACGAAATGAAGCAATAAAAAACCGCACGAATTTATGCAAACACCTAATATATATTTTTTTAATTGAACTTTTGATTAATTAATTTATTATTTTGTTCTATTTTTAGATTTCTTTTTCTTGAGATATTTATTTCATATTACAATTTATGTCTACTTTATAGGGGGGAAAAAAATCATACTTTTTCTTTTTTTTAACTTAAAAAAAAATGCATTAAATTGAAATAAACGTCTCTATATTAATGTTACATATACATCACGTAACTGTACATAAATTCATATTAATAATGACCGCTAACTTAATCCTTTAAAACTGTAACTTATTTTTTTGAAAAGTTTTGTTATGAAAGCGATATAAAACAGTAGTATGAAAAAAAAAAAAAAAGTTTTACCTGACGGGACTAATGTGCAAGTTGCGCCGAAGGAACAAACTATTTCTTCCAACGAAAATGCCGGCAACAGTTAGAAGTCGCTGAACCACTTTAGAATGTAAAAAATCGTCTGTGTATGAGTAGGCATTTATTAGAACATAGTTTTTTTTTTTATAAGTTACTAATCAATGGCATCCTTAAATTACTAACTCAAATATAAATTTAATTATGTTGTTTCTTTCTATTTTTTTTTTCTTTTTTCATGCGCACTTTTTAATTCCTTATTCAAAATTATATAAAAAAAAAAAAAAAAAAGAAAGAAAGAAAGAAAGAAAGAAGAAGAAGAAAAAAAAAAAACCTTTTTCGATATCGTTTGTTTCGATAGTGATTATTATTTATTTTCTTTTCTTTCCTTTTCAAAATAAATAAATAAATAAAATAAAATAAAAAGGATTTTGATGAAATTCTGGCAAAAGCAGAATTTAGTTTAGAACGGAGGACTATTAGTTTTTTTTTTTTTTTCTCGGAAATCCATTCCTTATTTCTTTGCCCTGGATGAACCGAAGGATAACAGTAAAAGCTAATTTTCCCGGAGATAAGGAACATTCAAATCGAATTATCATCTGAAACCCCTAATTCTAAATTTGTTTTAAAATCGTTTGAGCAGATTCCTAAATAAACAGGGTTCTATTATATTTTCTTCCCGGCGAAGCACGGGTCACCAGCGACTGTAACAGTCCTGAAGAAGAAGATAAGACAAATCGATTTTTCAACTCAAAAAGCATTTACCCCCTCCCCCCTTATTTTTTTTTTCAAAATCGTTCCTGTTATTTTCCACGATAACAGGTTTCTGTTGTATTTTCCCCGGGGGAGTGCAGGTTGGCAGTGAACGCCAATTATCCTGAAAATGAGGTTATTTAAGATCTAATTGTCATCTAAAAAACACACTACTTTAAATATTTATCAAATTCATTCTAGTACTTTTAAAGAAAATAATGTTTTTTTCGTTTTTTACTGCAACCCCCCTCAACTCCCTTTCAACTACAGTGCATTTATTTATTTTATTTTATTTTTTTATTTTATTTTATTTTTTTAAGAATCAAGGCTGTTATTAATTCGCCTTCAAAATTTTTAATCTTGATCAAATTTTTAAGTGACAACCTAATGTAAATTAAAAAAAAAAAAAAGTTTTTTTTTTCAGTTTTTTGTTTTTAAGTTATGCTGATTTATTATACTTAAAAATAAATAAATAAGTAAATAAATAAAAATGAAAATAGAACTTTAAAGAATTCTTTGTTTACAGTATGGGCATGAAAAATTAATTTACCTTGCTGAGCAGTTCGCTGACATAGTTAATGTTGCAAAGTACTTCCATAAATTACATTCAACAGAACGTTTAGCTCAATTTTGGGTAGCCCTGTATATTGTCTATGAACAATATAATAAGAACTATAAACAATATTGTGTACTTATATTTAGTTTTATATGAAAAACATCTAACACAAAATGAATACAATTCTAGCAATTTCCAAGTATAACTCCAATCTATCCAAATACTTTTGGTAGCCCTGTAAACGAATGATGAAGCATTTCCATATCACAATCAACAAAAAACATGGTTTTATGCATGTTTTTTCTATTTTTATTTATTTGTTCATTTCGTTTTGTTTAAGACAGCCTAAAAATGTTACACTGTGTTTTAGAGGTCTGTTTGAGGCCCGGCCCAGTACGAAATCGAAAAATCCGGGCCGTTTATTTTTACCAGTGTACGGTCCGACCCGGGCCGGACAAAAAACGATAAAATCTGGCCCGACCCGGCCCGATTCATAAATATGTAAAATAACAAAAAAAAAAAAAAAAAAAAAAAAAAAATCATGCTTTTTTATGAAAAATAATTTTATTATGTGTTTTGTAGAGGTTTTATATAGCTAAGCAATAAAATGTTCTTTAACACAACTGTTCAATACTTACAAGATAATTATAAAAAACAGAAGTTCATTATTACAGACATACAGAAGGCAGAAAGTCAAATAAAAAATATTAGCATTCATCAAAAAATATAGGAAGGTGTTTAAAATGATTAATACTACTTAAAATGCACTTTCAAGCATTTCCTCTTATATACTGTAATGTATCCGAATCTTTCATGTGATCCAGTAAACTAAACTTTAATGCTAATCTAACCATATTCAATTAAAAAGATGCTTTTGCACATGCTAAAAATGCTGATACTTTTACCCATTGACCTGGAGAAAAGAAAAAGGATCCTTAGAGAAAAAGTTAAAGCGGAATGATTTTTATAGCCTTCATCGCTTCATACCACCTAAACTCTACAGACTATAGGGCATAACACAGAGTAACATACACAGTAAGGGCACATAGTAACGTATTTAATTTCTTTTGTTTGTACATGTGCCAAACTAGTAGTGGAAAGCATTCTATTTTGAATAGGAAACCATCTAATATTACTTTAAATAAAATATATTAATTTCGAGACATGCTAAAAATATTTGCAGAAAATCAGATCACGAACAGACTGATAGACAATTAAATTGAAGTTACAGACATTAAAAAAAAAAAAAAAAAAAAAAAAAAAAATATATATATATATATATTTATATATATATATATATGACATACCAGCCTGTAAAATTATGTAAAATAAATGACTAAAGATATTATCAATTTCCTTTTTCGTTGATTAACGAGGAAGCTAGAAAAAGATTCGGGCCGAAACGGCCCATAAAAAATTTCCTCATGGCCCGGCCCGAGTATACACACACACACACACACACAAAAAAAAAAAAAAAAAAAAAAAAAAAAAAAATGAATCCGAGCCCGGCCCGTAAATCTGACCTGTACAGACCTCTAATGTGCTTATCAGAAATTACTCTGTAGACGTAATGTATTGGAATTCTCTAGGATGTTACTGTACACGAACTATTTCCTTGATCTCAACGAAAAGTTTAATGTGTCATCCCTATATGATAGACATTGAGAATACCGATTTTAAACTTTCTGCTACTACTTCTTCTTCACACAGACTATCCGCTAAAAACATGATATTCGGATTCAAAAGACTTTAAAACGTGTAAATGGGACAAAATTCAATTTTAAAAATTTAACTTAAAAATAATACTTTCTCCATCATATATATACGAGGAAGAGAAAAGAAAATTAATTTTAAAAACTTTCCAATTTTAATTGGTACGCTCTTTTTTTTTTTTTTTTCCCCTTTCAAATGTTATGAATTATTTAAGAAACAGAAACAGATTACTTGTGTTGCTTATCATTTTTGACCGATTTTATTTTTAGATGAAAATTTCTTAAAACCACCAGTGAAGCGATAAAATCGCCAAGCGGAAATGCTGTCCTCTTACGAGGCAAAAAAATGGCGGTGATGCGCCGGCCTATTATTTATTTAAGGGGCTCTAGTCCGGAGGAAATGGTCTGCCCAGGTGTCACCCTCATGGGGGTGTGACACTCGATTTGTATGAGAAAAGGAAAGATTCTTTAAAAATGTTTCTCTTACAAATATTCAATAAATACATAAATAATAGTGCAGTGCAAATAATATAAAGTGAATTTTTGCCATAGATAACTATCAGGGTTATGACATTTTATGCCAAATAGATTACCATAAGTAAAACAGTCCACATAATTAATTCTACTTGATTTTCGCTGCATTAAGTGCAGCACTTAATGAAGTAATACCCAATCTGAATTATAAAAATAAATATTGCAATATAATAGTGAATATTTATATGTTTTTGATTGCAAAATTTGATTTTTAAATATGAAAGTAAACAAATGACTTGAAGGTTTGTTGGTGTATCCTGTGAGAAATGTTTTCACATATAAAATATAGTTATTCTGGTACAATTTCATTATATATTTACCATTCTTTTTGTCAACACTTCATTATATTATCCCTTTGAGCAGCTGATATGATTTTTCTATTAACTGAGCTGTTGTTTTTTCCCTTATATACCTAAAATGCAGAAGAGTGTATTTATAGATCCTTAGCTTATTTTTTTAAGTATGAAGATCATATAATACTCATAAGGTCTAACTTTAAATGTATACTTATATTTTTGATTTTGAGCTAACATAGCTATTGTTTCAGTTTATTTTAAAGACCACAAAGTGAAAACATTATAAATTTGTCCTTTACCAAGATGTTCAATGGATTAATCAAAAAAATTTTTAATTGATGGCATTTGCAAAAACATGTAGCGAATGTGGTTTGAACAAAGACCAAATATTGTAAAAGTTCATGGGACACATCAGACTTTTTTACCCATAAATATAAAGATTAAATAATTTGTTATATTAATTTTTATTACATTCTTTTTCTGTAATACTTATGTTAATTATAACATTACAGGAGAAGAGGGTTGGGTTGTAGGAATTAAAGCCGATTGACTGCACTAGGGTTCTTGGCCTGAGGGGGAGTACCCTCTGTGGGGGTCTTAGCCGTATTTATGCATGTTTTGGAGAAAACCACGTAAAACTCCAAATGGCTAGTCCCAATAAGCATGACCTGTGATCGAACCCCTGCGCCTCACATCTACCAGCTTCGAGTGCAGAACTGCTCAGCCACTGGTGGGCCTCATTTCAGGAGAAGAATATGAGGTCTTTTCTGTACACAGGTTTAAGCATATTTTTCAGCATGTCATTGAGCATTGGGAGCTGCAGGATATTTCTGTCAGGTGTCTGCTGAAGTTTCCTTCAGCTACAAGACTCAGCTACTCTTAGGGATGATTTTTGGATGTGGGTAGAATAGGCTTCTGGTTGATGTGCCAAGCTCTCAGTGTCCTGTTGAAGGCTGTCCTTCTCATAAGTTATAAAAATCATAATATTTATCCCAGAAATGTATATACAGCGTCTGACAAAAGTCTCACCTTACCCCTTATACCTTGGGAACATGTCAGAATTACTGAAAACTGTAAAGTATGTTTTTAATCAATTTTAGGAAGATCTCATTTAATTAAAAAAAAGAAATGGGTGTTTGGTAAATGGAGGGAGTCACTAGGGGGATGAACTTTGAAATTTCGGAAGGGAAGGGGCTTTAATAGCTTAATTAGCTTTTATCTTTTAATAGCTTAATTAGCTTTTATCTTTTAATAGCTTTATGGAAATACTTTTTAAAGACAAACACTTCAGCGGAAAAAATTTTGTTCTACGATGCTTTTTTAGGAGTAGTTATGACGCTTAGAATTTTCATTTAATATTTACTTTTCCCCCTTTCCCACTAAATCTTAGAAAACCTTGAAAATTGTGAAAAAAAAAAAAAAAAAAAATGCTTAATCAGTTTAGGAGAGACTTTATTTGAGTAAAAAAAAAAAAAAAATAGAGCTTGAGGAAAATAAGGGCATCCAGGTTGGGGGGGAGGGGGTGAAATTTTGAAATTTCAAACAGGAAGTTCTTTGTTACCTAGTTCATTGGAAATGTCTTCTTAAAACAAACATTTTCAAATATATGTTTTTTAGGAATTATTTTCATGGAGAATTATATTTGCTTAAACATATCACAAACTATCCCACCCTTTGGTCTTTATTTCAACAGAAGTCGTACTCCCTGCCATTTTTACAGGACACTTTCAGGGATAAGAAATTTCCATCCTTTATACTAAAACTATTTTCATACAGAAATATACATTATAATAGCAATGTGTCATGATTAAATAGGATAGATATTATTGTACAAAAATAGTGGTAGCAAAAAAGGCAGAAATTTTTCATATCTGAAATGGGCCTTAAAAAAAAAAAATAATAAATAAAAAATGGACTACAGCCCCTAAATTCAAGAACACAGCAGACTTTCTTAATATTATAAGAAACATTTTCCATCTGTCAAATGGATAGTTTTGATTTTTAAAATATTGGGGCTGTGGAGACATAGGGGGATTCTTAGCTCGTTGAAAGATCTTAGTGATTCAAATTAAATTTGTATGATTTTTACAGTTTTTGGAAATTTCGAGGTGTTCCCCACTACTTAAAAAAAATTCATAAACTTCTTAAAATTATAAGGCGTTTTTAAATGATTCCCTTGTGAAGACCTTCCTAGGAAAAACCCTAGCATTTGAAATTTCAAAGTTAGTCTCTTTAGATACACTCTATACTTCCACACACCAATTTTATAAAAACAAGCGAGATTGCCCTTAGACTCACTGAATTCCCCAGAAGTTCTTGTGTCATTCCAAATTACCAATAAGAGGATGGGGATTATTTGCAGTATATTTAATCAGATATAAAAAAAATAGCAAAACAAAACATATTTAAACTTAACTTCTTTACACACCATATAATTAATAAAAGCACTACAGATTTCAAAAGGACATGGCCTTTCTTCTTCAGGTGTGAAACACATGCTACTACCTTAGAGGCAAAATCAAGACTGAAGGCAGTACAAAACCCAAAAGAGGAGGAGCTAACACAACCAACCAAAAAAAAAGCAGCATGCATAACTAATCTGAGAGGAAAAAAGGAAAAAAAAAAAAACATAAAAATTGGAAGGAAAGTATTTCAAAATAATTTATATACTTTTATTTAAATACCTTATATTTAATTATAATTAAAGTTATACCATATAAAGTTCAGGATATAGATTGAAGTACTTTCTGGGCGGATCCACCCTTTCATCAGCAACCATCAGTGTGGTCCGCTGCCGCCGAAACTGTTTCTTGATTCCTCTATTGTTAACTCTTTAAAAGAGGGCACCACAATTGATCTAAATCTGATCATGACTCGTGCCCATTACTAGCTGATTGCTTACTGACTACTTCTATGGTTTCACGATAATACACACAATTCAGGTTATTATAATTCGTGATTTTGTGAGTTTCGTTAAAGTTTATATTGATGTTATTTTCCTGATTAACTTTGGTGAGGGCAGTGGTTAGTTTTCCATATTTAATACTGCTGTGGTATCATTGTAAAACCATTGTAGTCGTGCGATTTCGGATAAATAGATCAAGCATCTCAAAGTATTGGATAAATACTCAAAGCATCTAAAAATAATACTATATTAAGAAAAAGGATCAGAATTAAACTTCTTGTACATCATGCATGCAACATGCCGGTAACGCACGCTAGCTCATGTTGTAAACATTATCCACAAGTTGCTGTTACAGCTAATGATTAGCAACGTTATTACTGTTACAGTTAAAATGTCAGAATATGAGTTTATCAGTCAATCACCAGTTGGCAGTTACAGTTAACTGCCACAGTACTCTGTCCCAAGAACTGTAAGTACTGAACCATCACAAATATCGAGGATTGAACCGGACAACTCTACCAGAACGATTAGTTTGGTTTGGAGGTAGACTTGGTACCACACTTGTCGGTTCCCCAAGTTAGGTGTAGGAGTATGGGAACTGTCTGTAGCCCTAGCAGGCAGTGCTGATGGAATATCAACCTGAACTTGGAAGGCTGGCTTAAGTCTGTCTATACCAATTACACACTCTTTTCCATTTATTTGGATGGTGAAATGTTTGGCACTACGTTTTATGACACAATAAGGTCCATTGTATAGCTGTGTCAATGGGGCTTTATATCGATGTAAAATCAAATATCGATTTAATGCTAATATCGTTTATTCGATTTAAATATTTCATCTTCCGTGAAATATCGATGCAGAAACATAAAAAAACGCGAACCTCTGATGCCAAGCTAAACCGATTCAGTAATGTTGGAATAATGCCAGACGATCATTCATTCAGTCGGATACCGGTTTAGTGTAAAGCATGCGCCGTCATAAACAGCTAAATCATTAAAATCTTTACTCAATCAAACCGCAAAGAATCAAGAAAGGAATATTTAGCCGTTTTGATTTAGTGTTGCGCAAGCGTACTGGGAAGAGAATATCGGTTTAAGACCCGACCCCAGGAAGCACATTCTTTCGAATGGATTACGGTTTTAGGAACGCATGCGTAGTAACGAAATGAAAACCGAGAAAAGAGATCTATTCATTCATTCATTCGAAATTCGTTTGATTACTGGAGATTTACTTTATCAATATTAGTATTTTCTTCAGCTATTTTTATTATAGTTCCTGTCCAATAATTAAAAAATCAGATCGTTTCTGTTTATTAGATAAGTGAATAGTTAACTATTCTTTATTAATATTTCCTGTAATTAATTATATTCTTTCATTAAATTTATTAATTTCAGTAAATATGACGTCATATTGTCTATGATTATATATATAAAATCGTTCTTCCTGAGGGGGTGATTCATCATCGCCCAGACCAAACCCCTGGACCTAGAAGCATGAAATTTTGTGACAATGTTCTTTCTATGACGTAGGCATCCACGAAGAAGCGATTTTACTAAATTCGCCCCACAAGGGGGGAAGGGGGGGGACAAAACTTGATTTCACAAAATCCTTCATATCTCAAACAAAAAAACAGATATCCGTAAAATTTTTGCTTTAAAATATAGCTAACACAAATGTCTAAAAATCTATTTCTGGAATTTTAGAAATTCGATCGCCAAGGAAGGGGGGGGGGGGAGAGGGCGAAACGTGATTTCACATGCGTTAAATGTGATTTTGCATAATCCTATATATCTCAAACAAAAAAACAGATATACGTGAAATTTTTGCTCTAAAACATAGCTAAGGCAAATATCTAAAAACCAATTTCTGGAAATTTAGAAATTCAGCCCCCAGGTGGGGCAGCAAGGTGAGGGGGGGAGCTATGGGACAAAAACAAGTAGAAATACAGTTAGGCCGTTCGAAATTGGTACAGATAGGTTTTAAAGACCTGCAAGTCGAATGGGGATATTTTCGAAAGTGTAAAGTTATTAGGACGGCCGAGAAGGGGGGAGGGGAGAGGAGGGGGGCAAAAAAATAAAAATAGACTTAGATCGTTCAAAATTGGTATATAAAGATTTTTGATACTTACAAATCGATTGCGGATATTTTCGAATTTGTAAAATTATTAGGAGGGGTGGGAAGGGGGTGAGGCGGTAAGGGGGGCTATGGGCAAAAACAAATAGAAATACAGTTAGGCCGTTCAAAATTGGTACAGATAGGTTTTAGAGGCCTGCAAGTCGAATGGGGATATTTTCGAAAGTGTAAAGTTATTGGGAGGCCGGGAAGGGGGGGGTGGAAGGGCAAAAAAATGAAATAGAGTTAGATCATTCAAAATTGGTACATAGAGGTTTTCGATAACTACAAATTGATTACGGATATTTTCGAATTTTTAAAATTATTGGGAGGGGCGGGAAGAGGGGGGAGCGGAGGGGCAGAAAAATAAAAATAGAGATAGATCTTTCAAAACTGGTGCATTGAGGTTTTTGATACTTAAAAATCGATTGCGGATATTTTCGAATTTGTAAAAGTATTAGGACAGACGGGAGGTGGGGGGCGAAGGGGAAAATAAAGAAATAATAGTTAGAGCATTTTGGGAATTTTTTCCGAAGGCAGTGAGAACCCGGTGCGACATTTTTCCTAATCAGATTTTGTTTCTCTTTTTTTTTTCACGTGATACAAATTAATGCAATTTTGAGAATTCAGTAATTATAGTGATTCATTTAAAAATAGGGACCAGCGAAGCGGGCGTAGCCTGCTAGTCAAAAATAAATTAATTTAAACAACAGCGTCATCTTAGATATGATTATTCTAACCGAGGGCCGGGCTCGGGGCGAATTTTTCAATCTTTCCTCGGGCCGGGCTTACAATTTTTTTGCAACCTCGGGCCGGGCCGGGCCTGAATGAAATTTTTCCGGGCCGTGTTGGCCCGAATCTTTTTCTGGTTTCATCGTTAATCAACGAAAAACGAAAATGATAAAATATTTTTTCAGTCATTTATTTCACATAATTTTACAGGCTGGTATATCACATAAAATTTTATTTTGTTAAAAAATGTCTAACTTCAATTTAATTGCTTATCAGTCTGTCTGTTCGCGATCTGATTTTCCGCAAATATTTTTAGCATGTTTCGAAATTAATATATTTTATTTCAAGTAATATTAAATGGTTTCCAATTCAAAATAGTATGCATGTTAGTACTAGTTTGCGCACATGTTCACACAAAAGAAACTAGATACGTTACTGTGTATAAGGCTTTGTGATCTGTGGAGTGTAGGTGGTATGAAAGCTATAAAAATCCTGCCGCTGTAACTTTTCTCTTAACTCCTTTTTCTTTTCTCCAGTGCACTGAATGGAAGTAGCATCATTTTTAGCATGTACAAAAGCCTCTTTTCTGTAGAATATGGTTGGATTACCATTAAAATTTTGTTTACCGGATCACATGAAAGATTCGTATACATTATGTATACGAATAAATATAATGTGTATAATAAATACTTTCCAGTATATGATAAATTTTTCTATAAATGTACGAAATAACAGTAAGGAACACTGTGAAACTAAAAAACAATTTTCTATAAAATAGTAATAGTCAACCAGGATAAAATTCTTTAATGTGTGAGAACATGACTCTAGAAAGATTTATTTAACAAAGCAGTATAAAGAGTACTTTTTTTTTTATATAGGCATTATTGCTAGAGCTCGAATACTTCTGCTGCCGACTGTATAGGAAGTAAAATTATAAGCAATATCATAAAATGGTTCAACCTCTTTTTTTAAGTTTTCTTCTACTTGCGATTGAATTTAAGTTACGCCAAAACTTTGATCTACCATACATCCACTTACAAAGGGAAGTATGAATCAGTAAAATTCCTACTGCAATTAAACTACGATTAAATTAAAGAGTGTGGTCGAAAACATAGGGTGAAGGGCAAATTTTGTGCAACAACTCACCCATAGGCCAAGATAAAACGTTAGAAAATTTAATCTGTTTTATCAAAATGATCGAAACTTAATTAGTGAGCAAAAAAGCGTGGTACAGTGCCAGATTGTTTGGATTGAGACAAGAAGGTTTTCAGTTCAATCCCTGTCTCGGTCGATTTATTTTAGTCCTTACGTGTAGGGACAAATTCCTACAGTTGATAACGTTACATTAAATCGATATATCCTTATATCGGTATTTAAAATGAACGATATATCGATTTAAGAAATGCCAACATCGCCCAGCACTAGTGCTTTCACTGAATCATTACGTACAAAAACATGGGTACAAGTCCCTAATGAAGGATGCACAAAACATGATGGTTTGCCATGGAAAGAGGTAGAAGTTGGAGCAATATCTCGCATGGTATGGCACAGCTGCTGTAAGAAAGATGCTGGGTCTGTTTGTGACTGCTCTTTCGAAGGTTCCAAAAACTCCCCTGGTAAGGACAGTGTTGTTCCATACAGCATTTCGGAGCAAGTACCACCAAGATCTTCTTTAAATGTGGCACGAGACCCAAAAGCACAATAGGTTAAGTCTCCGTCCAGCGAGGACTCTTATGACATTTTAAGGCCTGCTTAAGAGTCCGGTGAAAACGCTCTACCAGTCCATTGCTTGATGGGTGGTAAGGGGTGGTGTGAATACGATGCATACCCAAAATTTTCATTAAGGAGGAAAATAAATGGGATTCAAATTATCGTCCCTGATCTGTAGTGATTGTTCTAGGGACACCAAATCTGGCAATCAAATGTGCCACCAAGGTTCGTTCAGCTGTGATATCCTGCACTGGTATTTCCTCTGGCCAACGAGAAATCTATCTATGAAGGTGACCAAGTAGGTATATCCCTCAGATGGAGGCAAGGGTCCCACGATATCAAGGTGCACGTGCTCGAATCTCTGTGAAGTGATGGGAAACTGCTGCAGTGGACTACGAGTATGTCAATGGACTTTTGACTTTTGACAGTCTATACATGACTGTGCCCATTTGGCAATGTCTTTCTGCATGGAAGGCCATACAAATCTATGTTGGATCAGCTTTCGAGTGGCTCTAACACCTGGGTGTGATAAGGAATGGAGGCTTTTGAAAACTCCGAAGCGCAATGACTCAGGAACATATGGTCACACTTTACCAGTGCTCACATCACAATAAAGTTCTAAGTTAGGACCTATTATCATTTTCTGGAGTTTGAGGGATAAATCAGGCTTGACAAGGATATCAGCCAATTGCTTATCTGTAGCTTGCTCTGCAGCCATTGTGGAAAAATCTGTAGAAGTATGTTGGATATTATTTATCCGTGGCAGGGTGTCAGCAACTATATTGTCAGTTCCAGCAACATGCCGAATGTCTGTACTAAAATGGGAAATGAAGTCCAACTGTCTCAGCTGGCGAGGAGAACTGGAATGTGAATTTTTCGAAAAAGCGAAGGTCAGTGGCTTATGGTCTGTATATATAATGAAGTGTCTTCCCAGCAAACTGTGCCGAAAATATTTTACAACTGAACAAATTGCCAACAGCTTTCTGTCATAAGTGCTGTACCTTTTGCTCAGTAGGACTCAATTTACGTGAAATAATTGAAAGGGGTTGTAAACTATTATCATTTAAGATGTTTAAAACAGCACCTATTGCAGTGTTGGATGCGTCGACCATTAGGTATATCGGCTGGTCCGGAGCATGATAAGCAAGAGTTGCAGAATGAATTAGATCATGCTTAGATGCCTCAAATGCCTGGATTAATGTATCATTCCAGGGGACCGGTCGTTTATCATTCTTTTTAGAATCTTTTAGCAACTCGTGTAAAGGTGCCTGAGTTTTGGCCGCATTTGGGATAAATCGGCGATAAAAGTTGAGCATCGCCAAAAAACGTCGCAACTCTATAATCGTTTTAGGTTTCGGAAACTCAGCTATTGCTTTAGTCTTTTCAGGAAGTGGCTTTACACCGGAGGCTGTTATAAGGCATCCCAAAAAGGAAACCGAAGACTTTCCTAGAACACATTTATCCGGGTTCAACTTAAGCCCATGGAGCCTGAGGCAATCTAAAACTTGCCTAAGATGCTCCTCATGCTCATCTTCGTTAGCTGATGCAATGAGAATGTCATCGAGGTAAGGTATACAGAAATCAAGATTACTTAATATTTGATGAATGTACCTCTAACAGGTCTGACCCACATTACTCAAGCCGGATGGACAAAACAAAAATTCAAACAAGCCAAATGGTGTTGTTACGGCTGTTTTTTCTATGTCCGTAGGATTAACAGGGATTTGGTGGTAAGCGCGAGCTAAATCCAAAGTTGTAAAAATTTGTTTCCCATGAAATACCTGAGTACAATCTTGGATATGTGGAAGTGGGTAACAATCTGGGACAGTAATGGCATTCAAGCGTCGGTAATCACCGCAAGGACGCCATCCACCATTCGCTTTCCGAACCATATGAAGAGGGCTCGCCCATGCGCTTTTGGAAGTTCACACAATACCCTGAGCCAGAAGAAATTCAAATTCCTGACGAGCAGCTGCCAGAAGTTCTGGTGACAATCGACGTGGTTTGGAGAATACATGTGGGCCTTTGGTCTCAATATGGTGAAAAACCGAATGCTGTGGTTGTTCTTTTGGGGTATGGTAAGGGTTAGTAAGTTCTGGGTAATTGGCGAAAAGTTTGTCAAATTTGGAAGAACCTGGCAGAATTTGAGCAACTTTACCCTGCGATGATTGCATCGTTTCACCATCAATGATACTATTGTTTTTAGCATCTACCAGTAGGTTGAATCTTTTTAAAAAATCGATGCCTATGATAGGTTGGCTAACTTTAGCGACCACAAAGGACCAAGTGAATGTTCTACGTAAGTTTAGATCAAGGGTAAGCCGTTGAGTTCCGAAAGTTGGTATTTTTGTGCCATTCGCGGCATATAAAACAAGCCCCTCATTAAAAACTGGTCGTTTGATGACACTAACAGGGATGACCGAAATATCCGCGCCCGTGTCAACTAGAAATTTTAATTTAGAGGAAGGATCGGCCAAAAGGATGCGATTTACATGGCGGTCGCAATCATGGCCCAGATGCGAACGCCGAATTAGTTTTCCTGGGTTCGAAAAGAGCATGGAGAATTACACTTTTTTGCTCTAGCACCAATGTTAGTATGGTAAAAACATTGATTATTCGCTGGCTCTTTATAGCGACTTTTGGAGCAGCTACGATTATGATGACTATATTTGTTGCCCCGTGAACGTTCACGCCTGTTTACAATAGCAGCCAACTCACTCATCTGCTGTGTAAGCTGCTCGATTTTAACTTCTAGGGATGAATTGTGTGCTGGTGGAGCACATATACTGCTGCTAGTAGCATTAACCTGTGGGGTTGATGACAGATCATTAATTTTGTCCGCGACCACTGCTAATGTTGACAAGTCATCACTTAATGCACTTACAATGCTACGTGTAGTTTGAGGAAGACGTGCGAGCCATAAGAATTTAAGGAAAGGTTTCCCAACAGCATCCCCAGCTAAGGTATGCATACGTGTCAGCAAATGGGATGGGCGAGAATCGCAAAGTTCAACACCGTGCAGTAAGGTACGTATCCGGGATTCCTCACTCTCTGAATGAGATTCAATGAGACTTTTTTTAATGTTTCGTAGGGGTTCTCAGAAGGAGTCATAATAAGGTCGGTAACAGACGTAAGAATGTCTGCATCGACTGCTGCGACGACATAATTAAATTTTGTACTTTCACATGTTATTTTAGCTAAAGAAAATTGTACCTCCAATCTGAGAAACCATAGTGATGGATTTGTCTTCCAAAACGTTGGTGGTTTTACCCCCAACATATGTCACCCGATGGCTACTGTTTTCATCAGTCTCGGGCATAATCTATATATATAAAAGAGCAGAGTCTGTGTGCAAGTGTCTGTCCGCTATAGAATCCTAGGCCGTTTCACCGAACAGGACCAAATTTGGCACGGTTAATGTTTACGATCCGAGAAAGACAACGCCGCAAGCGATTTTACAAAATTCGCCCCCCAAGGGGGGGGGAGGGGGGCAAAACGTAATTTCACAAAATCCTTCATATCTCAAACAAAAAAACAGATATCCGTAAAATTTTTGCTTTAAAATATAGCTAATACAAATGTCTAAAAATCAGTTTCTGGAATTTTTGAAATACGGTCCCTAAGGGGGCGGGGGGGGGGGGGAAACGTGATTTCACATGCGTAAAACGTGATTTCGCATAATCCTATATATCTCAAACAAAAAAAATAGATATACGTGAAATTTTTGCTCTAAAATGTAGCTAATGCAACTATCTAAAAACCAATTTCTGGAATTTTAGAAATTCAGCCCCCAGGTGGGGCAGCAAGGGGGGGGCTATGCAGCAAAAAGAAATACAGTTAGAAATACAGTTAGACCTTTCAAAATTGGTACAGATAGGTTTTAAAGGCCTGCAAGTCGAATGGGGATATTTTCGATTGTATAAAGTTATTAGGAGGGGCAAGAAGGGGGGAGGGGAGGGAGGGGGCAAAAAAATAAAAATAGTGTCAGATCGTTCTAAATTGGTTTATAGAGGCTTTCGATACTTACAAATCGATTGCGGATATTTTTGAATTTGTAAAATTATTAGGAAGTGCGAGTAGGGGAGTGGGGCGGTAAGGGGGGCTATGGGGCAAAAACAAATAGAAATACAGTTAGGCCGTTCAAAGTTGGTACAGATAGGTTTAAGTGGCCTGCAAGTTGAATGGGGATATTTTCGAAAGTGTAAAGTTATTAGGAGGGGGGGAGGGGAGAGGGGGAGCAAAAATAAAAATACAGTTAGATCGTTCACAATTGGTATATAGAGGTTTTCGGTACTTACAAATCGATTGCGGATATTTTCGAATTTGTAAAATTATTAGGAGGGGCGGTAAGGGGGGGGGCATGGGCAAAAACAAACAGAAATACAGTTAGGCCGTTCAAAATTGGTACAGATAGGTTTTTGAAGGCCTGCAAGTTGAATGGGGATATTTTCGAAAGTGTAAAGTTTTTAGGAGGGGCGAGAAGGGGGAGGGGGGGCAAAAAAATAAATATATAGTTAGATCGTTCAAAATTGGTTTATAGAGGTTTTCGATACTTACAAATCAATTGCGGATATTTTCAAATTTGTAAACTTATTAGGAGGGGCGGTAAGGGGGGGGGCTATGGGCAAAAACAAATAGAAATACAGTTAGGCCGTTCAAAATTGCTACAGACAGGTTTTAAAGGCCTGCAAGTCGAATGGGGATATTTTCGAAAGTGTAAAGTTATTAGGAGGGGCGAGAAGGGGGGAGGGGAGAGGGGGGGGCAAAAAATAAAATTACAGTTAGATCGTTCAAAATTGGTATATAGAGGTGTTCGATACTTACAAATCGATTGCGGATATTTTTGAATTTGTAAAATTATTAGGAGGGGCGGTAAGGGGGGGCTATGGGCAAAAACAAATAGAAATACAGTTAGGCCATTCAAAATTGGTACAGATAGGTTTTAGAGGCCTGCAAATCGAATGGGGATATTTTCGAAAGTGTAAAGTTATTAGAAGGGCCGGGAAGGGGGGGCAGAGGGGCAAAAAAAAATAGAGTTAGATCATTCAAAATTTGTACATCGAGGTTTTCGATACCTACAAATCGATTGCGGATATTTTTGAATTTTTAAAATTATTGGGAGGGGCGGGAAGGGGGGAGGGAGCGGAAGGGCAAAAAAAAAAAAAAAAAAAAAAAAAAAATAGAGATAGATCGTTCAAAACTGGTGCATTGAGGTTTTTGATACTTAGAAATCGATTGCGGATATTTTCGAATTTGAAAAATCATTAGGGCGCTCATATATATGCATTCGCGCGTGCGCATCGCGCACGGGTCTACGCTGCCGAAGGCAGTGGGGACCCGGTGCGACATTTTTCCCGATCAGAGTTTTTTTTTTCTTTTTTTTTTCACATGATAAAAATTAATGCAATTTTGAGAATTCATTAATTATAATGATTCATTTAAAAATAGTGACCAGCGAAGCGGGCGTAGCTTTCTAGTGAAAAATATATATAAAAGCTTAGATGTACGTAATACGATATAAAATATGAAATGCAGAATACAAAATTACTACTAAGAAAGTTATGTACAAAAATTATCCAGCAAAGGTTTCATATGAGCAAAACTAAAGCACCCATCACAGAGAATTGAAAAACACTATTGCAAAATAGCATATTTTAAACCTTAATTTTTAGATACTTTAGGGAAAAATACATTATTTGTGCATAAAATAATGGAGTAAAATGTGCTTACTGACCATAAGTGAGTATCCCCGGTAATGAAAATTCGAAGACGTATCACGCACGAGACTTCGCACACAGTCGTAAATACTGCGTATCATAAAAATAGTCGAAAATAAATGCACTACATCTTTCTCAAATCAGATATCTTGAGATTTTAAATATTGCATTAGCTTAATGATGACACATCCCTCGGATGCATAAAGATATCGTGTGTTGCTGAGAAGGAAGTTGAGGCGCGAGCTTTTTATTCACAAGTCACCATTATGGTATCATTGTAAAACCATTGTAGTCGTATGATTTCGGATAAATAGATCAAGTATCTCAAAGTATTGGATCAATAATAAATACTCAAAGCATCTAAAAATAATACTATACTAAGAAAAAGGATCAGAATTAAACTTCTTGTACATCATGCGTGCAACATACCGGTAACGCACGCTAGCTCATGTTGTAAACATTATCCACAAGTTGCTGTTACTGTTACAGTTAATGATTAGCAATGTTTTACAGTTACAGTTAAAATGTCAGAATATGAGTTTATCAGTCAATCATCAGTTGGCGGTTACAGTTAATCGCCACACTGCTGTTGTGTTCTCTGATTCTAGTGGATATTTTCTTTTTGGTGACCCTGATATGGCAACCTAATTTTTTATCTGAATAATTGAAAGGGATTTGGTATATTCCTGTGGTTTCTAGAGGGGGGATAGGATCTTTATCATTCCGAATTAGTTGATATATATTCAGATTTGGTTTTATGGGGATGTTTAAATAATATTTTTTAGCAATATTTTTAATTCTAAGTGCGGCTTTTCGATCAAATGGGATAGAAAAAGTGATTTTTTTCTTTTTGGAAGGGTGTGTGTGTGATGATTTGGAATATTGTTTAATTTTTTAATTATTTTTCTGTACAGTTTATTAACTAGATATTTATGATAGCCTTCCTTTATAGTTATATTTTTAATATAGTTAATTTCTTTTTTTTTTTTTTAGATCGGTAGGGTTATTACAAATTAGAATCGCGTGATTGGTGTAAGCTTGAATTGCGTTAATCTTATATTTTTATGGAGTTTTACTATAATTACTAATAATTTCCTCACTTGACATAGGTTTACAGTAAACTGTAGTTTTTATATTATTATTATGTTGCTTTATTTTTATGTCTAGATAGTTAATTTCTTCATTAGCTTCAGGTTCGCATTTAAATTTTATATTTTGATCAAGTTTGTTTAAGGTTTCAAGAATTTCCTCGGTATTTTCATTTTTATTTATAATTGCAAAAGTCATCAATGTATCGGATCCGACAGTTTATTTTATTTTTTAATGTTTTGTTTTAAATATGTTTTCCTCATGGATTCTCAGATTGTGTTCTGCTACTATACCCGATATAGGCGATCCCATCGGGATCCCTTTATTTTGTTTATATATTTTTCCGTTAAACTTAAAAAAAACTTTCCTGTAAAATTAGATTACTGGTGGCTATTTACGTGTTTGCAATTTCATGATCGTACATTTCTTTAACATCTATTGAGGGGTATAGGTTAATGATGTGAAAACTTATAAATTGGTAATCGTCTTTAATTTCAATATTTCTTATTATCTTAATAAAAATGAATTTAAGCTGTTGTTAGTGGGGGGAAGAAGTTCGCGGTAAATATTGGTCATGTACTTTTCAAGATCATATGTAGGTCCTTCATGTTTATTAAAAATAGGGTGGATTTTTGGGGAGTTCTTGGGATCTTTATATCTGTCAAAAAGACGAGGAGTGTTTTGAGTGCGGTTTTTTGATATATGGAGGTTGATTATTTGGCCAGTTTCCCTTTTTTATAAGTTCGTTTGTTTTTTCTATTAGTTTCTCATTTGGGTCTTTTTTAACAATAGTGGTACCTATTCAATGGATAGTTTCTGCCATCATTTTTGTATATTCTTCATTATTTAGAATTGCAAATTTACGTGTTTTATCTGTTAATGTGCATGTTGTATTTTTATTCTTTTTTAGGTTTCTATGATTTTTTATATCAGCTTTATTGATATTTCGGTTACTTAGGGTTTTTTCTATTTCTTTTTGAGCAGTCTATCTTATTTGATTTTTAGTAAGTTCTGGGGCTTTTTTTTTATTGCAGTTTCAATTTTTGTTATACTATCTTTAAGATTAATTGGTTGTTCTAAAATTTATTTCAGGCCAAGTTTTAACAAAGCATCTTCGTGACTATTTATTTGATATGATAGAATGGAGTAGAAGGCTGATTTTTACCAACTATGTGAAAAATACCAGAGCCGGGAATCGAACCCCGGGCCTTCCGCTTAACGCGCGGATGCTCTAACCACTGAGCTACCCTGGCTGATAACCAGCTCGGCACTTCCCACATAATTTACGTTGGCAAGGTAACCGAGTCTGCATTAAAGCAGCTATATCAAGTAACAAATTTGAATATGGCATAACTCCAAACGGCCACGAAATTTTAATTCAGAAATTTTAATTCATCAACTAATGAATTAAAATCGCCTTTACTTCTAATGTTAGACAATCCTTTCCTGTCTTCCAGGCCATGCCTAAGACATTTGCTAGGTTACTTCCTAAGCTGATTGTAGAGTGCTCCAATTTCGTATTTAAGCCATACCAGAATTTCATCAACGCATTGTCGTTTGTAATTCATTTTCTTAAACTCATTCCTGCTTGAGACATAATTTCTTTGGCCCCAAGAGAAATTTCAAGAGCCTTTTCCACAGTATCTTCGCCAGAGATGAAATCGTCAACGTAGATATAATTGTCGAGAAGATGAACAGTTTTTGGGTATTGTTCACTAAATTGAGATATATGGTTTTTAATAGTAGCTGACAAGAGAAATGGGGATGCATTAACACCAAAAAGAACACGTTTAAATATTAATGTTTTCAAATTTTCAAGAGATCTAAAATCCTTTTCAAACCATAAAAACCGCTCAACATCACGATCCTTCTCTTCAACGGATATCTGTAAAAATGCTTTTTCGATGTCGACAGAGAAGGCTATTTCGTTAAGTCGGAAATGAATTAAAATATTAAAGTGAAGTGGGTTTAAATTGTTACCAGGCCATAAACAGTCATTTAAAGAAAATTGATTGTTATCATGGGAGCTTGCATCAAAAACTGGACGAACTTTCGTCGTAAGCTTGTCTTCCTTACAGACAGCATGATGGGGTAAGTAATAAATTCCCTTATCTAATATTGGCTCACTACTTTCAATCTTTTCAATAATACCTTCATTTAAATATTCATTTATGATTTTAGAATAATTTTGAAAGAGTTCAGGATCCCCATAAAATTTTCTTTGTAAAAAGTTTAGTGGTTTTTTCCCTACATTAAAGTTATTGTGCAGCTGTTTTGGATCCGTTTTCCAAGGCAACTGCACTTTATACCTATCGTTCACAAACCTGGCAGTTTTGTCAAAAATTTGTTGGGCTTGATCTTTCTCTACTGGTTTAAATCATCGGGCTGAATTCCAATAGATTCCATTTGCCAGAATCGGCTTAAGTTATTATTAATTCCATCAAACTTTCTTATAAAATATCATTGGTTCTCATTACTATTTAATGGAACCGTTTCTTCTAAAACCCCAGTAGGAATCCAGCCAAAAACAGAATCTTGTAAAAATAATTTATCACTAATTTGAACTGAACTAGGTTTTAAAATTCTATAAAACAGTTCATTACCTATAATGCCTTGTATTTTTCCAGGTTGATAAAACATGGGATCAGCAAACTCTACTAGATTTGGTAAATTAATTTTTGATATATCTAATTTATTTGTTGGGATATAATCTGTGATCTTGGGAACAATTAAAAAGTCGATGTTTTCCTTAAAACTTTCATCTACGTTGGAAATACTACTACTAATTTTTCTCTTAACGTTATAAGAAGAATTTTTTAATCCAGTAATAGGAGTGTTTATGACCTTTGATTTCAATCCTAATATATTAGCGCAATCGGCAATTAATATGTTTCTATTACATGCTGAGTCTAAAAGAACACGCATCTTCATTTTCTTTCCGAATTTATCTTGAACAAAAACAAAATAAGTACTCAGTAATACAGATTTTTTCTCTCTTTTGAGCGAAAGAGCGAAAAGCTTCACTGTTTCCGACTCTTCTGTTGGGGGATATCGACCGCGTCTGTGGAAAAAGGGGTAGAATTATTCTCACTCTTTTGGTCTTTGAGATTACTGCTATTTTCTTTTTGTTTATGCAATAAAGAATAATGATTCCTTTTACATCTGCTGCATTTAAACTTCGACAAACAAGCTGATGACAAATGAAATTTATTAAAGCAATTGATGCATTTACGAAATCGAATCTTTTAGATACATTCATTTTAAGAAACTCGGGACATTTGTTTGAATTATGCAAATTTTTACACAGAATACAATTTTTTACTTTTGAATTAGATGCAGAATTAAGCATAAAGTTTTTTGTTTTGGGACGAAAACTGTTCTTATTTTCGATTCTTTCAGCGGAATTTCTAGATACGCTTTCTAGAGTAGCACTTCGGCTTTCCAAAAATGACATTAATTCCTCAAATTTTGGATATTCTGTTTTTTTTACTGAATATTCGAACAATTTTCTTGTTTCTTTGTCTACCTTTAATAATATAATATTAATGAGCATTGCATCGGATAGGTTATTTCTCTTATAATCTAAAACACTCAATGCTCTCATATTTTTGTTTATACAACCAATAAAGGATCTTAGTTCGTTAAAAGATCCCCGATGGATTTTTTCATAATGCATTATTGCTGATAGGTGAGTGTCAACTAAAATTAGGTGGTTTCCGAATCTTTCTATAAGGGCTTTAAATAAAGAGGTAAATGTATCATCAGGACTTCTAGTTTTTCGCAGCACCAGTTAAAGAAGCACGAAGATAAAACAATTTCTGAGCATCATTTAATTTAGTATTGTTAGAAATTAAGTTATTAAACTCTGTTTGAAATATAGAAAAATCTTCAATTTTACCATTACAAAGAGTAAGGAGATGTCCGGCAGTCGGACATTAGCTTCATCAGAACTTTTAAATTCAAAATTATCATTTTTACTAGAATTGTTCTCAGAAAATTTAACAGATTTAAGAAGTAAATTGAGTCTTACTTCAGTTCTTTCAAGGCGATCTTCAAGTTCATCTATTTCATTTTCGATTGCAGGTAAGTCCTTTATATCCGGGATGTCATAGTACTGGATCCGGATATCATTCAATTTGCTTTGCAACTCAGATAGCTTTCTAATTTTTATTTCAAGTTCAGTTGTGGAACAAGAAATATTTTCCGTATTCAAATCAACAAAGGATTCTATTCTAGTTATAGCACCTTTTATGGCGCCTTTCATTCTATTAAGATTTTCTATATTCTTTTATTTGCTGGAAAGCTCCGGCTCGACGGACTACTAATGTAGGTGCTGGTGTGTGTTAATTAATATATAATAGATTAGAATTCCTTTTCATATTTTTTAATCGACGACACAGTACAAAACAACACACACTACACGTAGTTGATGTAAAAGTTAGAAGGGACAAAGCTCGCAGTTATACTATGGAGATAAACCCGCTCATACATTCTCTTGGTGATAAAACCCGCTGTTACAAAATGGGGATATACCCGCTATTCAAAATGACTGCCATTGCAGCCGAAAAACAAACAACTGAATTCTTGGCGTGGTCACATGACCACGAAAACCCACGGTGCTCGTTCGACATGCGCATATGTCCGAACACCATTTACATGAACATTTTCAGTATATTGCTAAACAAGAAATATCTAAATCTTCTATTATGAAATATAGTTAGGAATTTGACTGTAGTATTAATTTTAAGCCTAAATTATCTTTTATGCCAAACACATTTCAGAGTTGGATTTCCTAGAAAATTTAGCTATCTACCTTAATCGCAATAAAATTGTTAATGAAAAATTTGTTTAATTCGATTAAATAATTTTCTTCATTTTATAAAAAATATAGCTAAATAAAATAGCTAAATAATTAAATAAAAATAAAATAAAAGTATATGAATAAATTATTTAACTATACTTTTCCTCTATTTTTTAGGTTTCTCTTCTTTCCTCTTTTTTGATTGAGCTTCTCTCTGATTGGCTTTGCATGCTGATTCCTATTGGTTGGTTGTATTTGCTCCTCTCTTTTTGGATTTTGCCCTGCTTTCAGTCTTGCTTTTACCTCCAAAGTAGTGGCATGTCCTTTTGAAACAAATTCAACTTGTTTTCTAAAAAAGCAAACAAATTCATTACGTCGCACCGGTTGCGAGAATTTCCGGTTCGTCTGCTGCTAGCTGTAAACAACCGTAATGATTGGCAGGAATTATTCACTTTCGTTCTCAACCGGAAGCTCAATGGAGCAGGAGCGTCTGCTAGAGAAAATAGACTGCCCCTACAAATACCATGAATAGTGCTTTCATTAATTTTATGGTGCGTGAAGACGTTTTTGAGCTTAAATATTGATTGTACACCAATTCTTTAATTTAATATTGTGTAAAACAAAACATATTTCAAAATATGTTTATTTTGAGAAAACCTTTCCATTGAATCAAAAAATAACTCCCCCCAATTTGAAATTTAAAAGTTGACCCCTCAATGCCCCTATTTCTCACAGCTTCCATTTTTGAAAAACAAATGAAGTCTCCCTTTTACAGTTTTCAGAATGTCCAAGGTGTTCTCAAGATTCAGTGTCAAGGAAGGGAGGTGGGGTGGGGTGGGGGGCGGGGGTGGGGGGGAGAGCATTTAAATGAAAATGTAATCAATCATAACTTCCTGAAAAAGCGTAGTAGAACAAAACTTTTTTAAAAAGACGTTTTAGGAATTGCAGGTTCTAACATTTAAAAATAAGGATGAAACAGATTTTTCCTGTTTGATACAGATATCCAATAACCAGCAAAATCGTTATCAATTTCATCCCCATTTTTAAATAAAATTGGCAGTCACTGAAAGGAAAAAAAAAAAAAAGAAAACATTTAAATGCAGATTTTTTTTTTTTTTTCTTTTTTTTGTACTTTAATGGATGCTTGTTCGGTATATTTTTTGTATTTAATGTTACAAAGAATTCGGGGTTTTGTTTTACAATTACTTTTTGTATATTAAGATTGTTTAGACTGGGACTGACAACATAAAGTGGATTTTAAACCATGATGAACATCCATGTCTAAAACTGGATTTAAACTCAGCACCTGGCAAATGAAGACCAGTTGCATACAAAAATAACAGCCAACTTACATACAAAAATAACATGAAGTTACAGTCAGAAACATATCACAGTTACAAACTACTAAATGCAAAAATACAGTTCACTTCACAGTTTCACAGTTAAGCATTATCCAGTATATTAAAAAAAAAAAAAAAACAGTTGACTGAATCTTTGCCAGTACCAACCAACCTACCACCAATGCTAAACATTAATGACATGTCACAAGCTGAACAATGTCACCTGCTCATTATCTATTGAGAGGCTTGTCTAAAACTAATAGTTATTATTGTTGCATATTTAGGGTTCGTGAATTGTTTGTGAATGAAAAGCGAATCTTGCAGAGGCGTAAAATTTATTTACAGAATATTCTAGAAGATTATAGTTCTGTAAACCAAGTATCAACTTCAGTTTCACCAGAAAACACAGCTTAAATAACAGCTGACAACATCAAAATTACAGCATAAACTGTACCATAGCATTACCACACAGCAATACACTGTAATCAGTGACCCAATCAGGAGCTCTTTACAGTAAGCCATTCGCATGAAACTGACTCTATCGTTGGAATGAGTTTCCTTTTATAGCATCATATTAATCGACAATTTTCTATTAACTTCTGAAATAATCAAGTTAGAGCTTATATATTCAAAATGTCGATAATAAGGATTTTCTCACCAAGGAGCGAAAAAGTCGCCAAATTTGGCACCAAGGCAATTATCTGCCCTGAAGAAGCTTTTTAATGGATTTTTAAAAGAAAAATGAGCTATTTTAATACAAAAACAAGCTAGAAATGCAGAAAATTAAGATTTTATAACCTGACTAAGCCTCTTTGAATGAAATTACATAAAATTAACTACTATTATTTACATATTTGCAACGTTGCCCTCCGCTCAAGGCCTGCACGGCCCGGTCAGTGCAACCCTTGGTCAGGAAGTAAAAATTAAACTATACAATTTAGAATACAAAAACTAGTTGCATATAACAATAAAATAACAGTACAGAAATTAGCAGAATTAAATAATTGAATTATTTACAAAATTTATAAATGAGTGCAAAGATTTATATACAAATATTTACATTACACGTATACAAAAAAAAAAAAAAAACTTAACTGCAGTATATGTCTAGCCTGTCAAATGTACTACCTTCAGTTTTGATGAAGGTGTTTTAGTAATTCTAACAACGACATCATTCAGTCTTTTTAGGACTGTATAAGGACTGTCCTAGTTACACTGTAGCTTAGGAGAGTGTCCTTTACATTGAACAAGGTTCCACATCCAAATGTCTTCTTCCTTGAGAGGCCCAACGACTAGTACATGTTTCGATGACGTCATTAAGCTGTGTCTCATTTAATAGCTCAGCCATCTCTTCCTGCTTAGCAAATGGTAGTCTTCTTGGTTTTTTTTTGATTGGTGGATGATTTCCTGTATCAATTCAGTGCTAGTTAATGTTCGTCCTTCCAACATCTTCAAGTGTTTGAGAAAACAGGTGTCCAAATTCATCGAGCAGCTTCCCTGCAGCATGTCTCTGACCATTTCCTAATTCTACATTCTTGAGCAATTCTGTTGTTAAAATCTCAGAGGACTTTGCCTCGGTTGATTATGTGAGCCAGTTAATGCATGTCACCAGAGTGCAGGTTGCTAACACCTTATCTTTCTTCACTATCTTTACTTTATTGCTTATGTTGGCCACTCTCACAGGAATAATGCTCTTTGAAAGGTCAAGCATAGATGAAGCTACCAGAACTCCTTACAGGATTTGAGTATTCAATCAGTCCATAGTAGAAATATTGTTCTTTAGGAGGTGTACCAGAAACTATTGTCTCAGTATGTGGAGGGATGGAAATTTCGGATTTCACTGTTATATGGTATAGTGCTTGTATGTCCAGATTTTTAACATTGAACGCAGCTATGTCTTCTAAACTAATGCAGTTCATTATTCTTAAAATTCAATTGAAAATTATGTTTTCTCAGGAAATCAAGTGCAAGTCCAAGAATTAAAGGATCACTTATATCTGCTGTGTATGTCACATGTTGGTTATAGGCATTTCCAAATGTGATGGTAAATTCTATTTTTCCATGAATTATGATTTGATCGCCAGTCATAGTCTGGAGTTTAACACTGGGCGGCATCCAGATAACCTTCCCTTTAAGTTCTTGAGCATCATCAGTTCTCACTATGGTTACATTGACTCCAGTAACAAGAATCATATGGAAGGAAGTGTTGTTAACTTGACCATAAACATAAAGTCCATTATTGCTGCTATGCATCAAAGAAGCATGAAACACTGAAAATTGGGGCTCTCTAATTTCAAGCTTTGGCTCTCGTAAACAATATGGCGGATCTAATGGCTTTACGCTGTGTTGGAAGGTTAGTAATAAAAATGGAATATGTGAAACGTTATTTATTTATTACATCTATTTTGTTTTTTTAGTGCCCCCAAAAATTCCTAATTCATTTTTTTTAACCTAGCTTACGTTTAATATATATATATATATTTTTTTCAGAAAATAGTAATAAAACAACGTGCCGATTTTCATGCCACACTCACCCAGTATAAACATTATTTAAATTTTCATTCTAAATGTAAAAAATGAATCAAATTTAATTTCAATTGGAACAATATTTGTTATTCAAAATATATTTTTCATCATAATTTTTTCTTAAATAAAATTCTTGATTGTTTTATCTTAAATATATTTTATTTTTAAGATGTTACAGTTATTTTCACATTTCAAGATTATATTAAGGAAAAACAAAATACTGTCTTACTGAAGATACCAAGCAAAATATATATATATTATATATTCTTCGACCACAGTTCATGAAACCATGGAAGCCTCTGCGCAAGCGCTAATTCATCGAGTCCACTGTTAAAATAGGGGTGATAGTCATCTGGCTCAGAGAAAATGAATGATAAGAGAGCGCGAATTATTGGATATTTTCCAAATCACAACCTGCCGGTAAAGCTGGCACCCCTCCAACATTTTGAATGCGTCGTCGCTGGTAGTTTTAGGGAACGTGGCTGCTCTCTCTCTATATATATACATATAAATAATTATAAATTCTTTAGTTAGCTTAGTAATGATAGAAAATATACAAATTAAGTTTTTCACAATTAATATGCTCAGATATAATTTATAATACATGTGAAATTATACGTACAATTTTTTTATATATGCAAATATATTCATACATATGTAGAGTTTTTTTTTTTTTTTTAATTATGACAGGTTGTTTTTGTAATGTAAAAATACACCTTAAAACAAAATTTTAATTAAAAATGCTGTCTGATAAATGATTTGCTTTAAACAACTTAGTTCTTTCATATTTAAATTGAATATTATATTTTAATATTTTAGTAAATATATTGATCTAGCTTTTGTTTAGATTTCAAGCTAAAATTTAAATAATTGCAAATTCCTTCTTATCATTCAACATTATTCAATACATCAACAAAGTAGGAATAATAAATATATATATATATATATATATAATGTTTTGCATACCTGCATATCTATTGGGAATCCTTAATCTATTGCATAATTAAAAGAATCCTTAGTTAACTTACTGAATTTGCAAATGTACAAATCAAGCTTTGCACAATTATTTAAATATATTTTGTAATTAAAAATATAATATGTTTCTCAGTGATGTGTTACTGATTAAAAAATGTTTGTTTGTTCTGCATTTCAGAGCTTTATAAATGATATATTTGTCATGTAATGAGCATAATAAATGGGGATGGCGGAGTACACTGTAGCCAGGTGCAGGCTTAGAACACCCCCCCCCCCCCATATACACACACATCGATGCTTTTAATGTACTACTAAATCCTTCTGCATGAAAGGAAAATTATAGGATTTCCTCAAAATATAACTTTCCTTTAAATTTTATGAGATTCTGTAATTTTTCTATGAGATAGTAATCAGAATTTTAATTTAATATTTTAATTATAGGTTGAAGCATTTTAAATCAGTAATAATATTTGAATTTTAATTAAAACGTATTTTTTCTCATCATCCTCTCCCTATAATATTTATTTTAGTTGCTTTGATTAGTGTATTTATAGATGCTTGATTAGGTAAATATATTAAATGTAATAATATTCAAACTAAAAGTTTGCACGGACCTGGATTTAAGGCCCGGCCTGGTCCTCAGGCTGAGTTCGGGCGCCGAATTTCTAAATTTGATCTTTAGTTTAATATTATTTCTGTCTGTTCGTGCTCTGTTTTCCGAAAATATTTGTAATTTGTCTCGAAAAAGATGCGGATTCTACAGCCTTAAAGATGCTACAGCCTTGAGTTTGTCATATTAGTTCAATGAAGTATTTTATGAGAAAGGCTATAAATTTTTTAATTTCCATTTATTAAATTAAACAATAACAAATAAATTTGGAATGCATCTGTTTGCAATTTAACATTGTAATTTAAGGGGAAAAAAAAGTTTTTATTTTGTTTTCTGTTTTTTTTTTTTTTTTTTTTTTTTTTTTTTCTTAAATGATTTACGCTTTCTCAAGCTTATCTTTCTCAAACATGCTTTCAGAAAAAAGAAGTTTTGTAGTGGCGACATCTGTTGTTTGGATTTATAGTTAATCGTTTTATGTAACTTTGCTTTGTTGCTTTACTATACCAGGATCGAACATCCATGCTTGAACTGGAGCTCGAGCACGCCATCCATCTGTTTGACTGTCCAGAGCATTGTTAGCATTCCGGAGCCAGATGGGTTACTTTAATTAAAAAGGAATCAATTTTAACTATGACTTATTTTAATTGAAGTATTCACGCTTTGGTTTGCTAAGTTTATTGAGCTGATTTAATGGACGAAGACAATTGGTAATGAATCTTGTGATCTCCATTAAACCAAGTTTTGACATCTAAGGATTGAAATCACGAACCACATTATTTTAAATATAACTTTGTTTTAACTGAAATAAAAAATTAGAATTTATAATTTAACCGTATATATCAAATTGTATATAAAATATAGGGCAAGTGTGATCTTCTAAAAGCGATAGTTATTCGGAAATGCATAAATGAGTAATCAAAGAAGAAGTTTATAAAACTAATTCTCTGCTTCAATGAAAAATAAGATGCAACACTAAAATGCTCTGACTCCGGTAAATACTTATGGAATTTCTTCAAACTGATATATTTTATTGAAGTTCACTATAGGATGTTTCCTATTGGAAAGGGAGTAAACACCGCTAATGGTTTGTGTACAGGGACACCCAAAAGTATTCGAAAGCATTGTGCTCGAGAGGCGTTTCTTTTAACCATATTCAACCTTTATTGCACAGAAACTTTAATGAAATTTTAATATGTTACTCAAGTTCCCTATCGGTTGTTTCCTATGTAAAATAGAGTACATTTCTAACTGGTTTGTATACAGGGACACTTGAAAGTATTCCAAAGCACTGCGTTCTATGATAGTTATTTTTATAAACCAAATTTTAATAATTTTACTTTGCACAAAGCTTAATGCAATTGAAATATATAATTCGTATGCACAAGAAAATGCCTTCTATATATAATATAGTATGAATAGCATTAGATTTACAGGGCCACACAAAAATATTGAGTTATATTAAGAGCTATTAATAAAAATTTGCTGGAATTGCGCTTTCGTTTACATTAAGCGTTTTAATACTTTCTTATAATTTTAGTGGGAATATCATTTCAATTTGTGTATCTGTCTGTCCAATTGTCTATCTTTCTGTCTGTTTGTCTCCGGCTCCTAACGTCCATAAATATTTTGAGAATTTTTAAAAAATTATGCAATTAAGTTCACTATGGAATGTTCCTTATTTAAAATGACATTAATAGGTCCTGTACGACTAGTTTGCGTACAGGGTCAAAAAATAAAATAAAATAAATAAATAAATAAAAAAAAAATAAAAAATAAAAAATACTATTGCATTATGTTTTAGGAAAGACATTTTTAAAAGTTATATTTAAAAACTTTCTAATGCAAAAATCATAAAAACATTGACATGTATTGTTGATATTCTAAAATAATGTTTTGTATAGAATATGATATGATTAATTTTCAGATTTACAGGGCTACACCAAAATATTCAGATAGGTTAAAGGCTGTAATTATAATCTAACAGCTGCATTTTCTTTTGCGTTAAGCATTTTTAACACTTTTCATAATGCCTCTGAATGATTTTAAAATCAATTAGACTATCTGTATATTTTTCAGTCCTTCGTCTGTCGCGTGATAACGTAGGCAAAGAATATTAAATGTTATACGATACAAGAATTACGTACAGTTGGATAGTGTTACTAATCAATGCGTATTGCATCATTTTTCTTTCTTGTTCGAAATATATTAAGTGTTTCATGATTTAATAAAATAAAATTTCTATTATAAAGGTGGATCTACATTTTAAAGGTGGATCTATGGTGCTCTGGGGAGCTGTTTCTACTGAAGGCAAAATGAATTTAGTAATTTTTTCTATTATTTTAAACATCAAGAGAGAGTGTCCGCATATTTTAAAAGTGTAATTCTCAGATTTTTGTTAGATTTTAGAGAGGGGTGTAGGGGGGGGGGCAATAATTTTTTTTTCAACAAGCTCTACTTCTAGAGCAATAGAAAATAGTTTGAAGAAAGAAACTTCTGTATTATTGCCTTTCTCGTGCTCGTGGTCTAAAAGTTGAAAAAACCTTAACTTATCATACTAGAAAAGTGTATGCAAGTGGAAAACAATATTAAATAGTTTAAATGTATTCAGAATATCATCTATGCTGTATGAAATGGTAATGAAACCGAATAATATATATATATATATATCAGAGAGAATGTCTGACTGTTTCAACCTAAAAAGAGATCCCATAAAATATTAATTTAAAGAATAACTGAAAATATTACTAAGATTCAAGATGTCCTTAAAATTGTGAACACATGAAAAATCATTTTTTTTGACCGTATTTAAAGTTTTTTAAGATAGAGAAAAGATAAAACTTTTTAAATATCGTCTATTAATGAAATTCAAATTAATAAAAAATATATTTTTTTAAATAATAGTGTTCAGTGTTCAGTTAATATAGAAAAACGGGTGTCCTTATAATTATGAGAACCGGTGTATATGGATAAAAGAAAATAAAAATAAGGTATTTGATATACGAAAGTGCGCTTTGCACTACAGTGCTTCTTGCGATGATAAAAAAAAATGTTTAAGCAAATGAAAAGTTAGTTCCAAAGTTTGCTCATAGAGGATGCTATACAATACAGCAAGAAAAATGTACAAAACGCAAGCAATTGGTTGTATTGAAAGAGCATTTATTTTGTGAAATTTACTACACTATGCGCTCCTTTTATATATAGCTCGAACTACATCCAAACAATAACCCAATTCAATGCATGTGTTCGCTAGCATTGATTGTGGAAGACTGGAATACATGCTTCATTCGAGTCTTTAATACTTTAATGTCAGACTCAGGGAAAACATGCACTGTTCTTCATATAACCAGGGACCGATTTAAAAACATCTTCGTCAAGTGTGTGTTTAGGCTTATCACACTGAGCGATGCAGATTGCAGATCGATAAGTTTGCAACATTACACTTTTGAAATTGTTTAAAAACGTTTGAATGGATGAAAAAAAAAAAAAAAGTTTTTAGCAAAATTATATATATAATTCAAATAAAATATTTAGGGTACCCTATCTGGAACTACTGGAAAATCAGGACCTGTTCATAGAGACGGACGTGTTTATAATTTTTACTTCATTGTCCGCCCGTCTGTCTTTGTTCACATTCTATTTCAATATAAATACTCTACCCATGTCTCGATTTTGATATATGTTGTTGACGGTCTCAATAGGATGCTTCTTATTCAAAATGGAGTACATGATTTTGGGCACATGTAAAAAAAAAAAAAAAAAAAAAAAAAAAAAATGGAAGGTATGGCTTATGTGTGTTTATGAACTATGGTCTATAAAGTCTAAGAAACGAAGGGATTCTTTTTTTATATATGAGGAATTTTATAAAAGCACATTTTAACTACTTTACGAGGCACTAACACGTATTTTTTAGATGCGCAAAAGCATGTTTTCCATTGAAAATGCTCAAGATCACACAAAAGGATTTGGATACATTACAAGATATATAGTAAAAAGGATTGAACTGATTAAAGTTTAATTAAAATTTATTTGTTTTTTTATTCATTTAATTCCTTTTAAAAGAAAATCTATTTTTTTATTTATTATATTGGTCGTAATCAAAGCGAAATATAATTTTGGGGCTATAAAATACATGATTCAAAAACTAAAGTATTTAATAGATGCTGAGATACAGTCATCTTTAAAATCGTAGTTATTAAATGATACCAGATCTGCCTGTTTTCGATAAATACGGAAATTAAAGTGCCCAGGAAAGGTCTAACTACAGACAGTGGGAACCTGGACCCGATGCAGCAGGGGATCGGAAAAAAGCTGACGTAGAAAACGAGTACCAGAAGTGAGGTTCAGAGCGATTTGAATGTGGTTTTTTTTTTTTTTTTTTAATTTATAATGTGATATAAAAGCAACCAATGGGAATTTAGGTAAAGCTGGTAGCAACCACCACAGTAGCAATCAATAGGAATTCGACTGTACTCTGACTCTATAATCCGCAACCCTACCTATATATATATATATATATATATATATATATATAAGCAATAATACACTTCGTCATTCTGCACTGATGACGGTACGTTTTACGCTATTGAAACTGCAGTCTACACTTTACACTTTTTTACATTGGTGTAATGATGACGATGATGATGATGATCTGCACTGATGACGGTTCGCTTTACGCTACCGAAACTGCAGTCTGCACTTTACAATGTTTTATATTGGCGTTTTAACGTCGTGTAAATATTGATATTTCCGTTCTGCGTCAAGTCTAGTTATTTAACAATTTATAAATTTCAATATTAAATAGGTTTATTCCATATTTAAAACAAACATTTTGCACCCCATGAAAGAGACACAAGTGGAAAAGAATGGCAAATTTGAATTTATATCATTAAAAAATGTGTATGAAGTACCACACACTGTGCCTGGAAAGCATCACGTCTCTATTTCGAAATTTATGCAAATTTCGAAATAGAGAGGCAGTTGTTAAGAAGCTTTCGAAATAGAGAGGCAGTGTTATTTTTATTGCAGTTTAATCAATGATTTATCGTTATTTTAAATTGATTTTTCTCAAATATTGCATTTTTCTGTTCTATTGCATTTCTTGCTGGGGTGTGTTGTTATTACAGATATCTGTTTCTTTATAAATCATGTTGCTGTTTTATAGAATTTTAATTTGTGAATTTAGTAGCCATTGGAATCAGAAAGTTTGGGGAACTCCGTATCCATGATATATTAGAACTTATAATGAAATGCTAACTCATGCTTCAGAAACTTTAGCGAAAAATATAAAAATAGGATCATTTATAAAAAATGTCAGACTAAATTTTAGATCTTAAGAAATATAAAAGATATTTTCATAAAACTAAATTTTTCTCTCATAAATAGGTAATCAGGAACTTTTTTTTTTTGCTTTGCATTTAGTAATAGTTGAAACAATGTTATTATATACCAAATAGCATTTAGTAAGGTGTCTTTGTTTCCAATTTATTTATGCTTTAATGGTATGGAGGAAGCTACTTTGTAAACATCACTGTAAAACGTACACGCCTGCTCAAAAGTTTAGCAAGATTTGCAAACGATCAGTTTTTTTTTCAATTTAAAATCTTATCTCTCGATGAAACGCTTTTAAACATTAGATATTTAAAGAACAAGGCCTTCCTCATGTTTTTCAGTGAAGATTTGTTTAAACCAACATTTTGGGGGCCGGTAACAAACTGAGCAAAATGAATAATGTTTGTGATCACTCTGCATCGTTAAGTGAACGAAATGATCTGTAACTTTAGGATATGTTAATACAGACACAATTTAATTTGTGGATGAATTTGTGTGATGACAGCATATTGAATAATGAAAATATAAGCATTTGTTTTGAAACTCCAAAACAAATAAGCATATCTTTTATTTATAATACACAGAGTTTTAAATAAAAATTATTCCCACTTTCAGATAAATAAAACAAATACTTTTGAAACAATATACTGCAATCAGAATACAAATACCTTAAATATTCGAAATTCGCCCCGCATAGGGGAGTAGGGAGGAAAACGTGATTTCACAAAAACCTTTATATCTCAAAGAAAAAAACAGAAATCCATAAAATTTTTGCTTTAAAATATAGCTAACACAAATATCTAAAAATCAATTTCTGGAATTTCAGAAATTCGGTCCCCAAAGGGGGAAAGGGGGCAAAACGTGATTTCACATGCGCAGAACGTGGTTTCACATACTCCTATATATTTCAAACAAACAAACAAACAAAAAAACAGATATATGTGAAATTTTTGCTCTTAGCTAATACAAATACCTAAAAACCAATTTCTGGAATTTTAGAAATTTAGCCCCCAAGGCTCGAACCGATTATTCCATCGATGAGAGAAGAATTTTTTTTTAATGTTTTTTTCTTACGATAATATAGTGATTCACTAAGAGTGTCGAACATAAATGTGCGCGCGCAGCGCACAATGGTTTGCGCTGCCGAAGGCAACAGGGACCCGGTGCGACATTTTTCCCTATCAGAATTTTATAGTGATTCATTAAACGTGTCGAACATAAATGCGCGCGTGCTGCCCACAATGGTTTGCGCTGCCGAAGGCAGTGGGCAGGGCACCCGGTGCTACATTTTTCCCAATCAGATTTTTTTTTCTCTTTTCTTCACAAGATAAAAATTAATGCAATTTTGAAACTTCATTAATTATATTGATTCATTTAAAAATACTGACAAGCAAAGCGGGCGAAGCCTGCTAGAATGTAGTAAAGGAACATTTCTTCAAAAGTACTTTGCACTTTAAATGGGCTACTTCTCTATTTATTGAAATTTAGATTTTTCGTGTCCCTAACTGCAAATATAAAATTCATTATTCATATGTAATATGCAGGATAGATGGGTAAAACTTTGTCATATGTACCCAATGTAAAATCGTAATGCTTGTCTAGAACTATTAAATGAACAAATGAATTTTTATACTGTTATAATTTTTTAAAAATTCGGTACATATTTTTTCCATAATTTGCCATGAGGCCGTTTAATTTCAGTGAGAATTTGATAAAGGATGTGTATTATACATTATACAATCTTAAGAAGAAATAACAAAAGAATAAAAATAACAATCTGTTGTGTCAAGGAGTGTTATTGAAACCTGTCCAGTATAAATGAAATTAATAATAATAAATGAAAGTTCTTTCCTAGACAAAATTTAATTTAGGACCCACGTTCTGCTTTTGAAAAGGACTTTTTCTCTTTACGTGTCTGTAAACATTTAAATTCTGCAGAAGACTATTTCGTATTACTTAAAATGAATATCATAACTGCCAACATTGGCAATTTTCTAACAACACAATTCCAATACAAATATTTTTTCTTTATTGATTAATTTAAAAATGTGTTGTTAGAAAACTCGAAGAACTGGCAGCTATGCAAGATGGACAGTTGCAAATGGCGATGACACATTTTTGCTCTGAAAGAAATAGGACTCTGGTCCTTAAAATAAATGTATTTAACCTTTTCCTATATTTTTTTGACTGTTTGAAATAAAGAATGCTGTTATGGAAAAAAATATATGGTGTGGTACTCACACGACTTTCTCTTACCCTGCATTTCAATACTGTAAATGCAGATTGCAGATTAGAGGGTATGATAACAAGTACTGTATATAAACTTATGTTAAAAAGAATTCAAATTAGGTTTAGGAACATTTTTATTTGACAAATAATTCTGCGTGAGGGAGGGGCTACCATTACCCTTAGTCCCCCGTTTGACTATAGTACCTACATTTATATAGAATTAAAGGCTCTTCTTAATTTAAAAAGTTTACTCCAAATTATTCGGACAACTTTCACCTGAGCCACTCATTTAAACTTATGAATCTCTATCAACATTTTCAAGCAGCAACCTCATGTAAAACTTAAAAAAAAAAGACTTGCTTGCAGTTATCTATTTTAACTGATAGTTACACTGATAACAGACATACACAAAGATAAACCGTTAAACATTTTGACTTTAGTATTCAGGGATCCTCAAAATGCGTTATACTGAAAGCAAGCGCTGAAAATTTAACTTAAAAAAAAATACTTTATTTACCATATGAGTATGAGGAATTAATTTTTATTCACGATCAGTTTTCGGTAATTTTCAAGAATAGTTCCACTGTATTCTAGTTATTTGTGTAGCTCTGTAAATGAATGGTGAATGATTTTCATGCCATATTGTACACGAAACATGCTTTTATGCATATAAAAAATATGTATGTTTATTTCATTTTGTTTACTGCAGCCTACAGGTGATAAACTGTACCTACCGAAAATTTCGTCCTTAGACGTAATGTATTTCGGTTCTCTTCGATGTCCAGGTACACGAGCTATTTGCTTGATCTCAACGAAAAATTTAGTGTAGTATCCCTATATGATACAGATTTAGTACCAATTTTGGACTTCCTGCTACTATTTGTTCTTGAGATATGCTGATAACAGACACACACACAGACCAACTGCTAGAAACCTGATTTTCGGATTCAGGGGACTTAAAAACGTGTAACTATAACAAAAACTCAATTTAGAAAATTTGACCCAAAAACAATACTTTCTCTACCTATACATATGGGTAAGAGAAAATAAAAAAGAATTTAAAACAATTTTTATCGATGATTTGTTCGTCTAAATAATCTCCCTTTTACAACATTTAATATAATGAACATTTGAAAGATAAATTTTCATACATTATTTAAAATTTTAGAGTAATCGTATTTTTCATTTCTCTCTCTAGGGTAAAAGTGGAAAAAATGTGAGTGCACATGTTTATCAGGTTATCATTTTTATTTACATTTACACTTTTTCCTACTTTATTTGAACATTACTACAAATTAATATCACAGTTTAGCTAAAGAAAATAGACACATGTCTTAGTTTTACAGATCGAGCATTGGTTTTATAATACTAGAATACAATTTAAAATTGCATCGAAACAAAGCATTTGCACCAATAAAATATTATTATTTAATTGGTGCAAATGCTTATTATTAACGTTATTATGATCTTAAAATATAATTATATAGTTGAAATCTCACGAATAAACTCTTTAACTCTCAAATAATGTAACTTGTGATTTACGTGGGTCGAAGGCATGCATTTTTCATGTGAATTTCGTGATTTAAAAGGTTACGTTGATTTCAATGTTTCTCTTTGCGTAGGCTGGTTTATGTAGGAGACGGTCTGGTCTATGTAGGAAAAAGCAATTATCTCAGCTTGTCTTAATCCAAGTAAGTATGACATGACCAATGATTACTTAGGGTAGTTTATTAAAGATTTTCTTTGCATAAGTGTAAGACAAGTTATTTTTATAACTAGGGTATAGTTCGTTATTTTAATGAGAATAATCACAAAGAAAAAATTTAGAACTGAGGAAAGGTTTTTGAAATATACCTGCAAGGAAACTCAGACTTGAAAACAATAACTTTTGCGTTAAAGTACGATGCGAGTGAAATTAATGAAAAATTCTGTTTTCACACTGTTTCTGTTTCTATTTTTTTTTTTTTATGCCAGGAAAAAGCTCTACGTATGGAACAGGTAATCATATTATTAGAAATTTTATTGATTTTTTTTTTAAAGGAAATACTTCACGAAATGGCCTTGAACGTCAGTCATCCAAAGAACATTTTTAGGCTCACTTTCCAGTAACATTTTAATCACGTGTGCAATTAGAGGATCAACCATAAATTGAAGCGAAGCAAAAATATTTTAGGTTATCTGTATCACAAAAAGACGCAAATGACTTATAAGCTTAACAAAGGATTTTTCTTACTGTTTAAAATATTTGTATGCTTTTTTATAGGAATAGCCCAAATATTTGAACAGATATATATATATATATATATATATATATATATATTTTTTTTTTTTTTTTTTCTAAAATTATAAATTTTTTGGCAAGCGTTTTGTTTATAACAAGAATAATTTTCAAGAAAATTTTAGGAAACGTGCAGAAAAATTGACAAAACAGAGAAACTTTATTCTGAAACATAATATGTATGCATTTAACTTTAGCTAAGATATGTATATTTGTAGTAAATAATTTTTACAGCGAATGCGCTAAAAATAGCACTTTTTACTTCCATCACCCGACTACCGTAGGTAATAATGGAAATATTGTATTCGGTTCAAAAATTAAATATCGAGTTTTCACCTGATTTACATGATTTAAGGTCTCCTGAGTCCAAAAAAGTAGTTTTTAGCAATTGGTCAGTGTGTGTGTATCAGTGGCGAAGCGTCCATGGAAGCGATGGAATCAGCTCTTCCCCTATTTAAGTTTTTTAAAAAGTAATCAAGTAACGTCACCTCGTCGAAAGACTGAATTGATTCTTCCTCTGCTTTTGGAAGCGCTTCGCTTCGGCGCTTCCATAGTTTTCTGAACCACGCCTCGCCCCTGGTGTGCATGCATGTGTGTATGTATGGGCGGAATCTTCTGGCTGTTATACCTCCGAAACTACTAAAGACAGAACTACAAAACTTCAGAATTGAGACAGGTTTGATGTACAAAGGAATTTTCCAAATTTCGGGGGAAAATGGAAACCGGAAGTGGGACATCAGAAACCAGGTATGGGACCGTAAGTTCGTATCTCAAAAACGTTTCGAACGATTTTCTTCAAAATTGCTATATAAACACTCTATTAGATGTCCTTTCGAATGATATAGTTGGTTAGTTCAGAAAAATTGATAGGCGTCCTGTTGCGATTTGATAAGCGTGAGGTTATAACTCAATGTCAGGTCTCGCAAGTGCGTTCGGCTGTAGGGGTAACCGGGGTAATTTTTAGACACGATAACTTTGGGGTAATTTTTAGATACGATAACTTTGGGGTAATTCTTAGACGCACTTGGTGTTTAAAAGCTATTAACTTTTATTTGATTTTGTATTTGAATTTAAGTTTTTAAATGTCTTTTCTCATTGTATAAAAATTTCCTAAGCAGTAATCCACATATTAGTAAGTTTTCTATTTCACTAGAAAAATGTCTCTGAAAAATTACCTATTAACTTTTACATTCAATATTTCTAACTTTTACATTCATATTATCTCCAAAAAATGCATATAATACGTGTAATAGTGGGTAATGGAAGTCGTGTGGTTGTTTCACACCAGAGTTTTTGTTACACAGAATGATAACTAGGTATATAGGTCAACTTATGTAGAAATTCATTTGAATAGAATAAAATTAAAAAAATTATCGCCTAAAGAATGATCTGGATTTTAGATATTTCCTGATAGTTACAAACCAACCAATAAGAGGTTTACCAGATGTGAGGTATTTAATTTGTAGATCCAGTTACACAGGTTTACATCCAAAATTTTGATTTGATAATTTTGGATGATCTGTATGTTTTTTTGGTCTACTGAAACTGAAGCCATTTTTTCTCTATCACGTATTCCTTTTTGTCAATGCAGGGTGTCTACTGACATAATTTCTTCCGTGACTCTTCAATACCAACATAATTATACGATAAAATTTATAGTATGTTTCCACGATTAATTCAAACATACTAAGAAACTACCGAAAATGAAGAAATTGTGTCGGTTGACACTTTGAATTGGAAAAAATCTGTACGGGATTGAGAAAAACTGGCTTCATTTGAGGTTTCAGCATACACACACACATACACACACGCGCGCGCGAGCACACACACAAAATATATGTATCAGCTAAAATTATCAAATAAAATTTTGCAAACTTTTTTATAGGCCTGTGTTATTTCAGCCACTTTTCGAAAAATTATTTTAATGAAAACCACCTTAGGAACTCGCAAATCTTAATAAACAAATAAAATTACGTTAGAGTTATAAAGCCATAAAATAGTTTTCTACATGTCACGTATTTAGTTTGGAGATTCAGTTATTTCACTCACATTTTAAAAAATGCTTTTTAGAAAAATGCGCCTTATGAGCTCGCAACTCTTCGAAGATAATAATAATAATATAAATAATAATAATAAATAAAATAAAATAATATATAAATAAAATTCAGTTCATTCATTTGACGACAATTTTCTTAATTTTTATTATATTCAATAGACTTTTGACTAAGTTGTTCTATAGGGGAGACTCGTGTACCTAGGGCCACCCCACTTTATTTGAATAATATTTTATTTTAAGTTTTGATACTCAACTTGGCGAGTAACAACACCAATTACTACTTTTACAACTACTTTGGAACTTTTGAGGAGAAAGCTTTGACAAGTTACATGTAGAAAACGAATTTACATGGTTTGAAGTAAAATTTTGCTGCTCATCTCTTTTGCTATTTTACAAAGGCGAGTCAAATATTTTTCTTTCATTTTTAGTGTATAATTTTGCTTGTTATATTGAGTAATAAATGAGATATTTAATTAGTTCTCTCTGCTTGTGGATTTTTTAGGGGAAGGCATTTTGAATGAAGTTACCAAAACTTGTACCTAGGGCCACATAGCTGCCTTGTACCTAGGGCCAGTGTGTTTGGACCTTTTAACACTTTCGCGACCGCATGTTTTTGTCTTTTTGACAGTAAGGTCCGCCTGTGGGCGTTTTTCTCATAAGTTGCAATTTTTCGAAACTAAATTTTCCGTATTCGCATTTATATTACAAATGGATATGCATTCTAATCACACTCTCTCTAATCAAAGTATTTGCATCCATAGTATACTGATTGTACAAATATGAATATTGTGTAAATTTTTTAGAAACAAATAACAAACAAATTGCAAAAAAAACGCCCACTTGTGGAGTTTCATGTTTTCAAATGACGTGAATCTACGTCAGCGGTCGCGAAAGTGTTAAGAAACACAGTACAGCCTATAGTAATTGGATGCTGGCAAACCCTGGTAAACCAATCACTATATATGACGTTGCTGAAAATGTTAGCAAGTCCTATCCGTCGGCCTTTACTCCTGTAAAGGTTCGAATGTGACTAAAAGACAAGATCCCTCCATAAATTAAAAAAAAAAAAAAAAAAAAATGGTTTTCCAGGAAGAAGGTGAATTAACAATGATAGAACTGGATGTCTCTGTTTCGTGTCCTGTTGAAATTTCGAAACTTTCAACATCTAACATCTTTTCGTGTGCCATGCTTTAACAGGTACGAACTTAAGCAAAACCTTTACCTAAAGCAAGACCTCCCACACCAAAAAAAGATGTGACCGAAAACCAGAGAGGTCTAGAAATCCGAGACACTCCAGAAAAAAAAGAAATTGAAGAAAAAAACATTGTTAGAATATCCCTAAGGGAAAAAAAAGGGGGAAAATTTCGTCTTTCAAATTAAGGCAACAACATGATAATTATTATATGATAAAAAAAAAAAATAGTTTTCTTGATATTGTTTCTTTTATAAAATGCATGTTTATATGCTTATTTTCTATTCATTACAAAGTGAAATCTAGATTTGAGAGAATGGCCCTAGGTACAATGAGGTCTGGACCCAGGTACAATAAGGGTGTTGTACCTAGGGCCACGAGTGAAGTTTTTTTAAAAACTTTCTATTTCTCAGAATTTATTATTTTAGGTATTTATATTAATCCCAATTGGAAGCAATTAGTCCGAAAGATATGTACATATGAGTTTGACAATTTTAAACAGGTCAAGGGCTCTGTTTTGGGCATTGAAAAAAAGCGGCCCTAGGTACACGGGTCTCCCCTATATCTAGATTTCAATCTATGTATTGAAAAAAGTACTATATTTTGCGAATGTGCGATAAAACATTATTTACAACGAAAATTAATTATAAACTTTTTATGTTTCAGAATAATGTCTTTCTAATGTTTTATCAATTTTCTGAAAGCTTTATAAACTTTTGTTGAAAACCATTCTTGTTACAAGCAAAGTACTTGCCAAAAAATCAAATTTTTAAAATTTTTCATAACAAATAGTTATAATAAGCGATGCAAGCATATGCTATTGCACAACAAAAGTAAAAAATTTTCGTTCGACTTCATTACCATGAAGTGACGTCACCTTTACGTTGGGTAACTGCAGCAAGACGATTAGGCATGGATGACCCTAAACGGCTTAATGTGGCTGTAGGAATCTTTGCCCATTCCTGTCGCAGATAATCCTTCAGTTGTTGTATATTGCGGGGACGACGCAGGGCCACCTTCCTCTTAAGAATTTTTCCAAATATTCTCTATAGGCGAGAGGTCTGGACTTGTGCTGGCCACTCTGAAATAGGAACGCGTTTCGACCTTAGCCACGTTTGTGTTAACTTCGCTATATGTGGCCGATCGTTATCTTGTTGAAATAAATATCGTTTTCTACCAAACAGTCGCTGCACTGATGGCCGTAAATTCATGTCAAGAATTTGTATATAGTCCTGATCCTTTATCGTGTCCGTGCAAAAATGTAAATTGCCAACCCCATTTGCTGTTATGCAACCCCACACCATCACAGAGCTTGGTTCAGAAACCACGCGATTGTAACGGGATGGATCGTTTGCTTCATCCTTCTTTCTAATAACTTTTCGACCAACATTTCCATATGAATCCTGAAAAATGGATTCATCTGTCCACAATACCTTTCCCCACTGCGATGGAGTACAGCTGAGGTGAGATTTGGCCCATGCAATATGCCGCCGTTTATTCGCTGTAGTGAGGAATGGCTTACGCCTCGTTTTGTAGAATGCGTAGCCACATATTTTGATATATCGACGCTTAGATTCTTCGGAAATAATTTTTCCAAAGTTTTGTCTTGCTCACCTAACTAGGTCTGCGACTGTAAAGTGCCTATTTTTAGAAATATGTCGACGAAATAGGCGCACTTCCCGATCCGTCAACTTTAGATTCCGACCGAGAGCTTTTCCAGGACAGATGTTCCCAGTTATAGTGAAACGTTTTATAAAACCACGCACTGTAGACTGTGCCAAATGGAATGTTCGGATAATTTGGCGTTGTGAAATACCATTTTGGTGATGTTGTGTAATTTGATTGCCTATTACAAGATCCGTAACTCGTCCCCTTGCCATGCTTCTGCTTAGCACAGATAACTACCGTGCAGTGCTCGACCATATATGTTGTTTGCTCTCTCTGACGTCACTGACCCAAAACTGTGCTCGAAAAGGCTGGAATGTTCTCGTCCTTTCTACTGAACGAACTTTATTGCAAAGCGTTGGGATTCAGAAAGCGGCTTTAGACCAACTTTCAGTTGTTTTTTAATTTCTACTATTAGTTCACACTCTCCCTATATATATTTATATATCTTGTTCAAATTGTAAATCGTTAATAAAATAATTTTTATTCATCCACTCAAGTTCAAATACATTTTTTTAAACTTGTAGTGGATGGCATTTGATGTTAATACAGTTTTTTCAAATATTAATTCATTAATTAAATTTAATTAATTAATTTTAGTAAAGGAAAATGGAAAAGGAAGTTCTTTTTCTATTTTGCCACTTAATATTGTGATTCTGTCATATGTATATACATATTTATATTAATTGTAATTATTTAATAAAAAGTAACTAAAATAAAATTTTTCTTTGTCAATCTAAGTAGGAATTGACTTAATTTTTTTTAAAAATATTATTTGTTTACTTTTATTTTGTTTTCTTCAGTTGTAATAGTTGAACACAGTCTACACCTACATATAACTACGGATTTTAAAACATTTCGACGATTACATATTTTTTTATTTACAAAAACCTTAGTGAACAAACTTCATTGGCGTTGTCGTTGTAAATTTAAAACAATATTAAACGTAAAATATTATTTTCTTTATGTTAATAATAGTAGACTATTATGAAAACTCTTTTTAAACAATTTTTCTCCCAAAAATTCTTTATCCGAATCGTTTTTAGCATTCTTGAAAACAAACTGCAACACATATATTTTCAATAAACCACCAGTTTTTGTAATGCATCTAAATCAGTTAGTGTGTATTGTTTTAATCATGTTTAGAATAGTATAATGTAATAAAACGTTACTTCCATAGAAAGCAAATTATCCCAATTATTTTCCACATTTATGTAAAAGAACATTAATGATTACGACATTTTTAATAGAGAATATGTTGCAATTTATCAAAATATTGTACATAATTTTCAACCTGTTTGAAGCAGTATACTGTTATAAAAGTTTCTTAAATACAATATCTTTCTGTAAAACATAGCGTATCTAAATTCTTTGCATATCTTTTTAAACAAACGGTAATGGGTTAACATACTTATTTCTATAGGAAACATTCTTCACTGAACTTCAATAACGTGCATCTGTTTTATAGCAATCGAAATAGATACATGTAAAATAGAGCATGGAATAATAGACTGATAGATCGAAGTGATAAACATGCTTTTTTTTTCAAATATGTTTGAAAATGATAGGATGTATACATTATACTTATACAATCAATTATAATGTAAGAATAATTCACTAAGTTAAATTAAAAAAAAAAGTATACATTATAAATATGCAATTTTTTTTCCTACGAAAGAAAATTGTTTGATTAGAAAATGAATGTTTTTGTCAACATAATTTAAGCAATTATATAAAAGATAAGATTTCACGGAAGTAAGCCGGAAACAGATTTTTTACTTTATTAATCACTAAAATTTGCTAATTAAGCGGTTCTAAATTTTTTTAAACACTGTTCATTTTTTATTGGGAAATATTTTAGGTAAATATAAAATAGCACTTAAACAATGAAAATAAAAACAGTCGGAATGGAAAAACAGGCCTATTTTAAATGACAATAATAAAATTTCATGTAATTACTTCTAAATTTACTGATTAACAATGTTGTACTGGAATCTTTTTTTTGGTGATATCCAGCACCTGTGACTGTCTAACTTCTTTTTCCTAACGTCATATTTTCACAGAACTCATAAAATGAAAATAACAATTATAATAATTCACTGAACTCCAGCCCACGAATAATCTTAGCTAGTGATTCATGCTTTTCCCTGATTGTTCTTTTAAGATGTAACTTTTTCGTTTTCCTGTAATTCAAGAAGAAAAGAAAATCAAATTTTGAATAAGATCTTTTGTTATCAGATAAAGCATCTTTTCATAACGTTTTCTAAACACAATTCGTAAAATATAAGAATCAGACATTCATAAAAGGTTTTTTTAAGAGAAACGTCTGATGCTTTAAATACACCTTAATGGCACAATTATGTTTCTAACTTAATTGTAAAAGTGACGCACATAAAGAAAAAGCGTTTTCCAAGCAAAAAACTTGCATTCCTAGTAAAAGCTCTATTACAATGTCTAGATTTGCGAACAACATAGATTTATATTGCTAAGAGAGAAAAATAAGAAAAATTGCTGGCTCTCGTTTGTTTTTTAAGGTTATAAAAATTTAATTTCCATAAAAAGTTGAGTTGTTAGTAGCCTACCAGGTAGCTCTAGTGCGACGTTAATTAACTCAACCCAGCCTTTATAATAGGTTGAAACGAACCTTTTGAGAATCAGTTATGTTAATATATGCACATTTAAAAAAGAGAGTGAGAGAGTTTTCAACATACTTGGGTTTTATAATTAAAGTTACCTTAATCAGACCTATGTAGAGTCTATTGTGGTAGATATATTTCTATGAAATTTTGTACATTATGTTACCATGGGAAAAAAAAATGTTGGAATAAAAAATATTAGTTCAGATTTAGACTACCAGCTGAGAGGTGGTAATTGAAAAGCAAAAAAAAAAAAAAAAAAAAACACAAACTAGAAACGCAAAACCTTGTTTAATCACAGCATTCATTCATTCTGCATTTCATTTGCGTCAATCACATGTTCAAAATATGTTACAGCATGTTCAACATGAGTACGAAAGGGTTTTCTATGAATTGTAACAACATAACGTGATATGCTTACTTTTAATTCAGGTTCAGTTCGTACGCTTCTTCCATAAACATTTTTTTTCAGGAATCCCCACAATCAGAAATCACAGGGCTTTAAGTCCGTAGAACGAGAAGGCCAAATAATTCGAAAATTTCTTGAAATTATCTTATTATTTGAAAATTAAGCACGAAACAGTGCCTTCACTAGTCGGTAAGTTTGAAATGGTGTACCATCTTGCATGAAGACAGTATAGTCTCTAAACATTCTCGTTCTTGCAAGGCACATATTACTAGCTGCTAAAGTTCACAGTTACAGGCACCACAAAAACGTACGAAATTTTCTTTCTTTGCTTTTTCTTTTGAGGTACGCGGTTCCAGAAGAAAATGACGGTCGCCTGCCATTTTGAATCGTTTTTTCGTTAGACATGGGTTGACGTTTTAATTAATATCTCCGCTAATTAGGGTCGCATCGTTTAGCAAATTAGGTAACGTACATCTGCGATAAATTCTCCGTCCGACGGTACCTGTCCGACGGTACCTGTCCGAAGCCCGTGCGACCATTAGCGTCCGAGCTTTAGCTGCTTCAAGCCGTTTCTCACAGACAGACAGACACACAGGCACGCACACACACGCGTACAGATTGTAATAATATAAGAGATTGATTCTAACTGAATATAATACGTATTTGTTTAAAATATTTTATGCTTTTTTTTAATTATTATATTGAATACAGCAGGAAATAACTTTTTTTGCACCAACAAAATACAAAATACATAATTATTACATATGAAAAATATTTATCCTTAATTAGTAATAAAAATCATTAAAAGAAATCGCATAAAACATTTGCATTTTTTGAAAGTAACATTCCAAAAAACAATAAAATTCAAGAACTTTCCAGCAGAAATACTTTTAAAAAATAATGTAAATTCTGTTTAACAGCTATTAAAACAAAGTAAAAAGAAATTGAATGAATAAAGCATACATTTTTTAAACAATGATCATTTAAAAAAGGCAAATTAGTTCTGATTTTCCGATCATGCTCAATTTTTGCTGTAAATGGCAAAAAAGTATTTTTTGAAAAAATTATTAAACTATTAGTTAAAACTATTATAAATATATATAAGCATATATCCACATTACACAGTTGGAAAATCATATTTTCATGCTATCACTGAAGATTAAAATGTAGCATTCTATTCGGTTACTTTTTAATTTTGAAAAGCGTATATTTTTATATTATTATTAAAAAATTTTTTAATTATATATTTCTGCTTTTTGAAAAATAATATTGGGGAGAGGGCGGATAAACTAATCTCACAATAACAATTTATATTTTAATAAACTGATCTCTCCCAAAAAATCATTCACGAGAAATGAACGAAACAGCGACGAGTCGTCATTATAACGCTAGTCGGTATGATACGGACTGAAATAATCTGGTGTGTCACTCACACGACTTTCTCTTACCCTGACATTTAATGCTATAAATACAGGTTGGAGATTAAGAGGTAAGATAACGATGTTATGTAAACCTATGTTAAACAATTCAAATTAGGCTTCGGGAGAGTTTTATATGATAATTAGTTCTGTGTAAAGGGGGGCTACCGCCCCCCTCAACCCCCCGTTTCCTTAATGCACCTACATTTATATAGAATTTAATTCGGTTATTAAAAAATAATCCTGTTTTTAAAAAATAATTTACTAAAATTATTATTTAAAAAATTATCTTTTATGATAATGCAGATGATTTCAATATTAGAGAAGTAGTATAACACCAAATATCCAAAAAAGTCCATTTTATTCTCAATAATAAAAAAAAAATACGATTTTTTTTCTAAGTTTCTTTTTCCTTAAAAGTAAAAAAAAATCGATAACTTTGTTTTAAATTATCGCAGATCAATCATTCGTTTTAAAGGTATTGGCGAGCTCTTTTGAAAGATACGCATCATGAAAATTTACTCCCCTCGAGGGGGGACTCCTTCCCCCCCCCAGGGGAGGGGGCGAAGCTCCTACATACGCATTTTTCCCCCAGTTGACTATCTCTATTACAAAAAATATATATTCGTTTCGTTTGGTTTAGTGCAGTCTATAGACGTTAAACTCTACTTACCTTAAATTCCCCCCATAGACGTAATGTATTAGAATTCTCTTGATTGTCCCTGTACACGAACCATTTGCTTGATCTTAACGAAAAGCTTACTGTTGCATCTCTATATGATACGCATTTAGAATACCAAGTTTGGAATGTCTGCTACTATTTGTCCTTGAGATACAGTGCGTATCGAAATGATAGGTCCACCCGCATTTTTTAAAATTTCGACTCTTAAAATTGAGAATAAGAATCACGTTTTTGGTAGCGATAATTAATCAGTAATTGTTATAACGATTTATGAAGAAATTTCTTAAAAATAAATAATTCCTTTTTATTTTATGCAAATTTTCATTTTCAGACCGTTTCGAAAAGATAGGTCCGCCTTCAGAAATTTTGCACCAATCACGTTTATTTCCAAACAAATTGCATAAGTATTGTTGCTTAGTCTTACTGCGGGATTATGCTGGCTGCTGTGGAGGTATTTAAACAGATTTGAACATCACGTAGTAATCAAACGAAATGGGTCGTCGTTGCAGTCTTCCGCTGGTTGAGCAGAGGAAAACTGATGCATTTAAAACGTGTGGAAAATCGAATAGAGTAATAGGTAAACTTTTAAACAGATCACATAATGTTGTAAACAATTATTTGCGACTTAGAAATGCTTATGGCAGTAAAAAATCATCTGGCCGCCCATCAAAAGTGACACCCCGACAAAGAAGGACTATCGTAAAGGAGTTAAAATCTGGAAATATGAGCTTATCCACTGTGGCCGGCCAGACAACAAAACCCTCCAATATCAAAATCTACAGTCCATAGAGTGGTAAAGAAGTTCGGCAATATAGTTTACGTGAAGAGAAAAGCGGCTCCGAAATTGACTTAAAAGCACAAGGAAAAGAGATTGAAATTCGCACATGAAGTGATGTCCTGGAAGCAAGATTGGCATTGTGTGATATTCAGTAATGAAAAGAAATTCAACCTGGATGGTCTAGTTAGCTGTCAGTACTACTGGCACGATCTGCGTAACGATAGATAGATATTCTCAAAGAGGCAAGCTGGTGGTGGTTCCGTTATGATATGGGCCGGATTCGGAGGTGCAGGAAAAATGATATAGCATTTGTAGACAATCGTTTGAATGCTGCAGGCTATCAACAGCTGCTTGAACAATATTTTCTTCCACAAGCATATCACATTGGGGACCCATTCCTGTTCCAACAGGACAATGCTCCTGTGCACATTGCAAAGTCCACTTTCGAATGGTTTCTGGATAATGGTGTACATGTTATCGATTGTCCACCTTGCAGTCCCAACCTGAATCCGGTAGAAAACATGTGGGGTATACTCGCAAGAGCGGTGTATGCAGGCCGAAGGCAGTACAACACTACTGCAGACTAGAAAAAGGCTATTCCCTCCGAATGGTCAAAAATCGAGAAAAAGTGTTTGCAAAAACTTGTAGAAACCATGCCGAATAGGATTTATGAGCTTATTCTGAAACAAGGTGGAAAATTTTTTTATTAATTCAACATTAATTTCATGCTTGGTTCATTGGACCTATCTTTTTCAAACAGCTTTTTCATGTAATTTTTGTTTTCCTTATTATTCCTATTATTTGTATATTATTCATGTATTATTTTACATTGAATGAAGTAATGTAGTTTATAAAATAGTACTTTGTACACAATAAAACCTTTTTTACCAACATAACTTTCGTTTTGACTGGTGGACCTATCATTTCGACACGCACTGTATGCTGATAACAGACAGACACACACACAGACACACACACACACACAGAGACACACACATAGACATACACACAGACACACAGATACACACACAGACCATTTGCTAAAAACATGATTTTCGTATTCAGGGGACCTCAGAACATGTAAATATAACAAAAACTCGCGTTCGAAAATTTGACCCAAAAACAATACTTTCTCTACCTTATGTGTAAGAGAAAGTAATAACAAACCGGATCTTCACCTCAAATTTCTACGATGCAAAGGGGAGAATATGAAAAAGTTGGAATGTGGCGTCACGTGATCAAAATAACGACTACCATAGTCGGAATTGAGATATAGTCGGGTCGGAGAATAAATGCCCAAGTGAGTTCAGAGAATCATTAGCGGATTTTACGATGGTTTCTTTTACATAAATTTCTGATTAGCTTCAGTTTTATAGCATATATTTTTACAAATTTTTAATCAGCTAACCTTGCGTAATATGACCAAAAAAAAAAAAAAAAAAAAAAAAGTTAAATGCAGTACGCATTGATTAGTGACACTTTCCAACTATACGCAATTGATGTATCGGATAAATTTTAGTACTATTTGTCTGCGTTACCACACAACAGAGAGAAGGACTGAAAAATATACAGATAGAATAATTGATTTTAAAATTACTCTTAGGCATTTTGGAAAGTGTTAAAAAAGCTTAACGAAAAAGAAAATGAAGCCGTTAGATTAAAATTACAACTTTTAATTTCTCTGAATATTTTACAGTAGCCCTGTAAATCTGAAAGTTAATCATATCATATTCTATACAAAACAATATTTTAGAATATTAATATTAAATGTCAATGTTTTTATGATTTTTATAGTAGAAAGCTTTTTATATATAACTTTTATAAAATTCTGTCCTAAAACGTAATACATTGGTTTTTTTTTAATTGTTCTTTTTGTTAACCCTGTAAACAAACTAGTTGTACAGGACCTATTAATGACATTTTAAATAGGGAACATTCCATAGGAACTTGAGTGTATCATTTTTAAAAATTTCTCAAAATATTCACGGATGATAGGAGCCGGAGACAAACAGATAGGAAGGTAGACAATCGGACAGACAGATGCACAATATTCCCAATAAAATTATGAAAAAAGGCTCATGTAAACAAAAGTGCTATTCCAGCAAATTTTTATTAATAGCTCTTAATGTAAATGATTATTTTTGTGTGGCCCTGTAAATATAATGCTAACCATACTATATTACATAGAAGGCACTCTTTTGTGCATACGAATAATATATTTGAATTGCATTAAGCTTTGTGGAAAATAAAATTATTAAAATTTGGTTTATAAAAATAACTCTCATACAACACAATGCTTTGGAATACTTTCAAGTGCCCCTGTACACAAACCAGTTAGAAATATACTCTATTTTACATAAGGAAACATCCGATAGGGAATTGAATAACATATCAAAATTTCATTAAAGTTTCTATACATTAAAAGTATTAAAATATGGTTTATAGAAACTCCTCTCATAGAACACAATGCTTTCGAATACTTTTGAGTGTCCCTGTACACAAACCAGAAGAGGTATTCACTCTATTTTCAATAGGGAACATCCGATAGTGAACTGGAATAAAATATATCGGTTTGAAAAAATTTCATAAATATTTACGGGAATTAGAGCAGAGAAAAACAGATAGACAGACGGACAGAGGAACAGTCAGACAGATACACAAATTGAAATTATATTCACACTAAAAAAATGATAGAAAGTGACAAAAACGCTTAATGTAAACGAAAGTACAATTCTAGGAATTTTTTATGAATAGTTTTTAATATAACTGAATATTTTTTGTGTCACCCTGTAAATCTAATGATAACCATGCTATATTCTATGCAAAGCATTCTTTTGTGCATATAAATAACATATTTCAATTTCCTGAAACTTCGTGGAATGTAAAGTTATTAATATTTGATTTATAGAAATATCTCACAAAGAACGCAATGCTTTGGAGTACTTTTGAGTGTCCCTGTACATAAACTAGGGGTGGTTTGTAATCTCTTTTATATAGGAAACATCCAATAGTGAACTTAAAAAACATATTTCAATTTCATGAAGATATTGTACAGTAAAGGTATGAAAATATGGTTTATAGAAATACCTCTCATAGAACACAATTCTTTGAAATACTTTCGGGTGTCCCTGTACACAAACCAGTAAAGGTATAAACTCCATTTTCAATAGGGAACATCCGATTGTGAACTTGAATAACATATATCAGTTTCAAAAAATTCCATAAATATTTAAGGGAGTTAGAGTGCGAGAAGACAGACAGACGGACAGACGGACAGATACACAAATTGGTATCATATTCACACTTAAAAAAAATGTTGGAAAGTGTTAAAAACGCTTAATGTAACGAAAGTACAATTCTAGCAAATTTTTATTAATAGCTCTTAATATAACAGATTATTTTTGTGTCACCCTGTAAATCTAATCCTAATCATGCTATATTCTATGTAAAGCAATCTTTTGTGCATATAAATAACATATTTCAATTTCCTAAAACTTCATGGAAAATAAAGTTATTAAAATTTGATTTATAGAAATATCTGTCATAGAACGCAGTGCTTTAGAATACTTTTGAGTGTCCTTGTACATAAAACAGTGATGGTATTTAATCCATTTTATACAGGAAACATCCAATAGTGAACTTGAATAACATATTTCAATTTCATTAAGGTATGTGTACAGTAAAGGTATGAAAATATGATTTATAAAAATACCTCTCATAGAACACAATGCTTTGAAATACTTTCTGGGGGCCCCTGTATATAAATCAGTGGTGGTATTTAATCCATTTTATACAAGAAACATCCCATTGTGAACTGAAATAACGTATTTCAATTTCATTAAGATATGTGTGAACTAAAGTTATGAAAATATGATTTATAGAAATACCTCTCTTAGAACGCTATGCTTTGAAATACTTTCGGGTGTCCCTGTATACAAACCAGTAAAGGTATAAACTCCATTTTCAATAGGGAACATTCGATAGTGCACGTGAATAACATATATCAGTTTCAAGAAATTCCACAAATATTTACGAGCGTTAGAGCGCGGACAGACAGACGGAAAAACGGACAGACAGACCGAAGTCATTAATACTTTTTAATCTTGTTGGGAAGCGTTAAAAATGTTAGAAAGTGTTAAAAACGCTTAATGTAAACGAAAGTACAATTTTAGCGAATATTTATTAATAGCTCTTTATATAACTGATTATTTTTGTTTCACCCTGTAAATCTAATGCTAATCATGCTATATTCTATGCAAAGCATTTTCTTTTGTGCTTATAAATAACATATTTCAATTTCATAACTATTCGTGCAAAGTAAAGTTATTAAAATTTAGTTTGTAGAAATATCTCGCATAAAACTCAATGCTTAGGAATACTTTTGTGTGTCCCTGTACACGAATCAGTGGTGGTATTTACTCCATTTTACACAGGAAACATCCGATAGTGAACTTGAATAACATATATCAATTTCATTAAGATTTGTGTACAGTAAGGGTATGAAAATTTTATTTATAGAAATATCTCACAAAGAACGCAATGCTTTAGAGTACTTTTGAGTGTCCCTGTACTTAAACTTGTGGTGGTCTGTAATCTATTTTATATAGGAAACATCCAATAGTGAACTTAAAAAACATATTTCAATTTCATGAAGATATTGTACAGTAAGGGTATGAAAATATGGTTTATAGAAATGCCTCTCATAGAACACAATGCTTTGAAATACTTTTGTGTGTCCCTGTACACAAATCAGTAGTTGTATTTACTCCATTTTATACAGGAAACATCCGATAGTGAACTTGAATAACATATTTCAATTTCATTAAGATTTGTGTACACTAAGGTTATGAAAATATGGTTTATAAAAATGCCTCTCATAGAACACAATGCTTTGAAATATTTTTGGCGGTCCCTGTACACAAATCAGTAGAGGTATAAACTCCATTTTCAACAGGGAAAATTCGATAGTGAACTTGTATAACATATTTCAATTTCATTAAGATTTTTGTAGAGTAAGGGTACGAAAATATGGTTTGTACAAATGCCTCTCATAGAACACAATGCTTTGAAATATTTTCAGGGGTCCCTGTATACAAACCAGTAGAGGTATAAACTCCATTTTCAACAGGGAACATCCGATAGCGAACCTGAATAACATATATCAGTTTCAAGAAATTCCATGAATATTTACGGGAGTTAGAGCGCACACAGACAGACGGACAGACAGACAGACAGACAGACGGATAGACAGACAGACAAACCCAAGTCATAAACACTTTTCAACCTTGTTGGAAAGTGTTAAAAAAAACAACTTTTCTATACATTTCAAGATAAAATGTTCATTTTCAAAGCTCATGAGGTTATATGAAGATTAATATTAAAATATCAATATCTCAGCTTATCATTTAAAATTTGTATATTATGTAATCCCATTTTACAACAGAGAGTGCGAGAATTAAAATATTTGTATCTAATTTAATATAATTTAATAGTAATTCAATAGTAACAACTAATACTTCTCTTATTTGGACTACTAATCCTAATTTGAACTACTACTACTTATTTATAATACATGTTTAAAATAATAATTTCAAATGTGTATTTTAACTTATCAGTTTTTTAAAAAATATCCTTTGGTTGTTATTATTCGGGAACTGAAAAAAAAAAGTCAATGATTGTGTAATAAAATGGCAATTTCAGCAAATGATGAAATGGTTTACTTTTCTATGCACGGCTTTTCTATGCACGGCGTTTTCAGCTTTATTTGATTTCTCATTAATAAGAAATTGTCAACCTGTCTTATTACTTTTTCTTACCCATATGGTAGAGAAAGTATTGTTTTTGGGTCAAATTTTCGAACGCGAGATTTTGTTATATTTACACGTTTTGAGGTCCCCTGAATACGAAAATCATGTTTTTAGCATGTGTGTATGTCTGTGTGTGTGTCTGTGTGTTATCAGCATATCTCAAAAACAAATTATGGCAGAAAGTTCAAACTTGGTATTCTAAGTATGTATCATATAGGGATGCTACTGTAAGCTTTTCGTTAAGATCAAGCAAATGGTTCGTGTACAGGGACAATCAAGAGAATTCTAATACATTACGTCTATGGGGGAAATTGCAGGTAAGTAGAGTTTAACGTCTATAGACAGCACTAAACCAAATGAAACGAATATATATTTTTTGTAATAGAGATAGTTAACTGGGAAAAATTTTTTTTGTGTATGTAGGAGCCTCGCCTCCCCCCTGGGGTGGAAGTCCCCCCTCGAGGGGAGTAAATTTTCATGATGGGTATCTTTCAAAAGAGCTCGCCAATACCTTTAAAACGAATGGTTGAACCATCGATCTGCGATAATTTAAAACAAAGTTATCGATTTTTTCTACTTTTAACAAAAAAAAAAGAAAAAAATAACTTAGAAAAAAAAAAATCGTATATATATATATATATTTTTTTTAATATTGAGAATAAAATGGACTTTTTTTTGGATATATGGTGTTATACTACTTCTCTAATATGGAAATCATCTGCATTATCATAAAAGATAATTTTTTTAAATAATAATTTTAATAAATTATTTTTTAAAAACAGAATTATTTTTTAATAACCGAATTAAATTCTATATAAATGTAGGTGCATTAATGAAACGGAGGGTTGAGGGGGGAGGTAGCCCCCCTCACACAGAACTAATTATCATGTAAAACACTTCGGAAGCCTAATATGAATTGTTTAACACAGGTTTACATAACAGTTCTCGTTATCTTACCTTTTAATCTGCAACCTGTATTTATAGTATTAAATTTCAGGGTAAGAGAAAGTCGTGTGAGTGACACACCAGATTATTTAACATAGGAAGCCAAGCACCACGTTAGTTTACATTCTGATTGCATTCAATGGATTTTGGCTCTCACATTCATCATATTTTAAATGAAAACATTAAGACACTTATAATTCAATTAACGTTGTTTCAGAAAGTCCTCTAGTCATACTATCTTAAAAAAAGTCATTCATAAATCAGACTATAAATCGTACATTTTATTTGACCTTCCATATTAAAGAAAAAAAAAAGTCAGTGATTGTGTACTAAAAGACAATTTCAGCAAATGTTGAAATGGTTTACCTTTCTATGCACGGCATTTTCAGCTTTATTTGATGTCTCACTAATAAGAAATTGTCAACCTGCCTTTTTTAATATCGGAAGCCAAGCACCACATTAGTTTATGTTCTAACTACATTCAATGGATTTTGTCTCTCTTATTCATCCTGTGTTAAGTTAAGACATTAACACACCTATAATTCAATTAACGTTGTTTCAGAAAGTTCTCTAGAAAGTTCTATCTTAATAAAAGACAATCCCAGACTATAAATCGCACAACTTATTTGACCTTCCACATTAAAAAAAAAAGTCAATGATTGTATACTAAAAAGACAATTTCAGCAAAGGATGAAATGGTTTACCTTTCTATGTAAGGCGTTTTTAGCTTTATTTCATTTCTCATTAATAAGAACTTGTTAACCTGTCTTTTTTAACTTTAGAAGCCAAGCACCACATTAGTTTATATTCTAATTGCATTCAATGGATTTTGGCTCTCTAATTCATCATATTTTAAACGAAACATTAAAACACCTATATTTCAATTAACGTTGTTTCAGAAAGTCCTCTAGTCATACTATCTTAAAAAAAAAAAAAAGTCCTTCCTAAACCAGACTATAAATCGTACAACTTATTTGACCTTCCATATTAAAATAGAAATAAATATCATAAATAAATAAATAAAATAAATAAATAAATAAATAAAAATCTGTCTAGTCTAAAGTTAAAATAGAAGTAATTTGTCTCTTAAATACTTTCATCTAGTGGATTTTGCATTTGGTCGCAATGAAATAAATAAAAATTTTTGTATGGCTTTTTATTCAACTTATTTTTTTCTATTCTATTGGGATAATATATTACGTTTTTAAGTTGACTGCGTACAATTGTAAGCTTTTCTCTGTCATTCGTCAAAGTAAAAAATGAGCAGTTAGATTTTAATTTTGCTAAAAAAATTAAAACATAAAATCGAATTCTAAGAATAAAACTTGTGCTCTCAACAACCCCTTACGCTTTACTGTAAACACGAGACATACAGCAGAGCTGTCAACTTTCATCGTGACATAGTGTGCAAGGTCAGAGAGCGTCATTAAACTCTTCTTTGTTTTTATGTTCCTAGGTGGCGCGTAGGTTTATTTCCTACTTCGACCAAGAAATAAAAAACTTATGGCGGGAAGATCTCCAGTTATTTCTTCTCTTCCTTTCGTAAAAAATGAACTTGTTGGTTTTCCCGTTGACTATCTTGTGGTTAAATGCAAGAAGTGCTCGTACAGAATGTCCTCCTGATGTTCTGGTAATGTATCGTATGGTTTTACATACAGAATGGTCTGAGGAAAATTTTCCCAAACAATATCCCGAGTGGCGACCTCCTGCCCAATGGTCAATTGTTGTTGGTGAGTTCATTGAATTACATTTATTTTTCATTTTTAAAAAGTCGATTTTTTTTTAAAATTCAAGTATTTACTCCTCAAGGTATTTTTGAAAGTGATATTAGATGAACATGTTAATTTAATATGCATCATATCATACATATATTGCATATTTAGTTTATATCGAGTAAATAATATATTCAACAATGGTACATTTTTTTTTTTTAACTTAACCCATCTGCTCGAGATAAACGAGAAAGAATAATCTTAAACATTCTTCTATTATTAAAATATAGTGTAAATATTAAATTTTATTCGGCAACAATATTTTCAAAATAATTGATTTACCTTATGAAATTTTCTTAATATCAAGTTCTATTTTCACTTGTTTGTCTATGGTTTGTCTTTCCTCTAGTGGAATGAGACAATACACGGAAGACTTCTTTTCTTAAATTATCCCAAGTATAAAATTTGATATTCATAAAAGTGGAATTATTTTGTTGTAATTTTTGATTAGTAGTACAAATAAAAAGTTATCGCAGATCATAAAATTTCTTGAAAGTTCAAGTTAGATATTTCAAAAGATGGCAAGTTGTCGGCTGTAGGTTTTATCTGTTTAGAAGTGGAACAGGTCTAATTTATTAAACCTTACCCTTGCAACAGGAATACAGTAACCCTTTCTCGATTTTAACTGAGTTAATTATTTTAGCATATTATTATTTAGTTTTTTACTGATACTAATTTTTTCCAAAGGAAAGAAAACTGGGCCGTCTATCCTCGAATGAACTTCATTGTACTCTAAGCTATGCATTTGCCAATGGGATATTTTGTTGGGTACTATTCCTGAAAAAAAAAAAAAGCTAGTATATTTGTCTCGGCGACATCTACAATCGTATTATCGAGACTCTTCTGGTTCGAATGGCAGTTTTTTTTTGTTTGTTTGTTTAAGGGATGTTCGTGTACTGAAACCTTCCTGTTTATTTATGAATCAGTTACCTCACACAAAACTGTCAATGTTTACATAAAAATATGTATATTTCTATGGTTGTGTAAGAAAGTCATGTGGTGGCAACATCAGATTTTTGTTTAGGAATTAGTAAATTTGCATGAGTGTCAAAATGCTTTGTTGTAATTGAAAACAACAGCAAGAAGAACAATAGAAATAAGGGGTTGTACGTGGGGAAAAGAAAAAATCCTGTTATATTACAGAAAATTCATGGCAGCAAAAGTTGCCAGAAAATATCCGCATGCTACCGGAAAAAAATGTAGACAGAAATTTTCCGTAATCGAACAATACAGAAAATAGTTCTTGTACAAACAGATTTTTTACCGTTATGCAAACTGTTAACTATAACTTTTATTAAGTAAAATTTTACCATTCGACCAGATTTGATCGAATAGCAGCCCTCCGCAAAGATTTTACCTCAAAGCCACAGAATCACGTTTCGCACTCTTACTTAGCACTTCCCAATCCTGCATTGATACTAAGTTTTCCGTATAAAATAGAAAAAGTATGTACACACGTGATAAAATCTGTAACAACGGTTAAAGATTTTATCCGGTTAAAGAAAAATATGTCTTTTGACAGATTGAGATGTAATTTTATAGTAAATTTTTGTAATTTTAGAAAACAGAAATTTTCTGTAAGAAAGTTACAATAGTTTCCTGTTTTTGTTAACACAATTTTTTTTTTAGGTTGATTTCCTCAGAAATCGACCTACTGTAATCACTTCGTTGATCTATCTATCCATATATATATATATATATATATAAATAATAAAAAATTTGTCATCACAATAACTTCCGAAGTAATACTCTAAATTGAACCAAATTTGGACAACGAACTTATCTTATAAATAGCTTGGATGAGTTCGTTAACCAAGTTGCTCTGCTTTTTGGTTTTCAAGTGGCAGCCACTTGAAAATTTCAAATCCGCATTGTAAAAAGTATATTTAAGACCGGATTGTTTGAAATTTGATGAAAATATAGACCACATAAGGGTCTCAACAAAGTTTAATAATAAACGTTGTCCGCCATTTTTAATGAAGTGACGGATGTCTTAAATTAAGCGGGGCCACTTGAAATTAGGCTATCATTTGAAAATTTAACATCCCGATAGCTTCCGAAATAATACTCCAAAAGGAACGAAATTTGGACAGTAAACTTATCTTATGAATATCTTAGAAGAGTTTGTAACCAAGTTGTTCCGCCCTTTTGCTTTCAAGTGGAAACAACTTAAAAATTTATAATTCACATTGCAAAAAGCGCATTCCAAATTCGTTTGAATTTTGATGTATGCATAGACCAGTGGTCGGCAACCTCATTTTTGAAGAAAGCCAAATGTCAAAAATACAACGATTAAAATATCTTTTGGGAGTAAAAAATTTTTAACCTAATTTATATTGGCTCCTTCATTCTTATTAACATAATTGGAGTATTCCTAAGTCGACATTTGCTAAAAACTCAAGGGGCGAAAAATCTGCGTGTGGCTCGCGAGCCGCAGGTTGCCGACCACTGGCAGAGACCATACATGGGTGGTCTCTGCCAGTGGTCGGCAACCTGCTTTATTAATAAACCAAGTTTATTAATAAACTTTATCCGCCATTTTTAACAAAGGGGCGGATATCGTAAATTAAGCGGAGCCACTTGAAATCGGGCTATCACTTGAAAATTTATAATCACGATAACTTCAGCAATAATACTCGAAATTGAACCAAATTCGGACATCGAATTTATCTTATAAATATCATGAATGAGTTAACCAAGTTGCTCCGCCAGTTTGTTTTCAAGTGGAGGCCACTTGACAATTTCAAATTCATATTATAAGAAGCGTATTTAAGACCGGATTTGCTTGAATTTTGATGCATACATTGACCAAGTTTATTAGTGAGACTTATCGACCATTTTTAACAAAGTACGGATGTTATATACTAAACAGGACAACTTGAAATCAGGCTACTACTTAAAAATTTAAAGTCATGAAATATTTGAAATACTGCACTGATTCGAACCAAAGTTGGACAGTGAAATTATGCTTCAAATATTTTAGATGGGTTTGCTGGGCAACTTGCTTCGTCATATTGTTTTCGAGTGGCGGCCACTAAAAAATTTGTTATCACGATAAATTTTCAAATATTTAATTAATTTGAACCAAAGATGAAAAATGGATTTATCATTCAAATATCTATGATTTCGGTTCGCAAGTTTCTGCGCAATTTTGTTTAGAAGTTGCGGCCCCTTGAACGCTGCCACTTGAGAATTTGTTATCGCGATAACTTTTGAAATACCGAATTTATTCGAACCAAAGTTGGACCGTGGCCTTATCTTACAAATATCTTGGATTAGTTCACTGAGCAACTTACTCCACCATTTTAATCCAAGTAGCGGCTACTTAATTTGTCAACACGATAACTTTTGAAATTCTGAATTAATTCGAAATATATGTGTACAGTAGACTTATCTCACAAATGCATTTGATATATTTGTTTGTCAACTTGGCCCGCCATCTTGTTTCCAGGTGCCGGCCACTTGAAAATTTCAAATTCATATAAAAAGGTATTTATGAACCGATTTTCTTGAAACTCTATATGTACATAGCCCATATCAATATTTCTTTGAAGTCCATTAATAATTTGTAGCAGCCATTTTGGTTCAAAAGGGCGGCTTCTTGATAAGAAAAAAGAAATCAACCTACCATTTCAAATGGCCGGAAGGACTTTTTTTTTTTTTTTTTTTTTTTTAAACAGTGATAAAAGTAATATGTGTTGTATATTAAAGATGGATTCAAGTTTTAAGATAAGTCAAATAATGTAGTAAAATGAACATCCACTGATCTGGATATGGCTAATATTTAAGCAAACGGGTAAGACGAGCAAATACGAAAATTCAAAATTATAAGCGCGGGAACCATGAATGTTGGTATTGGTGTCGTGTTTTAAGGCTGATTCTCTACACGAGAAACTTACGTGTGGGTGAAATGCCTTCCTTGGGAAGTATTTTTAATGGATCCTAGCTCGTAGTCATATGTACGGGGTAGGACCTCTTATACAGACTCCCCCACGGAGGCCATTCTAAGTAAGCCTAGGACATTCTTGTAGGCAATCGAACTTAAACCTTATATCACCCGTGTTGCAAGTTTCTGGAAAAACCACTGAAAATTACGAACGATCTAAGCACAAGAGCGACCTGGGTTCGAACCCGGTTTCTTCAGTCTATGAGTTTGAAGAAGACCGTTACTTATATCTTAGACAGCGGGAGATGGAAAGCACTAGTTGCTCATAGAATAATTAAACATACGTTGTTGGTAGATAAAAATATCTGCTGATACTTAAATAAATTATTTAATATTCAATTTATTTATACTTTTGGATGCAACAATTTTTTTTAAACAAATATTTTTAAACTTTTAGCTATTTTCGGATAATGGTAATATTTTAAAGATATGTAAATTTTTAGATAATTTATATAGTGTTTGTAGAGAAATCCTGTGAGTAATCAATACTTACATTTTGGGATAGAAATATTAAAAGTTTTTGAAACAAAGAAAAACATATGTAAATTTAAAGTTTTCTTTGAAAATCCTAAATAAAGCATCATAAAAGTATGCATTTGATAGAAAAATGTTTTATTTTCCTATCAAATTGAAAATTTTAAATATTGAAAATTCAATTTCTTGAAAGCGTAAAGCAGTAGCGTGTTTTAAATTAAACTTAATAAATAAATCACTGGAACATTGCTGTCATAGAAGAGTTGAATATTTTTTTGGGGTTGAAAAAATGGACCATATGAAAATTTAAATTTTGTAATTCTTAAAGTTAAACCCCCTGAAATTTTTTATTGATTTTAATTATGTACTTTTTTAATGCAACTTTGCAATTTATAGTATATGCCTCTTATCAATATTTAAAGAATTATAATCATGCTGCCAGATTGAGGAAATACTATTTTATTTAATACCCACCGCTAGATTTTAATTGTAATGGTTGCCTAACTATTTCGAGGATATCCTATAAAGGAGTCTTCGAAGTGATTAGGCAACCGTTGAAATTAAAATTTAATGGTGGATATTGAATAAAAAATTCCCTCAATCTGGCAGCACTGATTATAACTGGTCAAAGACTTGTAAACTATACATATATACAGGGTGTCCCAAAAGTATTATAACTCGAATCAGCTCTTTACCTATTGTAGATAAGTGGACAATGCAGATTGAAAAAAAACTTTAAAAATAAGGTGGGAAATAACAGTACGTTAAGAAATAAATCCACTCGTTAATTCTCAAGGAGTTACACTTTAAAAAACTTTTTACACGTAAATTTGGTCAAATAAAAAAGATATATTTTTTTTTTATCCAACAGGACTATATTATGAAAACCGCGTTACTGTATCTTGGGGTTTATGTGAGCCGAGAGACGCATGAGGCCTTTGATTTTATTTTATGTGATCTTGAAGTTAGGACACAAAATTAATACAAAATTATGCATGCAGAAAGATAAATATTTTATAAAGTGTATATTTTCATACACATTAAAAAAAAAAAAAAAAAAAACTCTGTCAATTGCTTTAAAAATCTTATATAATAAAAATTTAAACAGAGCATTATGCAGAACATAGAATTTTTGAATTTATTATTTAGAATGTATTTCGAATCTAGCATCTGGTGTAAAAAAGATTTTGAAGCTTTTTAGTTTAAAAATTAGAATGTTATCTGATAGTAAAAACCAAATGCAGATTTCATAAAATAAATAAAATGTTCAAAAGGGATTTTAGCTTCTTAGAACTTTGTTTCAAGAAGTATGATAAATTTGAAAATAAATTATACACTTTCACACGTTTGCTTTTTATCTTAATTATTTCAAATAAAAAAAAATGATAGTCTTAATAACAAAAATATCCTTAAGAATACGTGACTGGATCACAAATCCAGCGTACAAATTATTTTAATGTAAATATTATCGCACATTTAGTCGTTTTATAATATGTCACAAACTCACATTTCTCTTTCGGTATATGCCTCCCTCAATGCACAACGTTTAATTTTTAATTAAATATAACTCTTACTTTTTTTTTTTTTTTTTTTTTTTTTTTAAAGGTATGCGATTTATTTTAATCATGTTGTTGAATTAAAAATAAAATCTTTCCAACTCACCTAAATTGTCCAAAGAATTCCTATAAAGATATAAAACTTTAATATTTTGAAATCTTATAGGAAGAAATTTTTAATAACGTGGTCTTATTTTGTACCTTATTTTAAACGCTTTTGCAAATCACTTTGCCCACTTACATCTAATAAGTAAGGAATTAAAAAGTGTTTCAATCTTTTTGGGACCCTTTTTGTATGTTCAGTTTCCATTGTTTTTAACCATAATCCCTCATACTTTATTATACTTAAGACATATCCTAAGGCGTTTTTATTTATTTATTGATTCTATAAAGCTTTTAAAGTTTTGTGCTTTTACGCATTTTGTGAAATTATTGACAGATAATTTTCTATTAGCCATCGATATACTAAAAGCCATCTTCATGACAAATTGAGAAAAATATTATCTATTATTACATACAATTTGTATCAAACAATTAAATAATAAAAATTAAATTAATTATATAAATAAACAAAAAAGTTTTCAAAAGAGAATGTAAATAGATTAACTTTTATAAATCTTCCTTAAATGTACTCTATGAAATGTATTAATATTTGACTTTGTTTTACATAATACATACTTGTACTTTAATCTATTACCATCACAATTTCCAATGAAGGTCTACAATAATTATAAATTTTGAACTTTTTAATGCGGATTATTATAACATCTGTCCTATAATAGTTATCACGCCGCACAAGAACAATGCATCAAAAATATACAGACGCAGTATATTTTGCAGGGATGATTACTGAAATAAAAATGTAGTTCAAGTTCTTTTTCAGATGAATTTTATAGTCTACAGTACATTTATGTTTATAAAGTAAATTCTGTTTCAAATATTACGATTTTATTCCTAGTTTATTTTTAGACTCTGAATTATGCTATAGATAAATACTATATGAATTTTAATTCTATCCTACGTATATGTAACAAAGTAAACTTTGAGTAATATATTATATTCTCAAGAAACAAATGCTAAAAATGTATATTTATCTATGCATTTTGTTTCATATTTTGTGATTAATTACCTATCAGTGCCATGTAAATGGGACCTCTGTTTTTTTGCTCCTACTATTTCTTCTGTATAAAAATACACTAGAATATTAATCTTCCCTTCAATTTCATTCATCTGAAAATCTACGTGCTATTACTGAATTCATTATCAAATACGTTAAATAAATTGCCACTGGCTAATCCATTTGTCACTGACGCATATGAAAAAGAAAGAGAGAAAAAAAAAAAAGCATTTCTTGGTAACATTTGGTTCTCTCTTACTTATTCCCCTAACTCGGCGAGCAAACAGTCAATATAACACCTTCTATCAATAAAGACATATCTTGGCATGCACACTAGACAGTGATCAAAACAGGCAATTATTTTATATAAAGAGATCGAATATACATACATACATACATATATATATATATATATATATATAAATACACACACTCCTGCTCAAAAGTTTAGCAAGATTTGCTAACGATCAGTTTTTTTTTTTTTTTTTTTTTTACTTAAAAACTTATCGTTCAATGAAATGTTTTCAAACATTGGGTATTTAAGGGACTGGATTTTTTCCCATGTTTTTCAACTAATATTGGTTTAAGACAACAGTTAGGCAGCCGGTAATAAATTGAGTAAAATCAATAAAGTTTGTGATCTCCCTGTATCGTTAAGTGAATGAAATGATGTGTAAATTTAAAATATGTTAATATAGACCCAGTACAATTTGTGGATGAATTTGTGCGACGATAGCATGTTAAATAACGGCGATATAACCATTTATTTTAAAACCTCCAAAAAAATCAGCATGTTTTTTATTTATAATATACAGAGTTTTAAACGAAAATTATTCTCACTTTCAAATAAATAGGAAAAAAAAAACACTTTTGAAACAATATACGGCAATTGGAATACAAATATCTTAAATATCTCATGAAATATGAGCATTTTTATGAAAAACATTTTCACTGCGCAAGCATGAAAGATAGAAAAAAATTTATTGCATAGGTTGAAAGCTAGATGTATTGGGCAACTTTTGTCAAAAATTCATTTGAATAGAGTAAAAATTAAGCAATTTGTCGGCAAAAGAACGAGCTAGATTTTAGATATTTTCCAAGAGTTGAAATTTCATAAGGGGTTTTTCACATGCCGCGTAATTAATTTGAAGATCGAATTATTTCAACCTCACTGCAAAAGAACTTTTTTGTGAAAAACACCTTATAAGCTTGTAACTCTAATAAATTTTTGTTTATTTAATAAAATTTGTGAGGCATAAGGGGATTTTCACAAAAATGAACTTTTGCAAAGTAGTTGAAATAATTGGATCTTCAAATTAATTACGCGGCATGTGAAAAACCCCTTATGAAATTTCCACTCTTTTGGAAATACCTAAAACTTAGTTCTTTCTTTTGCCGATAATTCACTTAATTTTTACTCTATTCGAATGAACTTTTGATAAAAGTTGCCCAATATATCTAGCTTTCAAACTATGCAATTAAAATTTTTCTATCTTTCACGCATGCTCAGTTACAACATTTTCCATAAAAATGCTCATATTTTATGACATATTTAAGATATTCGTATTCCAATTGCAGTATACTGTTTTTAAAGTGCTTTTTCAATTTATCTGAAAATGGGAATTATATTCGCTTAAAACTCTGTATATTATAAATAAAAAACATGCTTTTTTTTATATAGCTTTAAAATAAAGGCGTTAAAATCTCCGTTATTTAAAATGCTATCATCACATAAATTCATCCACAAACTGTACTGGGTCTATATCCTAAAGTTGCAGATCATTTTGTTTATTTAATGATACAGGGTGATCACAAACATTATTGATTTTACTCAGTTTGTTATCTGCCTCCTAAATGTTGTCTTAAACCGCAATCTTCACTGAAAAACATGAGGAAGACCCAGTTCTTTAAATACCCAATATCTGAAAACATTTCATCCAGAGACAAGGTTTTAAAATGAGAAAATCTGGTGTTTTTCAAATTTTGCTAAACTTTTGAGCAGGAGTGTATATAAAATGTTGAAATTTATTTATTTTTTAATCTTTTAATATAGATTTATAAAGTTTTACATTTTCAGATATTTTTTTGCAAATTAATATGATAATACCATGATACATTAATGAACAAATACTTGATGAATCGTCTTTTGTGTTTTACTAATTATTTTTATTGCATTATTAATACTATTTACTTGTTATTTAATATTGAAAGATAATGTTTATGCCCTTGCTAATTAAATTTAATATAACCAAAAATTTTCAATTTATAAGATACACTCTCGCAAGTATAATTTAGATAAACCAATATCATTATATGTATGTTATTTACTTACACTATCTACCAATAAGTATTTGGACAATTTTAAATGTAGACGTTTTGTCAAATATCCAGAAAAGTTATTTAGGAATCATCTTGAAACTTTGGTAGTGTAAAGAACATGTTATACTCGTATATTGCAGCAAAAACTGTATCCTGAAGCGGGAAAGAAGACCAGTAAGAAATAAAGTAAAAAACAAAATGTTTTGGATCACCCTGTAAAAAATAATTAGCATAGATTAGCATGCGATTATCAGGATTTTTTTCATTATCTGTGTAAATTTTTATAATGCTCCCCCATACTATATTCATTGAGATATAATTCTTTTTTTTTAATTGAAAAAAAAAATCCACTTTTTTAATTATAACACGAAGGGTGTTAGGCAGTGCAAAGATAATTTTAGAAAATTTGGCGTACTACATTAGACACAGACTACTGCAATCAGAATGTAAAAATGTTAAACTTCTTACGAAATATGAGAACTTTTACTAAATTTTTAACGACGCATGCGTTAGCTTTTAAAAAATTTCATTTGCATAATTTAACAGTCAAAAGTATTGCACAACTTATATGAAATCTCTAAACAAATATCATGTAAATTCGAAAAGTTATAAGACAGAATGAACAGAATTTCAGTTCTCTCAAAATAAATGCTAAATTATAAGGGGTTTTACTCACATTTTTATTTTGATTCAGTCAATGTCCAATGGTAATACAGTGTTCGCTGATTGTAAATAACTATTGATAAAACCCCTATCATCTTCCCTTTTATCTTTTGAGAAGAACTGAAATTCTGTTCATTCTATCTCTCATGACGTTTTGAATTTACACGATATTTGCTTGGGGTTTTCATATAAGTTGCTCATTACTTTTGACCATTAAATTATGTAAATGAAATTTTTTAAAAGCTAGCGCATGCGTACTCAAAAATTATTTAGTATAAATGCGCATATTTCATAAGATGTTTAATATTTTTGCATTCTGACTGAAGTATGCTGTGTCTAAAGTAGCATGCCAAATTTCCTAAAAATGAATTTTCACTGGGTCTAATACCCTAAGTGTTATAATTAAAAAAGTGGATTTTTTTTTCAATAAATATATATATGTATATTTCCATGAATATATGTGGTAGTCACATACAAATTTATACAGATAATGAGAAAAATCCTCTTAATTACATGCTGCAGCCAAAACATATTTAAAACATTACTTTTTACAGGGTGATCCAAAACATTTTGATTTTTGTTTAATTTTTTACTTGTTCCCCTTTCCTCTTCAGGATACAACTTTTGCTAAAATATATGATGTATAACATGTTCTTTACACTCCCGAAGTTTCAAGGTGATTCGTAAAGAACTTTTCTAGATATTTGACCAAAGGTCTAAATTCGAAAGTGTCCAAATACTTATTGGTAGATAATGTATTTATTCATTAAAACAAATATCAATTTTCTTATAAAGATGAATACTTTAAAAAGCTTATTAAAAGATGATTTTTTTAAAAATAATTTTTCTTTAAGCATCAAAATAATATGACTCAATGAAGATTATTTGACGAAAAATTCTTTATATAAAGAGGAAGACGTTATACAGAACTGAACAAATTTGGCTGTGTCATGATAAGTGGTACAGTATCATGGTCATCTTGAAAAAATTCATTAATAGATATGTAATTAATCTACTTCTGCTATCTTAATATATATAAATCTCGTGTCACAATGTTTGTCCTCAATGGACTCCTAAACCACTTAACCGATTATAATAAAATTCGCACACCATGTGCAGTTCGATCCAACTTGAGAGATAGGATAGTTTAAATCTCAAATTATAGTCGCAATTTTAATTTATTGCTAATTATTTGTTATAATTTCAATATTTCATTATTTCAATTTCTAATTATGATTAAATTATTTTGAATACATCATTCGAAAGATATTTTAAAGTTCTTTTAAATTATCGAAAGTTTTCACCAGATTTACACGTTTTGAGGTGTCCTGAATCAGTTTTCTTTTATATCTCAGAAATTAATTTAAAAAAATTTCATAAGTAATACATCATTTGAAAGCTTTGTTGACTTGATACACATTTTAAAGTACTTTTACATTATCGAAAATGGAATTCGAGATTTCACCCGATTTACACGTTTTGAGGTGTCCTGATTAGGTTTTTTTTTTTTTATCTCAGCTACTAATTAAAATAATTTTATAAGTAATAGATCATTAGAAAGGTTTTTTTGATTTGGAATCGAACAGTGGATTACAGAAATTTCTACCGCCAGATGGCGCTGTAATACATTCAAATTTCAATATTTCAATTTCTAATTATGATTAAATTATTTTTAATGCATCATTCGAAAGATATTTTAAAGTTCTTTTATATTATCGACAGTTTTCACCAGATTTACACGTTTTGAGGTCTCCTGAATTAGTTTTCTTTTGTATCTCAGCTACTAATTAAAATAATTTCGTAAGTAATACATCATTAGAAAGCTTTTCGAACAGTGGAATACAGAAATTTGTACCGCCAGATGGCGCTGTAATATTTTAAAATTTCAATATTTCAATTTCTAATTATGATTAAATTATTTTTAATACAGCATTCGAAAGATATTTTAAAGTTCTTTTAAATTATTGAAAGTTTTCACCAGATTTACACGTTTTGAGGTGCCCTGAATCAGTTTTTTTTTTGTATCTCAATTATTAATTAAAAAAATTCATAAGTAATACATCATTTGAAAGCTTATTTTAGTTGATACACATTTTAAAGTACTTTTGCATTATCGAAAATGGAATTCGAGATTTCACCCGATTTACACGTTTTGAGGTATCCTGATTAGGTTTTCTTTTGTATCTCATCTACTAATTAAAATAATTTCATGAGTAATACATCATTTGAAAGCTTTGTTGATCTGGAATGGAACAATAGATTACAGAAATTTCTACCGCCAGATGGCGCTGTAATATTTTTAATTTCAATATTTCATATTCTAATTATGATTAAATTATTTTTAATACATCGTTCGAAAGATATTTTAAAGTTCTTTTACATTATCGAAAGTGGAATTCGAGATTTCACCTGATTTACAATTTAAAGTGTCCTGATCAGGTTTTCTTTTGCATCTCAGCTAATTGAGTAAGACCGTTCAAAATTGGTATATGCAAGTTAATTAGGAGGGGCTGGAACGGTGGGGAAGGAATAGGCGCGCAGCGCGCATGGGTTTGGGACCCGGTGCGAGTTTTTACCCGATGATAAAAGATTTTTTTTTAATTTAATTTTCTTAATAAAAGTTTGAGTTGAGAAGGAATATGCGTGTACAGCGCACGTATATCCTCAAACGTGCGCGCGCAGCGCGCATGGGTCTGCGCTGCCGAAGGCAGTGGCGTCCCGGTGTGAGTTTTTACCCGATGCTAAATGATATATTTTTTAATTCCTTTTCTTGAGAATGAAAGTTTATGAGTAATAACATGGAATTTTGAGAAGTCATAAGGATGGTGAAGGAATACTTGCGCGCAGTGCACGGGTCTACGCTGCCGAAGGCAGTGGGGACCCGGTGCGACATTTTTCCTGATCAGATTTTTTTTTCTTTTTTTATCACATGATAAAAATTAATGCAATTTTGAGAATTCATTAATTATTGTGATTCATTTAAAAATAGTGACCAGCGAAGCGGGCGTAGCCTGCTAGTATATATATATATTGTATACATTGGATACGTTGCATTAAAAAAAAAAAAAATACAAGAAAGGTGAAAGAGAAGATCAGGTCTATTATTACTGGACAACTTTTTAAAAAAATACTAAACACATTGTTTTTTCTTTTTACTTTTCGAATCGAAGAATATTTATTCTCATATTACTATTTTCTTACTTCTATTTTCTTACTTTTGTTTCATTTTTATTGATAATAGCGATATCTAGGAAAAGCAAAATAATATTCTTAGGTCAAAATAGTATATATATATAGGTATCTTTTATAATATATTATCTCATATCTTATTACATAGTTTTTTTTTTTTTTTTTTTTTTAATGATTGTTATATGTAATCTCTCTTTATAATGAACCGATTATTTCATATTACTTCCTGTGATATGTTTAAAAAAGTTTTCATACATATATAAATATGAAATTAAAATCTGAAAACCGATTAGAAAAAACCTGAAACTAAGCATTCATAAAACAATGCGCTTTTATGATAAACTTCTTCAGAAATTTCTCATATTCCACCTACATGGAAGGGGGGGGGGGGAGGTTGCCCTGAAGAAGACCACCATGCGCTTTGTGATTGCTTTTCATTTGCTATCGGTTTGTTAAATATATACAGTATCTGCCACTTATTACAATCACATTCGTTCTAAGGCAAAGTGATTTTATTAAGCGGCTGATTTTTATATCCGGCGAAGGTTCTTGCACTCAAGAAAAAGGAATTTCATTGAATTTAAAAATAAATATGAAAAGTAATAATTATGAGAGTAATAAATAGTATTATTTAATTTTCGATCGACAATTAATTGTTCATTCGAAATAAGTAAATTAAACACAATCTTCATATAAAATTAATAAACACATACTGAATACAAAATTAGTCAATAGTTATACATTAATTAAATATTAGACATTTTAAAAAGTTTTTTTGCTTCTTAGTTATTTCAGAATGAGAACTAAGAATTATATTTAATAATAATAATAATAATAATAATAATAATAATAATATATATATATATATATCACTAGTGAATCAAAACAGTAACTTATTATTTCGATTTTTAGAATACATTCCTGAAATTTATTACTAAGGCAAATGATGTTTATTTTGTTTTCATGCTGCAGGTGTAAAATTCAGAATGAGAACTAAGAATTACCTTTTAATAATTAAAAATGAAAAAAAAAATCACTAGTGAATCAAAGCAGTAACTTATTATTTCGATTTTTAGAATACATTCCTGTTGGTGTAAAATTCAGAATGAGAACTAAGAATTATCTTTTAATAATTAAAAATGAAAAAAAAAAATACTAGTGAATCAAAGCAGTAACTTATTATTTTGATTTTTAGAATACATTTCTGGAATTTATTACTAAGGCAAGCGAGTTTATTTTGTTATTATGCTGCAGGTGTAAAATTTTCGACAAAGAGAGATAACAAGGGAGATTTTTGTGCTTTATTTTATTTTTATTGAAAAAAAAAAAAAAAAAAACTGTACATATTTTTTTTAAATGTGCATAAATACACATTTTTGCTGATAAAGTGTTTTTTTTTTTTTTTAGTTTATTAACCGGCGATGCTGATTTTATTAAACGGCGGTTTTAAAAGTAGTTTGCATTGATTTGATTCCGGCCCTAACAATTTGATCATATTTTATTAACCCGTGAATTTATTCAGCGGCGGGAACTGCATATATATATATATTGTAAGGTATGAGTGGCGTCGAGTTGAGAAAGTAAAGGTCGCCAGTTGAATTTAGTATTGTAGATGGTCTACAGTGATAATGCCGAGTTGAGTTAGAATGTTAGGTTGAGAAAATGAATGGTTACTAACTGGATCCAGGATCATTTGGCGATGTTTTGGGTGAGGTATCAGGTTGGACTTAGAAATGTCGAGTAGAGGTACATTTTGGTTGTCGTAGAGAGTCTCTAGCAATTGGAGAAGTAGTTTGGCAAATTAAGAAAAGGATTTATGGAGATTGCGAATGTAGAAAGAAGTTGAATGTGAGTAATTTTAGAATGGGTATTTGGTACAAAATGAAGTGAATCGTTTTAATGAAGTGACTTAAAATGGATTTCCAAGCTAAGGAAATAGGGTATTTTTTTAATGGAGCGCTTATTGGAGTGATATTCAGAGTGTCTGTATGATACTTTAAAGTCTAGTGAGTAGTTAAGTTCATTCAACAGAGCGTCAGTTTAACATCTAAAGCTTCTTCAGCGGTGAGCCATATTTTGATATAGTCTAAATTATATTACTATTTAATTAAGTTCATTAAAGGAATTCCTCCACATCTAAAAGTACCTTTCCCCTCTAAGTCTAACATAAACGTTGATGTGTTGAAATATCTAGTTCTCCATTCTTCTTCTACACACCTGATAACCATGAGTGAGGGAAATGCCTTAGTTGAGGCTGCAACGCAGTCGTCACAATATATATGTAACACAGAAGATAGATACTGAAGAAGAACACTGAAGAATATAACACAGCTTGTATTGAATTTTTTGGCTTGAATAGTTTTGAAATTAACCTTTGCTTCTTGTGTTAAAATAACACTGTTAAAAGAATTTTTTTTTTATTGCTTTTGCTATTTATATATTCCACTTTCATTTTCATAAATCGTAATTTAAATTAAAATTTTTCTTTTATATAAAAATTCAGAGCTCCTTTATGCGCCTATTTTATAGAAATTTAATTTATCATTGTTTACAAAATTTAATATATATATATATATATATATATATATATATACATATAGTGGAGAATCCACATCTTCAATAAAAAATAGATGTTAAAAATTTCAAAGTTGTTCTCGCTCCCTCCTGCCTTTATGAATGTTTGGTTTAGTTTGGTTATTTTGTTACACTGTGGTTGTTTTTGTACTCTAGGGCTGACTGTAACCTACAACAAAAAGTGGATTCTGAACTACAAAGAACAACCATGTCTAAACTGGGATTCGAATCCAACACCTGGGAACTGAAAGATAGTTCTGATAGAAGGGATGATATGATATCCTATGATAGAAGGGAGGTTATAAATTTTGGTATCATTAGATGTATTCGTTTTTCAAACACTAAATACGTATTCAAATATAGAATACGTACTCTTTCCAGTTTTCCAATTTTTACTAAAAGTTGGTCAAATCATCCGTACACCAGACTTATCTAATTATAAAGTTTCGTTGTTCTATCTTCTTTCGTTTTGGAGATGCACAGTGAAAATAACAGTTTTAAAAAGAAAAATTTCTGTAACATTCCTACAGAAAATTTCTTTTTTCTATAACAACAGAAATCTATTTTAAATTTATATCTCAATCTGTCAAAAGACATATTTTTTCAGTAACCGGTTAAATCTGTAATCATTGATGCAGATTTTTTAGTGGTTTCATGTTTCCTGCTTTTCAGTCGGGAAATTGGTTCAAATCAGGATTGAGAAGTGCTAAGTAACAACATAATACAGAAAATTTTGGCTGCTTTGTTGCCAGAAATTTCACATAATATAGCAGGATATTTTTACAGTGTATACCGAGTAATTTGTCTTTAATTATGTATATGAGAAAAAACATAATTTTTTACACGTTCACCCTTTTTTTTTTTTTTTTTTTACATTAAACAGAACTGCAAGATTCTTGTGCATTTTTATGGTAACATGATTATTTATGTGGAGCAAAAATTATGAAACTATAATTAATCCGTTAGTAGTCGCTAGTTGGTCGAATTGCCGCCCATCCTTCATTTTCCCCTGATTTTTTTATTCAAAAGCCACCAAAAATTTTTAGAAGTGGCAATTCATGTACATAAAACACGAATAAAATCGAAGAGACGTCGATCACATTACTTCCTAAAATTATTGGTGGCATTTAAATAAAAAGTGCACAATTTGTAATAGGTGGCGCTGTCTATAGCGACTACTAACGGGTTAAGGTGGTTTTTGATGTCATGCGTGCAAGTGTGAAAAGCTTTATTTTGAGAAAAAGCCACTTGAAGTCATCATTTATAATAGACATGGGAGAGTGAGTATTTACTGATATCTCAGCAGACGTCTGTATGGGCCTAAAATTTCAGGACCGGGACATGTCCGGCTAGCATGGCGATGATCTTTTTGGCGCGTACTGGAGTAAAAATAAGTATCTAAGCAAGGACCCGGGCTACATGGTAGCAATCTAGATCAAGTAAAAATAATAAAATAGAATAAAATAAAGCAATCGGAAGCAGAAATCGGAAAGTGTCAAATTTTTAGCAATATCAGTCATAATGTCTATGTCTTTCTCTATAAAAATGGGAAGTATTTCCTAATTTATAAGTTATGCAGCATTTTATTGCGTTATGTGCCTATAGGCACGCATGCACGTGCGGCGATTAGTGCGCGTTGCCCTGTGTGCTCACGTTGCCGTGTGTGCGCGCGTGTAACTGCAAGTATTACTATAGGCATTAATATGGGGAATCATATTTTACTTTATTTCAGAAGCGGGTGACAATGCTTTTGTCACAGATTCAAAGCAATAGATTTAATATGGTAATGTATAAGTTCAAGTTGGCCGATACGAATTAAAAACGAAAATTAGGCCCGATTCTGTGCAGTTTTCTGTATCTCAGTAACTGTTTTTCAGTAAGTTAAAAGTTAGGTATAAATTTATTTAGAATTTAATTACTTTTTAAATATGTAAAAATCATAAATTCGATTTTCTGACAATTTGAAGGTGTACTGTTGCCTTAATTGATATGCCTTCTTTTTATCAAAAAAGGCAGAAATAAAAATAGAGAGCAGTATTAAAAACAAATCCTTTTCGGACGGATTTAGCAAAGGGTGAGACTGAACAACTGTCAGGGAACTAAAAATCGAGGACTGCTAAATATACAAAATACTGCATTGGTATTTAATATTTTTTCAAGCTCTTATCTTTAGAAGATCTAAAACACTTTTTTAAACTTATCGGAAATTTCTCTCGTTTTTGCTTAGATATAGCATGCCACATAGAAAACATACCCCACCTTTTCAGACACTTATCTCACTAATGATCTTTTGGACGAAATGGGCTATTTTTTCCAATATCTAATTACGGTTAAAGTAGAAGAACGAACTACATGGGAAAAATTACTCTTAAAAAAAGGTGGTGGGAAAAAAAAGGAAGATACTAACAATGCTTCGGAATAAATTAGAAATGCTCATATAATGTCTGTCATTATCATGTACAGTCGGGGAAAAAAAAAAACGCAACACTCAACGTAACTTCGTTGCTAATCGATGTAGAAAAATGTAATCGGTATCATTCGACGGGGAATTGTAAGTAGTTTCAGAAAGTGAATTGAAATTTTGAATTAGGGGTCGTCTACATATTAAAACGCGCACCAACTTTGATTTTTTCAATAGTAATGCCCCATTTTTATTTTATATTTGAATTCCTGGGATCGCGACAACGCGAAAAAGTATGTTGGTTGTATATTTTACTTATTTTTTCACAGAGTTATAAGCGTTCAAAGTTTGAAGGTGCTAATGTTAAATTCATATTTCAAACTTTTATTCGTATCTTCACAAAAAATAACTTGATCGATATAATTCTTTTTTTACGAGATACAGTGAAGAAACCCAAACATAATCCATCATTACTTTTGATTCTGAAAAATATTTTTTAATTCTGAAAAATATTAATAAATTCATATTCATAAAAATTATGAATTATGACCTGTATTAATTTTTACATAAAATGAATCCTAATGATGAAAAATATAGGTGTGCAAATTTGCAGCTCATTCCAATTATTAGTTTTCGAAATATAAATAAATCTTTCTTTTGGAGGGGTTTAGGGGGCCGTCTCTTATAAAGTTTTGCATGAGATAACGAATCAAATCTTAAAAAATAACAAAGAAAATTAAACAAAATATTTTTATTTTTTATTTACGGGTCAAATTATATAACAAGAACGTCAAACGCAAAGAAATGAAACAAAAATGATGATTTTTTAGTCATAGCATCAAGAATTCCTGTTTTCTAAAGAAGACAAGCCCCGCCTTCATCGTTCTTCCAAATAAAACAATATAGAAAAGAAAAGTAAATGTGACATTGAGTATTCCTGTTAAACCCCTTATTTTATGATGACAAAAATACGCACAAGTGGTATTTACTTCATCGATTAATTGGCGATAAATTTTGAATCTTTTAAACGAACACCAGAAGAAAAAAAAAATTAACTAATTAGGCGGGGTTTACTGTTTTAAATAGAAAAATAGGTTTAATGTGAAATTGTCAAATATAAAAAACGAATGGAATTGGAATGTAAAATCGTTTCTTAACTACCGTCAAAGTTAAAAAAGTCTTAATCATTTGCTTCATATATTGCTTTATTTTATTTTATTTATTTACTTATTTATTTATTTTGTAGTGGGAAGGGTTAATATTTTAAGGACACTTTAGTCTTTAAAATTTTATTAATATATTTTAACTTTATACATTTTTAAAAACATATTTTAACTTTTATAAATATATTTTAACACTTTTTGCGACCACAGGATTTTCTCTTTTTCACAGTAAGACCCACCTACGGGTGTTATAATCTCAAAATAAAATATTTCAGAACAAATTTTCTGTATTCACAATTATATTACAAATGGATATACATTATAATTATATTCTTTCTAATCAATATATTGCTATCCATAGTATATTTTATTGCAAAAATATGAACACTGCGTACACACTTAAGAAATATGTAACACACAAATTACGAAAGAAACGCCCACTGACAGAGTTACAGATTTTCAAATGACGTGAATCTACGTCAGCAGTCGCGAAACGGTTAATTAAGAAATTATATTTTCATAGAAATTATAAAACGAATCGTTCAGTTCCAAAGAGTTCAACTGACCCAAAACTGGTAAGTACGATTAAAATTGTTTAATATTTACTTCATGAACCCTTATAATAATTTATCCGAAAAGATTTAGTTTATGCGATGTTGTATATATATATATATATTTATATTATTTCATTTCGTATATTATGTTACCTACCTACGAAAGAAAATTTAAGCTTTATTGGTACAGCCATAATAGACACTTTTACTTGAAAAATATTGCACTTTTTTCAAAGGGTACAGTATGGACTAATCGCAAGTGTAATGTATTTAAATAGACCTAAAATTATCTAAAAAAGTACTGAAGTATATACAAATCTAAAAATTGAATTCAAGTTAATTAAAGAACTGGAAAAGAAGCAACGTTTTATTAATTTTTATAATTTTTTTTTTTTCCTGAAAGATTTCCGGTGTGAAACATTAAAATTTTGTCTATTTTTATAGGATCTTAATTTTATTTTTCTACATTTAAAGATAACCCCCTAACACATTTTCGTTTATAACTTTATAAATACTAAAGATAAAGTATATAAACAGTATACTTTTCCGCACTGCCAGACTCTCAGAAATTCAGAAATGAAGTCAAAATTGGGTATTGCTATTGAAAAAAATTAAAGTTGGCGCTCATTTCAATATGTAGATGACCCCTAATTCAAAATTTGACAACATATTCAGAAAGTGCTTTTAATTTCCTGTTGAATTATGTCTATTATATGTTCCTGTGTCAATTAATAACGAAATTACAGCGGGTGTTGCGTTTTTTTTCCCCCGACTGTACATATGAAGTATTACTTATACATAAATTCTGAATGCAAAAGGTAGCAAAATAATTTTTTAGATCTCAAGCAGAAATCTTTATAAATTTATTATGTTCCAAATAAAAAACTAAAAATGTGCCCGTCAGAAATATATATAATTTATTAAATAAGATAATTTTTCTTCGACGAATGGAATTTTTCTTATTTTCTGATGGATCAATACAACCCTAAGGTCTAGGCAAAAGTAAGGTTTAGTCTTCTTCGTAAATAAAATTGAAAATAAGCTTCAGGATTAATTTGTCCTTCATAGTCTTGTGCTACATTTCTTATATTTTAATCTAATTTTAACTCCTTTTCACGATATATGACATCGCTGTAAAAGTGTAATGCGAGTTTTTACGTATGTTGTTTATTAGTATCTGTGTGTGTTTTTTAATAGATTTTTGGTATGGGCATAGATATACCATATATTATCATACATTAATATTTTACTTCCTGCACGCAATTGTTGTCTACTGAAATCATAGAAAATTTTCAAACGTTAAAAAGTATACGCAAATAATGCTCTGTTTAACTACTTTCACAATGTAACAATGTTATCTTTCCTGCGGCGGAAAAAGAAATTACTGCCGAGTATTAAAAAAATAAAAATAAAAATAAAAAAATGACACTCAAGTGTGTCTGAAAATCTTGCTGAGTTGACCTTGGAAGCCACTTTTGAAAGTAATAAATGTTAGGTTTTACTTTCCAACATCTGAAGATATGCTAAAAGAATTATGCAAATAGCATTAAGTAGATTGTTCCAGAAACAAATGCATCTGTTTGATTAGTTTCTATGACAATATTTCGTAACATACATATGACTTTTATTTTTATTATTTATTTAAGCAGACAGTTTCATGAAAGTTAAAATATACGAAAGCTCAATCAAAGCAAATTATATGTTCGTAAAATTTGTGTGATACCATGCGTTTCATTAGTATAATATAACATATGAAAAGAGGAATAGTGAATAGAAAATAACAAGTGAGGCTATATGTGTTATCTTACAAACGTATGATATAACTGCATTTGGTTTACAAAAATATTTTATTCACCAGTTATGGCATCGCACAGGTTTCAAAGTCTTTAAAAAAATAAATAAATAAATAAAATAAATAAATAATAACAATAATAATAAAAAACATATTTTCTCTCTCTCTCTTTTAATATAAAAAGTAAAAGTTTTTATTTAAAATTTTTAGCATATAAAAGAGCAACATTTAAACAGTATTTTGTAATATTGTCATTAAAAATTTTGGAAACTTCAGCCGGTGGGTCCTGGTTTCCGGAGACCTTTCAAAACAGTTCACACGATTCGCAAAAACTGAGGCATCGATCTTATTGAAATTTTGCACACATCTTCAAAATAGATTTGACTAATGCTTGAACGAAGGATTTCAAAAAAATGATATTTGAATTTTTGACAGAGTTATATGCAAAAACAGTACGTTTTTGGCATATTTTACCTCCCGTATAGCTTTGTATAACTAATGAAAAAAAAAAAAATTCGTTCAAGCACTAGTTATTTTTATTTTGAAGAAGAGCGCAAAATTTCAATAAGATTAATTTTTGAGAAATCGTGTTCACCGCTTTTCTGAAGGGTCTCCGGAAACCAGGATCCACAGGCTGAATTTTCCAAATTTTTAACTGAGAGTTTTACAAAATATTGTTTAAATGTTGCTCTTTTACATGCTCAAAAGTTTGAATAAAATTTTTTATTATATATATATATATACATATATATATATATATAAATATATTGATAATCAGTCATTGAAATTTAAGGATTCTTAAATATTAACAGTATTCAAACAATTAATTTGATCGAAAACAAAGACCACCAAATCAAATAAAAATGGAATAAATTGGAAATGGATAAATACATATTTGCATTCTAACGTTATCAAGGGCCTGGTAGAACACAAATATGCAAAAAGAATGTTTTTCTGTCTCAAAGATAGCAATAGCTAAGAATATCTTTGTTCCGGACCCGAAACATTCTTTTGAGCCTAAACAAGAAAAACCAATTTCAAAATAAAACTAATTTCAAAATGAACTCACCACAAAAAGAGATAAACATATAAGAATTATGAAACCGATATCACCAATAAATGTAGTAAAATTTCATATACGAATCGCTTATACAATAGTAAAGAAATAAGCAACTATCGGTTGCATCCAAAAAAAGTGTCACATGTAAAATTCAATAACCAGATAGCCGTTAAAAGTACAGTCAATCACGCTACAGTAATAGCAAAAATCATGGAGTAAATAAAGTGAAGTCATAATCCAAATCAAAGGAAATCCTTAAGCTAGAATTTAGAGAATTGCGGATTATGAATTGAATAGTGCAGCCATCTGTAATTATAATATGAAACAAATAGATCAAAATTAGGAAGGTCTAATAAATTTAATTATGATGAAAGACCATTTGGATAATCAAACCAATAATGTAACATATTTTAAAATTAAGTAATTTAATTTCTAGACAAAAAAGAAAAAAAAAATGGAATAAAGTCTATTTAAAAAAAAAATTTAATTGAATGTTTGGGATAACCATTTATCATTGCTAAAGTTAAAAAAAATCGAAATTGTCTGTTTTTAACACCTTCCAATAAGGTTGAAAAGTGTTTATGACTTCGGTTTGTCTGTCTGTCCGTCTGTCCGCCTGTCTGTCCGCGCTCTAACTCCCGTAAATATTTATGGAATTTCTTGAAACTGATGTATGTTATTCAAGTTCACTATCGGACGTTCCCTATTGAAAATGGAGTTTATACCTCTACTGGTTTGTGTACAGGGACACCCGAAAGTATTTCAAAGCATTGTGTTCTATGAAAGGTATTTCTATAAACCATATTTTCCTACCTTTACTGTAGACATATCTGAATGAAATTGAAATATGTTATTCAAGTTCATTATTGTATGTTTCCTGTATAAAATGGAGGAAATACCACCACCGATTTATGTACAGGGACACTTAAAAGTATTCAAAAGCATTGCGCTCTATGAGAGATATTTCTATAGATCAAATTTTAATAACTTTACTTTCCACAAAGTTTTAGGAATTGAAATATGTTATTTATATGCGAAAAAAAAAAAAAAAAAAAAAAAAAAAATGCTTTACATTGAATATAGCATGATTAGCATTAGATTTACAGGGTGACACAAAAATAACCATTTATATTAAGAGCTATTAATAAAAAATTGCTAGAATTGTACTTTCGTTTACATTAAGCGTTTTTAATACTTTCTAACCTTTTTAAGTGTGAATATGTTTTCAGTTTGTGTATCTGTCAATCTGTCTGTCTGTCTGTCTGCCCGCGCTTTAACTCTGTAAATATTTATGGAATTTCCCGAAACTGATATAATTCATTGAAGTTCACTATCGGATGTTCCATGTTGAAAATTGAGTGAATATCTCTTCTGGTTTGTGTACAGGAACACCCAAAAGCATTCGAAAGCATTGTGTTCTATGAGTGTTTTTTTTATAAATATTTTCCCTATAGAATGTTCCCCATTGAAAATGACATTAATTGGTCCTGTATAACTACTAGTTTGTTTACAGGATCAACAACAACAAAGCCAATGCATTACGTTTTAGGACAGAATTTTTAGAAAGTTATATTTAAAAATCTTTCTGCTGTAAAAATCATAAAAATATTGAAATGTACTGTTAATATTCTAAAATAATGTTTTGTATAGAATATGATACGATTAACTTTCTGATTTACAGGGCTATACTAAAATATTCAGAGAGATCAAAAGCTTTAATTATGATCTAATAGCTGCATTTTCTTTTTCGTTAAGCCTTTTTAACACTTTCTTAGATGCCTAAGAGTAATTTTAAAATCAGATCTATCTGTATATTTTTCAGTCCTTTTGTCTGTTGTGTAATAACGTAGGCAAAGAATATTAAAAGTTATTCAATACAACAATTACGTATAGTTGGAAAGTGTTACTAATCAATGCGTTCTGCATGATTTTTCTTTCTTGTTATAATTATCAGACATTAACTGTTTTATTTGTAGATTAAAATTAAATAGAATATTAACAGAAACATATTTATGTAAACAAGTTTTAAAATTAGTAAAAAAATTACTTTAAAGGGATATATATATATAATAAAGAAAATATGTTTATTTTCGGCTTCGAAACCCACGTAACTCCTTAAACAAAAGTAAAAAAACAACAGAAAAGAAAAGATCTGGAGTGATTCCACTCGACTTTCCGAACATTAAGAAATTAACGGTTGTATAAATAAATTAAAGTAAGAGAAATCGTTAAATAAGCAAAAGAGAAATTTATAATAGAGTGTATGAGTACTTTTCTTCATATAGGATGTTGTTTAATTTTACGGTACTGTCTTTCAAATAATTTGAACCCATAGATCATAATGATACATTTTCGTTGTGTCCCTGTAAAAATCTATAAGTGCTAGACTCACCAAAATCTATAAAGTTCGTGCGATGGTTACTTATAACAGACACATAAATTTTTAGATCAACTAGCCGACCCGACAAACGTTGTTTTGTCATATAAATTAGTTCTAGAGAATATTTTGCTAGAAAAAAATAACTAACTTATTGTAAGTGTGTAAGGATGTGGTATATAAGTGAAACAGGTATGGAGCGCTGTGAACGGTGACTGTGAATTCCGATTATAACGTAAAAGACATAATTACCGAAATTTTCGCTACTTGCTTCTTGCTACTTGCTACTTTCTACTTGCTACCTGTTATTTAAAATCTCCGCTGAATGTCGAACAGCACAAAATTTTATTTCATACGGCAAATATTTCAATTTATGAGAGAATCTCTGATAGCAACGAATTTCACATGAAAATTCCGTCTTTTTTGAATAAGCTGTAACAATCTGGACCGATTTGATGAAAATTTTTATCAAAAAGTTATTACAATATCTAACATCATTACATGTACATTTATCACAATTCAATCAATCGATGCATGTGAGTATGTGTATAGTATGAGGTATAGTATGAGCGAAGTGAAATGTAGAGTTCGTATTAATTAAAAACTTAAACTCGTTTTAATTAAAGGTGAAAAAGTTGAAACTCAATTTATTTTGTAACAGGTATATTTTTTTAATCTACAAAAACTTAATTTATCGTAATGCCATTGGATGTACAATATTTTTGGTTAATCCTTGAGGAGTATACACAAACAAATTCGAATGTTTTCCAACCCTGGAACGCGCAACATATAATTGGTCGTGAGAAAAGCACGGATTTTCTAAATCTAAGCCACAAATTGGGACCCCTTTGGTGACTTTAAATATTTTAAGCCATTTTTGCAATGAATTGAAATGGCTATCTCAATTGTGGAACTAAAGATCTTGGCGAGAAGCGTCCGAGCTACTTCGGTGCCAAATTTCAAATTTTGCCAAAGGGATCCGATACTAAAAGTGTTTCATACAAAAAATAAACAAATAAAATATAATAAATTAGCTACACAAATAAATTTCTAGGTTAGGGTGGTTGTTAATCAACGCGCGTGTAAATTTGATAGAAAATTATATAAAATACTCACTCCAATTCCGCACTAAATTTGCAAAATGTATAGTTTTTTATGCACACTTCAAAACTCTTCAAACACTAATTACATCTTGACGTAATATTTCAATTAGGACGCAATTTTTTGTATAACAATAATAACACGAAGTTACAAAATATTTTCCTGAATTTGATCGCAGCACCAACTGTCGGGACAAACTGGAATTACAATAGAATATACGCAAGCAAAGTGTGACGTCACTGACCGTCAGTGGATGCAAGAAAAAGATTTCCTATGTTAATCTCCCATTGGATTTTTTATAAAAAATTATTAAAAATCGAGGTAAATTATTTCTCGATTTTAATCCCCGTATTTGGGTATAGATATGTATTAGTTATCGTATGCATGTGTTAGATTGAGTTATTTTGCTCTCAAATTGACAAAATTTTAATTTTAAATTTCAGAACTCTGTCTTTCTTGGCGTTTTTTGTATTTGGCGATCAAAAACGTAATACGAAAATATACATGCCAGATGTATATTTTCGTAATATGTATTGTACGAAATTGTTTCATATTATTCATTACTCTCTTAATATAAAGTTGTTGAAATAACCATTATTTTTAAAAGAAATTAAATATGTTCGCCAGTTGATATGGCGATATTTTTTTTTTTTCCGCCAAGGATGACATAGTTTTGAGATTAAAAATTCAAATTTTAACAATTTTACAGCAAAAACAACTCAATCTAACGCATGCACGTGATAAATAATACATATCTATACCCAAATATGGGGATTAAAATCGGGAAATAATTTTCTTCGATATTTAGTAATTTTTTACAGAAAATCCAATGGGCGATTAACATAGGAAATATTTTTCTTGCATCCACGGACGGCCAGTGACGTCATCACTTCGCTTGCGTATTATTGAATCGATACTACGATCGTAGCGCTGTCTGCCGGATCCAATGTGAAACATTCCAAAATCAACAGCAATTTATAAGTGATAAATTAATTAAATAAACAATTTAAATTGGACTAAATTGTAAATCTAAACCATTCTCGAATCCACCTGAAGACACACAAAAAATTTCATTAAACTCGGTCCAGCCGTTTAGGAGGAGTTCAGTGACATACACACGCACAAACGAAATATATTTGATAAATACAAAGGCACAGCTTTAGTATAGACCTCCCCCCCCCTTGTCGACTTTAAATATTTTTGGCCATTTTTGCGATGAATTAACATGGCTATCTCAATTGCGTAACTGACGATCTTGGTGAGAAACGTCGGTACTACTTCGGTGCCAAATTTCAAATTTTTCCAAACTAAAGCTGTTCCATACAAAAAAAAAAAAAAGAAAAAAAAAAAGAAAAAAAAAAGAAAAACTGCTTTATGATATATACAAAATAAAAATAAAAAATTCTAATAAATTCGAAATTATTACTATTTACAATTAAGGTGAAAACATAAAAGAACCTTTATAAGTTACATATAAAGTATCAATTAAAACGAAAAATTTTGTTTTACTGTAGAAAAGAAAAGTACTACTAAATTAAATAAAAATTTTAAGCTAATACCAAGTATCTCTATGAAAATATTTATTTACATGCGAATATTTTCATAGTATATTAATTTTTTTTTCTATTTTTTATTGTTTATCACGCGAAATTAAAAATATTTTATTTCCGGAAAAAATAAAAAAAAATAAAAGTGAATTTTGTTTATTTTGGCATCAAACTTATTTTTCTTTTTAATCATTTTAAAGTTAAAATGGAGTTTTTATTTAATATCTTTTGATCCAATTATCCGATTGAACTGAATTGTAAATCTAAACCATTCTCGAATCCACCTGAAGACACACAAAAAATTTCATTAAACTCGGTCCAGCCGTTTAGGAGGAGTTCAGTGACATACACACGCACAAAAGAAATATATATATAAAGATAGGATGACGCTATCGCATTTTGAATAATTTGAGCCCATAAGCCACAATGATAAAGAATTTTTCTTTGTGTCTCTGTAAAAAGACTACAAGTGTTAGATTCACCAAAATATGTATGGTTCATGCGACGCTGCCCTAAGCACATATATAAGTTTTCAACTCAATCGGATAAAGCATTTAAACGTTAATAATAACAGTCCATAGGCCATAATATTAATGGAAGAGTTGATGTGGAATTATAAAAACAAGGCAAATAACAACGTCTAGAACACCAAAAATAAATGATAGGAAAGCAGACAGCTGTTTTGGTAGCATTTAGCGCACCGTCTTCATTGCATGAATGTAGCATTTAGCATACGGTCTTCATGCATTGAATATGGTACGCCAAATGATACCGAAACAGCTGTCTGCTTTCCTATTATTTATTTTTCGCGTTCTAGACGTTGTTATTTGCCTTGTTTTCATAGGCCATAATGATAAAGAATATTTGTTGTGTCTGTGTAAAAAACTATAAGTATTAGATTCACCAACAGCTATACAGTTCGAGTAACGGTGACCTTTAACACGTATATAAATTTTCATCTCAATCTCATAAGGCATTTAGACGCTATCGCACTTCGAATAATTTCAATCCATAGGCCAATATTTTCGTTGTGCCCCTGTAAAAAAACTGTACGTGCTAGAGTCACCAAACTTTATGCACTTCATGCGACAATGACCATGTATTATAAATTTTCAACTCAATTGAATTAGGCGTTTAGACGCTATCGCAGTTAAAAAAAATTGGCCCATATAGATCATAATGATAAAATATTTTCTTTGTGTTCCTGTAAAAAAAACTATAAACGCTAGATTCACCAAAATTCATACAGTTTGTGTGTCGGTGACTCATAACATGTGTATAAATTTTCCGCTCAGTCGAATGAGGCATTTAGACGTTATTCTACTTCAAAAAATTTGGGCCCATAGACCATAATGATAAAAAAAATTTCTTTGTTTCCCTGTAAAAAAACACGCACACACAAAAAAAAACCCTATAGTAAGTGCTAGATTCTACCAGAATCATTAGGGTTCGTACTATAGTGACCTATAATATGGGTACCAACTTTCAGCTCATTCTAACAAAGCGTTTAGACGCTATCGTGTTCACTCACATACATACACACATACATCATAGTAAAAATAGTAAATATGAATTCAGGGGACCTGAAAACGTGTAAAAACACCAAAATCTCAAACTCAGATTTTTGACATGAGTACAATACTTTTCTCACTATATAGTATTCGGAAAGTAAAAAGAAAACTGCTGCGTGTCTATTTTAAGATGTAAATTTTGAGAGAAAAGAAAAAAAAATACTCCTTTTTATATATAAATGTAAAATGTATTTGCATTACTACATTAATGTTACGTACATTTTCTCTGACATTTATACAAATATATTATTATGTTAGAAAGATGAATATCATGCTTTTAAAAACTAATCATATAAAAAGATTTAGTTACTATAAATGTTTATAAAGAACGCACACATTTTAACAAACGCAAATTTAGCATCAAGGAAGCAATAATAAATTATTTAGCTTCCATGGTTCTTATTTTTCTCTACCATTAATTTTAAATAACAATTTTAATATTAAAATTAGACTATAATTGTAACAATAATTTTATTATTGGCGAAGGAGTGGAAAATGGCGAAGGAGTCCTTAAAAAAAGGTGAGACCGAAGGAACCATTTTATTAGAATAAATTTTTACATATTGTTATTTTGAATTATTCTATTAATATCCTATATAATTTATTTTTCACTTTATTTAACATTTTTTACAAGAAGTTATAATAATGATAATGTTCAATTTAAATTCTTTACATTTTGAGATATTGTAAAACGAAGTGCTAGGATAAAAGTAGTATGATTAAGAAGAAAATAATTTGGTGTGGCACTTACACTATTTTTTCTGACTCTGCTAATTTTAGATGAAACAGCAGACGCATTTATGTCTTATTTTATCTGTCACACATTTCTCTGCGAGGAGAGTTACCGCTTCCTCAACCCTCCCTTGTTTTACAAATATCCACCTTAGGCGTAATATGTTTGTGCGTTCCTGTACACTGATCATTTGTCTAACATCAGTAAAAAATTCCAAATAATATTAACCATATGTCATATGGATTTAGAATGTCTAATTTGACCTTCCTATTAATATATATTAACTAATATATTAATATATATATTAATAATATATTAATAATATAACTAATATATTAATATAATTAATTAATGTATATTATGAGTTAACTCTTGAGTATGTGTCTGCTGATAACATACTCATACCTAAACACATCAGTTGCTAAAAATCTGATTTTCGTATTCAAAATGTATAAATATGGCAAAAATTTAGTGTTGGAAATTCGACTTTAAAACAATATTTTCTCTACCATATATGAGCTAGAGAAAGTACAAGCGTAATGCATGTAAAAAAAAAAAAAAATACATAAAAAAAAATGAAGAAGAAAGAAAGAAACAGAAAATGTTAAAATGAAAATGTCTCAAAACACTGATTGGAAAAAGTGAAATATAAAACTTAAAAAACCGGAAATGTGTAAAGGAAATGTGTAAATGTAGCAAATATTTAGTTTTGGAAATTCGACCTTAAAACAATATTTTCTCTACCATATATGGCTAGAGAAAGTACAAACGTAATACATGTAAAAGAAGAAAAGAAAAGAAAAAGAAAAAAAAAAAAAAAAAAAAAACAGAAAATGTTAAAACGGAAACTATCTCAAAAAACTAATTTAAAGAAATGGGAAAGGATAATGGCTTGAAAAAAATTTATACAGCTGTATAGAAATCTATGCTTCAGATTTAGACGTTTGCCAACCAGACAACAAATTTAAACCCAAATGGGTGCATTTATGACAGTTATCGTCATATGGACAGACATCCGTATAGATATAAGCAAATAAAATTTTTTCCGGCCTTCACAATGGACTTTTACTGAAGCTTCGGAACTTTATGGATGCATATTAAAAATTAAACACTAAAAATATAGTTTTAAATTCTGCTATATTGAACCCTCTCAGCGTCTGAGGGAAAAATTTGTAATGTTGTTTTCACTGCAAGTTCTTTATTATGTACTCAAACAATGGTTTTTCACTATGCACTTAAAGATGAACCTCATGACTATTACATGACCTTTTATACTCAAAGAAACAAGCTTAAAATCTGTAATTATGCACATTTTAAACATATGCTTTTGGAGGGACAAACAATGACAAAAACACATTCACGACCTTTATAGGGTTAAATATAGCAGAATAAAAATTAAATTCAGAATTCTAAGTTAATACAGGCATTTTCATGACAATGAGAACGTGCTTTGAAGTTCTTATTTATTTAATGTCCGACATAAAATACAGGATGGCTAATTAAAGATTATGCACCAAAAAATATAGCATTATTAATTATTTGTTATATATGTCAGTGCAAACTGTATGGCAGTCTCATCTGTAACATAAAAAGGAAATTTTTAACTGGAGGTGTTGATTGTATCATGACAATTGTCTAACTGAATTCAGTCTAGATCACATGATGATCTTCCAAAAAGTACTATTTGATAGTCACATTAATTAACAATTAATGGTCTGACCATTAATTAACAATTTTATTCGGTGAAAACTAGGATGAAAGTGTCATACATTTGTACGATGCAATTAAAACTTAAATTCTGCCTTGTAAATGGCAAATAGCAAAAATTATTCTAAAGCGTGGGATGCATCCTAATGAATTAATTTTAGTTTGTCAAGTGGCAGTTGAGGTCAACTTTTGTGACAAACGCGTCTGCTTTGTTTCTACTCTTATATGAGTAAAAATGACCACTTAATTGTTAAAACTGCATTTGACAAGTTCATTATCCACAAACATTGAAATTAAGCTTGAAAAATGAGTTTTCCAAAGTTAAGATATTCGTATATCATTTTACTATGGGGAAAAAAAAAAACTATAATGAAAAAGTTTGCTTTTTTTTTTTTTTTAAATGTGATATGCAGTATCTTTAGATGGCTATTTTGTGATTTCTTAACACGTTGAAAATGAATTTCAGTCGTATCTACGGCAGATAGAAAAGATGTTTCATTCACTCAAAATTTATATGTATGCTATAATCATAAATTATAGGAAACAGATTGTTTCGAATTAAAATTTGTTAAGCCCAAGCACCGTACTTGTTTCGTGATTCTGTTATAGATTATCTATATTTTGCACTGTGGTTCAAGGTTGTAGCCTGAAAAATTTTTCTTTGATGATTCAAACTATAGTACATATTGTTGAGTATTAAAAATAAAGCATGACTGAAAAATTTTCGAGAAATCTTCAAATTTCGGGAAAGGAGATTAAACTTCTAGTCTCCCTCTTGGCTATGGTCTTACTGTGTTTACTTAAAGTTAGGATAATCATACAGGGGCAGTTGACTGGATAGGACTGGATTTAAAAGTGTGGCTTAGCGGCTAGTTTGAGATGTGTATTTGTCTCGGTTAATGAAGAATAATCCCAAAAATTTTATTTCAAATGTATTAATAATCATATATTACATATCATACATATCATATTACATATCATACACATATCACAATATAAATAATCACACAGAGAAAATTATATTAGATTTATCAAATCAGCTTCATTGTATCGCTTTTAAACCCGTATTAAATTCTTCATTCGCCTAAAACCAGACTTTTTCAGTGACATAAAATTAAAAATCTTTTTATGCATATGAAAAGTTGTGAACTATAAAGCATTAATTTTTATTTCTATTATACGACTGCCGTAGTTAATAAAAGCATTGTATTCAGTCAAAAATTTGATAATGAGTATTTACCTGGTTTACACGTTTTATAGTCTCCTGAATCCAAAAAAGAAATTTTTTGAAATTGGTCAGTGTGTATGTGTGTGTGTGTGTGGGGGGGGGGGGAGGAAATATTATGACTGTCATATCACAGAAACGAAAAAATAAAAAACGATGAAACTTCTTAATTAAGACGGGTTTAGTGTAAAGGGGGTTTTGCCAGCTTATGAGAAAAATTGAAAAAACGGAAATCAGATTTATATTATGAAAATCCTATTGAGTTCCTATTTAAAGGACATTATACTGAGATTGAAGCGTACTCTGTTGGTGAATCATGTAGGGAAGAGTAGGGAAGAGTAGGGAAGGATGGGACAGTTTTGACAAAAATATTTCTTACAAATTTACTTTTACTGGTAGAACACTGTAAGTTTCAGAGAAACAAAGTGAAACATTTTAACATCTTTTAAAAGTATAAACTTGATGGTAATTAGTAAAATATTTGTTTTATAAGCCAATTAACATAGTTATAAAAATGTCCCATCCCTCCCTTATGTGAGGGACGGATGGGACATGTTGTTAAATTTAAAATAAATACATAATATACAGACATACTATGAAAAATGACAAAAACAGTGGGTCACCTATGTATGTAAGGCTAATTAATTACTAATAACATCGATTTTATCCAACATTATGATATAATGAACCACTTAAATAAAATTTTTCCAATGTTCGATTAGTTCATTCTTTTTTTTTTTTTTTTTTTTTTTTTTTTTTTTTTTTACTTCTAGCAGAGGAAGTATTGCTTTTTAGTTCAAATATTCAAAATTAAGTTTTTGTTATATTTACATGTTTTGTGGTTCCTTGACTATTAATAAGGTTTTTAGTGGCTACTCTGTGTGTGTTATCAGCATATCTCAATAACAAATATTACCAAGAAATCCGAACTGTAATTAGTGAATGTAATTTCTTTGTATATTTTACCATGTCCAGGAAAACTGCTCAGGAAAAATTAATTCTTCGTACATATATGGTAGATAAAGTATTTTTAAAAGTTAAAAGGGTTAGCAAAAGTCATGTGAGTGCCACACCAATTATTTTCCATGATTTTGAATTTGTTTCGTGCATTCCCTCTTCCATTTATTCATTCATTTGTCTCTTGAAATTCTCTGTTCAAGGAATATCAGAATCTTCATTCTTCTTCCTTTCCTTACATGTCCCATCCCTCCCTTTTCATAATTTTTCAAAAAATAAATTATTATTAGACAGATGCTACTTTTAGGCTTAATTTAGCTACTAATTCATAAAAGTTATATTATTAGGTATGTAAAATATTAAAAGTAATTGTGACATTGAAAACTTGCCATTTACTTTTGGTGTTATAAAATTTTTTTTTTGTTACATAAACTCACAGAATTCTCCAACTAAAATGATAGATAGCAACAAATATGGCGCTATAGTTACTTCACCTGGTGGAAGAGTCAGAAATTAAAAACAATGTCTATTTTAAGAATAATTTTGGGTGTTTCATCCCTCCCGATTCTCCCCAAATTAATTTCGAAGATTGGTGTGTTTAAAATTCGAGACATGCCCATTCAACATGCCACTTGTGAACTTTCTGTCTATAACTATTTCAAACTTACGTCATTTCTGAACTGAGAAGTCCTACCTGAAACATCCTATACGGGTATATGCGCGCGTGTGTGTAACAAATGCAAATATACATATATACATACATATATATATATATATATATATATATATATATATATGAATATATAGATAGGGTGGTTATGATTAAAGTTTACACCTACGTGGTACACCGTTCTAGTATACGTATTCCGTTGAAACTTGATATATGCGTTATAAAAACCAGGGGGAAAAGAAATCTGCAATAAAAATCAATAGTTCAAATTTCGACCGACAGATGACGCTTTCTGTGTGATGGAGAAAAGACCTTATGGATTTTTGGAGCTTTTTAAAATGCCATAAGTCAGTGCCGTAAAATCATTTTTCTCTTTACCTTTAGAAAGATGAGCCTTACTGATCGAATTATTTTATCGGAACAATGGACATTTTCTGCTGCTCTGTGAATATACCGGCACTTTTAGGCTTACGAAAAAATCATATGTTGAGATAGGGTTTGAGAAAGATTATTACTAAATTTGAAGAGTCTGCAGAGTTGGGTATGCTGCGAGGAAGAGGACAGAAACAGATTTTAAAAAGAAGCTTGGGAGGAAATGATTTTGCCGTGGTCGGAAGAGTACCTGGTTCTTAATAGTCTTTGACACGAGAAGTGCCTCGTGATTTGTTTCTCTCTTTATATACAGTTCGAAAACTATATTCTTTATAAAGTAGTGTCAATATTGTGAACCCGAACAAATACATTGATTTTCTAGCCTTTGTGTTGTCAGAATAGCCGTTGACAATGCATCCAAATGCTCTTTCAACGACCGCAAGAGCGATTTCTTCCAAACTTTCATTTTAAATGAGTTTCCATCATCTTTTCTTAGCACACACAATTTCCCTATCTCTTAAAATTTAGTAAATATATGCTTCGATATTTATCCCTTTCATAACCGCTCAACTGTCGATATTATCACAGTACCATTTAAAAATTACTGTTGTTCTGACAAAAGAACTTGATTTGAGTCTCAGCTCAAAGCCTTGAAGAGCAAATACTTCTCTTCTGCGATGCCGTGGCAAAATTTTGATTATGATAATTTTCATATCCACTGTATTTAGATATTGTCTACCTACACTGTAAGAAATAGGTTCTTAAAGTAAGTATATATTGTCTCAAAATAGCCCCAAAACAATATATACTTAAATTTGAAAACCCATGTACTCATTTTTGAGTATATTGACATATCAAACATGGGGATATTGGGATTCCTATTGGTCAACCCCATTTTTGAGGATGCCAGTATACTCAAAAATGCGTACATTGGTTTTCAAATTTAAGTATATATTGTTTCGGGGCTATTTTGAGACAATATATACTTATTTTTAAGAACCTATTTTTTACAGTGTAGAATCTTCTTTTTTAAAATGCCACTCGCCAATATAAGATCATTCTTCAGTATGCATTTGGAGAAGAACATATAACTTTTCTAATCAAGTTATTTTTTTTCAGAACGAGACTAAGTTTTCAATTGCACTACGAGAATATCGATCTTCAAAAGCTTACGAAAAGGTCTGTGTTGAGATAGGATTTGAGAAATATAATTACAAAATCTGAAGTGACTGGTGAGTTGGGTATGCTACGAGGAAGAGGAAGGAATGTGATTTCAAATGAAACTGTGGAAGAAGTCGCTGTTACGACGATCGAAAGAGTCCGGATGCATTGTCAACGGATATTCTGACCAAAAGAAAGCTAGGAAAATGAATATATTTGTTTGGGTTCACATGGGTCGTGTATGGATACCACTTTACAAAGGATTATCGAACTTTTCGTACTGTATATAAAGAAAGAGACGAAATATGTGACATTGCACTTGTCGAAGATTATTTGCAATCGCACGCGCTTTCGACCACAGCAATATGTCTTTTAAACAGTTTCTTCTTGAAATCAGTTTCCGTTATCTTCCTTGCACCATACCTAACTGTCTAATCTCTTAAATTAACTAATCATCTTTCTCAAATCCCATCTCTTCAGAGGCCTTTTTTGTAAGCCTTTGAAGCATCAATATTCTTTCAGTGCAGAGGGAAAATTAGTACTGTTCTGATAAAACAACTTGATGAATAAGGCTCAGTCTTTCTTCTCTAAATGCACGGGGAAGAGTGGTTTTGCAACATTTGTTACTGGCATTTTAAAGGTGAGGATCTTAGTGAGATAACTTCTAAATCCAGTGGATATGAGAATCATCAGAATCAAGATTTTGCTACGACATCGCAAAGGAGACGTAATTTAGGACTTCGAACGCTTTCCGTTGAAAAATCTGCAGACTCCTTTCTTATGCCTTTTAAACTTCTTTTCCACTGAAAAGTATAATTTTGATTTTTTTTAAATATCCAGAATACCCTTCGGTATCGGTAATGATATCCTTCTCATTGTTGATCAGGATCAATGACCTACAGAGAAACTGCGACAACTGATTGTGTCTTCTCTGAGCCACTGGTTGCAAGCAACTACCTTATCAATTCCCTTAATACACATCACCAATCTGCAGCCATAATTAGCGACTAGCAGAAACACGTACATTTATTCCGAAAATTTGAAAAGGTACCAGAAGAAAAAAAAAGAGGGCCCCCATATTGCGTACTCTATTGTTTGATCAGATTGTCTGATTATGAGGAGTCGTAGTAAAACCGACTGCACAAATGAAACTCCTAGATTATATGACTTCGATTTATAAAGTGCATATTATTATTGTGAAACTTCTATATTTTTTTAATCAAATATGTTTGATAATAGTTTAAACATATTTTACAATGAGTGTACACGTACATTTACAATGGAGTAATTTTACATAATTTGAAGAATTTATCCTTTTAGCTAGTTTGCACTTTGACGTGAGTACTATAAGTAATTTATGTCTATTTTTCTCATTTCTACCGAAATTCGCTTTGTGATTAATGACAATTTTACATACCGGGTGATTCAAAATAGATGTTACAGCGATTATCTCGTAAAGTAAGAAAGATAGAAACATACTTTCAATTACAAAATTGGTGCAAATTAAGAGTGGATTTCAGATATGGCATTTTTTTGTACAAGGGTCTGTATACATATTAAATAAGAAATTTAATTTGTATACGGTCCCTCCTATCATACGACTTATATTTAGAAAAATATTCTCCTCAGTCTATAAAAAAAAAATCATGTTCCTAAGTAAAAATTTCGCTGAGTTATTGCAATTTGAAAATTATCACGTTTTTCGCCAAGCCTTAAGGGATTGTATGAAAAGTGAGAAATTGTAATTACTATAGCTTTTGTAATAAGGCATAGGTTGATCAGCGTTTGGAGAAAAGCGTTTGGTGTTTTTCATTCAGAGAAAGACGGCTATTTTAACCTGCAATGTCTCTCTTTCCCCTAGTGAATACACACGAGAATACTCATTGATAATTTAACAAATAAAATTTATGAATAATTTATGTACTAAAAGGGAATTTTCAAATTCATTTTTTTTCTTTTCCTTTATACATTCTCTTACCCATATACATGGTATAGAGAAAGTATTGCTTCTGAGTCAAATTTCCGAAAATTAGCTGTTGTTATATTTGCATGTTTTCAGATCCTCTGAATTCAAAAATCATGTTTTTAGCGGTTGGTCTCTCTCTCTCCCTCTCTCTGTGTGTTTGTGTGTGTGTTATTAGCATATCTCAAGAACAGATAGTACCAGGAAGTCCCAATTCAATATTCTAAATCCGTATCATATTGTGATGCTACACTAAACTATTCGTTGCGATCAAACAAAGGATTGTGTACAGGGTCATCCAAGAGAATTCAAATACATTACGTCTGTGAGCGAAATTTCTCATATGTTCAGTGTGACATCTATAGGCTGCCCTAAACAAAATGAAAAGAACAGATTTTTTATACGCATAAAAGCATGTTTTGTGTATATTGTGGTATAGCAATCATTCATCATTCATTTACAGGATTACTCAGAGTATTTGGATATATTGGAGCTATACTTGGGAATTGCTGGAAGTGTATTTCATTTTGTGTTACGTGTTTTACATATAACACTAAATTTACGTACACAAAGTCATGTGTATACAGTTTACAGACATTATACAGGGCTACACAAAATTAATGTAAACATTTTTTTAAAAATGTAACTGACGTAGTGCTTTGCTGCATTCTTTTTATGTCGAAGAACACTGCTGATACAGAACAGAAAATTGATTTTTCATACCCATACTGTAAACAAAGTAGTTTTTGGAGATCGATTTTTTCCTGTATAATATCACATTTTGATGCCTCCTGAATACGAAAGTCAAATTTTTAGTGGTTGATCTGTATATATATGAATTATCAGCATAATTTAACAACAAACTACTACAGGAAATTCAAATTTGGTACTTTGGATTCTATATCTAGTTGCCACTTGAAAAGTTGATCAAGATTTGCAAGTTTCAAGGAAATTAATAACAGACTTGATTTTTGTTTTAATAAATGTAGGCACTATAATTAAACGGGGGTTGAGATGGGTGGTAAACCCCTTGACATAGAATTATACATCAGTACCATATCATATTCTATACAAAATTATATTAACAATAAATTACATTAACAATAAATATGAATTTCTTCATGATTTTTACAGTAGAAAGTTATTTAAATGTAATTTATAAGAATGCCTGTCCCAAAACGCAATGCATTCGCATTTTTTGTGCGTTCCTGGACATAAACCAATTGTAGAAAACCTATTAATGCCATTTTAAATAGGGAATATTCCATAGTAAATCTGAATAACATATATCATTTTTTAAAATTTCTGAAAATATTTTCAGACACTGGGGGAGGGCAGACGGACATATAGACAGATGGACAGTCAGACAAAAGAATATACAAATTGAAATCATATTCACAGTTAAAAATTGTTAGAAAACGTTTAATGTAAACGAAAATGCACTCCAGCAAATGTCAATTATAACCCTTAACGTAACTGAATATTTTTGTGTGCCCTGTAAATATAATGCAAATCGTACTGTACACTATAGAAAGCATTCTTTGTGCATATGAATAACATATTTCAATTTCATTAAGATTTATGGAAAGTATTGGTTTATAGAAATATCTTTCATAGAACGCAGTGCTTTGGAATACTTTCGGGTGTTCCTGTATACAAACCAGTGATGGTGTTTACTCCATTTTCTATATAAAATATCCGATAGTAAACTTTAATAACATATTTCAATTTTATTAATATATGCATAAATTAAAAGTATTAAAATATGGTTCATCTCACAGAACACAATGCTTTGGACTATTTTCGGGTGTTCCTGTACACAAGCTAGCAGAGGTATTCACTCCATTTTCAATAAGGAACATTCGATAGTGAACTCAAATAACATATATCAGCTTCAGAAAATTCCATAAATATTTACGGGAGTTAGAGCGCGGACAGAGAGAAAGACTTACGGACAGACAGACAAATCGAAGTCATTAACACTTTTCAACCTTGTTGGAATTATTAAAGAGCCGAAGTCATTAAAAATTTTCAACCAGGATGGAAAATGGTAAAAAGAAATAAAGTGCGAAAATTTCCCACGATTTTGCTAGTCTTTTAATTTTCTTCCTCTCTTAACGTGTTTTAATTTGCAGGTGAACCCTAAGATATTTAATTATTAAATCTTTGAACAATACGGAATAATGTAAATTTGCATTAAGTTCTTAAAACTGTTGATGTCATGTGTTTGAATGATTTTAGTTGCTATTTTAAAATGAAGTATCTTTTTTTAATTTTTCTCATCTCATAGATAACCCCCTAAAGTGAGCTCGTTGGCGTCGAAAAATAGATGCAAAAATTGAAAATAAAATGGTATAAGTCATCATTTTCAAATTGCAATAACTCAGCGAGATTTTGACTTAGAGAGACATTTTTTTTTCTCTTAGAGCGAGGAGACTATTTTTCTAAATATAAGTCATATGATAGGAGGGACACGTATAAAAATTAAATTTCGTATTTTAATATGTATGCAGCCCCTTGTACCAAAAAATGCCATATTTGAAATCTACTCTTAATTTGCACTAATTTTGTAATTGGAAGCATTTTTCTATCGTTCTTAGTTTACGAGATAATCGCTGTAACATCTATTTTGAATCACCCGGTATATTTTTTATCTATTTGCCTTTGTCATATTAAAAAGTTGTGGGCGGGGTATAACAAAATAGGAGCTTATCCTCGCTTGGAAGGCTAATCAGGATCTGAAGATTTACCTGTTCCACCAACCTGCCTCTTTGAGGCCTGTGGTGCGAACCCCCACTCAGCGCCGTTAAAATGCTTTTAACGATGATGGGTTACTATACGGCTATACAGCTATACGAACTATATGTCATCTTTCGTGTCAATGTCATATATGTGACCTGTCAATTCGACTGTAAATATCCAATTCTGAGCTTACTAGACTTTTTAAATTCTATCCTTTCATACGTGCGTTTCATATCTACATCACAGATTATTATACAGATAGGACACTCCCGTACATTGCCATAGATATAGTAATAATATATGGATTGATCATTGGGGGAAAAAAGTGATTCCTTTTCTCTTGGGAAAAGACGGCGATTCTACCAAAATGTGGCCGTCTGTCCCCGAGTGAATACACACGGGAGTACACACGAATATTTTAGCAAATAAAGTTTATGAATAATTTATTTACTAAAGGTGAAAAACTCCAGATATAGTTTCAAATTCACTTTTTTTTTTTCAATACCACTTAGTGGCTGATTCCAAAGCTTTTTTTTTTAAATATATATGTACAGTCGGTAACAAAAGTGTCCGAACATTAGCAAAAATTCCTATGTAAAAAAAGTACGCTTAATACAGTTTTGCTAAATAAATCCTTGTCGAATCCTGTTCTTAGTCAGTCTAAGAACAGGATTCGACAAGGATTTATTTAACAAAACAGTATTAACTCTACTTTTTTTACATAGGAATTTTTGCTAGTGTTCGGACACTTTTGTTACCCACTGTATATTCCATGGCAACCACAAGCGATTACAGTGACTCTATGGGCAACGGCTGTAGGTTTCTCAAGCTCTCCACCTTACGCAATAGCTCGTCTTATTTTTATTATTTCTAAGTTTCCCTTTGGCATTTTTGTTATTGTTTACAAATTTAATCGCAAAAAGCAATTTATTTTAAAATGCAAGTACAAAATATTAAGCAAATAAGTTTTGAAAACATACATGGACCAAAAACATTTTTTTTTCATTCAAAGCATTTCGTATTATTTAAACCAAGCAATGTTAAATGTGTAACGATTTTATACTGCTATTTCATAATTATAATATGTAATTTTTATTTGTACTTGAATATGAATGTGTTTGGCAAAATAGTGCTTAAACATTATAAAAATTACTTTAATTTCTTTGAAGAATAACTCTGAATGTTTTGAATATGATTTGGTGAATTCAAAAATAATAGAAAGTAAAGTAAAAGAACAACTTTACATACTAACTTGCTACTAACTACTCGCGAAATAGAAAAACAATTTTTGGTCAAAGATGCTATTCATGTAGACCTAATATACGTGTAAGTTTTTAGTTCTCCTTTGTTGACCCTAGTGGTGCTACTATCGCCACGGTTCGCGTTTTAGCTTCACTGTCCTATCTGTATGGCAATCTGTGGTCTACTCAAGCTTAGTGGGGCTGAATGTTTGGTTATTTGACATAATTTTTTTTTAACATTATTTGCGTGCTAAGTTTCATAGTTGGAATTCTTTCTTGATGCATGTACAGTCGGTAAAAAAAGTATCGAAACACTAGCGAAAATTCCTATATAAAAAAAGTAGAGTTAATGCTGTTTTGTTAAATAAATCCTTGTCGAATCATGTTCTTAGACTGACTAAGAACATGATTCGACAAGGATTTATTTAACAAAACAGCATTAACTCTACTTTTTTTACATAGGAATTTTTGCTAGTGTTCGGATACTTTTGTTACCGACTGTATATATATATATATATATATATATGTGTGTGTGTGTGTGTGTGTGTGTGTGTGTTGCAACAGAGTATAAATCTAAATAGTTGGAAAATGCTCGATAGTGTGTCAAATATTTAATTTTTTGGCCTTGTTAATTTCTTTAGTAATAATTACATTTTATGTCATAATTTGTACGTCATTTAAAATATTTGTAATATGATTTACTTTAGGTCGCAGTCACAATTCGAGTGGCGTACTTTGGCGCGTAGGAGAAACTGCTTCTGATTCTTTAAAACTATTTGTTGAGACAGGAAAAGCTGACCTCTTTCTTCGGGAAGGCCCTGAGCAAAAGAAAGGCATTCTTTCTGATTTTTTTGCTCCACCGTTGCTTCAAGGAGTCGGAATAACTGAAGCAAAATTTTTTGTCGATATATTTCACCCTAAAGTAAGTAACCAATTTATATGTATATATATAAGTAATATTTTTTAAACTATAGCTTAATTTGTTGATATTTAGTTTTAACATCATCTATTACTTGAGAGCCTGAAATGAATATAAACAATGAATTTAGACTGACAATTTAAATTCCATCGTACAGATCTAGGCATATAGATTTTATTAATATGTGGAATTTCTGTGGCATATAGTTACTAAACAAGGTAACAATATTTTGAATATTTTATTCCTTTTACTATAATTAGCACTAATTCATTATGTGCACACCTTTCTTTGAATCTCCGAAGTGGGAATTTTACACTACTTTTAGTTTTTTTCCTGAATAAATATCGCACTGCAGCAAGAAGAGTGACACAAGTAAAAAAAAAAAAAAAAAAAAAAAAATGGCAGTTTTGCGTTTATGTTATTGAATAATCTGTACGAGGAGTCCTAATGTGCACGAAAAGTGTCACATCTCTATCTCATCCTCCTCAAAAGCAATTGTGTCAGTTTTATTGTGATGGTAGTCAATGGTTTCCCGTTATCGTTAAGTTGATTTTTCTCAATTACAGCATTTTTGAGTTGTGTCATTTTTCTTACCGGAGTGCGATAATTAGTCATTCCATAAAGTCACCCGTCACAAAATTTTAAAAATTAATTTTAGAAAATGAAATAGTAGTATTGTTTTGCGCTTTAAAATTTAATTTTCTAAAATTAATTTCTTAATTTCTGTGATGAATGGACATTTCATGGAATAATGCAGATTCGTGAGGTATTATATTTTTTATAATAGAAGAATGATAAATCCATAAAAAGGTATTTTTTGATAAATACCAATGAAAGAGAAAAGTTTCGCACATAAAAGGGTGACTTTTACTGAGGAAGAGAAGCAAAGAGACAAAAATTTGGCAAAGATAGAGTGGAATTAATGAGCTACATACCTAAGTTTGGATTGGAGAGTCGTTAATCTAAACTAATTCGTAATGTAGGATATTTTTGAGAAAATATTATTAATTTATGTTAATTCTTACCTTGAAACATGAATGGTATTTTTAATGCAGTTTTTTATAATATGATATAATGCGATACTTTTATGTAAGATAATTTTGTAATATGACAATATATTTTTTATTACATGAATTATATGTCCTAAAGAAATGTGAACTGTCCAGTACCGTAGTTCTACGAAAAAGAATTAAAAAAAAAAGTTATAACGAATAAAAGCAGTCAAATTGAGGCTATATAATGGTTATTAACCATGAAAATTCCAATAATAAAATATATAAAACGTTAAAGGCATAATTTGTTTTATATATTATCGTGCTAAGTCAAAGCATTATATAATTTGGTATTCTTAGATATTTTATAGCTTATTTAATTTTATTTTTGCGTAATACTAACAGATTGATGTGAAAAGTAAAAATTATCACATTATATAAACAGTAAAATTGATAACATATTACAAAATATGTTTGCGTCATATTTTCATATTTTTGCTCTCAGTTAATGCTGCATTATTTAAGATCACATTAATACAGTTAAATAGATCCATAATATGAAAAATAAGTATATAATGTGATTTTTTTTTATCATTGATCATTTCAATATTAGAATATCATTTTACAACCTTGGTGTTTCGAAATCTACAAGACCATTTAAACCGTTTTCAAAAAGAAACTTGCAATCCTTCCGGTGTAAGCAGATATTCGAGTTTATGACTGCATAAAAAACGCGGTAAATGAGTCGCTAGACTCAGACAGCGTGTCAGCGTAAGTTGCATGACTTTTTTTTTTATCATTGCTCTTGAAAACAGAATTCTATGACTTTCAGAAGGCTAAACTTCTTAGAAGAGTCCTTTTCTCTAAACTTTTCTTTTGTTAAGTACATTCAGAAAAGGTTTTATCTGATTATGTCTCTATTACGTATTAGATTATTTCTTCTTATATTTACAAATTCGATAAATTTTATTAATATTTCATAGTTTAACTATTTATTTTAATTATTATTATTATTATTATTATTATTATTATTTTGCTATAATTTATTTTTTTCATTTAATTATATATATATATATATATATATATAGTCGAATACCGTTTAATTTTTTTTTTTTCAGTAAAATTTTCATTATTTTTTCTTTCTTTTTTAAATGATCAACTGGAATAGAACAATATAAATTGATAGTGTTAGATCATAGCCTCCTAAACTAGATGCCTTTCGAGTGGCTGGGAAACTTGGCAACAGTTTAAGCGGTAGACAGCGCCGCCTGGTACAAATTGCGCGACTTTTTTATTCAACAGCCATCAAAAATTTTTAAAAGTGGGATTTGATATACATAAAGCCGAATAGAATCGAAGAAATGTGATTATGTATATAATATATCACTTCTTAAAATTATTGGTGACAGTTGAATAAAAAAAGTCGCGCAATCTATACTAGGTAGCTCTGTCTACCGCTTGAACTGTTGCAAAGTTTCCGAGCCACGCGGAAGGCATCTAGTTTAGGAGGCTACGGGAAGATTTACTATTCATCTCAAATTGCAAAATAATGAACAATAACAAATAAATCATGATAAATTTCCTTTTAAGTTAATTTTTATTTAAAGTAATTGAGCAAAACAATGCTCGTACAGTGTTTTATTATTTATTATTTTTTACTCTTTGTTGAAATACATTTTGTAAAGCATTTTAAAACTGAATGCCTCATAGATATTTTGTTATGACTGAACGTCTCTCGATTTAAACTGATCTTGCTTTGTTTGTAATTTATAGGAATTCTTTTTTTTTTTTTTTTTTTTTTTTAATTTATTTTGAAAACTTGAAATAAAAATTCCAAATATATGCTATAAATTAAGGCGATAAAAATTGCTAGCTTATCAGAAAAATATCACAATTGGTAGAAGCCACATTTCTAATGCCTAGAATAAAAGTACCTTTAACCATCTTTTCAAAACAAAGATATAGAAACGTCAGGAAAAAAAAAAGAGACAAAGAAAATAAGACGATATCAACTAAACTACACGTAAAATCATGTTCATGTTTTATGTATCAGAATTTTGATGACATGAATAGGACCTATACATGCAGTTAAATTGAAAGGTTTTTTTTTTTTTTTTTTTACTTTTCAAACGTTATGATGTAAAAGAAAGATGTCATTATTTAAAAATATTATGTGACTGATGTTAAATAATATAAACTGGTATGAAAGCTAGACAAGCAAGAGATCGCAAATTTGGAAATATGTTCTTTTCTAAATAATGTGAAAAGTAAACAGTAATAGATCTCTTTTTATTTTATCTGTTAAATTAGATGAGATTAAATTAGGGCGTTTTATTTACAAAGTCTTTTAATCATTCCGATATTACAAAATAATGTTGGAGATAGTTCGTTTTTTCTGAATCTCTCAATCTTTTCTTGATATTATGTTCATATATTTGTATGAGAAAATTTCTATATTTTCCTATTTGATTGCTTTGACCCCTATTCAAAACCTTCCATATTAACTGCATCACTTCCACGGTGGATTAAAATTGTGATGACTTGTCTCTGCACCACCCTAGGGTGAACCTCCAACCGTCGTCAATAGCCTCCTATAGTGCGACGTTAATCAACCCAGCTTAACCCATCTACAATGACTGCGGTTTTAAAGCTAATTCGAATGTTTGCTATTTAGATATGCTCTATTGAAATTATATTTGTATTATTTATTTGTTGTACAACTTAAATTCTGATAGTTTTTAAGAAAAGGAATAAAATTCATTTTCAAAAGCATGAACGTATTAATGCATTATTTTTACTAATTGTTCAATAACTTTAGAGGAAGATAATTCCAAAGTAATAAAAATGCGTACTCTGTTATGTGTAGGGACATATGATAGTTTATAGTAAAGTTGCAATTTAGTATGCTAACTTTTATTAACATATTTAAAAATTCCATATTATTGATTGGGTTTTATTAATGCGAATATGTTATGTTGAAGTGGACACTATAATACCTCTTTCCTTCTGGCGAATATGTTATATTGAAGTGAACACTATAATACCTCTTTCCTTCTGGCGTAAACAGAACTGAAAATTTCGGTGGCTATTATACAGTTTATTGTGGTGCGTGTGTAGGTGTGAGGTTTAAGTCCGATATTGTATGTTAGAGATCTGGGCCTGGAAGAGGGAGTGTCCTCCGTCCCAGCTAAAAAAGATCTTCAAAAAACTACAAAAGATGAAGATAAACTGCAAAAAACTACAGATAATCTGAAGGTATTTGGAACAATAATAAGTTTAAGAGAAAAAAAAATATTATCTGCAAATTTTTTCCTTCCAAACTACAATTATTCTGTATGATTTCTCGTTCAAAATACATTCAGATTGTCATCTTTTTTTTTTTTTTTTTTGCAGTTTTTCTGCAGACTTTTTTTAACTGGGGTGGTTGTCTTTCTAAGAGACCAATCCGTATTCATGCGAGTTTCGGAGAAAATCATGCAAAACTCACTGATACCTCCCATTGGTTTATTGTGATAAAAATTGCAGTTTATAATAGTAAAACATATGTTAGGAAATTGCAATCCTATGCAAGAAAAAAATGCATTAAAAACTAAAATAATCCAATGCTGTCGTAATCCAATTAATGATAACTTTTGCCATAGCGCCAGTTTTTAATGCACAGCTAACGTTGAATATAACAAATAATAATTGTGGATGATTTTCCTTTTCATGATGTCGGCATTGTAGCCCCCTTGGAGACACAACCAGTGTCGTTAAAACTTTATCGTAGGTTTCATAGACAACTGGATGACTTTGAACGTAATCGTAAAGTTGGTATGCGTGAAGTCGTCTGGCCATACTGATTAATAGACTTGCACCATACGTGCACGACTGTGTGAAGGTGTTGGTATCTAGTAATGGTTACTGTAACAAACTCATCGTCGGAATGAATGTTGTAGAAAACCAATATGCATCAAGCATGACAAGAAAAGTTTCGGTGATCATGCGATATGGCCAAACTGCCCCACGGCCTCACTGTATATTATCCAATGTGCTATAATTTATTTCATACCCCTTGAGGTACCGTCTACCATCTCATTGATCGTGACTGAGACGGGGTTACATCTACAGCTAATTTTGAGATTCTAACATTTATTCCACAATATTGGAAAGTCGTTTAGTGGGGTGTATAGACGATCGTGAAATCCGCCATCACAGCAGCATCGCACAGTTTTTAGCGATGAATTCCGTTTCAGTCTTTAACCATCGGATCGGTTAGTGGAGAGGCCGAAAAAAAAAAAAAAATACCAACAGACTTTGTTTTATAAAAGCATACCGCCATTACCCCTGGTGATGATGCAGGGTGTTGTCTCTTACAGAGATAATTTTAATAGTTGAATGACGTGTTAATAATATTCTTCGGCCGATTGTGTTACCATTCATGGAAAATCATCCTGGGGCTATTTTACAACATGATAATAGCTCCACCAGTGACTGTCGAAGCTGGTAGACGAGAGGCGCCGATTTTGTCATGCTCGTCGGCATTAGCCATGAGGATTTTTTTATGTTTTTTTCGAAACTCGCGTTAATATGGGCTTGGATTACAAATATCCCCACGGAAATCATTCCACTTATGTTTAGGTCCCACTTGCAGTCAATCGGCCTTAACCCCTGCGCCAACACCAACCAGATAATACTAGGCATTATACGTTTATACTTCTGGTGTATCTCAGGATTTTCTCCGTGCTGTTGACATTCTTACTAGGTCAGCAAAATTTCCAGAATTTTCACTAATCAGACATGGTAGATCGCCAGATTTGGGTACCCGAAGATGTCACATATCTAAAGAAACCATTAAGGAATGTGTCGCTAAGATGAGATTAGGAATCTTTATATCTCTCATTTTCTAGAAGTATACAAGCATGTATCGCCGCTAGAGGAATTTCACTAGTTTCTTATTTGGATATTCAATGCGTAATTCCTAGCCACACTGATTTCTATGTGCTTAAATTTTTACATTTATAGTATGTGTACGAGTTTCCTTAATTTCAATATAAACTGTCACTTTCTATATGATATTTCGTGTTTTTATAAGTTAAATTATTACTTTTGTGTGTTAGAAATATTAAATGAATAAGGAAAATCACTAAGAGTTTTGAGTGTTACGCATCAAAATTCATAGTGATTTCATTTATTTATTTTTTAAATAAAATTGAAATCTTAATTTAACTTTCTGTACTGTAGTCAGTTAACGGATTCTGTTATTTTACATGACATTTTACTCCTGCTACGTGCGATTTTAAAGAATTTTCAATGGATCGGTGTGTACTGTGCCTATGGAAATGCTTTAATGGGGACGGCAGTTTAAACCCTTGTTATTCTACGGGATGGATGGATGGTTGGGTTTAACGTCGAACTCGTGCTGCGCAGATGGGCAATTGACGACGGTCTGGGACACACCCCTAGAGGTGATCCGGAGACATGCCATCACAATTTTGATCCTCCACGGAAAGGATGGCTCTCCCGCTTCGGTGACCCCCAGAGGTATAATTTTTGATGGGAACATGGAGGACATTGCGGCCACGACAGATTTTACGTGCACCAGCCACCATTGGTGTACACGACGGTCTTTAGCCGGCTCGAGTACCGAACCCGCAATCTTCCAATTACGAGGCCGGCGTTCTACCAACTGGGCTACCGCGGCCCTGTTATTCTACGGGAAAATTTGTTTTGTAAATTTCTCATTACCTAATGCATATTTTAAAATTCCTTTTTCACATTTACAAAATTTATAACCATTAAAAGGATTCTCGCTTTTCAAAAATGATTTTTTTTTTTTTTTTTTTTTTTTTTTTTTAACTATTTTGTTTTGAAGTTATAAAGTGCAAAAAGGGATTAAATTAATTTTCCGCATTTTAGAGCTTTAAAAAGAAATATTAGAAATTTTAAAAAAGTAATTTTTGAAAAACAAGAATCAATTTAACAATAGTGAATTTTCTAAATATGAAAACAGAATTTTAAAAATACTTTGGGTAATGAGTAATTTGTAAAAGGTAAATTTTCCCATAGAATTACATATGATTAAGCTGCCGGCCACGTTAGGTGAAGTATCCCCTTAAACACTGACTGTTTATTTTACTCGAAATATTCAACATAGCTGTGTGCTTGCGTTTATTGAATATTACATTTGACAGCATTTTGTCGCAAGACTTACCCTGTATTCCTCAGCTGTTGTATTTAGAGAACATTAATTCATTAAATCGTAACCTATACAATAAAAAATGTTTTTAAAATTATTTCCATTACGAAAACATGAGATAAATATACTGCAATATTCCATAAATAACTCAAATGATAATTCATTAGCTAAAGCCTTTTGATATTAAATCTTTAAAAATTATGGTTGAACTTGTACTCCAAAGCCCGTACTTTTTTAATTGTATAAATGCAGATTTTTCGTTCATAGATAACAACTTGTATTTTATGAAGGAAAATTAAGAATAAGAACTTGGTAAGGAAACACTATGAATCGTAAAACTACATATTGACTGATTTGAGTCGAAATAGTTGAGAAAAGTATTTTCATAAGCGATAAAAAATATAACATGCGAGTGCAATGTGAAAGCGGCAATGCTCAAAATCAGTGCAAGTATCGAGCTAGTTAAAGAGGGAAAAATGAAAACATTCGTTGAATTTCTGGTTTAGGTTGATTAAAACAGAAGAAACAATAAATTAAATAAACTAACAATACTTAAAAGAAAAAAGGAAGAAAGGGATACAAATGTACTAAAACAACAACCACAATAACAATAATAATATATGTATAAAAATGAACGAATATGAAATATAAAAATTAAGAAATTAAATGAATAAATAGCAATGAAAGGAAGAAAAAAATATATAAGCTTTTTCAGCCAAAATAATTTAGAAAAAGTTATCAACAGTATATTTAAATATTTTCAATTTCTGAAAAGTTTATCGAAATTCAAGTAAGACGAAGAAATGATATAAAAGTAATAAATTCGACTAGTGGTGAGAAGCAATACAATATTTAGAATATTCTTCATTAGATGTACATTACGACGGTGACCACAAACTGTGTATTTCAACCGTTTCTTAGTTTAGTTAATATTACCCAGATTACAAGGAAAAACAAGGGATGAAATTCATTTAAAGCTGATTTCTGTAGGAATGTTATCTTAAAAGAAAATAAAAAAAAGTTATTTCACTGACAAATTAAAAATATACTTTGAAGCCAACATGTGAAAAAAATCAGAGATTTTGAAAGAGATGAAAAAATGAAAAAATGAAAAGGTAAAACAAAGGTATAATTCTTAAAAGCCAAGGTATAATGTTTAATACCATTTAAGTGAGAAAGATATTTTGAAAGAAAACGATCAAAATCCTAAGAAGTCGTAAGGATGTTAGGAACAATTAGGAGTAATTAGGATGGAAAGTAAGAGTAGGTTTAGGAATTAAGAAAGGGAACTGAAACAAAAACAATTGGCATTAGAAAGGACAGACAAATGCTTTGTATGATCATTAGCTATAAAAGTGTTTTCGACATTGCACTTGACTTCGTTTAGCTAATCATAGAAATGTTTCTTTCTTTAAGTTTAGAAAAATTGTTGTATGTTTTGCAATTTATGATGTTTTCTTGTCATATTCTTACTCTTCCCCATTCAACACAAGTTTTTCGGTGCTTTTAACTGGAATAGAAAAATGCCAGTTTTTCCTTAAAATATGCTATGAACAAAGTACCGAAAGACTCTCTCGTGTTGAAAAGACAACATATTTGGGCACTGTTTCATTTTTTGAATAATTAATCATTGTAAAAAGTTCCATTACCATTTCTACTTAAAATATTTCGTAAATATGTAAGTTCTATTCAAACAACGCTTACGCCACACATGCATATATAAAGATGTGTTCTGTGCATGTGTTTGCGTGAGAGAAATGGAGTGCAGTAAAGAAAGTAAAGAATCCTGCACTTGATTATTCGAAAAAGAGTTAGTTTTACGTGTAACTTTAAAAAATAGAAAAATAAAAAGTCTAATTTCCTTTATTTATTTTCTGTCCTTTATAAAAATTACAATATCCATGCAAATACCTGGGGGAAATTAAGTATGAAACGTTAAGAGTATGGAACAGAAATATTTTTCTTGATAATTAGAGCAGGCTTGTGTAGCATAATTTACTGATTCTTCGAATTTTTCAGGGACCGCTGTAGGTCAACAGAGCTCGTAATTGGAATAGTGCATGTTCAATACTCGAGACGCCGAAGACTATCGTGTACAGTAATGGTGACTGATCCACGTAAAATCCGTTATGGCCGCAACGTACTTCATGTTCCTATCCAAATTGTACCTCTGGGGCCGCGGTAGCCCAGTCGGTAGAGCGCCGGGCTCGTAATTGGAAGATTGCCGGTTCGGTACTAGAGCCGGCCAAAGACCGTCGTGTACACTGTTGGTGGCTGGTGCATGTAAAACCTGTCGTGACCGCAATGTCCTCCATGTCCCCATCAAAATTATACCTCTGGAGGTTACCGAAGCGGGGGAGCCATCCTCTCTGTGTAGGTGTAGGATCAAAATTATGATGTCATGTATCTAGACCACCTCTAGGGGTCAGTCTCAGACCTTCGCCAATTGCCCATTGCGCAGCACTAGTGCGACGTAAAACCCAGGCAACGAACCAACCAATCAAATTATACCTCTGAGTGTCACCGAAATGGAAAGCATCGCCTTTGTCGAGAATCAAAATTGTGATGGCATGCCTATGGACTACCCTCAGAGGTGTGTTCCAGACCTTCGTCAGTTGCACATAATGTAGCACTAGTGCGGCTTAAGCACTCACTACGAATTTTTCTTTCTAAGCTATAGTCAGGTGAACTTTACATCTACCATAGGATAGTTTTAGTGAAAATGTTAAATTGAAGCCCTTTAACTTGCCAGCGTACGTCATTAATTCTTACATTTGAAATTCTAGAATGTACATGTGCACGTTCTCACATAAGCCTAGAAAAGCATTTTTTTTTCATCGTCACTAATTGATATACTTATTTGTTTTTGACTAGTATTTTAGCAATGGTTGTTTTCGCACCCTTTACAGCATACATTGGTCATTTTTGGTATATGTTTTATTGTAACGTAAAAATGATAGGATTTAAAGTCACAATCTGATTTACCTCGGAAAAAATCCATCTGCACCAAGTTGTGTTTCTATGGGGCAGACTCTGTGACGGTCGCCAGCTGAAACGCAAACCACAATTTCCTTTGTTCTTGAATACGGAATAGTTTCTTCATCAAAATTCCCAGAGGTCTCTCCTGTTTCATACTTGTTCAAATATCAGAAGCTGAATGCAGTATAAATAACTCAGTTCTCCACAGATAGATTGCTTGATTCACACTAGAAGGCTCCGGTGGGGAGGAGACGTGTTTTCTTCATTCTCCGAAGACCGCCATCTTGCGGTATCTAGCTGAAAGTACTCTTTGATCCTCTGGTTCTTAGAGGTTCTTTTCGGGGCCAGTGTTCGAAGGCTAGTACGGATCAATTATTATTTCATTCTACAATGGAGTCTGGCAAAGTTATCAATGATCTCCTGGTTCTTAGAGGCCCTTTTCGGGGCAAGTTTTCGAAGGCTTGTACGGATCAATTGTTAGTTAATTCTACAATGGAGTCTGACAAAGTTATCAAAGATCCCCTGGTTCTTAGAGGCCCTTTTCAGGGCCAGTTTTCGAAGACTTCTACGGACCAATTGTTAGCGAATTCTACTGTAACTTCTGACAAAAATTTACAGAAATTGCCGGATAAGGCAGTCACTTACACGAACGCAAACCCTTCCGAAATACATACTTACTGCTCTGCCTTATCAAACAGAACTTAGGCAATCACATCGACCAAGATATTATTAACGTCCTGTCGGATGGTGATTATGAAATTATCCTAAATGATGAGATTCAGATCCAAGATCCTCTCACTCAGGAAATCAGATCTGGTTGTATAAAGGACTTTACCGTGTCTGATATTCGTAAAGTGATCCCAAGCTTCCCTGATTTCCGTATTGGATACGGAAAGCTTGAATCTACCGACTGGATGAGAAACTATGATATTCCTGAGATGATGGATTCTGCTCAGGTATCAGATGATCCTAATAATTCTCTAACAAATACTAACATTTCTCCCCCCGATACTAATAACACTAAAACGCAAACTAATAAACGTAAGTTAGAAAGCAATAGCACCGAAACCAAAAAGAGTAAGCTAGTTTTTCTATTTAAAGTTCCTATTCGTAATAAATTTGAAGGTCTTGAGGAAAAAGTTCCTTTTGATCAATCGGCGCCACTAGATGCCGCCACGAAAATCGCCACTAAAACTAACCAAACTAAGAAAAATCCTAAAATTTCTTTTCCTAAAGGCAGATTTATTACCGCAAAATGCGGTAATAAGAAACAATTACTTAAACACCTGGAAAAATCCATATGTCATTGTAACTTTATTGCTTCGCCTGCTGGAGATTTTCTTAAAATCTTTCCAGAAAATCTTGGAGCTCATGATATCATTGTTTCTAAACTGGGATGAAATGAGTGTTCAGTATTACTTGAAAAATGACAGGGCTTCCGCGCCTTTTAAAGCTGTAATACGGAGACTTCCCCGCGAAACAACCGAATTAGATATTGAGGATGCGCTCACTGAGCTTAATTTTGAAGTACATAAAAGTAATCATCTGATCAGTTTCAAAACCAAGCAGCCTCTGCCTCTTGTACAAATCCATCTCTCTAATACTGGCCATAGTAAAACCATCTTTCAACTCAATAAATTATTTTATTATAAGATTATTGTCGAAAGTTACCGTAACCCAAGACCTTACAATGTTTTAAATGTCAGTTATTTTTTCATTCTGCAAAAAATTGCCACCTGAGAGTTAGATGTATTCGATGATCAGGCGAACATCCTACCAACGATTGCAATCTAGGTCCAGAAAAATAGCAGAACCGAAATGTTGCAATTGTGAAGGTGACCATTTAGCTAATTTCCAAGGCTGTGCTAAATTTCCAGGAAATAAAAATCATTCCAATATCCTAAAGTCTAACTTTCCCGAGCTCCCTTCTAGGGCACCATCCTCCGACCAATCCGAATTTTCCTACGCCAATATAGATACTCCTTCCTCGATGACGCAACAGCGCATAGCTCTAATTCTAATCTCAGTCAATTAAATGAATTCAACAATATTTTAAACAATATCGAAAACGAATTAAATGTTAAAAACTGTTCCGAACTCCTAAATAAACTGAAATTAATTCTTATTAAAATGAAAAATGCTCCAAATTTTATGACCAAAATTGAAATCCTTTGGGAAGTCTTCGGAGAACAGACTTCAGTCCTTCCTTGATTGGAAGACTGTTTTCTGTCCCAATTAATGTTGCAATGACCGTTCGCCTCTTTTAACATCTGGTAGACCTTGCTTTTTTTCCCCTTCCATCATCTGGTATCCGATACCTGTCTGCTTCTAAAATATGTTTTCCGAAGGTGCGGAACATTGGTCCCAGGGACTTCGGATGCATCTCCCTCGAATACAGATAGATTGCTTTTCATCCTTCTTTTGCTTACAGCAGCAGCTCTGGATTCTTTTGCGGTCTTTCCAGTTAGAAACCGGCTAGCACTAGGTTTAGTGTTCAGGATATTGTTTGCTTTAAGAAACGCCATAATGATGGCTGATTATATATTTGTGATGAAGACTTTTTTGTGAATTATCAAATCAATTTCTTTATTTTCTACACGTTAACAAATTTTTGGTTTTAGTAAATTAAGTTTGATTTTAAATTTGATTTTGTTTTATTTCCATTGCTATATGTGTTTAAATTAAGTTTAGCTGTTCTAATTTTAAATAAAAATAATTGGAATTACATTAATCATAATTAATCTGCTTATTTACAAATTTGATTTATTTAAAAGATTCAATTGAAATTAGTAACTAAAGATTTATTTAAAAGATTCATTTGAACTAGTAGCTAATTATTTTAATGTGAAGTTAATCGTTAAATCTAATGGTTAAAGATTTGTTGCAAGTTTAATAGTTTTAAAGATATGATTTTAGACATATTCATAAGCTTTACAGATAGAAATAATTATATCTAAAAGCAGTAACCATGCTCCATTGTTATTGACCTCTGTTAACATATATCTGGCTTTTTTTGACTAAAATTCTATTAATGTTCAAGATAGGCTTATCGGATTATTGAGTTAACCCTTAATCCAAGAAAAAACAAAAGAATTTATGCATTTTGCACATATATTTGAAAATAATTAAACATTTTTCGCGTCTATAATTAAAATATTTGAAAAAGACGAGTTAAAATAGAAACAATTAGAGACAGTTCATAAAACTTTTTTTTTTTTTTTTTTTATAATTAGAGTTTAATGGTTTTAAACAAACACTTCATCAGTATATATAAATAAAACTTAACTGCAAGTTTTATACGAGAAGAAATATATACATCGCAATAGGTTTGCGTATTTAGCAAGCATTGAACATGCCTCAATATGTAACATTTATTTATTTCGAACATTATTTCCATAATTTTTATTCATCTATGTAATATTTATTACTGCTTACACATATGTACTGTTTGTTTACTTCGAACCGTATTTCTATGCTTTTCATTCACAAAAGTAGAAATACACAACCAAATCTTTATTATATTTCCTAATATTAAATGTAATTAAATAATTCATATGTAGTTAAAAAAAAAAAAAAAAAAAAATGCATGAACAGCTTTTGAAGAATTTTATATATCTGATATTGAGCATACTAATTTCCTCAAATTAAGTATGCTTTTTAATGAGTTAATTTTAAAGTATAATTATCAAAGGAATAACGAAGAAAACGACCTTTTCTTTGAATACATGATGAAACATAAAGATCTTGATCGTAATTTTTTCTTTATGAAGTTAATAATCCTTTTTCTCAATAAGCTTTCTATTCCAAAGCTCATAGAGTGAAAAAAGAGATTTAAGTACTTCTTGTTACTTTCATGAATGAAACCATAGACTTAGAAATCTGAAACTAGAGATTATTGCAATTAGCTGGAACTAATTCGTTATACAGTTTCAATGCATTCAGTAGAAGAAAGCAATCATTTATGACAACCAAAGATTGTTGCATTATCTAAATAAAAAGCAGGAAGTGGTGTCTTAAGATTTACTTGGTAAATAACCCATTATTAGAATTTTTTCAGTAAAGTTTAAATTAGTTTGAGCTTTGCTTATCATAAAATAGTCACTGAATAATTTGCTTCCTGGAATTAGATAATTGAACAGTTAATTGACCTGGATAAATACATTGAGCAGATGCATACCCCAAAAACGCACACACTAATAATCTTAACGTCAATTTAAACTTCAATTCCGATTGATGCAACAAGAAAGCAAATACGGAATCAATCCGAAACATTTGTTTCATATTTTTTCATTATATACATATTTAACTTGTCATTAAATATTTTTTACCCTGTAGATAAATGCATTGAACATTTGTATCTCCTTAAAATGCACACGTGCTGCGGATAATCTTAACCTGACTTTTAATTTCAGTTCGAAATCCTACGACGATAATGTAAAACAAGAAACACCTTTACAGTGAAGCCACATATCCTAAAACTAGTAGTGAGGACGCGTCCAAAATGTTGGAGGGATGCCAGCTTGAAATTTGGAAAACATCCAGCAATTCCGTGCTCTGTTATTGCTCATTTCTCCGAATCAGTTGATTGTCACCCCTATTTCAGCATTGGACTCGTTGAGTTAGCGTTTGCGCAGATGCTTCCATGGTTTCATTAACTGAGGTCGAAGAATAAAACAATTGTTTCATGTTTTTGAATTTTTCGAGGTTTTTGTTTACAAGTCCTTATGCATCATCACTCAACTCCCAGTTCTCAGTCATTTTTACTGCATAAGAGTTCGTGTTTTTAATTTTTTTATGATTTAATTTGGAATAAAATATAAATTATGACGAATCTTTAAGAATATTTAATTAATACAGGATAAGATATATATATATATATATATTATTTTCATATTAATTAAAGTGTATTTGTATAAAAATGGCGCCAAAGGTAGCACTAAAAATTATACAAAAATTATATAGTTTTAAATAGAAGGTAATAAATAGGTGTAAGAGTTTAAGATAAGTGGGCGTGGTTAACAAAAATAAAATATGTTAATAAATACAAAAACAGCGAATTAAAGTATCGAAAAAACATTTGCAAAATAACCCTTCATGTGAAAAACACCTATTCGATTCTTCTTCAGTGGGTGGGAGTAGCAGAAAAAGCAATTTTTAAGAAAATGAAAAAAAAAAAAAAAAAAAAAGGCCTGATAGGTTTTGGAAACATAAAGAAACCAGCATACTCCCAAAAAACGAATAAAAACGAAATTCGAAAACAGAACTAAATTAATAGTGAAAGAAATATAAATGTAGCAATTATGCTTGATAAAAGTAACTCAGTTAAAATAATAATAATAAAAAAATATAGCCAATGTACTTGATAAAAAATAACTTAATAAAGGTAACTTAACCCTTTGTGGCGTACTGTCCTCGCTGCGAGGACGCAATTATTAAGTTCCAACTGTAAAAACTCACCCGGGAATTTTTTAGCAAAAGTTTACTTTTATAAAATAGCAGAAAATATCGTGGATTTCTTTTATTTTAATTTTGTAATTTTGAAAATTGTCAAAATTGACAAGGATAAGGCAATTAATGATACCTTAAAAAGTATTAATTTTAGAATGAAAATCAAAAAAATATTTTAATACGTGAGATGGCAAAATAATTAAATGTTAAAGAAAATTGGTGAGATGGTTTTTTGTAAGATATAAAATTTTCTGGCTGTTTAAACTGGAAATTTTTCTCTAGACGGTCATGTTGCTCATCCAAGCAAGATGACCGCAAGCTAAAAAGCAAATGTTTAAAAATCGATTTGTATCATGGTCAGAACTTAGAAAAGATTATAAAAAAGTGTATAGCAAAATACTTTCTTCAGAAACAGTACGGGAACAATTAAACAAAGAAGGTTAAAAACCAGAAGATCTGGAAAAAAAAAAAAAAAAAAAAAAAATATATATATATATATATATAGCTATTATTAAGGAAAAGAATTAAAAAAAGAAAAAAAAAAAAAAGACTTCAGTTGACCAAAAATAAAAATATATATCAGTTAATTATTGGGTTGAAATAGTTTTCTCTAATGAGTCAAGTTTAATTTATTTCGAGCTAATGAAAAAAGCTATTAGGATGAAGAATAGATGATGACTTAATGAAAATTGCCCTTCTAAAACAGTGACACATTCTCCGTACATTACGGTACGGGGGTGCATAACTTTTCAAGGGGTCGGGCAAGTTTTCATGTTCAAGGTATCAATTAACTCGAAATAAAACACGGCCACTATAAAAGTGGTACCTGACCGATTATTTTGGAGGTATCTCAGACTTTTCCACAAACAGCATTGTAAGATGATAATGCACCTTGCTATACGGCGTCTGTGGTACGTTTACTTGATTCAAATTGTTAAAATTACCTATCCATTCCCATGAGCACATATAATTCTGTAAGTAATCATACCTTTTTTTTTTACTTTAAGATAAATCTCACAAAGAATATCGTAGATTTTTTTTTATTTTTTTATTTTTTTTACCACACCTGGAAATAATCCTAATCTCAAACCACTCGAAAATGTTTAGTCTATAAAAAAGCGGGAGGAGAGGGGGAGGATTCGAAATTTACAGCCTGCAACTCTGCAAGAACTAGAAAATATTATTTATGATATTTGGTACAGTGAAATTTCTGAGATTTATATTAAACCACTGTATAGTACCATGTCATTGTGTATTAAAGCAGTAATTCCATGTAAAGGTAGAATTAACACAATGCAGAATACATATTTTTATTAAGTAATTATTTAGATCTAACAAGTAAATAGTTTTACTTCACATATTAAAACATAACTTTTTTATTTCATATAATAATCCATAATAAAATACAAAGTATATGTTTATTATATTACGTTTAAAAAGAAAATTTTATGTAGATTTTTATTAAGTACTTTGTAGAGTGTAATAAAGCGAATTACTAAATCGAAAATATACATAGGGATCATTTCATCACTTTGGTATTTTGCAAACATGACAGTGTTATTTGTATTAACCATTAGTTTTGAAGTTATTACAAATAAAAAAGGTCTAAGTGAATTTTTTTGCAGTACGGCTTTTTTTTTTTTTTGTCCATTTGTGTAGATATTCACGATGAGCAACATAAGTAAATTCCTTCATGGAAACAGCGGCTAAGAGGTTCTGTCCTTGAAGCTGGTAGATGTTAGATGCCTTGTTCAATCTCAGGTCGCACTCGTCAGCCTAGCCGTTCGAAGTTTTCCGTGGTTTTCTCCGAAACTTGCTAGGACTCCTTGGAATGACCCCCACGAAGGGTATTCCCCCTCCTCAGGCATATGACCCTAGTGCAGTCAATCAGCCTTAATCCTAATACTAACACCATTTCCTGAAAGCATATCAATTAAAAATTACCATTGAATGAACGGGGCAAATACATATCTTCAATTCGCAATTAAATATTTGATAATGATTAAAAACGATCCTTCTACTGACATAGTTATGACAGATGAAGACCTATCTACCAATCTTGCTAATCCTGCTAACGGTGATTCAATAATGACCAATGAAGACCTATCTACTAATGTTAAATGTACTAAAAGCACAAAAGTTAAATGTGAATACAATAAAGGCTGTAATATGTAATTTCCAGTAATATGTAATGTATCTGTTTAGACAAACCAAATATCAGATAAAGATTAGCGATGAAAATTTTACAAACCATGAATGGATGTTTTAAAGGATTCTTAGCAAAAATCTGTAGCATTCAAGAAGAACCTACATCCCAAACAGAATAGTATGACGTTTCTCCAACAAACCCAACTGCTTATTGAAAAGTGCTTAACAAAAACCGTTATATCAAATCATAATGCACCCAAGACACGTAAATCTCTTTAAAAAAAACAAAAAACTGAAGAATGTTTAACTGAAGTGTCTGAATGCATTATGTCATTAAGGAACTTAAACATTGCATTTCGACTGTAGATATTGTAAATGCGACATATTTCTTATATGGCTTGTATTACAAATAATAATTCAATCTCTTGAAAAGAAATGAACCAATACACAAATTTAGAACTAAAAGTATAATGATCAACATTAATATATATATATATATATATATATTGAAATGACAAATATTGTTTAAATGCGATAAACGTATCGAAATTCCCGTCGCATTTAGGCGTAATAACCTTAAAGTTTGATCATCGCAACAGGAAGTCACTGCTTTAAATAATTTATCACTGAGTCAAGTTCTTGATTGTAACTAATTCTATACCATATTTTACTAACTCTTAAAGTGACTCAATGGGAAAAATGAAGTTCATCTAAAAAGAATAACAAATTATTTACTTAAAAATGATTTGTGATATAACTTAAAAAAACTTATATCTAGTGTTAAAGGTAAATTGTGTAAGTCAACAACAGCCCCTTTACAATTAATTATCTAAAAATTTGTAGTCAATGAGGTTTTATAACGCCTTATGCTATGAAAAACAATTTATTTATTAATATTTTGCACTATTTTGGATTCATAGATATCTTGAACTTTTATTTGTTGAATTGCATTCATTAATTATTGACTATTTTTAACCCGTTAGTAGTCGCTAGTTGGTCGATTTGCCACCCATCCATCAGATTTGCTAGATTTTTTTATTCAATAGCCACCAAAAATTTTTAGAAGTAGCATTTGATATATATAAAACGCGAATAAAAATCAAAAGAACATCGATCACATCACTTCTTAAAATTATTGGTAGGAGTTAAATAAAAAGTACGCAACCTGTAATAGGTGGCGCTGTCTATATCGACTACTAACGTGTTAAGGGGAAAAAATTGTGGATGCTCAAAAAAGTTAATCGGTCCTTTGCATAAAATAAAATACATTATCGCTACTAAAGAATAAATTACATCGAATCTCTGTAATTATACACACTTATTTGATTCTCTCTCTATTTTTACATAATATGGACCTGAAAGCACCAATTCCAATTTAAAAACAAATTCACTTTTCTTCATTTTTCCATGTATGTGCCATTTTACTAAATCAAATGTCTCAATGTCTCATATTTTTAAAATGTATCTCATATGTACAAGAAACTATTTACCAGTACATGGAAATGTAGATTTTCATGTGTAGATTTTCAGTAAATTAATTTTTGATTTTATTTGTTATTTCAGGTATCAATAATTTGTCGCATCACTCCCAGTCCTGACTGGTTCATTGGTGTTGATAGTTTTGACCTCTGCCGCGGGAACAAGTGGGTAGACTCTATCACCCTTGACCTAGAACCCATCGACGGAGGAACTGACAACGGCTATACTTTTACGTCTCCTAAATGGGCCACTGACCCAAGGTCAAACATCACACCCATCCGGTCTAATGTTCCGGACCATCCGGCCAGTTCTTTCTTTTACCCGGAATTAGAAAAGCTACCTCGGATTGCTTACGTGAAATTTTTAAAAATGAAGGAATTTTTCCTCACAAAACAGATTATTGGCAATTTGAAAGGAGAAAGCTTGACATTTGATTCAGTTATTTCTACAAGTACGCGCGCAGGTGTTATTAGGTAAATTTTATAGCTTTTAAATTGCTGTATATTTTTAAAAACGTAAATTTTGAAAATCAATTTATAAATTGGTTTATGAAATAAATGTATAAATAAATAAATAAATAATTTGTACCGATTCAATATACATAACTGTGCATCACATTGGGATTGAATGCTCGCCAGTTAATCTCACAAGTCATCTCATTACTCATTTCACCAGTTAATTTTTCATATATATTATTTAATAATTTTAAATAATCTGCGTAATGGACTATTTTGAAATGATTTAAATTTTAAATTTTGGAAATCCTCATATTCAATGTCAAATTGAAATATATAATATTTATATATATTTTTTTAATAGAAAGAAATTCATAATATCTAGACCATTTTGCATTACAGCTTTAGTATATGAGCCTTTTTATTTCTTTTTTGCAACCTTAGATCCGGACCGCGGTACCCCAGTCGGTAGAGCGCCGAGATCGTAATTGGAAGATTGCGGGATCGGTTTTCGAGTCGGCCAAAGTCCATCGTGTACACAAATGGTGGCTGGTGCACGTAAAATATGTCGTGGCCGCAATATCCTCCATGTTCCCATCAAAATTATACCTCTGGTGGCCACCGAAGCGGGGGAGCCATCCCCTTCATGTAGGACCAAAACAGTGGTGGCATGTCTCCGGAACATCCGTAGGGGTGCGTCCCAGACCGTCGCCAATTATCCATAGCGCAGTAATGGTGCGACGTCAAACACAACCTACCTAATTATCTACCTACCTACAACCAGGGATCATATTTTCATTTTCCCGTGTAAGAAAATTAATTTTCTAAAAGTAAAGAAAAAAAGTTGTCATTTATTTTCTTTCTTTTTTACATCTATGGTTTCGGACCGCGGTACACTGGTCAGTAAAGCGCCGATCACGTAATTGGAAAATTGCCGATTCGATACTTGAGCCGGCCAAAGATCGTCGTCTACACTAATGGTGGCTGGTGCACATAAAATCTGTCGCGGCCGCAAAATCCTTCATGTTCCCATCCATACTCTATACCTCTGGGGATCACCAAAGCGGGGGGATCATCCCCTCCGTGAAGGATCAAAATTGTGATGACATGTCTCCGGAAAATCTCTAGGGGTGCGTCCCAGACCGTCGCCAATTACCCATAGCGCAGTACTGGTGTGACGTTAAATCCAACCTACCTGCCTACCTACCTAACTACCTACATACAACCATGGATCATAGTTTAATTTTCCCGTGTAAAATGACTTCATGACCGAAGAACAATGTCACTGGGAGAAACTTTTTTCAAAATGGCAAATAGAGTACCTTCATAAACCTGTCGTTTTTAGTTGATAACTTCTTTAATTAAAATGATAGAAATTTCTAAGCAGCTGAAATGTCTTCCATGGAGTATTCGGAACATATTGATACCTCTTATGACACGAAGGACCCTGCCCTCCGCTAGAAGATACTGTCGCAGACAAAAAAATTTGACGCCAGTAACAGTAACTTTTTTTTAATATATAGAGAAATGTAACAGTTTTATTTATTTATTTTATTTTTATTTTTTTTATTAAGTACTTTTACCAGTATCTGGCTACAAAAAATCAGCAATTAAAATTGGAAAGTCCATTTTTAAAGCTTTTACCAGGTTATTATTTTCATACGTAAATTAATTTAAAAATATCTAATCAAAATTTCGTTACAAATAAGGTACCAAATGAAAGGGGCAATTGTTATGAATTCGTCAACATCTGTCTACAAAAAATCAGATACTCTTAGAATTTTTTTTTCTCTCAGCACTCATATGTAAAGTAGCCTATTTGCAGAGAATTTCTTAGACAACTGTAAAAAATTTCATCGAAAATATTTATCAACTACCACTGGAAGAACTTTAAGAATCTATAATTTATTTTATCGAATACAGTACATCCACCATTAATTATTTAGTTGTCTTTATTTCAAAATGTAACTTTTAAATATCCATTCTATATGCATATATATGTGTGTGTGCATGTATATATATATTGGGCGCGTGATAAATTCGTGCAAAGTTTAAAAAAATTCATAATAAAGGAAGTAATGCTTGGAAAAAATTTCGATTTGCGGGAATTTGATCAGAGGGACATTGGTTTTTTTTCCCCCATATGTATAAAAAATGATTTTAAAAGTAATCGAAAAATGATGCTTGCACGTCATACTGAAACGTTTTATGCAAATAAGGCGAACACAAACAGATAAGGAAACAAATCACAATAACGTGACCTGTTCACATTTATTTTTAAATAAAATATACTCGAAATGACCATGAGCACAAGCTATTTAAACTTTGTTACAAGTGAGTGTAGCATGCCGGCATCGATGACACCGACGGCTCGCACTGTTAAACCACCAACGCTCGATCGGGTAACGATAGCATACTGCTGGCATCGAATGACGAATCTATTATCCGCAAAGTGTTTTATTGCTAGTCTTATTTGCATAGAAAGTTTTAGTATGGCGTGTGAGCACCTTCTTTTGTTTAATTTTTGGAATAATTTTTTATACATTAAAAAAAAGTACAATGTTCCTCTGATCATATTACTGCAAACAGAAATATTTTCCAGGCATTACTTCTTTTATTATGGACTAGAAAAGCCCCGATTAGGGAACGAACCGAATTCTGAATGAGGGAATTTTTTTTAATCAAACTCAAAATGTACAAAACTCGGCCAGATGCTGCTTGCGTGCCAATAGATCAAAGTTTGTTAACGAAATCATTTTAAATTTAAGAAATCAATAAAGGAAGTGAATCAACGAAGGCTTTGGTCGCTTCGATGGTCACTATTTTAAAAGGAAGCTTTTTCTTATATAGCTTTATAAACAAACAAACAACAACAACAAAAAAAATAAAATAAAATAAAATAAAAGATAAAAACAAACATAAAAATAAATAAATAAATAAATAAAAATAAAAATAAAATAAAGTAAATAAATAAATAAATTATGAAATTGCTCTAAAGTCCGCTTTGGTTCCCCACTGCATTCAGCAGCGTTCCACTCATTCGCAGGCTCTCGGGTGCCTGTGTCTATTGTCTGTGACAATATCTTACCAGCGGGCTTCCATTTGGGTGCTTATCAGATGACATTTTCGAAACGGACAGTGTCGAAAAAATTGAAGCAGCAATTTTATATTTGAATTCCAGTTACACATGAACAACAATATACGTGGTGTACATTATATTTTCTTTCACGTTATTTTCTATATTTATTTGATTTATTCGATCAACCATAAAATGGCAACAATTTCGTGCCAAATATAATATTACAATGTACTATGATCGGTTACGTGCATCGCACGAGACAATTTTTGGGGTTATAATAATAGTTGAGTTAGTTAATAGTAGTTGGCATATAGAAAAATAAATAATGAAATGATGAAATATGCAAACCTGATCATTGTACAAACTTAATATAGCTTCCCTTGGCGACTTTTGAAATTTCATCGCCACTTTAGACAAAAATACATACTTTATGTGATTATTTTTTGTTTCTTTCCTTTCTTTTCTTTTTCCTTACCTGTTCTTTCTTTTCTGTTTTTCAATATTTTATAATTTATTTATATTTTTGATGCAAAGTGGTTTTTTCTAAAGTGGAGTCCTCGGCGAAAAATGTCCGATCTATTTCAGCATCAAAATTTTAAAAGTTACTCAGGGATTATCAATAAGTAAACCTCTTTAATATAATGCTGAATTAGCTTTCATGCCAAGCGTGATTCATCCGTGTCAAAATCATTCTATTTAAACAAAAGGGGGGGGGGAATCTAAAATTGAGGTGTGTGTGTCTATATATATATATATATATATATATATTATTTATTTATTTACTCCATTTTCATATTTTATTTTTTTATATGCATGAGTAAATTTAATATTTTATAATATTTTATTTTTCGCGTGAAAGCATATGCATATTTTATTTATGCTGAAAAAAAAGAAGTTTTTTTTTTTCTTCTTTTGGCAACAATTAAAAATTTAAATGCCAAACTTTTAAGCTATTACATAATTATTATTTTCATATTTTAATTAATTTTAAAAAATCTGATTAAAATTTTGTTAAAAATAAGTTACCAAATGAAAGGGGAGCTTTTTCTAAATCCGTCGGATTAAACAGCTTATCGATCGGACAATTCGATTTTTTTTTAAATTAACTAAAGTATATTTTCATTTTTTCATTTTTTCATATGCATGAGTAAATTTAATATTTTATAACTTTTTAGTTTTCGCGTGAAAGTACATTTCATTTTATGCTGAAAACAAAAAACTCGTATTTTTTTTTGGCAACAATAAAAAATTTAAATGTCCAATTTTAAAGCTATTATCAGTTTATTATTTTCCTATTTCAATTAATTTTAAAAAATCTAATCAAAATTTCGTTACAAATAAGGTACAAAATGAAAGGGGCGATTTTTCTGAATCCGTGGAATTAATTAACTTATCGATCGGACAATCAGATTTTTTTAAATAAACTAAAGTATGAAAATTTGGTGGAAACTTGCGCCAACACACAGACAAACAGAGTCCAAGGAAATCTCTTAGCCGTTTATATATATAGATTTGTTATTAATATAATGGAGAACATGTTAAGTAATCTGATTTTTGATACTTATATCATTAACAGTGCACCATCTTACGGTGTAAATCCATTTCGACCAGTAGCTAAGTAAATAACTTGTTGTAACACCTTTACGCGATTAAATTTAACTTAGAAAATTTTAAATTAATATCAAGTTATAATCCATAAACATTCCACTATTTATTGCTAAACAGTTAATGTAACAGTTACACTACAATATAAAAAAATCGATTCTTAATTGTGAAAATAAAAAAACATACAAAGTATTCTTAAAAATTATTAAACTCACAAATACAATTATTCTACTGTTTACAAATGCACACTATTACTTTTACTTTATTTTATATTGAATATTTTTTGCTGTTAAGAACAATATTTACTGAATTCAATTCTTTGTTTTTCAATATCATGTGGTTGAGTAGACGACTATTTTATTTGTTTAACGTTCATTTATACATTCATAAATTTTTAGAACTCTCGAGCAACTTTACCTAAATTGGTTTTTTTTTTTTTTTTTTTTTTTTTTTACTCCATTTTCATATTTTCATTTTTTCATGTGCATGAGCAAATTTAATATTTTATAATTTTTTATTTTTCGCGTGAAAGCATATTTCATTTTATGTTGAAAAAAAAAAAAAAATTTGGCAACAATTAAAAATTGGAAAGTCCATTTTTAAAGCTTTTACCAGGTTATTATTTTCATACGTTAATTAATTTAAAAATATCTAATCAAAATTTCGTTACAAATAAGGTACCAAATGAAAGGGGCAATTGTTATGAATTCGTCAACATCTGTCTACAAAAAATCAGATACTCTTAGCAATTTTTTTTCTCTCATCACTCATATGTAAAGTAACCTATTTGCAGAGAATTTCTCAGACAACTGTAAAAAATTCCATCGAAAATATTTATCAACTACCACTGGAAGAACTTTAAGAAACTATAATTTATTTTATCGAATACAGTACATCCGCCATTAATTATTTAGTTGTCTTTATTTCAAAATGTAACTTTTAAATATCCATTCTATATGCATATATATGTGTGTGTGCATGTATATATATTGGGCGCGTGATAAATTCGTGCAAAGTTAAAAAAAAATCATAATAAAGGAAGTAATGCTTGGAAAAAATTTCGATTTGCGGGAATTTGATCAGAGGGACATTGGTTTTTTTTCCCCCATATGTATAAAAAATGATTTTAAAAGTAATCGAAAAATGATGCATGCCCGTCATACTGAAACGTTTTATGCAAATAAAGCGAACACAAACAGATAAGGAAACAAATCACAATAACGTGACCTGTTCACATTTATTTTTAAATAAAATATACTCGAAATGACCATGAGCACAAGCTATTTAAACTTTGTTACAAGTGAGTGTAGCATACCGGCATCGATGACACCGACGGCTCGCACTGTTAAACCACCAACGCTCGATCGGGTAACGATAGCATACTGCTGGCATCGAATGACGAATCTATTATCCGCAAAGTGTTTTATTGCTAGTCTTATTTGCATAGAAAGTTTTAGTATGGCGTGTGAGCACCTTCTTTTGTTTAATTCTTTCTTTTACCCGGAATTAGAAAAGCTACCTCGGATTGCTTACGTGAAATTTTTAAAAATGAAGGAATTTTTCCTCACAAAACAGATTATTGGCAATTTGAAAGGAGAAAGCTTGACATTTGATTCAGTTATTTCTACAAGTACGCGCGCAGGTGTTATTAGGTAAATTTTATAGCTTTTAAATTGCTGTATATTTTTAAAAACGTAAATTTTGAAAATCAATTTATAAATTGGTTTATGAAATAAATGTATAAATAAATAAATAAATAATTTGTACCGATTCAATATACATAACTGTGCATCACATTGGGATTGAATGCTCGCCAGTTAATCTCACAAGTCATCTCATTACTCATTTCACCAGTTAATTTTTCATATATATTATTTAATAATTTTAAATAATCTGCGTAATGGACTATTTTGAAATGATTTAAATTTTAAATTTTGGAAATCCTCATATTCAATGTCAAATTGAAATATATAATATTTATATATATTTTTTTAATAGAAAGAAATTCATAATATCTAGACCATTTTGCATTACAGCTTTAGTATATGAGCCTTTTTATTTCTTTTTTGCAACCTTAGATCCGGACCGCGGTACCCCAGTCGGTAGAGCGCCGAGATCGTAATTGGAAGATTGCGGGATCGGTTTTCGAGTCGGCCAAAGTCCATCGTGTACACAAATGGTGGCTGGTGCACGTAAAATATGTCGTGGCCGCAATATCCTCCATGTTCCCATCAAAATTATACCTCTGGTGGCCACCGAAGCGGGGGAGCCATCCCCTTCATGTAGGACCAAAACAGTGGTGGCATGTCTCCGGAACATCCGTAGGGGTGCGTCCCAGACCGTCGCCAATTATCCATAGCGCAGTAATGGTGCGACGTCAAACACAACCTACCTAATTATCTACCTACCTACAACCAGGGATCATATTTTCATTTTCCCGTGTAAGAAAATTAATTTTCTAAAAGTAAAGAAAAAAAGTTGTCATTTATTTTCTTTCTTTTTTACATCTATGGTTTCGGACCGCGGTACACTGGTCAGTAAAGCGCCGATCACGTAATTGGAAAATTGCCGATTCGATACTTGAGCCGGCCAAAGATCGTCGTCTACACTAATGGTGGCTGGTGCACATAAAATCTGTCGCGGCCGCAAAATCCTTCATGTTCCCATCCATACTCTATACCTCTGGGGATCACCAAAGCGGGGGGATCATCCCCTCCGTGAAGGATCAAAATTGTGATGACATGTCTCCGGAAAATCTCTAGGGGTGCGTCCCAGACCGTCGCCAATTACCCATAGCGCAGTACTGGTGTGACGTTAAATCCAACCTACCTGCCTACCTACCTAACTACCTACATACAACCATGGATCATAGTTTAATTTTCCCGTGTAAAATGACTTCATGACCGAAGAACAATGTCACTGGGAGAAACTTTTTTCAAAATGGCAAATAGAGTACCTTCATAAACCTGTCGTTTTTAGTTGATAACTTCTTTAATTAAAATGATAGAAATTTCTAAGCAGCTGAAATGTCTTCCATGGAGTATTCGGAACATATTGATACCTCTTATGACACGAAGGACCCTGCCCTCCGCTAGAAGATACTGTCGCAGACAAAAAAATTTGACGCCAGTAACAGTAACTTTTTTTTAATATATAGAGAAATGTAACAGTTTTATTTATTTATTTTATTTTTATTTTTTTTATTAAGTACTTTTACCAGTATCTGGCTACAAAAAATCAGCAATTAAAATTGGAAAGTCCATTTTTAAAGCTTTTACCAGGTTATTATTTTCATACGTAAATTAATTTAAAAATATCTAATCAAAATTTCGTTACAAATAAGGTACCAAATGAAAGGGGCAATTGTTATGAATTCGTCAACATCTGTCTACAAAAAATCAGATACTCTTAGAATTTTTTTTTCTCTCAGCACTCATATGTAAAGTAGCCTATTTGCAGAGAATTTCTTAGACAACTGTAAAAAATTTCATCGAAAATATTTATCAACTACCACTGGAAGAACTTTAAGAATCTATAATTTATTTTATCGAATACAGTACATCCACCATTAATTATTTAGTTGTCTTTATTTCAAAATGTAACTTTTAAATATCCATTCTATATGCATATATATGTGTGTGTGCATGTATATATATATTGGGCGCGTGATAAATTCGTGCAAAGTTTAAAAAAATTCATAATAAAGGAAGTAATGCTTGGAAAAAATTTCGATTTTCGGGAATTTGATCAGAGGGACATTGGTTTTTTTTCCCCCATATGTATAAAAAATGATTTTAAAAGTAATCGAAAAATGATGCTTGCACGTCATACTGAAACGTTTTATGCAAATAAGGCGAACACAAACAGATAAGGAAACAAATCACAATAACGTGACCTGTTCACATTTATTTTTAAATAAAATATACTCGAAATGACCATGAGCACAAGCTATTTAAACTTTGTTACAAGTGAGTGTAGCATGCCGGCATCGATGACACCGACGGCTCGCACTGTTAAACCACCAACGCTCGATCGGGTAACGATAGCATACTGCTGGCATCGAATGACGAATCTATTATCCGCAAAGTGTTTTATTGCTAGTCTTATTTGCATAGAAAGTTTTAGTATGGCGTGTGAGCACCTTCTTTTGTTTAATTTTTGGAATAATTTTTTATACATTAAAAAAAAGTACAATGTTCCTCTGATCATATTACTGCAAACAGAAATATTTTCCAGGCATTACTTCTTTTATTATGGACTAGAAAAGCCCCGATTAGGGAACGAACCGAATTCTGAATGAGGGAATTTTTTTTAATCAAACTCAAAATGTACAAAACTCGGCCAGATGCTGCTTGCGTGCCAATAGATCAAAGTTTGTTAACGAAATCATTTTAAATTTAAGAAATCAATAAAGGAAGTGAATCAACGAAGGCTTTGGTCGCTTCGATGGTCACTATTTTAAAAGGAAGCTTTTTCTTATATAGCTTTATAAACAAACAAACAACAACAACAAAAAAAATAAAATAAAATAAAATAAAAGATAAAAACAAACATAAAAATAAATAAATAAATAAATAAAAATAAAAATAAAATAAAGTAAATAAATAAATAAATTATGAAATTGCTCTAAAGTCCGCTTTGGTTCCCCACTGCATTCAGCAGCGTTCCACTCATTCGCAGGCTCTCGGGTGCCTGTGTCTATTGTCTGTGACAATATCTTACCAGCGGGCTTCCATTTGGGTGCTTATCAGATGACATTTTCGAAACGGACAGTGTCGAAAAAATTGAAGCAGCAATTTTATATTTGAATTCCAGTTACACATGAACAACAATATACGTGGTGTACATTATATTTTCTTTCACGTTATTTTCTATATTTATTTGATTTATTCGATCAACCATAAAATGGCAACAATTTCGTGCCAAATATAATATTACAATGTACTATGATCGGTTACGTGCATCGCACGAGACAATTTTTGGGGTTATAATAATAGTTGAGTTAGTTAATAGTAGTTGGCATATAGAAAAATAAATAATGAAATGATGAAATATGCAAACCTGATCATTGTACAAACTTAATATAGCTTCCCTTGGCGACTTTTGAAATTTCATCGCCACTTTAGACAAAAATACATACTTTATGTGATTATTTTTTGTTTCTTTCCTTTCTTTTCTTTTTCCTTACCTGTTCTTTCTTTTCTGTTTTTCAATATTTTATAATTTATTTATATTTTTGATGCAAAGTGGTTTTTTCTAAAGTGGAGTCCTCGGCGAAAAATGTCCGATCTATTTCAGCATCAAAATTTTAAAAGTTACTCAGGGATTATCAATAAGTAAACCTCTTTAATATAATGCTGAATTAGCTTTCATGCCAAGCGTGATTCATCCGTGTCAAAATCATTCTATTTAAACAAAAGGGGGGGGGGAATCTAAAATTGAGGTGTGTGTGTCTATATATATATATATATATATATATATTATTTATTTATTTACTCCATTTTCATATTTTATTTTTTTATATGCATGAGTAAATTTAATATTTTATAATATTTTATTTTTCGCGTGAAAGCATATGCATATTTTATTTATGCTGAAAAAAAAGAAGTTTTTTTTTTTTTCTTTTGGCAACAATTAAAAATTTAAATGCCAAACTTTTAAGCTATTACATAATTATTATTTTCATATTTTAATTAATTTTAAAAAATCTGATTAAAATTTTGTTAAAAATAAGTTACCAAATGAAAGGGGAGCTTTTTCTAAATCCGTCGGATTAAACAGCTTATCGATCGGACAATTCGATTTTTTTTTAAATTAACTAAAGTATATTTTCATTTTTTCATTTTTTCATATGCATGAGTAAATTTAATATTTTATAACTTTTTAGTTTTCGCGTGAAAGTACATTTCATTTTATGCTGAAAACAAAAAACTCGTATTTTTTTTTGGCAACAATAAAAAATTTAAATGTCCAATTTTAAAGCTATTATCAGTTTATTATTTTCCTATTTCAATTAATTTTAAAAAATCTAATCAAAATTTCGTTACAAATAAGGTACAAAATGAAAGGGGCGATTTTTCTGAATCCGTGGAATTAATTAACTTATCGATCGGACAATCAGATTTTTTTAAATAAACTAAAGTATGAAAATTTGGTGGAAACTTGCGCCAACACACAGACAAACAGAGTCCAAGGAAATCTCTTAGCCGTTTATATATATAGATTTGTTATTAATATAATGGAGAACATGTTAAGTAATCTGATTTTTGATACTTATATCATTAACAGTGCACCATCTTACGGTGTAAATCCATTTCGACCAGTAGCTAAGTAAATAACTTGTTGTAACACCTTTACGCGATTAAATTTAACTTAGAAAATTTTAAATTAATATCAAGTTATAATCCATAAACATTCCACTATTTATTGCTAAACAGTTAATGTAACAGTTACACTACAATATAAAAAAATCGATTCTTAATTGTGAAAATAAAAAAACATACAAAGTATTCTTAAAAATTATTAAACTCACAAATACAATTATTCTACTGTTTACAAATGCACACTATTACTTTTACTTTATTTTATATTGAATATTTTTTGCTGTTAAGAACAATATTTACTGAATTCAATTCTTTGTTTTTCAATATCATGTGGTTGAGTAGACGACTATTTTATTTGTTTAACGTTCATTTATACATTCATAAATTTTTAGAACTCTCGAGCAACTTTACCTAAATTGGTTTTTTTTTTTTTTTTTTTTTTTTTTTTTACTCCATTTTCATATTTTCATTTTTTCATGTGCATGAGCAAATTTAATATTTTATAATTTTTTATTTTTCGCGTGAAAGCATATTTCATTTTATGTTGAAAAAAAAAAAAATTTGGCAACAATTAAAAATTGGAAAGTCCATTTTTAAAGCTTTTACCAGGTTATTATTTTCATACGTTAATTAATTTAAAAATATCTAATCAAAATTTCGTTACAAATAAGGTACCAAATGAAAGGGGCAATTGTTATGAATTCGTCAACATCTGTCTACAAAAAATCAGATACTCTTAGCAATTTTTTTTCTCTCATCACTCATATGTAAAGTAACCTATTTGCAGAGAATTTCTCAGACAACTGTAAAAAATTCCATCGAAAATATTTATCAACTACCACTGGAAGAACTTTAAGAAACTATAATTTATTTTATCGAATACAGTACATCCGCCATTAATTATTTAGTTGTCTTTATTTCAAAATGTAACTTTTAAATATCCATTCTATATGCATATATATGTGTGTGTGCATGTATATATATTGGGCGCGTGATAAATTCGTGCAAAGTTAAAAAAAAATCATAATAAAGGAAGTAATGCTTGGAAAAAATTTCGATTTGCGGGAATTTGATCAGAGGGACATTGGTTTTTTTTCCCCCATATGTATAAAAAATGATTTTAAAAGTAATCGAAAAATGATGCATGCCCGTCATACTGAAACGTTTTATGCAAATAAAGCGAACACAAACAGATAAGGAAACAAATCACAATAACGTGACCTGTTCACATTTATTTTTAAATAAAATATACTCGAAATGACCATGAGCACAAGCTATTTAAACTTTGTTACAAGTGAGTGTAGCATACCGGCATCGATGACACCGACGGCTCGCACTGTTAAACCACCAACGCTCGATCGGGTAACGATAGCATACTGCTGGCATCGAATGACGAATCTATTATCCGCAAAGTGTTTTATTGCTAGTCTTATTTGCATAGAAAGTTTTAGTATGGCGTGTGAGCACCTTCTTTTGTTTAATTCTTTCTTTTACCCGGAATTAGAAAAGCTACCTCGGATTGCTTACGTGAAATTTTTAAAAATGAAGGAATTTTTCCTCACAAAACAGATTATTGGCAATTTGAAAGGAGAAAGCTTGACATTTGATTCAGTTATTTCTACAAGTACGCGCGCAGGTGTTATTAGGTAAATTTTATAGCTTTTAAATTGCTGTATATTTTTAAAAACGTAAATTTTGAAAATCAATTTATAAATTGGTTTATGAAATAAATGTATAAATAAATAAATAAATAATTTGTACCGATTCAATATACATAACTGTGCATCACATTGGGATTGAATGCTCGCCAGTTAATCTCACAAGTCATCTCATTACTCATTTCACCAGTTAATTTTTCATATATATTATTTAATAATTTTAAATAATCTGCGTAATGGACTATTTTGAAATGATTTAAATTTTAAATTTTGGAAATCCTCATATTCAATGTCAAATTGAAATATATAATATTTATATATATTTTTTTAATAGAAAGAAATTCATAATATCTAGACCATTTTGCATTACAGCTTTAGTATATGAGCCTTTTTATTTCTTTTTTGCAACCTTAGATCCGGACCGCGGTACCCCAGTCGGTAGAGCGCCGAGATCGTAATTGGAAGATTGCGGGATCGGTTTTCGAGTCGGCCAAAGTCCATCGTGTACACAAATGGTGGCTGGTGCACGTAAAATATGTCGTGGCCGCAATATCCTCCATGTTCCCATCAAAATTATACCTCTGGTGGCCACCGAAGCGGGGGAGCCATCCCCTTCATGTAGGACCAAAACAGTGGTGGCATGTCTCCGGAACATCCGTAGGGGTGCGTCCCAGACCGTCGCCAATTATCCATAGCGCAGTAATGGTGCGACGTCAAACACAACCTACCTAATTATCTACCTACCTACAACCAGGGATCATATTTTCATTTTCCCGTGTAAGAAAATTAATTTTCTAAAAGTAAAGAAAAAAAGTTGTCATTTATTTTCTTTCTTTTTTACATCTATGGTTTCGGACCGCGGTACACTGGTCAGTAAAGCGCCGATCACGTAATTGGAAAATTGCCGATTCGATACTTGAGCCGGCCAAAGATCGTCGTCTACACTAATGGTGGCTGGTGCACATAAAATCTGTCGCGGCCGCAAAATCCTTCATGTTCCCATCCATACTCTATACCTCTGGGGATCACCAAAGCGGGGGGATCATCCCCTCCGTGAAGGATCAAAATTGTGATGACATGTCTCCGGAAAATCTCTAGGGGTGCGTCCCAGACCGTCGCCAATTACCCATAGCGCAGTACTGGTGTGACGTTAAATCCAACCTACCTGCCTACCTACCTAACTACCTACATACAACCATGGATCATAGTTTAATTTTCCCGTGTAAAATGACTTCATGACCGAAGAACAATGTCACTGGGAGAAACTTTTTTCAAAATGGCAAATAGAGTACCTTCATAAACCTGTCGTTTTTAGTTGATAACTTCTTTAATTAAAATGATAGAAATTTCTAAGCAGCTGAAATGTCTTCCATGGAGTATTCGGAACATATTGATACCTCTTATGACACGAAGGACCCTGCCCTCCGCTAGAAGATACTGTCGCAGACAAAAAAATTTGACGCCAGTAACAGTAACTTTTTTTTAATATATAGAGAAATGTAACAGTTTTATTTATTTATTTTATTTTTATTTTTTTTATTAAGTACTTTTACCAGTATCTGGCTACAAAAAATCAGCAATTAAAATTGGAAAGTCCATTTTTAAAGCTTTTACCAGGTTATTATTTTCATACGTAAATTAATTTAAAAATATCTAATCAAAATTTCGTTACAAATAAGGTACCAAATGAAAGGGGCAATTGTTATGAATTCGTCAACATCTGTCTACAAAAAATCAGATACTCTTAGAATTTTTTTTTCTCTCAGCACTCATATGTAAAGTAGCCTATTTGCAGAGAATTTCTTAGACAACTGTAAAAAATTTCATCGAAAATATTTATCAACTACCACTGGAAGAACTTTAAGAATCTATAATTTATTTTATCGAATACAGTACATCCACCATTAATTATTTAGTTGTCTTTATTTCAAAATGTAACTTTTAAATATCCATTCTATATGCATATATATGTGTGTGTGCATGTATATATATATTGGGCGCGTGATAAATTCGTGCAAAGTTTAAAAAAATTCATAATAAAGGAAGTAATGCTTGGAAAAAATTTCGATTTGCGGGAATTTGATCAGAGGGACATTGGTTTTTTTTCCCCCATATGTATAAAAAATGATTTTAAAAGTAATCGAAAAATGATGCTTGCACGTCATACTGAAACGTTTTATGCAAATAAGGCGAACACAAACAGATAAGGAAACAAATCACAATAACGTGACCTGTTCACATTTATTTTTAAATAAAATATACTCGAAATGACCATGAGCACAAGCTATTTAAACTTTGTTACAAGTGAGTGTAGCATGCCGGCATCGATGACACCGACGGCTCGCACTGTTAAACCACCAACGCTCGATCGGGTAACGATAGCATACTGCTGGCATCGAATGACGAATCTATTATCCGCAAAGTGTTTTATTGCTAGTCTTATTTGCATAGAAAGTTTTAGTATGGCGTGTGAGCACCTTCTTTTGTTTAATTTTTGGAATAATTTTTTATACATTAAAAAAAAGTACAATGTTCCTCTGATCATATTACTGCAAACAGAAATATTTTCCAGGCATTACTTCTTTTATTATGGACTAGAAAAGCCCCGATTAGGGAACGAACCGAATTCTGAATGAGGGAATTTTTTTAAATCAAACTCAAAATGTACAAAACTCGGCCAGATGCTGCTTGCGTGCCAATAGATCAAAGTTTGTTAACGAAATCATTTTAAATTTAAGAAATCAATAAAGGAAGTGAATCAACGAAGGCTTTGGTCGCTTCGATGGTCACTATTTTTAAAGGAAACTTTTTCCTATATAGCTTTATAAACAAACAAACAACAACAACAAAAAAAAAATAATAAAATAAAATAAAATAAAACATAAAAATAAACATAAAAATAAATAAATAAATAAAAAATAAATAAAAAATAAATAAAGTAAATAAATAAATAAATTATGAAATTGCTCTGAAGTCCGCTTTGGTTCCCCACTGCATTCAGCAGCGACCCACTCATTCGCAGGCTCTCGGGTGCCTGTGTCTATTGTCTGTGACAATAGTTTACCAGTGGGCTTCCATTTGGGTGCTTATCAGATGACATTTTCGAAACGGACAGTGTCGAAAAAATTGAAGCAGCAATTTTATATTTGGATCCCAGTTACATATGAACAACAATATACGTGGTGCACATTATATTTTCTTTCACGTTATTTTCTATATTTATTTGATTTATTCGATCAACCATAAAATGGCAACAATTTCGCGCCAAATATAATATTACAATGTACTATGATCGGTTACGTGCATCGCACGAGACAATTTTTGGGGTTATAATAATAGTTGAGTTAGTTAATAGTAGCTGGCATATAGAAAAATAAAAAATGAAATGATGAAATATGTAAACCTGATCATGGTACAAACTTAATATAGCTTCCCTTGGCGACTTTTGAAATTCCATCGCCACTTTAGACAAAAATACATACTTTATGTGATTATTTTTTGTTTCTTTCCTTTCTTTTCTTTTTCCTTACCTGTTCTTTCTTTTCTGTTTTTCAATATTTTATAATTTATTTATATTTTTGATGCAAAGTGGTTTTTTCTAAAGAGGAGTCCTTGGCGAAAAATGTCCGATCTATTTCAGCATCAAAATTTTAAAAGTTACTGAGGGATTATCAATAAGTAAAGCTCTTTAATATAATGCTGAATTAGCTTTCATGCCAAGCGCGATTCATTCGTGTCAAAATCATTCTATTTAAACAAAAGAGGGGAAAATAATCTAAAATTGAGGTGTGTGTGTGTGTATATATATATATATATATATATATACTATTTACTCCATTTTCATATTTTTATTTTTTTATATGCATGAGCAAATTTAATATTTTATAATACTTTATTTTTCGCGTGAAAGCATATGCATTTTTCATTTTATGCTGAAAAAAAAAAAAAAAAGTTTTTTTTTTTTTTTTTTTTTTTTTTTTTTCTTTTGGCAACAATTAAAAATTTAAATGTCAAACTTTTAATCTATTACACAAATATTATTTTCATATTTTAATTAATTTTAAAAAATCTAATCAAAATTTTGTTAAAAATAAGTTACCAAATGAAAGTGGAGCTTTTTCTAAATCCGTCGGATTAAACTGCTTATCGATCGGACAATTCGATTTTTTTTAAATTAACTAAAGTATATTTTCATTTTTTCATTTTTTCATATGCATGAGTAAATTTAATATTTTATAACTTTTTATTTTTCGCGTGAAAGTACATTTCATTTTATGCTGAAAACAAAAAACTCGTATTTTTATTATTATTATTATTATTATTATTATTATTTTTTTTTTTTTTGGCAACAATAAAAAATTTAAATGTCCAATTTTAAAGCTATTATCAGTTTATTATTTTCCTATTTCAATTAATTTTAAAAAATCTAATCAAAATTTCGTTACAAATAAGGTACAAAATGAAAGGGGTGATTTTTCTGAATCCGTGGAATTAATTAGCTTATCGATGGACAATCAAATTTTTTTTAAATTAACTAAAGTATGTAAATTTTGTGGCAACTTGCGTCAACACACAGACAAACAGAATCCAAGGAAATCACTTAGCCGTTTATATATATAGATTTGTTATTAATATAACGGAGAACATGTTAAGTAATCTGATTTTTGATACTTATATCATTAACACTGCAACATCGTACGGTGTAAATCCATTTCGACCAGTAGCTAAGTAAATTAACTTGTTGTAACGCCTTTACGCGATTAAATTTAACTTTAAAAATTTTAAATTAATATCCAGTTATAATCCATAAACATTCCACTATTTATTGCTAAAACAGTTAATGTAACAGTTACGCTACAATATAAATAATCTGGTGTGTCACTCACACGACTTTCTCTTACCCTGATATTTAATACTATAAATACAGGTTGCAGATTAATAGGTAAGATAACGAGTACTGTTATGTAAACGTATGTTAAACAATTTATATTAGGCTTCTGAAGAGTTTTATATGATAATTAGTTCTGTGTGAGGGGGGCTACCGCCTCGTGTGCGTAAGTGCATTAATGAAACGGGGGGCTAACCCCCCGTTTCATTAATGCACTTACATTTATATAGAAGTTAATTCGTTTATTAAAAAATATTTCTCTTTTTAAAAAATAATTTATTAAAATTATTATTTCAAAAATTTATCTTTTATGATAAGGCAGACGATTTCCATATTAGAGAAGTAGTATAACACCAAATATCAAAAAAAAAAAAAAAAATGTCCATTTTATTCTCAATATTTAAAAAAAAAAAAAAATCGATAACTTTGTTTTAAATTATCGCAGATCGATGGTTCAACCATTCGTTTTAAAGGTATTGGCGAGCTCTTTTGAAAGATACCCATCATGAAAATTTACTCCCATCGAGGGGGGACTTCCCCCCCAGGGGGGGGGGGGAGGCGAGGCTCCTACATACACAAAATTTTTTTCCCAGTTAACTGTCTCTATTACAAAAAATATATATTTGTTTCATTTGGTTTAGTGCAGTCTATAGACGCTAAACTCTATTTTCCTGCAATTTCCCCCATAGACGTAATGTATTAGAATACTCTTGATTGTCCCTGTACACGAACCATTTGCTTGATCTTAACGAGAAGCTTACTGTAGCATCCCTATATGATACACATTTAGAATACCAAGTTTGAACTTTCTGCCATAATTTGTTTTTGAGATATGCTGATAACAGACAGACACACAGACACACACACACACACAGAGACACACACACAGACATACACACAGACCATTTGCTAAAAACATGATTTTCGTATTCAGGGGACCTCAAAACGTGTAAATATAACAAAATCTCGCGTTCGAAAATTTGACCCAAAAACAATAGTTTCTCTACCTTATGGGTAAGAGAAAGTAAATAATCTGGTGTGTCACTCACACGACTTTCTCTTACCCTGAAATTTAATACTATAAATACAGGTTGGAGATTAAGAGGTAAGATAACGAGTACGGTTATGTAAGCCTATGTTAAACAATTCATATTAAGCTTCTGAAGAGTTTTATATGATAATTAGTTCTGTGTGAGGGGGGCTACCGCCCCCCTCAACCCCCCGTTTCATTAATGCACCTACATTTATATAGAATTAAATTCGGTTATTAAAAAATATTTCTCTTTTTAAAAAATAATTTATTAAAATTATTATTTAAAAAAATTATCTTTTATGATAAGGCAGACGATTTCCATATTAGAGAAGTAGTTTAACACAAAATATCCAAAAAAGTCCATTTTATTCTCAATATTAAAAAAAAAAAGTACGATTTTTTTTCTAAGTTTTTTTTTTTCGTTAAAAGTAAAAAAATCGATAACTTTGTTGTAAATTATCGCAGATCGATGGTTCAACCATTCGTTTTAAAGGTATTTTCGAGCTCTTTTGAAAGATACCCATCATGAAAATTTACTCCCCTCGAGGGGGGACTTCCCCCCCCAGGGGGGGAGGCGAGGCTCCTACATACACAAAAAAAATTTCCCAGTTAACTGTCTCTATTACAAAAATTATATATTTGTTTCATTTCGTTTAGTGCAGTCTATAGACGTTAAACTCTATTTTCCTGCAATTTCCCCCATAGACGTAATGTATTAGAATTCTCTTGATTGTCCCTGTACACGAACCATTTGCTTGATCTTAACGAAAAGCTTACTGTAGCATCCCTATATGATACACATTTAGAATACCAAGTTTGAACTTTCTGCCATAATTTGTTTTTGAGATATGCTGATAACAGACAGACACACACACAGACACACACACACACAGACACACACACAGACACACACACACACAGACACACACACAGACACACACACACACAGACACACAGACCATTTGCTAAAAACATGATTTTCGTATTCAGGGGACCTCAAAACGTGTAAATATAACAAAATCTCGCGTTCGAAAATTTGAGCCAAAAACAATACTTTCTCTACCTTATGGGTAAGAGAAAGTAAAAATCGATTCTTACTTGTGAAAATAAATAAACATACAAAGTATTCTTAAAAATTATTAAACTCACAAATACAATTATTCTACTGTTTACAGATGCACAATATTACTTTTACTTTATTTTATATTGAATATTTTTTGCTCTTAAGAACAATATTTCCTGAATTCAATTCTTTGTTTTTCAATATTACGTGATTGAGCAGACGACTATTTTATTTATTTAACGTTCACTTATACTTTCATTAATTTTTAGAACTCTCGAGCAACTTTATCTAAATTGTTTTTTTTTTTTTACTCCATTTTCATATTTTCATTTTTTCATGTGCATGAGCAAATTTAATATTTTATAATTTTTTATTTTTCGCGTGAAAGCATATTTCATTTAAAAAAAAAAGTTTTTTTGGCAACAATTAAAAATTTAAATGTCCATTTTTAAAGCTTTTACCAGGTTATTATTTTCATACTTTAATTAATTTTAAAAAATCTAATCAAAATTTCGTTACAAATAAGGTACCAAATGAAAGGGGCAATTTTTATGAATCCGTCGGATTAATTATCTTATCGATCGGACAATTAGATTTTTTTTAATTAACTAAATTATGAAAGTCTGGTGGCAACTTGCGTCAACACACGGACAAACAGAGGCCAAAAAAATCTCATAGCCGTTTATATATATAGAGATTTTTTGAAGCTTGCACGAATTTATGTCGAACTTGGTGTATATATATATACACACATATATATATTGTTTGGGTATTGCCTTTGTTTCACACGTTTTTCAGTTCTGACAAATATTTCTATTCATTTCTTATATACAATATATATATATGTTTTTTCTTATTCTTATTTCAGTTTCATTTCTTTGGATATTGCTCTTGTTTCTCATAGTTTTCAGTTCTTATATTAGTAAATGTATTCATTTCTTTTACCAAATATCTATGTAAATATATAAATTGTAACTCTACATTTATAATGCAATGAATATGTTTCATTGTAGACTTTTTTTTTTTTTTAATTTTCTGCCATAAGTGTCTAATAATATTGTTTAAGACTCCCTTCTGCCTTGTACAATTTTACTCGTATCCAGCAACCAGATCCCATGTTATAAAGCACGGAGAATGCATTTAGTTAATTTTTCGCATTTTATTTTAAAGTTTCAACATAAAAAAAGAAAGAAAGGAAAAGAAAAAACAAAACAAATATGAGCTTTGGCTTCCGGCGGTGGTAGGTAATAAGTCCCCGTAACTATCCATCCAAATAAATTTAAATGCTTATTTTCTTTTGATTACTGGTTTTATGTATATTTATGCATACTTTTACGCATATTACTAGTTTTAAATTTATTTTATTTTCGTTTAGCCCTATGAATGAATTGAAAAAGTTTCCCATCCACGCTAAAAAAATAAAGAAGGAAAGAAAAAGAAAAGAAATTTCAACAAGAGCTTCTACCTCAAAATCTATGTCTACGGACAAGAACAAAGTTCGACTATACAAACAAAATAGTAAGCATTTTAAATTTATTTTTAAAATAAGAATCTCTTCTCTTTTCACACTTTATGTTCAGTGCTTTTAGCATTAAATTTGAGAATTTCTTAAAAAAAAAGGTATTCAACACAGATTAACATCCGGAACAAGGAGAAACTGCTGGATGAAAAACATAATAATTATTGAAATTTCGCGTTGTCTCTTACCTCCAGTCTAAACTATATTCTAATTTATGGGCAGAAACTGAAAACAAGATAATATATGTAAGGAGTAGACGGGTAACGACATTTTTTAATGAAAAGACACCCATGCGAATTATGAAATAATGTAATATCTATTTTTTTTTTCTATATAGCTCATTATTTAAACAATGAACCAAAACATAATTTTTACTCAACATCTAAGAAAGGAATTTTTGTTGGCTAATCAGAAAATTCAAAAGCGTTCCGTATTTATCTTCCCGGAGAACATGAATTACATGATAAAATTTCCCATGGCGAAGTTAAAATAAATCAGTTTGATGAGTCATAGTTTAGGAATGAAAATAGAAATACGATTCCTCAAAATTAAAATTGAAAAAGGAAACTGTTCCGTGACTCAACAGAGTCTAACTTATAAGACGAGCGAAATGGTTTATCGTAATTCGTACTATAGTGCCTATGAATGAGATTGTTTACAGTTTTAATTTTGAAATATATATGTAAATAATCCTCTGAAACGTTCAGACTCGTCTAAGTGGTATGAAGGTATAATTAACGAGATTCAAACTATATACTATATAAAAAAGAATAAACAAATAAATAAAGCTTTTTAAAAAGTTGATGGAATAAATATTTAAAAATGTAAAGGGTGTGTAGATTTTTTCTTACAAATAGATATGGAATTTTTTTTTTCTTTCAAAAAATAAAATTCACTTAATTGGCAAAGCATTTTCCCAGATTTCATGTACAGATTTTCACGAAACTTTTGCACCTGTTTCACGTATGAGAACAATTATAACACAGCTTGCTACTAAATAAAAATAAAAATTACACTTGTTTCATATCACTTCAGCATATTTGTTGGATGGATACAAGTACGATCTAACTACCCTTCCACCCGTGGCCTTAAGGTGAATCTTAGATAGCACTACATTTTTTAATATCACATTGGTATTCGGGCATGCGTTGTGAAATGAAGCAAAAATTTATTTAAATAAATTAGCTAAAACCTGAAAAAGAATACAAAACTATTATTACTAAATAAGATCAATCCAATCTATTGTTGCGTACTCGGGGGTTCGTAAGTTGTCCGAGAATGAGAAGCGAAACTTGTAGAAATTCAGTAGTTTTATTTACAGAAATTTTCAGAAAAATACAAGACTATAAACTGAGTATCAGCTTCAATTGCACCAATAAACACAGCTTAATAAACAGCTGTCAACAGCAAAACCACAGAACAAACTGTATAGCAATAGCACAGAAAACAAGACTCATTCAAAGAGGCTTAGAACTCCTTCAATTGCAATGCAAGCATTGGCGAAACTAACTGACTCTGATCTCAGACTGAACTGAACTAGCCTTGGCGAAAATACGTCCCTTTTATACTCCTGTAGAAAAGTGTGGAAAATTCCAGAAATTTCCGTATCTCATCAATCAATGAGATTAGAGCTTCCATATTTGAAATATCCCTAATAATGGTTTTCTCGCCAAAGTCGCCAAAAATCGCCAAGGTGGGAAAAAGTCACCAAATTTGGCGCCAAATCCATTACCTGCCTTATTGGAGCTTTTTAATGCGTTTTTAACCCTTTAACGTTCACTACTTAATTTATTTTAAAAATTACTAAACTAATTTTAAAAATGGCTTTTAGACACATAGCTGATCAAAAATATTTAAAAAATAAAAAATTAGCATTGTTCCTTTTCGAGAAATTTTCGGTTTGAAACATCTGTAAGTAAACCTTATTAAATTCAAATAATACTTAATTTAATAAATAAATCACTTTATAAGTAAACATTATCGACAACAAAAACTCGTAAAAGTTGCATAGATCCCAACATTTCAATTTATTCCGGAGTATTTTAACACTTTGCGGCGCAAGGTAATTCGGATCATTTAAATTACACTGCCACCGGAATTTACGAACATAATTAAAATACAAGAAATTTTAAATTTTCACGTTAAAAAAAGGGCCTTTTCTACTATGTTATAAATGTAAATTTTTACTAAAAAATTTCTGGGATGAGTTTTTACACTTGAGAATTAAAATTAGGTGTTCCATCAGCGGGAACACCGCGACTGAATGGGTTAAGGGAAAATTACGGTATTTCAACGCTAAAGCGATTAGAAATGCAGAAAATTAGCATTTTATCAACTAACTAAGCCTCTTTGAAAGAATTTACACAAAAATAAACACAATTATTTACAATTTTGTAACACTGCCCCCTCCCAAGGATTGCACGTCCCGGGCAGTGCAACCCTTGGTCAAGAGGCGAAATTAAACAAATTTACACAATCTAAAATACAAAAACTAAGTTGCATATAACGATAAAATTCACAAATATGTACAAATATTTATATACAAATATTGACATTACGCATGTGCAAATTTTACCAGTATTTACATTTTAAATTTTAATATTACCGTTAAGTGTGGTACTTGACTAGCCTGTTATAGTGCATCACCTTCGGCTTTGATGAAGGTGTTTTAGTGATCCGCACCACTACATCATTCAGCCTTTTTAAGACTGAGTACAGACTGTCCCAGACTGTTTTTAAGACTGTCCCAGTTGCACTGTAACTTGGGAGAGAGTCCTTTGCGTCGAACAGGATTCCACAACCAGACCTTGTCTCCTTTCTGGAACTCATGTTGAGTAGCCTTTAGATCGTACCTTGTCTTCATTTTCTCCGTTGCCATGTGAATCCGCTCCCGAGCAAAGTTGTGCACGTCCTCAAATCGTGCCTGGAGATCTTGGATGTACCCCTCGGGCGATGAAGGCGCATCTGGTGGACAACCAAACAGGAGATCACATGGGAGACGAAGTTCACGTCCAAACAGCATCTGAGCTGGAGTATAGCCGGTGATCTCATGGAGAGCACTTCGATAAGCCAGCAGAAACAATGGCAACTTCAAGTCCCAATCTTGCTGGTTCCTTGATACTAGAAGAGAGAGGTTATTCAGGATGGTACGGTTAAACCTCTCGACCATGCCGTCCGACTGGGGATGTAAGGGTTTTGTCTATGCCGAGTTATTGACAGAAGTTCAGTCACCTCTTCCTGTTTAGCAAATGGAAGTCTTCTTGGATGTTGTTTGATTGGACGATGATTTCCTGTATCAATTCTGTGCTGGGTGATGTTCGTTCTCGAGATGTTTTCAGGTGTCCGAGAAAAAAGGTCTTTAAATTCATGGAGTAGCTTCTCCGCAGCACATCTCTGTTCATTTCATAACCCTGCATTCTTGAGTAATTCTGTTGTTAATAACTCAGAAGACTTGGATTCGGTTGATGCATGTAACAGGAGTACAGTTTGCTAACACCTCATCCTTTTTCACTGTCTTGACCTTATCACTGATGTTTGCCACTCTCACAGGAACAGTGCTCTTTGAAATATCAACCAGAGATGAAGCCACCAGAACTCCTCTTTGGCTATTATCTGTATTCGGATATTCAATCAGTCCATAACGGAAGTGTTGCTGTTTGGGAGGTGTCCTGGAAACTACTGTCTCTGTGTGTGGAGGGAGGGAGATTTCAGACTTGGCTGTTATCTGACAAACTGGCTGAATATCTGGATTTTCAGTGTTGAACACAGCTATGTCTTCCGAACTTGAATGCAGTTCATTATTCTTAAAGTCCAAATTAAAGTTAAATTTTCTCAGGAAATCAATTCCAAGTATTAAAGGGTCTCTTATATCAGCCACGTATGCCAATATGATGGTAAGTGGCATTTCCAAATGTGATGGTCAAGTTCATTTTTCCATATATTTTGATTTCGTCTCCGGTCACTGTCTGGAGTTTAACGCAGGGCGGCATCCAGATGATCTTCTCTTTTAGTTCTTGAGCCAAATCCGTTCTAATGATGGTTACGTTGGCTCCAGTATCCAGAATCATACGGCAGGCGGTTTTTTTAACTTGGCCATAGACGTAAAGTCCATTATCACCGCCACTCATCGATGAAACATGAAATACTGTAAATTGGGGCTATTCAATTTCAGGCAACCTCCGCCCCGCGAGATGGCCTTCTCTTAGTTTTCCTGCAGTGATGGTGAAGCCGGTTTGGTCGTACAGGGCAGTTTCTCTTCACATGACCATTTTTTCCGCAGCCCCACCATTTTATCTTCCTATCCTTTATTTCCGTATTATTTTCTAGGTTGCGCAATCTCCTCATGACGTCTGCGAGGTTTCTCCTCATTTCGTTGGCATCAGCTGGTGTGCCATTTAATGAGACTGTTCTTATGGTATGTCGGTCATTACGGGAGGCTTGTTGGGCTGCCTCTATCCTAAGTGCATATCCTAAAGCTGATTCTACATCTCTGATGTTGGAGAGTCTCAGCGCTTTTTGAATTTCTGGATCCCGAACAGCATCAAGTACTGAACAGCTAAGTAGTTTCGAGTGTCAGCATGGCAATCGGAGAAGGCTAAGTGTGACAGTATTTGACTATCCGCTGCCAGTTCCTGCAAACTTTCACCCGCTTTCTGGTAACGGACTTTAGTTGGAGGCGACTATAGTCCTTAGAACACTTTTCTCCGAAACGCAGCTCCAGTGCTCTTGTCAAGGCCTCGAAGTCGTTGCTTTCTTCTTTAGAAATATTTCTCAGTATCTCGGCTGCATCTCCTCGTAGTGCTGCTGCTAAGTGGATTGACTTGGCGGTAGAGTCCCAGCCGTTAGCTTCAGCTACGATGGAAAACTACGTCTTGTATACCTGCTAGGAGGAACTGCCGGTGTAAGTGGATAGCTTAATAAATTCCTGATTCTGGCTTCTTTTTTCTCTCTTTTCAGTTTCCTGGGGCATGGATTCTAACTTTTCTTCGAGACTCCGAATCTTGGTCTGCAGTTCATTCCCTATTACTTCTCTGTTCCACTCTTCTTTTATTTTTCTCTCAAGATTTTCCTCCATTCTCTTAAACTTGCTTTCTATATCTGCAATCCTTCCTTTCAGCTCTTGATCAAAGTTTTCTTTAAATTTCTCCTCAAAACTCTCTTCTATCTTCACAACTTTCTCTTCTATTCTATCTAGTTATTCTGCTTCCCATATCCGATAATTTACTTTCAATCACTTCCTTTACTGTCGAAATTTCTCTCTTCATCTCGTCTTGATTAGATTTAATTTATTCAGTCAACCCGTCTTTTATCTCTTTCACTTCTTCAGTCAACCTGTCTTTCAACTCTCTTTGCCCAGTTTCCATTTTCTCCTGTACTGCATTCATTTCTTCAGTGAAACTGTCTTTCAACTCTTTTTGTCCTTCCTTCATTTCTTGACTGAGGCTATCTTTCATCTCTCTTGTCCTTCCTTCATTCTTTCGATCAATCCGGTTTCCATCTTTTCCTGTCCGGCTTTCATTTCATTCATCTGGGTAGCTAAGTTTTCTAGAAGTTTCTTCATCTCCTGCTTCATAGCTCTAGTTATCACCATTCACAGACAACCCCACTCCTGACACCAAAAATGTTGCGTACTCGGGGGTTCGTAAGTTGTCCGAGAATGAGAAGCGAAACTTGTAAAAATTCAGGAGTTTTATTTACAGAAAGTTCCAGAAAAATACAAGACTATAAACTGAGTATCAGCTTCAATTGCACCAATAAACACAGCTTAATAAACAGCTGTCAGCAGCAAAACCACAGTACAAACTGTATAGCAGTAGCACAGAAAACAAGAGTCATTCACAGAGGCTTAGAACTACTTCAATCGCAATGCAAGCATTGGCGAAACTGACTGACTCTGATCTCAGACTGAACTGAACTAGCCTTGGCGAAAATACGTCCCTTTTATACTCCTGTAGAAAAGTGTGGAAAATTCCAGAAATTTCCGTATCTCATCAGCCAATGAGATTAGAGCTTCCATATTTGGTATATCCCTAATAAGGGTTTTCTCACGAAGGTCACCAAAAAATCGCCAATGTAGGAAAAAGTCGCCAAATTTGGCGCGAAATCCATTACCTGCCTTATTGGAGCTTTTTAATGCGTTTTTAAGGGAAAATTAGGCTATTTTAACGCTAAAGCGATTAGAAATGCACAAAATTAGCCTTTTATTAACTAACTAAGCCTCTTTGAAAGAATTTACACAAAAATAAACACAATTATTTACAATTTAGTAACACTTTTTTAATTAACATTCATCTATTAAGATTTCACATAGTTTATAATAAAAGACTGCTCTTTCATACATTTCAGAGATCAGTGCAGAGATTATGGGATAGATATACTTCTCTAAAAACAAACAAATTTGCAATTTTAACTAGACTGCTGACCAAATAAATTAAAGAAGTATTTTCTCACCATCACCAGGTTTTGGGGAAAGGCAGGCCAAACTTTTTTAGGCGATGCAGACACAGGAGCGGTGCGACATAGTAATCCTCCTTTAGACACATGTGGTATAATTACACAACACTTGACAATTGAACACTTAATTTTAACTTAATTATTTGTTATTGATTCTTTTGAGGCCAAAGCTGGGCCTTCTGCAAAACATAATGCTCACAGTTTTAAGAGCAGTAAAATTGGTCTTTTGCACCCTTTAAGAAGTGTAGGTAAAAGACCATCTAGAAGGAAGATAATTAAAACAAACATCTGCCAGTAAAATCCGAGACCATCTGAGAGAGAGTTTTCTTATTTTTTTCCCTTGGGCCCCCCCTTCTCATTATCATTTTTGTAGGAGATCTCTTTTTTTTTTTAATTTCTTATTGGATTTCTTTACTTTATTGGATCCTCCTGCTTTTTTTATTGGGTTTTTCCTTCTCCAATCCTCTTGCTTCCAGATCTCCTGTTATATTTTTTCGTATTCAGTGGCGGGAGCTTGAGGTTTCATCTGGAGATGCCATCTGTGTGGTCCTTGAGTGCTAGTCGTAAATAGGGTCGTAAATAAGTTGTGCATCAGTCATATGCTTTTTATGGCTTTTCTTTGTGTAAATACCTTTTATGATTTCTTCTTTTTCTTAAGAAGAAATAATGGCTGCACTTTGTCCAGCAATATTCAAATTGAAAATTAAATGAAAAATTTTTTATAGAGAGTTCCAACTATCTTAAAGGAACTCTTGAATTTATTGTAAAGAAATATTCCAATAGTGACATATCAAGAAAAGCTCCTTAAATCCTTAAATGAAAATGATAAAGTTATTTAAAAAAAAAAAAAAACACTTTATAGTTTAACCCTCGCTTTCCCAAGATGGGGTCATTTTGACCCCATTTTGAAGTTGAAATTTAGTTAAGCCTACCTCATTAAAAAAGTGCGCTAATTCGCCAGAGATAGCAAACGTAACCAGTTGAATGTTGCGACTTCTAAGTGATACAAAAAGGCGCGGTGCTTGTGACTTTTGTCAAACGTGCCAAGCGGCACCTGAAAGCAATTTTTCTGCAGTAACGCCTTGATCTTGGGAAAGCGAGGGTTAAAATAAGCAGCTAGATGTTGGAATGCATAATTAAATGAAATTTTGAATAATTTTGGAGCAAAACAATTTAGCGTCGACTCATTATATTAAAAGTGTTAAGGGATTGACAATTATGATGATTTATGTTGATGATATTTTGCTTATACCCCAATATCTTGATACACAAAATTTTTTTAATTCTTCTTGATAAAGTCTTAGAGTTTAAAGTATTTAGGTTTAGTTAAATATTATTAGGGAATAAATTTTTAAATGAAAGAGGCAATTATAGCATTAGTAAAGTTATATTGGAGAACTTTGAAACATTTTGTTTTAACAGAAACAATATCTGTAGCTATTATCGCCCTATAGATATTATCAATTATTAAAGGCCATGAAATATAATGAAAATGAAAATCCATGTAGTGAATTAGTTGGAAGTTTAATGTACCTCACAACTTTTTCAAAGCTTATTACTTCAAATGCATTTAGTCAGTTCAGTCAATTTCTAAATGGTTTTGACAAAACTCATTGATGTACGGCTAAATGAGTTTTGCGACATTAAAAGAAAATAATTATAACAATTAATTTCGGAAAACTAATGATGGATTATAATAATAATTCTTCGGGTATAATGATGTAAGTTTGGGTAATTGAATACATGGTCGTAAGTCATACAGGGGTTACCGTTTTATATTTTGTGTGAGTTCTATTATATGGATGAGAAAGTTGTAAACAGTGTGCTCTGACTATTTCATTAATGGGAGTGGAATACATAGCTTGTATTACACACACGCACACACACACACACACACACACACACAAAAAAAAAAAAAAAAAAAAAAAAAAAAAAAACTATGTAAACTGCCCAACGAGTTGTGCGATGAAAATATTAAAAAATGAGTGTATTAACCTATATCAAAGAATTTACTGAAAACTCTATATTTCGCAAAAGAACTAAACATACAGAAATTAGACATAATTTTATAAGAGATATTTAAAAAATATGGGACAATTCGAGTAGGTTTGATACCTACTGAAGATCCATAAGGCAAACATTAAAAGAGTTGTTAAATAATATGTCTTGAAGACATGCATTTGACCTTCGGGTAAATACGTTTATATTGTAGCGGGTGTTAAGTTATTTATTTGTATTATATGTATATCGATATCTTATTATTTACCTTCCCTGTATCAAAGTGGTTTATCAAACTTAACTGCCGTGTCATTTCCCAATTAAGTTTGAAGAAGAGAACAAGTCCAAAATTAGGATTTTCGGATAAAAGAGGAAAAAAAAAAAAAAACAATAACAATATTGAACAAGACTATTCTTCAGCATATCTCTCAATAGTGTAGGTCGGCCCTGCTACTATGCTCTCGCAGATTTGCTTACTTTCTTTTGAAAAATCTTGGAGGACTGTTTGAACATCTTGAATTTTTTGAATGCTTGTTGATACCCTATAGTTGTAACTTGGATCCGTTGGAATTTGAGAAATACTGCGCTGCTTTTGTAAGCAGATTTTGTTGTCTGTTTTTACGTTAAACAAGTGGTTTTCGTTCTCTTCACTTGCTTGGCATGTGTGCCAACGCAAAGTGAATTAAAAAAAAAAAAAAAAAAACAATTTTTTGCGCTTGATCCGTTTTTCATATGTGACTTGAAAAATATATACATACATTATGTTCAATAAACAAAACAGTATTGTAACTTTTTCGGGAAAAAATAGCATTCTTAAAAAATAGGTTTCACTAAAAAATACAGATACTAACACAGAAATGAAGAATGGTTTGAATGAATGGTTTTCGTTCTCTTCACTTGCTTGGCATGTGTGCCAACGCAAAGTGAATTAAAAAAAAAAAAAAAAAACAATTTTTTGCGCTTGATCCGTTTTTCATATGTGACTTGAAAAATATATACATACATTATGTTCAATAAACAAAACAGTATTGTAACTTTTTCGGGAAAAAATAGCATTCTTAAAAAATAGGTTTCACTAAAAAATACATATACTAACACAGAAATGAAGATCTGCATGGTCGAACGTTCAATCGCTTTTGGTAAAAAAAAAAAAAAAAAAAAAAAAAAAAAAACAAGGAAAAAAAAAACTTTTTTAGCAAACAAAATTAAAACCTAATCTAACATAAAAAAAAAAAAAAAAGCTGATTTGGATGACTAATGATTGGGTCATCAACCTTTATGATGTAATCTAAGAGACGTTCTGATGATAGATTGAGTTTCTTCAATCACTTTGACTGACATATAGTACTTAGATATTCACACGTATGGTTACAAAGCGTTTTTTATGACGTTCTTTTTCAGTACTTAAACGTTCAAGAAGATTAGAGTGAAAAGGGTTACGGCTACTATTTTAGTTCAAAAGAAGTAAGGTTTTAATGATGCTGTCTTTAGTTAATAAAAAATGAAAATATCGTTTTTTATCTTGCCAGTTTAAATAAATGTCGTAATGAAAAGCTGCCTTTTTACAATGCTTGTTTGTTTCTTGAACACGGATTTTTACTTTCTTCTATATTCAGTAGAAGAATTATATTTTCGACTTCCGGCTATGGACGGATTTACATCTTTTGAGAAGTCCAGAATATGATTTGACCATTTTTAGAAAATGTTTATCTAATTGTGGGTCTCTCTATATGTATGTATAACAAAACTTTTGTGGCATCTCTAGTTTAAGAACTAATGTAAAAAATTTAATATAAATTTATATGTACTTGCACCTTGATGTAAATTAGTACCTATTAACTGTTGGTGGAAATTGCAATTCGATTGCTCCCATTTCAGGGAAGATTATATATCAGCTTCTATTGTGTATAATTGAACAAAACTTAATGTGTGAGAGGGTCATTATGAAGTATTGCGCTGATTCTCATTGGGATCACATATGCTGACAGGTGGCGCTACTATGCTGTAATTTAAGGAGTGAATAGGAAAGCTAAATCTTAACTTCTTTGGCATATAAGTGCACCAAACTTCATATGTGAGATAACCATTAAAGGAATATTGGCTTAATTTATCGGCCGACAGGTGGCATTGATATTTCGCACATGCTGGGATTTTCCACATGGCTACATCTCAGCATCTTTTGATTAAAATTGCCCCAAACTCCATGTGTAAAATCTTTATTATTAGAAGCTTTGATTTAATTTCTGTACATGTTACACAATATGTAGCGCTGTTATATCAAGTGATATCGAAGAAAATTCGGAAATGACATCATGATAACTTTTATTTTTTTCTTTCATGGATGGTCATTCAAAAAAATAAAAATTAAATAAGTAAATAAATAAATAAATAAAATAAAAAATAAATTAAAAAAGCAAACTATCTCATTTGAAAACACTCTTAAATTTCATTAGGTACAGTCGGGGAAAAAAAAAAAACGCAACACCAGCTGCAATTTCGTTATTAATTGACGCAGAAACATCTAACAGACATAATTCAACAGGAAATTAAATGCACTTTCTGAAAATGTTATCGAATTTTGAATTAGGTGTCATCTACATATTGAAATGAGCGCCAATTTTGATTTTTTCAATAGCAACACCCAATTTTGACTTCATATTCGAATTTCTGAGAGTCTGACAGTGCGGAAAAGTATACTGTTTGTATACTTTATCTTTAGTATTTATAGAGTTATAATCAAAAATGTGTTAGGGGGTTATCAGTAAATGTAGAAAAATAAAATTAAGATCCTATAAGAAACAGATAAAATTTTAATGTTTCCCACCGGAAATCTTTCAGGTAAAAAAGAATTATAAAAATTAATGACTTAACTAATAAAGTTAACTTAACTGACTTAACAAAGTCAATAAATTAACTTTGTTATTTTTTAAGATTTGATTCGTTATCTCATGCAAAACTTTATAAGAGACGGCCCCCTAAACCACTCCAAAAGAAAGATTTATTTATATCTCGAAAACTAATAACTGGAATGAGCTGCAAATTTGCATACCCATATTTTTCAGTATTAGGATTCATTTTATGTAAAAATTAATATAGGTCATAATTCATAATTTTTATGAATATGAATTTATTAATATTTTTCAGAATTAAAAATATTTTTCAGAATCAAAAGTAATGATGGATTATGTTTGGGTTTCTTCACTGTATCTTGTAAAAAAAAAAAAAATTAAATCGTTCGTGTTGTTTTCTGTGAAGATATTAATAAAAGTTTGAAATATGAATTTAACATTAGCACCTTCAAACTTTGAACGCTTATAACTCTGTGAAAAAATAAGTAAAATATACAACCAATATACTTTTTTGCGTTGTCACGATCCCAAGAGTTCAAATATAAAATAAAAATGGGGCATTACCATTGAAAAAATCAAAGTTGGTCCACGTTTTAATATGTAGACGACCCCCAATTCAAAATTTCAGTTCATTTTCCGAAACTACTCACAATTCCCCGTTGAATGATACCTGTTACATTTTTCTACATCAATTAGCAACGAAGTTAAGTTGAGTGTTGCGTTTTTTTTATTCTCCGACTGTACAATATCGCAAAGACGTAGAAAGAGAAAAGGACAAGAAATAATACCGTATTTACGCATGAATAAAGCGCACTTTGTTTCAGAAATTTAAGGCAAAAACTCCAGGTGCGCGTTATACACGGAATTTTTTTTTTTTTTTTTTTTGCTGCTGCATGCAATCACGCGACATAAGTATGAATCAAGACATGTATTCAAAGAAGAAAATAAAACTGAAAAAAATCTTACTCAATAAAAGTATTTCAGCTTTATTTTACTCCTTGCAGTTTTTTTTAATACAAAAAAGCTAGTAACATTGTTTATTAGCAATTCTCATTGCCAGGACTACTGTTATCGTCATAGTCTTCGTTTTCACTGGCACTGTCAGTTCCCTCATAAATCATATTGCGCTCCGTTCCTACCATCTGATTAGAAATTCTAGTCACTTTGAAACTCTTTACTATCATATCGGCTGAGATGGAATTCCAAGCATCACATATCCACTGACATACTGTTGAGAGTGACGCACGCTTCATTCTCATGCTTGGAGTGAATATGTTATCTGTAATTGTCATCCACCGATTGTATGCATAACGAAATGCAACTTTAAGTAGTCGGTAGATTATGACATTTAATGTCTGCAGCACTTTCGTCATCCCACTGGGCATCATCACCAAATCATTTGAGCAACGAATTTTCGCTTTTATTTTAAGCGTCATGTATCCAAAGAAGCTTTCCAGGACCAACATCAATGGCTTATGGAATGCACCTGGCCGACGTTCCTATACAAAGTTAGTTCAATCTTTCATGAGCTCTACAGTAATTCACCCCTTTTCCTGTGCTCTTACAATTATTCCGACTGGAAAAGATTATTTTGGGATAGTTTCCAATTTAAAAATCACACATGCTGTCAACTTGCGGCCGTTAGCCGTAACGGCCAGTATAAAATGCATGGCTGCTGCCTCTCTGCTCCTGTCGTTTGCAGTTGAACACTTCCATCTCCAACGGGATGAGCGGTAAAGGCTTCCAGCATATCAAACCCCAATGGAGTTTGATATACCAGAAAAACCCAATGCAGATCAAATCCCAATGGAGTTTGATCTTCATTGCCGCTTTGCGACATTCCTTTTGTTTTCGTAGCCTTATAATATACTGAAAAAATTGTGTTAGGTGTCTTTAGTTCTTAAGATTAAGTACTATATAATAGAACTGAAAGGTATCGTTTGAATAATGAAATTGAAACATTAAGCATCGAGGTTGATTCATTTGGTCCCCACTTCAGTTGGTTCACAAACTGGAAAATCACCTGCATGTAACATTTATGGTGCGTGTTATATACGAGATAAAAAAAAAAAAAATCGTGATTTTTTTCTTGGAAAGTACAGGGTGCGCGTTATATACGCGTAAATACGGTAATTAAAAACTAACTTAGAATAAGAAAAGCCATATTCAATTAGGTTTTAATGCTGATGCTTTAAAAAACAGAATGTGTTTTATTTATTTATTTTTAACAGTTTTAACTTATATTTATGAAAGCGTTATATGGAGTAATGTGATTCAGATTTGCTCTCAATGATCCAGTATTTTATTGTTATCGTATCTTAGACAACAATACAATGCTGGTTAGTAATTTCACAAATTCACGAGACATAACTCATTATCAGTTATAGAGTTTATGACAAGTACGAAATATAAAGTTCAAAAGATAACTTCAACGCATTATAAGAGACAGCATTATGGCTGCTTTAAAAAAGTAGCTTTTCGTTTCTTAATGCTTTTTTTTTTTCTTTTAACTTTTTTTTTTATGTCGAAGTAAAATATTTGCATGTATCAATTATTTAATATTATTTATTAGCACATTGCTTGCAGCTTACGTAAAACTTCGTTTAAAAAATAAATAAATAAATAAATAATAAAACGAACCCCGCCTTTAGGTGTTTATCTAGAACATTTACGATAAAAAAGGATTTTTCGTATGCCTGTTTAGCACTTTATGTGATGTCGGCGTATATACAGGCCAGTGGCATTTACTGCAGCGCTTACTCAATGAAAACTCATTATTAGTCATACATTCTATGACAAGTACGAAATATAAAGTTCGAAAGATAACCTGAACGGCAATATAAGAGACAGTATTATGGCTGGTTTACAAAAGTAGCTTTTCGTTTCTTTTCTTTTTTTTTTTTTTTCTTTTCTTTTCTTTTCTTTTAACTTTATTTTTATGTCGAAGTCATATATTTGCATGTAGCAATTACTTAATATTATTTATTAACGCATTGTTTGCAGTTTACATAAAACTTCGTTAAAAAAAAAAAAAAAGAGGAGTTTATCTAAAAGAACATTTATAATAAAAAAGGATTTAGCGTATTCCTGTTTAGCACTTTATATACTGCCGGCGTATATATATGCCAGTGGTCTTTACTGCATCGTTTGCTAAATAAAATATTTCAATAATTTACCAATGAATATATAAAATCCTTTTTGCAAAATAATAAAATGGTTTAGAGGAACGTCCAAAGACTGGACTTACTGTTCAAAATAGGAAAGTACCCCGATAACAGTATGTTAAAATAGAGCACATTGAAACTTTATTGAATCATTTTTATAACCCTTTTTTAAACAACTGTATGTAAATAAAGCAAACATTTCTAAGTAAACAAGAAAATTATTAAAATTCTGCATACATTAATAATTTAATATAACTGATATTACTTCAATTTAGCAGCCAGAAATCATTTGTTATTTCATCAAACTGGTGCATTTTACAAACTTTGTAATAACACACATTTCATAATATTTCCTTGTTTACATCTTTGTTGCTGTTTTGATATTTTGCAAAATAAGAGTTAGTTTTGATTAAGCATGCACAAAGAGAAGTTTTAATAAAGGAATCTGGAAGCTTTTCAAATAAAAATAAGCTTTTCTTTTCTGAGATTTTTAACTTTATATAAATTACATAATTCCTTTTTATTTATGTACATTTAATGATATTTATTTCATTATTGAACAATAACACTTTGTAAATTAATGGGTATATATTTCACGACAAAAAATGTTATTTAAATTTAATAGTAAAGAGAAATAAGGACTCTCTACAAATCCTGAAGATGTTTCATTTTCGATTTTCGAGGGCGAACTGCTAAAGTGTTCCTAATATAAGATTTTTTATATTGACTTGACAGCTTTGTTTTTCAGAATAGTAAAATAACTTTTTATCTTTTTAATATTCAAAATTTCGTAAATAATAGCTTCAAGGCCATAGCTTTCACATCAACACTAAATATTTGATTGAAATAATGTTTAATAAACCATATTTTTTAATTATAGGGCCAAGGCCTTGCAGAGTCTCTGAATGGTCTGATTGGGAGCAGTGCAGCAATTCTTGTGGCTTTGGTGAACAAATTAGGAAAAGAAAAGTTACGAATTTACCTCTAAGAGGGGGTAGGCCCTGTCCTCCACTACAAGAATCAAAATGGTGTAGAGGTATGCAAAAATGTAAAAATGATACAGTCAATTTTTTTCGATGGCAGTAAATAAAGAAAATAAAAAAAAAGTGTTGTGTTTTTCTTTTCCTCTAAATATCCATGCATTTAAAGGAATAATAATAATAATAATAATAATGACAATCTTAACAAAACAAATTCATAGCTAACACACATGCACAAAAGCAAATTTTTACTATTCAAGAAAAATCTAACACTGCCAGTGTTCTTTTTTTAATCATTTTTTATCATTGTTTTCTTTTTCAATGTAATGTTAAAGCGTTTAAACACATAATGGCATTTGTTTCTCCTTATACCTTCTTGAATACAGAATCATTTGATCAGCTCTATAATATATAGTAAAAAAGAGTGGCCAGTATAAGATTATTTTTGCATATTTCTGAATAAAAAACAATCTTTTTGAGAGGATAAGTTGGAATATATAATATGAAAATTTTTAAATGTTCGCCTTAGACTAATTACACATAAGAAGTCTTAACGATATTAAAATCAGTGACGGATTACACTCGGAAATTAAATCTAAACTTGTTTGATTATTTACTTTGTAATTGTTTTCACAGTTGTTAATTTTTGCATAACCCCTAAAACGTATTCTGGAGAATTTTTATTTTTTTTTCATATGGAAAACTTGTGTAGAGAGCTATAAATAATCTTTTTTGTCTTGTCATATCTCTAAGATTTCTTATGATACAATTTTAAAATTCCATAATTAGTATAAAGGAAACATTTCATTCGTAGACAGTTTATTTAGTGTAAGGGAAACATTTCATTCACTGTATCTTTTTTTCTTGGGGGTGGGGGTGGGTGTGGGAAGGGAGTGTGAAAAATTTAAGTTTTTATTATTGAAACTGGATCTCTTAATATTTATAATGAATTTTATAAAATTCTGCATCTTTGTTTGTCCAACTTTGCAATTTAAAGAATGCCGAGGTAAATATTTTTCGAACATACTGTATTTATATGTATACACAGTTACATTTTTAGTTTTGCATAATCATACATCTATACCGGATGTTTTAATTCGTTTGCCCAGAGGGCATGCATGCTTTCATGCATACATTTAACTTCCGTTTTTGCATTCATAAAATTCATAATTGTTAAATTATCTCTCGTTTTTCAAAAACTGAATTTTTAAACTTTTAATATTTTATTTTGAAAATTGGAAACAACTTTAAAAAACTAAAAAAATATCAAGTTTTGAAAAACGAGACACAATTTAACAGTCATGAAAGTTTTGAATGTATAAACGTAATTTAAAAGTATGCATTAAGTAATGAATAATAGTAGGAATTATTTTCTTCATAGGTTAACATGGGGTTTAGACAATCTCCATGCTCACTGATAGAGATCCTTAAATTGTCCCTTATTGGTGCAGCAGTTATCCCACATAAAAAAATTAATTTCAAAATTTAAAATTTTTTGAAGACTTTTCAAATGCTTCATAACTATTTTTTTTTATTTTGCTTCTCAATTTTACACTGTTATAGTTTAAGAATATAATGTAACAAATTTGTGTGTTACGTAGTGTATTCACTGATTAATTAATTTTTTAAAAATATTTTTATGTCTGAATGTTACAAATATGTATGACATTTCAGTATTCAAACATAAAAATATTTTAAAAAAATTATATCAATCTCTCCAGAAAATAGCACCCATATACGAGGTGTGGCTATTAAATAACGAGACTATTGCTGCTACAGATGAATTACATATGCGCCAAATCCGAACGACCGACAGCTGTGCAGCATAAAGCCTGCTCTTTCGATTGCTGCGCCTCCCGAGTTTGTAGAGAAATCGGTCTGGCCGTAACCTTCGTTTGTGTAAGAGGTGTACGTTCCGTTTTGCCGAAAACATGATAAGTGTAAAAATAGAGCAACGAATTGTCGTAAAATTTCACGTTAAACTTGGTAAAACCGCTACTGAAACATATCTTTTATTAAAATAAGTTTATGGTGATGAATGTTTATCATGTGCGCGAGTTTTTGAGTGGTTCAAGCGTTTCCATGATGGCCGAGAAGACGTTGGAGATGATGACCGCCCGGGTCGCCCTTCCATGGCCAAAACGGATGAAAATATCGAAAAAGTCACTAATCTGGTTAGATCTGACAGTCGGTTATCTATCTTGAGGTGCTTACTCAACTCCGTGAAAGAGTAAGGAGAAAACGACCCGAATTGTGGAAGAACAAGTCATGGGTTATCCATCAAGATATCGCGCCGGCTCACACTGCATTGTCTATCAAGATGTTTCTAGCCAAGTACAACATCCCAGTTTTAGACCATCCGCCTCATTCACCTGACCTGGCCCCATGTGACTTTTATTTGTTCCCCAAAGTCAAATCTGCATTAAAAGGAACATGATTTGAGTCAGTTTAACCTGTAAAAGAAAAAGGGGCACGCCTTATGATGGAGCTCACAGAACAAGACTTCCAGGCACTGTTTTGGACAATGGAAAATTCGCATGGAACATTGTAGGGATAGAGGAGGGGTGTATATTGAAGGTGATAATAATATGTATAAATTTAAAATAAAATGTTTTACAGCAATAGTCTCGTTATTTAATAGCCACACCTTGTATATTTAGAATATACTGTGAAACCGTAATAATGTAAAATCAATGGATAAAATCAAGATTTAATTAACATGCAGCATTTAAAAAAATTTCAAAAAAAAAAAAAAAAAAAAAAAAAAATTAAAATTTTATTTTTTTTTATTTAAATAGTTTTTGAGAAATTTTAATATGCTTAATGTGTTTCGATGCATATGTATCCAAAATTATACCATTCTAAGACAGAAACTAACAGTCGGCAGCAAAATTATTGAAGCGCTAGCAATAATTCCTGTTTAAAAAACGTGCATCTAATACTGTTTTGTTAAGTAAATATTTGTCGAATCATGATCTTAGTCTTATGCTGTTTATAAAAAAGAAAGTTGATGATAAGAATTAGCGATCAAACTAAAAAATATATGAAAAATGTGGATGTGGGCTTCAATAATTTTGCTGCAGACTGTACAAAATCGATTTATAACTTCCAACATTCTCCTAATGAAAATAAAAATTCGATCATTTCATAACTGCACTGAAAAAAATAGTTTATCAAAATTGAGCAAATTTGCGTCAATATTGAGTATGTCACATACTCAAATAGCTATGAAAAAATAGCTTCGAAACAAATAAACTCAAATTTTAAAATCTCATGTACTTATTATTGAGTATATTGCATGTTCAAAAATGGTGTTTATCGTGAATCACAATATTCCCAACATAGATTCTCATTTGTATACTCTTCCGCTTACCTTATAAAACCGCCACGAAATATAGTTCTAAAGACTTGTTTATTATAATTTGTTTTTGAACTCTTTCTATTTAAATATGTAGAAATTGTATGATAGAACTTATGTTAGTTCAACATATTTATAATGAATTATTATGAAGTGAACAGCAATTAATTTGAAAACATACGGTATTTCATAAATGATATAGGCACGTTTTCATTTTTGAAACAAAATTACTCATTTTAAAATGAGTAAGTCCATTTACATTAATCAAACAATCTCTGTTTAAATATGTAGAAATTCTATGAAAGAACTTCTTTTAGTTCAGCATATTTATAATAAATTATTATGAAGTGAGCAGCTATGAATTTGAAAACATGCAGTATTTAATAAATGAGGTAGGCATGTTTTCATTTTTGGAACAAAACTACCAACTACCTATTTCGAAATGAGTAAGTCCATTTACATTTAGGATCAGTTAATCAAATATTAATAGATCAGTTATTTTGTTTTAAAAGTCGGTGTAAAAAACTACGTCATCAGGAAAAAAAAATAATGATAATTCGTGTTTTTACTTATAATCTGCAGATACTATTAATTGCATATACAAGATGTTTCATAAAATACGGACCAAATTTTAAGAGGTGATAATACACATCTAAACAAACAACATTCATCAAAGAATGCACGGTCGGAAATGAAACGCAAATGTGCTGACGCGTTTGGAAACTTGGTCCATGCAAACGTTAATCCTCTATTCTTGTGTCGAGTTACCGGGAGAAGAACGTCACTAATAGCATGCAAATGCGACATGAAGAAGAACTTGTATGCAAATTTTCTCCACGATTAATACATAGAAGCCGCTAATTCGAACGTTCAACTGTCAATCATGGTAATAAAGTACCGGAAGATTTTTCTCTTCACTGATAAGGAAAAAGCCACCACGCTCGTCAGATTTTTCATGTTACGATTTCTTTTTGTGGGGACAGCTGAATGATCTTATGTATGAGATCTCCAGTGAATCTTCGGAAAAATTCGCCGCGAAAATTTCAGCCGCTGCGGGGGAAGTGCACTATATTCCTCGTGCTTTTCAGAATGTTCGCCAATCTTTTCTTTGCCGTTGTACTTCGTGCATAGTCACTGCCAGTTACTGTTTTGAACACTTATAGTAATCACATTTCATTAAACTTACTTTTGTAACTTAATCGTTCTTTGTGTATTTGCACCTCGTATAACAATATCGCTTTCAGCGCCCTCTAGTGTCTTTTCGTTTTAATTCCGGCCATGAAATTTTTGTTTTATTTATTTATTTATTTATTTTGGATGTTTACTATCACCTGTTAAAGTTTTACCTACATTTTATGAAAAACTATGCAAACAAAATCTATCAGATTATCAGATTCGAGAAGCTTTACCTATTAATGGCAAATGAACATGTAAGAAAAGTCATTTAATACGCTTATATTATTTAAATAAAATCATCTGTTTATCAGTTGCCAAAGCTTTCCAGAGTAAGCTTCTTCATACAATGTTAAAAAATATCGCAAAATTAACTTGACGGCAGCGCTTTTTGGCGTGCAGTGGCTGTGGAACCCAAATAAGAGCTATGAAAAATCCTGGTCACATAGTTCGTTCGTTAAAATGTTATCTTCATCACTTACGTTGTTATTGTAAACAAGAATAAAATCTGGCCCTATGTGAGCAATATTGATGTGATCATTTATTTGAAATTACCAGCGAACATTTCACAATAAATATAAAATATGTCATATGTTTGCTAGTAATTTCGAGTAAATAATTTCCTCCACAGTATTCACTTACAGCCAGAATTAATTAATGTAAAATATAATTTTTAAATCGATCTTCTATTGTTGTAAATTGTATTGTAAACGGAAAATTACTAATACATGGAAAAAATTCATCCATTGGTAATTTAAGAGGAAAATGTTAATATAGAGGAGAGGGGGGGGGGGTATTATGAAGTGTCGGGAAATATGGAATACCAAGGTTTCGGTAAACAACAACAAAAGAAAATTTTTGAACGATTTTTTTTTTTGAAAAGAAGCTGAAAATCCAGAGACAAAGTGTCTGACCATCAAAAAGATCAAACAGCGACCATAAGGGAGAAGACATCTAAGAACCAAGAATTTTCCCAGGTTTGCGAGATAGACGTCTCATCTGCAAACCGAACTTGCCACCTTCAAAAGAAAACTATAGTTTAATCCAGATACAAGCTATTGTAGACCAAGAATTTTTTCCATTGAATAGCACCAAAGTTGTTTCACCATTCAAGGACCCACTACACATTCATAGGCACACCCTCCACTCAATTCAGCACCAATTCCACACGGAAGACAGTAACCACGCACAATAGTCTAGTATAACAGTCACTTTAAAACCTAAACATCCAGCAATTCGCTGTTGACACAATATGGCACAAAATATTAACCACAGGGGCATTCACAGTACCTAACAAGTCTGACCACTACTAGATAAAACCAAACCGGCATTAACATGCACCCTTAACATTCTTTGCAAATTTGTCACACCTCTTTCGAACATTCTAATTTAACACCTGGGCTGGGTAAGCAGTAAATTCAGCACAAATAAATTTCTACATATAAGTGGGACAACATGAGAACTCCTGGTAACCTCTTTACATAACATTTTAGAAAAAATACTATACATATTAGGTCGTTGCAAAAGTTCGTGCGGTTTTTTATTGCTTCGTTTCATAAAAATACATCAAATCAAATGGCAATTTTTAATCAAAATACTCTCCATTGCTTTCTACAACCTTTGCCCATTTTTCGGTAACAAATGTATACCACGGCGGTAGAAGCTCTCGTCTTTGGAGGCAATAAAATGATCCGCGTCCGCACGAACTTTTGCAACGACCTAATATATACAATATAGGAATAGCATTACAAAAATTAATAATACGCTTAAAAAAATATACATAATAAATTTTTCCAAACAACATTCTAGGTTGAACAAACCATATGAAAATTTTTCACAACACTAATACTTAGAAAATTATAATTCAAACGTGATTCATATACACAAATACCAAAAAATTTTAGTGAGAGAGAGAGAAACAATACCAATCGATTCGTGCCTAACACCAAGCAATGCAAATTCCTCTCCAAGCACTATCATTGATGTATGTGATGCAAAGAGCCGTTTATTTATTTATTTATTTTTTTTTCAAATACTAACTTTCCTAAATTTCTACAAAATGTGTACTACTAACTGCGAAGATCTATCAATAATTATGATAGGGAATACACACTGTCTCAAATGCAATATATACAAAGTTTTTGTTTACATGCACGGGTGAGTCACTAACATTTATAAATTTGACAAATATATCATTCATATTGTTTTGACAAACAGAATGACCAATTAAAGCAACATCTGCTATAACCCTATTCGGATAAATAAAAACCAAATTTGAAGAAAAGTTGTTAATACCCTGGCATTTAACTTTTACATATATTTCAGACCTAGACGGGACAACATACTTGCATTTTGCATATACATTCACAGGTTTACAATATATTTCACAAACATTTAAAGTTTCAGTATCTTCAGTCATAAAATTTAATTGAAAATCCCCATTTCCCAGCTTTTTATTTTCAAAATCAATTTTAATACCATATTTTATAAGTCAAGGGATACCTAAGATAATTTGAAAATTTGGCGACAAAGCAGCTTCATTAATAATAAAAGAATCCTCAAACAGTTTTCCCCCAAATTAAACTGTACATTACACTTATTCCTTAAAGCTACTTCACCACCTAACAAGGATCTTAAACCTACAGAGCAAGATTGTTTTTTTACATTGGTATCTGCTAAAACATGTTCTGCGATTAAATTACATGACGAACCCGAATCCACTAACGCTTGGTAGCTATGCTGTTCGAAAATCACCTCGACAACTGGAAGTTTACTATTTACATTTTTGCACCAGTTGCTATAAGATACTTCTCTTGAGTTGGGCAACATATTTACAGAAATAGGGTCTCCCACCGATGCCCTGCCAGGCTAGACTTTTACCCATTTAAACTATCATAACCTTCATTTTGGTTTTCGCTAGATTGCAACCTATTACCTTGAAACCTTCCGCTATAGCCACTCCTACCATTTGGACGCCTATCCTCCCTATTATTCCTAGGACGCTTGGGAAGTTGGCATTCCCTACTATAATGCCCCCTATAACCGCAGTTATAAGAAGTAACGTCACTTTTCTGACGTTGAGACGGTCTACTACTTTCGGGAGGAGGCCTGTTTTGTTGCTGACTTTCTAAATTTTACACGTTTGTACTTAGTTTTGAAAGTTGTTCTGTTAAATCAGAAATAATGGTAGTTAGGTTGATTAACTGCTGCGCCTGCACCTCAGCCGAATTTTTCTGGGTAAAGGACTGGGCTGCACAAGCCAACTCGAAGTCCTCAGGCGAATTTTGCACTTGCACCGCTTTAAATGCCTTTTCTCTGCTAAAGCAATCGTTTCTAGTTCTTCAATGGTGATGGGCGCTCTGGCGACTACCCCACATCTGATTTCGGGCCTAAGATTTTTTAACAACATGGCCATCAATCATTCGTTCTCGGTATCCTTCCAATTTTCTTCCGGAATTTTTTGGGCGACAACAATTTGTCTAGCCTTACTTCCTGTTTACCTAACTGATGTAAGAAAAACTCAATTTTACAAAAATATTTTTTACCTGTATTTTTTAAGATCCAATAGATAGTCTAACTTTTTTATAAAGTATCTTATTATTACATTTTTTTGCTAAAGTTTTTAGAGCATGATTTAGCATTTCATTATAAGTCCTAATTTATTATGAATACAGAATTCGTTAACATTTTCGGTTACAAGGGCTGCTAAATTCACAAATTAAAATCCTGCTAATCACTAACAAGATTTATAAAGAAACAGAGCTATATCTGTAGAATAATAACACACCCATGGAAAGAAAAAGTGATATAACACAAAAATGCAGTATTTGAGAAAAATCAGTTTAAAATAACGACAAAGCATTGACTAGCCTGCAATAAAACTGACACAAATACTTCTCTCTTTCGAAATTTATCCAAATTTCGAAATAGAGATATGACGCTTTTCATGCACGTTGTGGTGCTTCATACGCATTTTTAATGATATAATCTTAAATTTGCCATTTTTTCATTTGTGTCATTTTTTTTGAGGGGGTGCAAAATGTTTTTTTTTTTTTTTTAATATGGAATAAACCTATTTAATGCAGAACATTATATGCGTAAATTCTCATTTTTTTTTTTTCATGAAAATCGCAAATGTTTTTTTAATCATAGGGAAGATGCATAAAGGTTATTTAATTACAATATAATAGTTATCTAGAGCGAAAATTTAAATAATGTTTATTAATTCTATGTTATTAGAAATTCAGACGAGCGATTTAACTGCAGCGTTAAATTGCTATTGCCATAGATAAATTTATATTTACAAGTCTATTAGTATGTATGCTGTTATATTATGAAACTCTTCAAAATGGGTAATTAATTTTTATGTACATTTAAAACTTTTAAATAGTTAGAATAGTTTGATAAATTTTAGATTACTCTGTGGATAAGTATCAGATGCATATGAGAAGATTTAATGTTTGTTGATAGATGCTTCAAAAATATTTCTTTTATCCTCTTACCGCTCATTTAGAATCTGAAGACCAGTATTAATTTACTAACAACAATTACTGGCGTATAAAAAAGCAAATCAATTATTCAAAATATTCTCCCTCTTTCCCACCTTTCCGTTTTCGAATTTCAACTCAAACACAAACAAAATAAATATAAAATCAAAACATCTGCTATTGTGTAAATGATCGTCATATTTAGGGGAAAAAAAGAAAGAAAAAGAAACAGATTTGTTTGTTTATAGTGGTTTGTAATTGGATGTATATCTCTGTTAGTAATTATGTTTAAAACAAATTTTATCAAGCTTTAATATAATTTAATTTATGAAAGCTATTGTAAAAGCATGAACTGCATTTTTGATTGATTATAAGTATTTGGATGCAAAAATTATTTATTACTACTATAACTGAAACCTATTTCAAAAAGAAAGTTTAATGTTATGATTGAGGATCACTATAAATCAATAATACATACTGATTAAAAAATATTATTAAACAAATGCTTTAGAAAATTAAACACAAACACATAGAATATCATTAAGAAACGATTACGAATGAAATAAAATTAGGTTTAGTAAACCTATAATAGATATAAATCTTATATTAAAATTCATTAGTACAAACAACACAAGCACATTTAACTTTAATTAATTTTCGAAATAATATATAAATACGCATACCTGGGACATGCAAAGTTCAAAACGGCATTTGAAAGTTTTTCATGTCGGCGGAAAAATGGTACTCCAAAACAAAAGAACAAACTTACATTGCCACCAGATAGTCTTAAAACGAACTCCGAAATTGGTATTCCGAGACACGAATGTGCGTGTAAGCACAAAATTTCTGGTGTAAGGGTACACCAGTAATGCTGTTTGAAGCAATATAATTTTAATTTACATCATTTAAAATGTATTTCAACGCTCGATTCGGTGTCAACACGTAATTCAGTGTTTGTTTACCAATTTTAGGCTATTTGAACACCAGTTCTGAGGTGACATTACTCCACATTTTTTACAGTGTATTTGTTGTTTTGAAATTGGAGACACCGCGGTAATTTGTTACAATTTTCCCATTTTTACCATGTTTTTATTAACTTCGATTCTTGTTTGTTTGTTTGTCCAGTACAAATCTTGCAATCGATTTTTAACTAACTTCCCGACTAGCTAGACATTTAAAACTTTCAGGTCTGCTCAGAACACAGTGACGATACATTTTCTTAATATTTTTTGTCAACTGTTTCAGGTCCCTACTGACTTCGGCTGCGTTTATATGATTCGACAGAAAATATATTTAACTAATTTCCCGACTAGCTACAAATTTTAAACTTTCAGAATAGGTCAGAACACGGTGAAAATGCATTTTTAAAATACTTTTTACCAACTGTTTCGTGTCCCTGCTGCCTTCGGCATCGTTACCAGTACAAAGCTTGCAATCGAGTTTTAACTAACTTTCAAGCTAGCTAACCATATGAAACTTTTATAACAGCTCAAAACACGATAACAATGATTTTTTAAATATTTTTATCCAATTGTTCTGGGTTCCCGCGGCCTTCGGTAGCGTTTATATGATTCCACAGAAAGTTTAAAACATGGTAGTATATAAAAAGTTATTTTTATCTTGTAATTATTTTTTTAAACTCACTTTTCTATTATACAGCCCATCCACGTATTCCCCTAGTGGTAACTTTTGAATTTTTCTTTTCTTTCTTTTTTTTTTTTTCCCGTATAATCCTTCATCCATAAAGTCTTATTTAATCATCCTACAAACTTTGGCGCCATTCTAGCAAATAGATCGCACTATTTAACACTGTCAGCACTGTCAGTTTAATTATGGCCACCCTGTACTTTATTAGACGCAACATACTGCAATCAGAATATAACAAGAAAGAAAAATCATGCGGTACGCATTGATTAGTAATACTTTCCAACTGCACGTAATTGTTGTACCGAATAACTTTTAATATTCTTTGCCTACGTTATCACAAGGCAAACAGAAGGAATGAAAAATATACAGGTAAACTAATTGATTTTAAAATTACTCTTCGGCATTCTGGAGAGTGTTAAAAAGGCTTAACGCAAAAGAAAATGCTGCCGTTAGAATATAATTACAGCTTTTAATCTATCTGAATATTTTACTGTAGCCCTGTAAATCTGAAAGTTAATCATATCATATTCTTTACAAAACATTATTTTAGAATATTAATAATACATGTCAATGTTTTTATGATTTCTACAGTAGAAAGTCTTTTAAATTTAACTTTTAAAAAATTCTGTCATAAAACGTAATGCATTGGCTTTTTTTTTTTTTTTTTTTTTTTTTTTTTTTTTTTTTTTATCGTTGTTGTTGTTGTCCCTGTAAACAAACTAGCTGTACAGGACCTATTAATGGCATTTTAAATAGGGAACATTCCATAGGGAACTCGAGTGCATTATTTTTTAAAAATTCTCAAAATATTCATGAATGCTAGGGGCCGGAGACAAACAGATAAAAAGGTAGACAATCGGACAGACAGATGCACAAATTGAAATCATAATCCCACTAAAACTATAAGAAAGTGTTAAAACGCTCATGTAAACAAAAGTGCAATTCCAGTAAATTATTATTAAAGCTCTTAATGTAACTGAACATTTATGTGTGGCCCTGTAAATCTAATGTTAACCATACTATATTACATAGAAGGTACTCTTTTGTGCATACGAATAATATATTTCAATTGCATTAAGCTTTGTGGAAAATAAAATTGCTCTGGAATAATTTCAAGTGCCCCTGTACACAAACCAGTCAGAAATGTACTCTATTTTACATAGGAAACATCCGATAGGATATTGAATAACATATTAAAATTTCATTAACGTTTCTATACTGTAAAAGTATTAAAACATGGTAGATAGAAACTCCTGTCATAGAACACAATGCTTTCGAACACTTTTGGGTGTCCCTGTACACAAATCAGAAGAGGTATTCACTCGATATTTAATAGGGAACATCCGACAGTGAACTTGAATAAAATACATCGGTTTGAAGAAATTCCATAAATATTTACGGGAATTAGAGTGCAGGAAACAGACAGAGAGACAGACAGACGGACAGAAGAACAGTCAGACAGATACACAAATTGAAATCATATTCACACTTAAAAAATGTTAGAAAGTGTCAAAAACGCTTAATGTAAACGAAAGTACAATTCTAACAATTTTTTATTAATAGCTCTTAATATAACTGAATATTTTTGTGTCACCCAGTAAATCTAATGATAACCATGCTATATTCTATGCAAAGCATTCTTTTGTGCATATAAATGACATATTTCAATTTCCTGAAACTTTGTGGAAAGTAAAGGTATTAAAATTTGATTTATAGAAATATCTCACATAGAACGCAATGCTTTGGAATACTTTTGAGTGTCCCTGTACATAAACCAGTGGTGGTATTTAATCTATTTTATATAGGAAACATCCAATAGTGAACTTGAATAACATATTTCAATTTCATTAAGGTATTGTACAGTAAAGGTATGAAAATATGGTTTATACAAATACCTCTCATAGAACACATTGCTTTGAAATATTTTCGGGTGTCCCTGTACAGAAACCAGTAGAGGTATAAACACCATTTTTAAAAGGGAACATCCGATCGTGAACTTCAATAACATATATCAGTTTAAAAAAATTCCATAAATATTTACGGGAGTTAGAGCGCGGGCAGACAGACACAGATACACAAATTGGTATCATATTCACACTTAAAAATATGTTAGAAAGTGTTAAAAACGTTTTATGTAAACGAAAGTACAATTCTAGCAAATTTTTATCAATATCTCTTAATATAACAGAATATTTTTGTGTCATCCTCTAAATCGAATGCTAATCATGCTACATTATATGCAAAGCATTCTTTTGTGCATATAAATAACATATTTTAATTTCCTAAAACTTCGTGGAAAGTAAAGTTATTAAAATTTGATTTAGAGAAATATCTCTCATAGAACGAAATGCTTTAGAATACTTTTGAGTGTCCGTGTATATAAAAAAGTGATGATATTTAATCCATTTTATACAGAAACATCCAATAGTGAACTTGAATAACACATTTCAATTTCATTAAGATATGTGTACAGTAAAGTTATGAAAATATGATTTATAGAAATACCTCTCATAGAACACAATGCTTTGAAGTACTTTCGGGTGTCCCTGTATATAAACCAGTGATGGTATGTAATCCATTTTATACAGAAAACATCCAATAGTAAACTGGAATAACGTATTTCAATTTGATTAAGATATGTGTACAGTAAAGGTATAAAATTATTATTTATAGAAATTCCTCTCATAGAACACAATGCTTTGAAATACTTTTGTGTATCCCTGTACACAAATCAGTGGTGGTATTTACTCCATTTTATACAGGAAACATCCAATAGTGAACTTGAATAATATATTTCAATTTCATTAAGATTTGTGTAAAGTAAGGTTATGAAAATATGGTTTATAGAAATGCCTCTCATAGAACACAATGCTTTGAAATATTTTCGGGGGTCCCTGTCACAAACCAGTAGAGGTATAAACTCCATTTTCAATAGAAAACATCCAATAGTGAACTTGAATAACATATTTCAATTTCATTAAGATTGGTGTACAGTAAGGGTATGAAAATATGGTTTATAGAAATGTCTCTCATAGAACACAATGCTTTGAAATATTTTAGGGGGTCTCTGTACACAAACCAATAGAAGTATGAACTCCAGTTTCAATAGAAAACACCCGATAGTGAACTTGAATAACATGTTTCAATTTCATTAAGATTTGTGTACAGTAAGGGTATGAAAATATGGTTTATAGAAATGCCTCTCATAGAACACAATGCTTTAAAATATTTTAGGGGGTCCCTGTACACAAACCAGTAGAGGCATAAACTCCATTTTCAATAGGGAACATCCGATAGTGAATTTGAATAACATATATCAGTTTCAAGAAATTCCATAAATATTTATCGGAATTAGAGCGCGGACAGACAGACAGACAGACCAACTGAAGTCATAAACACTTTTCAACCTTGTTGGAAAGTGTTAGAAATGTCAAATACCTAATGAAATATAAGCACTTTTACTAAATAATATTTAACTGCGCGTACACAAGCTGTAACGGAATTTTATTTGCATAATTTATTAGTTAAATGTATTGAACTAGTCATATAAAAATCCCTAACAAATACCACACATATTAAAAAAGTTATCGTTGATGGAATAAACTGAATTTCAGTTTCTCTAAAAAAAAGTATAAGAGGTTTTACCTAAAGTTTCATTTTGATTCAACTAATAGTAATATAGTGTACGTTGATTGTAAATAAATATTAATAAATCCCCTATTATTTTCCTATTTTTTGAGAGACTTCAAATTCAGTTAATGGCATGTAAATGTAAATTAAGAAAAATTTTAATGTACATTAAAATTTTCGCATAATTGTGCATTTATTCCTTTGAAAACAATATGGAGTAGCATGAAAATAAAAATATGAAACTAACCTTAATAAAATGAATAATCAAATTTAGATAGGGTAAATATGTCGAATGCGGGAAGGTAGTATAACAGAGAGAGGATATTTCAGACTGCAATCGAGGCAGGTGATTGACCGAGTTCATTTTCTATGCTTTTTCCATGAATACATTATGCCTTACAGTACAAGTGTATGATGGAGAACTGAACAAAGTCCACCTACGCCAACCACTACCATATTGCCTTTCCATAAATGACCGGACATTTAAATATACATTAAAAAAAAAAACATCAAATTTACATCAAAATTTTTTTAAAAATGTATATTAAAAAAAAAATTTTTTTTTTCGAGCAATTTCAAGCACATTTTACAATACCTTAGCCTGTTTGGAGATATAAAACATCTGAAAATGCACAAAGCGAGATAAATAAGTTTAGATTTGATTTTAAGGGATAACACAACTGTAGAATTTTCAATTTTTTTCAATTTTAATTATCATTATTGGCTTAAAAGATGGTATGAACCTTCTGAAACATGAGGCAAAAAGTTTAATCCCTGAAAAAAAAAAAAAAAAAAAAATTGTTCTATGGAATTCCGAGTTTTTCCTCTAGTGCTTCGGATGACGCAAAGCCTGCGCCATACCCGTTGAGAAATTCCCACTTTTTGAATTGAAACTTTGTAAAAACTGCAGTGTCGCCATTTTGTAATATTTTCTGATAATTTTTTTTGTAATATAGTTATATATATGCTCAGTAACTGCCGCAAGTATTATTCCTCTATCATCTTTCCTTCCGCCCCAAAAATCTGTCAAAAAACGCTTTTTTTAGGCCGTTACAGTGGTGTTACCCCTTATGGGCAAAATGAAAACACGTGTTCGTTGAAATAGCTGTAGCAGGCAATCTAATACGAATATGTTTCTAAAAATGTTGCTAAATTTACTTTAAGACATGAAGATGGTTTTAGTTAAAAAATACAAAAATCGGAATTTTCTTCAAATTTTAAAAGTTCAGAGATATTGGGTCCCTTTAAATTTTAGGAATGTTTATCGATTGTCTTTTGAAGTCATTAAAAATATCAAGAATTGCTTCGAAATTAAACATTTTACTCACTCATATCCACCCACACACACAAAACAAAAAGGAATAATAAGAAAAGGTGGCAGTTAAAAATTTTTAGCTACAACCAATAATTTGTAGCTAAATTTAAATATTTTAACGATGCTTACTATTAAATTACTGAAAAGCAGCTCACTAAATTTCTAAAAAGATCGATTTCAGATAAATTGGAACATTTTTTTTATGGTAAAACGTAGAATTTTACAACGTGTTTTTAGAGTCAGATGCATATTTTTTTGTCAAAAAAAAAAAAAAAAAAAAAAAAAAGATGAATTATAAATCTACAATACATATTCAATAATTTAGAGTCTTAAAATAATAATAACAATAGGGAGTTAGACGCTATTTATACGAGAGACAGTAAATTCCAAACAATGTACCGAGGCCTTCCAAAAGGAATCAAAAGATCAAAATTGCGACGACGTTTCTCCTGATCCCCCATTGATGTGAATCTCTGGCGTAGATAATTTCCCATTGAGTAGCTTTAATGCGGCGTAAAACCCACTCAAACACAACCTCAACCTCCAAAACGAAGCTTTTTGATAGTTAGATAACAATTTTTTGCTGCTATTAAGGCATTTTCAATAATACGTAGCAGCATATCACACATCGAAAAAGATAATAGTAACATTCATCTTCAATTTGAAACCGCTAGGCAACCCTGCTAATTTCTTTTAGTAAATCAAGGAATTTTTCTCAAGCAACCATGTTCTAGTCCCCTATGGGTAAGGAATCTCATTAGATGTAATTTCTATTGAGAAAATTTAGGCTGCCATTAAGAGTAATTAAAAAAGAAAACAATAATAACCCCTCAGAGAGAATAGAAACATTTTATAAATTTGTTAAGAAAACCTTAGCCAAGATTCCGTGATAAATTTAAAGAGCATACGGGGAAGAGAATTTAGCTATTTTAATGGTAAAATAGGATTATTATTGCATGTTAATTATTAATGAATTTAACATACTTTACAAAGCTGTTTAAATGAAAAATGTAACTATTTAAACATTGACCTTTGTTTAAACGATTAAGGTATTTCAAAGACAAATATTTATATTAATTATGATCCATAATTGTGTTTCTGCATTACATTAATTAATTTTGTTTTTTTCAAAGTAAAAAAAAAAAAAAAAAAAAAAAAAAACCTAGGCTTTATACAAGAGTATGCAGTTAATGTATTTATATAAATACAACATACTCCTATATACAGAACTTTTTTCCTGATTGACTATTACTATTATATATATTTCAAAGTGATTGGTTAAAAGTAATTTCCATTGTGTACATTTATGCAAGGGTTTCTCTTACTCTGCTATATTAAAAAACGGTATGACAATGCCACCTTTTAGGCGAATTGCACAAAATTTGATAGACAGTAATTTATGACAAAGCTCAATTACATATACATTTCAATGAAATTCTATGCATTTGTTTTAAGGCTATAGATGCCATAAAATGTTTGGCACACACACGCCGACAGACACACAGAGACACACAGGCAAACATTTTCTAAAAAGTGTTAAATCGTGTTCTAGACTTTTAAAAAAGTGTGAATTCCTTGAAAACTTGAAGTCGAAAGTTTTTTTACGAATCAAATATTTTCTTATGTAGAGAAAAGTAAAAGTGATATGTAATAAAAGTTTTTTCTTTTCTTTTACTTTTCTTTTTAAATATGATAAAATCAGAATAAATGTATAACAATAAAATATAAATAATTTTATATGTAAAATGTATAAAACTTGGCACATGCTCACAAAAATTGCATTGCGAACTAAAACCGATTTTGTCTTTCTTTCTTTTCACCCATTTTTCTATCTTTTTATTTAATTTTTTCCTGAACAAACTTATTTCATTACATCGAAAATAAACTTATCTAAACGATGAAAAAAAAAGTTTATTTAAATTAAGCGAATTGAATATTCCGACCTTAAGAACAAACATATACGACAAGTCTGCATTAAACATTTAATTTTTAATCTAAATGACGAAATAAAGAATAGGAAAATCTCAGCGAAGTAAACTTATCAAAAAGATAAAAGCGTATTTTTGCATAAACAAAAGGAAAAACACTCTAAGATGAGGAATGGGTCAAGAAGAAGCATGGGATATGACAGCTAAATTTTCATGACAATTCTTGAGAAGTTTGAACGTAAAGTTATCCTTTCTGAGAGGATTCCGATCTAAATGGGTCAAGAGCCAAGTGGCACGTGCTTTTTAAGACACTTAAATTAAACTAAGGAAATCAACCTTTATCTCCAAGTTCACACAAATTTCGGTACGCAACAAGATGTTGAGACTTCTGAAGTGTATATTTTAATCCAATTACTTTTAATACTTTTTTAGATACATCTTGACAGCTATGACCAGATATTTTTTTTATTGTAAGGGGTCAAGACTATTAGGTTACAAAAATTAAATCAAAGCTGCATTTATTTAGGTAAAGACGTGCCTTTGTGAAAATATCTTTAGTTTTATTTTATAGATTAATTACTAACTGAAAGTCACTAACCTTGCAGCGTTTACTGCTTTACTCTTGTGGAATACTTGAAAGAAATAATCCGAATGTCTAATGAGTTTTGGGAGTATCGACTTTCAGGGAAAATTAAAATGAAGAAACGCGATTAATTAATTAACATTCTAATTTTAGCTATGCAGCTTGATTTATTTCCGGTCACATGCTTTCTAAAAAGTGTCGATAAACGATAAAAAAATATTATACGCGTTCTTAATAAAAACATTTTTCACTAATTAGCTGGTTTTAGTAAAAAACTCTAATGTAAAACAAAATAATGCAAGAAAAAACATGACAGTCTTTGTTGAAATTTTCTGTACGGATTCACTCAAAGATAAAGTTAAATTGCATGCTTTCCTACACAAAAAATACAATTACAATTAACTTGTTGATATTTTATGTTTCTAGATGTATAAATCCTGTTCATTTTAGAAGAAATGACATTCCATTTTCTCAGTTGTAAGGTTTGCGATGCGTCGAGTTCGAACGTGAAGGTCGCCAGTCAGATTTAGTGTTGGTGATGGTCTCAGGTGATAGTAGAAGTATTGAGTTGGGAAAGTAAAGGCTACCAGATGGATTTAGTGTTGGTGGTGGTATCAGGTGTTAGCGACAAGTCGAGTTAAAAGTATGGAGTCAAGAAAGTTAAGGTCACTAGTTGGATCCAGGATCAGGTAGCAATGTTTGGGTGAAATATTAGGTTAAACTTAGAAGTGTCGAGCAGAGTTAAACGAGGATTGGTGTAGAGTAGAGTGACCATATTTTTTTCATTGAATTTGAGGAGAAATATGGCGGTGTCCTCGATTTCCGAGGACAAAAATAAATAAATAAATAAATCACCTTAAATTGTAAGATTTTAGTAATTTTTATGTATAAGCACCTAAAAGAACTTATTTCAGATTATTTATTATACATATAATAAATTATTATAATAAAATATTAATAACTTTATAACCGGAGTCTCCAAATGTGTTGTACAGTCGGCTGCAAAATTATTCGAGCACTAGCCAATAATTCCTATATTTAAAAAGTACACTTAAGACTGTTTTGCTAAGTAAATCCTTGTCGAATCATGTTCTTAGACTGATTAAGAACATGACTCGACAACAGTGGCGTATTCTCTGGGTATGCTAGGCATGCGCCGCATACCCACTAAAAACTATCTAAACTTTAAACAGAATTTATTTAAAAATAAATTATTTGAACTAATTTTGTTAAACACTCGCTTCCATTTATACAGTATCAATCATTCAGTTTTGAAAAATTATTGTGAAAGGAAATTTCTTTTGTTACATTATTCCTGGATAAATCCGAGTGTTTTTTATTCCCCTTACTATTGTCGTTACTTCCCTGCCGCTTTGTTTAGGAGACGTCTGCTGACCAGTATCGTCCCGGAGATACCCTCCCTCTCTTCTGCTGACCGGTTATTGCTTAGGTCATGCTGCCTTTCTAAAGCATGCCCTGCTATAGGGATTTTTTGCTATTTGAGGGAATAATCAACTTCCCTCTAATTTTAACTCGTAGAAACTACAAGGGGAGTCCCGCTGTATAAACGACCCAAGGCATGCTACCCTAGGAGAGCATATTCTGGAGTTTGGGGGTATTTTTTAAAGCGTAGGGATTTTGTTACCTTCGGTAGAGATGTTCGCATAGAGGAGAGATGGCTTTTCCGATTGATATATTAAAAAAACTTATACTTTATTTTACTATAGTGAAAAAAAAAAAAAAAAAGAATTGATTTGAAAATGATGATTAAATTGCAAAATAAAATTTGGATAAATTTCCAAAAGTTGTTTTATGTGCCAGAAAAGTTGCTTTTTTTATGTATTTATTATTATTATTATTATTATTATTTTAAATCTAAATAACTTATTCTAAGCGAAGACTTCCGCCAGAAATAAAAGTATGTACAAATTTTGTTTATTCAATAATATGAATAAAGCAAAATGTCTTCTTCATGTGTGCCTGTATGCGCTATGAAGGTCAGGCCACTGACGCAGATTTACAAAAAATTAACAGATGCGTAGCTTTGATCGTGCAGGTGTGCATAGAATTTTTTCTTTCTTTCTTTTTACTTTCTTTTTTTTTTTTTTTTTTTTTTTTTTTGTGTGTGTGTGTGTGTGTGTGTGTGTATGTGTGTGTTTATTTTCTTTCCTTATTTTCAAATCTGAATTTCTTAAATTGATTATTTTATTTGTTTATTTATTTATTTATTTTGGAATGTTCCGTTAATTTTTCTGCTTTTTTTTCTTAAATTTTATTTAAATTGCGTGTTTTTTTCTTCTTTTTTTTTTTTCACCCATCTGCATTTCTTATAAAAGATCGCTATTCTATTTATTTTTCCTTCTTTCGCATTAAGTCATGCGATCAAATAGTTTTTATATGATAAAACTTTAATACTGTTTCTTTCTTTCTTTTTTTTTTTTTTTTTAATACACATAATAGTTGCGTTTTCAAAAATTGTTTATGTAAAGGCGTAATACCCTCTTTTGAAGAAGAATGTTTATTATTTTTAATGTATTGTTTCTATCGAAATCAAATGGTAATATTATAGAGAGAATTAAACTTATTAAATTTTTAACTTTATTAAAAATTGTAACAATTAACTTCTTGTGCAAGAACTATCAGAGATCAGATAAGCACCTACATTGAAACGCTGGCTTAAGGCGCTGCCACTAGCAGTGGGGTCCCCAATCTGACATAGCGAACACCTGAAGCCAAGTTTTCAGCGATTTCAGTGGATTTTTTCTTGCCGGTTCTCACTATTTGTTCTTTCTTTCCTTTTTTTTTTTTTTCTCTTTTTTGTTTTTAAAGTGATATAAAAAATTGTGATTAAATTTCTTTGAAAATTCATTTAAATACAGCGATCAATGAAGCGACCAAATGGGCCTTCAATAAGTTAATATAAGAGTCCTTTAGATATATGATATATCTAAAATTACCAAGAAATTGGAGGCCCACCAGCGGCCGAACGGTTCTGCTCTCAAAGTCGGTAGATGGGAAGTGTCGGGTTCCATGGTTTTCTCCGAAAGACGCGTAAATAAGGCTAGGACCCCTTAGAAAGACCCACGACGGACGGCATTCCACCCATAGGCCTAGGACCCAAGTGTAGTCAATCGGACTTGAATTCTACCAACCAACCAACCAAGAAACTGAAAAAATGCAAGCTTAAATTTGATGAAATGACATCGTCTTGATCAGTAGTGTTCTTTCCATAGTTCGCTTCAGAGCATGCCCAGATTCAAATGTCACGGTACGCCACTGCTCGACAAGGATTTATTTAACAAAGCTGTATTAAGTGTACTTTTTTTTTGGCAAGGATTATTGCTAGTGCTCGAATAATTTTGCAGCCGACTGTAACTTTTTGGGGACGAAGGTAGTTTTCAAGACCTGTCCTCGAGATTCGAGGACGTATGGTCAGCCTAGTGTAGAGTGTTTCTAGCTATTCGAGATTAGTTTGTCAAATTGAGAGCAGGTTTAAAGGAGGTTGCGAAAGTAGATATCAATTGGATGTACGTAATTTTAGAATATATATTTGATATAAAACGAAATGAATCGTTTAAAGAAGATTTTACTTTAAATACGCTTCCGAGTTAAGGAAGTGTGTGTTTCGTACAGTCGGTAACAAAAATATCCGAACACTAGCAAAAAATCCTGTATAAAAAAAGTAGAGTTAATACTGTTTTGTTAAATAAATCTTTGTCGAATCATGCTCTTAGACTGATTAAGAACATGATTCGACAAGGATTTATTTAACAAAACAGTATTAACTCTACTTTTTTTATATAGGAATTTTTGACAGTTTTCGGATACTTTTGTTACCAACTGTACAATCGGCAGAAAAATTGTTGAAGCGCTAGCAATAATTCCTATTTGAAACATGAGCACCTAACGCTGTTTTGTTAAGTAAGCATTTGTCTAGTCATGATCATAGTCTTATGCCGTTTATAAAAAAGTAAGTTGATGATAAAAATTAGCGTTCAAACTACAAGGGAAAGAAAAAGAAAAAGAAAAGAAAAGAGTGCATGTTTGCTTCATTAATTTTGCTGCCGACTGCAGTCGGGGCCGGCGAGATAGTAGGTATATTTTTCCCCTTTTATGGGCCTGCTTCACAGCATTCGTGACGTCACACAAGGAATCTGAGTGAGCAGCGAGAGCCAGCATGCGTAAAACAAATGTAGCGCTTTACTTTTTTTCATTTTGTGATATTTTGATGAATTATTTAAATTTGTTTTCAAGAAATGGCTTGCAGGTATAATCATATATATTTAATGAAGGGAAATTATTCATTGAATTGACTGAAAATTGAATACCTTTGAATTGGCACAAATGTAGGTTCCATATAAAAGCTAATATTTCCATTTAATATTTAGAACTTGAATTATATTATGTTTGTTCAATAAAATATATATGTATTCAGGTAACAATTCTTATGTTTTCCGATAACTTTTTATATTTTTTTACAGATTTGAAATCTTTAAACCGCGTTTTCTCAGTCTGCATTTTCTCATGAATTCGCGATCTTCAAAATGTTAAAACGTCTAATGATATTTAGGAAAATAGTTATTATTATTATTAATGATTTTTAACCCTCGCTTTCCCAAGATCAAGGCGTTGCTTCAGAAAAAATTGCTTTCAGATGCCGCTTGGCACGTTTGGCGAAACTTTTTGTATCGTTTAGAAGTTGCAACATTCCACTGGTTACGTTTGCTATCTCTGACGAATTAGCGCACATTTTGAATGAGGCGGGCTTAACTAAATTTCATCTTCAAAATCGGGTCAAAATGACCCCATCTTGGGAAAGCGAGAGTTAATAGAACCTACTTAAAAGAATTAGAGATGGATTTTTAAATTTATTAATTAGATTTAGGGAGGAAAATTAAGAAGTACATGTCTATGTAAAAATTTGCAGAAATATTATGATTTTCATTATATTCTTATTTTTAATATATATATTTTTTTAAATAATGCAATATCCATCCCTAATTCTTTTAAATGGGCTCTATTATACATTCAAAATAAATAAACAAATAAAAATAAGTATTTTCTTAAATATCTACAGAAGTTTTAGCATTTTGAAGATCACGTTCTCATGAAAAAATGCAAACTGAAAAAATACATTTTAAAAATTTTATGCCTGTGAAAAGTAGATCAAAACTCATAATTGTAGCCTGAATATATATTTTATTGAACAAACCTAATATAGTTCAGTTTATAAATATTAAATGGAAATATAAACTTTTATATGAAAACTGCCGTAGTACGAAATGGAAGGTGTCAAGTTCCCTTAAGATTATAATATTTAAAAATTATTTAAAAGCTTTTGAAGAAAAACAGTTTTTTTTCTTTAAAACAAAATTTCCATGGCTTAATAAGTATAAATATAAAATATTTGTACTACAAAAGCAAACTCATAAATAAAAGTCTTATGACTATTAAACTAGGGATTTTACCGAATCATATTACCAAATTCTAAGATAATGACATGAAAGAAAAGAAAAATTGAGTATATCTATATAAACTGAAAATTATGTGTAAAAAGGGCAAAAATGAAACATATCAAATAGAAATAACCTATCAAATGAAGATTAATCCAAAATGTATATAAATGTAAATCGAAAAAAAAAAAAAAAAAAAACTTTGAAATTTTCCGAAAAATCGCTATGTCTTTATGGAGAACAACTATAATACTACATATATCTATCTAAGAAATATTAAGTCAAAAAAAAAAAAAAAAGTTAATGTTACATTTCCAAACTCTCACGGAGTTAGGAAACTAGGCTCGCTTTTTTTTTAAACATGTTTTTCCCATAGTGTTTTTAACTCGGTTAACGCATACAAGCCTAATCCACACACTGAAATATATACAGTGGAACCTGTAAAAGTGACCACCTTGGTAAAGTGACCACTTGACTAAAGTGACCATTTTCTCGACTAAAGCGACCCTTTTCCAATTTTAAAAACCCTTTATAAAGTGACCACCTGCGTATAGTGACCATTTTAGCCGGTCCCTAGGGTGGTCACTTTAGACAGGTTCCACTGTATACTCAAATAAGAAAAAATGAATCCTAATTAAACATAAAAATACAATTTATTTTGCATACACATATTTATATACACATGTATTTATATATGCATGTTGTATATAAGATAAAAGTTTCAATAAAATTTAACTATATTCAAGAGACATTAATGTAAATATATATATATATATGATAAAATTTAAATATACGATGGAGTAAAACTTGAATTATTAAATATATAGAACTAGAACAGAGTTTTTATAAACCAATGCGCAAATGCAGCAAAAAGAAATATAATAAAAATACACATATATAATATATATACAAAAACTATAATAAATAAGCAAAATAATTAAAGCCAGATGAAAAATGAATCCCAAAACACATGAGGGCATTCATCATGGGAGCTCCCCCATGTAGGGAAAGGAAAATGAGAAGTTTCTGACGAAACGCTGGTAATTTAACCAAATAACACGTTTCTAGCCCCCAACTTCTCACATACAACAAACGAATTTTAATTAATACAAAGTACAAAAAGCATAAAAAGCAATTAAATTCAGAAATCAAGTACAAAATATAATACATCAATATAAAATACAAGAATATAAATAATACAAGAATATATAAATACATACCAGGACAAACTCGAATAGTCATTAGAATATGGAAAATTGAAAACCACCCCCCATTATAAACATAAAACCCGCTTCAGCTAGTAGGGCCACTTACCAGCACTTAAATGTCGCCCAAAATGGAACAACAAACCTTAAATGGGATTGTGATCAAGAATACTGAAATGTTTATTGATTGCAAAAACAGGATAGCGGTTAACAGTTAGTATGTTTTTAAGGTTTTTTCAAAGCCAGATTCAGGTCTAAATTGTTATTGCAAATCATTTTAATTCTGTTTATTTGGGTGCACATAATATTTTTTAAAACTTTAAGACTAATACAAGCGAACCAATTGGTTAAATTACAAACTTTAAAGTTAAAATCTTACCTTTTATCATAAATCCGAATAAACCAGTTATTATGTATTTTTTTTTTTTTAAATCCAGGAAATAAGTTTGGTCCTCAGATTCAGTTCGGTTTAAGACAAGATCGAAGGGATAGATTTCAGCTGCATATTTCGCGAAATCAACACAGTTTATTGCTATTACGTCATCAATATACCTATAAAACGTAATTTCTTTGAATTTTCTTTCAAACATAAACAAAAAAATGTTGGCGAAGGCACTCGAGTAACTTGTTGCTATCGGGATACCGTGAATTTTAAAAAAATAATCAAACAACAACATTTTCGAAGTTTCGTTAAACAAAACATTTTCGAAGATGCAAAATTTAATAAGGTTAATCCAGTAAACTTTTTCGCAGTCTATTACATGACAAAATTCTTCGTAATTTTTTTTTCAAAAATTTCTAGAACCAAGTAATGTGGGATACTACCAAAAAGGTTTTCAAAATCATAAGTATTAATTATAAAAATATTTTCTGAATTTTCTTTAAAATATTTTAAAATTCGGTAATTATTTTTTATGATACTGCAATTATCGTCTGACTCTAAAGTGTTTAAGATATTATTGAGTAAATAAAAAAGTTTTTTACCGGCCTTATAAGCAAAAATACTAGTAATTTTGCTTATAATTATAAGGCCGGTAAAAAACTTTTAATACATCAATTTACTCACAGCCAATTTATTTACAGCCATGTTTTTGATGCACATATTTTGTTTTATATAGAGACATTAAGCACTACACCTAGTTACTATGAAGGGGATAGCAAAGAGAAAAATAAATCCATGTCTATTTTCTTTATTCATGACAAATGTATTTTATTGCAACATCATTAACATCATTCCTAAAAAATTACATTTTTGTGACAGATGTCCTTTATCTCCGGGGTACAGATTTGTGTTTTAGTGGGCTGAAACCGAAAATGAAGTCAATTTTCCTTGATCACGTATAGATTTTTGCCAATAAAAGGCGTCTATCGACACAATTTCTTCATTTTCCGTAGTTTCTAGTATGTTTCCATGATTAAAACTTACTATAAAAGTTACCATGTAATTATATAGGTGGAAGAGTCACATACGAAATCATATAGGTAGACACTCTGTATTGACAAAAATCTACACGTGATAGAGAAAAGTTGGCTTCAGTTTCGGTTTCAGCGCACCAAAAAACATAAAGATCAGCCAAAATTTAAGTAGACCTGTGTCATTAAACAATTACATATGGTAGTGAAGCTTTATATAAAGCAATAGATATTAAAAAAGTTAATATGAGTTGTTTCTGGGGCATTGATATATGAGATCATATATAAAAAGTACAACAGCAAAATAGTAAAATAAATAAATAATAATAATAGTAACTAAAAGAAGGAGCATAGGCCAGCATCGCTTAAGGCGTATAGAAAGGTTAATAACTAGAAGAATCAGCAGAGATCCGCCTCTAATTTTAGAGTTTCTTTTTACAATTCCCTTTACAATTTTTCAGTTTCTTTTTTTACAATTCCCTTTTAAATCCATCCAAAGCATCTAAATAATATATACAGGATAGTTAAAAAAAATTATGAATTATTCCATAGTACTCACGCTTTAATCATTAACCCTGCTGCTGTGTTCGGGTCCATTTTGGCCCATCATCGACATACATGAAAATTTGTTTTTTATGTAGAACACACTCCGTAAAAACATTATATAAATTGTTTATATAAATTTAATTTGTAAATACGAAATGAAAGTACGGTTATATATTGAAATTAAAAACTTTTGGTCTCGTTTGGACTCCATTTCGTTCATTCGTAATGAACACAACAGCAGGGTTAAACAATTACAAATGTTAGTGAAGCCTTGTATAGAGCGATAGATATAGAACAAATTGATACGTTATTTCTGAGATTAAATATAATCATATGTTATAAAATTACGCTAAAAAGTACATAGTCAAAAATAAAGTTCAATGTTTTACTTAAAAATTATGTAAGTTTAGTGCAAACGAAAATTCGGTGTTAGTTTTCACCATTTTACAGTGTTCATACGGTTGCTGAATTCCCTTGATTTTCTCTACTACTAAATTTATATAGCAATTTTTGATATATGCACAGCCTATACATTTAAAAAGGAATTTATTGTTCAAAAATACTAGTGAAAATGTTCTTGGATCATCATCACGAGCATTTTCGGAGTACCTACGGTGATCCAAAAAACAGTTTACCTCCACTGAAGTTGATGAAAAATAGATTGCATGAAAAAGATGAACGGAACGATTAACTATCGGCGTTCCGAGGAACTCAGACGGGGAGGTATGACAATTACATGCCTGTGTTGCAGAGGAGAGAGGAAAAAGAGAGAATCCTATGTAATAGCTGTGCTAACATACCTGCATACCAAAAATAAATAAATAAATGAAATAAAATAAATAAATAAAACATAAAAAAGGCAAGTCCTTGTGAAAACCCTGTTTTATTAGTGCGATTTTAGCATTGAACACTACTAAAATGGTTAAACTTACCACTGATTTTCTAAAAATATTGTTTGCAGTTAAATTATCCTAAATTGGAAGAATAATAAACATTATTTTCAACAGTGAAGATTTCAATTTTTAAAACGAATAAATTATATATACCACGTACTTGTTGCTAGTTTAGTGCTTCACTTTTAAAATTAATTACTAAGTTCTCATTTTTAAAACTGTAACTTGATTTTTTAATACAATAAAATCTTTTTGTAAAAAAATAGAACCGACTCCAAAAAGGAACTACTATTCAAACAACTAAAAATGAAAGAAAATTGGCAGAAAATGGAACTGTAAATTGCGCCTAAAAGTATAAAATAATTTCCTTCACCAAACAACCTATAACACTACAATTAATCATAACTTTTGAAGTCGACGCAAAATTAAATAAAATTTAATTCGTTTTTAAAGGTTCATCTTTAGATCGGTAGCAACAAATCCTGTTGTCTCGAATGATCCATTTTCATGTTTCCTTTATTATTTTGTCACTGTATACAATTAGTCCATTAGTAGCATCTACATCGAACAGTGAACTTCACAATGCGGTATTTATGTTTCTACGAAGTTAGAGTTTCCTATACGAATTTAGTATAACTTTGATAACTATCATCCTTGATGGTTTTTGGATTTGGCGATGAAAACGTAAGGCAAAAATGTACACGCAAGATGTATATTTTCATAATATTTATTGTACGATGTGTTGTTTCATATTCTTGATTACTCTCTTGATATTCCTTATCAAAACAATCATGATATCCCAAAGAAATTAAATATGTTTGCGATTTTTTCTTTCACCAAGTACGTCAGATAGCAGCATCTTCGCTAACTTTTGCTGCTTACGAAATCTTATTTGTTTTCTTGAATCAAAGTAGTTTTCGGCTGTGTTTTGCAGGTAACAATGTGAGATGTGAATTTTGAATAGGATTTGATTTTTGTATTGAATAAAGGCATCAATTTTTATTTAATTTTGCGCCGACTTCAAAAGTTATGATTAATTGTAGTGTTATAGGTTGTTTGGCGAAGGAAATTATTTTATACTTTTAGGCGCAATTTACAGTTCCATTTTCTGCCAATTTTCTTTCATTTTTAGATGTTTGAATAGTAGTTTCTTTTTGGAGTCGGTTCTATTTTTTTACAAAAAGATTTTATTTTTCTCTTTTCAGTGAAAACTTATTTATATAGCAGAGCATCAGAAGACGTTCGACGGCAGTTTCACAAATCACAACTTCCAAGAAAAGTGACATAACTCAAAAAATGATTTATGTCACTGAAAAATACATGAAATGCACCCAATGTGAACAAAAAAGTTACATCTCCATCTAGAAAGTTATCCATGCGATTGACAGTTGTGCCAGTTTTATTCTGGTCAAGTTATATTTAAGTTGATTTTTCTCAAATGCTGCATTTTTAAGTTATGTCACTTTTCTTGCCTATATCGGATATGAACAAAAAACTATTGAACGAACATACGTTAAATTAAAAAGTCTTTAGAAATGTAAAGAACGGATACGCTGTATTCGTAACCGAAAATTCTGTTAGGCAAATATATTGAACTTTACAGTGAATATACGTGTCACCCGCTGCGCTGGAAATTGCGCAGCGTAAAGTTCAAACAAACAGCAAAATATGCATTGCAGCTGAAGGAGAGAAGTTTCAACATCGATACGTACATACTCCTTTTACAAGGGTAGCTGCATGCGTTCAGCAGTTAGAGTGAGAACAGACTGTTGTGAGTATCCTGTAATTTGTTTATATCTTAATGGAATCATAATGAAACCTATTTCAGGCCAAGAGCATTACGACAAAAAAAAAAAAAAAAAAAAATTAAAATTAAATCATCTTTTACGAAGTTATAAGCTAACAAATTTTAACAACAACGAGAAACATGGTTTGTATTGAGAACCTCTTACTTTATGAAGTCGATTTAAAACGTCTATGCGTTAATCGATGTGACCGCTTACAATAACCATACTTTGAATTTTACATAGCATAAATGTCACCCGCTACGCTATAACATATGCAATGTCGTTCAAGTGTGCACAAAATGGGAAATTGTGAACAAACAAATGCACGTTTTAAGCGTTCTGTTTTTAGCATTAATGTCTAAACTATCTTTGCGTACTACTTCGATGATGCTCTGCAATTTTATAATTCACTTTTCCCCCTGTCATGAAACGTTTCCGAGATAGGATCGCTAACTCCACTCTTTTCCACCATGTGGCGCTTTAGGCGGTTGAATCGCGTAGCACATGTCCACTTTACTATACCTACATACCACTTTTATGACTGTAGCTGCAGCTGTTTAGCAGTTAAAAGAGTCGGGACTGACTTTTTTGGGCCTAAACTATCTTTGCGTGCTACTTCGATGATGCTCTGCAATTTTATATTTCACTTTTTCCCATGTCATAAAACGTTTCCGAGATAGGATCGCTAACTCCACTCTTTTCCACCATGTGGCGCTTTAGGCGGTTGAATCGCGTAGCACATGTTCACTTTACTATACCTACATACCACTTTTATGACTGTAGCTGCAACTGTTCAGCAGTTAAAAGAGTCGGGACTGACTTTTTTGGCACCCTGTATTTTCTTTTGATCGTAAAGATCTTACAATGGGACCTATTTCAGACCAAGACTTTTAAAATAAAACAAAAAGTATCAAAATCGGATCATCCGTTCAGAAGTTATGAGCTAACAAAAAAAAAAAAAAAAAATATATATATATATACGCTTTGAATTGAGAACCTCCTCCTTTTTGAAGTCGGTTAATTTGAACATCTCTTACGAAGTTATAAGCTTACAAACACCAACAACAACACATAGCTCGAATTAAGAACACCCTCCTTTCTGAATTTGCTTGAAAACGACTTTGCACTAATCGATGTGACCGCTTACAGTAACAGTACTTTGAACCACAGATTATACGTGTCATCCGCTACGCTGCAAAGTGTGCAACGTAGTTCAAGTGTGCACACTGTAGGAAATGGCGAACAAACAACTGCACGTTTTTAGCGTTCTATTTTTAGCAATAATGTCTAAAAACTGTCTTTTCGTAGCAAATCGATGATGCTCTACAATTTCGTAATTAACTTTTCTACCATCTTGAACCGTTTTTGAGATAGGAGCGCTAATTCCGCTTTTTTTCACCAGATGGCGCTTTATATTTTTTATATTAATGGGACCTACTTCAGACCAAGATCTCTACAACAAAACAAAAAGTATCAAGTAACCGTATTTTGAATTATATAGCGTATGTCTCGCCAGCTACGCTACAACGTGAGCAATGTAGCTCATGTGTGTGTAGTGTAAGAAATTGCGAACAAAAAAATGCACGTTTTTAGCCTTGTATTTTCAGCATCAATGTCAAAACTATCTTTTCGTACTAAATCGATGATGCTCTGCAATTTTATAATTCACTTTTTCCCCTGTCTTGAACCGTTTCCGAGATAGGAACGTTAGCATGAATGTCTAAACTATCTTTTTGTACTAAATAGGTGATACTCTTCAGCTTTGTAATTCACTTTTTCTTTAGAACCATTTTCGAGATAGGAACACTACCTCCACTATTTTCCACCAGGTGGCGCTGCAAGCGGTTTAACCTTATATTGCATGGCCACTTTGCTATACTTGTAGAGAATCATAGTGGGCCATGATTCTCTAATGTAGATTTTACTAAATCTTAAATATGAACTTAGATTAACTTAATTACGTAAAGATGAAAGCTCGAGACAGAGTTAACAAATAAATAAAGTTTATTTAGCATTCAAAATTAAGGAGGGCGTTGAGCTAACGTAATTTAAATAAATGACCTCAGGAAATAACTTTAACAAGACATAAAATAGGAAGTTGCTTTATCTCACCCACGCTGATCCTTTTGACGACTGCTCACGGCTACTTATCACTTTTCTCACTTTAGAGCGTCGAGCGGATTCCCGAACACGACAGGCTCTTTTATTTCTTTACTCCACAAAACTACACCTCTCTACCATCATTCGCATTAAACTATCACCATCAACATTTCTCTTAACTCCACACTAATCAGCTACCCCTTCATCACCATTCCACTACATCACATCCTATATCTATATCTAGCAATTCACTATCTTTCCTTTTATACTCCATTCAACAACTCCCTTTCATTTCATTTCAATCAAAACCTTTAAACATCTCTTCTACTCATCTAACACCGCGATCCTAATTATTTTACTGCTGCACAATGCTGACATAAAACAATCTCGACCAAGACTTTCGCCGAGCCCCTGGCGACGAAGTAATCTAACCGTCCCAACTTTTAGTGACGGTCCATAGCTCGACCTCACAGTCCCCCTCCAAGAAAAAAATTTAGTCGGGAAAATCCCCAACGGGTTTGATCGAGTAAATTTAAACCCTAATATAGCATATAGGAGTGAGTGCAGCCACAACTTAATTTGAAACTTTAAAATAAGTTAGAAAAAAATTTAAAGTGTAATTTGCTGAGCAATGAACTGCTTACAGCTTCAAATACAATGGCGAATAAAAAACCCTTTAGCTTAAAACCGGAAAAACCTCGAACAAAAAAAAAGAAATTTAAGTTTTAAATTGAATTGAGGGCCTTTTACAGCCGGAAACTACAGGGAGAAAAAAAAACGCCTCAAATAGGTTAGCTCAACTATACAATGGGGCTTACAACCATCTTTCTGTTAATCCAGAAAGGAATAAACATAATTTTAAACTTGTAACATTGAGTAAATCATTTTATTGAACATAAAATCTTGAACTTTAATTATCCATCGAAAGACCAGCCTAGGTCCAGAATCATCCTTCGAAACTTAGAAGAGGAATTTCTTCATCCATAACAGAGCCAGTCTAGGCTCAACAACATCAGCTGGTCAACGTACTTGAGAAAAAATTCATTCAGAAACGTCAGACATCAGAATGACACATTCGACATCAGATTAGAGCATCAAAGATATTTCTAAAACAGAAACTTCTTAAAGTATCAAAAATATAAAAACTACATTTTGTAGATAGATAAACGAGACAAATTGTCTCTGAATATATAAAATAGTTTATATACAATATTTTTTTTCTCCTGGGCTATAGCATGCGAAACGACAAAAAATTAATTTGTTAGTGATTTTAGTTTAAAGTTACGCGTGATTTATGCATATAGCCAAAAAAAAAAAAAAAAAAAAAAAAAAAATATTTCCCCACTCAAACACATATATATATATATATACAGAGAAACTTTTAGGTTTTTATACAAAAGTTTACAATAAGAAATATTCATTTTATATATACAAATGTGCAGGTTATATATACAGATATAACATTTATAGAAATGCGAAAAAAAAAGGGGGGGGGGGATATTTACAAAGGCTAAAAAACAATTTTATATTACCCGTTCTGCAGGCGATGGCTACAAAATAAAAGAACTTAGTATACATGCATAAAATATATTAAGAGAGAACGAAAATGTTGACATTTGAAGCATAAATATGAATTTCGAAATGAAAGTTCATGTACTAATTTAAATTTTACAGTTTTTAATTTGAGAAAGTTCATTTCTTTCAGAAGAGGTTCACAAGTCCAAACGGCTTCAATATATGTCTTACATTTTGGTACAGCTCTGATAAACAAATACTTGAGAAAAAATAAAATTAGAAACGATACAACCTCACCCAGGGTTTCCGCTGTAAGAAAATTAGCATTAAACATGAGAGTTCTGCTGGTCATTGCACTGGCCGCAGAAATCGCAGGGCTAGAGGCTTGCAGCAGGAGGTCGGGCGTTGCGAGGTCACATTCCTGGGCTGCGATCGAACCCGGCACGCTGTCGCTGTCCGCAGCATCAGAGGACGATTCCGCTCGCTCTCTACTCATAAGTGTTGAGGTCTTGGAGGGCTTACGAGCTTGAAAACAGTTCAAAGAAGTAATGGAAATCACATCATTTACTTTTAACTTTGTGAAGAGAGTTTTAGAAGCAGCGTCACTTAATATATCATTTACAGGATTTTCAGCCAAAATACGTGACTCTGTCAACTTGACAGTTGTGGAATATAAATTTAATTCCTTAACGTAGAAATGTTTTAATGTACTTCTTTTATTCCCTACATTTTTATGTAAATTAGCTACTCGCTTATGAGAAGCGTCGTTGTTTAAACCGCAATTTTCTGTTCCTCGTACCACAACATTTTCATTTTGACTAATAATTAAATCTGGTGGCTGACCAGTTGTAAAACATAAATTTAACTCATTTGCTAAAGGTCGAGTACCAACATTAATGTTAACATTTTCTGCGAATATTGTTCCTGTGTCATGAGAGAAATTTCCGGAATCGACCGGTCTAGCATTTGCATGAGATTTATCAATAAAAATAGCAGAATCTGCCCCCGACTTGATAGTTTGAGAATTAAACTGTAATTTATTATGAGGTGCATTTAAATTACCAGAAAGGTCTCTTGACTTAACAGTTTGAAAACATAAATGTGATTTATTGATGAAAGGATTAGCCGCTACATTTAATAAACTTTCATTCTTCTCAAAATTTGAAGGAAACGGAGAGTTTGGATTGTAAACGCATTGAGAAGAATTTAAATGCTGCAAGTTGACTGAAGAAATAGAAAGAGAATTTAAACATATAGATTGTACTTTTGTATTATTAGAGTTCATTGGATCCTGTGCAACATTTTCAGATTGATTTAAGTCACTGGGTCTTGCTTGTGAAAAGTTAGCTTGTTGCGGATGATTGAAATTAACATTTTGAGGGGGGGGGGCGAAATTTTCTCGCTGTTCGTTTTGAACATTGACGGGTTCTTGCCTGCGATTAGACTTATCCGCCTGTTTAATAGCGTGACGTGCTTGATATTTATCGAGAATTTGAAAAAGAGTATCAACAGATGCGGTTGGCTTTAACTCGAGGTAATCTTGAATTGGCACCGTGAACAGCGGATTAACAATATCAAATATTTCTAAAAAAGATAAATTCAGATCGAGTTGTTTAATTAAATCGAGCTTACGCAGGAAAAAGGTTGTCGGTTTATCAAATACAGACATTTTCTGCGTATAGAGTTCCTGCCTTAATCTTGCTCTATCGGCACTTAAGGAAAAGGTGTTTATCATTTTGATTTTTAACTCTTCATAGGTGGGATTTTGACCCAAAGAATGACAGGCAATTAGGTCAAGCCACATTTTAGGTTCTCCTTTTAAGGAGTATTTTAACCATTTACTTAGATCAGAAATATCAATATGACATACATCAAAATAATTCTCAAGTTCTTCAAAAAATTTAAGTACATTATTTGAGCCGGTAAAATAGACTCGAGCGGGGGGGATGTCGAGCTGAGTTGGGCGCCACTGTAGAGAACCACTTTGCTATACTTGTAGAGAATCATAGTGGGCCATGATTCTCCAATGTAGATTTTACTAAATCTTAAATATGAACTTAGATTAACTTAATTACGTAATGATGAAAGCTCGAGACAAAGTTAACAAATAAACAAAGTTTATTTAGCATTCAAAATTAAGGAGGGCGTTGAGCTAACGTAATTTAAATAAATGACCTCAGGAAATAACTTTAACAAGACATAAAATAGGAAGTTGCTTTATCTCACCCACGCTGATCCTTTTGACGACTGCTCACGGCTACTTATCACTTTTCTCACTTTAGAGCGTCGAGCGGATTCCCGAACACGACAGGCTCTTTTATTTCTTTACTCCACAAAACTACACCTCTCTACCATCATTCGCATTAAACTATCACCATCAACATTTCTCTTAACTCCACACTAATCAGCTACCCCTTCATCACCATTCCACTACATCACATCCTATATCTATATCTAGCAATTCACTATCTTTCCTTTTATACTCCATTCAACAATTCCCTTTCATTTCATTTCAATCAAAACCTTTAAACATCTCTTCTACTCATCTAACACCGCGATCCTAATTATTTTACTGCTGCACAATGCTGACATAAAACAATCTCGACCAAGACTTTCGCCGAGCCCCTGGCGACGAAGTAATCTAACCGTCCCAACTTTTAGTGACGGCCCATAGCTCGACCTCACATACTTATATACCATTTTTATCACAACAGCTACAGCTGTTTAGCAGTTAAAAGAGTTGGGACTGATTTTTTTGGGCACCCTGTATTTTCTTTAGATCGTAAAGATATTACAGTGGGACCTTTTTTAGACCAAGACCTTTTCAACAAAACAAAAAGTATCAAAATCGGAGCATCCATTCAGAAGTTATGAGCTAACAAACATAAAAAAAACATAATCTTTGAATTGAGAACCTTCCTTGTTTTTTGAAGTCGGTTAAAAAAATTATTCTTCTTCATCCCCCCCTACCTTTCTCTCTCTTAATATTTATAATATATGAACTTATTTTTGTTTTATCTTACCCATATATATGGTAGAGATAGTATTGTTTTTTAACCAAATTTTCGAGCTTGAGTTTTGTTATACTTACAGCTTTTGGGATTCCCTTAATCAAAGAAACAAAACAAAAAAACAAGTTTTCAGTGGCTGGTCTCTCTCTCCCTGTGTCTGTTATCAGAATATATCAAGAACTAGTACTAGCAGGAAGTCCAAACTCGGTATTTTAAATGTGTATATAGGGCTGCACAACCTACGGCCCGAGGGTCACATGCAGCCAAGGAACCATCCAGTTGCGGCCAGCGGAAGGACTGAAATTTTCTGTTGCATTAATTATCAGCAAGAGATTTTTTTTTAAGAAAAATAAAAAAGATAGAAAAAAACATAAAATAATCAATTGGTAAATGGTTATATCTTTACCTGAAAAAATGAAAAAATGAAAAAAGGAACAATCAGTAAGTAAAAGCTCCCCCCTTTTTTTAAAACTATCTTTGAAACATAATTATGTGCATTAAAATTCATGAACGTGTAAATTTATAGTAGTGAATAATTTCTATTAAAAAACCTACGAACTTAAAAATAATGATACACTGAAGATAAATGATATATATATATATACAGGGTGTTCCGAAAGTCCCCCCCCCTACTAACTCGAAAATGAGTCGGAATTGTGAAAAATGCGAAACACGTGGTCAATGAATTCGAGAGGGGCCTCTTTTGGTGAAAAATGATTGTGCCCGGGGAGGGGGGGCTAAGGGGGCCGCTAGGGAATGCAACTTTAAAATTTCAAACAGGAAAGTATGTCTTGTGATACATCCCTGGAAAAGTCTCTTAAAGAAAATGAATGAAAAACAATGAATTTGATATAAATAGTTTTGTCCTGCAATGATTATTATAAGTATAAAATCCACATTTCAAAAGTCTAAAACTCATGTATCTCCTTTAATAATCACGGTAGGGCAAAACTATTTATATCAAATTCATTGTTTTGAAAAGACGTTGCCAGGGATGTATCACAAAACATACCTTCCCATTTAAAATTTTAAAGTTGCCTTCCCTAGCGGCCCCCTAGACCCCCATCCCCCGGGCCCAAACTTTTTTCACCCAAAGAGGTCCCTATTGAATTCATTAAACACGTGTTTCACCATTTTTCCCAATTCCGACTCATTTTCGAGTTAAGAGTGGTGGGGGTGGGACTTTTGGGACCCTGTATATATATATATATATACACACACACACATATGAGTAAAGCTATTGTGTAAGACCATCAATATTTATTTATTTATTAGTATTAAGCAAAAGTAAAGAAAATTTAATATATATATATGTATATATATTATAGGCATACTAACAGAAATGTGTGTGGATTTGAAATGTTAATTACACATTTAAGAATCCAGAACTTTCTTTTTTTAAACCCAGAGGAAACTCTCTCTCTTTCTGTATATATGTATATATATATACATACATACGCACACAGTGAATATATCTGCATAATCTAATTCTTTTATATTACCTCGTTTGTGGCCCTTCATGTTCCACTCAACTGCTAAAGTGGCCCTCCAGCCAAAAAGATTGTATGTCGTATAGATATACTTCATCATACGGAAATGCTACACTAAATTTTTCGCTGAGATAAAAAAAAAAAAAAAAAAAAAAAAAAAAAATCGTGTACAAGGACATCCTAGAGAATTGAAATACACTTCCTCTCTGGGCGAAATTTTCGGTTGGTACAGTGTAACATCTATAGGTTGCACAAGACAAAATAGAATGCGCATATATTTTTTATGCATAAAAGCATGTTTGGTATCCTTCAGTTATGTATATAAATAAAGAGAAGTGTCTGTGTGTGTGTCTGTCTGCGCTCTGGCGCTCACACTATTGATCGCAGAGCCTCCAAATTTGGCGTATAGGGTACCTTGGACCCTGGAGGTGTGCACCTCATCGAGAGTTTTTCTAATTTCGAATTTGAATTTTTTAAATTAATGTTTTTTCGGTTTTAAATATTGGCTTTAATGCTCCATTTTTCATAAATTTAATTCTTAAATTTAATCGTCTGCGTATCTTAGCAACGGTTATTTCACTATTTATTTTTTATTTAATACATTCATTTGAAGGCGAAATTATTTTTTTTTTTAAATTTATTATATTATCAAATGGTAATGCAATATAAATAAATTGTTAAGTTTATGTATAATTTTTAGAGTATAACAACTTTTTATTTTTCATTTTAAATTAATTTCTTTAAAATAAAAATCGCTTTTTTTTTATTTATAATATTTATTGGGGGAAAATATGGTAGTATATAGTGGAAAAGGATTAAACTGATTAAAATGCATTTGTTTTTCATGTATTTAATTCCTTTTAAAAGAAAATCTACTTTTTATTTTATTTTGCTATACTGGTCGGAATCAAATCGTAATACAGTGTAAATAATGGGGACTATAAAACACATGGTTCAAAAACAAAAACATGTAATAGATGCTGAGATACAGTCATCTTTAAAATCGTAGTTCTTAAATAACAGAAGATCCACATGTCGTTGATAAATACCCAGATTGAAGTGCCCGGGAAAGACCTTTTTGTAGGCAGTGGGAACCTGGAGCCCCCCATGCAGCACGGGCGGAAAAAAGAGATGCCGTAGGCAGCGGGTACTCGAAGCAAGGTCTAGAGCAATTTCAATGTTTATTTATTTATTTATGTATAAATTATTTTTTTTTATTAAGTTTTTATTTATTATGTGATATATAAAATAAATAGTGATCCAATTCTTTTGAAAATTTATTTAAATATAGTGAACAGCGAAGCGGGCGTAGCCTGCTAGTATATATTATAGTAATAAGAAAATCATTCACCATTCGTTTACAGAGCAACCAAAAGAACTGGAATGTGTAGAACGATTGTACTTGGAAATTGCTGGTAGTGCATTTCAGGTTCTATTGTGTTCTATTAATGTAAGACTATATTTAAGTACACAATATAGCGTGCACATAAATTAAAAAAGACATACAGGACTACCAATAATTAAGCGAAACAATCCTTTTTTATTCAATATAATTGGTGGAAGTGCTTTACTGTATTTTATCGTGTCCATCTGCTCAGGCATAAAAATTAATTCCTCATACTCATACAGTAAATAAAATATTTTTTAATTTAAATTTTCAGCACTTGTTTTTTGTATATTAACGCATTTTGAGTTCCTTGAATATTGAAGTCAAGTCTTTAGCGGTTGTTCTTTATGTATATCTATTATCAGCGTAATTTAAAAACAAATAATTGCAGGCAGCTCAAATGTTGTATTTTGAATTTTATATGAGGTTGATACTTGAATAGTTTGATCATGATTGATAACATTCAAGGAGTAGTGCGGATGAAAAATGTCGGAATAATCTGGAATAAACTTCTAAATTTAATAACAGCCTTCAATTCTATATAAATGTTGGTACTATATTGTAATGCCGCCTCGATCCCCGGGGCGTTAGAATCGGAATTATTCACACATAATTATTTTTCAAATAAAATTGTTCCTAAACCTAGTTTGAAGAGGTCCCAGCCCGTCCCACGCAAGTTTCGGAGAAAACCACGGGAAACTCCGAACGGCTAGGCCAACGGCTGTGACCTGAGATTGAACCCAGCACATCACGTCAACCAGCTTTGAACGCAGAACCGCTCTGTCGCTGATGGGCCCATAAGTCTTGCTAAATGTCGGAACATTGGGTGAACGGAACATCGGAACAATCTCAATATCGGAGCATTTCTAAAAGATTAAAAAAAAAAAAAAAAATTCTAACACTAATTTAAAAAATCTTACATTTCATGGCTTAATTTGTATTTTTAACTTTCTACTACAATTATAAGACTGTGCTATAAAACTCTTTCCATTTTAGAAGCAACTCAAACCCGCGACCAGAAATCGTACCCGACACTTCCCGTCCATTAGCTTCAAGAACAGAACTTCTCAGCCACTAGTGGGGCCAAGACCTAGAGAGCAGAACCTTTATTTAAATTTCTATCACAAACTATAATTAAAGCTTTTCTTTAAAATCTAGCAATCATGCAACTAAGCTCAATAAATTTAGAGTGAGTATTAATTACAACTCGTGTGATATTCAGAAGACCTTTATGCCGCTTTTAGAGGCTACTCTTTCAAATGTTATTTCATTATATATATATATATATGTGTGTGTGTGTGTGTGTGTGTGTATATTAAAATTGATGACGAAATGATTGAGACGAAAGCTGGCATATACTTTGAAATGACAAATTAGTTTTATTTCAGGACACTAGATGGCAACAGCAAAAGTAAACTGAGGTAGCTGAGAGATTCTCTCTCGTATTCGCGCAACTAGTGTGGCTAATTTTAAACAGAAAATGTGATATACTAGAAATATTTTTAAATAATAATAATAAATGATAATAATAAAGACTGAAAAATTACAAACTCTTCACTAACTATTAGGAAAATTTAACCTATTTCATTACAGCTAACAACCGACAATAAACTTTTAAGGAAACGAACGTATGGTAAACATATCACAAATAAAAACATATATCCAGGTTGTCTGCTGACTCGCCCCTTTTTTAGGGACTAAAGCTTAAACTATAGTCCCAATGAAATCCTGTAGTAAATTTAGGCTATATTGAAGAAATTTTTTGATGGGACTTTAAAGTCCCGGTGGGATACAAAGGGTTAAATCGTGGATAATTAAACTAAACAGCAATCGTAAAATTTCTCGACTTCCTGTTTTCAATGGATTTACACTTTTTGAGAGGCCCACAACATGATTTGATCCTTTTTAGAAAATGTCTGTCTGTGTGTGTATGTGTATGTGACAAACATTTTTGGCGACTGTATGTCAGGGGCTACAGCAGAGAATTACATATAAATTTATGTGCAGATGCACATTGATCTAATTTAGTGCCTATCAACTTTTCGTGTCACTTGCTCAACAGGTGGCGCTGCTATACAGTGATTTTCACAATTTCAGAGACGGCTATATCTCAGGAACTACGGCACGAAATTTCATATAAATTTATATGCAGATGCGCCTTGACCTAAATTAGTGCTTTTCAACTTTTGGTGTCAATTACTCGCTAGGTGGCCCTGCTATACAACGATTTTCACAATTTAAGGGAAGGCTATGTATCAGAAAATATTGCACAAAATTGCATATAAATTTATGTACAGATGTACCATGATATAAATTAGTGCCTGTCAACTTTTGGTGTCAATAGCTCACCATGTGGCGCTGCTATACAGCGATTTCCCCAATTTAAGGGAAGGCTATGTCTCAGGAACTACTGCTCGAAATTACATATAAATTTATATGTAGATGCACCTTGACATAAATTAGTGCTTTTCAACTTTTGGTGTCAATTGCGCGCTAGGTGGCGCTGCTATACAACATTTTCCCAATTTAAGGAAGGCTATATCTCAAGGACTACTGCACAGAATTGCATATAAATTTATATGTAGATGCACCTTGACATAAATTAGTGTCTAACAACTTTTAGTGTCAATCTCTCAACAGGTGACGCTGCTATACGTCGATTTCCGCAATTTCAGAGTAGGCTATATCTTGGTTCTATTGCGCATAATCAAATAAAAACTTGATATGTAATAAAGGGATCTTATGTGATTTTAAGCTGACTCAATTTGGATGCATATCAGACAATAGTTGGCGCTTCTATACAGCAATTTTTCCCGAAAACGGAAAGGCTAAACTTCAACTTCTATGGCATATAGAAACTTGATATATGAGATAACCATTATGAAAACGCATTTTTAGGACTTTATTTATAGAGAATAAAACTGTTTTTCTTTTCTTATATTTAGTGTTAGTTTTCTCTAAGATGAAAATCGTCTGATTGCATTATGAATGGTAGGTAATTTTAATAAATAATAATTTTAATAAAATATTTTTACTGGGGGAATTTCTTTAGGAAATATAGAAGGAAGTTTTGTTTTGGCCGCAACATACTAGTATTGTACAAAAATCTTTAAAATTTCATACTGTGATCCTGATATTTTAGGAATGTTATGATATGATGGCAATGTGCAGACATAAGGGCAGAAAAAAAAATTAATAATAAAAAAACAAAAAATAATAATGCGGTGTGGCATTCACACAACTTTCTCTTACCTTGCATTTCAATACTATAAAGATAAATTGCAGATTAAAGGGCGAGATAACAAGTACTGTTTATAAATCTACGTCGAAAAGAATTCAAATTGTTTATAAGAACAGTTTTATTTGACAATTCTGGAGAGGGAGGGGGTGTCTACAACCAGCACTATCGTCGTTTGAATATAGTACTTAGATTTCTATGAAATTCAAGGCTCCTATTAAATTTAAATGTTATTCCAAATTATTTAGACAACTTTCACCCACCCCCCTTCTTGAAACATATCAATTTCGATCAAATTTTTCAAGTAGCAATCTCATATAGACTTCAAAATACGACATTTGAATTGCCGGCAATTATCTATAATATTAAAACACGAAGCATTTTCTGTAAGACCAATATCGTACGATCTGAGCATGCGCGAGAAAATTTTGAACCAATTCGGAACGGGAATATTCCTTTCTCTTTATGCAGTGCAATACGAATACCGATGGTAGAGATCGAGAATACGACATTAATATTTCATATGTCTATGGTAGACACCTAATTAAAGCTCAATCGCAAAAATAATTCACACGATTAATTCATTGATTCTTACTTTCCAAGGCAGTTTATTAAAATAAACCAATTCGTGAATTCTTATCGGTTACCATCATGAGCATTTTCGCCGAAAATTTCCTTACACAGGAAGGTATTTCAGGATTTTATACTGTGGCACTATCTGCTACCATAAAAAACATATATATTTCTAAAATTATTGTTTTAATAATTAGTATATAAAAGATGTGCGCTTAATACCGTTTTGTTAGATAAATATTTTTCGAGTCATGATCTTTGTCTTATGCTGTTTGTAGAAAAGTATGTTAAAGTTAAAAATTAGCTATCAAATTAAAAATATATGTATGAAAAGTATTGATGTGTGCTTTTTTTCTCCATTCTTACCATAATTTATAAATTCTTTCTTTCAATTACTCCTCACATACTTTTGGTCATATTTAGAGTAAAATTAGGAAAAATCTCGAGATTTTGTTTTCATTATATGGAGCATGCTTAATGAAATTTATTGCCCCTTCCCTTCCAACCAAAAATAATTGATTACAGCAGGGGGTTTTAAACTGGTTAAGAGCAATGGGAAATATTAAAACAGGAATGCTTAAAACTTTATGCTGTGAAAATATTTAAGTTGCACATGATCCGTCAAATTTTGACGGGTATTAACTAGTTTGTTTTTAAGTTGAGCAGATACATACAGAGAGCAATCATTAAAAACTTGACTTTGGCATTCAGGAAATCTAAAACACCTAATTATACAAAACAAGTGCTGAAGTGAAACTTTAAAAAAAAAGTAAATAAATAAAATACTGTATGAATAGAAGGAATTGATTTTAATTCCTGAGCAGTTTTCTCGGAATGGCAAAATACATCAAATCGCTTCCACCAATTACGTTCAATAAAAAAGAATGTTTTCGCTTAATTTTTGGTAGCCCTGTATGCCTTTCATATATTACGTACACACCCCATTATGTACTTAAATATAGTCCTATATTAATAACATACAGCACAACCTGAAATGCACTTCCAGCAATTTCCAAGCATATTCCCAGTTCCCACTATATTCTAGTTCTTTTGGGTAGTTCTGTAAACGAATGATAAATGATTTTCCTACCATATTCTACACGAAACATGCTTTTATGCAGACAAAAAATATATGTTCATCTCATTTGGTTTAGTGTTGCCTGTAGACATTAAATTGTCTCTGCTAAAAATTTTGCCCATAGATGTAATGTATTTGAACTCTCTTTGATGACTGTAAACACGAGCCATTTGCTTGATCTCAACGAAAAGTTTAGTGTAGCATCATTATATGATAACTATTTAGAATAGCGAGTTGCACATCCTGCTACTATTTGCTCTTGAGATATGCTGATAACAGACGACACACAGATACATACACACAGAACAACTACTAAAAATATAATTTTCAGATTCAGGGGATCAAAGCGTGTAAACATAACAAAAACTGAATTTCGAAAATTTGACCCCAAAACAATATTTTCTCTACAATATATATGGGCAAGAGAAAGTAAAAAGAATAAAATTCTTTACTGTAAGATCTAAAATATGAAAAATGCATACAAAACGAGAATTTAAAGGAAAAAATAAAAATAAAATTTTTTAGTAATGGTCTTTTATTTTAAAAAGGGCAGTTTAAGCAGTGAATTAAACAAGTAAAAAATAAAAATGTTTTTAACGTTCTTTAATAAAAAAATAAATATTTTAATTTTATAATTAAATGTATATCGTTTAAAATACAAATAGGCATTTTTCGTCCGCTGCTTTTGAGAGCAGAACATCTCGCCATTGTTGGGGCCAACCAATTTTGAATCTTTTTTTAAATTCGGTGTAGGGATTAACGCCAATTGTCTACGTTTGGGTTGTTGGTGTTGGTGTTGTGTGGCTTAAGGCCGACTGACTATACTGGGGTCCTACGCCTATAGGTATAATGCCCTCCTTGGAGTGTTTTCCTATGGGAATCAGAGAAAACCATGTAACACTCTGAACGGCTAGGTCGATGAACGTGACCTAGGATCGAACCCGGCACTTCTCATCAACTAGCTTTCAGCGCAGAACCGTTCGGCCATTTATAGGGCTGTCTATGTTTTGGATCTAGGCTTGGGTAGAATGCCTTCCGTAGTAGTCTTACTAAAGGGTCTGGCCCGTATTTACGTGAGTTTCGAAGAAAAAAAAATGGAAAACTCTGAACGGCTTAACCGACGAGAGAGACCTGATCTCCCGTCTGCGAGCTTAGTAAGCTAGTTCAATTCGAATCACAAAATACGTTTCAACAGAATTTTTGTGGATATATTTTTATATCCATTTTTTTTTTCTTTTCTGTAATGACAAATAAAATTCTAATATTTGATTATAATGCACATATTAATATCAATGAATATATTACCATAAAATTTTTTGAACCCAGTTAGATGAAAAAGTGAATTATTAGAATAATCCACATTAGGAGATAACAAATTTTAGATACGTACTTTTAGCGTACATCGTCATTATTATTATTATTATGATTTTAATTTTTAATAAAATGTATATTTTATCAAAAATCCTTTTATCTCCTACCCCGACCTCCAGTTTCTAAGTGATGCCTTTGACTTTGTTCGAGAATATGCGAATAAAATTTTACCCACTTCTTAAAAAAGTTCGCCATCACTGCTCTGAACCAACTCAAAAACTAAAAAATATTTCCAATTAATAAGTATATTCAAATAAGACGTTTCTATTTTCTTTTTCGTTCAATAGATGTCATGAGCATCGCTAATTGTAAATCTATATAAATAAAGCAAAGAGTTTGTCGGCGGATGCCGGACCACTCCTATTTTTGATTGGTCTAGATTTAACTACTTTGGGGATGAATGTCGACCATTTTTTAGTAAAAACTGATGCATTTTTTTTAAAAGACACTGCATAGATGTTATACTTTTTTTAAAAGAGCTCTAAAAACTATTCATTCTTTTGTGGGGACACTATATACATCAAGTTAGTAGATTTAAAGATATAACGTCGCAAAGTTTTACAACACGATATCATTCGATTGCTTTTATCTTAAAATAAGAGTCTAATAATAAACAAAAAACAGCCTAATATTAAAGAATAATGAATAACATTTTAAAAATTATCAGTTTTGAAGTTCTAATAGCTGCAATGTTTTAATTACAGCGTACTTATTTCCCATATATAATCCATTAAATTTGTAAACAATTGTTGATTCATTCTTGAGAATCATTCACATAAGACCATTGAGCATTGTTGCAAAACGAGTGCAAAACGGAAGAAATATTTTATTTAATTTAATTTGTAATATTTTATTTTGACTTTTTTACCTTAAAAGGAATTTTTAGTTATGTTACAAAGCCCGAAATGTGATATGAAAAATAAATAGTGATTCAATTCTTTTGAAAATTCATTTAAATTTAGTGACCAGCGAAGCGGGCATAGCCTGCTAGTTTCTAAATAAAATATTTCTAACTGAAAAGTACGTCACTTAATTTCAAAAATAAATGTTGCTTTGGATATTTAAAAAATTATATGCCAGATGTATATACGTGTATATTTTTTACTTTTTCTTACCCATATATATGGTAGAGAAAGTATTGCATTTAGGTCAAATTTATGAAATTGAGGTTTTGTTATATTTACACGTTTCGAGATCCGCTGCATCCGAAAATCAAGTTTTGAGCAGTTGATTTCTCTCTCTCTCTCTCTCTCTGTGTATCTGCAAGTGTGTATCTGTAAGTGTGTGTCTGTATGCGTGTGTCTGTATGCGTGTGTCTGTTATCATTGTCAGCATATCGCAAAAACAAAGAGTAGCAGGAAGTTCAAACTCGGTATTCTGAATTTGTATTGCACTAAACTTTTCGTTGAAATCAAGCAAATGGTTCGTGTACAGGGACGTAGTACAAGAGAATTTAAATACATTAGGTCTGTGAGCGAAAATTTACTAGGTACAGTTTAACACCTATAGGCTGAATTAAAGAAAATGAAATGAACATGGATTTTTTTATATGCATAAAAGCATGTTTCTTGTAGAATATGGTATGAAAAATCATTCACCATTCATTTACAGGGCCACCCAAAAGAAATAGAATATAACAGAACTATATATGGAATTTGTTGAAGTTGATTTCAGGTTATGATGTGTGTTATGAATATGAGACTACATTTAAGAACACAATTTAGTGTGTACATAATTTACAGAAGACCTACAGGACTACATTCTTTCCATTGAATATAATTAAAGGAAGCGCTTTACTATATTTTACCATATTCTGGAAAACTGTTTAGGAATGCAAGTTAATTCCTCACACCCATACGGTAAAGTATTTTTTAAGTGAAAATTTCAGTGTAATATATATATATATATAATTAAACGTTTTGAGGTTCCTTGAATACTAAATTTAAGTTTTTAATGGCTGACCTTTGGGTATGTCTGTTATCAGAGTAACTTAAATAATTGCAGACAATTCAAACGCTACTTTAACTCTGCTCAGACTATATTAAATCATATTTAAATAAAAAAATTTCGCATTACACGCATAATTGTTGTTATTTGAAAGAGTTTGTTGTTCTCATATCAAAACTTTCATTTTTGTCCAACGATATTTTTTATTGAAAGACTTTTATTCAAAAATATTTTTAAAAATTTTTAAGGCTTTTATTCAGACTCAAGTAATCAAATAACATTTATTATTATTATTTTATAAAAGTAAAATAAATAAATATATAAATAAATAAATAATATATATATATATATATATATATATATATATATATAATATAGAACAAGTTATCAGGATCATATTTCCAAACAGATAGAAAAAGCAACAAATATACACAAAATTTTCATAAACCAATACTAGTCCATATGTTTCATAAAATTTTTGCTGCAGTTTAGTTTCCGCCATATTGGGTCTGGAACTATGCATCGAAATTTAATTAACATTAGTAAATATAACATAGTTCTTAATATGATTACAAAAATACAGAAATTTTACTTATATAACCATAGATAATAAATAATTTTTCTTCTACTTCAAAGTAGCCGACAAAGAATGTTGCATTTTCATTTTCATTTTTTTTTTTTTTTTTTTTTTTTTAATAATTACTTTTCTTTCTATCCTTATTTATTTATTTAATTGAGACAGAATTTTTTAAGAATGTATAGTATTACAAACAATATTCAGTAAAATTTTTATTTCACATTAAATTTAATTTTTGAGCTTAAAATCAGGAGAAAATATAAAATATTAATACTGTCTAATTTGTTGTTGCATATACAGTTTGATATTCAATCTCTCTATAGTCCGTTCAAGTTAAAGTGATACCAGAAGTAAACAAACGGGTTACCAAGCTATTCCATTTTTGTGTCTTTCCTATGGGAATGGCGACTTTTGTTATCCATGAAAAAAAGTGTGTTAAGATGTGCTCTTAGCCAACCCCCTCCAAACAATAAAGAGCTCGTTAAAAGATAAAGCTAACCCACCACCACTTTTTTATTTATTTATTTATTTATTTTTTTTTTTGTGTGTGTGTTTTGGCGTTTATAACAAACTTTTGTACCTTACAAAGCATACAAGAATGAAAGATCAATTTAAGTAAGAGAAATTAATTGGTAACAAAAGAAGGGGTGGGAAAATTCTAACAAAAGAATTGGTGAAATGAGTGATCTTGGCTAGCGCCAACAGTAACAGTGACATTATCCATGTCGCCAAACAGCATGTGGTTTTGTTTACTTTCGGTATCAGTTTAAGTTGAACAGACTATAGTCTTAGTATTTTTGCAGAATATATTTATTAACATTTTTTAAATACAATTTTTAGTATTATATATATATTGTGGTTTGAAATGAAAAGTGAAAGAAAATTATGATAGGATGATGCAGAAATGTAGCAGAATATGTATTGTGCGGCAGCTGGGTATAATCCTATTGGAATTTCAATGTACCCTCAAAATGCTTTTTGGATATTGTTATGCATATTTATATCTTTAACCCTTTCCGGAACAGAGTAATTCTATTTATTTAATGTCAACAGCCACCGGAATTCAAGAACGATATTAGAAGACAAAAAATAAATGAAGTTTTATGTTATAGTAGAAAAATACTATAAAAATTTCTGGGATGAAATTTTGCACTTAAGAATTTAAATTAGGTGTTGCCACAGCGGCAACACTGTGCCGGAAAGGGTTAAAAAAAATTGGTCACATAATGTGACTCCGGTCTTATTTCCGGTAAGCCGCCATCTTGTTTTTAAACAACCAATAATTGCCATTTTTTTATTTATTCACTAGCATAGGCATGTTATGTGTCATTTTATATGCTTTCAGGTGTGAGGAATACAAATAAATACTCTAAAATACTTTAAGCTGTCATTTTGTATGTTTAAAGTGTATTTGGTTAATAAAAATATAAAAATAACCTGAAAAAAATCTCTTTGAATAGACCTTTATTTAAGATGGGTAAGAAAAAAAAGGGGGGGGGATAAGGGGAAATTGTTGTTAACTTTAATGTGTCACAAGTGTTTTATATATATATTTCATTTTTAGAGTTTATTGAAGAAGTGTAAGTGAACTGGAGGAAAATGGAAGGTGTCAGTGTCGAACGTTCTCCTGCAAAAAAGAAACAAAGGCTGGCAACACAAGCTATCTCCCAATTGTGTATTATTTGCAAAAGTGTAATAAAGAAACTGCATATGGTTCTGAAGTAGGTAGGTCAAAAGTGATTCAAGCTTCCAACATTCTCAGTGATAACATTTTGATTTCATCAAAAGGAGGACATGACTTTAGATATCATGTAAAGTGTTATAGGTCGGATATTTTGAAAGGAAAAAGAGTTGAAAAAAAGAAATTGAGAGATACATAGGTGCCTGGATCTTCAGAAAAAAATAATGGCCCAGAATCTGCAAAACGGAATCGAAATCAACGAAATGTTTCAGCTGCAACTTAGGCTATAGTAAAGTGCATTATTTGCAATATGAAAACGAAAAATCGAGATAATATTCTTTACAGAATTTGTGAAGACAAACGCGCTAAATCGTTTCTAAATGCATCACGATTCTTTAAAGATTGTGTTTTTGACAGAACTTGCACACTTGTAGAAAAATCAAGTGTATTTGTTGCTGATACAATGTACCACAGGTATGTATGAATTCTTATATTGTGAAGTATGAGAGGGAGAAAAGAGCATTGGAAATCGATCCAATTAATATTGCAGATTCAAATACTGTTCTTTCGTTCAAACATTTCATAAGTACAATTACTTGGGAAGGCAAAGGATGTGCTCTCTCAGATCTCAGGAACACATTCAATACTCAATTTTCAATTCATTCAGAAGTATCCAATAAGCAAATGAAATCATTACTAATTGCGCATTACTTAGAAGTAATTTGTTTTTCATATCCAAGAGAAAAAAATATATCACAGACTGTATTTTTGTCAAACAATGTGGCTTTAGCAGCTCTTGTAGATAAAGTTTGATCAGTAAGTGTTGTAAAAGACTGTACATCGAAACTAAAACAAGAACGTGAATACTATGACTTTGGTGTTGAAGGAAGCATAGTAGACGAATATAATTTACAATATGAAAAGACAAATTTGGAAGAGAATTTTCCAAGAGAATGGACCAAATTCTTCACATACCTATGTCCATCATATGTGAAATCTGAACAGGTGCGCTTGAAATTTCACTTTTTATTTGAAGGTTTTTATAACATCATTCATAGTGGACGAAAGCAAACACCAATGCACATAAGTGTTGCGCAAACTGTACATGAAACATGTCGATCAAAAACTTTAATTACATTAATTAAAATAAAAAACTTCTAAAAGTTTAAAATTTGCAATGATTTCACGTGTTAACATAGTCAAAACATATACAAAACTACTTTTAAACACGTATAATTTTTTTTATTAAAAATGTACACGAAGCTTTTCGCTACTATTACGTAGCATCTTCAGGTGATGTTTTTTAACATAAGAAAAGAGAGTAAATAGCATTATATATATATACGGAAGTAGTTTTATACGGTTAATGTCAAAAAATTAAGTCTTGTACACAACATGATGAGTCACTTGAGTTCCTTTGGGGTTACACCAGGGTTACATATCAAATATTGTAAAAAACACTGAAAAACGAAGATTGAAGCTTTTCGAGATGTAGTTACGTAATTTTAGAAAATAGGGTTAAGTTCATAACAGGTCACATGGCAAAAAAAATTCTTATAGAAGAAAAACAAATCTTGAGCAGGAAGACTGGAGGTTTCAATAACAGTTGGCAGCGAAGTAACGAAATTATATGTAGTTATGAGGCAAGGTTGAGTTCTAGGATGGTCACACCAGAGTTACATGCCAAAATTATCTGTAGAAGAAAACTTAAACTATGACTATGGACATTATGTTCCTATACCAACTCACATACGCACCAATGTACCAATTCGATGTGCTATCAGTAAATTTGACCATGATGAAGCCACAATATCTGGAGCAAGAGGAAGTCACGATACAATACTGGTGATCTTTCAGGATAACAGCAACGACATCAAGAGTGTAGCAACTCATTTAACCAATCAAGATTTGCCAGGTTCTGGTCGTAAATTGCTAAAAACGATATCGCCATGTCAGGAAATTGTACCATATTCGAAAGCTAAAATAATATGTGGGGTTTCACAGGATTTTCAACCAGCCTGTGATGAAATCCCTGAGTCAAGTGAAATAATAGAAGATTTGATTTGATATCTATGCAGATTTACAGAGCATCATTATGTCATTCAAGAAGAAACAGTTATGACACATATGCCATCATGGAGCTCCTTTAACAGTCTGATTGAGGAAAATTCAAGTAGAAGAAGTGAGACTGGATTTACTCCAATATAACAACAAGTTCTGACACAATATATACAACATTAATTAACTTCCAGAGCGTATCGCATCAACTTGGGCTCGCGAGTGGTTCATTTTGGTATGATGAAAATGTGTACAGAATTGCTCGAGAAATACAATTTGTTAACCCAGAAAAATTTGGAAACATATTTATAAGACTTGGTGCATTTCATTTTGAAAAGGTGGTTATTACGTGTATTGGTAATTTTTTGAAAAGAAGTGGTGCATTAGAACTTCTAACCGCAACTGAGACAATGGGTCCTCGAGCAGTAGAAAGTATCTTGCAAGGTAATAATTATTCCCATGCACTGAGAATTTTGTCAGTGCTGCAAGAAGCAATATACAACTTGCTAGATGAAAATTTCCTTTAAACTAATTATGAAACAAAGTTCGAAGTATTATTCGATGAAATAGAACATTTACGAACAATAACAATCAACAAAGACGATGAAACTGCAAGTAGTTTAACAAGGATTATCAAGGGTCATTGCGTTGAATTTAAAGAAAACTTGAAAAGTTATATTGAAGTCAGAAATTCAGAATGCAAAAACTTTAAGTTCTGGAGTATGTATCTTACTATTATTTATCCTATCCTTCGAAATTTGGTACCAGTGGATAGAGAAAACAATTGGTCTCTACATGTTTCTGCTGTCAGGGCAGCTCTACCATTGTTTTTTGCTTCTGAAAAAGTTAATTATAGCCGGCTGGGAAGTGTTTATTACCAAGACTGTCAGCATTTAAAATATGGATTCTTTTTGGGCTATTAATTCAAACAAAGTTGAACTGGCTGTTATCACAGAAAACTGGTTGTACTGAAATATATATGCCGGTATAATTGAAAGTGACAAAAGCAAATGTGTAAAGATATGTACGGATGTTCAAGAAGAAATTCCAGAACTGTACTGCAGTCACGAAGAAGCTGATGATCAAAAAATCTTTCATTTGAACCAAGCTACAAAACTGTCGAATTATCACAAAATAGTCGTGATATCATCAGATTGAGTTGACAATCTACTACTACCAGGATAAAGTAGATAATTAAAAGAACTGTGGTTTTCCTGTGGTGTCAATAACATTGTTCCAACTATACCAGTACATACTCTTTGTGAATTAATGCAGGAGAATGTTACTAAAACTGTCCTAGCCATTCACGCTTTAAAAGGGTGTGACACCACAAGTAAAATCGGTACTGAGGGTGCTGCTTTGAAACATACCGAAGCACATAGTGACTTGATTAACAATTTTGCTAAGTTACCGATTATCGAAGATATGATAAACTTTGCAGGAGAATGCCTTTTACATGTTTTAGACTACAAAGAAATGACATTTGATGCAGTTACATATAAACAATACCACATGAAGGCAAAATTTTGACTTGGAAAGATTAGTGCCAACACCAAAAAGTTTAGAATTACATATTAAGCGTGCTTATTTGTAGACCCATATGTGGTTGTCAGCCGTGCATAGTAAGCAACCACATCTACAACCAACTGAATATGGGTATGTGGATACTGATGGTCATTTAAAATCAAATTTAACAGTAATTAAAAATAATGTTAACAGCTATACCTTATTATTTGTAATTGTATGCTGGAGCAGCTGTTTTTCCATTAAATCCTATCATATTTGTGTTGAAAGCTACTATTTTTTATTAAAGATTATTTATTACTTTTGGCTTGTTTTATGTTTCTGTGTCAGAGAATGTATGATAAACGGAGAAAACATGCTTTTGAGTAAAACAATTATTAATAAGAACTTTGCGTCAAATTTTCGACCTTATTATTAACCAAATACTCCTTAAACATACAGGATGAGTGTATGTTTAAAGTGTTTTAGAGTAGTTAATCGCATTCCCTACGCCTGAAAACATTTAAAATGATACCTAATTTGCCTACGTTACTAACTAAAAAAAAAAATAAAATAAAATAAAATAAAATAAAAAATCTAATTTTTGGTTGTTTAAAAACAACATGGCGGCTTTACCGGAAATTATACCATGTGACCAATTTGTTTTTAAAGATATAAAAACAAAAGTTTTTATAAATATATATAACAATATATATAACAATATCCAAAAATCATTTTGAGGGTACATCAAAAGTCCAATAGGACCATATCCTGCTGCTAGACTAGTAAGAATGGTCGAAAGAATTAATGTGATTCAGCACTTTTAGTTATCTGAAAAAAATAAAAATGGGTTTGAAAAACTGGTAATACGGATAGCTAAAGAAAAAAAAAAAGGAGAGAGAGAGAGAAAGAAAGAAAGAAAAAATCTGATTGATTAAAAACATGGCTTTTCAAGTTTACAGCTCTTTCACATAATTAACCCTTTGCCGGCCCAAACGTTCGAAAGCGCTTTAAACAGCGTTGTCAAATTTAGAACTGATTCATTCAACTATCACCAATAATTCTGGCTAATGGCGGCTGGTGCACGTAAAATCTGTCGTGGCTGCGATGTCTTCCATGTTCCCATAAAAAATTATACCTCTTGGGGGTCACCGAAGCGGAAGAGCCATCCCTTCCGTGTAGGATCAAAATTGCGATGGCATGTCTCCCGACCACCATTAGAGGCGAGTCCCAGACCGTCGCCAATTGCCCATCTGCGCAGCACTAGTGCGACGTAAAATCCACCAAACCAACCAACCAATAATTTTGAGAAGGGATATTTGATATACATAATGGACGAATGTCGTCATCTCCAACGTGTGATGACCATCCAGTCCTAGCTTCATTGACAGCTTCTGTCTCCTTCCCTAAATTTACGAAACCATCGACGACATGTGCTTTCATCTATTGCATACTCCCCATAAACTTGAAAAACATTGCTACATGCTGCGGCTGCCGTACTCTTTTTATCGAACTTGAGCTATAAGCCAATAGGAATTTAGGATGAAGAAAGCTATGTAAAAATTAAGAATATGTGGATTTTATGTAAATTTTCCAACAATCCGAGGGAGGGGGTACAGCAAAATAGCAATAAATGGTATTTTATGATTTCTATAATAGATATGGAAAGCTTCTAGAAAACCGAGTTCATGTAAGTCTTTCGGCTGACAGATTATTTTAGCTCAATTAAAGTTGAAATTATGGTTATTTTCCCAACAATGCTTGGCAATGGCCGATTTTTTAGTTTCTTGTTTCTGAATATAACTCTGAGGCAGGAAAATTTCTCTGTAAAGCATCTTTACTTCGTTTAGTGGATTCTGTATTGGGATCACATTTTCCTTTTTTGTTGAACGAGCAATATTAAAAGGCATTTTGCTACATCAGAAATAGTCATCGCTTCTACAGGCTTAGTTTGCACCCTCTTCCTCTTTCGTCTGACATTTTCTAAGATTTTTTTTTTTTCGCTCCTTCTGACTGCAGTTGTGTAGATGCATTGAAGACGGTATGCAAAATGCTAGCGAAACAGCTGTCTGCTTTCCAGTTTTTTTCTTTTTGGCGTTCTAGACGTTGTAGTTTTCCTTGTTTTAATAATCTCACACCAAGTCACCTGTTAATAAAATTGGAAGTACTTGAACTGGAATTTTTAATAGAAAGAGCTTCCATAGTAGCTGTTGTTAAAAACTGAGCATCTATTTGTTTACTAAAATTTCTGTATCTGTTTAAGTTAATATTATTTTGTGTTCAACAGTTTTTTTTTTTTTTTTTTTTTTTGTCAATAGGAAGTCTGGAAGCTTTAAAACCGTTTACTGCCTTTTTACCTTTCAGAGTGTCAAAAAGCTGTTTCTGCAAGTAAGGGAATATCGTTTTGGATACTTTTTGAAGACAGCTCTGACTATACCACATCTTATGGATTTTTTCCATGCACGTTTCATAAGCGCAAATAGTCCAACATCCAGTGGTTGCAGGCATGGCTTGTGTTTGGTGGTAGGTATAGAGGATGATGAGTATATTGTCCATAGCTTGTTTCGCTGTCTTATAAGCCAAGTCACTATCATGACCATCAAATATTAAAATAATGGGGTTTTCCAGGTGGTCCATTTGTTTAACAAAATGTTCTACCCAAGTTTCAAATGAGGTATCCTGCATTTACCCTGACTGCGTTCAGCCATATAATGCACCACAAGATCCATATTTGGTCCAAGTTTCATATAAATGCACGCTTTTGTACATAATGAAAGGTAGAAGAATATTTCCAGCCGTTGATGCACAGAATAGAACGCTATACATTGATTTACCTGCATCGCCTGATTTTAAGTAAGTATTACAGGAGAGTAGGGTTAGTTGGCTACAGGGGGTGATTTACTGGTGATTTCCCGCTCCCTGATGTCTTTTTCTAGTCAATTTCGTCCTTCTATTCTTTCCGGTGTTGGCCTTTTTTTTTTTCACACTTGGCATTGGGCGTTTTTTTTTTGGATTTCATCCCATGCTTTTTTATGGGTTTTTAGCTTTTTTTCCCTCGTTTTTTACATTCTAAATTGCGGCCACCGCACTTTAGAATATAGAAAACGAAGAAAAAAGGCTGAAAATTCATAGAAACACGGGAAAAAAGAGTCAAAATGCCATAGATAAAAGCATGGAATGAAAACAAAAAAACTCGCAATGTCAAGTGTGGAAAAAAAAAAGGCTAACACCGGAAGGATTACAAGGACAAAATTGACTAGAACAAGACGTTACCACGTGCAGTGGTCATTTACTAAGGCTTTTCCCTTTTTTTTGCATTTATAAGTAATTTTTTGCTGCTTTATACTTTTTCTGATATCTAATATTCATTTAATTGCGATTTAACTTGTGAAGTTTTCTATAGTGTATGATTTACTTTATCTACATATATGTAATTTATTTGAATCGTTTACGTTAAGACGTCTCCCCTTTTGTGAAAAAATGTATTACAGGGCTAGTTGTCGCATTAAATACAGGGCAAATTCACTCAGTGTGCCAACTAATCCCGTTACACTGAAAGTTAGAAAATTTGCATAACAGTATGCTAAAGCCGTGTGAGCAAATGTTTCACAGACTATGCATGATAATGAAATATCAGGACCGTGCGGGTTGACTGCTTTTCTCAAAAAGCATCCAAGGCTTAAATTATTAGAAATCCTGAGCGACAAGTCAAGCACGAATATCAAGTTTTAATTTTACAAACGTTTAAAATTTTTTTTAGCAATCTATGCCATTTTAAACTGTATAAATCTGAAAAGTGCTGGAAGAACATGAACAAAAAAGAAAGGAATAACCACGGTTCAAACCCTTTATCGTATTATTGCTTACAAAAGATTTAAGCAAATAGTACGGGTTACACTAGTTGAGAGAAGTTTAGTGATTCTAGCCATTTCTGTCTCTGCTTGTAGTAATTCCATTCAACATTTTTTTTTTTTTTTTTTTTTTTTTATATTCTCGAGGGTACTTTTTAGAAAATACTTTTTGCACGACGCCCCAGTTAGAAGCACAGGAACTTCAAACCTCTCTGGTTGGATGACTGAGGTTCATTTTGTCAAATTTGCCCATAATTTTGTGGCTTGAACAAGAAGTTCCTAAAGCAGACCAGTATTTTTATTATTAGATAATCATAAATCCCATCCTTTAGTTGAAGCTTTGGATTCCTTTTAAGAAAACGATGTCACATAATGTTCATTTCTACTTCACTGCAGACACTGAATTGTAATGGTTTTGGTTCATTAAAAAATTCATCATCACCACTAGCGACGCCTGGATTACAAATCATCCTGGTTTAACTATGAAAATTTACAATCTACTAGACATTGTAAAAACTCTTTTGCAACAGATATACACAACAATTAACATCAAAGTAGGGTTTCAAAAAAACAGAAATATACTAATTTTATGAGAAGCATTTTTATAAATCACATTTAAATAAATTTATACTGCAAAAATCCTAATGAAATTGACATTTATTGTTAATGTGATAAAAAAAAGTTTTGTATAGAATAGGCTATGTTTAACGTTCAGATATACAGCACTATACTAAAATATTCAGATACATTCAGGGCTACAATTGAAAATTGCTGGAATTTCATTTATGTTTAGTTAAGCGTTTCTAGCACTTTCCAATGATGTTTAAAAGTGATTATAAATTCAATTAGTCTAACTGTCTGTTTTTCTGCCCTTATGTCCGTCCATTGGGTGATAATGTAGGGGAGGGGGGGGGGGGGAGGATGACGGTTAAAGAATGCAACAAGCACGTACAGTTGCAAAAATAATCAATGTGAAGGGCATGATTTTTTTTTTTTTGTTCTATTTTTTTTAATTGAAATTATGGACAAAATAACCATGAATTTTAGACGTGAAAAGAACATTCTTCGACTTATACTCTCCGCTAACGATTAAGAGTTGCAAGGGCAGTTAAAGAAGCAACCAGAAATTGAAGGGAAAAAGAAATACACTGAATTACCCCGTATCATAAAAATCTAAAAATGGCATGTAACGGTAACACATGATTTCATTTACTATTTACAAAACCTGTATGCCTTTCGTAGAAAACACAAATATTTAGACAGTCATAAAGTTCCTGAAATTAACTTTTGGCAAGTTTTTTGTTTATAACAAGAATGGTCTTTAAACAAAATTTCAGAAATTTAAAAAAAAAATTAACAAAACTTTAGAGAAACAATATACTGAAAAATGCATGCATTTAATTTTCACTGAGATATGCATACTAGGTATTTGCAGTAAATAACTTTTTGACAGCGCATGCGCAAATTGAGAAATTTTTTTTTCAATAATATGGTTTGAAAGTTAGATATATAGGGCAACTTATGTCCAATGTTCATTTGAAGTGAGTAAAAATTAAGAAGGCTATCAAAGAATGAGCTGAATTTTCTTTCTTTCTTTCTTCTTCTCCTTATTTTATTTTATTTTATTTTTATTTTATTTTAATTTTTTTCTGAGTTGCAAGCTCATAAGGATTTTTCAAAAAAAAATGATTTTTCAAAACGTGGGTAAAATAATTTAATCTCTAAATTAAATATGTGATATGTGAAATACCCCTTATAAACTTGTAACTCTAACGTAAATTTATTTATTTGCTAAGGTTTCTGTGTTCGTTAGGAGTTCACCTAAGAATAATTTTTCGCAATGTGGCTTAAATAATCGAATCTCCAAATTAAATACGTGAGAAGTGGAAAATCCCTTATGGGTTTGTAACTCTAAGAAAACATTTAAAATTTAGCTCATTCTTTCGAAGATAAAATCTCTTATTTTTATTCTGTGTAACCTTATCTACCGACGGTACTTTAAAGTACCATTAGTTTAAAATACGTATAAAATCAAATTTATGGAATAAATGTCAAAGATTATTTATAAGAATTAATCGTATACACAACACTTTAATCTCCCTAAAAGACACTAAGTGCTACATGTAGTCGTTTTTATTCCAGAAAGTATTTTATAGAGTGCTTTCGATGTATACCTTTGATATTTTTCACGATCTTCCCGTAGGTTATAATTAATTCTTATTTATGACATCTTCCATCAATCTTAGAAAAAATATAAAGAAAATAAAAGTAAGTACTTTTTTACACATTTTTAAGGTTCAAATATCTTTTTCGACCTCTGTGTACCAGTGGTACACTAAAGTACCACCTCAAAAAATCCTCTTAATTACGATGATGAATTGAAATGCTTAATTTTTATTGCATATATATTTAAAATTATACTCTTAAGTAACTAAAAAAATGTGTTTCAAATACACTTTTTGTCTGTTTCATAACGCGGTAGATAAAGGGTTAAATGGAATTTCGACATATAATGGCTGCCAATTTTTACGCTTTTTAGAAAAGCATTAAAGTTAGTAATTATGAGTATCTTGCCCTACATAAATAGTAATAAGAAAGTATATGTAATAAAAAGTTTACTATCGTTCAAGCACAGTAAAAAATGTTTGCTATAACTATTCCCAACTCAGCGAAAATTAAATGTATGCATTGTATGTTTCAGAATAATATGTTTATCTAAATTTTTGTGAAGTTTTATAAATTTTTGATGAAACCTATTCTTGTCATAATATATATATAATAATTAAAATAATTAAAATCTGAATATGCATGGTATTCCTACAAAAAAGTATGTAAATATTGTAAATATAATAAGTAAAATCCTGTGTTAAAGTTAAAAGTCGTTTGAAGCTTTTTATGATACAGGATAATCCAGAGTATTTTATTTTTTTCTTCAATTTGTGGTTGGTCCCATCATTGTACTCGAAATCGTTACTAAATGGCTACTGAAAAGTATGAATGTAAGAACGTTTTTATGTGTCTGACGTTCAAAGCTATTTCGTCTAGTATTTCTATAAAAAATAAAAGAATAAACCTGTAAACAAAATCTTGTAATATTATCTTCCCTTCTAAAAGGCGGTGAAGACAGTTCATTAACAAGATGCAATGCATTAACAATAAATTCAAGATTGACAAGCCGTAATGAATTGCGGGATATTGGTTTCGTCTTCGACGATGCTTTTAGCATACCTGCCAACATTGCTAATTTATTCTGTATCATTGTTAGGTATTCGCCTTCTTTTAACTCCACTTTCTTAAAATATTAATACAATTGTAATTGTAATTTTTCTTATGTAATTGTAATAACATATTGGAAAAGATATACTAAAAAAATGGTATGAAAACAAGGCGACTATAACTATACTACGGAATTAATTAGCAATGTTGTGAGATGTACTCAGGGGTGAAAGTGTTCCGTCTTTCGTCGGAACTCTTCCACAACCATTTATCAACAATAATCTCTATGCTATTTAATCACAAAATATTAATGTATAGTGTAACCACATTTCCTACGCCTAGCAGTGAGGACGAGTCGAAAATCTTGGAGGGTTTCCAAGTTGACCAACAGGTTTGAATTTAGTAAACATCCAGTCATTCGGTATTCCCTTATCGCTTATTTTCTCTCAACGAAAAGCTTGTATCCCCTATTTTACTAGTGGACTCGTTGAATCCGCACTTGCGCAGAGGCTTCCATGGTCGCAAGAAATGTAGTTAAAGAGTAACACTAAATTTATCTAAATAAAAATAATGGTGCCGAAAGTGCAAAACATTTTCACCACTGGGTACGGTTTTATGAGTTTCTGAGAAATTCCGCTGTGAACTGAGAAAATTTTTGTATTGCATATGCTAAACATCCGCTTTTGAAACATACTTTTATCCATAGAAGTGACAACGTTTATGATACAAGCGCTTTGTAGTGCGGTCATGTTTTCATGTTACATTCGTGTTTACATTTTTCCCACTGATGAAGTGGCATATTCAAAATTTTTACCTCGAAGGAAATGTTGGATGCATTTGCTTTTGATGGTGTTTGTCTTCAAAAATATTAATTTTCATCCTACAAGATAGTTTTTTTTTTTCCTCGAGCGATTACTACGATTTTGTTTGAAATACCCTAGATTTTTAGTTCCCTGCGGATTAATTTTTTTGTATCGTCTTGGATATTTCTAGGGATTTATAACCCATTTTTATTTAAATGTTTGATTTGACAAAATTTTGTGGTGATTAAACGACTGTGGCACGAGGCGATAGACTTCAACATTGAGTCACAAGACGCTTAATTTTGGATATTTTTTGTCAGATTTTTAATTTACCAACCAGTTTTTTTAAAATAAAATTTTTAATTTTTGATTCTTTTTTTATTGTTAGATTATAGCATTATTGTTTTAAAATTATATTTCTTAAAGGTTGCATCAAATCATTAATGAATGAATGAAACTAGCAATTTATTCATATAGAGCTTTAAAAATTCGGAGCTTAATTCAAAAATTTCAACACCAATATATATTTCATTCAATGTGTGAAAATTTTGTATACAGCCCCTTAATGCACCAGTTTATCTTGAAAACTTACTCTTTCAGAAGATTAAACATGAATTTGAATAGCTATTCTGTTGAATAAATTTCAAACTGTAATGCTTTATAAAAGGAATTTTGTTTATAGCTTCTTACTGGTGGTAAGGCTATATCAATCAGGATGCATTCAGAGGCGATGTAGATAATAGAAGAAAGTTCTTAGACTAGCATAAATGTAATAAAAGAGAGTTCTTGTAATCGAAACTAGCGTCCTCCTGAGGCGAATGGTAGTAGTGATTTACGGCATCAAACATTTGTGTTGGTCTTAGTGACATATCTTAAAGAGAAACAGAATTCCTGTCAGACATTGCACTCCAACAACAAATCGTTAGACTGTCGCATTCCTATCACTTACATCGATAATATATGATTTCTGTATACCTCGAGGAATTTGTCGAAGCTTTTCTGTATCATGAATCAACATTTGTTTCCTTTTCTTTGTCAAACCGCGGAGGTTCCCGAGGTACTGTGACATATCCAAAAATCACCTGGAAGAGGGTTGTCTTTATTTGAACAGCACATAGCCGCAAATGGGAAACACTACAAGACGTTAGATAATGTCTCAGCGTCAGGTCAAGTGAAGATAAATGAATATGATTGGCTTAAAGGTTGTGATGGTGACCTCATACTTTCTTTGAAACAATCCCATTTACTCATAAATAACAAAGGGTGGGGAGAAATCACCTCCCCTTAGAAGCGAAAGGCGTATCTGACGTCACTGATGTTCAAGTAACATTAAGGTTTTGTTTCCCGCATTTATCCGAACCCACCTGAGACAGCGAAGATAATGTTTTATTTCCCACAATATTTAAACGCGTTCTGCCGCATTTGTCACTATTACTGGATACCGAAGCCTTAGAAAAGCGGCATAATTAAGGGAGTATTTTTCCTGATTTGTGCTATGCTTCCTCTACCTATTAATAAACTCCGATAGCTCGCCTTTCAGATATAAATTGCTTTAGCAAAGATGCATCAAGTTTAAATGGAACATCTGTTTTCTTTAACTTATCATTAAGGAAAAAGTCAGCGCCTAAGGATAATTTTATAAAAAAAAGAAAGTGACAAGAGAGCTGGCCTCTGGTATATAGTAAAACATACATCGACAAGAAACAGTAGAGAATGGAGACTTAATTAAATTGAATTGGGAAGATTTTTAACCGCGATTTGTCTTACTATAGCACATCCCCTCAACTAATGTTTGCCAGTGGAAGGGGGGAAAGGCATAAATTTTACTTTATTTCTCGTTACAAGATTGGCCAGACTTTTAACAACTGTTGCTCATTGACGGTAAGCAATAATTTTAAAGTAAATTGCAAATGGCAGCCAATTTATTTATAAGCTATAAAAGCTCCCTAAGAAAGTATATTTTTGCTGAAGATTAATAAAATCTGTTGTTAAGTTTAAATAAATTATGGGTCTGCTTTAAGAATAGAGTAATTTATCAAAGAATTAGAACCCACGCTACAGATAAAGCTAATTCGTCTTCTTTTATATAGTTAATTATTCCAGTTGAAAATACAACAAACTCCTTTCTTGTGTCCATGTAATACTTTGTGAATTTTCACAAATTTTCTTATTTTTTTATTTCAGTATATCTATTGATTTTTAATGATCGAAATCTTATTTAATCATTTACCAATTTCCAACCTATTCCAAAAATAAAGCTGTCTTTTCGGGGAAATTAAGTTTTAAATTTTAATTAATTATATATTTTTTAACATATTTCCATGCGGGAAAAGCAATTTTACGTTTTATGGAGCCTGTCATTGGAGCGCAGGTGCCATAAATGTAAATTTTTTAAAAAACGAGAGGCGCCTACTTTTAAGGATAATCTGAAAACTATTTTATAGCATCTTAACTTTGAAAAGGGTCTTTTATTATGATCAAATTGGTTATACAGAAGAGGTCGATTAGCAGGGGTGGGCACTGACCTCCTCCACCGGACACTTTTTAAAAATCTGTTGGGGGAAAAATATTAGTTTTTATAGGTCATTCTAATTAACGAGCAATATTTTAGGTATTTCTTAAAATTTTTAAGGCTCATTTTAACAATTTATTGGAGTCAGTGTTCCCCAACCTCGTCGGAAAACTTCTGCTGCTACCACAGTGTTAACAAATGACATATAATTATACATTACATGTTTTGTTTATTTCACGTTCTTTCACTCCCTTTTCCTTCTCAAAAATTTAGAAGAAACACTTTTTCTTTTACATATTTTTGAATTCAAGATTTTGCAAAGTGACACCCAGATGGAATATTAAAGACTATTTTATTACAACTTACTGAAATTCTGACATAATTTTAAAAGCAAATTATTTCGTAAATTTATTAAATTCGTAGATCTTCTAAATGGAGTTTTTCATGTTTTATATACGAAAAAAATGTCAAAGATGAACTGACTTTCGCTCAAGGTTAAGATGAGTAGTTTTATGTCGAACTACTGCCACACTATGGGCGACAGTCTGAGACACGCCATCTGAATTTTGATCCACAGTGGTACACATACATTTTGGCAGTAAAATTATTGAAGCACACATCCATATTATGCAGACATTTTTTTTAGTTTGATCGCTAGTTTTTATCATAAATTTACTTTTTTATAAACAGCATAAGACTAAGATCATGACTCAACAAATATTTACTTAAGAGGCCTCTCCAATTTTCGTCTCCAGAAAGCAGGGCCAATGTTATTCTATGGAGAATTTCGCCTCATTATAACTTATTAACTAATATAAATTTTTAAATTCCATTTCCACATTCAGAAACTTCACAACTATTAAACAATTTATCGCTTTCTAAAAATTATTTTTTTTAATTTTTAATATTTTATTTTGAGGTTGTAAATGCGAATTTTCACAATGTGAAATTTTTCATTTTTGAGCTTAAAAATGAAATCCTAAAAATAAAAAATATCAATTTTTAGAAAGCGATAAATTGTTTAATAGCTGTGAATTTTCGGAAAGCGAAAACGAAATTTAAAAATATGTATTAGTTAATGAATTATAATGGGGCAAAATTTCCCATAGAATAACACCGGCTTCTTCTTTCGGAAACGATAGATAGAGAGTCCCTATAACAAAACAGTATTAAACAGGAATCATTTAAATAGGAATTATTGCTAGTGCTTCAATAATTTTGCTGCCGACTGTAGGTTGGCAGGTTGGGATTAATGTCGCAATAGTGCTGCGCTATGGGCAATTGATGATGGTCTGGGATACACCCCTAAGGATGGTCCGGAGACATGCCATTCACAAATTTGATCCTCCGCTTCCGTCACCCCCGGAGGTATAATTTCGATGGGAAAACTGAGGATATTGTGTCCACGATGTATTTTACGTGCACCAACGTCCATTAGTATGCCACCACTAATGACAGTCTCCAGCGAGCACAAAGAGATATTTTTTTTACTACTGAAAGAGTAATGATATTTACTAGAAACAGAAAATGCATGGAAAATTGTTCTGCTTGGAATTACTCTCAATGCTCTGTAATGTAACCTTAAGTCCTGGAGATTTATTGAACAAAATGGTTTTAAGACAGCCAACATCTCAATTTTCTTCTGTAATTTTTATTAATATCATCTAAGTAATTTTATAAATATTCAAGTAAATGAACATTAATAGAAAAGTATTTATTCTTATATAATTTTTATCTGATATGTTATACTTAAAATAACATGACAAGTAGCGCTCCACTTTGTCTAATTGGGGCTTGGATTAGACAATAGGATCATTTCAAACTTCTTTACTTAAATTTACAAGCAAAACTAGACATTAAAGTAAACTTTACATTTGGTTTTAATTCAATACTAGTATGAGAACCTGGGCAGTTGCTCTGCATACGTATGCATTTGTCAGCCCCTGATAACAAGTAGAAGTGTTATCTATAAACGAAAAATGTGACATTTGCATGTAACATTAATTCATTGGTCATTGCATGTATTTACTTTCTGACATCATACATTTCTTCAACATATTCATAAATCTAGACAGGGCCAAACTGTGACCTAGATCAATAGGTATGTGCCCAATGGGTATAGGGTCCCAATGTGTATACCCAATAGCTATAGGGTCCCTAGATTTTAAATGACCCCCAGGAAATTAAAAATTTTTGATTTAGTAATATAATTTTTTGTATGCTAAAGCAGGAATTTCTAAATTATATTGCACATATGCTATGCTAATTTAAAGGGGGGGGGGGAATAAAACGGTATTTTTTAGCTTTACTCTAACAGTAATTAGCACAAAAGTCTTCAGAAACATAAGAATTAAAGAACATCAAATCATTATCAATACTACAGAAACGTTTCAAAACCGCACTTTAGAATGTAGAAAATTAGGGGGGAGGGGCTGGGAGCAAAATTTCATAGAAAATAGCTTGGTAAAAAATGCACAAACACAAGTGAGTGGAAAAAAAAAACAACTCATCAATGAGAAAATTCAGAAAAACTTATCGAGAAAAATAAACCAAACAGATAGACGGGTAATCTTGGCTTCTGAAGCTATTATACTTACTACATCTCATCTAGTCATCCACGCAACAGTGATTGCTAGGAAGATCCAACTTTTTCGCACATGTGCCTATACAGTTGTTGCAGCTCTGTTATAAATGAATATGATGTACTTTAATTAAGGCTTTCCTAAAAAAAATATTCCCCCGCTCAACCATGAGAATCTTTCTGATACTTCCAGAGTCATTTGTAGATAAAAATACACGAAATTCGCAAGAGTTACTATTCAAATGGTAAGGAATCGCATGTACCCTCCCCCCCTTTTTTTTTTTGAGTTCAGTAATCTGCATTACTCAAGAACGTGAATTAAATAGAGATTTTTAGTTTTTATCCGATTTTCTGAACATTCTTTTGCTTTCATAGATAAATGGCAAACAGCATTTATTAAAGTATCTGAATTGGAATGTCTGCAAATTTCAGGTGCTTACGAGCAAAAAAAAAAAAAAAAAAAAAAAAAAAAACTGTCTTTGACAGAATTTAATTTAGTACGACAGGACTAATTTATATATTGCAATCTTGTAACAACAACAAAAAAATATTTTATTAGCCACCCTGGCTGATAACAAGCTCGACATTTCTCACCTAATAACTGTTAGCAAGGTCATCGTATCTGCAAACGCAGATGCAAAGGTTATTATGTGAGAAATGTCGAGTTGGTAATCAGCCAGGTGGCTAAGTGGAAAAGCATCCCCACGTTAAGCGGAGGGCCTGGGTTCAATTCCCGGCTCTGGCATTTTTCGCATAGTTGGTATAAAAAAATCAATATCATACTCTAAACTACTTAAAATGAATTGTCACTGTTGATGAGTTTATCATTAAAATTTCTAAATATTTTAAGATAGTTTAAGAAATTAAATGGTAAAATTGGATATTGGCAGGCATATTCCTGGCATATTGAAATTGTGACAACGCAAAATTGCTGTCTGAAAGAAATAGTCCTATCGTACTAAATAAATAAATAAAATTAAATTTAAAAATTGTGACAGAAAGTTGGGTTGTTGATAAAAATAGCCTTAAAGAAATATGTATTTATACAAATATACTTAGAACAATAAGTCATTTTTGCATGTGAATGTAGTATGAGTCTATATGTGTCACTGAGAAATAGAATTTTAAACCAATTATATTTTAAAGATTGAGTTAAAAAAAAAAAAAAAAAATCAGGTACTAGCAATGTTAGGAATTAAAGACAAATATTGGCAAGTCTGAAAATCATAGAGTTACAGCTCTTTTACAGATTTGTTTATCTTAAAAATACCCGTTCCAGTGATATGCACAGAATCGTCTTCAGATTTGAAAAATTAAAAATAAACACCCCCCCCCCCAACCTTCCCCACGCACACACTTTGACATATCAGGCTTCAAAATTTTGTTGACCAAACGAAATCTTCTGATGGATTAAATACTCGTTTTACAATATCCTCACGAATCGATGCGGCAAATACCACTATTTTCTTTTATGTTCCTTTTATCAGCTTCTAGTTTTCACATTGCGTGCACTTATGTCGATTTATCTCATTCCTTTTCCCACTCACCTGATGTCGGAATGGTTAGCGCACTGGCCTTTAGTTCCCAAGTGCCAAGTAAGAATCCCGGTTAGAGCACGGATAATTACAGTGAAGCAAAATTCACCTTCAGCCATAAATCGTGAACAATTGAGTTTTAAAATGCAAGAAACGACCGTAGAGCAAGGTTCGGCGCAGTCACTTGTTTAATTGATTTATTTATTTGTCAGCTTTGAGACCTAAGTTACAATGACTTTCGTCTCGATTGATCCATATTACAGAAATTCACAGAAACAAGTGCACAGTATTTTGTAGACAAAGGACATCACAAACATCCATGCCCGCACCAGGATTCGAACCTAGGACCAGAAGATTCGGTAGGCAGCGGCCTACCGACCGAACCATCTGGCCGGCCACTTGTTTGAATACCAACTTTTTACTTTCCGAAGATACTATGTCTGTCCAATAAATACGCGAACTGCTGCCATCTGTCGGCCATGACGCGGACTATAACCTCGCTCACTAGCGGTGCTAGTTGCCTGCGACCCAATGAACCATCAGTGCATGGCGGATCGTCGAGCTGTGCGTATTGTGCTAGTTATGTTAGTTTCTGTTGTCCTTGTTTTTACTGTGTGTCGAAAATGGAAATTGACGAAAATAATAAATTATTTTTCTTACAGTTCTCAAGCGTTTGAGAGATCGCGTGCGTCGTGTCGGACGAAATTTGACTCAAGGCGATATTTGGATCCTTCACCATGATAATGTACCTGCACATTCAGCATTGATTGTTCGCCAGTTTCTGGCAAAAAATTCAATCACCATCCTTGATTATCCTCCTTATTCGCCAGATCCCGCCCCATGCGACTTTCTTTTATTCCCAAAATGCAAAAATGTGATTAGGGGACAGCACTGGGAAGATGTGGACACAATAAAGAAAGAAACGACGAGAAAACTAAAAGGCCTGACTGACGAGGACTTTCAAGAGTGCTTTGAACAGTGGAAAAGAAGATGGAATAAGTGCATAGCAACGAATGGAGAGTACTTTGAAGGAGACAAAATCGATGTAGACTAAATTTTGTAAATAAACTTTCTATGGCCTTAGTTCGCGTATTTATTTTACAGACCTCGTATACTATGTGAAAAAGTACTATGATCATGTGAATATCGACTATGTGATTTTAGTGAAGCTATGTGTTTTGAGATAGCCTGAATTTATTTTTGCTTTTTTTAGGGTGATGTATGAAGAGTAAGGTGACCATATTTTCAAACACTGATTTGAGGACAAATTAATGTTTGCCCCCGAATCGGAGTAAATATCGACGACATTGACATCGACGACACTCTTTGGGGACCTATATGCATTATTTAAAAAAAACCCTCTGATTTATGCATTACAAAATGCCTCGAAACACTCTTTTCTAGCGAAAACTGCTGAACCAAAAGTATATTTATGTAAACTAAACTATCTTTGCATTATTAAAATATTTGTATGTATAGAAGAGATTCACACTTTATTTATTATTATAATGGAAGAGAACACAAAATAAGAACATTTCAATTTAATCTTCAGAATCCCCGCTCCCAGAAATGCAGAAATCGTTTCCTATATATATAGATATATATATATGTATACAGTCGGTAACAGAAGTGTCCGAACACTAGCAAAAATTCCTATATAAAAAAAGTGCGCTTGATACAGTTTTGTTAAATAAATTCTTGTCGAATCCTGTTCTTAGACATATATATAAACAACATTTATTTTTCTCTCCCTTCAATGCACTTTGTGGCGGTCATATAACTGCTATCTCTGTCAAAGTTTCATGAAACAAATTTTATTCATCAGTTCACACAAATCGGGCAAGTTAGAATCCATCATGGTGACCAGATTAGAGTACCTTTATAAATTAAAAGTATTAATAATTTCCTAATTTAGAATATGTAGTTTTATATTGTTTGGAAACGGAGATAAATAATTTTTTGTTACATTTTTTTAAACATAGAAAAACTTCTTATAAAAAGGAACTGTCATCAGAAAATGAGAATACCTGGTCCCTGAAGAATCCATATGCTGATTACTAATGCATCATTCAAGCACTGCTCATGAAACACGATGGTATTTATTTCACAGTTTTGTTAATTCCCAAGCTTATGCAATTATTTGTACATTTGTCCATGATTTTAAGAGAGATATATACAAATATTTAAATTGGAGGACATGTAGTGTCCCCAAATAGTCAGAGAATTTTTGGGGACAAAAAACAAAAACGGTCGAAATTTGGGGACAGTCCTCGAATTTCGTATGGTCGCCTTAGAGTTGAGCGACAACTTCCCCCCCCCCTTCCAACCTCCATCCTTATTCTAAACAGTTGTGGTCGAAACATTGGCTTAAAACAGTGCTTTTTTAGCTACTGCGTCATGAGAAGACTTCAGTTACACATTTAAATATCATTAACCCATAAAGTTTTGATGGGTACCAACTATTATTTTTATTATTATTACATTATTAGTAGTAATAAATATAGAAGTGAATTTATTTGGAGCTCTTAAAGTTGAAGGATATATCTGTTTTCATACAAAAATTTAATTGAAAATCCTATAAAATATATAAGAAAACTAAACATTGGTGGCTAAGCAAAAAACGAGTTATCTTCTTTCATTAAGTAGAATATATTTTTCTTACACTGGCAAAGGAAATCGTTATTTAATTGTTCTAGAAGCTATAGTAGTAGTATTTACTAATTTTATAGAAAACTAGTATATTATGGCCACCACAAGACTTTCTTCTACATAATTTTACACAAATTCACGCAGTACAATTTATTTATTAAATTATTATTTATCGAAATTGTTTTCCATGATGAATGCAGACTATTTTTATCTCACAGGATTAATTATAACACTAAATGCCGAAAGAAAGCCAATTTTGTGTCAACATCAAAAGAAATGACTTTATTTTTCCGTTAAAAATGAAAAAAATCGATAACTTTGTTTAAAATTATCACAGGTCTATGGTTCAAACATTCATTTTAAAGGTACTGACAAGTTCTTTCGAAAGATACCCATATTGAAAATTTACACTTCCCGGGAGGGGGGGAGGGGTACTGCTCCCCCAGGAGGGAAGCGATGCTCCTACATGCAATTTTCCCCTAGTTTACTACTACTATTATCAATAATTTATATTAATTTTACAATCACATGTTAAAAATAATTATGTACATTTATATGAAATTTTGCCTGTACTGTCATATTAAAAATTTAGAAAAAAATGGGATCACAGCGCCACCTTTTGAGCGATTGATCCCTAGTTCTAATCAGCAGCAGTTCAGGTCAGGATCTAACTAAATACCAAGTTTAGTCAAATTTCGTTCATTGGTTCGTTAGAAACAGCGTCCACAAAATTTGTGATGCACACGTACAGACACAAAGACTGACAGACAGACATTTTCAAAAAACAGTCAAATCGTGTCCGGGACAACTCAAAGCGTGTGAATTCATCAAAACTGGAGTTCGAAAAATTCCACGGATTCGATACTTTCTTCTTATATATATAGAAGAAAGTAAAATATATTCTTCTTTATATTTCGCCTCATATTTATTAGCATTGACGTTACAGTCACACATAATAAAGAAAGCGTTATTTTTGTTACTTTCTTCTATATGTAATATAGAGAAAGTATTGGATTCGCGAAAATTTTCGACCTCCGTTTTTTGATGGATTTACATGTTTTGGGATGTCTAGATTACGAATTAATAGTTTTTAGAAAATGTCTGTCTGTCTGTCTGTATCATTTTTTTGTGGAGGCTGTATCTCACGAACCAATGAATGAAATTTAACCAAACTTGGTATTTAGTTGCACCCTGACATGAACTGGTGCTGATTAGATTTGGGGATCAATAGCTCAACAGGTGGCGCTGTGATCGCATTTTATGCAAATTTTTAACATGGCAGAATAGGACAAAATTCCGCATAAATGTGCATAATAAGAGTTATTTTAAACTTGTGATTGTAAAATTAATATGAATTATTGATAATAGTAGTAGGTGACTAGGAAAAAAATTTTGTGCATGTGGGGGCATCGGTTCCCCCCCTGGGGGGGAAGTACCCCCCCGGGGAAGTAAATTTTCAAGATGGGTATCTTTCGAAAGGTCTCGTTGATAATAGCAATAGGTAACTGGGAAAAAAATTTTGTGCATGTGGGGGCATCGGTTCCCCCCCCACTGGGGGGGGGGAAGTACCCCCCAGGGAGGCAAAGTTTCAAGATGGGTATCTTTCGAAAGGTCTCGTCAATACCTTTAAAACGAATGGTTGAACCATAAATCTGTGATAATTTAAAGCAAAGTTATCGATTTTTTTTACTTTTAACGAAAAAAAACTTAGAAAAAAAATCGTATTTTTTTTTTTTTTTTTAACGAAATTTAACCAAACTTGGTGTTTAGTTGGTCCCCGACATAAACTGGTGCTGATTACATTTGGGGATCAAAAGCTCAACAGGTGGCGCTGTGATCGCATTTTATCTAAATTTTTAACATGGCAGCATAGGACAAAATTTCGCATAAATGTGCATAATAAGAGTTATTTTAAACTTGTGATTGTAAAATTTAAATGAATTATTGATAATAGTAGTATGTAACTAGGAAAAAAAATTTGCGCATGGGGGGGGCATCGCTTCCCCCCCCTGGGGGTGAAATTTTCACAATACGTATCTTTCGAAAGATCTCGTTCATAATAGTAGTAGTAACTAGGAAAAAATTTTTGTGCATGTGGGGGCATCGGTTCCCCCCCACTTCCCCCCCCGGGGGGGGCAAAGTTTCAAAATGGGTATCTTTCGAAAGGTCTCGTCAATACCTTTAAAACGAATGGTTGAACCATAAATCTGTGATAATTAACAAAGTTATCGATTTTTTTTACTTTTAACAAAAAAAAAAAATAGAAAAAAAAATCGTATTTTTATTTTTTTTTAAACGAAATTTAACCAAATTTGGTATTTAGTTGGTCCCCGACATAAACTGGTGCTGATTACATTTGGGGATCAATCGCTCAACAGGTGGCGCTGTGATCTCATGTTTTCTAAATTTTTAACATGGTAGTATAGGACAAAATTTCGTATAAATGTACATAATGAGTGTTATTTTTAACTTGTGATTCTAAAATTAATATGAGTTATTGATAATAGTAATAGTTAACTGGGAAAAAATTTCTGTGCATGTGGGGCATCGCTTCCCCCCCCCTGGGGGGGGGGGTAAATTTTGAAGATGGGCATCTTTCGAAAGATCTCGTCAATACCTTTAAAACGAATGGCTGAACTATAAATCTGTGATAATTTAAAACAAAGTTATCGACTTTTTTTACTTTTAACAAAAAAAAAAAAAAAAAAAAAAAAAAACGTAATTTTTTTTTTTTTTTTTTTTTTTTTTTTTTTTTTTTAATATTGTTACTGATTGAATGTGTAATACTTTTAACAAAAAAAAAAAAAAACTTAGAAAAAAAATCGTAATTTTTTTTTTTTTTTTTAAATATTGTTACTGATTGAATATGTATAGGAAAATATAGAAGAAAGTCTTGTGGTGGCCACAACATACTAGTTTATATTGTATATATTTTACATGTTTTTATTCAGGGTTAAACCATGGAAATTTTCTACTACACTGATTTTCAAAAGCTGAGCAACATCCTGTTTTCTCTTTTTCTTCTTTTGCGCATAACTCTTAGACAAAGGACATATAAATATGAAATTTGAATGAAAAGTTTATTATCAAATAACAAATGTAATTTTTTTTATTTCTTTGATATCGCGAATATTTTCAAAATGATAATCTTTATTTTTAAGATTTCTTAAAAATAAGTGTTCGAAAAAAAAAAAAAAAAAAAAAAAAGAACGAAAAATCGTGCGGTGCGCATTGATTATTAACACTTTCCAACTGTACGTAATTGTTGTATTGTATAATTTTCAATGTTCATTGTACAAACAGACAGTAGTTCTGAATTAATGTATCTGAATAATTTAGTGTAGTCCTGTAAATCTGAAGGTTAACAATACCATATTCTAATCAAAACATTATTTTAGCATATTAACAATAAATGCCAAATTCTTTGTGATTTTTACAGTAGAAAGTTCTTTAAATTTAATTTATAAAAATGTCTGTTCTAAAATGCAATGCATTGACATTTTTTTGGATGTCTCTGTACACAAACCAGCTGCACAGGACCTATTAATGCCATTTTAAATAGGGAACGTTCCATAGTGAATTTGAATATAAGTTAGGCGAAAAAGAAACAAAAAAAAACTAGAGGTTGTTTCATTGTCATTCTACGATCACTTATTAGCGCAGTAGGGCTAATCAAACCGAAATTTACTGATGAAGGGGTTACATGGGTTTAAAAATTTCAATATATATAGATATACATTAATCTATAGTTCAATATATATAGAATATCGGAATAAAAGTCTAGAAGAGAGAACCTCTGGAAATTCCGCTTGTTTGGTTCATTTTATTTTTTCTTAAAATTCTACTTTTTTTTTTCTTTTTTTGGGCACAATTTCTCAAAAACTAATGCACCGATGTCATAGAAATTTTGCGCACTTTTTCAAACTAGAATTGATTAGTCATTCAAGAAGAGTAATTTTTTTTTTTTTTTTTTTTTTCGTTTATAAATAACTTTACAAGACTATAGGTGGAGTAAATTGCACAGTTTTGCATAAAACTCTCCCGAAAATTCATTTTTTATTTTTAAATTCTTCGTTTATTTGCGAGCTATACTTATCTATTGACAATTTTTTTTTTTTATTTTATTTTTTTTTTCAGATAACGTTATCATGAGTTATCCTGATCACCACAAGAGCATTTTTTTTCCCCCTGAGGGGTTTGTGTAAGCCAGGTCCCACCAGCTGAATTTCCAATTTCTTAAAAAATATTGTTTAAATGCTCTTATATAGGCTCATAATTTTGAATGAAATAATTTAGGTATTATATAAAAAAAAACAGAAAGTATGCTTCTTTATTAACTTTCGAAACCCATGTAACCCTTTAAAAAATAAATTGCGAGCCATTGCGAACATCCACACCATCAACTCGAACTCAACACCTTGCAACTGTAGTCCAGAACGCTAACCATTCATCCACAATATGGGCTGTTACAGTTTTGAAATATGATAATTTCTTCTTTGTTTACAAGTTTTTCAAATACAAATTTCATAATTTGTGACATTTTTATGAAAATCTGTGTAACAATAAATTTGTTTAGTACCAAAAAATATTTTTAAAGCGTTCGGTACACATAAAAAAAATAATAATTATTATTATTAAAATTACACTCTCTAACAGTAAGTATTTGGACACTTTCCAATTTATCAAATGTCTAGAAAAATTCTGCAAGAATTACCTTGAAAATTTAGGAGTATAAAGAGCATATTATAACTCATATATTTCAGTAGAATTTTTATCCTGAAGAGGAAATAGGGACCACTAAAAAATTAAACAAAAGTCAAAATGTTTTGGATCACCCTGTAAAAAGTAATACTTGAAATGCATTTTGGCTGTAGTATGTAATTATGAGGATTCTTCTAATTATCTGTATAAATTTTTATGAGGCTACCACATATATTCGTGGACATATAACTGTTTCTTAAAAAAAAATTGCAAAAAAAAATTCTACTTTTTTAATTATAACTCGTAGGGTACTAGACCAAGTGCAAAGCCATTTTTAGAAAACTTGGCATACTATATCAGATACATCATACTGCGATTAGAATGCCAAATGTTAAATATCTTACGAAATATGAGAATATGCCAAATGTTAAATATCTTACGAAAATTATTTTTGCCCAAATAATTTTTAAGTACGTGTGCGCTAACTTTTAAAAAATTTCATTTGTGTAATTTAATTGCCAAAAGTGAGTATTGAGCTACTTATATATGAAAGTCCTAAACAAATAGCGTGTAAATTCAAAAAGTTATGAAAGATTGAATGAACAGAATTTCAGTCCCTCTCAAAATAAAAGCTCAACTATAAGGGGTTTTACTCACATTTTTATTTTGATTCAATCAATGCCCAATGGTAATACAGCGTTCGCTGATTGAAAATAAATAGGGATAAAACTCCTTATAATCTTCCGTTTTTTTCAGAGGAGCTGAAATTCTCCTCATTCTATAACTCATAACGTTTTGAATTTAGATTATATTTGTTTGGGGTTTTCATATAAGTTGCTCAGTACTTTTGGCTAACAAATTATGCAGATGGAAAATTTCAAAAGCTTGCGGATACGTAGTTAAAAAGTATTTACTAAAAATGCTCATATTTCGTAAGATATTTAACATTTTTGAATTCTCATTACAGTATGTTGCGTGAGATTTTTTTTTTTTTTTTTGCAATATTTTAAAGAAACAGCTATATCTCCACGAACATATGTGGTAGCCTCGTAAAAATTTATACAGATAATTAAAAAATCCTCATAATTACATGCTGTAGCCAAAACGCATTTCAAGCATTACTTTTTACAGGGTGATTCAAAACATTTTGACTTTTGTTCAATTTTTTACTAGTTCCTATTTCCTCTTCAGGACAAAACGTCTGCTGAAATATAGGAGGTATAACACGTTATTTATACTCCTAAAGTTTCAAGGTAATTCCTGCAGCGTTTTTCTAGATATTTGACAAAACGTCTAAATTCGAAAGTGCCCAAATACTTATTGGAAGATAGTTTATTATATTATTTTCTCAATATGTTTAATTGCAGGGGGGGGGGGGGAATGGCGCAAAGTTCATACCACAATAAATAAAAGAAAATTTTCTTCTTATTAAATCAATGATTTCATAGGTAAAGAAATATTTTAAACCGATACTGCTATGAGTTCTCTGCCAATTTTTCATTCCTATTATTTTACTTGATAATTTTCAATTTCTTTTCTCAAAAGTTATATCTTAATTTTTTATTACATGTTAAGAAGTATAACAGGAAATATTTACATAATTTTGAGCTAAAATAAATCCATTATTTAATATAAAAATATCTGGTTTAATATGGTAGTATGAAATCAGATAATACTAACATGACTCATACAGCCACTGATATCCATTACACATCTGAATTACATCCAACGCTCCATAAAAGGTACAAAATATTTAAAGGATGTCCATTAAAATTCCTGGATATCCAGTACTAATTGTAGATATCTGTTAGATGTTTAAATGTAGGCGAAATTTAGGCGTGCTTTTTTCGATGTCTAATAGATGTAACATGGTAGATCAAAACAAGATTTAGATATTTTGAATATCTGTTAGATCTTAAAAGTCCAATTATTGGATATTTGGAGATTTATTGAATATGTAACAGACATTTAAAAGATGTAAAACAGAGTGATATTTGTCGTGCTAATAGATATCTCTAGAATATTTATAGAAGTTTAATGGATAATTTTTTTTTTTTAACTTTTATACATGTTTGTAGATGTCTTATGGATGTTAGTGTCTGTGTGGGGATAATACTGTTGCGTACTTGGGGGTTCGTGAGTTGTCTGAGAATGAAAGGCCAAACGTACAAAAATTCAGTAATTTATTCACAGAAAGTTCCAGAAAAATACAGGTCAATAAACCAATTATCAGCTTCAATTCAAGCAGTAACCACAGCTTAAACAACAGCTGTCAATAGCAAATCCACAGTACAAACTGTATACCAATAACACTTGAAGCAAGTCTCTCTCAAAGAGGCTCAAGAGCAATGCAAGCACTAGCGAAGCTGGCTGAAGACTGAACTGAACTAACTGCCTTGGCGAGGAAGCGCTCCTTATATGCTGTTCCATGGAGCCCAGATTTTTCGAGAAAACTCTAGAAAGTGGTCAACCAATCAACTTACAGCTTCCATATTTGGTATATCCCATATAAGGATTTTCTCGCCAAGGTCGCCAAAAAAATCGCCAAGGTGGGAAAAAGTCGCCAAATTTGGCGCCAAATCCATTACGTGCATTACTGGGGCTTTTTAATGCGTTTTTAAGGGAAAATAAGGCTATTTCAACGCTAAAACGACTAGAAATGCACAAAATTAGCATTTTATCAACTTACTAAGCCTCTTTGAAAGAATTTATGCAAAAATAAACACAGTTATTTACAATTTCGTAACACTGCCCCCCTCCCAAGGACTGCACGTCCCGGGCAGTGCAACCCTTGGTCAAGAGGCGAAACTAAACAAATTTACACAATCTAAAACACAAAAACTAAGTTGCATATAACGATAAAATAGAAATACAAATCAAGTGAGAAATATTTACAAAATTCACAAATATGTTCAAATATTTATATACAAATATTTACAAAATTCACAAATATGTACAAATATTTATATACAAATATTTACATTACGCATGCGCAAATTTTACCAGTATTTACATTTTTAATTTTTAATATTACCGTTACTTGTGGTACTTGGCTAGCCTATTATAATGCACCACCTTCGGTTTTGATGAAGGTGTTTTAGTGATCCGCACCACTACATCATTCAGCCTTTTTAAGACTGTGTATGGTCCGTCCCAGTTGCACTGTAACTTGGGAGAGAGTCCTTTGCGTCGAACAGGATTCCACAACCAGACCTTCTCTCCTTCCTGGAACTCATATTGTGTAGCCTTTAGATCGTACCTTGTCTTCATTTTCTCCGTTGTCATGTTAATCCGCTCCCGAGCGAAGTTGTGTACGTCCTCAAGTCGTGCCTGGAGATCTTGGATGCACTCCTCGGGCGATGAAGGCGCATCGGGTGGACAACCAAACAGGAGATCACAAGGGAGACGAAGTTCACGTCCGAACAGCATCTGGGCTGGAGTATAGCCGGTGATTTCATGGACAGCACTTCGATAAGCCAGCAGGAACAATGGCAACTTCGAGTCCCAATCTTGCTGGTTCCTTGATACTAGAAGTGAGAGGTTATTCAGGATGGTACGATTGAACCTCTCGACCATGCCGTCCGACTGGGGATGTAAGGGTGTAGTCCGGGTTTTGTCTATGCCGAGTAGTTGACACAGTCCTTTGAAAACATCAGAGGTAAAGTTCCTACCTTGGTCGGTATGAAGTTGTAGGGGCGTGCCGTACCTTGACACCCATTGCTGCACTAGTACCTCTGCGACCGTGCATGCCTCTTGATTGGGAATGGGATATGCCTCAGGCCACTTGGTGAAATAGTCCATCACGACGAGGATGTATTTATTTCCACTGGAGGTCCGTGGCAAAGGACCCAAGATGTCGAGTGCAATCCGTTCAAATGGTGCTCCCACGTTATACCGTTGCAGTCTTCCTCGACTTCGTTTCTGCGGGCCTTTACGTGCCGCACAAGCATCACAGGATTTACACCATTTCTCCACATCCTCCTTTGCCTTGCACCAGTAGAAGCGTTCCCGAACTTTCTGCAGAGTCTTCATTACCCCAAAATGGCCTCCGGTAGAGCTACTATGCAGTTGTTCTAAAACATCTGGAATTCTTGATCTTGGCAATGCTATCTGCCATCGGAAGCTTTTCCCATCATCAGATTCCCACTTTCTGTATAATACGCCGTTTCGGATATGAAGAGAGTCCCAAAGTGCCCAATAACTTTTCGTAATGGGACTAAATCTGGAAATGTTCTGCCAGATAGGTCTGTTGCTGGTCGTCTCCTTCAGCTGTAATATTGGCTTTATGTCAGGATCTTCCAACTGGGCTTTTCTAAGTTCTTCGTCACTCCATGGATCGGGATCTTGATCTGATGGTGTTGAGACAGTAACTTGGCAGGCAACCGGATTTATCGGCAGGTATTTCTGCTCGGCTCTAGAGCAGTACTTGCAGCTTTCCAAACAGGGCTTCCGTGACAAGGCATCTGCATTACCATGTAAAGTCCCTTTACGATGACGTATTTCGAAGTCATATTCCTGGAGGCGTTGTATCCACCTGGCAATCTGTCCTTCCGGGTTCTTGAACTGGAGCAACCACGTTAAAGATGCATGGTCAGTCCGGAGCAGGAATCTTCTGCCATATAGGTAATGATGGAAATGTTCTATGGCTTTTACGATGGCGAGTAGCTCTTTCCTGGTGGTACAGTAATTTCGTTCTGGTTTAGACAGGCATTTACTCCAATAGGCAATGACATGTTCTTGACCATCAATTTCCTGCGACAGAACAGCACCGACACTTTCATGGCTGGCATCTGTATCAAGTATGAACTGTCTGTCGGGCTGTGGATACGTCAAGATAGGCGATGATGTTAAGGCCTCTTTAAGTCGCTTGAACGCATTTTCACATTCCTCTGTCCACAGGAAGTTCTATTTGGTTTCCGTCAGCTTGTGGAGTGGTCTGGCAATATTTGAGAAACCCTTGACAAACTTCCTGTAGTAAGTGCATAACCCCAGGAAACTTCGTAGTTGGTGTACATTTTCAGGGCGACTCCAGTTCTCGACTGCAGAGATCTTCTCAGGATCAGTTCTCACACCTTCGGCAGAGATGATATGGCCGAGGTAGCTCACTTCACGACGGAACAAGTTACACTTGCCTGGATTCAATTTGAGGTTAGCCATTCTGAGTTTCTCCAGCACCTTTCGGATGTTTCGTAGATGGTCTTCAAAAGTGCGCCCCACAATGATAATATCATCCAAATACACCAGACAGGCTTCATAGGAAATTCCTTTTAGCACTGTCTCCATCAGGCGTTCAAAGGTGGCAGGAGCATTACATAATCCGAACGGCATAACTTTAAATTGCCACAATCCTTGTCCCGTGGTGAATGCAGTCTTCTCACGATCATCAGTATGTAATTCTACTTGCCAGTAACCGCTCTTCAGATCCAACGTCGAGAACCATTTATTGCCAGCAAGTGTGTCTAATGTGTCGTCAATTCTGGGAAGAGGGTAACTGTCTTTCTTCGTGATGTCATTCAAACGACGATAATCCACACAAAATCTTGTTAAACCATCCTTTTTTCGCACCAGTACTATGGGAGAGGCCCAAGGACTCGTTGATGGCTCGATGACATCATTGTGCTGCATTTCACTTAGAAGTTCAGTGACCTCTTCCTGTTTAGCAAATGGAAGTCTTCTTGGATGTTGTTTGATTGGAGGATGATTTCCTGTATCAATTCTGTGCTGGGTGATGTTCGTTCTCCCGACGTCTTCAGGTGTTCGAGAAAAAAGGTCTTTAAATTCTTGGAGTAGCTTCTCCGCAGCACATCTCTGTTCTTTTCCTAACTCTGCATTCTTGAGTAGTTCCGTTGTTAATTGCTCAGAAGACTTGGATTCGGTTGATTGCGTGGGGCGGTTGATGCATGTGACAGGAGTGCAGGTTGCCAACACCTCATCCTTCTTCACTGTCCGGACCTTATCGCTGATGTTTGCGACTCGTACAGGAATAGTACTCTTTGAGAGATCAACTAGAGATGAAGCTACCAGAACTCCTCTTCGGCTATTGTCTGTATTCGGGTATTCAATCAGTCCATAGCGGAAGTATTGCTTTGTAGGTGGTGTTCCTGAAACTATTGTCTCTGTGTGTGGAGGGATGGAAATTTCAGACTTGGCTGTTATCTGACAAATTGTCTGAATGTCTTGATTTTCAGTGTTGAACACAGCGATGTCTTCCGAACTCGAATGCAGTTCATTATTCTTGAAGTCCAATTGAAAGTTAAATTTTCTCAGGAAATCAACTCCAATGATTAAAGGATCTCTTATATCTGCCACATATGCCATATGATGGTAACTGGCATTCCCAAAAGTGATAGTCAAGTTCATTTTCCCATATATTTTGATTTCGTCTCCGGTCACAGTCTGGAGTTTAACACAGGGCGGCGTCCAGATGATCTTCTCTTTTAGTTCTTGAGCCAAATCCGTTTTAATGATGGTCACGTTGGCTCCTGTGTCCAGAATCATCCGACAGGTGGCGTTGTTGACTTGGCCATAGACGTGAAGTCCATTATCGCCGCCACTCATCGATGAAACATGAAATACTGCAAATTGGGGCTCTTTAATTTTAGGCAACCTCCGCCCCGCGAGATGGCCTCCTCTTAGTTTCCCTGTAGTGCTGGTGAAGCTGGGTGATTTCCTATAGTTGGTCGTATGGGGCAGTTCCTCTTCACATGACCATCCCCTCCACAGCCCCAGCACTTTATCTTCCGATCCTTTATTTCTATGTTATTTTCCAGGTTGCGCAATCTCTTTAAGATCTCTGCGAAACTTCTCTTCATTTCATTCTCATCAGCAGGCGTATCATTTAATGAGACTGCTCTTATGGTATGGCGGTCTTTACGGGAGGCTTGTTGGGCTGCCTCTATCCTAAGGGCATAGCCTAAAGCTGATTCTACGTCTCTGATGTTGGAGAGTCTCAGCGCTTTTTGAATTTCTTGATCCCGAACAGCATCGATAAAGTACTGAAGAGCTAAGTCGCTTCGAGTGTCAGCTTGACAGTCTGAGAATGCTAGGTGTGACAATCTCTGAATGTCCGCTGCCAGCTCTTGCAGACTTTCGCCCGTTTTCTGGTAACGGGACTTTAGCTGGAGGCGACTATAGTCCTTAGAACACTTCTCTCCGAACCGTAGCTCCAGTGCTCCAGTCAAGGCCTCGAAGTCGTTCCTTTCTTCCTTAGTAACATTTCTCAGTATCTCGGCTGCATCTCCCCGTAATGCTGCTGCTAAGTGGACCGACTTGGCGGTAGAGTCCCAGCCGTTAGCTTCAGCTACGATGGAAAACTGCGTCTTATATACATGCCAGGAGGAACTGCCGTCGTAGGTAGATAGCTTAATAAATTCGTGATTCTGGCTTCTTCTCTCTTTCTTTTCAGTTTCCTGGGGCATGGATTCAAACTTTCCTTCTACTTTTCTCTCCAGATCTTCTTCTATTCTCTTCAGTTTACCTTCTATCTCTGAAAACCTTCCTTTCAGTTCCTGGTCAAAATTTTGTTTAACTTTCGCCTCGACACTCCGTTCTATCCTCGTAACACTCTCTTCAACCTTCATAACATTTTCTTCTATCTTCATAGCTTTCTCTTCAAAACTCTCTTCTATTTTCAAAACTTTCTCCCCAAAATTTTCTTCTATCTTTATAACTTTCTCTTCAAAATTTTCTTCTATCTTTATAACTTTCTCTTCTATTCCATCTATTCTGCTTCCCATATCCGATAATTTAGTTTCAATCACTTCCTTTACTGTCGAAAGTTCTCTCTTCATCTCGTCTTGATTAGATTTGATTTCTTCAGTCAACCCGTCTTTCAACTCTCTCTGTCCTTCTTTCATTTCTCTTTGTCCTTCTTTCATTTCTTCGATCAATCCAGATCTTAACTCATTCATCTGAGCAGTGAGTCCTTCTAGAAATTTCTTCATTTCTTGTTCCATAGCTCTCGTTATCACCATTCACAGACAAATCCCCGCTTCTGACACCAGAAATGTTGCGTACTTGGGGGTTCGTGAGTTGTCTGAGAATGAAAGGCCAAACGTACAAAAATTCAGTAATTTATTCACAGAAAGTTCCAGAAAAATACAGGTCAATAAACCAATTATCAGCTTCAATTCAAGCAGTAACCACAGCTTAAACAACAGCTGTCAATAGCAAATCCACAGTACAAACTGTATACCAATAACACTTGAAGCAAGTCTCTCTCAAAGAGGCTCAAGAGCAATGCAAGCACTAGCGAAGCTGGCTGAAGACTGAACTGAACTAACTGCCTTGGCGAGGAAGCGCTCCTTATATGCTGTTCCATGGAGCCCAGATTTTTCGAGAAAACTCTAGAAAGTGGTCAACCAATCAACTTACAGCTTCCATATTTGGTATATCCCATATAAGGATTTTCTCGCCAAGGTCGCCAAAAAAATCGCCAAGGTGGGAAAAAGTCGCCAAATTTGGCGCCAAATCCATTACGTGCATTACTGGGGCTTTTTAATGCGTTTTTAAGGGAAAATAAGGCTATTTCAACGCTAAAACGACTAGAAATGCACAAAATTAGCATTTTATCAACTTACTAAGCCTCTTTGAAAGAATTTATGCAAAAATAAACACAGTTATTTACAATTTCGTAACAATACTATACTATAACATGTATGTATGATACATGTTAAATATGATTTTATATATCAGTTAAAAAATAAAATAAAATAAAATAAAATAAAAAAGAGAAAATAAAATAAAAAGAGAGGAAAGAAGAAGAATAAAAAGAAAGAAAAGATAAAATGAGAACATATATTTTTCAAGCTTTTTCATCTGACTAGATTTATTGTGGGCAGAAAATCTGGTTTTCTGATTTTAATTCAGCATTTATTATTATTATTATTATTAATATATAATTATAAGAAAGTTTTGTAATAATATATATATATATATATATATATATATATATACCTAATATCGGGTGATTCAAAAGCCACAGAAAAAATAAAAAATATATTATGCAAAACGGGCTGACTGTAGCTCTATGTGGTTTTCATTAAAACGTTACAGAAAATCATGAGATTATACAGGGTGTTCCAAAAGTCCCACAACCCCCTCCTAACTCGAAAATGAGTTGGAATTGTGAAAAATGGCGAAACATGTGTTCAATGAATTTGAGAGGGACCTCTTGGTTTGGGCCCGAGTGGGGGATAGGGGGACCGCTAGGGAGGACAACTTTAAAATTTCAAATGGGAAGGTATGTCTTGTGATACATCCCTGGAAACATCTCTTCAAAACAACGAATTTGATATAAATAATTTTGCCCTACAATGATTATTAAATGAGATACATGAGTTTTTAGACTTTTGAAATGTGAATTTTGTACTTATGTATCCCCTTTAATAATCATTGCAGGACAAAACTATTTATATAAAATTCATTGTCTTGTTTCCAGGGATGTATCACAAGACATACTTTCCTGTTTAAAATTTTAAAGCTGTCTTCCCTAGCGGCACTTCTACCACCCCTTTTCCCGGGGCCCAAATATTTTTGGGCAAAGTGTATTTTGTGATACATTCCTGGAAATGCTTCTTCAAGACAATGAATTTGATATATAAAGTTTTGTCATACAATGATTATTAAAAGGGATACATAAGTATAAAATCCACATTTCAATAGTCTAAAAACTCATGTATCTCCTTTAATAACTATCGTAGGGCGAAACTATTTATATCAAATTCATTGTTTTGAAGAGTCGTTTCTAGGGATGTATCAAATGACATACCTCCCCATTTGAAATTTTTTAAGTTGCCCTCCCTAGCGGCCCCCTAGCCCCCACGGGCCCAATCTTTTTTCGCCAAAAGAGGTATGTCTCGAATTCATTGAACACGCCAGTTTTCACAGTTCCGACTCGTTTTCGAGTTAGTGGGGGACTTTTGGAACACCCTGTATATATATATATATATATATATATATATATATATATATATATATATATAATGAATAATTTAATTCCTTTACAACACTCAGCAAATGAAAGAAAGATGAAAATACCAACAATGAAATTTGAAATGAGATGTATTACGTATAAAGTTATTATCACGATTATAATTTAATTAAATTACACTGAGTAGTAAAAACATGTTATAGTACTTACGCAGAAGAGAAATGACACACATAACACTTAAGCCTAACGATGAGATAATTTGCAGAATTCATTAAACCAGTAAATACAGGCAACACATAATATAAATTGAAAGAAATTAACCAAAAGAAACTGTTGAAAGAAAAGAGAATTCATGAAATGAAAAATAGAGTTATAAATGATGAAAGTCAGAAAAGATCTCATCAGGAAACTAGCATTTCTGTCAGCTTCAATGCAAGATTTCTGATTGTTGTATAGCTATTTCAGCAATATACAACACTAGTTTCTATCTTGCATAAAAAATAGAAATATAAAAGGAAATTAGCTTATACAGTAATTCAACCAGAATTGAAAAATGTAATACGTAAAATTGAGAAGTCCACATGTAAACCTAGTCCAAATCGAATAAGTAGAAATAAACCGGGCGGTTGCCAAAACGAACAAACTGAAAAGAAATGATTGAAAGTAAAGAATCGATTAATCGAAATAGTTTCTGAAATGAAATAAATGAAAGCATGAAGTGATAATTATTGTTCTTAAAATTTAAAAGCTTAAAAGCACAAATAAAAAGATGATGTTCTAGAGGGAAATTTAAGTTTAATGTTAATCAATACGATTTTCACTTTAGACCATATGTTCGACACAACGTGAGCCAGCGCCATCTAACGTGAAAAAAATGAGTTACTATTAAGTGATTTTAGAAATTGTACGATTAGACGTTCAATTTACATGAGTGTAATTTGTATTCTTAAGCAAACAGATCAAAAGGCCAACAAGTGATTATAAAGTCATTATGATGAGGTTACTGGTGAATTATTTTAATTTTAAAATTATAATTATTATTATTATTATTATTGTTATTATTATTATTATTACTAACATTATTATTATTATTATTATTTTTTTTAATATTCATTATGAAAATACAAATTTGAATGAGATCTATTTTTTTTATTTTGAATAATTAATCAAATAAAATGTATGAACTGTTGAAACTTAATCAATATCAACCAGAAAGAGATGATGTATCCTGCAATCGCAATAAGACCATTCTTCCTATTTATTTTTATTTTTTATTTATTTTATTTTTTTAAATTAATTAAATTCAGCAACCCACCCAACCAACCAGCCACACCACCCCACCCTTCTTCCCTAATCAAACATCTGCCCTCCCATCCGCCACATTTTAATTATTATTATTTAATTTTTTATCTTTTTTTTTTTAAATAATATATATATACATATATACATACACATACATATATATACATATACACACATACACATACATTTTTTTTTTTTTGAGACAATGAACATTTATTGATAGATAATAGAATAAATAAATCTCTTGGGATAACCCATATCAATAGCAGTTTTAATTAAATTGTTAATATTTTTGTTTTTGTAATGAGATGAACAAAGTCTGTTTATGCGAAATAGGTGATTAAGAATGATATTTCTGTATACAGATAAATGAAGACAAGAATTAAAATGTGTAAATAAATTTACTTTAAAACAAAAATCATTGCGTGTATCATATAGATCAGTAGATATTTTACCACCATTTAATTTAAGTTTTAAATCTAAAAAACTAATGCTATTGTTGTTAATAAAATTATTTGATAGTGTAAGGTGAGAGGGATATTGAAATTTTAATAAAGATGGAGTAGAATTATTAACATAAAAAAGTATAATATCATCAATGTATCTATAAATAATGACATTATCATTACAGAAACTTTGTTCATAATGGTATAGATATAAGTCAGCTAACAGACTCGAGCTACATCCCCCTTGTGGGATACTGACCTTTTGGAGATAAATAGTGTTGTTATGTAGAATATAATTATTGTGAATAATAAAATTTAAAAGAGTTTTAAAGGAAGCTGCACAAAAGTGTTTAGGAAGAGAAAGTTCACTTTTAAAACGCACATAAAGGTTGTAAATAATTTGATGAAGATCTGTTAAATTAATATTATTAAACAAGTCAGCAAAATCATAAGTAATAATTTCATTAACATTGTTCAGAGTTTGTACTATTTCTTTGAGTTGATAGCTATTTTTAAGACAGTAGAAATTGTTGGATTTACTAATTAAGTTATAAATTTGTTTAAGAATATGAAGGAGTAATTTATTAGTATTATTGTTATATGTATTACAACCAATAGTAACAGTTCTAAATTTAATAGGATTTTTATGAAATTTAGGAATAAGAACAATATAAGGATAGTTGAAATTGTTAAATGGAAGCTTTAATAATTTATAAAAGCTATGAATTTTTCTATTATTAATTTTAATGCCATTACAGGTGGGATGAAAGTTAGCACTCGAAGAGATGGTTTTATCAAGTAGAGAAAGATAATATTGTTTACATATTATGGCATAGTTATTCGGAGATTTATCAACATAAGTAATAACATAGTTTTGTTTGAGTACATTAATAGATTTAAAAAGATCGGATTTACTGTAATAAGTTAAATGTGTTTTATATTTTATCAATTCAGTTTTCATTTTCGAAATCACTAAAAATTTCCATTGATTAAAATATTCAATAGGTTTATTATATGAAATAGATATTTTATAGATAAACAAATCAATATCAAAAGTTAATTGCTGTAAAATCTGTGGAATATTAGTTTTTGATGGAAGTCTAAATTTTGTGCCATAATGCATAAGTTTTTTTCAATTGCTGTTTTTAACAAATTCAAGATTTCCAGTAATAATATGTCCATGGTCCTTGTCTACATATTTTGCATAAGAAGGATCATCACAACTACAGGATACATCAGTAGAAAAGTTAGACTTTGACACTGAATTATAATTGAATAACAATCGACCAAGAGTAATAGGATATTTAAATGTGCGAGAAATATGTAAATCATTGATGGGAAACATACAAGATTTATCATTAATAATTGAAGTGATGTTGATTTTATTAAATATTTGATTTAAAAAATTAATAACTAACTGAGAATTAGATTGTATTTTTTGAGGTTTTTTAGAAATTTTGAGATTGAATTGTTTTATTCGATATAAAATTATATCATAAAAAATATCAGAAAAGTGTTGATTATAACTATGGTTTTTAAATTCATGTAGAAAATTAGTTAAAAACTTTTTTTTAATAGCAAATATAAACTTTCTTACAGAGAGCCAATCATAATTATTAAGATAATTTGACTGCAATTCAAGAATTTGTTTATTAATAGCATTTTTTGATATTGCATAAACAGAAGATTTTTTACTACGTTTGAATGGTTTTCTGGTTGATACTATGATTAAGTTCATTGTAAATAGGGGAATAATCGTGGAGGGGATTAATATTGGAATAAACCTTTACAACTTTATTGAAATACTCATGATTCAGACCATAAGGATAAATAGTATTGTAAAATTTCATAAAATGGGATTCATAGAATAACCTTTCACTTTTATTTTTTTGAATCTTTAAAATTTCAATGGTACATGAACAGAAATCGTGTTGATTAAAATGTTTTAACTCAAGAGTAGATTTAAAAGGAATGCTATTAGAAGATAATTTTTTGGAGTCTGAGCGGTGTTGATTTATTCTTAAATGTAACGGAGAAGAAGTTTCACCAATATATTGCATTTTACATATACCGCAACTAAGTTTATAAATTACATTATAAGCCTGACAAAAAGGAATCAATTTAATATTATCACAAAGTTGGGATTGCAGCGTTTTAGGGCAAGTTTTGCATCGAGACGAATCACATTTCCTAAAAACAAGTTTGGAAGGAGGAGTCAATAGGTAACTTGATAATGATCCAGGAATGTCCCTATAAACATTCCTGTACCGAGCACAATACTGTTTATTAACAAAGTATTTCTTGCCAGGCACGACAAACTTACTAAGAACATTCATATCATAAATTAATGTGTTTTTAGTTAAATAAAATTAACCTAACAATACAAAGTAGAATGACAATAATTCAATTTGAAAATAATATATCTTGATTAAATCATGCATTACCATTAGGAAAAAATAATATAAATAAAAAAGAAAAATTTAAATTCTTAATCCTTTCAATTTTTCTAGGGTAAATTCATATTAAATTGTATACATTATGTACAAAAACTTCCAAACATATCAAGCTTCAGCTTAAAGCAAAACTTAGGCCTATCAAAACACCAACTCATTGAATGATAACAAGTATTCCTATAAATGTCCATATGAGAAATGCAATAATTTTTAATAGTCAGAAAGCATGAGCAAGAAATATGAATTTCTCTAATTTAATGAATAGTTCAACAAACAGTTAATATTACCTTGAGGAAGATTATATGACATCTTATTAAATTTAAATTAAATCATCATAAATGGAGTCATTAACATTTTACTTTTTAGAGGTAGAGAGTTGGTACATCAAACAACCAATTAAATGCCAAGTTTATTTAAAAATTGCATAAAATCAATGTCAGGAATAAAAGTTGATATATATATATATATATATATAATGTGGCTACTCTGCTTTTTTCTAGTTTTCTCTCTGGATTCCTTAATGATTTGGTTTACTAATTTATTTAATTTCTCATTCAAATTGGTTTTGCTGCCTCGATCGGGGCTGGGACAATATAAATTGCTATGATTAGCTATATTGTTTTACAAAATCGATGCAGCTTTCACAGCTTTATGAAGTACATGCCCCCTGACGAGTTTTTACTTGTAATTTTAAGCATTTTTATACAATTATTATTTCTGTGGTCCTTTAGTTATTTTCTCTGTCATTAAGTTTAATGGTCTTTTTTTTTATTATTATCATTCATGTCGGCGTAAGTAATTTAAATTGTTTTTGTCTCTTATTGGTTCTTAATCTGTGTTGCAAAATTTTTGTGTCAGTCTTACCTATAAGTTAAAATCAGTTCTATTTTTGTTGTGTTGGTATTGTTCTGTATCTATTAATTGCTAAACTTTAAGGTTAAATTTTATTACGGTATCTATCATTTATATATAAAGATTATTAAAAAATGAGCATCCTGATATTAAAACATTCAACATCATTACTTTTTCAAGGGCATAGAAGGAATGTTTCATGCAAATTAGGTGATATTTCTGTCGTTCTGTATGCAATTTGCTAAACATTTACAGCACGCTATGCCCAATATCACCCATAAGGCATGAAAATAATTTAAAGCTTAAAGAGAAAGAGGAAAAAACCAAGTGAGAAACATACTTTTATATACATAATCTACAATATTACTTAATAATTAAATTTAATCCTAAGATTAAATAAAAAACCAAAATTATTACTCACTCTACAACTGCAAAACACGCCGAAAACAGCTCAAACGCACCACAACAGCCATGACGCTGAATGTAATTAAATTTACAGTTAATTAGAGAGTTGTGTTAATCTACTGAATTACTAAGTAATAATAAATACATATATAAGAAAAATATAAATTACGATTTTCATGAATATATCGCGCTATATTTGCGGTATCCTCTCACATTTTAAACAGATCCGCCTGATCAAATAACGACATATTTCGAATACTGAGGCTTTTTTTAAGGAGAATTTCCAATGCTCAATGTCTGATGGTCATTCTGATGAATGACGGCCTTCACACTGAGCATATTGAATGTACTGCGCCACTGTTAAAAAAGAATTTTACAATTAAACCCTACCTGATTAAGAAAATTTAAACTAACTTGCTAGTAAATCTGTTGTTACCTAAAAAAATCCCATATCTTTCTGTGCATTTCAGTAAAAACTGCATAGTGCTATGGCCAATACTTTTTAAATAATTATTTTTTTATTTTTTCTATGACTTTTGGATCACCCGGCATATCAATAGAAAATCTTCTTCTGTTTCATTTTTAAAACCATAGAAAAACTTTCTAAAAGTGTTAAAAGATTTAAAATCTCTTGAAAAATTTTTTAAACAAAAATAATCGTCAGAATACATGGAAATTTTAGAGGAGTTTCCACAGAAACTCTACTAACTGAAATTCACTTGGCAATTGTCGAAAATTGTAAGGTTTGCAAAAAATAAAGTACCGAACTTACGGAAGTACAGTTTTACGACAAAGCTTCTTAGGGTGAAAAAAGTTTGGTTTAAGCAAAAGAAAAAAGGTCTAAAAAATTTCCTTCAGATGGCGCTATTTGTCCCTATATTTCTTTTTGTACAGCGTATCTTGCAGTTTATAGCGTATTTTGCCATTTATCCCCAGATTTAACCCCTCTTGATTTCTTTTTGTGGGACTATGTGAAGGATAAAGTGTATGCTTCCCTTGTGGATGAAGACTAGAACAAAACTTGTACCTGCCTCTGCTTCAATTAAGGCTAATGAGCACATGATGAAATTACATTACCATTCGAATGTTACGGGAGTATAGAGGGTGCATATAGTGAAATATTGTAGTGAATTTTACAAGACAAATGCCATTTGGTTGCTTGCGTGCTGTTTTTGATGTTTTTTGTAGCTGTTATTTTAGAGACCCTATATTAGGAAGAGACTGAACATTGATGGAAAGTCGGCCATTTTAGTTCCAAATCGGAGCGATCCCCATACAACGTAATGCTTTTTTCTTCGCGACTGACACTTTACTATGCAACATAAATGGAATAAAATTGCATTAAATTTGTTCAGAAAGTAATGTAGAATATAAATATGTAATTTTTCTTATCTTAGAAGAAAATAATTTTAAGAAAAATGAATGTTGTTTTTGCCTTTAGTAAGATATGGTTGCTTTCTCAACTCCGATCGGAAAAGAGAGGATTTTTTTGTTATATATTTCTATATTAGGCAAAATACATTTATTGAGAAAGTAATTCTACCTTATTTTTTCTGAGGACATACATTTTATATTTAAAAAGTTAGAAAATTTTTAACAAAAATATGGATATCTTAGTTTTTGTTAAAAGTAATTTATAAATGAATGTAAAGCTACAGCAGAAGAAAGGAAATTATTTTTCATTATTTTATAATAATATTTATGTAATATTTTTACAAGCTAAAAATACATATTTTATTTATTTCAATTACGCATTATTATTAATAATGACGTAAATATTTTATTTGTAAAAATATTAACCAATAATTAAAAATAAAAATTTAATTAATAATAATTTGTCAAAATATTAACTAATATTTTTAGGAATAAAAAATGTGTTTTTATTTATTTTATTTACATTTGCTTATTTCATTGATTTATTTTTTTTTTTCCTTTTTTAGTTTTTAAAAAAATTATGTAAATAAAAATAATGACGTGTTTAAATATTATTTATATTATGGCAAACATTGTTTAAAAGAAATTTATATTTCATATACTAGTGAATAATGTTCACCTTATTTTTTCTATTTTTATCAATTTATTTTAAGAAAACTGATACATTTTGCATACTAGCAAATAATCAAAATATATTTTTTAATATAGTTATTTTAAAATATATTAGAAAAATACATGTCAATTTAGAAAAATACCTTCAAATCTAATATATTAAATACGTCGCAAAACAGAACTTAAAAACTAACAGCTAGCAAATAAATAATTTAATTATCTCATATGCTAAGAAGTAAATACGTAAAACAGCATGAAATAAGAGAATACAAAGTATTTAAAACATGACATAAAATAAATAATAATGTATTTTCATCTTTTAAAAATATTTCAAAATTAAAGTAATTTATTTCCCAGCAAAGTAAAAATGTAATAAATAAGTTCTCCTCCAGTTGTTACGAAAAATAATCAAAATTTCTTCTCAGCATTATATTAAGGCTCTACTCTAGCTACCTATTTTCCTTACTCAAGATGGCGGACAATGAATTCAGGACTGGGAGATGAGGGGGGGAGGGAAGTCCGCGAAGACGAATGACTGACAGAAACTCCTTTGAACCACAAGAATGGGAAATTTTGCACTTCAGTGATTGATAGCATCCAAATCCCCCACAGTTAGTTGACATTTTCCTTGCCGGAGGCATCAAGAGAGAGACAACGATAATTATTTATCAGTTAAAAAAGCTAAATGGAATGTGGAAAGAGATTATATGCTTGTGAATTATTGGAGAAGGCAAATAAGCTGATTTACTTATGTAAATAATATTCAGCAATTTCAGCTTCAGTAGAATTTAAAAACACTCGTATCCAACGAGGAAAGAAAAAGTATAAAAAAAAAGAAAGTGTAATAATTACTGAAATTAGTAAAAATTTTTACTCTGATGAATAATCTCTGTAAACTATTAATTAACTGGCACTAAAATGGAGGAATTCGCCAAAAAAGCCGGCACACCAATGTCCAGTCTCTTTCTAATACAGGGTCTCTTGCTGTTATTAGAAACCCTGGGTAATCAAGGGTCGCTAGCTGTTATTAGCGACCCTTATCCAGGGTTTCTAGTTGTTATTAAAGTACAGCTCCATCTATGAGAAAAATTTGAAACTAACTTTTTTATTAAACAAAACTTTTCATTTTAGTGTAATATATTAAACAAAACTTTTCATTTTCTTGTAATATAAACCGCACTTTCGAACGTCAATTACTTGACTTTTTATTAAAGTTTGAAATGTGTGAAGGTTGTTTGGACCAACCTTTATGTCTATTCATATTAAACTTTCATTAAACCTCGACTATACGAAATATATTTCTAAAACAACTTGAGAATGAATCTTATTTTATTTTATTTTATTTTTTATTATTATTTTTTAATCCTGTTTGAGATAAATTTATAAATTTTTAGATAATTATTGACGCTATTTTGTAAAGAATTAATTTTGAAAATATACCATCTGAAAAAAAGAAAAAGAAGTATGTATTGTTGTCAAAATAGGGAAAACTAATACAGAATTATTTTCGTTTTTCCTATTTTTAACTGAAAACCTTTTTTATCAAATATAGGGGAGCGTGTGGCTAGTTGTAACAGGGGTAAGAAGCAGTGTTGCCAGATTGGGGACTTTTTTTTTAATTCAACTTTCACCAACAAATTGGAGAAGAAATGTTTGATACACATAATAGACGATTAATCTTCGAAGTGATTAAGCAACCGTTACAATTAAAATTTATTGGTGGATATTGAATTAAAAAAGTCCCCAATCTGGCAACACTGGTAAGAAGTAACACGCAATTTACGAAATAGTTTGCAACATATTTAATTAAATAGTCTGATACACATAATTCTTATAAGGCGCTTTATTATGTAAACACAACCAGTGTTTCGCAAAAATGGTTAATGAGAGGTTCTGTATACGTGCTTTATTTTAGCTAGTTAGTGGAAAAAAACATATTTCGTAAATTTTGATTAAAGATATGTTAATTTATATTTTAAAGAAATGTTTATAGCTATTTATTTTCTCCATGTGTTAAGTTATAGAGTGCATGTTTAATTTTTTGTATAAATCGTTATATTTTTTAAATAATAAACAAAATGTTCAAAATCATTTGATGGGACAAGTTGAAACAAAATATTGGGACAAGTTGTAGCATTAATGCAGTTAGACATTATATTTTAAATGTTAACAAGCAAATTATTTATTCTATGCTTTATTCTATAAATTTGTTTTTTCTTGTTTTATAATGAGGAACTGTACAAAGAAGTCTGAAAAAGCTTCAAAGGGTCATATATGAAAGGTACAAATATTAGCCATCACCCGAAAGAAAAGCACTTGAAAAATATTTTGAAGAGATAATTAAAAAGTAACACAAACGTAAAGAGAAAGTAAAAAGGAAGAAAAGGATTAAAGGAAGAAATAAATAAATAATAAAATGAAAGGATAAAAATATAAATAAAATGATTAAGATAATTCTCGAGATGTAAATTCTGATACAAAGTAGTGGTTTTACTTAGCTTCTGGAGATGCCTACAGCTACGGATCTCTGCCTTTTTTTGTTTCAAGACATTTTCATAAATGAGAAATTTATGACTTTTATGCTAACACTATTTTTATACAATAATTTCTATCCTGTTTAATCACGACATATTACTTTAAAAATACAATAAAAATTTCTCTAAGGAAAAAAAAAAAGTGGTGGCAAAACAAGTGAAATTTTCTCATCCCTGAAAGTGTCCTTGAAAAAAAAAAAAGGCGGGGACTACGACCACTGCTACTGAGACATAAAAATGGGTGTAAGTAATTGTATACCAAATTTCGTTGCATTCCGTTCACCCGTTTGCGCTGTAGGATGCTGTTTATAGGGGAAGTTTAATTATAAACACCCTGTATATCTCTTAACCTTTCATAACGGTATGTATGATATGCGAGCATATTGTCTGGACACTGGATACACGTTTGCATGTGTCAAAGTGTTTTCACAACTTAACGAGTTCATCTATACATGGAGTAATCAGATGAATCATTACTTTTTAGTAACTGCTATGCTGAGTTTTATATGAAATATCCTCAAATATATCAGTACAAAATGAAAGATTTTTAAGTAGATATACAGTGTACTAATTTCAATTAATTTTGCCATATCAGTCACAAGGCCTATAGCAAAACTATAATTAATTGTGCTAAAATAAAATAAAATAATTATTTACTTACACCAGAAATAGTATCGAATGATTTTTTTGTACAAAATGTAAGCGATAAATCATAGCTGCCAACTTTTACGGTTTTTGGCTACTAGTAATTTTTGATAGAAATGTTTGTAAATTTCGGTACCAGTTTTCATTAATTAAATAAAATAAAGATTTCTCCTTAGTTAAATTGATATAAAAATGCATAAATGTTGGCAGCGATAAATAAATGATTAACTCTCATGCATCAGTTTTAAAATAACGCATGACCAGAGAACTCTAATCTCAATCCGAAGAAGAAATTCATGGCATTATGATATTGAATAAAAACATATTTGTACCCTGGAGATAAAAGACACACTTTATTGTCCATTTTTGTGAAAAAAATTAGTATCATATCCCTGACGTTTATGTTTTGATTTATTACATTATTACATTGTCATTAAATTATAATCATTATTACAATGTGTTAAAGTATTATTAAGCAATTACTGCTTGTTGCAAAGAAGTGCATTTAAACATGCATTTAAAGTTGGGGGAAAAAAAGTTGTGTCCAGAAAAATTACATTTTTGTGATATGGTGTCCTTTACCTTCGGGGTAGAGATTTATGTTTGTAGATATGCAAATATATTACTTTAATAATAATTGCTTTGTTATAATTTGTACTTAAATATATTAATAATCAGATTCAGAATAATTTATACAGAAATATAAACATAATGACATCTAAAGTGCCGCATCTCCACATCAATCGTAGAATGAAGATTCTCTTAAAACAGCTGTCCTTACTTTATCTAGGATTAAGAATTCATATATTATTTTTATTAATCAACAACAACTTTTAAAACAACCAGACGTAACTATGGAATATTTCCAAACTATTTCGTTGATTTCTTTTTTTAATAACAATTAATAGCCCTTTTTTTTTTTTTTTTAAATATTCAGTTATTGACAAAATGACAAAATTACCATTAGAAAAAAATTAAAATATGTATCATTATCAAAATGACAAATTTTTATTTGCATGTAAAAAAAAAAAAAGAAAGAAAAATGTTTTTTGAAGTGGAAAAACGATAATTTTACAGTTTTGCGAAAAATTTAATATTTGTCGGAATTACGCATCATCTTCCGAATGTGTAGCTTAAAAACAAAATTACACGCCTCTTAATGTTCTATTTTATTTAATTTATCAGAAGTACTTTTGTAACGAATGAATACACTACAAAATGTGTCAGGAAGACTGCATTTAATAAGAAGAAATTGCACATATTACTTTCAAATCTGTTTCTTTTAATAAAAGTCCATTAAATCTTTCCTTCTCTTTGATGAAATATATTCTTAATAGCGACAGTGTTTCCGAAAATACTTATATTTATGAAGCTCACCCCTAACGCCTATTTGCATTAAGCTGAGAAAACAGCGCTTAAAAACGCTACGCAAATTTTCTGTAAACAAGATGGAAAGGTAAAGATTACAAATCCCCTTCGAATGTCGTTTAAATACCTGGGAAGCGCATTTAGGCGGCAGCCAGCTTCACAAGATCTCCTCGTAAAAGCGAAAACTTTTTTGATAACTTTTCACCAATCAGTGCTTATAATGCAATTTAAATCAGAGCAGTTTCGCAAGCTCTCTGTAAGGAGAAGCCATTTACCTTCATTCTGCGCTTCCGAAATATAGCCGCAAAAGGGGACAAATGCCATCAGTCTAACACCGCAGTTTGTGCTCGAATCTAAGACAGCTCGCATTAGAGGTATTTCTGTTTCTTTTAACAGCATGTTTCGCAGAAGATTAGGACCTTTCACTCTTTCAATATTTGGAATGTTGTATATATAGATGAACCACTATCTCCTTTAATAGTTCCCCTGCAACAACTTTTCATCCTGCTTTTCCCAAAATACTGAGTTATTCGAAAGTTTTCCCCTGTAAACGACACTTTCCTGCGGTCTTGCGAAGCTCTGCTTGATTTTGGCTTTTTTAGACTTTTTTTTTCTCTGTGTCTCCTTGCCCCTGCTATACCTTTAACCCTAAGTGCTTCAATATTTCTCACCCTCCCTTAGCGCGCAAGAACTACTCATTCCTGAAAAGCGCCAAAAGGGATGGGGGTTGAAAAATGTTGAAACATCAAAAAAAGCTAAAAGGGAAAAATCTATAACCTACCTCGCATAAAACTCGAGTTTTACATCGGCATCTTGATGAGTCGCTAAACCTATCGAACTGGAAATAACCCGTTTTCCCCCTCCCACCAACTCTTTAATACTCCCCCCTGTTATAGCTCTTTTTTTCTTATTCATCTTTGCGAAAAAGAGGTGTCATCTATATAGAAGGTCCTATACGGTTTATAGTTTTTGCTTTCGTTTTCAGAGATTTGAGGAGAGCGGGCGAATATAAAATATACTTGCTGCACGGCACCGAGTTTCCTAATGGACTGTGAAATCCCAGAATATGCTGTAAGACATAGCTGTTGCGAAAGCGGCTATGCTTCATAGGGGAAGGTGGACATACCGAGAGGATAGAAAAAGAAATAAAGCAGCATAGCCGATCGTTTCACTAGTATTGTTTTACAACCTAGATGTTAATTTTTTTGAGCTGTGTAATTTCTTGGAATTAATGAGATGTGTTACGATCCCAGTCACTAGCAGGCAAAAAATTGCTGCTTTTTAGAAGTAAAGTTTATTTTCAAACTTTTCTAATCTTTTTTCAGTTTTATGAACTAACCGCCAGTGTGTTCTATTTTTTAATGAATAGTGACATGCTTTCTATTTATTAAAGAGTTGAAACAACAAGGTCCCCCCATAAAACGGAAGGAGATTACAGAAAAGTCGAATACTAGTTAATTAGTTCGGGTTGTTTTTTAATCAAAAAATGTCACTTAATAAATATTTACAAAAATGTCGAAATAAACTATGAAAAGTTTTATTTACAATAATTTTATTTAATTTTATTTATAAATTTTATTTTATATTAAAATATTTTAGAATGCAACATTATCAAAACTAACACAGTGAGATTCTTTATTATTTTCAATAAATGTTTCAATAAATTCAAGACTGAATCTTCAAAATGGCATTAATTTTTACTAAAGAATAAAATTTTAAGTAGGCAATGAAAAAAAACAGTCTTTATGCAAACTGAGATGGTTTACTACAGGCTAAAACTAAAAAAAAAAAAAAAAAAAAAACGTGGCCAATTTTGATATTTGTGTCTAATTCAAAATATTTACTGAATTTTATTATTTTTTGTTATTTATATTTAAAAAAATTATCATTATTGCTTCTTTTTGAAAATTATAAAGGCACAGCAACAAGCAGAAGTTAAGTAGGAAAAAAAGAAAAAAAAAAAAAAAAAAAAAAGTACCTCTTTCAAAAAGAAAAGAAAAAGAATTAAGTTTAAATCCCACGTGAGGCCAGAATTAGCACGTGAAAATGCTTATTGAGAGCAAGATTGAGGAGAAAAAAAATATGACAAAATAAAAGTTCATTGAAACAAAAAGTGGTGAGTTTGACTTGTAAAGTTTTAGGACTAGATATAACACAATTTTGATCTACAAATTATTCTTTAAATTTTGGTAAACTAAAAGGAGTTTTATTTTATTTTATAGTTATCAAAAGAACCTTGTTGTAAATATTGCTATCCAGTGGCAAGATTAACAGAACTTATAAATGTAAAATTCAATTAATGAATGCTTAAAGTTTTAATCTAATGGAAAATAAAATTTATGCAGCATAAATAAAAAACATTATTATTCTTTAGTCTGAGAAATTAAAGACTAAAGATGCGTAAACTATAATACATCATTTAATTTGGACGATGAAATACATATTTATCATCAGAGGAATATTTGTGTTCCGGAATTTTTTCCTTCAAATCATTGCAAATTGTAATTTGTATTATAATTAATTGTTGAAAATTAGTAGAAAAGTACAAAAATACTACTGTAAAAAAATTGTGATTAAAAAAAAATCCTGAACTCAAACACCCATGACAAAGTAAAAACCTTTAATTGGACATTCTTCTGGGGATAATGTCGTATTAATATTCAAAACTATACCAGTATGAATACGTTAAGTAAACTTATATATTTACCGAATATTCTGGTTTTCCCAGAAGATGTATTACCATTAAATTTTAATAGGTATATTTCATAATAATTTTCTAGTAATTAATGAACCGTGTTGCTAAATACCATTAAAAAAAAAAGTAGTGGTAATTCGATTAAAAAAAAAAAAAAAAAAAACTAAAATCTGGCAACTATGAATTTCTTATAGATGTCAGTTTTACATATGTTTAGTTGAATCATTTTCTTTCGAATAAATAAATGGTATATTTCATTATTTTCAGTATATAAATTTATAAATTTATAAAATAAGCCAAATCCTTGAAAATTTTTAGAAAACTGGATGATGTAAAACATATGCAAATAAAAAATACGACTATATGTTTTATGCAGAATTAGATTAGGAAAAAATTTGTAGAAATTTTTTAAAATTATTTTATTTATTTATTTTTTTGAAAATCCACCTTAAGGCTAATGAATTATCTGTTTCCCAATGAAATCTGCATCGTTAAAAAATCGTTTTTCTACCAATTGCATATGATTCATTAAAAAACAAGGGTTTCTTTTTTCCGAAAAATAAAACTAAATTTCTCTAAGAAAGAAATTAAGGGGGGGGGGGGGGATACCATACACAGATTCTCTTACTTTCTCTCTCTCCTTCACCGTTTCTCTCTTTTTTTATTTATTTTTTTATTTTTATTTTTTACAGAGAGCTGGTTGAATTTACCACATTCTTCCTTTCTATGGAATTCTCTTAGGCTTTCGATAGGCTGCTTCCGTAAATTTGCAGGACAGATATCCTGACAGCAGGCACAATCTGTGCAGCCTTTTCAGTTAATAAGATCTCCCAACTTCTTTACTAGGCAGTAGTACTACCTGCGAGTAATTTTCCGCCAATTACCTTTTAGAAGGAAAAAGAAAAAAAAAAAAACTTCATTCTTTTTTATTTATTTACTTATTTATTTTTTTTTTGTCGGTTCTTTCTTCGTTAAATAAAAAAAAGAGTAACGTGTATACCTCATTGTAGTTACCCACACCATTCATTATACATTTTTTTTAAAAAAACCTCATCCCCGGGAGCTGTTATGCATTCCATTTAAAAAACTAACGAAGTCTGCAGATTAAATGAATTTAAATTTAATTAACTTTTTGAAATTAACGTGTGCCAGACTTTTTTTTTTTTTCTGCTTAACTTGCTCAAAGTTTTTTCGTAATACTTTTACAATTAAATTATAGCTTTTTTATTTTGTAAATTATTTATAATTCTAATTGAACATTAATAAATTTGTTTTAGATTCTGATATTATTAGCTGACTATCGAATATGTGCTATATTTTTCCATATTAAAGGATACTTAAATATTTAAAAAAAAAAAATAAGTAAATAAAAAAAATAAATAAATAAATAAATAAAAGATTCTTTGAAGAACTGGGGTTTATAATCGAAATTTGCAATTCATTATGATTAATTTAGCTTTTGTAAAAAAACTGTAAATCGGTGTCACTTTCGTATTGAAAACTGATATTTAACCCTCGCTTTCCCAAGATGGGGTGATTTTGACCCCATTTTGAAGTTGAAATTTAGTTAAGCCCGTCTTATTCAAAAAGTGCGCTAATTCGCCAGAGACAGCAAACGTAACCAGTGGAATGCTGCAACTTCTAAACGATACAAAAAGGCGCGGTGCTGTGATTTTCACTAAACGTGCAGCAACTTTGAAAGCAACTTTTCTGCAGTAACGCCTTGATCTTGGGAAAGCGAGGGTTAATGTAGGAGTTTGTGCAAGTTTCTCAAAAAATATTTAACTGTTTCAAGGATCAAGATCTGTGTACACGTTATACGCTAGCCGTACGTCAGTGAATATGATGTACTGAGACGTCATCGTGCAATTAAATATTTTCTTCTTTAGTGAGATTCCGCAAAATTTCGTGAGAGTGAAAATTTTTGTATCTACTTAAAGGTATTTAGAAGGAATTTATTGAATCTATGATAACTGATTAAATTTTGAAGTTATTACTTCAAAAATTGTTGACAGGATTAAAGGAAACTTAAATATTGTAGACATACGATAAATTTACAGACTTTTCCTTCTTCTATTTTATTATTATTATAAGTGTAAAAAATAAATAAATAAATAAATAAATAAAAAAGTCAAGGGTTGGAAACAGTGTTGTTAATTTGTAGTGATTCTTTGATTTCATTGTTTGTATAATTTTGCGTTTGTATAATCGACTACCATATGCAGGGTGCCTAAAGTCTGTTTCATCACTGAAGTCCGTTCCGACCCTTTTAATTCCTAAACAGCTACTACTATAGTCATAAATGTAGTATATTAAGGTGGCGTCTCGTGAGTGAAGTTTTGGGCTAGCTCCATACGGGTGGCTAGAAACAGCTTGTCATCATGAAAAGATCGTTCATTTGATTGGCTATTGAAATGTCGTCATATCTACGTTGTTTCTCGAAATAAGAGAATAAACCAATATGTTGCTTAAATGTCCATTTTGAAGTACGGTTTTTAACTACCTATGTGGAGCAAGTCCAAAACGTCATTCACGAGACGCATCTGGTGTATAGGTGTTGTGGTTTTGCGCTATACACTGTAAAAATTTGCCGTAAAATAATGATTTATTAACCTTTTATTTTACTCTCACTTTACCGTTAATATGCAAATAATTCTTTAGACCATGCCAAAAAAAAAAAAAAAAAAAAAAAAAACTGTCATACAGCCATTTAACTGAAGTGAGGTCAATTAAACATAGTTTTACTTCTAGTTAGAAGGTTTGGCAACGCCGACATTTTAAATTTGTTCTATGGTGGATTGGATTCAGCATTTCTGTAAAAGAAAAAAGTAATTTAATACAGTCCTTGTATCCGAAATGAAAGGATACAAGGAGTCCATTTGTAAGGTAAGTAGTAATATTCTTATACTCCGTGTTGTATTTAGTGCATGTTTTTGATTTATTTGATTTATTTTACGGTCACTTAACCATAAAAACGAAATGTGGTTAAATAACCCTTATCTAAGAATACAGTCAATCGTATAGACAGAAAACTGTCGCTCAAAACACCGTTTTTTTACGACGACAATTTTTACAGTGTAGGTAAGAGGCTGTGTGCTACTAGACGCAACCGCTTATAGCGCAACCTGGTGGAAAACGATGGAGTCACCGTTCCTATCTAGTAAACGGTATGGATAGGGGAAGAAAGTGAATTTCAAAGTTGTAGAACATCATCAATTTAGTGCAAAATGAAATCTTGTAGACATGAACGCTTAAGACAGAAAATTAAAACGTGCATTTGATTGTTTGTGACTTTCTACACTGTGACGTGAAAAAACGATCTTAGAAAGAACGAAAAAAAAAACAATTATTACAAAATACCGTTATTTTTAATGTTCATGCTTTTGTACGTCAGCTGAAATGTACATTTGAACCTGAACCCTTGTTTGAACTTTATGTAGCACACGTATCACCCGCTACGCTACAACATGTTTAACGTAAAGTTCAAACAATAGCCTAAATGTGGATTGTAGCAGGCGGAGAGAAACGCGATCATCGAAAATAAAGGTTTTTGGTGATGAATAGTTTTTTTTTTTCTTTCTACGATCGTTTTGACTTGTCCATGTGTAGGTATTTTGAACAAACAAATGTAAGTTTTAAGCATTCTGTTTTAGTATTCATGTCTAGTGGGTGTCTTTTTGTACTAAATCAGTGATACTCTACAACTTTGCAATTCATATTCCCTCCCCCTAACTTGTAAGTATTAAGGTACAAACGCTGACTCCGCCGTTTTACAGATGGCACTCTAAGAAGCCTCTTCTTAGAGACATCTAGTACTGCATACTTTACTGTATCTAGACATCCCTTTTTATGACTATAGCTTCAGCGGTTCAGAACTTAAAAGCGTGGGAACGTGAGCACCCTGCATATCAAACATCATTCTTAGAAATTAGTGGTAATTTATTAAATAAAAAAATGTTTACAAATTGGCAATACTGTTTGGAAGTGGTATTAATATTTTGATTAGCCGAAACTTTACACTTGAAAAACATGTTTTATCAGATTTATGTAATTTTGATCTTTTATAAAATAAAGTGCTTTAATTTATGTGTCATAATTTAAAATCTTATGCAATCGTCGCTTGGATTATCTAGATCAGCATTTTACAAACGTCAAAATGTGTTTTTATCAGACCACTTGATTTAATTTATGGTTTAATACTAATTTTGATTGTTTGTTTGAAAATGTTTATATTGACCACAAAGTAATATATTTTGAATTATTAGTAAAATTAAAAAATAAATAAATATTAAGAATGGTTAAACATTAAAAATGATAAAAATTGCAACGAAAATTTTTTTTTCTCGAGGTGATGTGTTTTCCTGTTGTTCTCTTGGATGCTGATTAAGGAAAAAATATTTTAAAAATTCCATCGCGTGCAAGATCCCATTTTGACAAAAAAAAAAAAAAAAAAAAAGATTTTTTTGAGTTTAAAACTCCGTTTTTCCATCTACCATCTAAGTTATTTTCTGGAAAATCTGGGTGATATGTGGGAAGAACAGGGAAAGCTATTTCATCAAGACCCTGAATAAATGTACAGGAGGTACCAGGGCCGATGGAGTGTTAACATGTTAGCAGATTATTGTTCGATACTGCATAGAGAATCCCCCACACCTCCTTCAAGACCTTCAAGCCAAGCAGAAGAGGAACAGACCTAAGCGGAGCTTCGATGCAAAGAAACACATTTAAAAGGAAATGTGTAAATAATAGACTATTTTAATGTTTTTTATACATAAATAGTTTCGAATTTCCTATAGGCTCTGCGTGAATTCTTTCGATCTTCATCCTTACTTTGTGAAAAGTCCTTACGTGATAGTTAGAAAAGACAAACACTTCTGAATTCAGTGTATCAAAAACACGTAGAAAAAACCCAAAGCAATAAAAAAAAAAAAAAAAAAAGGAAAGGAAAGTGCAATTTCGCAGACCTGTGTAATTTATGGCACGGCATCAACCAAGTACGATGAAATGGTTAAAAAAAGAAAAGTAAATAAAAAGGGGATATTTATGAATGAGTGAATTAAAATAATTGAAAAAATCATTGAATCCTACAATACACTATTTGTATAAAATCTTTTAAAATAACAAGGATATTTGAAGCAGATTTAAACTTGATAAGTAGAATTTCCTTATAAACTACTAGTAAATTAATAATGACGGCGTTTGTGCCATAGAAAAACGCCTTTATTTTATTTGCAGTAAGACTTCTATGTACACTAAGCGACCAAAATAAAAAAAGCCGCACTGCAGAAAAAATGACTTATACCTTTTTTATTTGTAATAACTTTAAAATTAATGATTGGAAAAAATAAAACTGTCTTGTTTGCATAATACCAAAATGATGAAATGATACCTACTCTGTAACTACATTTCATGCGAACATGGAAGCCTCTGCGCAAGTACGGATTCAAAGAGTCCACTAATAAAATAGGGGAGACAAGCTTTTCGTTGAGAGAAAATAAGAGATAAGGGAATACCGAATGACTGGATGTTTACTAAATTCAAACCTGTTGGTCAACTTGGAAACCCTCCAAGATTTTCGACTCGTCCTCACTGCTAGGCGTAAGAAACGTGGTTATACTATATGTACATTTTCGATTTAATAATTCTCTTTATTACACTCTACGGAGTACTTTATTAAAATTTGCATAAAACTATCTTTTTAAACATAATGCAATAACCATACACTTTGTATTCTATTACGATTTATTATATGAAATAAACAAGTTATATTTTAATATATGAAATAAACAAGTTATATTTTAATATATGAAATAAAACTATTTATTTGTTAGATGTAAGCAATTTTTTATTAAAAATATGTATTCTGCATTGGGTTAATTCCACCTTTATATGGAATTACTGCTTAAATACGCAATAGCATAGTAATATATAGTGTTTTAATATAAATCTAAAAAATTTCAATGTGCCAAATATCACAAATAATTTTCTAGTTCTGGCAGAGTTGTAGGCTGCAAATTTCGAATCATCCAATCCCTCTCCCCCGCCTTTTTAAGAACGAAACATTCTCGAGTGAATCACGATTAGGACTATTTCCATGTCTGGTAAAGAAATTCTGCTATATCCTTTGTGGGATTTAACTTAAAGTGAAAAAAGATATGATTACTTACATAATTATAGGTTCTCATGGAAATGGATAGAAAATTTTAACAATTTGAAGTGAATAAACTTACCATAGACGCCGTGCAGTAAGGTGCATTATAATCTTGAAATGCTGTTTGCGAAAATGTCTAAAACCCCTCCAAAATAGTCGGTCAGGCATCACTTTTATAAAGACTGTGTTTTATTTCGAGTTAATTGATCCCTTGAGCATAAAAAATGTGCCCGATTGTTTGAAAAGTTATGCACTTCCGTACCATAATGTACGGAGAAAGTGTCACTGTTTTAAAATTGCGATTTTCATTAAGTCGGTCATATTTTCGTTGTCAGATCTGCTTGTTTTCTTTAGCTCGAACTAAGTTAAACTTGACTCATCAGAGAGAAACAGTTCAGCCCAATGCATAACTAATCATCTTTTTTTTTTTTTTTTTTTTTTTTTTTTTTGCCATTTGAGGTCTTGCTTTGCTAATTCTTTTCTTTAAGAATGGAATTTTTTTTCAAATTTTCTGTCGATTAAACTTGCTTTGTTTAATAGTTGCTGCACTGTAGTTAAAGATATTATGCTGCTAAACCTTTTTTCTGAATCTCTTTTATGTTCTAAATGTATAATAAACCGATTTTATATGCAATGGCTTTTTAACTTACGGTCATTTCGCTTGGATGAGCAACATGGCCGCCTAAAGCCAAATTTTCAGTTTAAACGGCCAAAAAGTTTTATATCTTGCAAAAAACATTTTACATTTCGTTAACATATTCTTATTTTGCCATCTCACGTATTAAAATACTTTTTGATTTTCAATCAAAAATTAATGCCTTTTGTGGCATCGTTAACTGTCTTATTCTTACCATTTTTAAAATAATTTCAAAAATTACAATTTTCCTGACAATTGCATTTTGGTTTTAACACTGGACGCAATGCTAAAGTGTATGTGGATTGTGGAGGACAACATAATAAAATCTATACGAAAATTTGCTTTTTAAACGATAAAATTGGCGGTTGTAGAAGGTGAAAATGAAAATATCTAAGTGCGGCTTTTTTTTTTGGTCACTTAGTGTATATATAATTTTTTTCTACATAAACTTTATAAATAAAAATTTTAACATTTGTCAGAGAAGTTTAAACTACTAACAACAGAAAAAAAAGATTTGTTTTCTTGAACTTTTTCTAGACCTGGTGGGATGTTTTTTCGTGAGGCTAAGTGGTTACTATTTCCAGGTGTCGAAGTGCCCTATATTAAAAGTGTCGCCATTTCTTTATAATAAAATATTTTTTATTTTAATCGTTTAAATATATATATATATATATATATATATATATATATATATATATATAAGTACTAATATATAGGATAATTAGATCCTTGTATTCGGAATAAAAATCTTTGTAGTCTTATTTGAAGACACCAATTAAAAGCGAAATCATTTTATATTAAAATATTGCTTTCAAGTGAGTAGCATTATAAACCTCATAAGTAATATCTTCATTTTAAATCCTTTCAGTGATAAGAAAAATGTTTGAAAGGTATGCAAAAGGTGCGTTTTGTGAGCTATGAATTTTTTTGCTTTCTTTCTTTTTTTTTATTTTTTTATTTTTAAGGGAGACGCAGTTTACTGCTAGTTTTTTAATAAACAGTGGCGCTTTAAAATTGCAGGAGGATACACATGCATTTAATATTTTTAAGAACTTGAATGTCTCTAACTTACACAAACATGTACCATGTCCCACTTCTATATCGGCTTTATAAAATCACTTTTTTTTTGGGGGGGGGGGACTGAAAAAGAAAAATTATATTAAAAATTTTCGTCATTTAGCTACAATTTTGTTTAGAAAGGGAATTTCATAAGAAGGAATTGATGCACTAAATATATAGTCTGTATATAGTCAGCTGTTGAAAATAGTTCTACTAGACGAAAATTCTAATGAAAAAAAAAAAAAAACATGTAGCACATCTTCTTCCTTGGAAATTCCTGGATGCCCTGGAATTGTCCTCCTCAATACGTCCTCAGAATGTCCTGAAGAGAAGATGTGCTACATGAAAAGGTTTCTTAATTACATTTATTATCGATACCATTACAATAAGAGTAAATTTTAGAAAGCTTTTAAAATAATTTTTAAAATGTACGTTTAAAAAACAGATGAAATACTGTAGTGATAAAAAATAGTATCGCAATCGGCGTAGTCAGATATAGTGGCTTTTCTGCAAGTAAGTTTTTCTTGTTTTCAAGCGAAAACGGGAGGAAATTAGAGGTTTATTACATAATATCAATATATTACAAAAGGAAAAAAAAAAAAAAATGTAGTTACGATAAAGCAGAAATATTTGATAATATTTAATATACATCTTAAAATACTTTTTTTATATAAAATTAGTTATGTAAAAATAATTATGTAAATAGCAAAAAATTCTTAATAACTGTGCAAGTCAAATAACATACGTAAAAATTAAATTCGAAAACTGGCGTACAGTCAATAGAAAGAAATTAAAACTTCTTCACACACCATACATTTTAAGTCAGCACAACCGGTATCGAAAGGACGTAGCCTTTCTTCATCAGGTGCAAACACGTGCTACTGCCTTGGAGGCAAAAGCAAGTCAGGCAAGATGTCTTGCTTTTGCCTCCAAGGCAGTAGCACGTGTTTGCACCTGATGAAGAAAGGCTACGTCCTTTCGATACCGGTTGTGTTGACTTAAAATTTATGATGTGTGAAGAAGTTTCAATTTCTTTCTATACGTAAAAATGTTAATATCGAGATATTAGTACGAGCAAAATATAAAAATAAGTTTTAATCCATCTCAAAAACTACATTATTGATCTTAAAAATTGTCTATTTTATTATTTTTTACGTCTCTCGTTTAAATGATCTATTTTTTACACAGTTTAGTAGTTTAATAAACAGTTTTTATCTGGAATAACACATTTGAATTAGTTTCAACTTTTTACTTAAAAACATTCGTTTTATAGAATTTTTGTCATTTGAAAAACAAATTTTCCAGTTGCATTATTTGAAGAATAAGTGTGCTACGTATATACCTACATTAAATTTATAATTCTTTAAATGAAGTAGTTATGTTCCCGAAACTAAGTATAGATAAGTTTGTATAAAAATTAATTTATTAAAAAAAAAAAAAAAACATGCTTTAATTCTGTTTGCTTTGTAGTTTAAAGCTCATTAACAACAATTATTTTATACATTGAATTTCTAGAAATAAAATATTTGGGGATATGAATAAGATTTTGAAAGTTGTATTTGTCATTTTTATTTTAACGTCTCTTACCTGATGTTCATCTGAAGTCGAGAGTTTGTTTAAATATATGTATATTGCGAGACCATAAAACCATTTCCATTTCCACAGGCAGTTATCGCTCGCATATGCTGCAGCGGTTAACTGTAACACTCTCTTGCGGCGAGCATTAATTTAAAACGACCATTAATTCAGAAACGGTCGTACCATTAATAACAGTCTAATGGACTGTGTTGAAATCGCGCGTGAACGCTAACAATTTCAGCAACATTTCCGTGAAATATAGCTTAATTACGTCGTCTATGTGGAAGATACAGCCGTTCAAGCTACACTACTACTAGAGTTTGCAGTTTCGAAGGGAATGCAAGGATGGGAGTGTTAAACGCGTTTGGAGGGGCAACTTCTATTTAATATCGTTTAATTTAGAATCTAACAGAAAATTTGTTAAAATAACAGCTTCCAGCAATCAGTCTTGGTCATAAATTCCTACTAAATTACCCTCTATGTCGAGAGGTGTTTAAAGTACTCATAAAAGTTAAAAAAATGAAAATAAATAAATAAATAAAAGGGTATGAATTCGTTTTAGCATTAAAAGAGAACTAAATTTCCCCCATCAGGTAATCTTATTTGGAAAATAACTTTAAATCACTGAAAATTAGTTTTTTATTTCGCTGCTTATTGACGATTAAATTCAAGAGCTATTGCTCGAGCATAAAGGTAAATGCTGAATACAGTGTTATAAAAAGAAAAAAAAAAAAAAAATATATATATATATATATATATATATATTAAGCGATGAGCGTTGGAAGCACAGCAATTTAACCTTTTCCCGTAGCATTTATAATAAAGATCATTTATAAGTAGTCGCTTTATTTAGAGGAAAAAAATTAATGATAAATTAAGTTTAGATACATGTGAACATAGGGTTAGAATTATTTTTGGCGTTTTAGTTTTCTTATAAAGCCAAAATTATAAAATAGAGATTTATAAATAAAATAATTGTTCCTTAAAAAAAAAAAAAAAAAAAAAAAAAAATGAATGAATGAACGAACAAGATGAATAAGGACTAGAAGAACAAGCACAAGAAGCATATTCATATTACGCATTATATAGAAAAATATAAACAAATTTAAAATACTCATTTATTAATTATATTCAAATATTTTTATTCATCGTGCATTTTTGAATTTTAATTACAAAGGAAATAAAATAAAATAAAAATAAAATAAAAATAAAAAAGAGAAAAAAGAAAGAAATTATATGCAGAGCTGCCACAGGCGACTTTTTTTCTGAATTCTTTTCAAACACCGATTTTCAAAAAATAATATTTATAATACATTTACGCATGTAAATCTCCAGTTTACCTGCATAAATTTCTTATAAATTTTATGTTTGGAAATAGTGGTACGAAAATAAGGAAAAAAAAAGTCACCTGTGGTAGTTCTTCATATGTTGTTATTGAAACATAAAATAAATAGCCGAGTGCTAAGTAATTATTAATTCACAAAATGGTAAAAGCATTTATCATTTATGCTTGGTAATTATTCTTTGTACATTTTCAATATTACATTTTGAAAACAGAGTTTTAATAGTTCATATTTTAAATGTTCAGATATAACAAGAAAATAATACACTGTTATTTAAATTGTAATATTCACTCGGCTTAATAAACATTTATGACAGTGTCCAAAACCAAATGCTAAGATTTTTCTAAGCCTAATAGGAAAAATATATTCTTTCTAAGGATTTTTTCTTCTTTTTTCATGTAAATGAGAATATTTCTAAAATCATGTGGAAAAAAAATAAAATAAAATAAATAAATACAAATAAAGAATTCGTAGCTTCACGACAGTTCAATCAGTTCCACATATTGTCCTAATCATGTTAATGAGCTATAGGAAGGATACTCATGTCCAAAAAGATAAAGAATACAGAGAGTCCACTATATTTATTCGTCAAAATTTTTGGAAGCTGCAGCAAACTGTTGAATTAAACAAACACCATTAGAATTAAAGAACTGAAGAAGAAGAATTCAATAACTCAATAAGAAACAGATACAAAAAAATACATTATGGGGAATACGTAACTTTTAGCGTGTCGATACAAAGCATTTTCAAGCATCTTTTCTAGGTATCTAAAGTTTAAAATAGTATAACTTTATATTCAAAACGAAGAACACATTAAAATGAAAGAGCGCATCCAAATTATTTAAGCTAGTTTGTTGATGGTTCTTCTCCTCTGTTAATTAACTTCAAATTTGTTACTTGTTAATGTATGTTTGCTTTATTATAGAGCAGCAGAGTGAAAACATACAAGGGCTTAAGTGTCTTACCATGTTATGTATAAATTTTAAATTAAGTTTTTATTTTTTTTTAATATTTATTGCGTCTAGGCCCTCTGCTAAATATATTAAATGAAACAGAGATATTGAAGTTCTATTTTAAAAGTTTTATATATATATATATATACAAAAGTAAAGCATTGTTGAAAACATATGTGCGATGAGTTGTCAATTCCGACATTTTTTTTTTCTTTTTAAATAGAATATTTTTACAATCATAAATAAGAATTTGAAAACATCAATTTAAGATTCAACAGCTATATTGATAACATGTGTCTAACTAAACCTGTAACTTTAGTTGATATAAGACATTTTATTAGTTTTTTATTGAAATAGTTGAAAATCCGAGAGAAAAATTGCTAAAAATTTGAATGTAAGTAAGTGCACTATAAATATTATTATTTCAAAATACCAGACGATAAATACAGTTGAAAACAAACCATGAACAAATAATTTACTAAGAGTGAATAAAAATGGTTTATTATAAAAACTTTAAAACCGCTGCATAGAGATTTAACAAGTATACTAATCTGAAAATTAGCAGGTGTATCTTGAGAAAAAATTCTGCATACCAAATAACTAGGGTAAAAGAAAACACTTTTCAGTAAAGCAAATCAAAGAGCTAGATTATAATTCCCAAAGTTTTAAAATAACAAACCTTTAAATATTCAATTCAATGATATTCGTAGATGAAAGCAAATTCAATGATATTGGAAGAAATGATTTGTTAACCCTTTGCGGCGCAGGGTAATTCGGATCATTTAAATTACACTGCCACCGGAATTTACGAACAAAATTAAAATAAAAGAAATTTTAAATTTTCAGATTAAAAAAAGGGCCTTTTCTGCTATGTTATAAATGTAAATTTTTGCTAAAAAATTTACGGTATGAGTTTTTGCACTTGAGAATTAAAATTAGGTGTTCCATCAGCGGGAACACTGCGACTGAAATGGTTAAAAAATCACTATCATTATGAACTTAAAATGAAGAATCTGACTCCTTTAAAACATTGTGTAAATCAGCAAGAGGGTCTGGGGCTATATGAGTGCTATGGGTGTTGAATGTTATTATTTCATAAATTCCAAATTACTCAAGATTTAGAGTTAATGTTCAGTATCATGTAGATCGTGACAAAAACTATTCGTTAGACTGGCAACAATCTAGTTTAAACAGAATATTGATACTAAAAGCATACTTGCCAACCATCTCATTAATAATCGTACAAGTGTTAACACCCCTTGAGAAAACGCCCCTTTTTTCACACCAATTTATTTTTAGAGTAATTCTCTCCAAATGTTGTTACGATTAAATAAGAATAAAATTACTCTAAAAAATGACTGGTGTGAAAAAAAAGGCGGGTACTAAAAATTGTATGGTTCATAATGAGATGGTTGGCAAGTATTTAAATGTAGAGTTTTTCAGAACATCATATTATTAAGATAGCTAATGTAATCATAGGTCACTAATAAACTAAAAATGAAGAATCTGATTCTTATAAAACATGTGCGAATCAGCCAGATTGTCTATTTTACTATTCATGTTTTAATGCCCAAAACATTTAACGTGGGTGTTATTGAAAGCAAACTTCGTACAATGAATCAGCCAAACTTTCTCTCGAGGGCTTTGAAACTTTACTCCACTCACCAACATTTTAAAAAATTTTTCACTGTATAATATTTAATATTTGGGGTGTTTTGGTAAGAAAATGGCAAACTGGTAGCTGAAATATGTGAAAAATAATCTGGTGTGTCACTCACACGACTTTCTCTTACCCTGAAATTTAATACTATAAATACAGGTTGGAGATTAAGAGGTAAGTTATGTAAACCTATGTTAAACAATTCATATTAGGCTTCGTAAGAGTTTTATATGATAATTAGTTCTGTGTGAGGGGGGATACCGCCACCCTCAACCCGTTTCATTAATGCAGATACATTTATATAGAATTTAATTCGGTTATTAAAAAATAATTCTGTTTTTAAAAAATAATTTATTGAAATTATTACTTAAACAAATTATATTTCATGATAATTGCAGAAGATTTCCATATTAGAGAAGTAGTATACCATTAAATTAAGAAAAAAAAAAAAAAAAAAAGATTAAATTTATTCTCTTTTTTTTTTTTTTTTTGTTAAAAGCGAAAAGAATCGATAACTTTATTTTAAATTATCGCAGATCGATGGTTCGCAGATCGATCGTTTTAAAGGTATTGGCGAGCTCTTTTGAAAGATACCCATCATGAAAATTTACTCCCCTCGGGGGGGACATCCCCCCAGGGGGGGAGGCGAGGCTCCTACATACACAAAATTTTTTCCCAGTTGACTATCTCTATTACAAAAAATATATATTCGTTTCATTTGGTTTAGTGCGGTCTATAGATGTTAAACTCTACTTACCTGCAATTTCCCCCATAGACGTAATGTATTTGAATACTTTTGAGTGTCCCTGTACACGAACCATTTGCTTCATCTCAACGAAAAGCTTACTGTAGCATCCCTATATGATACACACTTAGAATACTGAGTTTGGAAATTCTGCTAATATTTGTTCTTGAGATGCTGATAACAGACACACAGAGCAATAGCTAAAAACATGATTTTCGTATTCAGGGGACCTCTTTACATGTAAATACAACAAAAACTCGCGTTCGAAAATTTGACCCAAAAACAATATTTTCTCTACCTTATGGGTAATAAGAGAAATATTGTGGAAAAAAAAGAAAAGAAACAGAAACTGATTGTTTTTATTGACTTTTTTCTGTTTTCTGAGTACAAATCCCCTCAAATTTCCTCCTTACTACAAATGTTCGTGTTTTATAACTTTCTACCTCTGTAGCTCCTATGATTACATGTCAGGTTTTACCCGACCCGAACCCGACAAGTGAATTGTGAATCAACCCGAAACCCAACAAATAAATTTTGTTCGACCCGAACCCGCACTAAAGAAATTTTGACAATCCGCACCCGACCCGAACCCGATTTCTTTAAACCCGAACCCGACCCGAAACCCGAATCTTAATGAAAATTAATAATTAATCTAAAAATCATGGAAAATATTTTTAATTTATAAAATACGAGTAAATTTATTGTCACGCTGCTGTGTGTGTGTATGTGGTAAATCATTTAAAAAATAATTATAAATGTAATTACTAAGTTATATAACTAAGTTGAAAATTAAAAAATCTGAAAAATGTATTAATAATAATTTTTAACTGTTTATGTCTGTTGTGAACTTCAATTTTACAAAAATGGGTTTCAAGCTTAGTGTTTGTAGCTTTATTGTTTAACACTTATCACACTTAAAATAATACAATGTTACAGGCGCAAACTAAACGTCCACGAAACTTAAAATCTAAAACTACATTCCTATAACTTCTTAAAAACACCTGCAAGAGAAAAAATATTAATTATCAGTTTATATTCACAAACTATTTTAAAAGGATGTGAGCAATTGAAATAGATGAATCATACATTTGGTTACTGCGGGAGAAGTAGCCTATTTTCAATAGCATATATTCTAAATAATAATTGCTTTCTTTTTTTTCTCTTTTTTTGTTCATTGCTTTAATCGGATATAGATGTTTATCTTACAATGATAATTTGAGTACGCGTATATTAATCTTGGGTGCGTAGAGCAAACAAATTTCTGCTTTATTAAGATAAAAAAAATTTTAAAGATGTTCTCAAGTCGACTCGATTTGTTAAAAACTAAACCTGACCCGTACTCGAACCCGACCAGCAGTAAAAAAATCCAGTCGACCCGACCCGAACCCGACCAACAAGAGCAAAAATGTAGTCTACCCGACCCGAACCTGAACCACGGGTCGGGTCGGGTTCGGGTAAAATAGGGTTACCCGCCCCGACCCGAACTCTAGTGGGAGTTATTGAAAGCAAACGTCGTGTCGTACAGTGAATCAGTCAAACTTTCTTGCGAGGGTTTTGAGACTTTACTCCACTCACCAACATTTTGGAAAAAATTAACTGTGTAATTTTTATTATTTGGGGTGTTTTTGTAAGAAAATGAAAAACTGGAAGTTAGAATATGTAAAAAATAAGAGACATATTGCGAAAAAGAAAGAAACAGATTGTTTTTATTGATTTTCTTTTGTTTTCTGGGCACAAATCCCCTCAAATTTCCTCCTTACTACAAATGTTCGTGTTTTAGAACTTTCTACCTTTGCAGCTCCTCAGGTCAGAAGACATTTAACGGTTAAAATAATCATTATTCCTCTCCAAATCGAACTGATGGGTATAAAATTACCAAACAATGATAAAAATGAGGGAAGGGGTGTATCTAGAAAACGGTGGGCGATTGGGAAAAATGGTGGTCATATTCGGATTCAGGAGGTCATTTTACATACGAATCTGCAAGAATGGTGTCAGATCTCGAAAAAAAAAAAAAAAATTTTTTTTGCAGAGCAGTGTTACCTAATATATTTTTTTTAATTCATTTTTTCCCCTTCCGAAAATTCATAATCGTTAAATTAGTAATCATTTTCCAAAAGTTTACTTTTTAAATTTTTAGTATTTCATTTTGCGACTAAAAAATTAGAAAAATGCACTTAGTGAAAATTCACATTTTTAAACTCAAAATTAAAATAGAAAAAACTTTTAAAAATCAATTCTTCGTAAATGAGTACATATTTAACGATTGTGAATTTTCTGAATGTGAAAACAGAATTTAAAAAATGCATTAGGTAATGAGTAATTGTGTAAGCAAATATTCCCATAGAATAACATGGGCTTTGGCTGTCCGCGGGATTAGGTATTGTCCCCTCTTAAGACTACAGTGACTAGTAATAAGGCCAATAACCTTCCTAAAACCATTTCTGTTAAGCTTTAAAATCTTGTTATCACGCAGACCAGGACAGTCAATTTAACTCTTTTGTTTGCATTTGTCGATTACAACAACACAATTGCCTATACAGCTCCCTGCCGAGAAGCTTAAGGTGATAGCAAAGTTTAAGTTACAGAATAAGTTGAAGGCAAAGTTTTCAGCTTGGAAAACCGGGGTGAACTCTTCAAGAGTGAAAGAAATCAGAGTTTCATTGCTGGGGCAGTAAAAACCTGCTCGAAATAAAAATTAAACTTAGAGCCATCAGCATACCAAGCCGTAAACAGTTATCGTTAAAAGAACTGGGAGACATAAGCCTATCATCCTTAGAAGGGAAAAGGATCTTAAAGAACTTTCAGCAGTATGTGAAATGAGAAAACCCCATGACAGATCTCTAAAATAATCTTTCCACAAAGTCAGACACGTGAAATGCTTAATAAAAGTCAAAGCCTTTGTTTCAATACGCAAATGAAGCAGAAGGTAAACACTGAACGGAAGCTGTGGGAGTAGTCTTAATAAAGCCCGAAAGATTAACACAGACTGTCCTTTGCAACCTGTTAAGGCAAGATCTAAAAGTAGTCAACCTCGTCCTAGACCAGTAGATGATACAGTCATAGGCGATGATAGGATAGATAACCAAGGTGTAAATCCAATGGCTAGCCTTGGGCCACAAACCCCAAGTTTTCCCAATTAAGCTCTTATACAGTGTGTCCAGATCTGGCGGATTTTTTATTCAATAATCACCAGTAATTTTTAGAAGTGATATTTTATATACATAATAAATCCTCGAAGTGATTAGGCAAACATTGCCAAAAAAAAAATATATATATATATTGGTGATTATTGAATAAAAAATCCGCCAGATCTGACAACACTGCTCTTACACATGCCCAAAATACGTTTATAGCCACATGTAAGCAAAACTCAACATGCTTACTCCAGTTCAGTTATGTGTGAAAGAATACACCCAGGAATTTAACCTTATTTGAAGGCAACAGCTTGTTACCCAGGAAGTAAATACCACCAAGATTTAGATGCCTCCTCTTAAAAAAATGCAACAAGTTTTACCTTAGATGAATTATTGGTGTCTGAATGAGGAAAAGTGAAAGAATTAATAAAAAGAATCTCATATATACTGCGTACACAGAAAAAAAAATGTAAGGATGCATCAATAATTAACCACTTAAGCACAAAAATCTAAAAAATAAGAATTATTGTGTGAAAATTCTGAATACGATTAGCAAAATATATGACTAACATCTAATAAAATTCTCGGCTATATTTTACAATAGCAACTAATGTTTTGACTCTTTGCTAATATTGAACAATTACCATGTTGTCTACAAAGCTTAAAGTAAGTAGGGGGTACATACAAATAAAACACTTCCGGTTGCAAAGCCGTTTGCAAGCGTTCCAAATGTATGACTACAGTCGGCATTTTAAAAGTATCCGAGCACTTGGAAAAATTCCTATATAAAAAAAGCACACTCAACACAGTTTTGTTAAATAAATCCTTGTCGAATCATGTGCTTAGACTGACTAAGAACAGGATTCGACAAGTATTTATTTAACAAAACTGCATTAAGTGTACTTTTTTTACATAGGAACTTTTGCTAGTGCTCGGATACTTTTGCTGCGGACTGTATTTGCAAAAAACTTGCAAAATTTACGTCATAGAAGCTGCAAACGTTCCGTTTGTATGTAACCCTAAATGTTACTATTAGGGGTACATACAAATGAAACACTTCTATTTGCAAAGCCGTTTGCAGGCGTTCCAAATGTATGACTGCAGTCGGCAGCAAGAGTATCCGAGCACTAGCAAAAATTCCTATATGAAAAAAGCACACTTAACACTGCTTTGTTAAGTAAATCCTTGTCGAATCATGTCATTAGACTGACTAAGAACAGGACTCGACAAGGATTTATTTAACAAATCTGCATTAAGTGTATATTTTTTACATAAGAATTTTCGCTAGTGCTCTGTTACCTTTGCTGCCGACTGCATTTGCAAAAAACTTGCAAAATTTACGTCATCGAAATTGCAAGCGTTCGGTTTGTATGAAACCCTTAGCCAGGTGTTATGAGATGTCTTAATCTAATTTTAAAACATCACGCTGAATTTGATTCCAAAAGTTTATTTATTGAGATATGTAGGTCATTTATATTTGTTTTAAATAAATAAATATATTTTTATTAAAAAACTGACTATTTTTATTGGAAATGAGCTGTGGTTAATTACTAAATATCTAAAATATTAAGAGTTCTAATAAATAACCAAATTTGTCAATTACACAAATTTTGTTTGTTTTCAAGTTTCTTTTTTTAAATCTAACAAGGGAACTCTTTGAAGTGCTAATCACCGATTTTCTTGAAAAAAATTCTGGCATAAGATTTTATCATGAGTAGCATCTTCCTAAAATATTAGCTGCTGAGTCGCAATAGATAAACTATAAAAAATTATTAAAAATGAAAGCATGTATGCAATATTTCTAAAAAAGTGCCTAATTGGCGACTGCATTACTCGGAATTTCATTGAAATGAAGATTTAATAGATGTAGATGTTCTTCTTTCTTTTTGATAGCCAAACGAACTCCATATGCTGTCGAGCACTTGAGAATTCAGAATAGATTAATAAAAACCAGATAATTTACCAGATTTAGACTTACTTAGTCGAAATTGTAAATAATATTTAATATTTCAGTTAAATAAGCTGAGTCAATAACAATTTCAGGAGCATTAACGCCAAGTTTTTAATAACGACATTAAAAAATATATATGATTAGGACTTTTATATAAATTTAAATAAAAGGAAACATTATATATTAAAACACAAAGCTGTTTTTTTTTAAACTAAAAGGAAATCATTTCGAATCCGAACACATTTTTCTTATAAATCTGATCATTTTATTGGGCAGTACGAACATTCGACGAACAAGCAACTCCACAGCATAGGAGTTGTGTAGATCCAATATCTCATAAGAGCTACGCAATGAGCAATTGGGGACGATCTATGATTCTACCCCAAATTTCGTGCTGTTAGTCGGTTGGGTTTAACGTCGCACTAGTACTGCACTATGGGCAACTGGCGACGATTTGCGATGCACTTCTGAGGATGGTCCGGTGACATCTGCAGGTGATAAATGGTTGCAGATGTTATTTATTTTTAATATATACATCCGATTTGTATGTTTGACTCGACATCCCCCCCCTCCCCACCACCCTGTAAATTTCGTCGAGATGAGGAGTGATATCACATAACCGGATTAAAATACAAAAAATTAAAAAAACACATTGGGTCAGCGGGGAAATCGAATTCATTCTTCTACACTTGAAGGCGATTAGCGTGGGTGACATACTCACTCGTCCACTGAGGGCCTGCATTCAGCATAACAATTATTTTTAAACAAGATTTCGCAGTTAATAATTCTATAAAATTCCCTATGAAATTCATTGCGCAGCACTAGTTCGACGTAAAACCCAACCAACCAACCTTATGAAATTCTAATGCATATTTTTGCAAAATTGTTTATATTATTATTCGTAAACTTATATAAAATAAATTGCCAGAAATGTAAGAAGCCATAAAGTAGTAGTTAGGCACATGTTTTTCCAGTTTTAAATAATCTCCGTAAAGGATCAAAACTGTAATATCACGTCTATGGACTACCTCTAGGAATGTATCCCAGACTGACGCCAACTGCCCATTGCATAGCTATAGTGCGAATTAAAACATAATCGGACACTTTTGCTACCGACTGTACAAAGACATTAATTGAGTATTCTGATAAGATAATTCATATAATATTAATAATATAAAAATTATAAATTTGAACTATGGGTTACATACAAACGGAACGCTTTCAATTTCGATGACGTAAATTTTGCAAGTTTTTTGCAAATACAGTCGGCAGCAAAAGTATCCGAGCACTAGCAAAAATTCCTATATAAAAAAATACACTTAATGCAGTTTTCTTAAATAAATCCTTGTCGAATCCTGTTCTTAGTCAGTAAGAACGTGATTCGTCAAGAATTTATTTAACAAAACTGTATTAAGTGTGATTTGTTTTCACAGGAATTTTTGCTAGTGCTCGGATACTTTTGCTGCCGACTGTAGTCATATATTTGGAACGATTGCAAACGGCTTTGCAACCAGTTGGTTGGGTTTTACGTCACACTAGTGCTGCGCAGATGGGCAATTGGCGACGGTCTGGGACTCAACCCTAGAGGTGGTCCGGAGACATGCCATCGGAATTTTGAGCCTCCACGGAAGGGATGGCTCTCCCGCTTCGGTGACCCCCAGGGGTATAATTTTTGATGGGAACATGGAGGACATTGCGGCCACGACAGATTTTACGTGCACCAGCCACCATTAGTGTACACGACGGTATTTGGTCGGCTCGAGTACCGAACTCGCAATCTTCCAATTACGAGGCCCGCGCCTTTGCAACCGGTAGTGTTTCATTTGTATGTACCTCTTAATCCAAAGAAACCCTTTTTATAACAAAAGTTTACTTTTTGTCTAAAAATTACCCTGTTACCCCTACGTCCGTAAACAAAACATCAACATATCGGTCATTGGACTTTATCGACGATAAGGTCCATTAGTTTGTTGCTGGAAAGATGTTAATTAATAAGTCGACCAGTGTAGCTTACTAGAACATTAATCAAGAAATTTTATAAATTTACGTTAAAATGCAGTACGAGTATAAATACAGTTTTTTAACAATAATTTTTAATTTAAACATTTTTAAACTGGAAAACTGAAATGATCTATTACTAATATGACTATGGTCATTTGCTTGATTAAGTGGTCAATTATTAAACAATTATTTTAAATAATAAAATTGTAGAAAAGAGAACAAACAAATAGTTCTCAGTTATTGATCCTTATATATTGATTAGTACTCAAAACAAATTCCAAGAATATTATGATGTCAATGATTATATTAGAAAATAAGATAAAACTTCAAGAAATTTTCATTAAAGGATCAATTATTGGTCAGTTCACTCTAGTAACGAACATTTTACTAAGCATCATATTTTAAGAATAAAGTAAAATAAAAAAATATATCTGTAAAAATTGCAAACATTTATTAAAATCTACGTGGTCTAAAAGTAGTATTAAAATATAGGCAAGATGGGAAAATAATTAGTGTTATTACCGAGTAATGCTAAATTAGTGATGGTACAAAGCTTGGAGGATTGATATAAGAGGAGATGGTATGTCGGAAAAACATGAAGTCAAAATTGTAACCGCAAAAGCCATTAAGTAACACAGTCATATAAAAAATTCTGCATTGTTATTGTAAAATTATATAATATGGATCATTCGAAACGAAAGATATTGTAAGTATATGTATCAAAACTAACTGTCAAGCAAATGCCAAATAAATAAAATAATACTTTATTCCAGAGCACTTTTAGTAACCTCCTTTACTCTCGCACCACTTTCTTTCTTTCTTTTTCTTCTTCTTTTTTTTTTTTCCTTTCTGTAAGAATAATTTTCTCTAATATATAATTACGACCAACAAAGAAAAAAATTACTCTTCTTAAAAAGTGGTGTGAAAAAATGTTGGGCACTAACAATGCAACGGAATAAATTAGAAATTTTGGCACGTCTGAAAAAATATATGAATAAAATAAATGGACAGATAAACCTGTTTATTTAAATCAGTTAGTTTATCTTTATATTGTAATGTTGGCTCTTATGGAAAAAGATTTATTTTTATTAAATATTGAGATTTCCAACTTTTACGCCTTTTTAATACCAGTATTTTAAAATAGTCTTCTGTGTCTCGTTTAGTTGAAAAATTCTTTAGAGAGACCAGCATTCTTTTAACGATTAAATGAATTACTTTAATTTTTTTCTAAAATTGAAAGATTTATAGCTCAAAACGTTTTTTATATTTGTTTGTAAGTTTAAATACAAATCTTTATGTTGATGGCTCTATTGTCTCAAGCTCTGGGCAACCAGCGTTATCTCCCGAACAATCTCTTTTGAGGCTGTACAGTAGAGTACTATTCAGGTGAAAAGCCATTCTTGACAGAAGCATAGTCAAAAACTTAATCCAGGACAATAATCTAACCGTCCTGATACCCCTGGGATTCTACAACGTAATAGCAAGTTAATGGCCTGGGGATGAAGATACACCCCATATAGAGATGGGGCCAGAACCTTTATTAATGTACTCCAGTGTGTATTTGAGTAGTGCTTCTCTCTCTTTCTCTACTTGTATGGGCTATGCTATAATACTATAGGATGCATCTGTCAACGGGAGTCAATGGTACTGAAAAGTAATTGCCGCCTTTGAAAGCAAAATGCGATGAATGTTAAATGTTGGAGACTTTTTATTCTACATACTTAGCGTTTTAGCCGCAAGTTTTTAGGGGGTGAGCACTTTTTTTTTCTACATGAGCTCCCGACTAATTCTTCCCAGCATGGTCTTAATGGATGACTATGGTGTTAGTAAAGAATAATTTTTGTAAATGTGCCAAGTATTATTGAATTATGGATGTAGAATAGCATTAAAATTTTAAATGGAAAAGAAGCAAAATGATATCATTTTACGTCTTAATTAATATATATATATCATTAGTATTATTAATATTATCAGTTTTTTTTTTTTAAAGAATCCAAATGAATTAAATTACTTTGAAATATTTATACAAACCCAGCTTTCATTAATCTTCCTTTTCTCGCAACAATTTACAAATTACTAATTATAACAATGATTACATGTCCATAGTCATTCTGCATTATCATTGATTTCTCAGTTGTAAATGAAAATGGATCTTTTTCATTAATTTGCAATTAACTTTACACTGTGTCTAAACTAACTTAAATAATCAGTTTACATAATACAATTATTTCATGATCGACGTTTCCCCCCCCCCCCCAAAAAAAAATAAAAATAAATAATAAAAATAAAATAACGGATTTAAAATTTGTTTTCCATTACTATAACTGTACGCTATTTTATCTGGACTGAATTGTTCGTCTTAGGAACCATAAACAGTAACCCTATGATTAATTTTGAAATATTTTGTGCTTCAGATGGCTTTCGAAAGACATACAAGCTTTGCCAATAGACTAGCAATTTACGAGCTTTAGCACACGATGGAATTGAATGAGTCGGATTTACAGTAGCTTCAGAGAGAGGAATCCAGCCATCATAGTAACATAACCAATGTATCTTTAGTGCTAACGCAAATTCTGCTGATAATATCTTGAACAGTTGAGCATAAATTATAAATATAATTACTCAGTAAAGATAAATGAATAATAATATGAGAAATAATTGTTTAACAGTGAATGCAATTCACATTTTTCGACTATTTGAAACTTTATTAAAATATTTCGTCTTCAAAAATAAAACCAAGCAGAGAATGTTATTTTTTACTTCACATTTTCGATTTTAATGGTGTTCTAATATCTTTGAAAAATTTTTGCTATCTTTTAAAAAGAGCGTTCTGCATTAACGTCAAAACATTAAGCGACTAAACTAAATATTTAATATTAAAGTTAATATAGTTAATTAAATACAGAAGAATTATCAGAAACTAAGTTCATAGTAGCATATATCTAAAGCTGTTGTATGTTATGTGAAAGAAAATGTACAAGATTTTCACAAAATCGAAATTTATGGAAGAAATATTATTTTTAAGACATTTTCTCTTTGAAGTACATAACTAACGTTCCTTCAAATAAATTGTAACATATTTTATTTTATTAAGCTACTCAATTTTTATAATATACTCACTTATTTAATATAATAATAAGCCTTCGTGAGCTTTTCAAAATCAAATATACAACGATTCTACCAAAACAAATCTTTTTTGGAAACTGGCAGGGGAGTTTGTTTGATTTGTTTTAAAAAGAAATTCTATATGCTGGAAAACTTTGTAAGTTTTTATATTACCTTACTAGTTTATGATAAGTTATATTTTTAATTTTGACCAAAACTGTACAGTAAGATAGTTAAATTTCAATAGATCAACCATAATTATATATTTAATGAAACTGAAATTATAAATCCCATCCATTTAATTTAAAACTACAAACTAGAGAAGATAAAGCCCTTAGATAAATTTATCAACTCTGAAAACGAATTTTCAAATTTAGATATTTCAATAAAATTATTTTTTTTTAAACAGTATTGTCAATGTCTAGCACATTGCTTCGGAGTAATTGCATGTGGTAACAACCAACATTTACTTCCATCGAAAGTAGGGTGAAGTTAGGGAAACAGAGGTTCCAAGTTACTATAAACGAAAAATTAATTCCATACCCCTATTAAGAAGTAATATTATTTGCCTTATTCAACTGTAGATATTAATTACAAAAGAATACTATAAAAAATTCCAGTATTAAGGTTACGGATAATCCTTAATAACTTGCAACTCTGGGTAAATTTAACCTCAACTTCTAACTCATCTGATAAGCTGAATTTGGATCTAATAGTCACCAGATCTATTTGTTTGAACCTTTTTTTGTTATATTTATGCTTATGAAACCAAATCAACTGCGAAGCAGTCATAGCTTTAGAAACCGGAAAAATTGATTACATTCCTCTCTCCGATAGAGAGCCTCTCTCAAAACTCCAAATTTTCCGAATGCTGTAATTGTAAAGTAAATTCCACAGTTTTTAGTAAGGGGACTAAGTTTTGCATTCAGATTTCAAATATAACTTCATATTATTTAAATATAGCTTCATATTGTTTTATTTTAAAGCTTTTTGGTTTATATCACTAATAGTTGCACTCACCGCAGGAATTCAATATGTCGGGCAGGTATGAACAGGTTATTTACGCGTACCTCAAGCGCTTCAGCTTACATTTTTTTGCTTTGCTTTTTAATTTCTGTTTTTAATTTCCAACCTAATACACTCATCTTTTTTAGGATTTGTTGGAGTGTTAAAAAGTTCAAGATGTGAAATGTTAGTTAGACGTGTGCGGAAAAGTTATCAACTCTGTAACAAATTTAGATATTTAAAAAATTTAAAAAGTTCCAGATTTGTGACAATTTTCACTATTTGGCAACTCGACTTAGATATCTTTAATGTACTGTGTATGAGTATAGCAGACAGGAAATGCAAAACTTTCATATTTTTTCTTTCTTTAAGCGGTCCATTGTTAAATTATAAATTCTCATGCTTTTTAAAAGCCAATTATTTGTAGTTTGTGCTTAAAAACTTACAGAAATGTAAGTGTAATAGCACCTAATGAAAATGAGGTCAAAGTTGAACTATGCCAAAACGTCGTTAAACCTAATCCATTTCACCCTAATAAAAACAAAATATTTTTTTAGAAAAACTAAAAAAAACAAAGAGATAATTTTTTCTGTGGTAAGAGTTCCGCGACAACAGAATCCTGCCAGAGTGTAGGAGCAAAATAATAAATAAAAATAAGTTAACTATACGTTGAAAATCTTAAGTACAAATCTTTAAAGAAGTGGCGTTGAAATTGTAACTCGAAATTAAAAAATACTGGTTTTAAATTTAATCAAATTACTCAATATTGGTTGTGCGAACCACCGTATTGTACTGTGAAATTTGTGCAGTTATTTTAGAACAAACCATCTATAACAACTTTTACTACCCATTTTCTGCTAAAGCATTTATTCTTATATTATATTTCGATATACTATCTTCAAGCTAACTTTTGATGCGCATAACAAAAATTTTGTACCAACTGTTTCAGAAAATATCGAGCATCATACTAATGTTGCATACATTTCTTGGAAGAAACATATTAATATCACTTACGGAATGGAAACGTATCGAAATAGGTAACTAAAATGAAATATACATATTAATTTCTTTCTAAATTTCTTTCATATTCTAAGAAACCATTACTTCATCGGCCTGCATAATAATAGGAGTGAAACTTGCGACGAGACAATCCCAGTGCACATTATTTTATTTGCACGGCACCAACCTGTAACCCTTCTTTTGAGCATCATCAATAACATTTATCTTCCCTCACCTCTCCTGCTCCAGTTATTCCCTGCTGAATGCCATCTGGCGCGCGCTTCCTCTCCATCACTCCCACTTCCAAAGGAGAATCTTTTTATTAAAAGGGGTCGGATTGAAACGTTATCATGTTGAGGATGGGATTCGTGATACATTTGCTTCTCTAATTGATATTTCAGCTCACTTTAATATCCGAGTGTTGCTTTGATGAATGCGATTAACTGAGATAGAAGTACGACTCACAAATTAGAATAGAAGGAATACGGAATAGTGGATGCACTGTTTTCACGTGCTTAGCATGCTTCCATCATAATTGTATTTAAAATTTTGGGCGTAATGGTTTTAAAAAACACAATGATTATTATATTTTTTATTTTACAGAAAATTAAAAAAAAATGTTTTAAAAAATTAATATTCTCTTTGAGTTATATTTTTGTTAATTATTTATATTGAAAATTTTCTTTTTTCGATCTCAATATGAATGCCAAGTGTCATAACCTGTTCAGCGTTGAGGAAAAATATTTATTACTTATTATTATTATTATTATTATTATTATTCAAAATATTCATAAAAAAAAAAAATAGTCCAAAAAAGATGATCGAAAAAAAGTGAAATGTAGACTCCTTATTAAAATAATTATTATTATTATAATTATAAAATTTTAGTTTAATTAATTTATTTTAAACTAGAAGTTATATTATTTTATATTATTTTATTTTTTGGCAACGAATACTTATTTACACTATTAAAAAAATACAAGATAAAAAAAATAATAAATGATCATTAAATACTTAATAATAAATAGTAAATATTTATTAGATATTTATTTATTTAATAAATACTTTAAATATGTATTTACTTATTAAAAATAATAAATATTTATTTCAAATAATTTTAGACTAATGTTTCTAAGTTATTTTTAAATTCGTTTTAAAATTATTTAATATTTTTACATATGATGTAATTTATTCAAAAAAAAAAAAAAAAAAAAATCAAGTCCACTTTATGCACAAACATCTGTAGATTAAATTATATTATGTTTCTGAAAATTTATATAGAAATCTGAAATTCTCTTAAACCTTCTTTTACCTTCTTAAATTCTTTTACCTATCATTATCCTGCGACCTGATTTTTGGCCTGTTCTGAAGCACTGTATAAGTGGTCTGGAATTTTAATCTGTATAAATAAAGAAAAGAGTCTCCCCGTGTGTATTTGTGTGCTCTGTGGAACATGAGTCTCTGATCACAGAACAACAAAACTGGGCAACAAAACTCTTTTATGAAGGTTTTTCTTCTGTTTTTGTATTTTAGACCTCTAACTATCATGAATAGGTAAATAGAATTGTCAGTTAAGGAAATTCACCGTCTAATTTATTTAATACTTATTTTATTTTCTTGTGAGAAAAAAATAAGGGTAATGAAATCGTTAAGAATCTCGAAACTTTTCTTTAGATTTCTGTTTACCCGTCTATTCTCTTTTCCGTCATGACAAGGGTCCCAAGACTGACAGATAAACGAAATTCTACTGTACATAACAGGGTTCATACGGCCCATGAAATTTCATTGGGTAAAGTGGTGTACCTTGGACATAATTGTACCTCGGAAATATGCCATTTCTAGCTCTATTTATTTAGATATATAAACAATATCACATGCAGTTAAAACATTTACTGTTAAGGGTCTCAGTGAAGTAATCTATGTTTGCTTAGCTTAACATTTTGAAGAGTTTTTGAAAAAGTAAATTCACCTTGCAAAAGTATTCTTTTTTCTCAGATACTTTTATGTATTTCTATACCCTTACATACATTGTATATTCTAAAATGAGTGTTAGGCACCTTGAAGCAGCTTTCTAGCTATAACCCATATGCTTGTAATCAAATTAAGCCCAACCTGAACTTCATGATTAGCAATTTCGATTTTAGTAACAGAGTGGTGTACCTTGAACCCAATACAAGTAGTGTACCTTGGACTGGTCATATTGTGTGGTGTATCAGAAATGCAGCTCCAAAAGTTAACATTTGGAATTGACCTATCCGATTATAATCTTGATTATAAAATGAGTGCGAGGATTTTCACCAATAATCACAATTTGACTTAATGTAGACTTTTTGAAGTTAATATTTAATATTTTCCACTTTTTAGACTCAAATTAGACATAATAACAATACGATTGTGACATATTAATAATTTTGAAAAAAAAAAAAAAAATGTTTATATGAATTGATATGTGTGTAATTGATTAATAAATAGATTTTCTTACTTAAAATTGAGTTTTTATGTATCTTTTAATAAATGATCCTAGGTAGACTACTAGTGGTGTACCTATTATAGAGGTATACCTTGGACCTATTTGCACTTTTTTTTTTTTTTTTTTAATATAATTGATATAATTTTAATAAAATTTTGGAATAAATATATGTTGTATATAACACCATACAGTATTTAAAAAAGCTATTTGTATTTAGTTTTGGCGAATAATTACAAAATTAAAATTGGAAAAGTCAAAAAAAGTCCGAGGTACCCAATCTTTCCCTACAACTAAATTTTAACCTTCTGACTGCCGCGACCGCATATATCCGTTCACTAAGCTGTTTTTTCTACAATACACATAAAACTTAAAATTACTTAATACATATTTTTAAATTTATTAAAGTGGCAGGTCATACGTAATAGTCATAAGATTTACCTTTTAATACGTAGATAGATTTTTAATGTCCATATTATATAACCTTCGTTTTACTACATTATAAAACAGTACAGTGGAAATAACATTACAATTTTGACCTTTTCCAAGGCGGTCAGGTGGTTAAAAACAAAGTGAGTGCCAGTGCGAGCACTTTTTTGTTAATTACTTTTAACATCAGTCAATCGGTGCATTTTACTGCTATTGGTTACACGTTATACAAACCTTAAAACATATTACATGTTTATATACAGATATTATACATACATATTACACACATATATTATGTATACATTTAAATATGGCCAAGGATCTACACTGTAAAATACGTGGGAAAATGTCGTTAAAAAATAGTGTTCGAAGTGCCCTTACTAAATTGGGTATACAAACACTGATTTTCGTGTTGACAACTAATCAAGTGTTCACAAGCATTTTAAATGGTGTAAATTGTAGTTATATTGCATGAAAATGCATTAGTGGAGTATCTTCACGCTAGAATTTCCATGCTTACAATCTCTTTACGCCATTCTTTAATTATTTTCATGTCTCGAGATTCCAATATAGGAATTCATCTAAAAACTGCCTGCTGGCATCGGTCGTTTGTTGTTTTAATTTATAATTTCATGTTCACGCCGACATGCAAATTAACGAATGCCATTTCTTTTCATATCACAGGTATGCATTTGTGTATTATTTTGGTAAACCAAATATATAATATTTTTTTCTGAATACGACGACCATTAATACAATTGTAAATGTCGCGATATTCCATTTATTTTGTTTATATTTGTGTTTGTACTGTTAAATGAAGACGGGGAGAGTGGGAGAGGAAAACGATGTTTTTATTTTGTTTATTTAATAACATAATGTTACATATTTTTTCCACGTTAGATGGCGCTGGCTCACATTGAGTCGAACGTATGCTCTAAAGTGAAAATCGCATTGATCTACATTATACTTAAATTTCCCTCTAGAACATCTTTTTATTTGTGATTTTAAGCTTTTAAATTTTAAGAACAATAATTATCACTTCATGCTTATATTTATTTCATTTCAGATACTATTCCGATTAATCGATTCTTTACTTTTAATCATTTCTTTTCAGTTTGTTCGTTTTGGCAACCGCCCGGATTATTATCTACTTATTCGATTTGAACTTGGTTTACATGTGGACTTCACTTTACGTATTCCAATTTTCATTCTGGTTAAGTTACTTTATAAGCTAATTTCCTTTTCTCTTTCTACTTTTTATGCAAGATAGAAACTAGTGTTGTATATTGTTGAAATAGAAAATCATTGAATCAGAAATCTTGCATTCCATGCTGACAGTACTGCTAGTTTCCTGATGAGATCTTTACTGGGTTTCAGCATTTATAACTCTATTTTTCCTTCATGTATTCTTTTTTATTTCAACAGTTTTTTTGGTTAATTTCTTTCAATTATTTTATGTTTGCCTGTATTTACTGGTTTAATGGTTTCTGCAAATTATCTCATCGTTAGGTTTCAGTGTTATTACGTCATTTCTCTTTTGCGTAAGTACTTTAACATGTTTTTACTACTCAGTGTATTTTAATTAAATGATAATCGTGACTATAACTTTTTACATAATACATCTCATTTTAAATTTCATTGTTGGTATTTTCATCTTTCTTTCATTTGCTGAGTATTGTAAAGGAATTAAATTATTCATTATATATATATATATATATATATATATATATATAATTATATATATATACACACTCGTTAGTAAAGTAACATTAGACTTGGATTTTGAATGAGCAAAAAGAGAATAAACAAAATATTTTTTTAAGCCTCTATCAACAAAAATTTTACCTTCGAGTATGCATTTGACACCTATTCATAGATTAAACGAAAATTTACCATATATTTAAACTATTTAAAAGTTTACCAAACTATTTAAAAGTTTCAAATGTACATAAAAAGGAATAACTTCCCATTGAAAGATTTTCATAATGTAACTACATACATACTAATAGACTTGTTCATATAATTTCATATATTTTAGAAATGTGTTGCTCGGCTATTTTTTAAATTTCTTTGGTACTTGTATTCTTTATAGACACATATGAGTGTTTATAATGTTATAATTTATGTTTAAAACAACTTTTATTTTTTCTTTACTATTGGCCTTAGATTTTATACAGGTCATCAAAAGTCGTTCTCATGGTTAAAAATGGGGTTATTAGACCTTCATATTTTGGCGAAAGTCTCTTTAAATTAAATTTATGTGTGCTAAATATAAATATTGGTACTAAAGTATATAAGGTAAAAGTGTCACTTGTTTAGTTATACTGCTGTAATTTATTAACTAAAATAATTACAATGTGTCAATGTTCTTCTAGGGGACAAAACCACAAAATAAAATATCAAACAAATTAATTTCTACGATGACATTAATCGGAAAATTTAATTGTAATTATGCGGTTTTTAACCCTTTATAGTTTATAGCCCCCTGGAATTTTAGAAAAATTACAAAAATGACATTTTAGGACGCTTTATAAACTCAAAAGATATGAAAAAAAGAAGAAAAAAAATCTTAGCCATTTTATTAATTTATTCAACTATTATGTACACTGTGTGTATTATTTTGTGGCTTTTATTTATTTATTTTTTAATACAGTTGTTTTAAATTACGTAGTTCGGTTAATTAACACACACTAAAGTAGAAAATTAAACATTGAATTCAATAATTGCAGATTATTTTATTTTATTAAAATGTTCTTTATAATAATACAAAATTACTTTAATGGTATTTTGATAAAATAGTAAAAATTTTGCTCATTTTTTTAAAATAAATATTTAAGTATTACTTTATACACATTTTTTTTAAAGCTCAAAACTACAAAACAAAACACACAGCATAGATAATAATTTAATATAGCAACAAATTGGTAAAGAATTGTTTTCTTTAATTTCATCTGCTTTTGGATTTTAGGGGTCTTAAAATATCATTTTTTGTGAAGTTTTGTGTGGCTGTAAACTGTAAAGGACAACTGTAAGGGTGGCTGTAAACTGTAAAAGGCTGTAAACTGTAACTACACAATTACAATTAAATTTTCCCATTTGTGGAATTCTAGAGATTAGTTTGTGTAATATTTGATTTTGTGGTTATGTCCTTTAAAAAAATTATTCGCAATAGAAAAATTTACGTTTCACCAAGAACTCTGACCTATTGTAATTATTTTAATTATTACGTTACAGCAGTATAACTAAGCATATTGACGCCTTTACCGTATATTCTTCAATACTAATATTTAAAATTAGCACTCATAAATTTAATTCAAAGAGATTTGTGCCAAAATATGAAGATCTAATATTTCTATTTTTAACCATGAGAAAGACTTTTGGTGACCTCTATAAAATCCAAGGTCAATAATAGAGAAAACATAAAAAATGTTTTAAGCATCTCACATATGTGCCTGGACACAAGTATCAAAGGAAATAAAAATAGTCGAGCACAGCCACTCCATGAATCTGAATAGACTGACCCAAATATAGTTTTATATATAAAAATTAGCAATTTATTAATGCAGTTAAATCATTCGTCTAATTTTATACCGAGATAAAATTTATAAACATTGTTCATATTTTTGCTCTATAATTATTTTATTGCGATTAAAAAAAGCTTTGTACAATTTTCTTATGATTGGATAAGCCTCTGCGGATTTCTTGTAAATATAAATAAACAAATAAATAAAAAGAAAAGAAAAGAAAAATAAATAAAAGAATTTATAATTCTCCAATGCATTCCACATTTATAAAACATTTGTTTTCTTATCATTATTCTACAGTTATATTTCTATTGCTTTACATATCATGTTAGACTATAGGACTTTAATCTGTAAATTTAGTAGTCAATGAAATCGAAATATTTGCGACCTTTGTATCTATAATATATTAAGAACTTACAGTGAAATGCCAAATCGTGCTTACCAAACTTTAGGAAAAGCAATTACGAATAAAGGATCCCTTGTAAAAAGGTCAAATTAAATTTTGGATCTTAAAAAATATAAGTAAAATGTATTTTCTTAAAATTAATTTTTTCTTTAATTAACTAGTAACAACATTTTTAATATAATAAAAAAATGAATTGTTTTGCATTTATAGTTGAAACAACGTTACACAATTGCCAACTTTTAAAATTTATCCCGGAACATTGTCAGCCCCGCCTCTTTTTCATAATAATAATTTTGGAGAATAATACTCTTCTTATTTAACCCTTTGCCAGTCCTATTTAATTTCACTTCTCTGAGCAGTGTTGCCAAATTTAGGGACTTTTTTATTCAATATTCAACACTAATTTTTAACTGTAACGGTTGCCTAATAACTTCGAAGGTTATTCGTCCATTGTGCATATCAAATATCACTCTTCAAAACTATTGATAATAATTGAATAAAAGAGTCACTAAATTTAACACTGTTTAAAGAGTTTTAGAACGTTAGTCGCCGGCAAAGGGTTAATCTTTGTCACATATTAGAGACAAAAATGCCTTACACAAATTCTGATACGAATGGAAAGCGGGGGTAAAAATACTCCGGGATAAATTATAAAAGTTGGCAACTCTGAAGTTATTATACACCTAATAAGAATTAGAAAATTTTCTTAGTTTCTAATTTTAATGATATGATGGCAGCTACTTTGTATACTACAGTGTAAAATATATTTTGTGTAGGTGTGCACCAAAAATCGTGGTTACTTTGCACCGAATGCGGTGTAAGGGAATATTTCTGGTGTAATTAAACACTTATAATTTAAGTGTAGAGAAACATCGCAAATAATATTTGGTTTTTCTATAGAGGAGCGCGGGGCTGGTTGTAACAATTTTTAGAAAATTAAATGTATTTTGAAATGTATTTCAAATGTTTTCCTGTTTATAATTGCTGTTTTCCATAGCATACATATCATCTATCATATTCATTTAAAAAAAAAAAAAAAAAAAAAAAAAAAAAAAAAAACTTTCGTTAATTTTGCTCATTTCAGTACAAAAAATATTTTTTCAAAATTATTTGCCTGTTTCAATTTGCCCCGGAATTGGGGCAAATTGCAACAGTTATGAGGGAAATACTAATAATAAAAAACAACAATGTTTCAAAATGTTTTTCTATCAATCCTTTATTAATTTAATAAAAAAAGGCAATAAATAAGTAATATTAAATTATATCTTCTTGGTATAGTAACAAGGAATTTTATCAAATGGGTTATAGTAAAAGAAAGAGAAAATTAAATATCTAATCAATGTAGAAGCCACTCTTTGTCAGAACTGAAGTTAATACAAACAAAGATATAATGTTCATGTTCCCTCTCACACATTTAATGTGTGCCTACATTTTGCAAATTAAGCATTATACCACAGCTGCCAACATTTTAAACTTTTAAATCAGAATTGACACCGGTATTTTTAAATGGAATATGTTATATATATTTTCGACGATTAATATTACCGAAAACAGCTATAAAAATTTTCCGGTTTGAAGTCTCCCTTGAAAAACGGGAGACTTGGTACCTATGATTATACCCATTCTTCTGTCTCAGAGAGGCTGTAGCAAGAGTCGTAGTCCCCGCCTTTTTTTTTTTTTTTTCTCGGGACACTTTCAGGGATAAGAAAATTCCGCCTGCTTTGCCACCACTTTTTTTCTTAGAGAAATTTTTATTGTATTTTTAAAGTAATATGTCGTGATTTAACAGAATAGATATTATTGTATAAAAATAGTGATAGTAAAAAAGACATAAATTTCTCATTTATGAAAGTGTCCTGAAAAAAAAAAAGGCGGAGACTGCAATTCCTGACTGTAGGCATCTCCAGAAGCTAAGTATAACCACTCCTTTGTTTCAGAATTTGTATCTGGAGTTAAACTCATTTTATTTATATTTTTATCCTTTCGTTTTATTATTTATTTATTTCTTCCTTTAATCTTTTTCTTTCTTTTTTCTTTCTCTCTCTCTCTCTCTCTCTTTTTTTTGCGTTACTTTTTAATTATCTCTTTAAAATATATTTTTTTTTCCGGGTGATGATGTCTAATATTTGTACCTTTCTCGAATAGTTTAGCTGTAGTCTAATCATACACTTGTTGCCATAAAAATTTGCGCACCAAGAAAGAGTTGTCAGAAGGAAGCGAATTTTTACATACGTAAGTGCAACATTGATATAAGTAAATGATTATAAAATCAAAGCGAAATAATCATTTATTGCAGGAAAAATTGCGAAAGAATGAAGGTTTTAGTACCCTGTTGGGCCACCTCTAGCAGGAACGCGTGATGCGATACGGGTGAAAATTAAGGCATACAAGTCCCGTATGATGTCCTGCGGCATCTCGTTCCACATTTGTTGTAGACGCGCCTCTAATTCGTCCAAACTCGTAGGCTGCCCAACTTGCTGTCCCAAGTGGTTCCAGATATGTTCGATTGGTGACAAATCTGGGGATCGAGCAGGCCAAGGAAGGGTAGGTATTTCGGCGGAGGCAGTCTTATTGTTGCAGTCCCTTGTTGTGTATGGTTGTGCATTTTCCTGTTAAAAAATGGCTTCTGGGAGCCCTGCTATGAGCAGCAACACCTACGGCTGAAGGATATCACAAACATACTGCTGAGGTGTCATAGTGCCGTGGATCAATATTAGGGGTGACCGTGTGTCGTATGCAATGCCATCCCAAAATGGCTTCTGGGAGCCCTGCTATGAGCAGCAACACCTACGGCTGAAGGATATCACAAACATACTGCTGAGGTGTCATAGTGCCGTGGATCAATATTAGGGGTGACCGTGTGTCGTATGCAATGCCATCCCATACCATCACACCAGCACTGGGTGCGGTGGTAACGCAAAGGCAGGATTCAGTCGTTCACCACGGTGCCTCCACACTCACACATGATTGTTATCACTGCTCAAATTGAATTTAGATTCGTCGCTGAATTTCCTGGTTTCATTTGGTTGCAATCCAAAAATGGGTATTATTGGTAGCACATGTGAAGGGCGCCGCGATAACAAATATCCTTCAGCTAGGCGCTTTCATGTGGTACATACAGACACAGAGACATGTCGTGTAGGCGATACATATGTTCAGATGGCGGACAACGAGACAGTTGATGCTATGCGCATGTTTCGTATGATGTAATTTTTTTTTTCGATTATTGGTCTGTCGAGCGTGTCCTGAGTTTGGTCGCTGTATAGGCGACCTCTCTCTTCTCGACTGGTCCCAATACCTCCTCACAGTAAAATCAGAACGCCCTGGGTGACTGGCCGAGCTGATCACCTGGTTTTCATCATACCGATGATTCTTCCCTTCTTGGACTGTGACAGCTGCTCGTATTGTCTTCGATAATTATTAATATTGTCTTCGGCGTAACGGCATCTCTATTTAAAAAAGCGTGACTCTGAAACAGGTTATGTACACCAAACAATTTCTGCTTACCTGTTTTATACTCCAAAAAGAACGAAGTTCAACGCCCTCTGGTGGCATTATGCAACGCGGTATCACGCTGCATTTTTAATCATTTGGCACTTATCTTCATGTCAAGTTTCGTTACGTTTCAACAATTACTTCTTGGTGCACAAATTTTTGTGGCAATGAGTGTATATGCCCCTTTGAAGTTCTTTCAGACTTCTTTTTATAGTTCCTCATTATAAAACAAGAAAAAACAAATACATAGAATAAAGCATAACATAAATAATTTACTTATTAACATTTAAAATAGAATGTCTGATTACATGAATGTTACAACTTGCCTCAGTATTTTGTTTCAACTTGCCCCATCGAATGATTTTGAACATTTTGTTTATATATACAGTCGGTAACAAAAGTGTCCGAACACTAGCAAAAATTCCTATGTAAAAAATGTACACTTCATATGGTTTTGTTAATTAAATCCTTATCGAATCCTGTTCTTACACTGACTAAGAACAGGATTCGACAAGGATTTATTTAACAAACCCGTATGAAGTGTACTTTTTTAACATAGGAATTTTTGCTAGTGTTCGGACACTTTTGTTACCGACTGTATATATATAACAATTTATGAAAAAAAAAAAAAAAAAAAAAACATGCATTTTATAACTTAACACATAGACAAAATAAATAGCTATAATCATTTCTTTAAAGTATAAATTGACGTACCTTTAACCAAAACTTACGAAATATGTTTTTTTTTTTTTTTTTTTTTTTTTTTTTTTTTCACTAACTAGGTAAAATGAAGGACATGTACAGAACCTCTCATTAACCATTTTTGCGGAACACTGATTGTTCTTACCATATACTAGTTCCTTTTTACCTATTTAAACTGTCGAAAATATATATATATTTTCAACAATTATATTTTTTACACATCACACACTGTGACAACCATGTTTAAATTTAGTAAGATATCATCAATGAGTTATATAACCATAGAGTTGACGTTGATCAGAAATATAAGTGTTTACACAACGTTGAAAATGCCAATGTAAAAAATATATTAAAAGCAAACTGCAGTTTAGGCAGCATCATCAGTGCAGATTAACAAGATTATTTCTCTTATATATACAGGGAAGCTAATTTTAGAGGTTTTCAATTTTGTGTAAATATTTATATTTTATAAATGAGTTAATTTATAAAACTTTATTTGTATACCGAAGCTGTTTGTAAGATAATGTATGATTATTTTGCTAGATCTACAAAAGTTTTATCTTTATAGAATGTATTAAAATATTTTTATTTCTCTAATCAAATCTGCAGCTATAATATATGTTATTCAGGACTCTCGCCCGAAAATATTCAGAATACCTACTTAAAAAGTTCAAGATAAAAAAACATAGCATGTTTACCATGCAGGCGTAAAAATTGTCAATAAATATGCATTTTCTGTAAAAAAAAAAAAAAAAAAAAAATGGTCTTCCTTATCTGACATTTAGCTTTAAAAGCAACTTCATAATTTTATATTTTCTCCGTTGTTTAATATAAAAAAATTCTGTTTGCAGGGATGGTGCTATCCTTTTTCATTTAACAAACTCCAGATAATTTTTTGCGCATCTTAAAAAAGGTTGCGAAATGAAGTTGTCTTTACTGTAGCGGGTTGTCTTTTAAATCCCTTAAGTAGTTTTAACACTCCACGTGAGCATCTTTCAGTCGTAATTCATCTAAATATTGAAGGTCTTACCCTATTCTTTCACATTTCATATTATTACTTTTGAAAATTTTGATTAGAGGTTTTCCCTATGTTTACTTTGTAGCGAACGTTAAAAGCAATAAAACTTATGCAGTAAAAATTTTTATCCTTTAGTAAAAGCGCGTATAAACATAAAAGTATAAGCATATGAAAGTTTATATATATGTGCATAATGTGGATGTTAAATAAAATAAAATTATAATGGTTTTAAAAACATAATTTTTTATAAAATACATTTCCAGGAAATTCATATTCTAATTAAAGCGTTTATAACAAAATTTCGAAAATTTTATGAACTTAAAATGTATATATAAAAAAAAATATTTTTAATGCGTAAGTTAATGAATAAAATTCTTGTTCTCTCTTTTTTTTTTTTTTTTTTTTTTCATTTGCTTACTGTGCAGAAACGAACATTTTCACGATTAACACATAAGTTAAAAAGGATCGATATCATTCTGTATTACAGAAATAATTTCAATTTAATACGTTATAAACTGACTAACGAAAAAAGAAGGAAGAAAAAAAAAGAGGAAATTTAAATTTTTAACTCAATTTTCTGACTTAAAACAAATTTTTTTTTTTTATTTCATTTGGAAATAAGAGTATTAATCTCATCGTATTTATATTAATTTTTTTTTACAAGTAATTTCAGGCGTGAAAGTGTTACGCATTATTGGCACCACTATTTTATGTAATTATGAAATATTGATTATATTTTTACATTGATTTTTGTGATTAAGTGAGATTTAGATTACTGTTAAAAAATACTGGTTAAAGTGTTCCGTCTAAAACCTTTCACTCCTGATTCATTTAGAAGAACAATTTAAAAGTTTTAAATAATTTTTATTATTAAAACAAGCATTTTAAATTAATAAATTTACTTATTTTCAGTTTGAAACATGCATATCTTTAAATTAAAAACGTATTCTTAAACGCATTTTAAATAGTAAATTTACTTATTTTCTGTTTGAAACATACAAATCTTTAAATTAAAAACGCATTCTTGGTTTTAATATAAATCAATAAATCATATCCAAGTTGCCACGAGTTTTTCTAGTTGTACCGCTTATCACACTTTCTCTATATTTATTTATTTTGCCACCTGTTCAGAATTCCTATATTTTTGCTGCTTTAGGTCGATTTCTTTAAAAATTGATTGATTACTTTATCTATACATATGTCTATATGGGTAAAATAAAAAAAAAATTCCAACTTTCCAAATTTGCAATAATAATAAATAAATAAATATGTCGATTGTGATAGCCTTCATTAAAATACTTTTCTTTAGAATTTTTATGTTAAAATAAATCTTTTGCTGATTTATGTATAGTACAGCAGTTGAAAAATGTTGTTAATGTTCAGTTAATTTTAAATGAATAAAATGAATTACATGATTCATTGAAATATTTACACACTGTTATTCGTGTTCAATTCAGAAAGTATACATTAATTCTTGGTAAAAGAATTCAGAAACGCTTCTTTTACTCATAGCAGTTCATAGTACTCATACTTACAGGACTTCATAAATTTTCGATTGTAATATTCCGATTTAAAACTTAAAACATTGTTATATATTAATAATGCATTGAGTAACAAAGGGACTTGTGGTAAAAGAGAAGACATGAAGTAACACAGTGATTAGGTAGCATAGTAGACAAATATTGTTCACTTTGAATTTACTTATTCTGTTTATTCTGTTTATGCTTAATATTTAGTTTATTATTAATACATCTGCTAACTGCTAATTAACTAGTTATTATTTAAGGTTTTACATGGGTTTCGAAGACTGCAAAAAGCGTATTTTATCCATTTTTTTCTTTTTCTTTTCTTTTCTTTCTTTTTTCATTTTTTTTTTTTTTTTTTTTTTTTTTTTTTGCATAATAAATAAAAATTTTTATTCAAAAATTTGAGCATATAAAAATATTTTGTATAATTTTCATTAAAACATTTGGAAAATTCCGCTGGTGGCTTCTGGTTTCGGAGACCCTTCGGAAAAACGGTGGACATGATTTCTCAAAAACTAATACACCGACATTATTGAAATTGTGTATACTTCTTCCAAATAGAATTAATTAGTGTTTGAACGAAGGATTTTTCTCTTTTTAGATTACATCTAATTTTACAAAACTTTACGTGCGGTAAAATGTACCGCAAATCGTACAATGTTTGACAAATCTGAGAAAATTTTAAATTTCAACTTTTTTAAAAATCCTCCATTCAAGCACTAGTGAATTCTATTTTGAAGAAGTTTGCAAAATTTTAATAATTTCGGTGCATTAGCATTTGAGAAATTGTATCAACCATTTTTCTGAAGAGTCTCCTGAAACCAGCACCCACCTGTTGAATTTTCCAATTTTGCTAATAAAATTTTATAACATAATGTTTAAGTGTTAATCTTTTATATGCTCAAAATTGTGAATAAAAATTTTTATTAGACAATATGTTCTTTTAGACTTAAAAATCCATGTAAGTTCTTAACAGTTTACAGTAAGCGTCTAAATAGAGTGGAAATTGAGTAAAAATTCTCAATTAATTTTTTTAATCAAAAAGTGTTTTTCAGAAATAGATATATCCAGACAGTGTAGATAGAAGAAATTAATAAATTAGAAAAGGAACTAATGACAATAATAGATAGTCATATGTCAATAAGTAATGTTTTCGATTTGCAATTTTTCCTATGAAACTTTGGGAACAAAGAGGATAGCGCAGAATTGAAAAAAAAAAAAAAAAAAACACAATTCTTATGGATAAAACATGTTAAGTGATAGTAGAAAAATAATATAAAATAAAATAAAATGAACCTTATTGCTTAAGATTTAACAGTCAGTTAAGAAAATTAGCTTTCTCACAAGATGTAACTTTATTAATAAAATATTTTTTTTCCAATATTTTTATCATCGCTTGATTTTTAATTTCTATCGGATGACAGCCAACTTTCGCAAATACTACTGAAGAGATTTTATTTTCAAGTTGTTTTAATGTTTTCTTAATTTTAAACTTATGAAAGTATATCTTTAAAACGAATGTAAATATTATCTCCATGGGGAAAATCTCAATGTTATTGAATGCAAAGGACTGCAATTGTAACATTTTTGAGAATGACCCGTGGTCCAAGCAACAGCAGAACGTTCTTTGAACGTCTACACAGTAAAAAAATAACTATTACCAGCTGCAAGAAACTCTCTGTGATTGGAGGAAATAATTATTTTCTCCAATCACAGAGAGTTTCTTGCAGCTGGTAATAGTTATTTTTTTTACAGTGTAATGACGGATACAATTATTGAAACATGGCGATTCGTGTCAAAAGAACGTTCCATTAGACGTTCAAAAATAACATTATTTACAACGATCTGAAAAGGTGTACTTTGTACACTGTAAAAAAATAACTATTACCATCTGCAAGAAACTCTCTGTGATTGGAGAAAATAATTATTTTCTCCAATCACAGAGAGTTTCTTGCAGCTGGTAATAGATATCATTTTACAGTGTATCATCCATAAAACGTACAACTTCAGTTCTTTGAAAAACGTTTAAATGCAACCGTCATAACACGTTCTATCTCAAAACATTTATTTGAATATGACAAAATGTCCCATTTTCAGTTTTGACAAGTCTATAAATACTATTTATTGAGTATTGGTTAGTTGGTTTTGGGGTTAAAGCCAATTGACTATGAATTAATCCCAAGCTTGGGTGCTGTGCCCTCTGTGGGGATTTTTCTAAAGGTACTTAGCCCGTATTTAAGTAAATTTAGTAGAAAACCACGGAAAACTCTGAAAGGATAGGTCAACGAACCCGTCAGTTTTCGTCTGCCAGCTTCGAGAGCAGAACCTCTCAGACACTAATACTCATTGGGAAGTAATAGTGTCTGAGAGGTTCTGCTCATTGGGAAGTAATAGTGATGAAGAGTATTTTTTTACATATAATTTTAAATTTTAATTATCTTCTATTTATAATTTTATTTAAGTTTTATATTGTTGAATTTAGTAAACCATTTATTCCAAATTTTGATTTCTACAGTTTTATTTCATTACATATTAATAAAACAAAACCAAATTAATTTAATATATTCTTTAAAAGTTATTTCATTAATAAATGGATATTTTATGACACCTTGAAAATTTTAAATTGCTATTTTTGCATTTAAATTATTTAAAGCTAGTACGCTAAGGCCTTCACATTACTTTCTTCTATAACATTCTATATAATAACGTCACTTAACAATTAAAATGCAGAAATTTAATAGACATTGTGTCCCAAAATTAACATTTTATGTACTCAATTTGGTGCAATTTTCACTAATAGATGTAGAGACATAGATATCTGAAAAATCGCATGAAGTAATACGGAGCAACCTATCGGCCGGTATATGTCCAAACTAGATCATTTTTTTTATTATATATCTAACATACCATGTTTGGTGCATTTAGGCAACGTAGAATTTGAGGTATTGCCTTCCTGTAACGGAATTGTATTGCAGTATAGCATCATTACCTGTCGTTCGATATGCACCCAAATTGTTTCACCATAAATTCAAATATTATCTATTTCACTTACCTAGTTTGGTGACTTATGCACCATAGAAGCTAACAAGGAAGATCTCCATAGGCGGGCAAGCAAAAAATTTTGAAAAAATTACAGAAGACACGCGTCATGAGGTCGTATGTTTATAAAAAAAAAATTCTGTCGGAATCATTACATGTCGCCCGTAAAAAAATATTGAAAATGTCCGATTCTTGGCTATTTATCACTCGCTGGCGACACAATGAAAACTGATGCAAAACGTTTTTTTCATAAATGTTCATTATTACAGAAATTTTTTTTCCATATTCTTCATACTAAATTAGTTTAAAAAAGATTATTTAAAAAAAAATACACTTTTATAACTACAATTTTGTCATACATATTTATAAGTAAACCTAATGATCAAATTATACAACCTTTAGTTTAACGTGAAATATTTAAACAAAGCTTAAGTTGTACTTGAGCTTTAAATATGATGAATTAAAATAAAACAGTACACACATTTATTTATATTGCATAATAAATTAAAAAGAACAAACATAACAGTTTGGAAACGAAACAGTGGTAAACGGCATTCACTTATTAGTGTGCTGTTTTGTGTTTTCGAAGAATAAAACAATTTCGCAACCAGTAATTTAGATCAAAATTTAAATTGATAAAAACTATTTCAGACTTAAATGTAATTCTCAAATTTCAGTATAGATTACCCATTAATATTGAAAATTTACACTTTCTTTATTATAATTTACATTTTATTACATTGGATAAATACATTTTACAAAATAACTTTTTTAAAATCTAGATATCAAATTAATTTAAATAAGTTTAAGCTTAAAAAAATACATTTCTATAACTGCACATTTCGAGCCGCGTATCTTTCTTTAAGTTATTCAAACTTTAAACTAAGTTTTAATGGAAGGAAAATTATGAAAAATTAAAATTTTTAATATCTTATTGAGTTTAAATAACAATCATAGATTAGGAAAGAGGGGGGGGGGGTTAAAAAGAGTCTTTAGATTAGCAAAATTGCACAAATATACATACGTATATATATGTGTGTGTGTGTGTAAAAGCATACGCTTTGTTACTGAAATATGCTTCATTAGAAAGCGTAATTCTCCCCCTCCTCCCTCCAAGAAAAAATCTTTCTTTTTTTTTCTTTTTCTCTCTACGATTAGTTATATTTTCTATTTGTTTCTCCCAATGATACAATTCGCATTTTTTTTTTTTTTTTTTGGTAACATACTTAAATTTTGTTTGTATACTTTTTAAACTGCGACATGGATTTCCAGAATTCATATTATGCCAGTACTTTACAGCCTTCTTTTTATAGTCCTATGTTATATATATATATATATATTTAAGAGGCAATTCGGTATTGTACTCATTTTTATCAGAATTTTGCGATATTTCATTGCACAAAGAGGATATGCATCATCAGGAATGCCTTCAAAATTTTCGTAATTTATACACACATATTTTTTTATTATTTCTACATTTTTTTTTCTTCTGTAACATTTGTGAGTGCCTTTTTTAATATTTTCCAACAAGGTTGAAAAGTGTTAATGATTTCGGTTTGTCTGTCTGTGTCCGTTTGCCCGCGCTCTAACTCCCGCACATATTTATGGAATTTCTTGAAACTGATATATGTTATTCAAGTTCACTGGATGTTCCCTATTGAAAATGGAGTTTATACCTCTACTGGTTGGACACCCGAAAGTATTTCAAAGCATTGTGCTCTATGAGAGGTATTTCTATAAACCATATTTTCATATCTTTACTGTACACATATCTTAATGAAATTGAAATACGTTATTCAAGTTCATTATTGGATATTTCCTGTAGAAAATAGAGTAAATATCACCACTGGTTTATGCACAGGGACACTCAAAAGTATTCCAAAGTATTGCGTTCTATGAGAGATATTTCTGTAAATCAAATTTTATTTACTTTCTACGAAGTTTTATGAAATTGAAATATATTATTTGTGTGAACAAAAGAATGCTTTGCATAGAATATAGCATGATTAGCATTAGATTTACAGGGTGACATAAAAGTATTCATTTATATTAAAAGCTATTAATAAAAATTTGCTGGAATTGTACTTTCGTTTACATTATGCGTTTTTAATACTTTCTAACATTTGTCAAGTGTGAATATGATTTAAATTTGTGTATGTCTGTCTATCCGTTTGTCTGTCTGTCTGCCCCTGCTTTAACTCCCGTAAGTATTTATGAAATTTTTTGAAACTGATATATGTTACTCCATTTCACTATCGGGTGTTCCCTATTGAAAATGAAGTTTATACCTCTACTGGTTTGTGTACAGGGGCACTCAAAAATATTCCAATTCTTTGTATTCTATGAGAGGAGTTTCTATAAACCATATTTTAATACCTTTACTTCATAGAAACTTTAACGAAATTTATATGTTATTCAAGTCCCCTTTCTGATGTTTCCTATGTAAATTTGAGTACATTTCTAACTTTTTTGTGTACAGGGGCACTTGAAAGTATTCCAAAGCATTGCGTTCTGTGAGAGTTTTTTTTATAAACTAAATTTAAATAATTTTACTTTGCACAAAGCTTAATTTAATTGAAATTGTACGCACAAAAGAGTGCCTTCTATATAATATAGTATGATTAGCATTAGATTTATTGGGCCACACAAAAATATTCAGTTACATTAAGAGCTATTAATAAAAATTTATTAGAATTGCATTTTCGTTTACATTAAGCGTTTTAACATTTTCTTATATTTTTAGTGAGAATATGATTTCAATTTGTGTGTCTGTCTGTCCGATTGTCTACCTTTTTATCTGTTTGTTTCCGACTCCTAGCGTCGGTAAATATTTTTAGAATTTTTTTAAAAATGATATAATCAAGTTCACTATTGAATGTTCCCTATTTAAAATGACATTAATAGATCCTGTGCAACTAGTTTGTTTATAGAGACAACAACAACAACAACAACAAAAATAAAAATCTCAATGGATTAAGTTTTAGGATTAATTTTTTAAAAGTTATATTTAAAATCTTTCTATTGTAAAAATCATAAAAGCATTCACATGTATTTTTAATATTCTAAAATAATAACTTGTATACAATATGAGATGATTAACTTTTTCAGATTAAAAGTTATTCGATACAACAATTACGTACAGTTGGAAAGTGTGACTAATTAATGCGTGCTGCATAATTTTTCTTTCTTGTTTATTTATTTATTTATTTTTTTTCTACATTGTTTACACAGCATCCAAACAACATTGTACAAGTTAATTTCCAAAGGCATTGATTTCAATAAAAAATTTAATTTAATTTTCAAATTTTCAAATTCGTTTTAAACGTTAACTAAAAGCAAAAATAAATATTTGCATCTTACAAAATGCAGAAGACTTTTCAATTACCAATTAAAAAACTAAAGATATGTATAACTTAAACGTGTATTTGACTGCAATTTAAATCTTTGCTACTCTCAATATTTAAGAGGATTTTTTTTTTCCAAAGCTAGAGCTAAATACTTTTAATAAAAAATACCATGCACATATTTAACAAGCTTGTTTGAGAAACAGGCAACTATTTCATTAATTTCAAACTGTAATTACTATAACGCTGTTCAGAAAGATTTGTTTTGCAAGAAATTCTTAAGCACATTAAAATTACTTACGTTTGGAGGAAAAGAATGTTGCTCGCCAAATCGCGTCACTTTTTGTCTTTTTGCGCAAAATTATCGGAAGGTTTTTTTTTTTTTTTTTTTTTTTTTTTTTTTGGTAGGTTTTTTAGATGGATTCCGCCGATAAATTTGAATGATCTTGTATTACCTATGTAAGTAGTATTTCTATAATTTTTTTCATAATACTCTGAGTATGCGCTTTAAGGTGATCTTCCTTGTAAGATATAACCTACCTTTAAAATGGGGTGGGGTGCAGCACAGCAGCACCGCATGTTGGGCCATATATTTCGAAAACTCATGATGACCAACATAAAAAAAGGTCCAACTAAATATCAGGTTAAATTTCATGAATTGTTTAGTGAGAAACAGTGTCCACAAAATTTCATTAACGTTTTCATGGAATAAAAGCTAATCGGGGGCAAAAATGCATCAAGATAAGAAAAAGAAAGAATCCATAAATTCTGAGATTTCAAATGTCATCAACAAACTTTCACTGTAAAAAAAATTTGTATAAGAATACACAACATTATTGAGGGAATTTACTTCCCTCAAATTAAGGCAGTTTACTTATCACAACGACATAGAGAAATGTTACCAGTTGTAATTGTGTAACATTCCACTGTATGCCTCTGTTACACAGCCATAACTAATAACATTTCTCAACATGGTTGAGGAAAATAAATTCCCTCAGTAATGTTGTGTATTCTTACACATTTTTTTTTTACAGTGTTCCCAATATGAATTCATTTGTATACAAAATAAAAAAGATTTATTGTATTTTTTCTGATCTGATTAATGATTTGTTTACATTTGTTTTCCTTAGTGAATTTTTAAAATTTAATTTTATCTTCCTCTCTCTGCGCCTCTCTCTCTCTCTCTCTCTCTCTCTCTCTCTCTTTTTTTTTTAAATTTATTAAATTTGCACATGTTAAAACTTACTCGTGACAAATAAATATAAAGCATAGTAAAAAATTCATAAAAAGCGTTAAGCAAGATCTGAAAATATATGTAATTTAAATATTATCATTTTTACTAATAGATATGCTTAGAATGTTCTTTATTCTTAATAATCGATTATAATTGGCTTAATTATTTTGCTGAAAAATCTATAAATAACAGAAAAAAAAGTAATATAAAATTTAGGAGGTTTTTTTGTGGGAAAAGCTTGGAAATGCTTTAAAATATCTGAACAGAAACGTTACTGTACAATGTTCTAACTAGAATTTTTTTAATTCACAGTAGCATGTCTGAATTATAGCAATTTCATGTATTCGTTTACATATGTATGATACAATTTTCAAAAGATATAGCTTGCTGTTAACAAAATTGCCCAGTCAAATGGCTCTGAGACAAGGACGTAGGAGAGGCAGAAACTCGCTCGGGGGAATCAATCCCCCCACTCCCGATAGGATAATACAAAATTTTCTTTTAATGCCAAATGAAAGAATCATCTTTTTAAAACCAAAAATTTATGTTTTATAAATGTTCATTGTTAGTGATGAATATTAATTATTAATGAATATTAATTAACAGCTACTCATTGATTTTCTTGAAAATAATTTTGAGTCATTTTTAAAATGAAATTTTTTCTAACCCCTCCTATAATATTTTAGTTGTTGTGCCCCTGTTCTGAGAAGAATACTGCTATGAGATATTATTTCTTTTGATTATTTCTGTATTTTTCTTACATATGGAATTGTGTCAAGTTCGGGCCGATCGAGGGCCTGAATTAGGTTTGGGCTTTATAATTAAATATGTGTGTGGCTCAGGTTCTCAAGACAGCATATCAGCCAGATTTCCCCTTTTTTTTCTTCCCATACAAGACCATGGGATATTTTTAACTTCGTATTATAAGGATATCACTTTTAAAAATAAAGTTTTTCGGGTACTGTTTTTTAAATATTATTCTTTTAGAACGTTCTTTTTGGGTTACTGAGCAATTTAAAATAATAATAATAAGAAACAAATATATATATATATTTTTTTTTTTCTTTTAAATTTAAAATGAAAGTCCTAATTTTACTTAATAATTATAAAATCCTATAGCAACTAAAATCCCACAGGATTACACAGGAAGGAAGAAAAAAGGAATCTGACTAATATGCAACCTTAGTTACAAATCCTAAAAAATATAAAATTTTATGAGAAAAATTTACAAATTTTTCAATACTTAAAAGGACTAAATTGTTGTTCAAATGATAGTCGATATGAACAATTTTGCTTCTAACGATGCAGTTATAAGAACTAATACTGTTTTGAAAATGTCTGAATTCATCACTGTTGCATATCTAACATCATCTGTGATACAACACCTTCACTCGATATTGAAATTTCAAAAGTTCTTCCACTAATTAAATTTGTATTTAAGTGGGTTTTTTTTCCATTTCAGGATTACCAGTGTATTTGAAATGTATTGCATGTCTGAATTTGTTACATGTTAACAAAACGTATTTTTCTCATTTTTTAATTTATCTTTGAGAATTATGTTACATAATATATTAAAATAATTAAAAAACATGTTATTTCGTTTTTCTTTCTTCCTTTCTTTCTTTTCCATATTTTTTTTTAATTTTCTGGCATTCTTGTGGAATAATTCGAAATCTTGCATTCAAACAGCAAAGTTCTTTACTAAATTTATAATGACTGTAATAAAATATTTTCTAAGTTAATGAATGCATTTTCTAAGTTCTAAGAATGCATTTCAAAATTCTAAAAAGTTTCTAGCACAGTTACAAGATACTGCCAATTGAGATGTCTATCGAATCTTGCCATAGACACATTCGGCATTTTGCATTGTCACAAGCATTGCATATAACAATTGGGAAAACAACTTTTCAGACTAATTAAATCTCGCTGAATTCGAAAATGTACCTCTAGATAAAGATCTATTAGTCTGTTAGGTTACAATCGTAATTTAAACATCTATATCGAGGTTTTTAATGGTAAGGAACAAAAAATAGAATGCTTTAAACGAGGATACTTAATGGGTTTAAGGCATTAACTTAATTTTTGCAATAGCATATTGCTATTTAAATCATTCATAATATCCATAATTTTAATGAGGTTATGGAAATATACTAACTTGAACTTATCATTAGAAAGTGAAGTGTAAGGTAAAGAAATAAATTAAACGCTGTTCATGTACTTTAAATATTCATTAAACTAAATTTTCCGATGTTTAAACACTTATATTTGGACTTCTAATCATAGATATAGTAATAAGACATAGATTGATCAGCGAGAGGGAAAAAGTGATACTTTTTTTTCGGGAAAAGTCTCTCTAATGGCTGCCTTTCCCCGAGTAAATCACAAACAGGAATACACACGGATAATTTAGTAAATAAAATTTATGAATAATTTACTTACTAAAGGTGAATGAAAAACTCCAGACACAGTTTCAAAATAATCTTTTTTTTTATTCTTTTTTTTCAATACTTTTTAATGGCTGATTTTAGAACTTTTTTCGGCATCAAAATTTTTTGCTCGATAACATGGGGATGATAGATCTATATATATTACTACATCTATGCTTCTAATCAGTTGACTCATGAGACAAGAGGCAAGAGTTAAGACATAGGCTTTTGCAGTAGCAGCATTTGGTACACGACAAGTCTGATCTTTTGCAACCGCATATTCTGTTTGTACATTCAGTATTACAATTAGAACTAATTATGTCGATGCACGCCTTAAGAATAGGATCGGTAACCAAAACTGGCATTGCTGCGTTGTTCTGCAACCTCCATTCGCAGCTCTCTAATATGATATTAAGTTGTAAATAGGTATTAAAATACTCCTTATTGTTCTCAAAATATAAACACTTATTTGGTAATGACTCCAAGTGACTTCAAGTAGCTAGCAAGATCATATCGGGCAGTGTTTGGAAGCATCTTTGACAACGATGCATGTCACATATGCCAAATTCCGGCCCGCATAGATCTGGTAAACCTTTGTCATACAGTTCGCAAAATTAGTCCTTTTCTTTGATTTATCGGTGATGGAATCGGATATTAGGCGCAAGATATTTTCTTATCGTAAATAGTCTTCCACACTCTTACTGTCTTGAGAATTACGCTGAAATTCGCCAGGGCATATATCATTGTTTTGAAAGAAGGGCGAAAATTGAGATGATAAAATGTGCATCAGAATTTAGAAGATTAAAATCTTATGGGCTTTCATGGCTTTGGCGTAAGCTTTTCCATAGAGAATTTTGACGATGAAACTAACAAGCAAATTCCTAAAAAGCCAATATCCACTCATATTTCGGACAAGTCACTAACAAATATATTTTTTCTGATGACCTTGAGTAAATTCATTATGCAAACTGCCCATACGAAGAACACCACAGTTTTGTACAGTTGGCGAATTCACTTTCAACTTCATTACAATTAGTCTACACTACACAGCTTGATCAGTAGTCAAGATTAACGTAGCGTTTATTCAAGCGATCGACAACCGCAATGTATCACTGGAAAACTGTGTTTAAAGTGGCCATGTCATGGGCATGATTGAGAACAAATGATATGTATTCGAGAGTTTACAATTCAAAAAACTATTGATTTTTTTTTCTTTTACTCTATTCATTCTAAGCTCTTTTGTTCATTGTACAGTCGGTAACAAAAGTCTCCAAACACTAGCAAAAATTCCTGTATAAAAAAAGTACACTTAATACAGCTTTGTTAAATAAATCCTTGTCGAATCCTGTTTTTACACTGACTAAGAACAGGATTTGACAAGGATTTATTTAACAGAATTGTATTAAGTGTACTTTTTTTACATAGGAATTTTTGCTAGTGTTCGGAGACTTTTGTTACCGACTGTAAGACCTAGAAAAAGCAAAGGACATATCCTTTAGTCGAGATTCCAAAACGCAAGGAAACAGGCTATCTAAATTTTCCATATCACTACAATGAAACCAATCTTAAATTCACTTGGGACTCAAAACATGGTTTTGGTTTATATTGAATATTCGGGAATAATAACTTGTTGACTACAGTCAGCAGAAAAATTATTAAGCACTAGCAATAATTCGTACTTAAAAGATGTGCACATAATACTGTTTTAATAATTATCGAGTCATGATCTTAGTCTTTATGCTGCTTAAAAAAAAGTAAGTTGAAGATAAGAATTAGCGATCAAGCGGGGGGGGGGGGAGGAAAAATGTGGATGTGTGCTTCATTACTTTTGCGGCCTACTGCACTATGGACACTTTTAGAATTGTTTGGCGATCCAATCTAATTGTGTGCAAAACGTCTTTAGTGCATAAAGCACCCCACTGAAGATCCACCATCTGTATATCATGAAGTGTTTTCTTACCATCAAACATGTGTATTAAAACATCTATGTTATCTGCGGTTTCATGTAACGCTAATTCGACCTCCCCATCGAATCTCTATGCCTTTAAGTTGGGTGGAATAACAGCTCCAGTAGTAGAATCTCAATTTTGAAGCGTAGTTTTTGCAAGGTCTGTGCTCGCTTGGAGTATTTCTGCCTGTAACTCATACAGTAACCTGCAGAATAGAAACGGGTAACAAGTATGCGGGAACAAAACGAGAATTCTGATTCAGAGCTGAGGTTAGTTCAACATATTTTGAGGTTAAATTTTTTTCTTTTGCTTACAGCGTACATGATGTCTTGGCCAATAGATGGGCGCGTTCGTAAACACCACAATAAGTGTACTAGTTTTCGTGTTAAAACTGAAATTAGTGCGGTTAGTTACGGTTCAGTTTAACCAGCTTTCTATGAGTTTACAAACGCTTTTAGCAGAGTTTAAGAACAACAATTATTCGAGAAAATGTATTAAAAATTATGTTCAAAGTACTGTAGCGAAGTAATATTTTGAAGATAAAAAAAAAAAAAAAAGTATGAAGATAAACATTCTGCGACTTTTGTAAAAGCGAGAAACATCAGAAACATCAGCGTATTATTATCAATATTATTAGCTGTATGCAATTTCTGAAAGTTTACAGAAAAAAAAATTGTTTTTAAAAAATATTTTAAGTCACTTTAATATAACTGATTTATTTATATTTTTTTGTAAATTATGAGTTTTGGGTTGTTTTAGGGTCGTTTTATTATAAAATATTTAGAAAAACATCGATTTGTCATTACTCATTAACGTAAAAGAAACTTTTGAAAGTGAGTAATTTTGAAAATCAGTTTGATGTCCTTTCTTTAATCAAATGTTTAAAGAACTTCTATAAGTATCAATATTCTCTCCCTCTCTCTCCCTCTCTCTCTGTATATAATATATACGAGTTATCAAAATAAATTTTTAGTCATACAATATACTAAAAATATTAAAGAAAATTAACTTATAACAAACTTACATGCAAAACAAAAACTGTAAAACTGATACTGAAATAAAACTTAATTAAAAAACATAGAAAAAATGAATTAAATCGCCAAAAATGCTTCCTATGGATTGTGACATATATACGAGGGATGTTCAAAAAGTATCGAATCTTATTTTTTCTCGCGTAAACCAGTGAAGCGAGAAACACTTTGTTCAGTGTAGATGTAGATGGGACACTCATGCGCAGTCGTGTGTATTTTACCACCCGCAGAAAGCGTTAGTAGTTGGCAGTCAGCCAGTAAGTGAAGACGCGCAGTGATCGGTCGTCGGATTTTAGTTGTTGCAAAATGAGAGAAAAACTTGAGCAGCGATATTGCATCAAAAGCTTGGCGATACCCGAGAAGAATCTTTTCGCAAGATTTAACAGGCTTTCGGGATGATGCAACACCTCCTGTAGTAATGCCTCCTAGCTGAGCTCTACGTCATGAAAGATCGGCCGATTTTATCCAATTAACACTTCCTATAATACATGCTGGATCGTGGGGATTGGATGTAATCGGCCGATCTTCCATGACATAGAGCTTAGCTCGGAGGCATTATTACAGGTGGTGTTGGATGATGACACCTTGCGCATAAAAGAGTGGTACAAACACTTTAAATATGGCTGCATGCCAGTGGACATTTTGACCATTTTCATTGATTTCCGCGGTGTGGTACATCATGACTATGCACCACAAAGCTATCACAAAGGCGTACTACTAGGAGGTCCTTCGTCGCCTTCGTGATGCTGTGCGGTGCCAACGATCGGATCTGTGGGCAGCAAAAACTTGGAAGCTTCATCCTGATAACGCGTCTGTCCATTTTGCGCATTTGATTCAGATTTTATCTCCAAACACAACATTTTTGTGGTTCATCAGACTCCCTACTCATCCGACATGGCTTCCTGTGACTTTTGGCTATTTCCCAAGCAGAAAATTCTGCTAAAAGTGTCCCGATTTGAGTCAAGATTATACACCATATGGAATACGACGGCACAGTTGCTCACCCTTCCAAAAACTGTTCTCCTCAGGTTTTCCTAACAATGACAGGAACGTTGGGTGTGTATTACCAAGATGACTATACTTTAAAGGGGATTAATGTTTTGGATTTCCAAATCAATAAATCTATTTTTGCCAACTAAAAGTACTTTTTGAACACACCACGTATATATATATATATATATATATATATATATATACATCCTTCTCTTATATTAAACGAGTAAATCACGTGACTTGTTATTTTTATATATATATTTGTCTTGGGGATCTCAGGAACTACCCTAACAATTTTGATGAAACTTTGGAGTTAGAGGTTTTTCGGGTCGAAAAAACGATTGAGCTCTTCCTCATCTTCAGGAAAATTCGCGTTCGCTGTTAACACTTTATCGGCTAGTTGCAACATATAGCAGAAAATGGGTTTAACGACAATGAATATAACGATTTTAATGAAAATGTAAGGTTAAGTGTTTTTAGGGAGCTAAATCGATGGAACATATTCTCATGTTGAGGAAAATTCGCGTACGCTATTAATCCTTTATCGGCCAGGTGCACCATATGGCAGAAATTAGGTTACTCGGAAAGGGATAAAACCATTTTAAAGGAAGTTTGGGATAAGGTGTTTTTTAGGGAGCTAAATCGATTGGAAATCTCTCCATCTTCAGGAAATTTCACGTTCACTGTTAACCCTTTATAGGCCAGTTGCATCATATGGCAGAAATTGGGTTTACTTGAAAATGAACATAACGATTTTGATGAAAGTTTCGGGTTAAGGATTTTTTAGGGAGTTGAATCAATTAGACATATCCTCATCTTCAGGAATATTTGCATTCGATGTTAACCCTTTTTCGTCCAATTGCAACAAATGACAGAAATTGTGTTTACTCGGGAATTGTATAACGATTTTAGTGAAAGTTCGGAGTTAAGTGCTTTCGGGGGTGCTTTATCGATTGTGCTTATTCTCATCTTCAGGAAAATTTGCGTTCTTTGCTAACCCTTTATCGGTCCGTAGCACTATGTGGCATAAACTCAATTTACTCGAAAACAGATATAGTGATTTTGTTGAAAGTTTGGAATTAAGCATTTTTTTTAAGGTGCAAAATCGATTAGACTTTTTTTCATCTTCTGGAAAATTCCACTTCGCTGTTAGCTCTTTATCAGCCAGCTTCAAATTACGGCAGAAATTGGATTTACTCGAAAACGGATGCAATGATTTTGAAGAAAGTTTTGGATTAGTTATTTTGGGGTATAAAATCAATTAGATATATTCTCATCTTTAGGAAAATTCGCATCTACTGTTAACTTTTCAGTTGCCATTTTCAAAATATGACAGGAATTGGGTTTTCTGTAAAAAGGATATAATGATTGTGATGAACGTTTGTGTTTTTTTTTTTTTTTTTTTTCTTTTTTTTGAGTAAAAAATCGATGACTTGTCCTCCTCTTCATAATAATTGGAGTTTGATATTAATCTTTTATCTGTTGGTTACAAAATATAGCAGAAATTGAGTTTACTTGGAAATGGATATAACGAATTTGACGAACGGTTGGGAATGAAAAACTAATTTGACTTATCCACATTTTCAGGAAAACTTTCGTTCGTTCTTTAAACTTTATACGCCATTTGAAAAATATGGTTTACTCGGAAATATAATATGATTTTTAATGAAAGTTTGAGGTAAAGGGTGTTTTGAAGTGAAAAATCAATTAATTTCATTCCCTTTTTAGGAAAATTCGAATTTACTTTTAACTATTTATCTTCCTGTTGCAAAATATGGCAGAAATTGGGTTTACTCGGAAATAGATATAATGATTTTCAAAACAGATAGGGGTTAAGGGTTTTATGTGGTGTAAAATCGATTGGATTTATTTTCATCTTCAGGAAAATTTGCATTCGCTGTTATCCCACCAGCCACCGGTTTAAAACATATGACAAAATTTGGGTTTACTAAGAAATGGATATGAAGTTTTTATTAAAACGTAAGTTAGTTAAAGATTTTTTGAGAAGAGAAATACGCACTTGTGTTATCCTCATTTTAGGAAAATTAGCGTTTATTGTTAACCTTCATTCCAACCGTTTTAAAAATGTAGCAGAAATCGAATTTATTCCGGGTTTTCTCGAGAATGGGTTAAATTATTTTGATAAAAACTTAGAAATAAGGGAGACTTCAAACCCATCTGATTTATTTTCCTCTTCTGAAAAATTAGCATTCAATGTTAGCCTGTATTTCTTCGGTTGAAAATTAAGACTTAAACTTGGTTGTCTGGGAAATGACTCAAACGATTTTGATAAAAAATTAGATTTAAGTGTTCTTTGAGATGACAAATCCGTCTAATTTAAACACATCTTTACAAAAAAAAGCGTTCGCTGTTAATTTTTTCCCACCCATCGAAAAATATGACAGGAACAGAAATAAATCGAAAAATTTTAATAAAAACCTAGAATTAAGGTTTTTCTTTCTTTCTTTCTTTTTTTTTTTTTTTTTTTTTTCTTTTTTTAAAAAATTATTATTTACCTGTTTTGCATATCCTTCTTTCGAGGAAAGTTAATGTTCACTTGTATATTAACCCGCACTCCACCGTGGCATAAAATGGCTAGATTTTGTTTTTCTTGGACACTGTTCGTACGATTTTGATAAATACTTAAGGCTTGTAGGTTTTTAGGTAACAATTCAAATTGAATTTTCTTCGACTTCAAGAAAGTTAACGCTCACAATTAGCCTTCACTCCGTCCATTGCAAAACGACGGCAGAAGTTTTCTAGGGAAAGGTTCTAGCGATTTTGATAAAAACTTAGCATTAAGGGTTTGATGAGATGAGAAACCCATCTGATTTATCCTCATCTTCATGAAATTTTGAGTTCACTGTTAATCTTCATTTCGCATGGAGCAAAATATGGAAAAGACATAGTTTTCTTAGAAACTGTTTGAAGGATTTTGCTAAAAATTTAGATTTATGGAATTTTTGAATTAACAATTGGATATTCAGCACTAATGCTTGACATTCTCTTTAGAACATTTAGGGCCTTATTCACCAACTTCTTAACACTCGGATTAAACCATGGATCAGCAAATTCGAGAATCAAAGCTAACACTGAATATTGTAATGGAATGCTAAAAATTGCACATAAGTTTCATATTAAGTATTTATCAAATAATGTTCTTATTTTGAATGCCATAATACTTTTCAGAGTTAAAAACTAATACATCACTTTTTCCCCAGTAAGTAATAATAATTAAATCATTTTTAAAATAAATTAGTTGAGAAAAGTTTTTGTTTAATAGTTTTATTTCGGGAGGAAATAATTACTGTGTACTACTCATAATTCATAATGGAGTTTCATGAGAGAGAGCATTTAATTAAGATTAGATTTCATAAATAAAACGTAGACCCTTATGAAACTTATATTGACAGAATTAAAAAAAGAGAAGAAATAAAATCAAAATTAAAACAATTATAACTTACTTGTTTGTCGTTGGACCTAATGTGAATTCTAATCACAGCTTCAATCCTCCATTTTTCGTTTACCGTTTATCATAGCGGAAGTCGTAATAAACATTTAAAAGTTTTAGTTTGTGTTTGAAGCTCATTCGCGTATCTGTGTCACATGACTGTTTGATGTCATAGAGAAAGTAAGAAAACAGCACCTTCTGCCTGAAAACTTTTTACAACTCGAGTGCTTGATTTTATCACATCACAAGATGAAGGATATCCGTTGTAATTTTACAATTTTTTTTTCTTTTTTTTACAGTGGGGGATATTTTCGAAGTTTGTTTTATTAAATAAAAAATTTAAATAATTAAACACTCATTAATATTCATACCTACAATATGAAAATCATATTTATAAAATTAATTTTGAAAACTATCACCTTTTTTATGAAACAAATTTAAATAGAAATCAACATTTCTTAATAAATAAAATAAAAGTACTCTTCAAAAAATAATTTAAAAAAGTATACATTTTTAATTTATATATAAATATGTATAACAGGAAGAATTTTTAATTTTTATAAGAAAATATTGTACACACATACATATATATATATAAATTATTTATACATTTAATTAATTAACTATTCAGAATTTTTCAATTTTTAAATGTTACTTTAATTTAATGAGTAATGACAAATTAATCTTGCAACTTAAAAAAAAAAAAAATTAATAAAGAAATATATTTTTAATAACTTAATTATATTTTTATAATAATTATTTTCTCTAAAACGAAACAAATTAACAATTTACAAAAATAAAAATAAATCTATTATATTAAAGTAATTTAAATTTCTGTACATACAGTCGGTAACAAAAATCTCCGAACACTAGCAAAAACTCTTATATAAAAAAAGTACACTTAATACAGTTTTGTTAAATAAATCCTTGTCGAATCCTGTTTTTAGACTGACTAAGAACAGGATTCGACAAGGATTTATTTAATAAAACTGCATTAAGTGCACATTTTTTTTATGTAGGAATTTTTGCTAGTGTTCGGAGACTTTTGTTACCGACTGTACTCTATCTACCAATAAGTATTTGAACATTTTCGAATTTAGACTTTCGTCAAATATCTAGAAAAATTCTTTAGGAATTATTTTGAAACCTTGGGAGTATAAAGAACATGTTATACCTCATATATTTCAGCAAAAGTTTTGACCTGAAAAGGAAAAAAGAGGACCAGTGAAAAATTAAACAAAAAGGAAAATGTTTTGGATCACCCTGTAAAAAGTAACGCATTCGTTAGCTTTTAAAGATTTAAATTAAACCATGGACATACACCCCTAGTGAAAATACTCCCCAAAGATTTTCAAATTTCTTTAACTCTGGACTGATGCCTGGCCAGTCTATAATTGTAACTGATTCTGCATAGACTAAGCTTTTGTTGTGTAGGAGGTGTCAATCGACGCATCATCGTGTTGGAATTTCCAGTCTCTCCCCCCCCCTCACAAGATATTTTCCAATTGGAAGGAGATTTCTTTTGAGGACATTTTAATAATCCTTAGAGCAATGAGAACCATTAAGGAAAGCAATGTCAGTTATATCCTTTGTTCTGTTGAAACAGAACGCGACCAACACCATGAGAGAACTTCCTCCTTCTTGCTGACAAAAGTACTCATGAAGTTCTCGTCGTTGGACGGATGAATGGTCTTAATTGACGAAAAAATATTCCATTTGTTTGGCCCTAATAGTGTAGCATTCTATTTCAATGATCTATGACGAGAACTTCCTGAGTATTTTAGTCGACAAAAAAGGAAGGGGTTCTCTTATGGTATAGGGCGCATTATATTTCAAAGGAAGAATAGATATTGCTTAAATTGCTTTTTCTTATGATTGAAATTGTTCTGGGGATTATTAAAATATCCTCAAAAGCAATCTCTTTCTAATTGGAAGCATCCTAAAGGGAAAAACTGGAAATTCGAACACACGATGTGTCAATTCACAACTCCTACTCAACAAAAACTTGGTCTGTGCAGAATCAGTTACTATTATAGACTGACCAACCAGCAGTCCAGAGATAAAGACAATTGAAAACCTTTGGGGAGTATTTGCACGAGGGGTGTATGTTAATGGTCTTCAGTTTTCTTTTATTCAGAAATTAAAGCAACAAGAAAAGCAGAGTCATTAGAGCTACACATTCTCAAAACTGTAGTTCTAAGCATTCCTGATAGGATTTTGATGATAATTCAAAATAGTGGATCCAAAATTTGAATTACTTAAATACCAAACACTCGAAAAATCTTTATTCGTTTGAGATAGCATATTGCGTTTTTATTATTATTATTATCATTATTATTATTTTACTTATTTATTTATTTTTTTTTTTTTACAAGAATTCTGCAAAACCTATATTATATGTCTTTGTTGTACAGTCGGCATCAAAAGTATCCGAGCACTAGCCAATAACTCCGATATCAAAAAAGTGCACTTAATACTATTTTGTTAAATAAATCCTTCTCGAATCATGTTTTTAGTCAGTCTAAGAACATGATTTGACAAGGATTTATTTAAAAAAGCAGTATTTAGGGATTATTACTAGTGCTCAGATACTTTTGCTGCCTATAGTAATATATTCTGATTCCATACGCATATAATATTTTTCGTGATTATTTCTTCATTTTCTGAACTGTTATTTAAAAAAAAAAATCACCTGCTTGTTTATTTACGAGACGCACTGTAGGTTTTTATTTAATGTTGAGAATACTGAAATGAAAATGAAAAAGTAAGAAAGGGACGAAAAGATGGTCTTAAAGGACAACGCAAAGAAAACAATCCATTACTTATTATTAACACTTTATTTCAAATATATTAAAATTATTCACAATCCGATGGCATTTATTTAGTGTCATAATAATAATAATAAAATGTCTTGTGAATTTCAATTTATGTCATTGCAAAAATTTACATAATGTAAAACATTTAATAAATAAATAAATTTTCAAAGCATAAAAATGTTTGAAGCTGACGAATTTTGCGCATTCAATTTATGTCATTGCAAAAATTTGCACAGAATAAAACTTTTTAATTTTTAAACAATTTCCGAACAAAAGATATGTAATAAGTAAAATGTACAGTCGGTAACAAAAGTGTCCGAAAACTAGCAAAAATTCCTATATAAAAAAGGTACACTTAATACTGTTTTGTTATATAAATCCTTGTCGAATCCTGTTCTTAGTCAGTCTAAGAACATGATTCGACAAGGATTTATTTAACAAAACTGTATTAAGCGTACATTTTTATATAGGAATTTTTGCTAGTGTTCGGACACTTTTGTTACCGACTGTATCCCATAACTTATTAAGTTGATGTACAGAGGTTCAGCATTCTATAGCAAAAAAAAATTATAAAATATTTCAGCTATATGACAAGACAAAAAAGCTAACTTAAATCCTCTTTTATTGCGAAAACTATACTGGAAGATCACATTTAAAAGTACAAAAATTACGAAAGTGAATAATGATAACAAAAATAAATGGATGCATTTAATTTTTAACTGGGGACTAATCCCTCAGCATCTTTCTTTAAACATACCTTTAATTCTTTTTTGCTCTACCACGCTGAAATTTTTTACATGACCTAATTAGGGTTTGAGATATATATTACTCAATGGATATATATATTTATTTATGTATTTATTGGGGATTTTTTTTACGCATCTTTGAAATATATTATATATATGTATACGATCAATATATTTAAAGAATAAAAACCTAGGAAGCGGTTTTTCAAAAACCCTTTATATTTTGTAAATCAATATTTTTTTAAGCTTATCATACTAAAATACAAGTTTAAGTCTTACTACAATGTTACAGTGACGATGTTCGAAAAACGTACGTATATACACTGAAGAGTAATTGAATTAGGGACACCTGTCAAGTAACGTGTACTACTACACTTCGTCTCGGTGATGGTGGCAATTCGTGACTCGACAAGGAATGGAAGGTTGTGACAAGGAATATATACCAGGGGTTTTCCTGACCAATTTCCCATAATTCAGAAAATTTGGATGGAGTGTGGTCTGAAATTCGGACATCGCATTCAATTGCATTCCACATGTGCACGATTTGATTGGGTTTATTAATTGGGTAATGAAAGTCATGGGACCTTAATGGCTAGGAATAAATGCACGTGCAAATATTTGAAATGTTCTTCCAACCATTTGGGTACGATTCGGGAGCAATGGAACAGTGTATTGGCTTTCAGAAGTTTTCTTGATACAATTTCTGTGGTGGGTTTTTAAAATGAATATACGGGAATATTTGGTTGTTTAGAATAACCCAGTAATATTTTCATATGAGAAACGATATCAGACGTACGAATACCCCATGTTAATCAATATGAACAGCTCCCGGACAAGAATGCCACCTCTACCAACCTGAAGTGCCTCTTGTTGGGAGGGGAATTCATCGCTTCATGTGGTTTACGACATAAACGTACTCTGCCATCGACATACACAAAAGTGAATTTTTATTCATAAATCTAGGTAACTTTTCTTTCACATCTTGATCGTTCATTGGTGATATTTCGGTGGCTAATTGTTGAGTCTTTGTCACGGAATCAACAGAATGACTACAGAATAATCCCGGTGTGATGGCTTTTATGCATTATAGAGTTGAGATGTTTTAAATGGTATGGCAGATTACTGGTTGTTGTGCACCAGACATAAATTGAGTGATAATTTGCTACTACTGTATCCTTTCTATCCGCTGTTACTATGTGGAATAATCGCTTGTGACTTTGCTCTTTTAAACGCTGTTTTCCGCAACAAATTGACTCTATATCAAGGACGTTTTTACCAGAATCGACGTCACTCTTCACTTAGTTGTGCATAAAAATACGATTATCTAACACTACTTCCTACATGCAATAACCCATTCACCGGGCCCCAACTATATGCCCACGAACGAAAGCGCTTATATCCGTACTCTTACTTATACAGGCTTCAATTTTAATTTCATGATAAGTGCTTCTTACCATATGAAATAGCTCCATACGTCAATTTCAAGATGCTTCTGGTCTCGCGCATATCTTTAAATTTGATAACTACCATATATCCCTAATTCAATTTCTTTTCAGTATTTTAATAATCAATAGTAATTAAATAAATTAGTGTATGCATTCAATTTTTCTCAAAAATAAAGCAAAGCGGCAATTTGTTTAGTCAGAGAGCCAATGTTTTGAAGAAAACTACTACACAAAAATTGTGGTTTATAATATTAAGAATTATTATTAACCATGGATCACAAGGCATGCTAGAAAAATGGCTTTGTCTAATTAAAAAATGAATTTTCAGTTAAAGAAAAAAATGCATTATTTGATAAAAATGGTTTTAATAAAAAAAAAAAAAAAAAAAAAAAAAAAAGAAAAGAAAAGAAAGAAAAGAAAAGAAAAGAAAGAAAGAAAGAAAAGAAACCTCTAATACAGTAATATATTTTTAAGGATTTTTAATTTTTTTAAGAAAATTTTTTGATGGTATATTAAAAATATGAGGTTGCATAGCGCTTCATTTAATTACAATTCAAATGTCTTAAATGAGATGCTGGCTTTATGACGAAACTTTCGACCTATTTAAATAATACATGAATGTTTACATTTAGGAATAATCCTATATTAAAATGCTTTAACTTTTGCAGTTCAAAAAAGTTACTCGTGCATGATTAAAATAAGTTTCCTTTAAAAAAAAAATCTATACATTTACACATTTTTTTTAAATCATTTTCTTTTCTAAGAAATTATACCGTACAATAAATATCGGTTCACAAGAACACGGAAAGGAAAGTTTACTTAATAGAGTATCATTGATTTTTTTCACCTGTTATTGAAATGATTATACTGATTAAAAATTAACTTATAAATTAACAATATGCACAAATAATTTAAATGCACAATATACAAAACAATATTTATGATTTGCATATAGATAAATATTTTTCCATGTATCAGAGATTCTTTATGTTTCGTAATTTTCTAATTACTTAGAAAAAGCATTAACCCATGATAAGCACTTTTTTTTTTTTTTTTTTTTTTTTTAATGAAGAATGTATAAGGATTCAAAAAGTTTCAAGGAAGTAGGCAACTAATTAGATTAACTGCAATGTTATTTCTGTTACTTATATTGCAGCATGAAATTCTTATGACCATTTATGAAAACATTTCTTTTAGTGAATCAATGACGTTAGTTTGATAATAATAATAATAAAAACAAGTCATAGTTTAATAAAATAGATCTAAATTATTACACGTTAAAGACCGCAAACTAATTCTAAATTATTTAAAAGATGCCATTATTATTGTACTTAAAACGTATTTTCTTTTATTCGAGCGTAGGACACAGAAATACGAACTTTGTTTCTGAGCCATTCTAAGACATGTTATGCCCAAGTAGCACGACTCAATTCGGTAGAGTAAAACGGTAAATAGTTTGACACAAATTGAATTTAGACGAAAAAAGAAGTTAAATCAATATTTTCCAGCATAGTATGTGAACTTTAATGCTTCTCCACCTTCTTCTATACGCGAAAGAAACTTAAAACTTTTAGATGATTCAAAAATAAATACACTACCTAGATAGCGTTTTCGAACTGAAATTCATTTTCCTGAAATTGTAATTATACTTTTCTTCTTAATTTGAAAGTTTTATCTGAGAAACTAATATCTTAATTACTGGTGGCTTTTTCTATGTTGACGACTTACACAGTTTGATCCCTTAGTTTATAGAGATGTTAGTGCTATACATTGAATAAATTTATATCTTATGATTTTGACTTATCATATTTTAAAACTTACGCAAACGTTTTGAAAATTTTTAGCGTTTTTTTTTTTAGGCTTTTCTTTATTTATACTGAAGTTACAATTTTACATTTTAAATTATATAATATTAATATTGTTATTATTATAGCTATAATATGTTACAGAAAAATGTCTTATTTATCTGAATTTTGCATAGTATACAAAAAATACATATTTGTTTTACAGACACAGAAATGAAAACAAATAATATTATACAATCTACACTATTTACAATTAGAAAATAAGGTTCGATTATCCTTAAACTTTATCCCATTCCAGAGAGTGTCGGTCTTACTGCAGTTGGCTGAACTGCAGCGTAAGGTGGGTAAAATAATGCTGGATAATTTGTAAATGCTGTAGCTGCAGCACTGACTACTGGTAATCCAGTACCTGATATAGGAGATGTACCACCACTTGATGCAACCCCTCTATCATGATAAAGAATGGGTACTCTCGTCAGTCTCTGAGTTGCAGCTGCATGAAGATTAGCTGCTTCCATATCTGCAGCCATTTGCCGTTTCCACTTGTTCCTCCTGTTTTGGAACCAAATTTTCACTTGTGTTTCTGTTAAGTGCAAAGAAGAAGCAAGACCGGCTCTTTCAGAACTAGAGAGGTAGCGTTTCATTTCAAATGTGGCTTCTAACTGATACACTTGACTTCTAGTAAAAACAGTTCTTGTCTTCTTTTTACGTCTATGTGTCTTGTTCTTCTTATCATCACCACTGCCCGCTGTGTCTCCGGAACAAAGAGATTTCGATCCCGTCTCGTGTTCTGAATCTGAACCTTCACCAGCTGATTCCACTCTAGCTCTTGAAGCACAAGCAGAAGATGGACTAGGAGATCTGCTAGGGCTGGCTATATCTAGGCGGTAAGGTGAATGAAATGTTGGAGAACTAGATGCTTGATGAGAAGGTGGAGGACTCGCTAAAAAGAGAAGCAAAGATTAATCAATACAGTTGCTATTAAAAGAATAATAAGTTAAATTTCAAAACTGGGTTTGTGTTTAATTTAGAAAACTAGTTTTATCAAAAACTTAAATAACGAAAATTTGGATGTATTATAAATTGGTAAATATTACAAATATGTAAATATTAAAACTCTGATCAAATTTTTATGTTTCAGGTATTTAAAATTTTATAAAGTCTTTATATATCGTTATAAATATGCTTTTTCTTCCAATTTTAGAATCAATATGATTCTATATGATCAAATTTTAATGCTTCAAATAACTTTAAGATAAAATGTGTTTTTTTTTTTTTTTTTTTTTTTTTTTTTTTTAACTTACATTCTTAAATATTTTTAGTTTTGTATCTGTTGTGTATTACTTATAGCTTATTCTGTGGTTTACGCAAATTTTAACAATGTACAAACTGAACATACAGTCGGTAACAAAAGTGTCCGAACACTTGCAAAAATTCCTATATAAAAAAGGTACATTTAATACAGTTCTGTTAAATAAATTCTTATCGAATCCTGTTCATAGTCAGTCTAAGAATGTGATTCGACAGGATTTATTTAACAAAACAGTATTAAGTGTACTTTATTTACATAGGAATTTTTGATAGTGTTCGGACACTTTTGTTACCGACCGTAGTTTTAAGATGAAGAATATTTAAATTTAAAAAAGTAATAACTTTATACAATTGCAAGCATTTTTGCTAAACATATTTAGCTTTTATAAAAATACTCTGTACACTGAGAAAAATTTCTGTAACTGACATCTAGAATATAAGTTGTGGCTCTAGAAAAAATAGTTCCATGTCATCCTTATAAATTCTAGTCCCCTTGGAAAGCGAGTTCTAGAAGCCCCTAATAGAATTCTAGCGCATTTGCCTATATTCTCGAGGGCAAAGTTATTTAAAAATCTCTGCAAATAAATGAGACTACAAGAGGCGGTTTTCAGGAACTATAATCTTGGTTTATTACCAAATTCTAGAAAATCAAGCAAGAATTTATCGCAATACAAAGGATTCAGAATATTTAGAGTATTCAGAATATTGTTTCAGTTTCACCATCTAGAAATGTGTACACTAGAAATTCTCGATAATTTCTTCCATTCAGTTTATTGGCGTGCCTTACGCGCATAGCTGGGAAATCTATATTTCTAGTTAAGGTATTTAGAAAATGGCCACTTATTCATTCTAGAGGAAGGCGGTATATTTTTTTCTCAGAGTATATTATGTCTGTTTTTAAAAAATCTCTTCCAATACTCAGTTTTTTTTTTTTTTTTTTTTTTTTTTTAAATAAAGATCCGGGATGTATATATATATATATATATATAAATGAATAAAATTTATTATAATTGTGAACTTAACTATTTGGAAAACAAGTTATTGTATTCCCCATTACCAGTTTCTACTTATTATTACGGAAAAAGTTTTTCAGTATATATAACTTTTGTCAAAATATTTAAATTAAAACTGCAACGATAGAAAATAAAAATTACTTTTGTTTACATATACATAAAATTTTAAGATATTTTAATTACAATTTAAAATATTTCTTTTACGTATCTGATGCGTGTCTTTAAAATAGTGTTAGATTTATGCACTGGTGCCTAAAATTAACTTGGCAAAGGGATGTTGAGATTATCTTTAAAATCATAGCGAAATAAAAGTTGTAAATTTATAAAACTAACAAAAGAGCAACACTAAAATCAAATATGCAGTTTAAATTTTCATGATTAATTTTACATAAAAAAATCTGTGGAAAAGGATTTTAATAACATGTACTTGAAAACCGCAAAAAATGTTACATTTATTTTTCTTCTTGAAGAAAAGTAAAAATTGAAAAACATATCTAGGAATATTTTCTATATAAGAAATTATTGTGTGTTTAATGATGCAACAATCTCAGGGGGAAAATGCTAGTTTTCTGGATATTTCCCCAAAAATTATTTTCTTGCGTGAAAACAGTGTTTTCTAAAAGGTAGAGCACTAGAAAAAAAAATCGGAATGTTTCTGTGAAATTTGGGACAATCAGTTGCCTAATATTTAACACCAGTGTTCCTAGACTATACCAGTAACCATCAAATATATCACTAAAAATACTAATAAATTTGAGAAACTATTAATCTTTCGTGGAAAAAATCTGTTATTCTCAGAAACCTCTTCCAAACCTATAAAAACTAAGAACGTTTGTGATATATAAGAGCAGTGTTACCAAAAGTTTTTACACTAAGATCAGAAAAAGGTCTTGGGGTCAAAACCGAATGAGAAGATCAGTGTCTGGTGATAACTAAGAAGAATTGCTATGCCACTCATACTCAACTCTCTGAAGATCTATCCGCTGCCTTGGATGGAAAGTTATAGAAGGAAGTTGTACACAAGAGGCTGCAAAATTATACAGTGCGTTGCATGAATATAAACGCACCTTTTCCAATAACCAGAAATAGAATTTTTTAAACTTTAAAAGAAGGAATGTGACTTACAGTTATTACATATGACTAACAACTGAATAAGGTGCTTTGAGCACGTATGTTTAGGCTCATGCAAGCTTATGTAAAAGAGTGTTTAGCATTTTCTTATTTTTCACTGTTTTTCGTTTGTTGCGCAAAATTAAACGCACTCTGTATTTTGCGTTTAAAATTTAACAGAGCCACCACAATTAAATTAAAACACAGATAGTCGTGTTGCTAAAGTTCTCGAAAAACAGTTTTAATGCGTGAATGCCAAATTTACGGAGTTTGTTCAGGATGGCAAGAGGGAAAACTTTGACAGTAGACAAGAGGATAAAAATCGACTTTATACGTGGTAAAGGCTTTAGCAATCGTGAAATTGGGGGCCGAATCGGAAGAAGTGAGAGTGTTGAGCGAAACTATATAAAGAAAGGAGCAAAATACGGGAAAAAAAGTATAAGAAGCGGACAGGAAAGCTCACCAGCTACGACAAACGTCGAATATGCAACGCTGCAAAGAATAAGAATATTTTCTGTGCGAAGATAAAGGCTCAATACAAGCTGGGTTTTCATCGGACAGCCATATGGAGAACTATCAAAGCCGCAACATTCATTAAATTTAAGAAAATGAAGGCGAAACCACCCCTCGCTCAAACATACAGTCGGTAACAAAAGTGTCCGAACACTAGCGAAAATTCCTATGTAAAAAAGGTACACTTCATACGGTTATGTTAAAGAAATCCTTGTCGAATCCTGATCTTAGTCAGTGTAAGAACATAATTCGGCAAGGATTTATTTAGCAAAACTGTATTAAGCGTACTTTTTTTACATAGGAATTTTCGCTAGTGTTCGGACACTTTTGTTACCGACTGTACAAAGATATGCGGTTGGAACGGGCAAGGAAATGGATTCTATATCGACTAAATTGGAAAAAATCCATCTTCTAAGATGAAAAAAAATTAATCTCGATGGCCCGGACGGATTTCATAGCTACTAGCACGATTTGAGAACCGAAGAAATGTACTGTTCAAAACGTCAATCTGGAGCTCGGTCTGTCATGGTGTGTGCAGCCATAGGTTTTAAAGGGACTTTCGAATTAGAGTTCGTGGAGAACACTATTTACTCTGTAGATTGTGTCCAGATGCTCACAAGGAACCTCCGCCGTCAAGCAGTCAAGAAAGCTGGAAGAAAGTTTTTTTCAGCAAGATTGTGCATCTGTACATACAGCACATATCGTGAAAAAATGGTTCCTTGACAGTAAAATTAAAGTTCTGCATTGACCCTCAAAAAGCTCCGATTTAAACATAATGGAGAACGTATGGGGTATTCTGGTTCGCCGTGTTTACGTAAACAGAAGGCAGTTTAACACGAAAGATGAACTAAAATCGGCCATGCAATTAGTTTGGAAGACAATCAGCTTAGATGACCTCATGCCACTATAATGGTCAATGCCAAGGCGTTTACTGGCTGTTCTAGAAGCCTATGGTGGCTTTACAAAGTATTAGATACAGTATTTGTTACTCAGTTATTTATTTTTTACATGTGCGTTTAAATTCATGCAACACGTATTTTTGTCATAAATTCAATCAAATTATTTTCTAAAAAAACATATTGCTCTTTCATTGTTTTGACTCTTTTTTTCATTTCTTGAATCATACACATACAGATTGCATCAAGCGTCACCTATTCATATTTCTTTTACTACACTTCTATACCATTCTAATTCTTAAAGCTAAGGTGCGTTTATATTCATGCAACGCACTGTAATGTATATTGCAAATACTGTATCAGTTTTGCTCCACTCACCGAAGTCTCTTATAATATCGAAAAAATCAACCTTAAGGTGATTCTCCACCTATCATTGACCACAGGCAGTTCATGTTATACCATGGAAAAATTTGTTATGAAAATTAACTCATTATGTACTTTTTTTCTAAAACTTCCCATTCAAAAAATTAAACGGGAGTTATCGGGATGACAAAATTTCCATTATACATATATAGATAGATAGATAGATAAACGAAGTGATTGCAATAGTTCGATTTCTAAAGAAATCAGCCTTAAACGAAGTGATTGCAATAGTTCGATTTCTAAAGAAATCAGCCTAAAAGTCATTTTGTTAATAAGTAGATATTATGTCATAAACAGTACGAACGCATGTTTTGAATATTAAATATAGCTTTCAAAAGTAATCATATTATCTTTTGAGGTCCCCGCTACCATAAAAACTTGAATTCTATATAGGGTTCATTTTGACTTTTTATGTTTTCCATTTTGCTTTTTCATCAAATGTTGTATTCTTATGTATGCAGATTCACTATGCTCAAACCAAATTTGATTTGGTTCAAAAAGCGCTTTCTTAAAAATTGTCATTATTTTGCTCTTAAGTTAATATTAGAGATCAGAGAATTAACAATCTTAATCTTTTAGAGTGTCATTTAGGATTATAAAGTACATGTATTTCGTAATACAATGCTAATTAATGTGATTTAAACTTGATTTGATTAATCATGTTATCTTTTTTTTATTTTTTATTTGCCCTGAGAAGTGAAAATGTTTCGTAAGCGTACATAATTATATATATTAAATATTTTTTGCGCATATAAAAAGGCAGTATTTATCAATAAAAAATCTTGTTCGAATCAGTTAACAATAGAATGCCTAAATTAATAATACTTCATCAATAAATCTATGTAAAATTAATAATAATAAAAAAAAAGTTCATATTTGATTAGTTATTTAAATGCAAAAAATTACTATTAAAAACATTTATACAGTGATTTACAAAACAAAATTTTAAACTTTAAATTTAAGGTTAGTATATTAATTGATTTATACTTGTACATATCAATAAATAGAAATTATTTCTTGAATCCTACATTCAGAATTATACATATATATATACGGGCGCTTAATTTAGTTAGCAACAACAACTACATATATAAGTCTTTTTGAAACGTATGTAATATAATAGGATATTATAGGTAATGTAATGAATTTCATTAAAATTTTAATTTTTTTTTTAACTAGTAGGTTAAAAGAATCTACTTGAAATGGAATCGATTACTAGAAGCTAAACTTAGAGAATGTCTGAACCAAATATGAATATGAACGCCAATATGAATAGGTATATGAGAATAAATTGTTTGGCTATACCTATTACTTTTACCTTTACTATGTGTGGGTATATATAACAAGACACACTCTTATTGCATGTGCGTATAAAATGAGTATTTTGGCATTTATACTCATATTTGTTTCAGAAATTATTTAAATTCAGCTTTGAGTAATCTTTTCAATTATAACTAGATTATTTAAACCTATTATAAAAAAAAATAAAATAAAAGGAGGAGGTGGCACTATTAAAGCACTACTATTTATAGGTAATTCTTTTAAACTATTAATTAAAAACATTTCATATGAATATAATATTTAAATATATTAATTTAATAATTGATCAGTACAAATTATTACTTTAAAATAAATTCCACAAGGTTATATCATTTTATAAAATTGAGATTATAGTATACTAAAAAAAGTCAAACAGCATACCATAATACTCACAGTAATAACACACTGAATCAAAATGTCAAGAAATATCAAAAGAGAGAGAGAAAAAAAAATTAACAGATCGCAAATACATGAATAAACTTCCAAATAGCGAAACAGTTTTCATCAGGGGAGATTTTTCATCGCTGGTATAAATAAATATGCATCTTGTTTAAGATGTAATGAAGGTTATAACCAAACTGTTATTATAAACTTTCCAACTAAATAAAAAAAAAAAAAATTCAGAATTTAAACATTACTAACAAGAAACATGTGTCCGGTATTAAAGCATCATATTAGCAATTATTCCATAAAGGAAATGATAAGTTCGTTTGTTTTAAATCGTCCAGAAATACCCAATATATGTTTCTTTAGAAACGAAAATACTTACTTATTTTTTTTTTTATAAATATAATATCATTAAATATAACATAAAATTTAATGACATCAAAATAGTACAATATAACATAATTTATATCTGAATTTCTTTACAAAAGAGAAAAATTAAGGTTACGAAAATTGATTTTTTATATATTTTTGTAAAGACATGAAGCATGACATTGTAGCCTGTGTAACTAAAACAGTTACACAGGCTACAAAAGAACAGCAGAAAAATAAACATGAAGAATAAACTTGCAAAAGCCCCAGCGGAATATCTGTACAAGTCTGTCGTAAACATCGTTGTTGAATAATGATTTTGCTTACGTGAAATTTTAGAAGTTCATAAAAATTCTGCTATTGAAAAAAAAAACTGCATTTTGTCTATGAAAATTGTTTAAGTATTAAAAAAAAAGTCTTAAATAATTTTCAGTTTTGGTGTAAATCCAATATCCACTCATTCCCCTATGTATATCATTGCAGCAAAATATTCTAATTTAAAAAAATAAATATGTACACTTTTATTTAAATTGAATAAATAAATAAATAATAACAAATCTGTGGCTAGCATAGATGTCAAATGTAAACAAAGTAACAGGAATGTAAAATATGTTAGATAGCAGGAGAAAGGTTAAATTAAGGAGATTGGGTTTTGTTGTTACGTATATATATATATATATATAATCCTTTTATTAGTAATAGAAAAGAATGAGAACGAAGAATAAACAGTCAAATAATTCACCAAAGAAACATACACAGGCCAAACAAATTTACTAAATTTCTTAAACTGATTTATTTTTTAAGTTTAATAATAGTACTTTCTAGACTACAATACGTGTTGAAAATTGAAATAGGACCGTGTAATTGGATTCTGATGAAATGAAGGCAAACTCTAGGATAATATTTTAAGGGGGAAAAAGGAGAACTATGTAATGAAATGAACCTATTAATTTTGAGATGAACAAAAGAATTTCGGACCAAAACCGAACAAGACTGAATTTTAACTTAAAAGCTCATAATGCTACTATAAGACGTTTTCAAGTGCTATCCTCATAGCATTGATCAAAGAATTGTAGGTTTTCTGTAATTCATATGCATTTAAGCAAAATATCAATTGATAGCACGAACCCCTGAAATGAATTAAATGAAATAACGGCAGAATATTATTCAGAAAAATAAAAACAGAATATTTTCCAGAAAAATAAAAAACACATCATGAACCATAAAATAATAATAATGAATTCATAACCTAAACCTTCAAGAAGAATTTTTTTACCTTGAATTAAAAGAGGTGTAATTTAGACATAATGTATCCTGATGTATTGAAACACCAACCAGAAAAAATAGAATCAAAACACGAGCCATAAAAACTAAATTCAAAATACGAGCAAAAACGGAGAACGTAACAGGAGAAAATGGCTTTTTAGGAGTTGAGTTGTATCTTTTCTTGATAAGTTAGCTAATAACCAATTTTCAACCAGTTAATTTTTAATCTAACATTAGTTTTAATTTTACCCCTAAGTTTTATTTATTTATTTATTTTTTATGTTTATGTTTATTTTATTTTATTATTTTTTTCAATTGTTTAAAGAAGATTCACTCTTTCAGAAATTTGACCGTGTAATTTATTTAACTGTGAAACTATTCATATTATGGTTATTACTAGTGGTGCCATCTTTATTACATTTTTTTTTTTTTTAATTTTTAGTAACTTAAATCATTTCTCATTTTCTTTCTGCTTAGTGTTGCCATCTATTGCAATTTTTAATAACTTAAATTTTTCATTACTAAATACTGTTTCAGAGATGAGATTAGCCTGAACACAAAAAGCTGAGATTTTACGCTTAACGGAATAAATCGAAATTAATAACCAGAGTATTAATGATATAATCCATTTTACCAAAGTAATAAACCTAGTTTTTAATATTCAATTAAGTTTTATCTATGAGCTGATACAATAAATGCATGTCAGAAATGGAGAAAGGCTAAAATGTCAACTTTAATTTTAATGAAGGCATAATCAGCTGAAAAAACGTACTAAAAAAATAAAATTCTAATCCGTAGAGTTTAGTCTTAACAAGATGGTGAATTTTGATTTTTATTTACGCTATAACTTTATTTATTTATTTTCTTTTTTTAATAAGTTTTTTGTTTTAAAGACAATTTAATTTTTTTTTTTTTTTTTTTTTTTTTTTTTTTTTTGAGAATCCTATTTATTTAATTTATTCGGGTATTTTGCATGTAATCTATGAAAGATTTATATTTTAGTTTTAATTTTTCCATAATTTTAACGTTTCTAATTCAAGCATTAAATTTTGGAATAAAATTAAATGCAACAATCCTTCCTTCATTTTTTTAATTTGAGTTTAATTCATCCTCTCACCTAACCATCCAACCAACAACGCCCTCCAAACTCCTTAATCAAGCATCTGCCATCCATCCTCCCTATTTTGTATTGTCTTTTACTTTTTTTTATGTTTTATTTTATTTTATTTTATTTTATTTTTTTACACATGAGAGTGTTTTTTTTTTTTTTTTTTTTTTTTTTTGACAGATATTTTTATTGATACACCAGTGAATAAACAAAATTTTTTGAAAATTCCATATGTAAAGTTTCCTTAATACGTTTATTAATGTTTTTATTTATATATTTATCAGAACATAAATTATTGATTCGATATAAGTGATTAAAAATGATATTTCTGAAAACAGAGAGATGCAGGCATGATTTAAAATGAGTAAAGAAATTTACTTTAAAGTTAAAATATCTAATAGTACAATATGATCCTAAAGTTTCAAGTCAATCGGAATAAAAGTCTATAGAAATTTCTCACATTATATTTGTTTTATTCATACCTTAAACTGTAGTTACACGTGTTTCAAAATTTCAAAAAATCATTTTTTTTTTTTTTTAATCTAATAGTTCAGTTTATCTGGAATATTTTTCTAAAGGTTTAAGCTACTCGGAGTAACAGTCTAGAAGTTTAACAACCTTTGGAACGAACAGCGAAATTTCCCACATTACGGTTTTTTTTTTTATTCCTACTTTAAACTTTAATCATTTTCTTCTGAACCCACTTGAAATTTTCGCATTCGTTGGACACGATTTTTTAAAAATTAATGCACTGTTCTTATACGAAATTTCTCAAATTCTTCAAAATAGAACTGATTAGTGCTTGAATAAAGGTTTTACTTATTTTTTAGTTACAACTTATTTTACAAGGATATACATATTCACCAAAAACTGAACTGTTTCTGCATACAACTCTGCTTAAAATTCAAATTTCATTTTTTTTTTTTTTTTTAATTATTCGTTCAAGCACGAGCTATATTTATATACTAACAAAAAATAAAATTATTTTTTGATTTCAGATAAAGCTATCATGAGTTATCCTGTCCACTGCATGAACACTTTTTTTCTGAAAGGCCTCCAAAAATCAGGTCCCATAGTTTGAATTTTCCAAACTTTTTAATGAAAAATGTGTAAAATATTTTTTTAAATGTTTCTATTTTATGTGTTCAAAACTGTGAATAAAAAAATTTACTTAAATTATGTATAATAAGTAAAATTTTGTTTAAAAATCAAAAAGTAAAATTAATTGTTTCAATAATTTACTATGAGTCTTCACAGGTAATTTTAATTTGATGAAGTTTTATTCTTATTGGTGTATGTGGTTTCAGTGGTCTTAAATCTGTTGCTCAGCTTTTACTGCGTTTAAAAAATTATTTGTATATATATATATATATATATATATATATATATATATCTGATAACACATGTTTTTTTTTTTTTTTTTTTTTTTTTTTTTTTTTTTTTTAACTATCAAAACACATGTAACCCTTTATTATGCATCATATTCTAATAGTATTTTTGGGTCAATATTAAGATTTTCATCGGAATCAGACAAATTAAAGAATCATATCCATTTCATGAATACAGTGATTTAAAAGAATAATATATGTAGCAACTATCACTTAATGTAACATTTCATACTGACGTTATCATTTACGCACAAATGTACGATATATATATAGATGTGTAGATGTAAATGTTTATATGGATGGATACAGTCGGCAGCAAAATTATTCGAGCGCTAACAATAATTCCTAAAAGTACACTTAATACTATTTTGTTAAGTGAATCCTTGTCGAACCGTGTTCTTATTCAGTTTAAGAACATGATTCGACAAGAATTTCTTTGACAAAACAGTATTAAGTGTACTTTTTTTATATAGGAATTATTGCTAGCGCTCGAATAATTTTGCTACTGACTGTACATAAATCGATATCTAGAGGTCTAGTAGTAAAAATGTATATTAAGGTATGTAAATGACCGTCATGTGAGTATATTTTTTATCTTATTGCGTATAGAGTTTACTATTGTAATCAATTTATCTGTTTAAATTCGTTTATTAAAAAAAAAATAATAACAGTTATTAAAAATAATTACTATATTCAACGCATTTTACATATGCAAAATTTAAATTAAATTATAAGCCATATTGAAAAGCTTATTTTACGTAGCCGAATATGAAGACACAATTATATTATAGGTTGCTTTATCACTGGTTTTGACCGCTCTACACTGTTAAAAATTTCAGTTCAAGGTTGAACCAAATGTTGGTACTACAGTAGCTTCAGTTTGCTAGGTTGAACCAAAACATGGTACATTTTTGCTGCCACAATGCGATGGTGAAACCTTCTATTATGATTTGGCGTTTCTTGTTTTAAAAAAGCACCAAATTATGGTAAAAAATTTCTCCTTCTTATGGATGTAGCTATTGAAGTACCAAGCTTTGGTTTAGTAAAGCACCAAATAATGGTAAAAGGTTTCACCATCGCATGGTGGCAGCAAAAATGTACCATGTTTTGGTACAACCTAGGAGAAAATTTTTAACAGTGTACCCATTAATAAAATATTCCAATGAAGTACGTTTTATCTTATTCTGTTGTCTTTTTCTCTTTACTTTTTCTCATATCTTTTTAATTTATCTCATTCTGTCACTGCATTTTAATATAAAACTGTACGAAAGAGAAAGAATTCAACTAGAGTATGTATTTTATCTTACAAATTTTCAATTGTTTACAAATGACTCACGAATCGTTAAAAGGAACTATAACTAAACATTTCCTTGAAAACTGCTCATTTAATTTTTATTTTGTAATAAAGTAAATGGAAACAAATTTAGAGAAAATTGCCAAAAGTCTGTTGATACACGTGGGAAATAATTTACTATTATTAAATAATCTGGTGTGTAACTCACACGACTTTCTCTTACCCTGAAATTTAATACTGTAAATACAGGCTGGAGATTAATAGATAAGATAACGAGTACTGTTATGTAAACCTGTGTTAAACAATTCAAATTAGGCTTCTGAAGAGTTTTATATGATAATTAGTTCTGTGTGAGGGGGGATACCGCCCCCCTCAACCCCCCGTTTCATTAATGCACCTACATTTATATAGAATTTAATACGGTTATTAAAAATAATTCTCTTTTTAAAAAATAATTTATTAAAATTATTATTTAAAAAGAGAGATTATTATTTAAAAAACTTTTTAAAAAATAATTTATTAAAATTATTATTTAAAAAAATTATCTTTTATGATAAGGCAGACGATTTCCATATTAGAGAAGTAGCATGACTCCAAATATCCAAAAAAGTCCATTTTATTCTCAATATTAAAAAAAAAAAAAAAAAAAAAAAAAAAAAAAAAATTTTCGTTAAAAGTAAAAAAAAAAAAAAATCGATAACTTTGTTTTAAATTATCGCAGATCGATGGTTCAACCATTCGTTTTAAAGGTATTGGCGAGCTCTTTTGAAAGATACCTATCATAAAAATTTACTCCCCTCGAGGGGGAACTTCCCCCCAGGGGGGGAGGCGAGGCTCCTACATACACAATTTTTTTTTTCCCAGTTAACTATCTCTATTACAAAAAATATATATTTGTTTCATTTGGTTTAGTGCAGTCTATAGCCGTTAAACTCTACTTTCCTGCAATTTCCCCCATAGACGTAATGTATTAAAATTCTCTTGATTGTCCCTGTACACGAACCATTTGCTTGATATTAACGAAAAGCTTACTGTAACATCCCTATATGATACACATTTAGAATACCAAGTTTGAACTTTCTGCCATAATTAGTTTTTGAGATATGCTGATAACAGACAGACACACACACACACAGACACACAGACATACACACAGACCATTTGCTAAAAACATGATTTTCGTATTCAGGGGACCTCAAAACGTGTAAATATAACAAAATCTCGCGTTCGAAAATTTGACCCCAAAACAATACTTTCTCTACCTTATGGGTAAGAGAAAGTAAAAAAGAAGAAGAAATCCCTTACCTTTCGATGAGAATTGATCAGTTATGTAGAATAAAATTTGATTAAATATAGTAATATTATTCTTTGGTTTGTTTTTAGTTTTCTAACGGCGCTGTTGCTAAATTTTATTAGAAGGTGCGAATTCAATACATATTTTATATGGCCACAATTTAAGAACAAGTCGTCAAGTATTTCCTTATTTCTAAATGTTTCCCAAGTTTGATCACATCATAGATATTTTTACATTTATTTTAGATGTTGATATTAATTTATTTTAGATATATAAAAAATATTATTTGAAACCGAACTTAAATAAGTTGGAATCATGGTTTGAAGTTGTGTTGAAATTTTAGCATCAAGCAACGACAATATTCGATGATGATACAATATTAAAAATAAACCAACAATAGGATCTTTTCTTATAAATTTATAATTTTCTTTTAAAATATTTATCCCTACCGTTTCTTTTGATGGCTGGACTTTGAACTGTAGTTGGATAGTTTTACTGGACTATGAATCCGTTATGAGTTTTATTTTTAAAAATAATTATCGGAATTCCTCTTACCTGTTGGTAGCTCTTCTATTCTGTAGTATAACAAAGTTTAAGTTATGTATGTTCAATTTAAAAAAATAAGAAAACTTATTTTTTTATGACAGTTTCATCCTAGAATGAGAACACTCAAAGTAGGATACTTTCTGATCGATCACTGCTTCGAACATTCTCACACTGGGACTATACAACTTCCTCTGATTGTTAGTAATGATTTCTTTCTTCAAGTTTCTTTTTCTGTTAGTGATGATTTTGTTCTTCAAATTCCTCTTAATGTTAGTGATGGTTTTGCTTGAGTTCCTTTGTCTCCTACCGCCTGTTTCTTTTCATACCCGAAGTCTGAACTGCAGTAAGACTTTTTATTGTTTCATGCATAAATACTATTACTTAAAAAAAAAATTGGTGAATTCCACTTACCCATTGGTAGCACTCTCAGCGCAATATCAATATAATTTAAATGTAAAAATGATGCATGTTTAAAATAATTTAACTTACTTTATAAAAATTTCCTCCAAGAATTAGAGCAAACAATGAACTATGTTTACTAATTATTCACTATATAAAGCCCCAATAAAAATGAAAATTTGTTTAACTAAAAAAAAAAAAAAAAAAAAAAAAAAAAGAGAGAGAGAGAGAAAGAAGAAGAAAGAAGAAGAAAAAAAGAAAGAAAAACTGCTGTATATTAACATTTCCTACGTGATAGCTTCTTTATTCTGTTTTAAATCTGTCGTAAGCCGGCAATATTAATTTTTTAAGAAAAATTTTACATTTTTCTTCTTTTAATATATTTTAATTCTATCGTATTGTACGTAATTACTTAGAGTTTCTATAGAAAACATTAGTTAAGCATTGAAAATTTTTATATTTTACTAAAGAAAAAATAAAACAAAAATAAGTTTGCTTGTTTCAACCTCACACATGCCAATATTTGTAACCTATTCCAGAGGACTGTCAGTACAATACCTGCCTTATTTTCACATTTTTTTTTTTTTTTCTTTTTTTAGAGTAATTCACTTTTCTTTCATTTGTATTTACATATTGGAGAAAATTACTCTGCAAAAATGTGGTGTGAAAAAAAAAAAGCTCGTACTAACAATGTTCCGGAATAAATTAGAAATGTTGGCATGTCTAATAATATTAAAAAAGCTAACCATGATTTACATTTCTTAACAAGGTAAATTACGTACATTTTTCTTACTAAACTTGCATAAAATATAATATTTTTAATTAGTCTCTTTAAAATACCAGTTAAAGACAACGTAGCTTGCCAGGACTGTAACCATTTTATAAAAACCAAATTATTTAACGAAAATATATATATATATATATATATATTCTTCCTGACATTACATAAAAATTATCTACATGAGAACAATAATCTTTGAAATAAAAACAAGAACGAAAAATAATACAGTACGCATTAATTATTAACATTTTCCAACTGTACGTACTTGTTTTATTGCTATATCTTTCAAAGTTTTTTGCCTACGTTATCACATAACGGACAGACAGAAGGATTCAAAGGTATAAAAATAGACTAATTGTGTTTATAATCACTTTTAAAAATTGTTGGAAAGTGTTAAAAATGGTTAACGCAAAAGAAAATTTAGCCCAGATATTCTAATTGCAGCACTTTATATGTCTGAATATTTTAGTGTTGCCCTATTCTGTACAAATTATTATTTTAGCATATTAACTATAAATGTCATTTTCTTTATCATTTTTACAGTAGAAAGATATTTAAATGCAATTTTATATGTCTACGCATATGATGTTTTAGTAAGTAAATGATTTATATGTCTACGCTAATAAATGATTTATATGTCTGCGCTAATTTATATGTCTAAAACGCAATGCATTGGGATTTTTTTTGGGTATACCTGTACACAAAACGTATGTACAGGGCATATTAATGCCATTTTAAATAAGAACCATTCCATAGGGAACTTCAATAGCATATATCAATTTTTTTAATTCTGAAAATATTTAAGGATGCTTTGGGCAAGCAGACAGATAGATAGAAAGAAGGACAGTCGGACAGACAGATACACAAATTGAAATCATATTCATACTTTTAAAATGCTGCAAAGTGTTAAAAACGTTTAACATAAACGAAAAGGCAATTCCAACAAATTTCCAATAGTAGCCCTTAATATAACTGAATATCTTTGTGAGGCCCTGTAAATGTAATATAATAATACTATATTCTATAGAAAAAATTCTTTTGTAAATACGAATAACATATTTCATTTTCATTAAGATTTGTGCAAAGTAAAGTTATTAACGTTTGGTTTATTGAAATACCTCTTATAGAACAGAATGCTTTGGAATAATTTTGGGTGCCCATATACTTGTCCTGATATTTCCTCCATTTACAATGCGAAATGCAAAACATCCAATAATGAACTTTAATAACTTATTTCAATTTCATTAAGATTTGTGTAAAGTAAAGGGATTAAACCATGGTTAATACTTTCATAGAACACAATGCTTTGGAATACTTTCGGCTGTCGCTGTACACAAATCAGTTGAAGTATTCACGCCATTTTCAGTGAGGAACATCCTATAGTAATCTTGAATAACATATTTCAATTTCTTTGAGATTTGTCTAAAGTAAAGGTATTAAAATATGGTTTATAGAAATACCTCTCATAGAACACAGTGGTTTAGAATATTTTCGAGTGCCCCTGTACATAAACCTGTGATGGTATTTACTTCATTTTCACTGGGGAACATTCGACAGTGAACTTGAATAACATATTTCAATTTCATTAAGATTTATGTAAAGTAAAGGTATTAAAATATGGTTTATGGAAATTCCTCTCATAGAACACAATGCTTTGGAATACTATCGGGTACCCCTGTGCACAAAATATTCACTCCATTTTCAATAGGGAACATTCGATAGTGAACTTGAATAGCATATATCAGTTTCAAGAAATTCCATGAATATTTACGGGAGTTAGAGCGCGAACAGACAGACAGACAGATAAACCGAAATCATTAACGATTTTCAACCTTGTTGGAAATTGTTAATAAAAACACTTATAATGGACTTCAAAGTCAGTATAAATTATATCCGCTAAATTAAAGCCACTGTGTAAAAGGCTGTTATTAGAGATGGTTGTTTATATGAAATCCAGTGGACTAAAACGAATTTTTATTTTGTGTTACCTATATATGGCAGAGAAAGTAAGGTTCTGGAGAAGAATATTCGAAACTGAGTTTTTTGCTACAGACGTATAATTTGCGATCTTTCAAAACTAAAAATCAGGTTTTTAGTTGTTGGCATATGTGTCTTTTTGTCTCTCGCTTTCTCTCTCTCTCTCTCTTTCTCTTTGTGTGTTTATCTGTCATGAACATAACTAAAAACAGATATTAGGTGGAAATCCAAGTGCGTGGTGTGTTGATGTTGGAATTAAGGCCGATTAACTACACTATGGGGCTTAGACCTGCTAAATTCCGTGTTCTAAATTCATATCATATAATTGTATTACTTGAGATTGCATAAATGATTCTTGTATAGTAGTATGCAAAAGCATTTAAAAATATTATACGCTCTGTGGACGGAAATTATCGTTTGTACATTTTATCATATTTGGATTGGACAAAGCGTAAGAAATAAACATATATTTTCAATCTATACAAAAGTATGTTTCCTATTGTACGTGGTATGTAAAACATTCTTCGTTTGATTACAGGGACGCAAAAAAATATTCGAATGCATCCGTGATTTATGGTTGGAAAGTGCTCAAAATAAATTTAAGTTTAATTTCTTTTGTTTACGTTTTAAATTCAATTATATTATGAGGTGCTCATACAATTTATATTCAATATACAAAGCTACTTGAAATTAGTCGAATAATCTAGTCTTTTTCAATGCAATTATTGGAAATGCTTTACTAAATATATCATGACTAGGAAAATAATCGATGTAATAGTTTTAACCAGCCTAGTAAGGTTTAAATAAGAGTTAATAAGCATTTCTTTTATTTTATATGGGTAGTGTGAGTTCAGAAGAGATTATTTAAACTTTATTTCAATAAATTATCAGAAAATATAAAATATTTTAACCATTAAGCAATATATTCAATATGGTGAGATGTTTATTTACATTGTAAAAATTTCTGTTAGAAACAGAAAATCTCTACAACTTTTTTACATAAAATTTTTGGTTTTTAAAACTACAGAAATTTACTTTAAAATTACATCCCGATCTGTCAAAAAGCACATTTTTTCTGTAACCAGATAAAATCTGTAACCATTGACACAGAATTTCTTTGGTGGCTACATATTCTTTATATTATGCATAAGGAGAACTTGGTATAAAAGCAAGATTGGGAAGCGTTATGTAACAACATGAAATGTCATTCCATGACTGAAAGGTAACAGCTTACTATGCGGTGGAGCTTTGTCCGATCCTGGCTGGTCGAACTGGATATATTTATTTAATGATTTTTTTTTTTTTTTTTTACAGTGTGCTTTACGAAAAAAAGTCTTTAATAATATTTTCTGTATTGCGCTGTTACGGAAAATTTCTGTCAACATGTGCTACTTTTTTTTTTATATAGCGCATTAAATTTCTTAAGTTTATGTAATTATTTTTAGATACATATATCAACTATTAAATTACATGTTTGGTGAAGCAATAAAGATTAATTTATTTAAATCACATGAACAGAAGTAATGCTCGAAATGAATGAATGATACTTGAGTAAGGTTCTTAAATTTTTTTGAACATTTGTTACATAACAACAAAGCACAAATTTTGAAAAATAAAATAATATATATGTGCTATAGTATGTGTGAAAACAATTATCGCTCTATAGCCCATAAAAAAACCTTAATAGTAACTAGTGACACAAAAGTAAGATGTTCAGAAGGTTGAGCTCTGAACTTACAGGAGCACGTGCGCACGTAGTACGTCCTAATAGTGTTATCTACCAGCCATTGACCACTTAAGCACAAAAATGTAAAATTTAAGAAATAAATAATGTGTTAAACTTCTGAATCTCATACGTAGAATACATATCTAACGATTAAATGCATACATAATTAGCTGAAAATCATGACAGAACATGATGTTCTGTTATAATTGCCAATAGCAACTGATATTTTGATTTGATGTTACTATGGGACAATTATAGTTTTGTCCACAAAGCTTAGAGTAAGCAGCTGTTAATATTAGCCCGATGATGTGTGATGTTTGAATCAATCTTAAAACATCAAGCTGAATTTGATTCAAAAATTTATTTATTGAGATATGTATGCCATTTATAGTTGTTTAAAATAAATATTTTTTATTAGTAAGCTAGCTATTTTTATTGGAAATAAGGGATGACCAATTACTAGATATGTAAAATGTTATCAGTGCTAGTAAATAATTAGATCAACTACTGAATTTCTGTTTGCTGTAAACTTTTTCAGTAATTTGCCAATGTGGTTAATTACTAAATGCATGAGATTTATAAATTATTCTTTGGGGGTGAGTCCCAGATCGTCACGATTTCCTATAGTGTAGCACCTGTGTGACGTAAAACCTACTAAACTAAACTCACTTAAATTTTCGCAAAGGATTTCTGAACATGCGAAAGTTTCAAGCGTTCGACTTTGACAGTGTATTCGGATGTGATAATTTAAGTGGTTTAGGTAGACTCATTTTGTAGACAAAATCGTCGAAAGAGGAATTACTTTGCTGCAGAGAAGGATAATTGGATGAATGGGGCTATGCAATGGGCAGTTGGCGTGGTTTGGGATTCACACGTAGGGTGCTGCAGGAAAGGTGTTGATTTGTAAGTATACACAATTTTATTTAATATATTTGCATTTAAAACTAATTGAAATATACATTTTTATCAATAGCTTTTAATTTAAGCGATTTTTAAACAGGGAAAACTTGAATGGTCAAGTTGTAATATGACTATGATCATTTGATAGATGTAAAAGTTCAATTACAAGCAAAATCTCATTTTTCAACTATTATTGTAAATAAAGAAAATTGTAGAAAAGAGAACAAAGAAATGATCCTCAGTTTTTAATCTTAACATATTGATTAGTACATAAAAGAACTTCCTAAATATATTGCCAATATTAGAAAATGTTATGTTTTCAGAGTTACATTTGAATCGAATAAAAATTAAGAAGGTTATCGTAAAAATAATAATCTGAATTTTATATTTTTCTATGAGCTACAAGATTATAAAAGGGGTTTTCATAAAAATGATTTTTTAAAATGTGAGTGAAATAAATGAAATTTTAAATTAAATACATAATATGCGGAAAACCCTTTCTGGGCCTGTAACTCTAACATAATTTTATATATTTACTAAGATTTGTGATTTCATAAAGGGTTTTTCATAAAATGATTATTAACACTGCATCTAAAATAATTGGATATCCAAATTACACACATGTTTGGGAAAATTGCAACACCATGAATGAATGCGAATATCAGAATGATATTTATTGGGCACATACATTATAGTAGGAAAAACAATTGATTAAAATTTCAAGAAATTTGGAGTAATATGTACTGAGAAAACAAAAAAAGTACATAAAGCAGCGACCTCTTTGAGTAATAAAAGCATTTACCTGCCTAAGTATTGAATCAAACAGCGATTGATGACATGTACGGATAGATCACTTCATGAGGCTTCAACACGATGCCACAATTCGTCGATCGTAGTTACTGGTGAGTGGTGGGGGCTAGTCATTTTCAATGATTAAACAGTCATTTTCATTTGTGCGACATCGCCAGAGCAATAGCCGAACATATTCTGCATCAAGGAATGTCCAGACTATACTGACGACTTGCGGTCGTGCATTGATCTGTTTAAATACTACGCTTCACAGGCCTTGAATATAGGGCAGACCGACGGACCTAAACAAGTAAGAAATATACTGGCCGGCATTCAGATTGGCTGGAATGAAAACAAAAGGTGATCGAGACGTGTATCCAATGGTATCGCATACCATCACTCCAGGTGGTGACCCAATATTCGGCTACCAAGATTTTGATTACCCTCAAAACTGCATCACTAATAAGGGCACCTTTAATGTGTGATCAACGACGAACCTGGACACAGGAATGGAGTGAAGTTGCCTTTCAGACAAATCACAATCTTATTTACAACATCAATATTGCCTTATCGGTATTTAACGGCATTATGAATAATGCACATTGCCAGCTAGGATTTGACATCATCACACTGTCCACCAACTGCAGTCATGGTATGGGGTCCCGTTGGATACACGTCTCGAATACTTCTTGTTCGCATTCTCGGCACTCTGAATAGCGGCCATTAAATGTCTGGTGAGTTAAAGCACGCCCCTCTGCCATATATTCAAGGTCTCCGTAGCGCAAAATTTAAGCAGGGTAATGCACGACCACAAGTTATCTATTTTGTCCGGACCTTCCTTGATACAGAATGTGTTCAACCGTTGCTCTAGCCAGCGCGTTCTCCTGATCTCGCACCAATGAAAATGACTGTTTAATCGTTGAAAAGCGAGTGGCCCGCCACAACTCCCCAGTAACTATGGTCTATGGACTGCGGCCATCCTGTTGAAGCTTTATGAAGTACTGTACCCGAATATGTCTTCCAATCGCTGTTAAATTCAATGCCTAGACGATAAGTATTGTTATTACTCTCAGAGGTCACTGCTGTGTTTGTGAATGTACTGTTTTCTCAGGACATATTACTCAAAACTTCCTGAAAATTTAATCAATATTTCTTCCTACTATAATGTATGTGCCCAATGAATACCATTCTTATATTCGCATTTCTTCTTGGTGTTGCAACTTTAAATAACATGACTGTAGATACGTGACATGTGGAAAACCCCTTAAAAAATTCAAAGCCTGAAAAATATCTAAAATATGGCTTATTCTTACGGTGATAGCTTATTTGATATTTAATCTATTCAAATGAACTTTTGACATATTTTGCCCTATGTATCTAGTTTTCATCCTATGTAATGAAAAAAATGTTATCTTTCGTTCATGCACAATACCAGATATATTTACTACAAATACTCATATCTTAGCAGAAATTAAATGTATGCATTTTATACCTCAGAATAATATATCTCTAATGTTTGGTCCATTTCTCTGCAGCTTTCGTAAAATTCTGTTGATTTTTTTTTTTTTTTTTTTTTTCGTTATAAGGAAAAAAAAATTACAAAAAAATTACTATAAATTATCGCTAAAAAAGGTATCATAAAAATCCCTGACGATGCTTTGTTATTCCAAAGCGAAAAGCTTTTTAAAATCTTTTAAATAAAATTTAATTCTACGTGTTTTTAAAGTGTTTTTAATATAAATAAAAAATTAATAGTTTTGGAAAGAAAAATTATATCCGTCTAAATATTCCTTGTATTCTAATGATGTAAATATAAATACATAAATAAATAAATATATGTATATATGTATATATGCATATGTATATATATATATATATATATGATCCACCAAAAATTGCACCCGTACTCCATGTATTTTGGGAACGGTTCGGAATTTTTGAAAACTGTTAAACACGCATTCAGTCATTTGCAGTGGAATTTTGTTTAAAAAAAAAAATTGTTGGTAACGCAGGGGGTTGATAGGGGGCGAACTTAAATTTTGAAATAAGAAGGAGGGTCTTTTAATGGCTCAGTTAAAAGGTATTTTTACGGCAAGCGTTTTGGCAAAAAAAGTTTTGTCCTACAATGATTCTTTTGAAAGTTATGACAGATTAAAAGTTCGTTTAAAGTTCGTCTTCCGCCTTTTCACTGAACTAACTTTGAAAATCTGAGAGCAGTAGAAACTCACCTAATCAGTTTGAGGGAGACTTTATTTGGTTAAAATAATAATAATAATAATAATGGAGCTGGAGGGAAACAAGAGCATCCAAAGGGGATTGGGCAGCTTTGAATTTTCAAACGGGATGTTCCTTATTAGCTCGTTAGAAATGTTGTTTCGAAACAAACATTTTTCTTATTTATTTTTATTTAAGAATTCTTTTTAAGTTAATTATATCCGATTAAACATTTCACAGAAAGTCCCATATTTCGTCCTATATTTCAGCTGGTAAGAAGTCACACTGTTCTCTATTTTTATAAACCACTTTCAGGGAGGAGATATTTTTGCCTTTTATGCTATCAATATTTTCATTGCTATATGCATATCTTATATATAGCAATTATCTATATATAGCAATATATAACAATGTAAATATTGATATATACAGCGATCGCTATATAATGTTGGCAGCAAAAGTATCCGAGCACTAGCGAAAATTCCTATTTAAAAAAAATATACTTAATACAGTTTTGTTAAATAAATCCTTGGCGAATTATGTTCTTAGTCAGTCTAAGAACATGATTCGACATAGATTTATTTAACAAAACAGTATTAAGCGTACTTTTTTTATATAGGAATTTTTGCTAGTGCACAGATACATTTGCTGCCGACTGTATATCAATATTTACATTGCTATAAAAATAAAATAAATACAGAAGTATTTATTGTTTTTTTATAGCAATGGGCCTTGATTAAATGAATTTATGTTATTAGTAATATATATCCTATTAGTAATATCTATTACTAATAAGATGGTAAATAGTGGTAGCAAAAGAGGCGAAATTTTTTTCTTATTCCTGAAAGGCGATTGAAAAAAAGGCGTGAATTACGACCTCTGATTCATTGAATATTTTTTTTTTTTTAATTCTGAGAAATTCCGACGTGATCCCGAAATACAGATAAAAGTGTGGAAACTACTTGCAGTATATTTCATCAGATAAAAAAAAAAGGATAAAACAAAGCATATTTCAAAAAAATGTTTGTTTTGGGAAGACCTTTTTATCGAATTAACAAAAAACTTCTCCCCATTTGAAATTTAAGATTTGACTCCCTGAATGCCCCTATTTCTCTCCAGATCCCTTTTTAAAAACCAAATAAAGTCTTCCTCAAACTGATTAGGTGCTTTATTACCGTTTTCAGAATTTCCAATGTTTCCTCAAGATCCAGTGGAAAAGGGGCCGCGAACTTTAGACGAAACTTTAATCTGCCATAACTTCCTACAAAATCATAGTAGGACAAAACTTTTCTTGCTAAAATGCTTGTCTTGAAAAGACCTTTCATGTAAGCTATTAAAAGACTCCCATTCCTATTTGAAATTTTAGTGTCTGACCCCCTATCAGCACCTCTGTGCCTCTCCCTCCCCCCTCCCCAATTTCTTTTTGTTAAATGAAATTCCTCTGAAATTAATTGGATACGTGTTTTACAGTTTTCAGAAATACCGGCGCGTACTCAAGATACAGGAGGTAGTGTGGGACTTTTGGCGGACCCCTTATATATACATACTAGCAGGCCTTGCCTGCTTCGCTAGTCATTATATTTAAAATATTTTTCAAAAAAAAAAAAAAAATAATAATAATCACTATATTTTAAGTTACTTTGTAAATAAGCACTAAAAGTATTCCATTGAAATCGCTTAGAACTTCACTTCGGGTCCCCGCTGTCTTCGGCAGTGTATTTTCCGCCTTCGCTATATCGGTCTTGGGTCCCCATTGCTTGCATTTCTGCTTTAGCCAGCCACTTTAGTTTAGGCGTTAAATGGACGATATGCGGCGCTGCTATTATTCAAAAACAACGTTTTTTGGACAGACATTTCTCGGACAAATTATGATCTTTACTCAAGAAATGACAGCACCAGATGTTCTACTCAACTGCAAAAATTTTAATTAAAAAATAAATAAATAAATAAAAACTAATCAAAATATCTTGACTAAATCGTCAATGGTTATGAATGTTCACTGCATGTCTGAAGTTCAAGGCAATTTTTTCCCGTATTTCTTTAGAAAACAGATAAATGTAAAAAAAAAAAAAAAAAAAAAAAAAAAAAACCTGACAATTTGATTACCTACTGTTTATACACAATTGATTTGAGAAGATAAAATTAATGAGTGAACAACACATCAATTTCTTCTTAATGTAAAGCACAGTCGGCTGTAATTTATTTCTCTTTGGCGATTAAAATTATACGCGAAGTATTAATTGACAAAGTGTCATTTTTTTTTTTTTTTCAATTATCAGCAGTATGAATACAATATATATTTTACAATATATGTTATACAACTACAATACTATATTCGTTCTGTTATGCTGCGGCAAAAATAAATAAATAAATAAAATAAAATAAAATAAAAATAAAGATATTTTTCAATTTCAATTTTGCACGATTTCTGCAACATCTTAAAAGGGAGCAACTCGATAAATGAAATGTAGAACCTATTTAGTTTAACTTAATTTTGGGCATATAGTTAGTTTTGTCTTTTTTTTTTTTTTTTTCCTTGCTTTCTTTTTACATGAAACGACCACACTAAACACACCAGTATATCACTCCAGTTTGCCTCTTGTAAAATAAGGAAAGTTTAACATTTAACATAAACCAATTAAAATTTATTAACATTTTTATAATATTTAGATTTTATGCCATACATAGGTAATAAATATGTGCATGAATGCATTCAGAATATGTTAAACTAAATACATATTGGGCATAAAACAACATGAAGTGTTCAGAGTCCTATAGCTGTTAGTGTAATGGACCATATGTAATAAAAAATTACGCACATGTGCAGCAAAGAATGCGGTTTCGATATCTCAAGATATATATATATATATATATATATACATAAAGTTCCAAAAATCACTGATACAGAAACATCAGGCGCTGTGGTCAAGAAGAATATAAGAAATTCGCACATAATCGTGTTCCGTGTAGTGCGATTATAAATATTAATGAAAGGTTGGGAAATTCTCATTATACAGAGATGAATTGTTTTTCAATGGCATATTAGTCAAGCTGTTTTATCAACACAGTGAAAGTGCCAGTTCTGCTGATATTCTTGAAAACTTCGTGATACAAAAATTGCAAAAACCTCGTGATTTTAGTTGTGGGGGATATATAAAAACCTTGTGTATCGTGTACATTTTTCTCACGTAACTTTAAAATTTAGACGAAAAACCTATATATATATATATATATATATATATATATATATATATAATAAAATTTATTGTTTCAAAAATCAAAATGTAAAATTAATTGTTTCAATAATTAACAATCAGTCTTCACAGGCAATTTTATATTGATGAAATTTTATTCTTGTGGCTCTATGTGGTTTCATTGGTCTTAAATCTGTTACTCGGCTTTTAATACGTTTTAAAAATTATTAGTATATATATCGACATCAAAAATATCCGATCACTAGAAATAATCACTGTCTAAAAAAGTACACTTAATAGTGCTTTGTTAAATAAATCCTTGTCGAGTCATGTTCTTAGTCAGTCTAAGAACATGATTCGGCAAGGATTTATTAAATAAAACAGTATTAAGTGCACTTTTTTGATATCGGAATTATTGGCTAGTGCTCGGATAATTTTGCTGCAAGTTTTATATTTCAACTTTCTATTGCCGCATCCTTCTAGCATTTAATTTGGATTAACTGAGTGCATAAATACATGTATGTCTTTTCCTGTTACTTCTCCGTATGTCTCGACCTACTACTTCCTTTCTCCCCATGTGATTCTTAAGAAGTGAATAAATTTGTTTAAAAAGTTTAAAAAGTTTAAAAAAATTTCTGAATTAAAATGCAATTAAAGATTCTTCAAATAACAGAATGTTTCTTACCAAAGAATGATTATAATTGTGACAGTAATTACAATATTAAATCGATGTCATTTAAAGAACGTAACATTACAAATTTTAAAACTAACAAAAAATATATATTCGTTGGTGGGTATACTAGATATGCTAAAAATAACTCCGAAACTGATTTTTAGGATAAATATGACATGAAAAGCAGGATTTATTTATTCATTTATTTATTTTCAGATTAAAAACTTAAAAACTTCTTTTCTTTCTTTTTATTTTATCTTTCCTTTTTCCTTTCTTCTCAGCCTTGCTTTCAGAATTTTAAACTCTTAAGTATTAAATTTAATGCTTCTTTTTAGTAATATTATAATCGACACAAAAATGTAATTTAAGTATCATTTTACAATGATTAAGAAAATAATATTGATATACAGAGTAGATACTTTACTTCATCTCATACCAGCCGTTTATGTTGTAAATTAAAATTTATGAAAAATCATTTTCCGAAATTTTAAACTTTCATCGATGAACTGTAAATGGTGAATAATGACTCTTCCTTTATTTCTTTAAAAAAATATACAGATTCTAGCTTTTTTCATATTAGTATTAAAATGAGTAGAAAATAGTTCTGTTTCTTAATTAATATAACGACTTAAATATACATATTATATATATATGTAGGGGAGCGTTGGGCGGGTTGTAACAGTTTTTCGAAAATTAAATATATTGTGAAATGTATTTAAGTTTTCCTGTTTACAATTGCTGCTTTCCATAGCATACATAATCATCTATCATATTCATATAAAAAAATATATATATAAAAAAAAAAGTTGTTAATGTTGCTAGTTTGAGCACAAAATATATATGTTTTTAATTATTTGCCTGTTACAACTTGCGCCGTATTTGGGGCTAATTGTAACACACGTTTCGCAAATCGCAACGGATACAAAGGGAACCCTAACAATAAAAACGACAATATTTCAAAATTTTTTTGTTGTTAATCATTTATTAATTTAATAAAAAAGGCAATTAATAACTAATATCAAATTATAACCTTCTTGGTATAGCAACAATGAATTATATCAAATGGATTATAGTAAAATAAAGAGAAAATTAAAGATAAAATCAACATAGAAGTCGGTCTTACTTAGAGTTGAAATTAATTCAAGCAAATGATATTTTGTTCCTCTCATGCATTTAATGTGAGCACACATTTTGCAAATCAAGCATTACACCATAGCCTCCTAAACTAGATGCCTTCTGCGTGGCTCGGAAACTTGGTAACAGTTCAAACGGTAGACAATGTCACCTAGTACAGATTGCGCAATTTTTTTATTCAACTGAAACCAATAATTTTGAGAAGTAGTATATGATTTATATAATCGACGTTTCTTCGATTCTGTTCGCCTTTTATGTATATCAAATCCCACTTTTAAAATATTTTGGTGGCTGTTGAATAAAAAAGTCGCGTAATCTGTACCAGGTGGCGCTGTCTACCGCCAACTTTTCCAGCCACGTGGAAGGCATCTAGTTTAGGAGGCTATGATTACACATATTATTCTGCCACAGTTTAGCAGAGCTCGAATTCTCCGCCCTTTTTTCAGGACACTCTCATTGATGAGAAATTTCTGCTTTCATTCTACCATTTTTTTTATGTAATATTCTCTAATTTGTGATTAAATAGTGATTATAATTCGTAATTAAATAATCACGACATTATAATATAAAAACGCAGAAAATATTTCTGTATAAATATAGTAGTGGCAAAGAAGCCAAAAATTTATTATTTCTGAAAGTTTCCTGAAAATGGGTGGTGTCTTCGAGCTCTAGCTATAGGCATTTCCACAAGCCACTCCTCTAACATGTTACAACTTGCCCCAAAATTTTGGTTCAACTTGCCCCATCGTATGATTTTGGACAGTTTGTTTATTCACAAAAATATATAACGATTTATACAAAAAATTAAGCATGCATTTTATAACTCAACATACAGACAAAATATCCATACTCAACATACAGACAGCTATAAACATTTATTTAAAGTATAAATTAACATACCTTTAATCAAAATTTACGAAATATTTTTTTTCCACTAACTAGCTAAAATGAAGCACGTATACAGAACCTCTCATTAACCATTTTTGTGGAGCACCGATTGTGCTTACATTGTGAAGCGCGTCATAGTAATTAAGTTTATAAAAATATTTAATCACAAATGTTACAAACTATTTCGTAAATTGCGTGTTACTTCTTACCCCTGTGACAACTAGCCCCACGCTTTCCTATATAACATATGATATTGTTAAATTATCATTTCCCTAAAACTAAGATTCTAATATTGGACAGCTCATGGATTGTAATCATAAAAATTTTCTTTTATATAAAATAATATTTTATCAATAGTATTACATTTATCTTATTGTTTTTTCAGTACAAAATTCTTTTTGATATATCGATTTTGTTTGCAGTGTTTATTTTTTTTTTCTCTTTAAAAAGTCATTGAAGAAAAAACAATGGTAGGAAGAAAAACTGAAAAAAAAAAAAAAAAAAAAAAAAAAAAAAAAAAGAACAAAAACAAATAATAATAATTGTAATAATAAAATTAAATTTAAGTAAAAACCATTTTTTAAAGTTAGAAGCTTTTTATTGTGAAGCCCTAAGAAGCATAAAATAAAATTTATTCTGGCAAAGACAAGCTACAAAGAAATGAAAGTTTCAACACTAAGAAAATTTTTGAGAAAAATATAGGTACTTTCCTTTGCAAGAGATGAAATTTTTTTAATGTTCAAAATATTTTAAAAAGCTTTCGAGACCAATATTATTAGTTATTAGTTTTTGTATAATCATTTGTATAATCATAAATTTCACACGTATCGAAAGCTTCTTAAAATATTTTGAACATTAAAAAATGTTCATGTCATGCAAAAAGAAAGTACCTATATTTTTCTCTAAAATTTTCTTAGTGTTGAAACTTTCATTCCTTTGTAGCATGTCTTTGCGAGACTAAATTTTATTTTATGCCTTTTAGGGCTTCTGAATAAAAAGCTTCTAACTTTAAAGAATGATTTTTTACTTAAATTTTATTTTGTGCTTTTTAGTTTAGAAAAAAAAAAAAAAAAAAGAAAAAAAAAAAAGTTTCTTAAGAAAACTAATTAAAATTTCTTAGGATATTTTGTAGACAACGGAAGATTTTAGTATATCAACTCACATTTTTTTTTCGATTATTTATCTGCAAAAAAAGTACTATATCGTCTTTCGAGGACCGAATCCGGGACCATCGCGTTATCAGCATGACGCTCTAACCAAAAGTCTAAGAATTGTCAAGAAAAATAATAGAACATTCTAGAAAAATCTAACAAATACTTATACAAAAGGAATATTGTTCTCGAATGCTTTTTAAAATATTTGGAATATTTAAAATTTGTCATGTTTTGCAAAAATGAAATATCTATATTTTTCTTTAAAATTTTCTTGTTGTTGAAACTTTTATGATTTTATAGCATGTCTCTGCAAGAATAAATTTAATTAATTAAATTTTATTAATTAATTAATTTTTATTTATATTTTTACTGAAATTTTTATTTTGTGCGTTTAGTTACACACACACACACACACACAAAAAAAAAAAAAACTATCAAAATTCCTTAGGACACAGTGTAGACAATGAAAGATTTTCTTTTATCAATTGACATCGTTTCTATTAATTATCTGCAAAAAAGCAACACATCAGCTTGCGAGGATCGAACCCATGAGCTCGTTATTACCATGATGCTCTAACCAAATGCGCTAACGAGCGACGAAAAAGGTTGTTTATATTTACATTAAAGGGGAGACGCCTTCTTTTTCAGAATGACACAAAGACACGATGATAAAAATCCAATTTCAATATAAAGCTTCTAAAAGAATATATATATAGATAGATAGATATTTATTTTTTAATTTTATGCTTTTTAGTATCTAGAAGAAAGCTTCTTAAAAAAACTCTTCAAAAATTTTTAGAATACTCTGTAGACAATGACAATTTTCTTTTATCAATTGACACATTTTCTATTAATTACCTGCAAAATTTAACACATCGATCTTTCGGGGATGGAACTCACCACCATCGTATTAGCAACTTGACGCTCTAACCAACTGAGCCAACGAGCGACTATAAGGACTGCTGACATTTACTTTAAAGTTGAGGTGCCTTATTTATTAGCGTGACATGAAGACGTGATAATGAAACCCAATTTCAATAAAAAGCTTCTAAAAAATTATTTATCTATTTATTTATTTTTATTTGAATTTTATTTTGTGCTTTTTAGTAACTAGATAAAAAGCTATTTAAAAAAATCTTCAAAAACTATTAGGATACTGTGTACACAACGAAATATTTTCTTTTATCAACTGACATGTTTTCTATTAATTATTTGAAAAATGAACATGACGCTCTAACCAACTGAGCCATTGAGAGATAGAGATACAATTAATTGCTTACATTTTTTTTTTTTTTTTTTTTTTTTTTAAGTGGAAGTGTCTTGTTTCTTAGCGTGACAGAAAACGCGATGACAAATTCAGCTTTATATAATAATATATATATATATATATACAACTTCTAAAAATATTTATTTATGTATTTTGTACTTGAAACTTTTTATTTTGAACTTTTTTAATATCTAAAATATTTTGTGTTTTCTAATATCTAAAAAAAAAAAAAACTTCTTAAAAAAAACTCTTTGAAAATTCTTAAGATATTGTGTAGTCAACGAAAAAGTTTTCTTTTTTCAATCGACATCTTTTCTACTAACTATCCTCAAAAATTAACACGCCGGACCTTCCGGGGACCGAACTCTCTACCACCGCTTTATTAACGTCACGTTCTAACCAACTGATCAACGGAGCCACAAACGGAATGGCTTACATTAATTGTTTACTAGCGTGACACGAAGACACGATGACAAAGTCAATTTCATATAAAAAGCTCCTAATAAATGCACAAAGAAACTGGTATGAATGGATGACGAATAATATCAGTTGTTAACAAACACCATAAAATTTAAAAACACTCAACATTTTGTTCGGATTGAAACAGTTAGGCAGTATCCTTCATCAGGCGAAAAAAATGTAGGTCCGAGTTCAACGCAGATGAGTTGCTGTTTTCATGCTGCAGTCAAGCGAACTATTTTGCTTGATGAAGGCTAATACTTAATTATTTCGATACGAAATAATTGTAGCGTATTTTTATGGACTTAGCTTGCAGCCATTTTTATATAAGAATCAGTAAAACTGCATTAAACAAAATGTAAAGGATTAACTATCATTTATTAGATTTTTAGAATTTAATTATTTCATCTTATACTTTGTATTTTTGTTTAAAAACTAATTTTAGGTATATCGTTTCTAAATGATGTTTTTTAGCAGTTTCTTGAAAAAACCTGAAAGAGGCTTGATTGTATATGGCTAATATATAATCAAAATGAAGTAACTATTTTTTTATGTTTCGAATTATTTCATGTTTTTTTTTTTTTTTTCAAAGACCAATCAAATCTTCATTAAACAGCCTTTAATGCTCCTTTTTTTTTATAAAGTTATTATCAATATTTTGTCAATTCACTTTAAAATAAAATAAAAAACAAATCTGTCAGATATTTAAGCAGTGACTGAGACAATTAATCTTGCTAAATATTATTATACGAATACAGAAATTCTTACATTTATTTTACCTATACGGAAAAATTTCCAGTTCTATATCAATTGACTTTGTTTGGAGAAATATATATGAAAAAGCTGAAACCTAAAGAGTAAATAACTTGTCGTACCTTTAAATTTTAAGAAATTACATAGACTTTTCAAAACAATTTCGCCTCTTAAAATGCAGCCTAGAAACATTTTAATAATGATATAAACATTTTCTGTAAATATTTAGAATAATCTTTATTATATATATATATATAGTTCATGTTTTTCTTGTAGTATACACGTTTCTTTCTACCTTCTACCGTCAGTATCAATAAATAAAAAACGTTCTTCATTGTAATAATATGATTCATGAATAAATAACTTTTTTCTGTTTTTCCTAAAAGAAATTAACATAAATTTATGTTGTGAAGTTCAATAATGAAATCTTAGAAATTGCTCCTGATTAATAAAATGCCTCATGTTTATATGAATTAACATGTTGACAGCGGCTTCTTTCGAGCTTTGTCGGTGCCTGCACTGAATTCACTTATTTAAAAAGGAAACTTATTTTTTTAAAATTCGAACACACGTATTAGAAAACAAGGTCGGGCTTTTATACTCTCTCAACAACCACAGACAACATAAAAAATAAGATTTTATCCATTGATATTGCCGTTAAATTTAATGAAATGTAATAATATACTTTGGAAAGAACATTTGCCTTTTGTAGATAATTATTAGTGAAACTCCAAAAATTGCAAATTTTTGATAACGACATTTCTAGTGACAATCGCAGAAATCCAAAACGCTGAACTTTAAACTCTAAATTAAAAGTCTCAATAAAAATCTTTCTGAATATTTCTGTGCGAATTTTATGGAACTTAAAGGACTTAGTAATTTACAAAAACATTTTCTTTTTTCAAGTTACAGTAAGATGAATATTATTTCTTTCTTATAAGTGGTGGTGTAGAGGAGGGAGCATGTACAGTATATCGAATATATTATATTCAGTTTAAAAAATTTGTAATTTTTAAATCATAATATTCATAATATAGCATTTAATGTCTCTAAATTTTTCTATATAGTAAAAATAATTGTTTTGCTACGCAATTTTTCCTGTTTTGAAAAAAATAATGTAAATATAATAAGCAAAGGCTGAAACTCATATTTATTTAAAATAATGACCCGATTAATTAAAAAACAACAAAAGTACATGTATTGTTTATTTGCAAAACAAATTTTAAAACAGACGACTTTAAAACATATTCCAATATTTCATGAGACACTTTCTAATATTGTGATGCAAAAATTTTATGAAGCTTCTTGTCTTTAATAATAGAGAGAAACAAACAAGCAGAGAAATTTTTTCCTTATAATTTATATAACATTACACTCAAGATTTTCCCTCATCTGACAGAGCGCACGTTGCAAAGAAATAGATGAAAAATTCGTTTGTACATATGTGTCATTGGGATGTGCTCTAGAGGTCTGCAGGGGCCCGGGCCGTGTTCAGGCCGAAATTTTCAATTTGCTCTCGGGCCGAGCCGGGCTTGGGCTTAAAATTTTTTTGCAGGCTCGGGATCAATTTTTTTGTGTATACTTGAGCCGGGCCTGGATGAAACTTTTTCCGGGCCGTGTCGGACGGATCTTTTTCTAGTTTCCTCGTTAATCAACGAAAAAGGAAAATGATAAAATATTTCTTCAGTCATTTATTTTACTTAATTTAACAGGCTGGTATGTCACATAAAATTTTATTTTCTTAAAAAATGTTTGTAACTTCAAATTAACTGTCTATCAGTCTGTCTGTTTGCGATCTGATATTTCACAAATATTTTTAGCATGTCTCGAAATTACTATATTTTAAGTAATATTAGATGGTTTCCTATTCAAAATAATATGCATGCCACTACTAGTTTGCGCACATGTACAAACAAAAGAAATTAGATACGTTACTTTGTATAAGGCTTTGTGTCCTATGGCCTGTAGAGTTTAGGTGGTATGAAGGCTATAAAAATCCTTCCTCTGTAACTTTTTTTCTAAGACTCCCTTTTCTTTTTTCCAGTGCACTGGATGAAAGTAGCATCATTTTTAGCATGTGCAAAAGCACTTTTTCTATTGAATATGGTTGGATTAGCATTAAAGTTATGTTTACCGGATCACATGAATGATTCGGATACATTACGGTATATAAGAAAAAATGGTTGAAAGTGCATTTTTAGTAGTATTAACCATTTTAAATACCTTCCTATATTGTTTTATGAATGCTAATATTTTATATTTGGCTTTCTGTCTGTCTTTGTGCCTTCTGTGCTTGTCAAAAATCTTTTCCATAGAAGGCCATGCTTTTTTTTTTTCTTTTACATATTTGTGAATCGGGCCGGACCCTGGCCGAATTTTTCGACTTCATATCTGCCGAGTCGGGTAAACATAGTTGTTGCACGGGCGGCCCGGCCTCAAAATTTTGGCCCATGCAGATCTCAACATGAACTACATGGAATTTTTATCCGCGAAGAACTTTTTATCTGGGATTCCAGCACATTGTAAAGTTCCAGAAATTTTTACTGTTCAGAACTATTAATAGCCAAAAAATCCTATATTTCAGCCGGGTAATGCCCTTCTCCGCAGGCAAGGCAAAATAGTTAAAGAAATGAGAATTTATAGAGTCTTGATATTCTTTAAAGCGGATGATTCTGATGCTTTGGAGACATATTTCAAACTTAATATACATTTTTGTGAGGTAATATATCTGACGAACAACACTTCAGAACGAATAATACTAACTTTTATTTAAAAGTGTTTCTATAAGGTTGGCATAAATATTGCAACAGATACTTTGATAGAAGAATTAACTGAGCTTTTCCGATTGAAAACTACCTCTTTGTGTTTTAGAAGCAGAGCTCATGTCCCCTCCGGAGAGGATCAAAATTTTAATGTCATATCTACGGACTACGGGGTGAATACCAGACCACTGTTAATTGCCTACTGCGTAGCTAATGTACGACTTTAAAATCACTCAACTCGACCGAAAATTAAAAAATTACTTTTGTTGGTAAAAAGTATATTTCTATTGGCAATGATACTTATACATGCGCTTCTTTATCTTCCAGAAAATCATCTCAGATATTTAAACGCGTAAACAATAAGGATGGCACAGAAGATGACCGTAATAACAAAAGTACATGAAAAGATCGATTCTTTCCAAAAGTTAAACTATATTAAAAATTTTAGAATTAGACTATGTTATATTTATTCTAGTGTAATTTGCAATGATTTTCTATGAAATCGTAGCATCAGCTGTCTTGCAAATGTTAATAAATATTAACATTAATATTTATTTATGTTCAGTTATTGCGAAAAACTAAATAGTCATTACACCTTTGGGACATTCTGAAAGTCATCAACTTGGAAAAAAAAATTCTCACGAATATCATAAATAAAATAATAATAACAATAATAATTGCATTGTAGGAATACTAAGATCACAATATGAATTTACCTTTTCCCCCTCTAACAGAGTACAATTTTTCTAATACAAAAGACTTAATTGTCATCCAAGTACTACGCAAAAATACTAAACATATAGAATTCCGATCGATTTCTTCTAGGCCAAACAGCATTCTTCACCAAACTGTAAGAGGCTAACAAAAGCGCAGACACTCAACAGTTGTTCCAAACTTTTGTTCCTTCCCTCTTATCCCGATGTTCTCCCCTACGATACTCAATGATCCCTTGAAAAAGCTTACCGCTGAATTGTTGGAGCACAAAACAAATCAGCAGACGGTTTCGTGAAGCACAAAAGCAACCGAAAAGATGTGATTGTAGCGGCTAGATAACACGTTAAGATTATTACCGAAGCTTTTTGATAATCCTTTAATCTCAGTTTCCTCTTCTAAGTGACTCCCACTGCACTGAAAAGTATTAGACTCGTGAGAAATGCATGCGACCTAAGTGATGCATTCTAATAGAGGACCTTTTTACAATAGTACGTAATTTGATATTGGATTACAACTAGCAGCTGAGTTTAATATTGTTTATAAAAAAAGTATTGTTTGCAAAAAACATCAAGATATCGAACTGATATTTTTAGTATTTCTTATTTTATTTCAGATTCATTTTTCTACGTCTATTTTTTTTTTTTTGTATCGAAAGAATCTCATAAATCTCATAATTTATTAACTGAATGTAGAATATACAAATAATTATAATTAAGCATAAAATTAATTATATATATTTTTAAATTTATTTAATATTGTTCCAATTTGCGATTAGTTTAGAAATAGTCTTTTGTTAAAAGATAACACTTGAGACGTTTTAAACAATCTGAGAGTGTCCGACAAGACTTTTTTTTTCCTCTTGAGATACTTTTCAGAATATTTATATCTTGCTTTAGAAAAGTGTGCTATAATTGAAACCTTGTGCCAAATGCTTTTTTCCTGCTAAAATTTCTATGATGTTTTAAACAATTTTTATTGGAATATCGTTTATTCTTTTGGCTATTATAATTATTTCTCTACATTTTTACATCAATAAAACGCCTCATAATTGAAATACAGTGCATGGCTTTTACAATATTTCTTTACTTTTTACAGTCATCAATAATTATTTCATTTATTGTTATATTTCGTAAGAAACTCTAATGTTTCATTATTTGAAAATGTTAGGAAACGATATAAAATTCGTTGTTGGAATTCAATGTATAATAAAGAATAAGTAAAAGGAAACAATTGGTCATTAACACATATTGATTTTTATTTAATTAATATTATATTTCAAGATCAGATTTCAAATCTATTAACACAACATTGTTTATTTTACTTCTTTTATAATAAAAATTATTCAGGACTACATTTTCATACACTCCTTAAAATGTTGCTTTTAAAACGTTCTTATTCTGTTTGTACCGAGAAAAGAAAATTTCTCTATATTCATATCCTTTACTTTGATAATGCGCAAGAAGGCGATGTTGCTTTAACCCCCATTAGCTAATTTAGACAGCGAAATGAAAGAGACGTTTCATTCATTGATTACAAAAGCGGAGTTCAAATTCCTGAATGAAATGCGTAAGGAAAATTATAGTATGCAATAGAAAATCTTAATAGGGGATGATTAATTCAAAACTTAGAGGGGTTTTTGATTTTTAGAGACTATTATGGAGACGGAGACCCGTTTCATACTTTTAAAATTAATGGAAATATTAGCTCGTTTGTTGTGATGGAACTTTAAAAGGTAAGTTTTACTTACTAATGATCTAGATGGGATTCGCATAATAAAATCTAGATTGATCCAAGAAAATATGAAATTCAATTTAGGATTTAACAAAGTTATTCTTCTGCTCTTACGTTTGATTGTTTTCTGTACTTTGCAATTTAGTCAAATAAATGTAGTTTGTTATTTTTCTCCTTGAGAGTTCAAAATTATCCCTTAGAGGCTTTGCTTTTAAAATTTAAATTAATATTAACTGTATATACTAAGTTTGTAATATTTTTTAGAAGGCCGAAATTATTTTAACAAGAGACCAAGAAAAAATAAATAAATAAATAAATATTAATAAAATTATCTGTAAATCTGATCGTTATTTAGATAACATATTAATATTTCTATCTTCCAAATGGTCGAATAGTGCCAGTCACTCAGTGACCAGCTAACTCAGCTGATTGAACATTGTCGCGTTTTGTCAATGACTCAGGCTCGATACTTAACTTGGTCAATTTTCGCTTTTGCGAAAATAAATTCAACTAATTCATTTTAAATAAATTATATTGATCTGAGCTAAATTATAGCTACTACTATAGTTTTTTTTTTTTTTAAATATATATATACATAAATCATATGTCCTTTTGCTGTAAGTGGGGGAAAATTGGTTTTATAACTAAGAAATAATTTGTTGTGTAAATAGCTCAATGATTAAATCATACGTTACAATTTTCAAAATTGTTTTACAGTTCTCGGTATATTTTAAAAATCTATATAAAGTGGTGCAGTAAAATGAACTAAATCGTTTCGTTACATTCAACTGGTCAGTAATTTGCGCTTAAAAAAGAGAATAATAATTAGAGAGAGAGAGATTTCTATACACTATGCTCAATCTTCTCTCCCCTTTCGGTATAACAACAGGGCGTAATTCTTATTTTTATGCATTAAGTAAAAAGCTTTAAAATTAAACTATTTTTAGGAAATTATTTCCAAACAATTACAACTGTAAATTTACCCAGAACAATAAATTCAGGCAAAAATTAGTTTTGCACCTTATAATTCTTTTAACGCTTTAACATTTCGCATTGGCACCAAATATTTAACATTCTCTTATGCATCAATTGTTCAATATTTTCTCTTTGTTTTGAATGATATTTAAACTTTTGGTTCGTCTATGTTCGGTAGACAGCAGCACTACTCCGAAATTTAACAAACGATGTTTTAGAGGAAGCAAGATGCAGAAGTCACTTTAAATTTCTTAGTAGGAGTTCAAGTACATAGTTGTTGCTTTAATGATGCACTCGTTACAAGTCCTTTCACTTAATGATGCTGCCATTACTTTGTCCCGAAACAACTGTTGCGAGTTTTTTGCAGTGATTTATTTATTAAATTAATTACTATTTAAATTTAATTGTGTTAACAAATAGATGTTTCAAACCAAAAATTTCTCGAAAATAAAATATGATTATATAAATAAATAAATAAATAAATAGGATCATCTATGTGTCTAAAAGGCATTTTTCAAATTAATTTAGCAATTTTCAAAGCGAACATTAAAGGGTTATCACGTTGAGTGCCGTAGGAGTATGTACGTGATGGTGGTATTTACCGCTTCGATTGCGATGAATAAAATTTTAAATATTTTAACACGAATGCGTAGTATTTTTTTTTGTTTTTGTTTTTGTTTTTTGTTAAATACAGTTTTAGGAGCGGCAAAAGATGAAGCTTACCGTTCAAAATAGGTAAATATGAGAACTGTAAATTGTTAAGCCATGCAATTTTTTTCTTGTTTGGGTATGTATTTGTAAGAATTTCCAAGGAATAAAATATCACTAATTAAAAGAAATAAAAAAAATGAGAAAATGAAAAAGAAATAAAAAGGAAAATAAAAGAAAGAGAAGAGAAGCAATCACTTTTTTTTTTTTTTTTTTTAAACTAGATATTGAAATCTAGTGAAGATAAACCTAGTGATAGAATATACAGAATGATCGTAATTGAACTAAGACTATTCAGAACACTTTGTAGCTATAACTAAAATGAAGATTGAGTCGAAACTTTGTAGATGGATATATCAAAGGATGCACTAAAAAAACCCGCAAAATAATAATAATAAGAAGAAGAAGAAAAGAAAAGAAAAAATCCGCTAGGTGGCGCATTACAGTCATATTGCTTGAAATGATATGTAATAAATAACTGGGGTCTATTTTAACCTTTTCAAACATTACGACGTTTAAAACTATTATTTTCACAGTTTGAAGCATTATGGCAGTAGAAAGAATAATAATTGTGGCACTGCAAGCGAAGAAGAAAACAAACTGGCTTTGTGGATTCGGGGTAAGTTCTGGGTGCAAAAGGAGGAGATCGAGTGAGTATCATTCTTTGAGTTACAATGTGACTGTTAATTTACCAGAAAATGTGGTATACTGGGAACTGTTTTACGAAAATTGGCTACGTAAAGTACAATGTGCGACAAATGATTAGCGATCACTTGCGGTCGGCTGTTTATCTATCTCTTTATATCGGTTGCACACAAATAAATAATGGGATCCCACATTAAAGAATGTGCTTTACCTCGCTAAACAGGCTCTAACGAATAGCAAAAATGTCTGTAATAAGTAAAGATGTTTATATTGAAAGTTTTAGCTTGTTTGTATTTTAATGTATGCCCGACTAGCGGAATTTATTCTATTTTATCTATTTATTTATTTTGCAGAATCTTCCAAGAATTGTCTATATACAAATTTTTGACTCAATCCGCATTTTAGTTAAAACTACAGAGAGTGCTTAATAGACCAAGTTTAATTACGATCACTCAGTATATTTAATTTTTAATTATTTTCCCTACTTGAAATGGTATTCCCAATTTCTAACAGCAATTTTTAATATTCCTACGGGGCGGGGGGTCAGAACTGTGATAGTATGTCTATGGATCACTATTTGGGACCAGATCGTTGCCAGTGATTGGTGCACGTAAAATTCGTCCCGGCCACAATGTCCTCCAAGTTTCCACCCAGATTATACCTCTGGGGGGTCACCGAAACAGAAGAGACATCCTCTACGTGAAGGTTCAAAATTGTGTTGGCATGTCTCCGGAGCGTCCTAAGGTGTGAGTCTCAGACCGCCGCCAATAGTTCAATGCATAGCTGTAGTGCAACGTAAAACCGAGCCAACCGACCAACCTCATTTTTATTTAATATTTAAAATTGCAAAATGTGTTCAAAGTACATACGAATTATTAAAATAATTGCTACTGAAAAGGTTCGTATTTATCTTAATAAGTAAAAATAATTAAAAATTTAATATATATCCTCTAAAAATAAACGATAAAACCTAGATATATATTTCTTTATTTAGGAAAAACTTTTCTTAGTAGATTAAACTGTGCATCCCTTACTTAACTTATTAAATAAATGCTTATAAATGGTAAATAACTTACCTATTTTTTGTATCTTGTGTATTCTGTAGATAATTACCGGAAAACGGATTGCTCATTTATGATAATAAAAAAAGAACTGTTGTGTTTTAATACTGAGTCATAATTTTAGATAATATTTCCTAATCGCATATTCACATACAAGCTAACGTTTTAATTTATGCCGGAACACTGTTAGTACCCGTCATTTTTTAACACCACTTTATTTGTAGTGAAATTTTCTCCAGTACGTAATTAAGATTAAATAGGAAGAAAAATACCCCCCAAGAAAAGTGGTGCGGAAAATTAGCGGGTACAAAGAATACTCGAGGATTAATCAAAATGTTGGCTTATCTATATTCATGATAAGTAGGTAATTACTATCAGTATTATATGTATATATACATTGTATATAAAATTTTTGGGATAAGTGCAACAATATCAGATACAGCTATTATGCATTAGTATAGAAAAACATTTAATGATCATAATTTTAAGACGGAATTAAAAAAAAAAAAAAAAAAAGAAAAAAAAAGTTCATTTGTTTTGGCGAATAAAAGTAAAATCTTCTGAAATTTTACGACTATTACAGACTTGACAACATATTCTTCTATATATATATATATTTCATAGCCCTTTCAATATTTCATTACCCATATATAAAAAGACTCATACATAATAATTGTCCCTCACATAAACTTTACTTGGATAAAATGAAGTTGCACTTTTTTTTTCTTTCTGTAAATCCTTCATTAATATTTACTTTTCAAATAATATAAATATATATTATATATGTAGCAAAATTGAAATTAATCAGAAACATGTTAAATTGCTCAGTTTTAAGCTTATTTTTAATACAAATTTAAAGGATACAAATAAACAAATAAATAAAATTGTAGAGTATAAAACAATATTATATTTTATATTATGATTTGTACAAGATGAATAGCAGTATTTTCGATTTTGTGAGGCTTTTCGAGTTGTTATGCAACATTTTTTAAGCGTATGCGTTTCAAGCTTTATTATGCATTATTATGCATTTACAAGCTTATGCATTTCACGTAATCTTTACTGTTCAAAAAAATGTTTGCTTTAAAACTGTCAAATACACACATACAAAATAATAATAATAATAATAATAATAATAATAATTTCTTAAATAGTTTCTTGACTTGTTTCGTTTTGTGAATAGTTACAATGTGAGAGACTATTTGAGAGAAGGAATTTCTCGAAGGATCAAGCTCGCATTTCATCTGTCCACTTTCAAATTATAGAGTGATAGCACTTCAAGTTACACATTCTGAGCATAACGTAAGACGGCCTTCTTCACCACACACAGATAATAAGATGTCGCAACATTACAAATACATTTGCCCGTCTAAGATTTACATGTTGTGAGAACCTAATCCAAAACAGGGAAGCCGTTCTTCTTCTAGGGGGATACGTTTTCTTTTAAAATTATAGATTCAAAGGAATTTATTTAGTCTGCTCTATGTCTCACATCCAAAACGTTATTCATTTGTGAATATAATTTGATTTGAATTACTTTTCATTAAAACCCGATGTGCAGTTATGTGAATGATATTTACTAAATTTCAAATTTTATTC